>OY978011.1:16261808-17634204 GCA_963854515.1 Pandemis heparana | reverse complement strand
ATACCTAATATTATATTCGTATTTGACGTGAATCTGCAATTAACGCACACTGCAGCATTGTGAAACGAGTTTACATTGGCGGTGTTTGGATCGAACTAAACAAAATAAAGGCTCACCCCACAAGTGAGGCGTTATTTGACGAGACCTACGTATTTGCGCCGACCTGAAATCTAGTTGTATTATTGATCGAAGGATTTGTATCATTGTTAGAAGATTACAGTCCATCTATTGCACTTTTGGCCGAGGCTTAACACACACAGTGCTTTTCACGACTACTGCGAGGAAATAAACATCAATTCTTCTAATAAATTTGAAATTATCACCGAAAATTTTCGTATTGAAAATTCAACACAAAAAATTTAACGCAATTTTTTTCTTTCTTTTTAACGATACCATTCTTAGTGCCCAGTCATTCAAAGGCATTTTATATTATTAAGAAAAGCACTTCGAAATGTTTTCAAAGATTTACTTGAGCATAAAACACCCAGAATGGCAGTTTAAAATATTTTTAAGGAAGTGAAACACACTATATTTCAGATAATTAAAAACAGACATTATATGGCTGTATGGAATATGAGCCCTTTGCCTATCCGTGAAGGGATCAATAATAATAATAATAATAATAATAAATCATTTATTTGTTTACATAGGTAATTGTTAAAGATGTTATCAATATTATTAAAAAATAAAACTACTTCTCATTGGCCAATTTAATTTAATCACAGCACAAGTCGTGTTCTGATTGGTCGAACGCGAACGTATATCCGATGCTTTTCCGCCTAGAGGTGTTTCAGCATGATAGTCCACCGTCCGCTCGGAAAGAACGCTGCCATTATTTCGAATCGCTCATCATTATTTTAATACACAAAAGTTCGGACCATCAACGCATTAAAACTACATAGTGAACAATGTAAAAGGTGTCATTCTATAGAACAGACTCAAATAACTCAATTATTTAAAACGTATTTTCATTTTCAAATAGATTATTCTTATTCTTATTCTTAAAATAGGTCGCTCCGAGAGGAAAGCACCCAGAGAAAACCAGGCGGACGACGGGCGAGGACCGATCGAACCGACCTGAACGAAATTAGAATGTATTTATTGAACACATAATTTGGGTAGGTCATCGTAAAACAAGGAAGGGGCGCGCGAGCAGCGGCGAGGACGCGAGCAGCGCGCGCAGCCGGCCGTGCAGCCGCGGCCGCGCGCGCGCCGCGTGCGCAAGCAGCGGCAGCCACGCGCCCGCCAGCTGCTGCGCGCCGCTCTCATGCTCGCCGCTCTCCCCGCCCTCCCCGCCCTGCTCGCCGCCCTCCCCGCCCTGCTCGCCGCTCTCCCCGCCCTGCTCGCCCTGCTCGCCACCCTCCCCGCCCTCCCCGAGCGACGCCCGGAACAGCGCCGGCAGCTGCCCGACCACCGACAACACCTGCTCGTCCGAAGGAGGCTCCGAGAAGTAGTCGCTCTGAAAACGGAAAAGATAACACGTGACTTCAGAATATTCGCTAGTGTAGCGTTCGAGTTTGATTACGATAAGAATATTCGTAACGTCACCGAATTGACGATGTTTTACAATTTTGAGCGTATAATTATAATAATAGCAAAATTAAAAATCGAATTCGAAGAAAGAGACAAAAGGCAATCGGCATGTTATTTAAATTAGGAATTACTTAAATACTATTTATTTATTTATTTAAATAAGTGTCTAGTAATGTTATTTTTGCAACAAAAGTCTTTTAATTAATCCCGTGATACAAAAAGTAGATCAGAAAAATGTGGGTGAGCGTGTATTTTTTTTATTTTTTTGGCATTCTACTTTTAAGTTCAAAAGGTAATTACTATTTTTAAATTGTTAATAAATTGGCATGTATTTAAGCTTATTGACAAATAGGCGGTAGTGTATTTTTAGGGTTCCGTAGCCAAATGGCAAAAACGGAACCCTTATAGATTCGTCATGTCTGTCTGTCTGTCTGTCTGTCCGTCCGTATGTCACAGCCACTTTTTTCCGAAACTATAAGAGCTATACCACAATGCTATACTGTTGAAATTTGGTAAGTAGATGTATTCTGTAAACCGCATTAAGATTTTTATACAAAACTAGAAAAAAAAATTGGGGTTCCCCATACATAGAACGGAAACTCTAATATTTTTTTTCATCAAACCCATACGTGTGTGGTATCTATAGATAGGTCTTCAAAATATTTACCTTGCTACTCCACTTCTTACGTGCAAGATAACCAAGCCTGTGCGAAATATATACGTTTTGCATGCAAGCCCTCCCACCACTACTGCCACACAAAACGCACACAAATCCCACAAACTTAATTAATCCTATCACCACACAAACACTGACGCGCGTTTCGATCCCTCTACGGGATCCAACGGGATCATTCTCAAAGTCAGAGCACAACCGATGCACATGCGAACCAACGTCGTACTAATTTGTAAATCTATAAATAAACTAAATGTACCCACATTCGTATATTTCCAAACTACCCTCTTATTTATAATTTTTATTAGCCATCAACAACTACCTTCATAAAATTTTCCGACTACAGCAAAAACAAAGAGGGTCAGTGTTTGTGTGCGCGCGTCAGTGTTTGTGTGGTGATGGGATTAATGAAGTTTGTGGGATTTGTGTGCGTTTTGTGTGGCAGTAGTGGTGGGAGGGCTAACATGCAAAACGTATATATTTCGCACAAGCTTGGTTATCTTGCACGTAAGTAGCGGAGTAGCAAGGTAAATATTTTGTGTTCATTGAAATGGACCTCCGCAAAGTAACGCCTGATTCAATAAAAATTTTTTTTTTTTCTAAACTGAATACTTTGCGCGAGAGACACTTCCAAAGTGGTAAAATGTATGCCCCCCCCCCCCCCCCCGGATTACTAATGTTTGGTAAAGAATGTTCCCCAAAGCAATCGCAAGGTTTTTTGTATGTTTTCTAGTTAGTAGTAGTGTAAGAGCGCGATTTGGAAATGTGCGGAAGCATGTCAAATCAGTTGCCAGTTTTCAACTCATTCTCCATTTTGCCATAAATAAAACAACAATTATCAAATTAATATTTTTTTCTTTTACCTTTGTACTTTTACTTAAAAACTTAATTATTCCGAATCAGTTTACCTGCTGCTGTCACTATTTACGTGTATTACAAAGTCATCACACATTTTATCTACTATGTTAATATGAACCTTGAACCCCTCAAAAGTATCGCGCTTAATTTGAAATTATACTAAACTACGAATGTGACATTCATAAAATATTTCGTTCGTTCAATAATCAAATCATTCATTACGTGACCTTAGCCGAGCACTAGTGAAATAAATGTGGTATCATTATTTCGTAAAATGACATTTGGAAGTGTCATCTTACTGCAGTGATTTAGCTGCCAGACTATAGTGCCCATCAGATAACACAAGTACCTACTCAAGAATATTAAGCTAAAAAAAAAAATAGCTTAAAAAAATGGTGCGTTGGAAATCTGAGGGAGAGGCCTTTGCCCAGCAGTGGGACAACATTACAGGTTTACAGGCTACTAAAAAAAAAATGTGCTACGATCAAAACATTGAACAAGGGTGTTCATTTTCGAAAAAAAACATAAGTCCAAATATCTCAGAAACCGTGCAACTTTTACTAAGGGCCTGTTTCACCACTCTCTGGCTACTTCCAGTTATCTTGAGTGTCAGCTATCTATGATTCCGTCTCCGTTCATTACTACGAAACAGACAGAGACGTCATCATAGGTAACCGACACTCAAGATAACCGGAACTCAACAGAGAGTGGTGAAACTGGCCTTAAACCTATTATAGCTTTATTATAACGTCTCGAGTGCCCTCTATCCACAGTTCAAGGATTATCCAGTCGTCACCTAACACCTTGTATATGTACCTATACATTTTCATCAGCCGTTATAAAAATGTAACGTCGTGAGGCGGCTCTCGCAGTGCTAGGCTACCTGCAGGGCGGCCGCGAGCGCGGCGTGCGCGTGCAGCAGGCAGGCCCAGCTGCGGGCGCAGCGACGGCTAGGCTACCTGCAGGGCGGCCGCGAGCGCGGCGTGCGCGTGCAGCAGGCAGGCCCAGCTGCGGGCGCAGCGACGGCTAGGCTACCTGCAGGGCGGCCGCGAGCGCGGCGTGCGCGTGCAGCAGGCAGGCCCAGCTGCGGGCGCAGCGACGGCTAGGCTACCTGCAGGGCGGCCGCGAGCGCGGCGTGCGCGTGCAGCAGGCAGGCCCAGCTGCGGGCGCAGCGACGGCTAGGCTACCTGCAGGGCGGCCGCGAGCGCGGCGTGCGCGTGCAGCAGGCAGGCCCAGCTGCGGGCGCAGCGACGGCTAGGCTACCTGCAGGGCGGCCGCGAGCGCGGCGTGCGCGTGCAGCAGGCAGGCCCAGCTGCGGGCGCAGCGACGGCTAGGCTACCTGCAGGGCGGCCGCGAGCGCGGCGTGCGCGTGCAGCAGGCAGGCCCAGCTGCGGGCGCAGCGACGGCTAGGCTACCTGCAGGGCGGCCGCGAGCGCGGCGTGCGCGTGCAGCAGGCAGGCCCAGCTGCGGGCGCAGCGACGGCTAGGCTACCTGCAGGGCGGCCGCGAGCGCGGCGTGCGCGTGCAGCAGGCAGGCCCAGCTGCGGGCGCAGCGGCGGCCGCGCTCGGCGCGCGCGCTCAGCAGCAGCGCCCGCGCCGCGCGCCGCGGCCCGCTCGCCGCCAGCAGCAGCCGCCACTCGCGCGGGGACAGCGTCAGCGCCAACTGCCGACACATAAGCACCGTCGTTTGAGTGCCGTTCTCGCGAGGCGATTTTTGTTCATCGACTTAAATCGGTTCACGAATTGAATGACGATCGCTAATGAGGACACATTTTCAATAAAAGTTGATCAACTTTTATTGAACGACAAAAAGTTGATTCCCTCTCAACTTTTAGTGTGCGAGTCGGTTCATTTTGATGACGTCACCGTGGAATTAACGACTTGTCGAACGTGAGAACGATCCGTTAGAGTTAAAAACGTTTTTATTTGTGGTGGCAAAATTGTTTGCTGTCAAAAGTGAATGCGTACGGTCAAAATCATATTTCTAACTAGCTTTTGCCCGCGACTTCGTCCGCGTAGACTCATAATATTGACAAATAGCTTTTGCCCATGGCTTTGCTCGCGTGTACCAGGAGTATTTCAATCCCGTTTTTCCTCGTTCCCGTAAGAATTTCGGGAAATGCTCTCTTAATGTTCCTCTACACTCTTCAAGCAATCTACATGCCGAATTTCAGCTTTCTACAACCAGTAAAACGAAAAGCCCACAGTTTATGCAATAAATATTTCTATTTCTATTTCTATTTCCTCTTTTTCCCATTCCCGTGGGAATTTTGGAAAATATCTCTTATAGCTTTCCTATACTTACTCCCCAAGGAACCTACTTGCCAAATTTCAGCTTTCTACGACCAGTAAAACGAAAAATCCCGTTTTTTCCCGTTCCCGTGGGAATTTTGGAAAGTCCTCCTTTAATGTTCCTCTACACTCTTCAAGCAACCTACATGCCGAATTTCAGCTTTCTACAACCAGTAAAACGAAAAGCCCCTTTTTCCCGTTCCCGTGGGAATTTTGAGAAATTATCTCTTATAGCATCCCTACACTCTTCAAGCAACCTACATGCCAAATTTCAGCATTCTACGCCCAGTAAAACTAAAAATCCCGCTTTTTCCCGTTCCCGTGAGAATTTTGGAAAGTCCTCTCTTAATGCTTCTTTACACTCCCCAAGCAAACTACATGTCGAATTTCAGCTTTCTACAACCAGTCAAACGAAGTCTCGTTTTTCCCGTTCCCGTGGGAATTTCGGGAAATTGGGTTCTCTATTGTTTGCCCAAATTTCATATGAACTAATTTCACATGCCCGAATTTCATTTGCCATAATTTTATATTCCATAACGATATAATTAAATGCCATAATGATCATTGGCCATATTTTCATTTGCTATAATTTTCAGGTGCCATAACGATACGTTTCATTTTTCCTATTATCAAGTGTCCTAAAATCATTTTCCATCACATTCAAACGCCATAATAATTATTTGACATAAATAACCCAGAATTTAGATTCTTGTAATTTTAAGTATTGTGATTATCTATTATCTACGTTTTACAGATGTGATGTCTAGAAAACAAAATATTAATATGAACTGAATGACCCTGAGGCGAAGTCGACGGAGCTCCGCTTCGCGGAGCTCCTATTCCACCTAGTTTTGGCGCTTCGCGCCTTGACACCACTCTAACCTAACCTAACCTATACATTAATTGACCAGTCATGTGACCTGTGTATTTAATAATGCGGGGGGCTTCGCTCCCCGATCCCCCCGAGCCCTTAGAGATGCATCTATCTCTGCTCTGAGGGTCGCAAGAAACCTAACGAACCTACCGTGTTTCGGTAGCAGTAAATTTCAACAGTCTGGATCTGTTTTTTCCTTAATTATGGCAAATGATTGTTATGGCATAAAATATTAGTGATTTTGAACATTATGGAAAGTGATATTATGGTATCTAATATTAGGGATGATGAACATTATGACGTTTGAGTATTATGGCATGTGATATTAGGGCAAATGAAGGTTATAGCAAGTGACCATTATGGCAAATTAAATTAGTACAAATGAAATTATGGGAAATGGCGGGATCCCCCAGTGTATAACAAAAAATCCCGTTTTTCCCGTTTTTTGTTTCCGTCAGAAATTCGGGAAATCTTTTTGTAGTGCTCCCCTATACTCCCCAAGGAACCTGACGGCCAAATTTCAGTTTTCTACAACCAGGTAAACGAAAAATCGATCCCGTAGAACTGAATATAAATACCTTTTTTTCCTTATCCCGTGGGAATTTCCTAAAATCCTTAAAACCGTTTTTATAATTATAGTTCATAGGATTTCATTGAACTGAATATATAAATCCCATTTGTTCCTTATCCCGTAGGAATTTCCAAAAATCCTGAAATTACTTTCTTAATGTTGTAATCAACTACTTGTGTACGAAATTTGAAGAGTCTTGTTATTATAGTTACTGAGATAGGGTCACTCGGAATCGAATAAATACATAAATCCCGTTTTTTCCCGTTCCCGTGGAAATTTGTGTGTGTGTGTGTGTGTGTGTGTGTGTGTGTGTGTGTATGTCTGTGTGTCAGGTAGGTATGTGTGTTGTTGTTTTCGTAATCAGCCACCTGATAAACCGTACAAACAATACTACCCACTAATAATAATAATAATATCATAATACCCACGTTGATTTTCAAACTTTGTCACCCCCTATCCCCTTTTAGGGGTTGAATTTTCGAAAACCCTGAAACAGGTGTTTACTCATTTATCGTTAGGAATACTCCTGTGAAGTTTCGAATAAAATAGTCTAACTAATCTTGTTTCCCAATACAAACTTTGGACCCCCATTTAACCCTTTTAGGGGTCGAATTTCCAAAAATCCTTCCTTAGTGGATGCCTACATTGTATAAGATATCTGTGTGCAAAATTTCAAGTCTCTAGGTCCAGTGGTTTGGGCTGTGCGTTGATATATCAACAGTCAGTCAGTCAGTCAGTCAGTCAGTCAGTCAGTCAGTCAGTCAGTCAGTCAGTTTAGAATTTTATATATATAGATTTCGCGGATACAATGTTCGCACGACATCGCGACCCGATTATCGGTACAGTCACCAGCATAAATATATGACGGTGAACAGGGCTGCAAAAATAAATGATTATCTATTGGGCTCAATAGCTTATGAAGACACTGCCGCGGTAAAAATAAGTGATGCTCTATAGGCGGAAAAAACATCGTCGCACCCTTATCAGCAAAAATATCAATTTGCAGTGAAAGCATATCATCGGATGATAGGTGGGCCGCATAAATATCAATTTGCTGTGAAAGTATAATCATCGGATGATACGCGGGCCGCATATATATCTGACACGTAAAAGTCAACTCTTTGTTGTTGATTTGCAAAACCGAACCACCCTGGCTAACATAGAGACGTAAATTGAATGAAATGATTTGACAATTCACGAGAACAGTGCAGACTTGTCATTGTATACGTCTTTCTCACATTTTATTCTATCACATATTTGACGGACTCAAATTCCTAAATTACAAAATTACCTATATAGGAATCGATGACCTGGAAAGGGGTGTGAACTTTAATAGTATTTTATGCAACTGCTATTCTAAGTGAATCTTTATGACAATGTGCGAGTTGGTTGGGTAGCGATCATGAGCCAATTTTACAACATTTTTAACAGCACTTTTCCTACAATTACTTTTTAATTATCATCATCATCGTCATCATTGACGGCTGAATGGCGTTTTACGTTACTTTTAAATGAAAAATATCAAAAAATATCATCACTTATTTTTACCGCGGTAGTGTCGTCATAAGCTATTGAGCCCAATAGATAATCATTTATTTTTGCAGCCCTGTTCACCGTCATATATTTATGCTGGTGACTGTACATACAACTGTGAGAACGCAATTCGTATCAATTTTTAGGGTTACGGAACTCTAAAAATTTATACGAATTGGCTGCCCTTTGGGTAAAAACGGGACCCTATTATTAAGACTTCGCTCCGTCCGTCCGTCCGTCTGTCACCAGGCTGTATCTCAAGAACCGTAATAGCTAAACAGTTGAAATTTTCACAGATTGTGTATTTCTGTTGCCGCTATAACAACAAATACTAAAAACAAAATATTATTAATTTTATTTATTTATTTTTATTTTATTTATTTAGAAACAAAGTCTCTTACACCTTATAGCTATATGTATTACAATAATAATTAAGGGGGGGCTCCCATACAAAAAAAGGTTATATTTTAGCCCTTTTTCATGGCTACCACTCGCCGAGCTAGATCTCAAGAACCGTAATAGCTAAACAGTTGAAATTTGCATAGATCATGTATTTTTATTGTGGCTACAATAGCAAATACTAAAATCATAATAATAATTATAATTAAGGAGGGCTCCCATACAACAGAGTAGTCAAAATTTTGACGACGGAATTGAAACTAAATAAAACAAGTGTCTAATGGCACCAGCTTTTAGCCTTTTTTCTGGTAGGTACGAAACCCTTCGTGCGCGAGTCCGACTCGCACTCGGCCGGTTTTTTCTCGGTTCATTAAAAGTTGATCAACTAAAATCGCCTCGTGAGAACCGTGCATCCTTAGAGGATACATTACAGTGGTATAGAGCGCGCGCAACGAAGTGGGAACAGTAGGCACGGGTGAGAACAAAACGACGTTCCCGCCGTGAGCGCTTGTAGTCGTGTTGAGTGCTAGCGAAGTGCGTTGCTCTGGGAACTTATTTAACTTTACGGTGTAAAAATGGTGACATGCGTAGTTCGATCTTGCAAAAACGATACACGGAAACACACGAAATTTAAATCCAGTATCACATTTCATCGGTAAGTCGATTATTATACTTATTTTTATGAAAACAAGTCCGGCATCGCGGGGGTGAGCGGGGCATGGGAGGCGGGCACGCACAGACTTGCCCCCGACCCGCGCGAGCGGGAGCTCCCGTCGCGTGATTTTAGAGATGTGACACGACCAACGCCGTAGTCGATGTAATGTTTGCTAGAAGAACTACGTATTATAACATATTTTAATTTTGTGTAAGTTTAATACTTAAAATGTAATCATTTATTATCAATAATTTTGTATTGTGTTTTGTGCGATATACTTTCTAATATTTTTGCTAGTTTAGACATATTTTTAGTTTAAGCTTTAAAACTTTCGCGTTAAAAATATTAGAAAGTAGGTATACCGTACGAAGTACAATACAACATTTTGCTACTATGTCTTACTAATATTATAAATGCGACAGTTTGTGACGATGTGACGATGTGAGTGTTCCTTCTTCACGCTAAAACGACTGGACGGATTTGGATAAAATTTGGAACGAAGATAGCTGGTACCCTAGAATGAAACATAGGCTATTTTTTATCCCGGAAAATTGCATAGTTCCCGCGGGTTAGCGATAAACATGTTAAAGGTCTTAGCTGCTTAGTTGGAATGCAACGTATAAATTGTTGTAGAACTTGAACGTGTGCCGTTCTCAGAGACGTCAGTTAATATTATGATTAGAAATTAATTGACGTCTCTGAGTGTGAAAGTTAACTTTAACTGTCCTTTTGGTTGTATTGATTGACGGTAAAAATTCAGACCTGTTTAACGGATCAAGTCAAGTCACGTTTAAGTTTTAATTTATCATCCCTACGTAACCACACAAAGAAATAAATTAAATTGACAACATTTCATATTTCTGAGCCTATAGTTTTAATGGTTCTCTGCATTTTGTTTGAAAATATGAACATGCTGACAGTTAAATTTTTTCGCTAGGGCTTGTATTTAATTTATAATTAATTTATTAATTTGTGCTTATTCTAAAAGGGCGTAACTCCGATACTATCACAGAATAAACACTTATCCCTTTGTCTTTTCTCTATAGAAAAAAAAACTGACGTCAATTTCAAATTGTCAATGTCAGGGCCTATTCTCCAATATTCGATTTTCGAGGTTCGCTTCGTGCTGTTCCGCTCATACTAATAGTCATTATCTTGAGAGTGAGAGAGAAGGTATTGCAACGAACTTCGAAAATAGAATTTCAGAGTTGCCCCTCTTGTACTTTGAAGTTGTCAAAAATACAAAATCATGATCGCTTATTTTTTCTCCTGAAAAAAGCAAAGGCGTTTCACCTATCCTGTGGTAGTTTTGGTAAAACTAGGACATATTTTTAATTAATTTTTATTTTTTATAATAAGCGATATTAAAATTATATAAACATATTGCAGTGATCAGGAGGCAAAATGCTTTCGAACCATATATACATTTTCAGGTGTTTATAAAAATGAAATGTTGTCAATTAAAATGCACACTTTATTTATTTGGCAAACAAATTTATAGTTTCATATTTATACATACATTTCTCCTTTTATAGTATAGGAAATAAAATATTGAACATGAAATGTACTTAACAAACATATTTATTTACATTACTTATCGATAGCGCGTTGCCCCATCTCTATTTGTCATACACGCATCAATATACTATCTATAGCTCACCTGCCTACGATGCGCACTAAGCGATTTGAGCGATGCGCGCGCTCTACTGTAATATTGTTCCTCTAAGCGTGCATCATACTCGCGGTCAGGTACGGGGCACGGTCCTGCGCGCGCCGGCCGGCCCGCCAGCCACTGCACCTCCTATACTCACCGCGGGGTTGGCGGCGACGAGCGCGGGCAGCGCGGGCGCGGGGGGCGCGGGGGGCGCGGGGGGCGCGGGCAGGCGCGCGTAGTGGCTGCGCGTGAGCGGCGTGGCGCGCGCCAGCCGGCCCGCCAGCCACTGCACCTCCTCGGCTGCAACGATCGACGTCGTCGTCACATTTAAACGTTCACTATCAATTTGAATAACATTAACGCATCATAAAGTCATATTTTCGAACGAGAATATCGGGCGCTCACCGGACATGTCGTCGCAGCCGGCGAGCGGCGCGTCCAGCAGCTCCAGCAGGCGGTCCAGCGCGTCCGGCGCGTCCGGCGTGAAGGCGGGCGGCGGCACGCGCGCCGCGTCCAGCGCGGGGGCCAGCGCGGCCAGCAGCGCGGCGCGCGGCGCCTCCAGCGGCAGCAGCAGCAGCAGCCGCGCCGCCGCGCCCAGCGCCCGGCCCGCGCGCCGCCCGGCCGCCGCCCGCAGCGCCGGCAGCGCCGCGCCCCCCGCCAGCCCCCCCGCGCCCCCCGCCAGCCCCCCCGCGCCCCCCGCCAGCCCCCCCGCGCCCCCCGCCGGCCCGCGCGCCGCCAGCCCGCGCAGCGCCGCCAGCAGCCGCCCGCGCCGCGCGTCCGTGTCCAGCGCGCCCGCGTCCCCCAGCGCGCGCTCCGCCGCCAGCAGCAGCGCGGGCCGCGCCTGGCCGCGGTAGCGCCGGCCCGCGAAGCGCCGCAGCCGCTCGAGCAGCGCGAGCGCGGCCGCGGCGCGCTCCTCGCTGTCGGCGGCGGCCCGCAGCGCGCGCGCGAGCGTGCGGCCCGGGCTCTGCAGGAACGCGGCGAGCGCGGCCGCCGGCTCCGCGCCGCCGAGCCGGTTGAACGCCTCGGTGAGCGCGTCCTCGAACTCGGCGGTCTCGAGCCGGTCGTCGAAGCGCTCCGCGAACCGCTCGTCGAGGATGCGGTCCCGCGCGGCGTCCCCGCAGCGCCGGAACGCGGCGACCGCGAGCGCCCGCGCGTCCGCGTCGAGCGGCCCCGCGTCGCGCGAGCCGACCAGCCGGCGGAACAGCTCCTCGGCGCGGTCCTCGCCGGCCAGGTGCAGGTGCGCGCGCGCGAGGCGCAGCAGCGGCGGCCGGGCGGGCAGGTCGCGCCGGCGCAGCAGCGCCTCGAGCCAGGCGGCGGCGCGCGCGTCGCCGGCGGCCAGCCTCTCCGCGATCGCGTCCTCGTCGGCGCCGTCGATGCCGTCCTCGGGGCGCGCGGGCCGGCACGCCAGATGCGCCAGCAGGCCGGGCAGCGCGTGGCCGGCCAGCCCCGGGCGCGCGCGCAGGCGCTCCGCGACGCCGTGGCACAGCTCGCCCACCTCGCGCTGCAGGCTGCGGCCGCCGCGCCCGCGCTCGCTCCACGCGCAGAACACGTCGACGCTGACGCCCATCACGAGCGCGGCGCAGGCGTCGAGCAGCGCGGCGTCGCACTCGCGCAGGCACTCGAGGGCCGCGGCGGCGGGGCCGTCGCGCGTCTCGGGATCCGGATCGTCCGGCGCGGCGCTCCCGGGCTCGTGAGTGGCGAGGTAGATGTCGGCGCGACCGTCGTCCTCGAGCCGCCGGCCGTCGGAGAGGCAGCAGTCGTCGACCAGCCCGAGCGCGACGACGAGGCTCTCGGCCGGACCGCCGTACGGGTCGGCCCGCCTCGCGCGCTCGGCGAGGCCGGCGAGGCGCGCGAGGCAGGCCGCGAAAGCGTCCCGGGCGGCGGGCAGGCGGCGCAGCAGCCGGTGCAGCGCGCGCGCCAGCAGGGCCAGGCCGGGCTGGCGCTCCGGGGGCAGGTGCCGCGCGTGCGCGAGCGCCGCGTCCGCCAGCTGCAGCGCGAGGCTCGGCCGGGCGCGGGCTACGATCTGCGCCAGGCAGCGCTGCATGTGCAGGCCCCACAGCATCTCGCACAGCAGGTGCGCGGGGATGGTGGGCAGCGTCCACACGAGCGCCTCCACGCCGGCCGTGTCGGTCATCTCCTCCAGCGCCGGGAGGTCCGCGTTCAGGACTAGGTACAGAGCGAGTTTTTGAAATTCCACATATTTTTCTTCCACCGGTCCGCTCTCTGTGATGTAGTTCTTCTCCTTGAGGAAGTTGAACAGTTTTTCGAGCACATATTTTATTTTCTTTTCGTTGCCTGAAATATTAGAAATGCACATAATCTTTATAAGGGATGGAAAGACCGAACACACATTTGATGATTACTATTATTGGGACCTATATTTTACCTCTTAAATCTTGCAATTGAATTTTGACCCGCTTTCGATGGTCGGATTGATGTGCAATCTGGTAATACTCATATAATATGGGTGTTTGGTAGCCAGGTACAAAGCTTTAAGGGGGTGTTAGCTGAGGTATTTTTGAACATTTTGAGCCATACATGTCTTAGCCGAAATTTGACATTTTTTTTTAAATCGAAAATTTAGAAATTTTATTAAAATGCCCAGAATTTGATAGAAACGAGTCAATATTGCACCAATGAGCGTTAATTTGTAAACAAAATCTCTTATTTCGGATAGTTTAATGATTAATGTGTATTGGACCAAATGAATTAATTTTTAAGTGTCTGTCTTACCACAGAAACAAAATAGAGGCATTCGAAATTAATTAATAAAAATGATTTTTTTTGGAATAGAGTCATTTTTCAGTGCCATAAAAAAAATTAAAAAGAATCCTGGAAATGTTCAAACATTTTTAAAAACATGCCTGTTTATTGCTCTTTCTTTTAAGGTATCACTCATTCACATTGCTTGCTAAATCTGAGATAAAGAGTAAAAACCAAACTCGGGGGAGCACTCGCTAAGAATGCACTAGTATTGAAAGTTCGCGTTTTTTCATGTAATTTACTAGGTAAGTACCTACATTTACCTGAAAATTACATGAAAAAAAGGTAAAAAAAGAATTGTAAAATGAATTAATTTACTTTTCAAATCACAACAAAGTGAAGATTAATGTTTTTTTTTTACCATTTTTTCATGTAATTTACTACTAAAGTACTTACTTTTAACGTGAAATTTCAATACTAGTGCATTCTTAGCGAGTGCTCCACGAGTTTGGTTTTTACTTTTTATCTCAGATTTAGCAAGCAATGTGAATGAGTGATACCTTAAAAGAAAGAGCAATAAACAGGCATGTTTTTAAAAATGTTTGAACATTTCCAGGATTTTTTTTTTAATTTTTTTTATGGCACTGAAAAATGACTGTTCCAAAAAAAGTCATTTTTATTAATTTCGAATGCCTCCATTTTGTTTCTGTGGCAAGACAGACACTTAAAAATTAATTCATTTGGTCCAATACACATTAATCATTAAACTATCCGAAATAAGAGATTTTGTTTACAAATTAACGCTCATTGGTGCAATATTGACTCGTTTCTATCAAATTCTGGGTATTTTCTTAAAATTTCTAAATTTTTAATTTAAAAATAAATAAATCAAATTTCGGCTAAGACATGTATGGCTCAAAATGTTCAAAAATACCTCAGTTATCACCCCCTTAAAGGTTTGCACCTGGCTACCAAACACCCTGTATATATTTTTTTTAGTTTTATCATTCTCTTATTTTATGTCATGGGGGGGGGGTGGGGGGGGGGGGACACATTTTACCACTTTGGAAGTGTTTCTCGCGCAAACTATTCAGTTTAGAAAAAAATGATACGAGAAACCTCAATATCATTTTTGAAGACCTATCCATAGATACCCCACACTATGGGTTTGATGAAAAAAAAATTGAGATTCAGTTCTTAGTTCTTACCCCCAAAATTATTTGGTTTTATTCTATTTTTGTATGAAAATCTTAGTGCGGTTCACAGAATACATCTACTTACCAAGTTTCAACAGTAATAGCATTGTGGTATAGCTCTTATAGTTTCGGAAAAAAATGGCTGTGACATACGGACGGACAGACAGAAAGATAGACATGACGAATTTATAAGGGTTCCGTTTTTGCCATTTGGCTACGGAACCCTAAAAAGTAGTCTACGTAACTATTATTTGAACAGCTCACCTCCTTTCGACTGCAACTTGGCAAAAGAATACAAATTATCAGCTGACAAAATCACCCCTTGAAATGCTGACAGATCTGGTATGTGATCCATTATGCCTTCAGAAATTAGTATCAAAGGCTGAAAACAAAAGAAAAGTATGTGTTTAAAGTCCCATGCGGGTATATGAAGACACTCCTCCATCGGCACTCGTCCAGCCTGCCATAAGCTTGTGTTGGCCTGCTGATGCAGACACCTGGGACTCATGATGCTGAGAGTAAAAAAGATAACCATGCATCGCAAATTAGTGCCAGCATGGCTATATTGAAAGGACCTCCAGTTTTAGATTAAAATCATCCTATTAATATTCCAAGGACTGTTGCTGTTGAGCAAAAACACACAAGTACATTACACTTATTTTCAGTCTACATTATTGCAATGATGTTTAGTCGCATACTACGCCCCCTTGCAAAAAAATCGGGCACCCATGGTTTTTCAGATTTTTAGGCATTAAAGCTAAGTAAGTAAGCTTTTATGCACATAAAATACAAAAACCACAGGTACCCGTTTTTTTTGCAAGGGGGTATATAAAATGTATTGGTTACTGAAAATTCAGGCTTCCAGTTTATTCACAGCGAAGTTATAGGGGGATGAAAATGGCCTTAACTGTTTCGAGAAATGGATGGTACCATCAGCCAAATATGTGGTCTACCACCCTAAGGTTAAAATTCCTTTGCACGTCACAATATATAATGTCATAAGTCATAAGTCATTTATTCGTCGCTTTCATGTGTACATTGGATCTATAGGATTGGATAATGTCGATAAGACAGGCTGTCAAGTTGAAAGTTCGACTTTAGCAACATTTTTATTTGATAGGAAGTTGGATGAAAAGTGGTAGACCACTTATTTGGGCGACCGTACGGGCCGTGCCACTTTATTTTGCTCGACTTGGCGGGGGCACTGCCGCGCCCACAGATTAAATTATGTTGTGAGTGGGTAGTTCTTTTTCTCGTGTGCACTGTGCAGCCCTTTTACAGCTGCGCTGCCATGCTGAGTCAATAATATTACATGTTTGTTGGGTACTGTAGGATACCAGTTGTCTGTTACAAATTGCAGATAGGTAATAACTCTGCACTAATAACTCTCTCCTCTTTTCTTTAATATAAAGACTTCCTTAAATTAGAGCGTGCTCAACGGGCTATACTTAAAGTAATGACCTTCAAAAACTTTCGACATTTTACACAAACCCCATATGCAGAAACCAACATGCTCACAGTGAGGCAATTATGAGGTGACGATGGATGGATGGATGGTTGTTTGTTTGTTACTCAATCACGCCAGAACGGCCCAACGAATCTGGATGATATTTGGCACACAGATAGAGAAAAGTCTGGAATAGCGCATAGGCTACTTTTTATCCCGGAAAATTGCTTAGTTCCTGCGGGATAGCGATAAACAAATTCTTTGCAGACGAAGTCGCTGGCAAAAGCTAGTTGTAAATAAGAAATAAATAATGGAACTGTTCCTTTCCAAAGTACCTATATTGTTTTGTATCAGGGATGTTATGGATTTATAATTTCGGATTCGGATATGGATATGGATATTGGTAAAATATAATATTGGTTTCGGTTACAGTTATGGATATTAAATTATTTCGGATTATCCGATAGTTTCGGTTACGGATATGGATATCCATAACAACACTGCCCTAAAGTTGCCGGCCGGGCAAAAACAAAAACTTGTCACGACGTGTCATATTTACTATAAAGTATAACCCATACGAATTAGCTGTGCACCTCGCGCTGTGACGTCATTAGGTAGCAGGAGAGGTGTCGCATTCCAGCGGAGTGCACAGTTAATTCATACGAGTTGTAGTATTTAGTTAGACTCCGCCCTATCCGAAACTATCCAAAACTTTTATTTCGGATTTGGTTATGGTTACTGATATTTTATTATTTTGGATATCCGATAGTTTCGGTTACGGATATGGATATCCATAACAACACTGTTTTGTATACCTAAATAATAACAAAATAACTCTAGATTGTAAGGTAAAAATGTAGCTAACAACAACGGTCTTTTTAAATAAATAGGTCTTTTTAAAGTTGGAAGGGGCAGTCTTGAAAAGCAGGATGTTACTTTAATACTGAGTTTTAGAAGATGTTTCGTTATAACCAGGATGTTGGACAACTCTGAGAATACATAATGTCATGCATGTTGCAGCCTAGTATGTTGTGTACCGAGGGCAAGGAGGGGATTGGTAACGAGAGTCAATTAGTGTAATCCCTTTTTTACTGCTAGTGAAATCAAACAGGCAATGTTTTTCATCACGTTTTTGAGGTAATAAAAAGAAATATAAAAAACAAATTGATGGCACTGTACATAATCATCATCATGCCCTCCTTGACGTATCTGTCAACGGCGAACCCTGCTAGCTCCGGACGTGAGAGAAAGAGTGGCGAAACCAAATTCATAATATTCGTTCACTGGATGGCACAGTTCTATACATCTGCGTGTAATAACACACTTTACGATCACTTGTGCCACACACTTGTGAGGTAAAAAATAATATCACCTTTATGTAAGTTAAAATACTTGGAAAAATTTACAAAAAATTTATTAATTGAAGTAGGTATTATTATTTTTTAATTAATTAATTTATTTATTTGAAGTTCTTAGTGAGAACTGTTGAGGAGGTAGATGCATGTTTATTAGGAATAGTTAAGTTAAGAGCATGAAAGTTATTGTATACATCTATTTCTGTTTGTTCTCCAAATAAAACAATAATACAGGAAAGATTTTATAGCACATACCTCGAATATTTCCCGATAGGCAAGTAACACTTCACTGTAAAGAGTGTAAAGTAAGAGCTTTAGCTAAACTCAAAAAGTTACCAGAAAATACAAAATTGACGATACCGGCTGCCGGTAAAAATATTTCGAGTTTTGAGGCAACTATATTTATAACGGATGTAGATGTGACAGTGACAGTGACAGCCTGAGAGAGAGCCTGACAGTTCTGTGTTAAGGTCCGACCGCACTAGGCGGAACTGCGCGGCAGCGGAACTGCGCTGCACAGCGCGGCAAGATATTCTTTATATGGAATTGTATGAGATAACACGCACTACGCGGCAGCGCAACTGCGCGGCAGCGGAACTGCGCGGCAAAGTTGACCAACTCACCAAAATTGCCGCGCCGCGCCGCGCCGCGCAGTTCCGCTGCCGCGTAGTGCGGTATAGCAAGCGGCGCGGCACTGCAAGTTATTTATGTAATAAAATTTATAAAAATATATTTATTTATATCCGACTATCCTTGCTGATCCATATTCCTTTTGAGTACTTGTTTTGTTAGTTTAGATACTTTAGATTATTATATTTTCGTGTAAATAAAATCATCCATGTCGGGTTCTACCATCTTGCTCGAACGCTGCTGAACTACTGACAGGCAAAATTTGCCGCGCCGCTGCAGTTCCGCTGCAGTTCATGTGCGGTATGCCGAATTTTGCCGCGCCGTGCAGCGCAGTTCCGCTGCCGCGCAGTTCCGCCTAGTGCGGTCGGACCTTTATCGTTTATCGTCAATGAAGAAGGAACAACCTACGGCTATAATATAATATAATAGCTCTGTGTTTATTGTAGCTACATTTTTTTTTTCATTTTTGTGACAAACATTTTTAATGCCTGATTCTGACAAAAAAGGTCTTTAGGTCAAATAAAGGTCAAAAGTACTTTTACAAAAATATTTGAAATCGTAAAGAATTTTTAAAATCAGACAAGATAAATCGGATATTTGATGGTTTTCAAGAAACATACTACCTCGCATTTTTTTGTATAATATGTCTGCGCTTATACTCCGAAATTCGAATTTATGGTCTGCTGTCTTTAATTCTATTCTATACATATTCTAGGCTGTGCTGTATTGTACATATTCTTGTTCTTTTTTATATCTGCCCGGCTAGCACAACAGCGCGCTAGTCGCGTCGCGCGCGAGATAGATTACCCGTCTCTTTCTAGACCGAACAGTAAGAAAAAGACGGGCAATCTATCTCGCGTGCGTCGTGGTGCGACGCGACTCTTGTGCGCTGTCGTGCTACTCGTGCTAAACGTGCTGTTTGATGTTATATTTAGGGATGTGACATTCTACATAAGAAATCGTTTTTTAATGAATCGATTATTTTTTAGCATGAAAAATTGATTTTTGTATTTATCGATTTCTTCCTAATTTTTTAGTTAATTTCAAAATTTATTACACAAAACTCTTAAAATACAACTTAAATATAAATACCTACTTAATATCGCCGTATCAAGTTTAGTGTTTGTTTTTTTTTTTTTTTTTTTTTTTTTTTATATATAAGAGGGGGCAAACGAGCAGACGGGTCACCTGATGGAAAGTAATCACCATCGCCCATGGACACCTGCAAGACTTGGGGAATCACAGGTGCGTTGCCGACCCTTTCAAGAACAGGAAGGCTCGCTTTTTAAAGATCCCTAAATTGTACCGCTCAGGGAATGTTGCAGCAGGAAGCCGGTTCCAGATCTTCGTCGTACGAGGAAGGAAATTGCGTTTAAAACGCACGGTACTTGACTGCCAACCATCAAGATGTTGAGGATGGAAGGACAGACGGTTCCGCGAAGTGCGGTAGTGGAATTTAGCCGCAGGCAACAATCCGAAAAGTTCATCGGAGCACTCCCCATGATATATTCGGTACAATATGCAGAGGGATGCTACATCCCTCCGCACAGCCAGAGAATCGAGCCGACTAGAGAGTGCCTGGTTATCGACAAATCGAGCAGCTCTGCGTTGAATGCGGTCAAATGGAAGGATTTGGTACTTGGGTGCCCCAGCCCAGAGATGAGAACAGTACTCCATATGCGGCCTAACCTGCGCCTTATAGAGTTGTAGGCGATGGGCTGGCGAGAAGTACTGTCCCGCTCTATTGAGCACCCCCAATTTTTTTGAAGCTAATTTAGCTTTGCGTTCCAAATGACCACGGAACTGAACATCACTCGAAATGTCGACACCCAGGACCCCGATAGACAACTTGGCATCAAGGGGAGTGCCTTCAAAACAAGGCGAAACAATAAAGGGATCCTTTTTAGTGGAGAACGCGCATACTTGTGTCTTTTGGGGATTAAACTGAACCAGGTTGAGTCTACCCCAATCCGAGACATGCTTCAGCATGATCTCTATTTGAGACACAAGTATGTTCCGGCTTTCAGTGACGTGCTCCCTGGGAATGTTAGCGCTACCGGTATAAAGCGCATCCCCAGTACTGTCATCTGCATAGCAATGAATATTGGTGTCACCCAACATGTCATTGATATGCAGAAGAAATAGCGTGGGGGACAGCACACAACCTTGTGGGACGCCAGAATTCACAGGCTTTAAGTCGGAACATGAGCCGTCAACTACGACTTTGATGCTCCGATCTGAAAGAAAACTGGCCACCCAAGAGCACAACTTCCCAGGTACTCCGTACGCAGGAAGCTTGGAGAGCAGAGCCCTGTGCCAAACCCGATCAAAGGCTTTCGCTATGTCCAAACTAACTGCCAAGGCTTCCCCTTTACTCTCAATTGCCATAGCCCATCGGTGCGTAAGATAAACTAAAAGATCACCAGCTGAGCGACCACGGCGAAAACCGTATTGGCGGTCACTAATCAGCTGGTGTTCCTCTAGATACCCTAAGAGCTGGCTGTTGATAATGGACTCCATTACCTTGGAGAGCAAAGAGGTGATAGCAATCGGTCTGTAGTTGGACGGGTCCGAGCGATCGCCCTTTTTAGGGATCGGATGCACAAGGGCTGTCTTCCACGCGCACGGGACAACGCCAGTAGAGTAGGAAAGCCGGAAAAGACGCGTAAGGACCGGAGCCAACTCAGGAGCACATTTCTTGAGTACAATTGGCGGGATTCCATCTGGTCCACTCGACTTATGGATGTCTAGAGCAAGGAGGGTTTTGCGAACGGTCTTATGCAAGAACCGAATGTTCTCCATAGCGTGAGCACACCGCGGGATGGTAGGCGGTGTATTACCCCCGTCATCCAAAGTCGAGTTAGATGCAAAGAGAGAGCCTAGGAGATCGGCCTTTTCCTTTGCAGAATGGGCCGTGGAACCGCCATTCGCGCTCAATGGTGGAAAGGACGGCTGGCAGAAATTTCCGAGGATAGCCTTGGCGAGAGACCAGAATGCACGAGTTCCCGAAGGAAGACGCATTAGCTTTTTGCCAATCCTGCCAATAAATGCAGATTTCGCTTCAGCGATAGTTCCCTTAAAAGATCTAGAGGCAGCATTAAGCTTCTTTTTGTATGCGCTAGTGTTGGGATCCTGAGACGCCACCGCGTTAGCCCATATCCGGTAACATTCCTGCTTCTGGCGGGAGGCCATTTTGCAGGAACGGCCATACCATGGTTGGGATCTACCACCGATGCGTACCAAGGTATTCGGGATATACAATTCCATCCCCTGTAGGATTACATCGGTGATAGAGTCGGTGCTAACACTAGCGTCCGGATCAGACACCGAGAAGCAGACTTGCGCCCAAGGGTAGGATGCAAAGAAGGCACGCATCCCGTCCCAGTCCGCTGATTTATAATGCCAGACACGGCGGCTTGTTTGGAATTGCGAACGAGTCGGTCTTGTGAGAGGCACAGTGCTATGGACCAGGCAGTGGTCAGACGAGCCTAGTGGTGCATCAACAGAGACTTGGTATGTGTCTGGGTGAGAGGTCAGCATGAGGTCCAGTAACGAAGGGACCTGGTCGACGATGTCCGGGACCCTCGTAGGCGAGGCAACAAGTTGGGTCAGACCGTAGGCCAAAGCGAAATCATGCACAGATCTCCCCGCATGGTCAGTTATACGCGACCCCAGCCAATTGGCATGGTGGGCATTAAAATCGCCCAAAATGATAATTTCGGCGGAGGGGATCTGTTGAAGGAGGGAATCTGCCACCGATTGGAGGTGCTCGATGAGTCGGTTAGTTTCGGCATCTCCACTATGGGACCTGTAGAGGCACGCGTAGATGCGAGGATGGTCGTCACAGTCTACGCGTAGCCAGATAACGGACAGGTCCCCTATCTCAAGGCTGCTGAGGCGACGGACTCGCATATCCTCCCTGACATAGGCGCAGACCCCAGCGCGGGGCACAAAAGAGTGCTCCACGTTGTAGCCCGGGTAGCGCAGGTACGTGATGTCAGAAGGGGGGGATATCTGAGTCTCTGTTAAAAATAACAGGGCCGGCTTCATTGTCTCGAGGTGATAATGGACAGCATTCAGGTTTGAGTGGATTCCCCTTATGTTGCAGAAGTCCACACTGAGGGTTGGGGGGGATGCCGGTGGTGCCCGTCTTTTTCTGCCCCTGCAACCAGCATCGAGCGGGATTTTGCCCACCCCAAAATACGAAGGGCAGCCTGAGCGCGTACGGTCAGGGGGGGATTCTCCTCCACCAGAGGTGGCGGTACCCCCTTGGGGTACAATTATTCGAAATTCCGCTGCCATACTGATATAAGGGAGGGGGGACGGGGGAGAAGGCCTCCGGCGCTCACACTTACCGAACGAAACACAACAGCAACGACTACTGCTATTTCACGCCGATATTTTGTGTGAAGGTGGTATTACACCGGGCGAGCCGGCCCAATTCGTGCTGCAAGGCAGCATGGCTCTACCACTCGATAGTGTCACTCATTTGGCACCACCCAGGGGTCACGTGTAGGGTCTCGTGGGTAAACCTACGGACGCGAGTGACTCTAACCCCCAAAATTGTCTCTCTGCTACTATATTAATATATTTTTATATTTATCGATTTCTTCCTAATTTTTTTTTTTTTAGAACAATTCACACAAATTGGCCTAATTTTTCATTAATTTCAAAATTAACGCCAAAAATATTTTATTTTAATAAATAATCGGTTTCTCCTGAAAAAAAGATTTTAATATGTATCGATTTCTTCCTAATTTTTTTAATCATTTCAAAATTTATCACACAAAACTCCTAAAATACAACTTAAATATAAATGTATTACAAGATAAATAAAATTACTCCCAGCGGCATTGAGCCAAAGATGCTTGCAGCATTTCCCCGCTGTATTGCAGTCGATCAGCCTCGTAGACATTCCCTTCATTAACATATATTTTTATATTTATCAATTTCCTCCTAATTTTTTAATTAATTTCAAAATAAACGCCATAAATATTTTATTTATCATGGTTTTATTAATTAAAACTGTTTCAAAAGCAAAGAAGGTCTGAAATTAGACGCACAGATGACGTCAATGCGTAATTTCATCTCCATGGAGATAGTATTCTTTGATAGTTCGCGCTCCGGGTTATAAAAGACCAGACTTAGGCCTGCCGCATACATCCGGAATTTTCATATGGTTTCCGTACGGAAAAGTTCGATTATTTATCGATTATTTCCACAGTCGATTTTTTTACATCCCTAGTTATAATTGTTCAGCGTGTCCCCAAAAGTCCCAATCCCAACCCAAGCAAAGCAAGACTGTCAAGCGTCAAGCGAGCGTGTGATGTGTTGTGTGTGAGTCTGTGCTGTGCTGTCATGCTGTTGCTGTGAGTCAAGTTAAGCGAAGCGAGCGAGGCTGAACGGAATTACTCTAATTATCTAACAATAATATCACCACTATTAGTTTCATAATGAGTGGATAAAAAATTGGGTTTTAGGATTTATTTTCGTTGTTGTGTTGTGCACATCTGAATTCGTGAAAATGTCTACAATCCCTGTGGTCGAGGTGGAATCGTTCGACGAGTTTTATTCTGAGGTTAGTTATTTACTTCTATTGTTCTCATTTAAGTTTTGAGTAATTATAATACGTATCCCCTTAGCTGCCGTTTCAAATAACTTGAAATGCCTAATGAGTGTCTATTTGGTAAATTGATGAAGTCAATGCGTTGCGTTACGTCAAAATGGCAATTTATTGCAAACCAGTGTTGCTAACAAGTTTAGTACCTATTATGACTATTATCGTTAGAGCCACTTTTCTTAGATTTGAATTGAATTGACTTATCGTTTTGCTAGCGGCCTTATTGCAGCATTCAAATTTACCAAAATTGAATCCAGTGTCCAGTGTGTGTGTGCGTGTGTGTAGTATCTATATACGGTCTCTGGCCCTGTTGCTACCGTCTGCTGTAGACTTGCTGATCTCGGTACTGAACTAAAAATTTTATTAAGATTAAAGATTATATAGACATTATCAATATTAGCATCTTATCAATTTAAATATTGTGCCTACCTGTTTTAATTAGTTTGTATTATTATTTTCTTTTTACTTTAGTAATATTTTTATTTTTATTATTATTAATTATTTACAAGGACATAAATATTGCTATGTCGTATGTGTATGTGTGCTAAGTTAGGTATTAGGTAGGTATATTGTTAAGCTTATGGATTTCCGTTTTCTTTTGTTGTTTTATTTTTTCATTTACTGTCTAGTTACAGGCTAGCAGCGTCGAAGTTCCTAAAACGTCCCCATAGCGAGCCTGTGGGGACGGAAGTGACACATGCCCTCGGTACCGCTCTGCTTTCAGAGCATGACATGAGCGCGTGTGAGCCAACATTGGGGGCGGCAGACGTAAGCTTGCCTTCGGAATCCAAAAGCTTATCAGTTACTTACTTGACATGAAATGCATATTTCATATTTTTTATTATATATAATAAATTTTTTTTTTTTTTTGCTCTTTTTCTCATCGACATTGGAGATATCTCCAATTAACTTATTTGACGGTGGAGGCGTTTTACACCTCCACTAAACTTAGATTATTTTTATTCACTTTTTGCTTTTGCTTTCTCTTTCTTATCATTATCGCATATTTTGTTTCGCTTTGACCAGTAGAGACTTTATACATCTCTACTATAGACCAATGTAATTTAAGGTACGGACTTAACTTAGGGACCTTTTACATCCCTTTTTATAAAATGTATTAATTGTATTAGGTAAGTTAAGTAGAATTTAAGTACTATTGTAAATCTATTTTATTTTGAAAAAATGACTTTCTGCCAAGTTTCTTGCGGCGCATTCTTCTTGGCAATGATGGTCTTTCCGAATGCGCTGGTAGATTCAAAAAAAGACATGTAAAAGAGCCCTCGGCGGCCTATTTGCAAAATAAACTTTTGACTTTTTTTTTGACTTTTTTGAGTGTTGGGAAACATTCTGGCATATAATTTGTACAGAACTATGTATTTGAAACAATTTCAAATATTTTATTGATATCTGAACAAAATATGTAAAGGAATTGTATTTGTTAGGTGTAGGTATACATTATAAAACCAATGGCAAGATTTAAACATTCACAATGTGAATATGTATCAGAGTGATCAGCGCAGTTATAAATAAGTGAACACACACACTCAGTGTTGTTGCCATCTCCAAAATAACAAATATGGATACCAGAGGATCTGGTGGTGGGCAGGGGAGTGCTTAAGGAATTAGGCCCGGGAAACCACCAACGACGCTGACACAATCACACAGGCACAATTAAGCCTCGTAAAAAAAGTATAGAAATAAACAGGTTTTGGATTTCTAGGCTGACTGGATACTAGACTTAAAAAACACTTGAGCAATGAGGCAGTCTATGTTAGAGTAACATAAAATTTACATGATGACATAGTTAGTCTTGTGTGATTGCTAGGCGGGATATTGTTTTTACGTATCTTGATGCTTGCAACTTTAAAGGTGAGAGAAAATCCTAACAGTGTTATAAGTACTTTACTGGGACAAATGCAGATGGAAACCATCTACAGAGACAAAATGAAACAATCTAACTAATATTATAAAAGCGTAAGTATGGATGGATGGATGGATGGATGTTTGTTTGTTACTCAATCACGCCAACGGATCTGGATGAAATTCGGCACACAAATAGAGAAAAGTCTGGAATAGCACATAGGCTACTTTTTATTCCGGAAAATTGCGTAGTTCCCGCGGGATAGCGATAAACGAATTCTTGGCAGACGAAGTCGCTGGCAACAGCTAGTGTATAATAAGTTAAACACCTCTCCCGTTTATTACATTTCAGGTGAAAGAAATTGAGAAACGAGACTCAGTGTTGACACCAAAGCAGCAGATTGACCGTCTTCTTCGACCTGGTTCCACCTATTTCAACTTGAATCCATTTGAGGTGCTACAAATTGAACCAGAAACAGGTTTAGATGAAATCAAGAAGAAGTACCGCAGATTGTCCATCCTGGTTCATCCGGACAAAAACATGGTGAGGTTCAAACTTGCACAGCTACTATTCTGAAAACTGATGGTATTATCCCAATGTTATACTAGCATTCATTTATTCTATGCATAGGTTCTTTGAATAAAGAGCTTTTACTGCTGCTGTATTTTCTATAGTGAAATGATAAAAATATGACAGAGAAAGGATTAGCTGGCGATATATTTCACTGTAGAATAGAGATTGGTTTTCTTTATGCAATGAATGGTTGATTTTGAAATGACATGTCCATAATTGTACAAATGATGCGCGGGATTCCCTTGATTAGTTTAGGCGGTTACAACCGTCAACATTTCGTTTTTATCCACAGATGGATTGGATAACATTCGGTGGAGGTCCCCGAAGCCCCAGTCAATAGGTAAGGAACGGGTGAAATGGGATTGATGCCTGAGCGAGTGATAATGTCAGAAAATAGATGTAGGAATTAATTTATTACACATTTGTGTAGTGTTGGTGATAAATTTAATTAAATTGCATACCAAATAAAAAAAAAAACAGGGATAAATTATTCAGCTTTTTAATAAGAAAAATGTACATAGGTACTGTTTTGCGGAAACAGATTTTGTTCAAGGACCAATTATACATTTAAAAGTATCATTGTTGGCTATCATAAATAAGATGAAAAAAAACACTTCGTTTTACTACATAAAGGGTAGCCTAAGAAAAATTGCCCCCAGCGTTTTTGGGTCGAAACTATAATCAAACGATGGCTTTTGAGGAGGTAATACCCTGCACAATTTTTTATCCCCCTGTTATCCCCTGGGGGTGAAAAACACGCGAATAACCCTAAAACTGTTTTTTTTTTCTAAACTATGAAAGTGACGAATTTCAAATTTTCTACAAATATTAATGAGACTTAAAGCTATACAGGGTTATTGGTAATTCGACGTATATTCTTTAGGAGGTGAAAGGGGTGACTATTTGCGATAATTTTAACCCCCATATGTGTTATGCAAAAGTTAACCATTTTTGAGTTATCGTGTTTTTTAGTTTTTTTCAAAATAAGTCAAAAATGCAACATTAAAAATTTATTTAAAAAAAGTATCAGTTTAAATCTAATTTTTTCTTCTGATTTATGAATACGATTAAACATTGGTTATTTATCAATATTAAAACCACAATTATCGGGCCAAATTAAAAAATGTGAGGTAAAAAACGATATTATTTAATTTTTTTTTTGAGATTTTTATAATATAATACTTATTCTACATTTGTATTTTTTGTATTATATACATTGAGTATTGTTTTTAATTAATTTAGTTCGAATAAGAATTTCCTTAAAACTCCTTATGACGACCTTAGTTTAGTTCAAATAAAAATTCCCGCCCGCTTCCTCTGTGATCATTTTTTTTCTGTTTCTTTGAAGTAAGTTCCTAGTGGTTATGCATTTTTGAAGAGCTAAGAAAACGGTTATGTTTTTAAAATAATCTGCAAGCCAAGTTCCATAACGTTTTTTTTTGTTTTAAGGCATTTTAGTGATAAAAAATCTCATATATTTTTTAAAAATAATATCGTTTTTACCTCGCATTTTTTAATTTGGTCCGATAATTGTGGTTTTAATATTGATAATTAACCAGTGTTTAATCGTTTTTATAAATCAGGAGAAAAAATGAGATTTAAACTGATACTTTTTTTTTAATAAATTTTTTATGTTGCATTTTTGACTTATTTTGAAAAAAAAAAAAATAAACACGATAACTCAAAAATGGTTAACTTTTGCATAACACATATGGGGGTTAAAATTATCGCAAATAGGTACCCCTTTCACCTCCTAAAGAATATACGTCGAATTACCAATAACCCTGTATAGCTTTTAGTCTCATTAATATTTGTAGAAAAATTGAAATTCGTCATTTTCATAGTTTAAGAAAAAAAAACAGTTTTAGGGTTATTCGCGTGTTTTTCACACCCAGGGGGTAACGGGGATGAAAATTTGTGCAGGGTATTACTTCCTCAAAAGGCATCGTTTGATTATAGTTTCGACCCAAAAACGCTGGGGGCAATTTTTCTTAGGCTAGGTATCCTGCTATACCCTTAAGCCAACACACAGTCGTTATTGTTGTGATACAATTTGGTAACTTCATCTCTTTATTTGAACCTGATTATAGTGAATGATAAGTGCTGTTGACTAATCAACTGATTTATTAAAGCAGCAAACAGTCTTAACATACAATACAGGGTGTATCAGATAGCTTCTATGACTATGGTTATATATACCCCAGTTGATTATTGTTAGGGGCTATCTGATACATCCTGTATGTTGAATGTTTATATCCAAATGTGGAAGTAAAATTATCCCACAAATAATTTTTTTAATTTAATAATTTTTAATTTACAGGATGACTCTGAACGGGCGCAACAAGCGTTCGAGATAGTAAACAGGGCTTGGAAAACTCTGGAAAATGATGACACTAGGAAGAAGTGTATGGATATTTATCAGGAGGCCAAGGAACGCACCGAACACATGGTGAGTGGAATTAAAACATCCTTACTAATGCTATAAATGTGAAAGTAACTCCTGTGTTTTATTCTCTTTCTGTCTTTTGCCGTCTGGTTGCTACCTCTTCACAGTAAAATTACTTGACAAATTGGTAATCTTTTTTACTAAACTTAAACTTGGTAAACTTAGTACAATAATGGAATGAAGTGGCTTCCTTTTTATCCCGGGAAATTGAAAAATTCCCACAGAATAGTAGCGATAAACAAATTGTTTGTAGGCAAGTCGCGGGCAACAGCTAGTAGCCTATAAATAGTTTCTCTCTGTCAAGAGAAATGTACATTAATCTCAATTGGACTCAATTGGTACTATTGTATCGTGTGCAGTGCACAGAGTACACCCATGCTTTATTTTTCTAGACATTTAATTTAACTTGTAATGTTTGCATTAGCAAGTAATGAAAGTAAATAAATTGTCTGTTTCAAATCTTACAGCTTGACTTCTACAATTTCTTGACTTTTCAGATAGAGCAGAAGAAAAAAAAGCAGAAAAAGGAATCACGCCAAGCGGAAGGCATTCCTGAAGATGACCCCATCAAGTTCAAACACGCCGTCTATGTCATGACGATGAAGGTATATTATATACCATCTTTATATGTATAGTAACAAAGTTGCCCCACAACAACTTCTATTTGCGCTTATATCTTTTAAACTACGCAACAGATTTTGATGCAGTTTTCATCAACAGATATCATAATATTTTGTTGTCTGTCTGTCTGTCTGTCAAGATTCTTTTATCAGGAAAACATGGGGGGTATCAACTTGAAATTGAAATGAAATATTTATACAAGTATGCTATGGACATTTGCAACCATCAAAAAATATGCTTTTTTTGTTAATGTTATGATGTTTGTTTTATTTACCATATCACTATTTCCAGTACCGCTTATCCGGTCGGGTACCATCAGCCAAATATGTGGTCTACCACCTACCACCCTAAGGTCCAAAATCCTTTGCACATCACAATATTATAATGTCGATAAGACGTGGCTGTCAACTTGAAAGTTCGACTTTAGCGACTATTTTGTTTGATAGGAAGTTGGACGAAAAGTGGTAGAGCACTTGTTTGGTCGACCGTACAGGTGTTGCAACCCGCGATGGCGGGTGAGCTTCGTTCGTGGTATCTGCAATCTGCATCTGCATACGTGTTATGTTAATAGCCTTTTAATGTTTTTTACAACTTTTGAATCATACATAGTTCACAAATGTTAACGTACATTGATCGAGGCTCAAATCAAAGCGCGTCAAGGGCGGGTCAGAATTTTGAATAAAAAAAATTCAAACAATCACCCACTGAAATATTTTGGAATAATTGTAAGAGACCTCGTATGCATAGTCTATTTATTTATACTAGATACTAAAATAACAATTGCAAGTGTCAAATAATGATACCAGCGTTTATTGTTTAGTGGTGTACTCGAAACCATCGACAATGTTTGTGGTCTGAGCCTCTAGTGTAAGTTTTCGCATATAAAAAAGTCTCGAACGCGTTCACGTAAATGTCTCAATTACTATGTAAAAATTGGCAGCGCCACTTGCGGATCGAAACGGCAACAAACTGTTCTCATAGTATTTGACATTTTAACGCAAACGCGTACGAGACGTATTTTGTGATCGAAAACCTACACTAAGCATACTGGATAAGGTCTTTTCATTCTTAACTGTCCTATTTGGTAAACGAAATTCTAACCTCAAAACGTCTCATTTTTGTTATTTTTTTTAACTATTTCATCGTAAATAAAGAAACTGGAGATAAAATATCAGCAAATCTTATATACAAAATATTGCCTCAGGTTTATTTGGTAACATGATACACCTTATTCTTTACAAAAATTTGCACATTGAGTTTAGAACTTTGTTACCAAATAGGACAGTTAAGAATGAAAAGACCTTACAAGAGGTTTGGTCGTGTTATATTTTAAGAAAAAAATACGATTATCATAATCAAGCAAATTTTAAGGTTTATTAGTTTATTACACTAGCTTATACATACAAAAATCTATACTAAATTTAATTTATCATTACTTTCGATAGTGGTGGCACATCACGATTTTTGAATTGCAAAAAACAGGCAACACAGGTAATTTCATTTTAGTATTTAGTATGAGTAAATAGACTTTAGTTTTAGTGAAGTTTTCCACCCGTAGTCCCTTACCCGTACAGGCGTATACTGGTATTAATATCGTAACGAATGTCCAGTTGTTCGCGGACATGGAGCGCAAGCGGCAGCACCTGGAGACGCGCGACCAGGAGGAGCGCAAGCGCAAGCGCGAGGCCGAGATCGAGCAGGAGGAACAGCTCACCATGGAAAAGGAGTGGGCCAAGAATTTTGAGGTACTCACCCCCTTGTTCAAGCACGTTAGGGGCAGGGATGAAACAGAATCGGGTTTTCCTGTTTCACCACTCTAAGTTAACTTCTAGTTATCTTAAAGGTCACTTATCTATAATGACGTCTCTGTCTGTTTCGTAGTAATAAATAGAGACGGAATCATAGATAACTGATAGTTAAGATAACTGGAAGAAGAGGATCTTCTTAGGGTCTTTTAGAAAAACTCGACTCTTTTTCTTCTTAACGCCTCACAAATAAAAGTTTCATTTCATTTCATTTCATTTCAACTAGTCTAGTCGTTGAACCCTTTGGTCTCAAGTCACATCACTAAAACTGACGACTAATTCAAGTCCAACAGCCTTATTCATAAAAAATCCTTAATTGAGGTTTGATCGGTCTATTAGTTAACAGACTGATTAAGCTTATTTGAAAGTTGTTAAGAAGTATGATTCATAAACGCTTGCTAGCATTCTGTTAGCTAATGAGCTGTTGATGGATTTGCATCGGTCCTATAGTGAGCCTATAGCGAGCCTCTAACTTTTTATGAATAAGACTGCAAGTCTTTTAAACGAAGCCTAAAGAGCTAAGTCCTTACTTAAAACTTTATTTTATTTTGGATTTTTATTTTCGTATTAAAGGGATAAAATAAGTTTAATAAGAAAATAAAAGTCCATCACGTTCAATTATTGTATTAGACATATTAATACACTAAAAACGAAGTGCACTACAGACGGACATTTGAAACTTTCATTCATTTTCTGTGAAATAATCGCAAAAAATCACCAAAAATGCGACGTTGCCAGCTCAGTAGGGATGCACGCTCTTAACAGAGCCTTGAAGGACTGATTAGCGTTAACAGACGTTTATGAATCATATTTTTTTGCATAGGTCCTATAGCGAGCCTCTATTTTTTTATGAATAAGGCTGTTTAACAAGACAAACAAGACAAGAAAACATTTTATTAGTTATATCTGAAATAATAAAAATATTATATATTTAAATTATCAGGAATCTCGACAAAACCGCGTAGACAGCTGGAAAACCTTCCAATCAGGCAGCGGCGGTGAGAAGAAAAAGAAGAAGAAAAACAAGATGATGATCTTCAAGCCGCCCAAGCCCAAACCCGAGAGCAGATAACTCCACGATTAATTTGTGTTATTAGCGTTCATTAGTTTAGTTTAGAGGTTATGTTGGGCTTTACAATACACTAAGATGGCTGCGCCATTGTTGTCGACGTTCGTTGCGATCGGCGGCCGATCACTTGACCGACAAACTGCTACAAAAATGTTGGTACCTACCACATCTACTACGCTACACCATAAACTTGTAAAAGTCTAAACACTTGCGTGGCTCACATTTTGTTTTGTTTTATAATTTTCCAGAACTTATGTATGGCAGAAAATAAAGGGTTGTTAAACGATACATTATTTTGTCAAATTTTTTGCTGGTAAGTATTTGTAAACGGTTCACCAAAGCGTGTTGCAACAGCGTGTGTTGTAACAGGCTAGTTGACGCCATAAATCCAGCACTAATTCTAATAAAAATAACTAAAAAAATTGATTTTTTGCATTCAAATAAACAAATTGTCAAACGTCACAGATACAAAATTTTTAGGGTAAAAATTTTGAACAGCTCTCAAGAAAACTGGCCATTGGATAAGTAATTAATAAAAAATATTGTAATTTTGTAGAAATAAATGGTAACAGCCTTCACAAACCATAAGATTACACTTGCACGTTTATTGTCTAAAACATTAAAGGAGAATGGGCAGCTTTGTATGGACTCTGGACTAGGAACCTATAACAAGCCATAAATCATTGGAAATGTTTTTTTTTAAGAATAGCAGAACCAGCAGGCTTATTACGTAACTCGCTCGCGATCACCATCGTCTTCATTTTGACAGTTCATGTATGGGCTGACAATTGGCATCGGAATCAGCTAGCTGTCGCATTCATACAAGAACTGTCAAAATGAACACGATGGCGATTACGAGCGAGTTACGTAATAAACCTGCAGCAGAATATATGAAAATATGTACAGGAAAAACTAAATTATGACCTATACAACCTTCATATTCTGTAAAGCGACTAGAACTTTGTATCAAAAAACCTACATGTAATGTTTCGACTCGTACTTTTAACCCGGAGCTTTTATGTCGGAGCTAAAAAAGTACCGCATTCTAGACTCATCTGTTTTGATATGCACAAATTCTGCTGATCTAAATAAAATACCAAAAGATAGTCTTAAATTTGGCACAGATCTTTGTCTGCTCCCAAATCAAGCATTTTAAGTTCGTGGGTATCCCCAACCATCCCTCTCACTCTACACCTATCAAACGCTAGTGTGAGTGAAACGGAGCGATTCCAACTTCGAATTTGGGAGTACACCAAACAAGCTTGACGCTAACTGAAAATCTAAAACACCCGAGAGAAGATAGGGTCCACTTCGGTCTTATTGCCAAATGCAAGATATAGGTACTTGTGTTTACAGTTTATTTATTTCAATTTGGCCTTAATTAACACAAATACGTTTTGTTGTATTTGAAGCATGGTTATTTAACCGGGTGAAATCAAAGTGGCCCCGCCCCTATTTGCTTATAAGTAGAGTAACTGATTTTTGGTTTATAATTTTATGATGTCGTGATAAAACTGTTGATCAGCTTCCACTTGTAGATGATTCTCTCTCCAGCCTATATACGTCCCACTGCTGGGCACAGGCCTCCTCTCAGAATGAGAGGGCTTGGGCTATAGTTCCCACGCGGGCCCAGTGCGGATTGGGAACTTCACACACACCATTGAATTGCTTCGCAGTTGTGTGCAGGTTTCCTCACGATGTTTTCCTTCACCGAAAAGCTCATGGTAAATTTCAAATGAGATATCGCACATAAATTCCGAAAAACTCAGAGGTGCGAGCCCGGGATTCGAACCCGCGACCCTCTGCTTGAGAGGCCACAGGTCAAACCACTAGGCTACCACGGCTTTTCGGCGGGTAGATGATTATCATTATATAATTAGAACACCAGTAAGATGTATATATTGTTAACACTCAAATGTCCATTAATAGCAATAAAAATAAAAAATATTTACGATAACAAAGAGAAGCAATAAGAATATTGTAATCAATAGAACCAATTAATTAACTTTTTACGTTGTCAACATAGCAATGCTAGATCATCTTCAAGTATCATCCAAGTATTATCCAATTCAAAGTTGTATGGGATAATTTATTTGATGTGATGTGAAGTGTAGGATTAATTGCTGTATATACATTCTGATTCTATCTCATTGTGTTTTATTTCACAGTAATATTACTATAGTCAATTTTTTTCACCCATTCACACATTTTTGTCAGACAGTACTCACACTTCACACAGTACTCTAGGTTTATTTATATAGGATTAAAATTTGCCTAACATGCATTTTTATGGTAGTTTTAGGCCCCTCCATAGAGAAAGAAAGAAAGAAAGAAAAAGTTTATTGGTCATTGGGAGCCAGGAGCCAGGAGCCAGGAGCCAGGACCCCATCATTGGCTAAAAAAATAATAAAATTGGGTAAACACAATTTAATATCATCAAGATATTCTTGTCGAGATTGTAATGTAGTAAACAGAATTGTCACTTGTCGCCGACTATTGTCGACGTTTCCCATGGCATTTAGTTGCATTCTATCCGGTTGTAAACGCTTTGTATCAAAGAGAATATAATCAATGTTTGTATACAATGCAGTTGTCAGATTAAATTATTTTATAAATAAGGTCCTTATTTCAAATGTTGTTAAAGTAGAAAACCGCATGGGATTTAATAAAATGACAGGAAAACTTTATTCACCAAACCTGTAATCTCTAATGTCGTAATTTTGGCCACCACTATCTAAATCATTAATTTCAATTTTTTTTCGCATGAAATCCCTTTTAAATTGATTTTCAGGTAAAAAACTATTCAGAAACATATTTGTTATTAGACCAGTGATACCCCAAATTTTATATGTTTGATAAATAAATACTGGCATAGGATGCCCCAAAAATTCCCAGTGGGCATGGTTGTTCGTATCACAAAATGCCTTCATTGGTGTCAAGAATATTTCTTCTACTTCATCAGCATTTCTTCGTAATTTGTCAAATTCGAAGTTCCTTATTCTGCCGACTATTGGTGTAACAGCCATGTTCTTATTGGTACCTTGAACTTGCTGCATGGAGCTCCAGACGTCCACATTGTCTCGGGGAATGCCTATTTCTTCCTCAGTTTCCCGTAAAGCTGCATCAACGAGGTTTTCGCTTTTGTCCACTTTTCCCCCAGGAAAAGACACTTCCCCACTATGATTTTTTAGCTTCGAAGACCTGAGAGTATAAAGAAGGCAAACTTCTCCGCTGTGGACGCATAACGGCACCAACACCGATGCATTTTCTGTAGGTTTCACTTTGCTGAATATTACTGCTGGTAGCTCCTTTAATTTCGATATACATCGTTGGCGAGCTGAGTGTGTAAGTAAAACTCGAGGTGTTGTCATAATATATAGGTACGGTCTCTATTCCAATGTCCTAAGCCTGACTCCGATTAGATAAGAAGGTAATAATAGTGATCTGTGAAAGAGGTTATCTTATCATAGAGGTACTTACCGTAAAACCCCGTCTCTAAGCCTAGGATACGTACCTACCTATCATCGCCTATTTTTATAAAAGTTTAAATTCCCGCCTAGTTTTTAGGTAGGTTTTTTGAAGGCATTACCCGTGAACCCACTGTTACAAAAATCCTCACTAGAGATAGTAAAATTAGGTTAGGTTCTAATGGCCGAAGGACAAACCGGGCAGAAATAGGAACCCCGCCAGAGCGGGGTTCCGTCGACCTTATGGTGAAGTGTAATTCGTCTTTTAAATATTTTATTGAATCAGGCGTTACTTTGCGGAGGTCCATTTCAATGAACACAAAATATTTACCTTGTTACTCCGCTACTTACGTGCAAGATAACCAAGTTTGGGCGAAATATGTAATGATCCCGTAATAGAGGGATCGAAACGCGCGTCAGTGTTTGTGTGGTGATAGGATTAATTAAGTTTGTGGGATTTGTGTGCGTTTTGTGTGGCAGTAGTGGTGGGAGGGCTTGCATGCAAAACGTATATATTATTATTTCGCACAAGCTTGGTTATCTTGCACGTAAGTAGCGGAGTAGCAAGGTAAATATTTTGTGTTCAGTGTAATTCATAATTTTTTATAACGAGTGCGACTGGGTGGGATGGGGCATAGCAGAGGGATCACGGGTAGCGACCCGTTAGGTTAGTTTTATGAAATATCACGGATAATCATTATTTGTGGGTTGCGTGTTTGCAAACTTCAGGTCAGGAGCTCTTCAATGAATTGGTTTTATTTTTGATTTTATATGATGATTTTTATTTTAAATATATGATAATTTACTTGTACATATTATTGATTTTAAGTTAGAATTATACAATGCAGTGTCCAAAATGTGAGTGAGAGTTTGTGCTAATCACGGCGATTTTATATGGAGAAGATTGAATGATTGATGATTGAATGTATGGCCGGTCGCTCGCTGCGCCCCCTCGCGGCCGGCGCCGTGAAACTTGCAGTTCTTCGCGCCACAGCTAGATGGCGTTGAAAGCATAAACATGCCCCCCGCCTTGAAAGCACCCGCTTTCAAAGCTGTGTGGTTGATTGCTCTGGGTCACGTGGATCAGCGTCACTTTCAGGCTGCAGGGGAAGCGGGCAGATCTTAGAGAACGCCCTGCGTGTTAGCCCGGCGGCCGTTCGAATGTCAGCAACACGGGAGACGCCGTCCTTTCCTGGGAACAGAGCTACCACTCGTCCCAAACGCCACTTAAGAGGTGGTAGGTTGTCATCCTTGATGAGGACCAGGGAATTCAGCACGATGTCCTGGCTGTGAGTTTGCCACTTCGTCCTTGTCTGCAGTTGTGAAATGTAGTCCTTTGACCATCTCTGCCAATAATGTTGTCGTAGTTGCTCCAGCCTCTGGTACCGTGGTAGGCGATGCGGCTCCGCGGCGGTCAGGTCTTCGCAGGGCGGCGATGTCATGGGCCGGCCAATAAGGAAGTGAGCTGGGGTTAGGGCAACAAGGTCGTTGGGATCTGCAGACATAGGATGCATCGGTCGGGAGTTTAGGATGGCTTCTATTTGTGCTAATACTGTGCTAAACTCCTCGTACGTTAAATGTGCATTACCTATCACGCGTCTTAAATGGTGCTTACAGGAACGTACCCCCCCGGATTCCCACGCACCCCCAAAGTGGGGAGCGTAGGGGGGAATAAATGTCAGTTTTATATTGTCCGTTGTGGCACGATCAATGATGTCACGCGAATTATTTTGTAGAAACATCGAAAGCTCTTTCAATGCCCCCACAAAATTTCTGCCGTTGTCAGAAAATATCTCGGCCGGTTTACCGCGCCGAGATATAAACCGTTTTAATGCGAGTAAATAACCATCGGTAGACAAACTAGTCACAAGGTCGAGGTAGACAGCGCGCGTTGAAAAACAAACTATAACGCAGATATAATTTTTCTCTAACTTAGCGCCTCGCCCCTTCCGATTTAATACGAGCACCGGACCCGCATAATCCACACCGCAACGCATGAAAGGAAATCCAGGTTCTAAACGCTGGGCAGGTAAGTTACCCATGATAGGCGTTAAGGTTTGTCCTTTCATGCGCGTGCAGGTTATGCATTTGCGTACCACCTGCTTAGCCAAATTCGTGCCCCCGAGAGGCCACCAACAATTCTTAATATTTGAAAGCAGCAGTTGTGGTGGCGCGTGCAGCAGGTGCATGTGTTCGCTTTGAAATAAAATGTGTGTGAACCTATGTTTCGAACACAACAGTATGGGGTGCTTTTTGTCGAATGAGAAATCAGGGGAGCTACTTATTCTGCCACCTACTCGTATTACTTTGTGCCGTGTGTCAAAGAAAACAGTTAATTTAGCGATAATGCGTGTGTGCTTAATAGGTAAATTATTTTTTAATCTATAATATTCATTAGGAAATGAATCTAATTGCGAAATACGCGCCAAATGTAATACCGACACATTCAATTCGTCTAAAGTTAGCGGCCCAGAGTTACGAGTTAACTTGTTTTTATTGCGTGTATTGTTTACAAATCTTAAAACGTAAGCAAACGCACGCTTTAAGCGATTAAATGATGAAAACCTATCGAATGGGAATGAATCTGCATTAACCTGGCATGTCATATTAACTGTGTGTGTTTTTATGTCAAGTAAATCGTCAAATGTAGAATTAGATGTGTGTGAAAGACGTTTGTGTGACCAGTTCGATTCTGGTTCGTATAGAAAGGACGGCCCTTCCCACCACGTGATGTTGTTATTAAGTGCATCCAGTGCAAGCCCGCGCGAAACCATGTCGGCCGGGTTATCTTTACTAGATACGTGCAGCCACCGCGCGCTGTCGGTTAATTCGTTAATCTCAGCAATTCTGTTTTGAACGAAAGTTTTTAGTAGCTGCGGTGACATGCGCAACCAACCCAAGACGATTGTGGAGTCAGTCCAAAACGTTACAGTATCGAATTTAACTTTAAGCGAGTCGATTATTTTGGAATAAAGCCGAGCTCCCAGTAACGCGCCGCACAGCTCAAGTCTTGGGATGGTAACCGGTTTTAGTGGAGCTACTTTGCTTTTCGCACATAACAACTTCACGGTGATCGATTGTTTATTTATTTCGTCACCAGAGTGTGTACGAACATAGGCACATGCACCGAAAGCAAGCTGACTTGCATCTGTAAACAAATGTAGTTCTATGCGTTGCGTGTGCGCACTCATTACGTAACGAGGAATACGTACGTTACAAATGTTATGTTTATGAGTGTGTAAGTATTGTTGCCACGAGACTGCAATGTCACTGGGTACTTCGTCGTCCCATCCCAATTTACATAACCATAACCTTTGTAACAATACTTTGGCTATAATAATAGTGGGAGATAGAAGTCCCAACGGATCGTAAATCTGCGACACGACAGATAGTATTGTGCGTTTAGTTACAGGTGTTGTGTGTTGTATGTTTGTTGTGTAATGAAATTGATCTGTGTTATTTATCCATCCCAAACCAAGTGTTTTGTTTTGACAAGTTTCACCTAAAGCTAACTCTCGCGAAGTAATTTCTGACGACGAATAAGATGAAACGTCAAAATTAAAAACCCATTTTCGAAGTGGGAAGCAACCGGACTTGAACACATCGGTGACCCTTTCACATATGTCAATCAACGCTTGCTTGTCGTTGTGACCTGTGATCAGGTCATCTACATAACAGTCCTTCAGGATGGTGCGTGAGACCACCTCGTCGCCGCACTCAGACGCCAGCTGTTGCAGGCACCGAATACTTAAGTACGGTGCGGACGAGCAACCGTACGTCACCGTGTTAAGCTGGTAAATGTTAAGCGGATCCAAGGTACTCTCTCGCCACAAAATGAGTTGAAGGTCACGTTGGTCTGGTTGGATGAGAACCTGCCTGTACATTTTCTCCACATCTGCGCACGCTACGTATTTATCTTCACGAAACCGAAGTAAAATGGAGAAGACGTCATTTTGCAACGGCGGGCCGATTAACTGTAAGTCATTCAGTGACTTACCTGAATTTGTACTACAGCTCGCGTCAAAAACAACCCTTAATTTAGTGGTCGTACTGTGCTCTCTAAATACGCCGTGATGTGGAAAAAAATAATATGGCTTATTATATGTTTGTACAAGTGTCATGTGTCCTAATTGAATGTACTCGCGTATAAAATCAGAGTACATCTTTTTATACTCAGGGAGGCGTTCAAGTTTACGTTCAAGTGACAAAAACCTAGTTTTAGCAATAGCGTAACTGTCGCCGAGCGTGTCAGCTGATTCCTTAAGAGGAATACGCACAGAGAACCGACCGTTCTCCACGCGCTGTGTGGTTTCTTTAAACAGCTGTTCACATGCACGCTCTTCGTCAGTCAGGCCGTCACCCGACTTAGGAACCTCCTCGAGTTCCCAAAACTTCTTAAGTTGATTATCTATACTCAATGTGTGTGTGAAATGACATGTAGTTTTGTTTGTATTTTTATTTAATGTGTGTGTATATTTAGCGTGTAAGGGACCGGATATGATCCATCCTAGCTTAGAATTTTGTAAACTAGGCCCTTCCGCGAGACGGATGCGACCGTCAGTAAGTAAATCCCAGAATATATCCGCGCCTAACAACAAATCAATTTGGGATGGTTCGTAATAGGTGGGATCCGCAAGCCTTATGTGCTTTGGTATGCGAATGGAATTTACCTTTAACGCTGCTGATGGCAGCTGATCTGTAATCCGCGGGAGAACCATGCAATTAATGCGTGCATGGAACTCACTTGTCGTTGACCGTAGGTTAATGGTACACGAATGTGTGCTTTGCGTGATTGATTGACCTACGCCAGTGATTTTGACAGTGGACTGTATCAGTGGTGTGTTTAGCTTCGATATGAATGATTGTGTGACGTAACTGTGTTGGCTCCCGCTGTCTAAAATTGCACGAGCCTGATGATATTTATTATTGCAGTCCGGAATGTAAACAAGCGCTGTTGATAACAAAACCGGTTGCAACAATAAGGTATCTGGATGTGAAGTTGTATGAGTATGATGATTAGAGGTGGTGGCGGGGGGCGCGGTCGCAGTCGCACTGGCAGCAGACGTCGATGCGCGGTCGCCGTCACCACTCTGTGTATGAATTAAGCTGTTGTGTTTTTTCTGGCAAATCCTTCACGGACCCAGAAAACAGTTGTCTGAAATGTGACCGTCGCGCAAGCAGTTATGGCAAAGGTTGTTAGCGTCAAGCAACTTAATCCTGTCTTCGATCGCGAGATTAAGAAAGCCATTGCAAGAATAAAGCGGATGATTGCCTTTACACATACTGCAAGTGCGTGTTGGACGTTTAGAGTTCGGTTTATTAGAATTTACCGAACTAGAAACGTAGCTGTGAATTGAGTGTGAGTTTTGAGTGTTTGAGTGATTTAATTGTTTCTTAACTTCGTGTGAATGTGTGTGTACGTTCCTAGAATGATTAGCTGTAATTGATTCTAACATGTCTGCCCTATTTCTAAGGAAGTTTATTAAATCACTCAATTTAACTCTAGTAGACGAATCACCTGCCTGACCAAAGATAAGTGTACTTTTGTACTGCTCCCACTCGCGCTCTGTGACCGTATCAAGTTTACTAACAATTAGGTAAATAACTAAAGTGTCCCATGCATCTGTGGGTTCACCTAACGTTTTCAACGCTCGCAAGTTACGAAGTACGGAGTCGATTAACTTTCTTAACTGAGCCGGTGATTCTTTGTGTATAGTTTGTGTGTTAAAAAGTGACTTCACATAATTGTGTGTAAGCAATCTATGATTGTTATATCTATTTTCAAGTAACTCCCACGCTATGTTGTAGTTAGTAGCAGAGAACTCTAAGGACTTGATAACCTGCAACGCGTTGCCCGTTAGGGCGGCGCGCAGGTAGTGAAACTTCTGGATAATACCGATGTCCTTAGAGTTGTGTATGAGAGAAGTGTACGTGTCCCTAAACTCTAACCAGTGCTCGTATGAACCGTCGAAGGCTGGCAACGCTATAGTAGGTAATTTTACTGGGCTCAAATTTAAAGTTCTACTGTTACTGGCAGTTGTGCTTTCACCGCTTTCGATAAAGCTGGATGCCAAAGACATTGTCTGAAAGTATTGATCCTCGAAAGCTTCACGTATTTCCATATGCTTAATAAGTTCAGACTCGTTAGCTAATTCTTCGATTCTACTTTGCACTGAATCGAATTGAGAATAAACTGTCTCTGCATTTTCTATACGCAACTTTAACTCGACCCGTTGAATAGTAGTTAAACTTGCGTTAAGCGCTGCAACGTATTTAGCAAACAAAGTTAATTTACCCTTAATCGTGCCACGTTTTGTCTTCAAACTGCGAATTTCATTGGGCGGTATGGGTGATGAATTAGGCGATTGCATCTTGATTGTTGTGTGTGATTAAAAGTATCTGAAAAGGACTTAAGTTTTATCCCGCAAAAGAAGTTAAGTTTTATCCCGCAAGCACCGTTAGTGACACGTAATGGCGGCGGTAAAATTACGCACGTGGAGCACTGGAATTTTGCGATGAACACGGTATTAGCACAATGATGCGGATAAGAGGGAATTAGAAAGGATGGCCGGCCTGACCTTGATTTGCTGATCCAGGAACTGGTAACTGGTCCGGTGATGAAGGTCCAATATTTGTGGGTTGCGTGTTTGCAAACTTCAGGTCAGGAGCTCTTCAATGAATTGGTTTTATTTTTGATTTTATATGATGATTTTTATTTTAAATATATGATAATTTACTTGTACATATTATTGATTTTAAGTTAGAATTATACAATGCAGTGTCCAAAATGTGAGTGAGAGTTTGTGCTAATCACGGCGATTTTATATGGAGAAGATTGAATGATTGATGATTGAATGTATGGCCGGTCGCTCGCTGCGCCCCCTCGCGGCCGGCGCCGTGAAACTTGCAGTTCTTCGCGCCACAGCTAGATGGCGTTGAAAGCATAAACAATCATTTTGCACTACACCTGTACAGAATTCTAGTGTAGGTACCTACCTAAACCAAGAAGCAAGAATGTGACTGGATTTCCAAGTAAGTATAAACCGACAAAACAATGAAATTCATAGTTCAAATATTTATTGAAATCAAAATAACAGTTCACATTGTATTAATCCGCGTCGCTACACTCTTCTTCCATGTCGCTAGGAGGCCCAGGCTGGCACGGCGGGCCGAAGAGCAGGTAGAGGCTGTTCGTAGATATTAGCACTGACACCGCTATGATGAAGCTGTGGTAATTTGAAAGGATAATTATGTTATTGTTATCTGTATAGATACAACAGCTAGTCAGATTCGAGCAGGCATTTTTTTTTATTTTGTTATGTTATGGAAATACTGCTAAACGGTTGTCATGGGGCCGCCGAGAGACTTGAGTAAAATGTTTTTATTTTTATAAAATATAATTATAGCTCGACGGAAAAATCTGTAACTTTTTTTCTGTAGCTAAGGATGGTTATTCCTATCAATAGAAAAATCACCAAGCACATTTAAAATAATCATCTATTCCCAATTGAAAAATCGTGAATTCGTATTATATTGACGGATTCAACTACGCTTCGTCCCTCAAATTCTACTCATCTACGAATCTGGAGGCACGGCAGTGCCCCCGCCAAGTCGAGCAAAAAAGCGGCACGGCCGTACCATCCTTTTCTCGAAATCAGGCCATTTTCGACTCCCTATAACTTCATTGTGGATAAAACCAGAACTGCTATTTCTCGGCCTCTGCAGTCATATACCTAGGTCCCTACTACTATGTTATGTTACTACGGAAGCTTACTTTGCAGCACCGAAGGCAAGTATCTTGGTGTAGAAGGCTTGCTTGTCCTTGTACCAGGGCTGCCACGGGCCGCATGGCACAGGCAACTCGTTCATGTGGGCATCACAACTATCTAGTTGTACAAAAAATAAAGCTTACAATCTAGAATGTTAGGTCTTCACGCTTTACTTCGGTCGCAAAATTGGAGCTCGCACCGGCGCTTCCGAAATAGCAATCCAACTAATCAAGGGGGCTACTGCTACCAGGCCGGGTCCACTCCGCACTGTAGGTATAAAACTACAAGTACGCGCGGCGGCTGGCCCAGGCCGGTTAATCAATGTGGGTCGCCGCGCGCTGCTTAGTTCGCACGCGTTAATTCTCGATTTCTCGCGCTTCCGAATTAGGTAGTCAGTCAGTCATTTAGGACAAAACATTTTATACGTAATAATATGTATGTACAGATCATCGTAATTCGAGTTCTTTCTAGGAATAACTAAATTGAATTTCCTTTAATTGCGAAAATAAACCACCTAACTACATTCTTATTACCTGTAAAATTAATGTGTTTTATGTACAATAAAGAGTTATACATACATACATAATAAATAATCAATGTTTGTAATGTTTGTAAGAATAATTTATTAATAACTATAACTGTGTTTTTATTTCATTCAACACACCTACCTATTTCAATAATACTTATCGTCTTTCACTCGCTTCACTCCGTTCTACCAGCTACAGTACAAAAAATATTATAATTCGTAAGTCACAACCTTAATTATGCACGCGGTGACGTCGTGAACGGCCATGATTGAAACGGTTAAACTAAAAGAAGCATTCTCGCGTATTAGTAACACGGTTTATTTTTGCATGAATGCTTTGCGGGAAATGTGATGGAGTGGGGGCTGTAGGCTATTATCGCTGTAGGTAAATATAACAGGAGCGAACTAGATTGTGCTTTATTTGTTCGCGGCAAGAGTTTTTATTTATTTAATCGGCTCTAAGAGAGTGAGCCTTCTGTACTTTAGTACTATTACTTATTCTGTGCTGCTACTCCCAAATTGGTTTGGTATCATATACGAGCACCGTCTCTCTACCGTTACCGGTGTGGGCGGAATGCCACGAAACGAAATTCCAAAAGCGAATTTCGGAGTACAAGGCCTGGCTGGGGCCTTACCATCACATCTTAATTAATGCGATTCAATTTCCGACTCAGGCATTCTCGACTTCAGGTTTTAGCTGTCATTTTTAGTATGGATCTGACAGCGAGCGAACCTAAACTGAGACGGAATTGAATCTTATTAAGACGTCATGGTAAGGCCCCTGTACAACGTTGTTCGAGTAAAAGGTACCTACCAGGTTGAACTACCCTACTTCCTGCGCGCGTCTGGGCGAATTCCGAAATAAATGTAGTGAGGTACATACAGTGTGCTTACTACTTAAATAAGGTACTTACGCTCCCTTATGAATGTCCTTACAGGGGCCTGCAAGATTTTTTGGAGGCATAAAATTTTTTGCCTCATTTTGCTCTAACTTTTCGTTCAAGTAATACAGTATACGTATTCTATTCCACTTGATTATCAAAATAATAATTAGCAATTTGACTCAAATAGTCAAACACGGAACAATTTTTTAAACTGACATTGACTTTTTTTTCAGCCGACGCTGTAGGTATAAAATAACCTGCCAGTAACTAGAACAAAAAAGTTTGTTGTAAGGACATACCTACTCAATATCAGTAAAAAGTATTTACACAAAGTATCTTAGTTTCATTCATTTTACATAAATTAAATACTTAGGTACAAAGCTGCTCTAAATCTACCACCACCACCACTTTCTGTTTGTCCCTGAGATGGCGTCGTCGCAAACAGCTTACATAATATGGCAATAAGCAATAATTATGCGTAGGTACCTACTCATGTATACATAGCACTATAAATTGACAGATTTGTTATGGATTTGTCAGTACTGGACCCCGCAACCGAGATCTTAATGCGATTCAATTTCGACTCAGTGTTTTAGCTGTCATTTTTAGTATGGATATGGTAACCCCCGGTCACGTCAGCGACCAATTTTAAAACATGTTTATCTTTAAATGTTATCCAATCCTAAGTCCTTTTTGTTGAAATAATTATTTTATTGAATTCAAATGGCGTGTGGTGCAAGGATAGTTAGGTTGTCGGATTTATGTAAGTACTTATGTTTTATGTGGAGGAGGGTAGGTTTGCATGTAAAAACATAATAAACTTCGTACAAGCTTGTCTGTCTCGCACGTGTGGGAGCGGAGTGGCAAGGTAAACGTTTTTGTTCACTATGCTTGTATGCAGCTGGCGGCTGGCGGCTGGTGGCTGGCGGCTGGCGGCTGGTGGCTGGCGGCTGGCGGGTGGCGGTTTCGACCGATGCGATGCCCAAATAATATCCTTAAATATCCAGCATTAATTTCGGATTAAGCTTTAAAACACCTTGAACAGGCCTCTCACAATTATACCGGAATATTTCAGCCGGTGACTATTTAGGTAAATTTCACAGAACAGTGAACAGCTCTATCATTGTTTTTTTCAGGATTTTTCGATTGTGCTCGACATGTTTCAGTACCTACATTTGTTGATGTTCAGAGTGTACGGCAACAAAGTGGCGATATAATTTGAATCGCAAACTACAATGAAAAATGCTGTGATATTCGGGAATAACCGAACAGAGGCCGAGAGGCCTTGCATAGGTACTACAAGCTAGTTACTGACAAGCTTTACAATAACCGAACAGAGGCCGAGAGGCCTTGCATAGGTACTACAAGCTAGTTACTGACAAGCTTTACAATTTAAAAATTAATGCTCGATGTCCGTTACACATTCTTTTTACTTAAAAGTCATGTTTAAAAAAGCTTGTAAATAACAACAATTTTGTGAGTAGACATGAAAAATGATCGTTGCTCTTTCGTCCATTTTCTACTAGATATTGTATTAGTTAGTAGGTATGTTAAAAAGAATAATGTTAGTAGGAATGTTATGTTAAATTATTATTCATGGCAAAATCATTATTCCTAGCCAGAGTTGGTGAAAGTAATATAAAATTCCGCCGAATAAAAAAAAGGTTTTGTTAATGTTCACTGTAATAAAAACTTCACCCAATTGTAATACAAAATCTCTGACATAGCGTTGATATTCCGAAACTTTTACGATAAAAAAGTCTCCGGGGAATTTTGGTAGAGTAACCTAATGCAAGGAGGGAAAATGTAGCCTTGAAGTCGCTCTCTTCATTTTCTTAGTGTGTCGTGCAACAAAATGTCTCATTCTAAGAACCGAGGTATTAGGCGCAACTGTAGTTGTTTCGGTTCGTCGGTTCTCTGATCAATACCAAGGATATATTGAAATGAAACATCATATGCAATTTTGAAAACAATATCAAATTTAATACATAAATAGGATTTATGTACTTCTACATACATGTTTTCGTCTATCATATTTACATCGAAACACATATTTTCCTAATTTTTAACTAAGTTTTCACATTTCTGTCGTTATAATCGATAATATAATAAGCAACTGAAAAATGTAACAAAATAATGTAAATTTTACGACTTTAACATAATTATGCGAACAAAAGAATTTAAACATTGTACAAAATAATTTTTACCGAAGTTTTTTGGGCTTGTTGGTAGTGGTAACCCTTGGGCGTTGGGCGTTACCTCCGCGCCCGAACTACGCAGTAACCATGCTCTAATATTAAAATATATTATCTATTACATTCTAAGTACCCCCCGTGCTGCGACGAATGGGGGTGATTGCAACTACCTACTCGCATTCTTACTTGCTCATTTCAAATGCTAAAAATATTCAATTTCGATGCATACCGATCCGTATCACCTCACTGACTGCCATAGTTATTTTAATATTACATACCTACTAATTCTGTCTCATCTGCCATTTCAGTGTGGAATTCCGCGAGGGTGTCAGCCCACTAATAAATTGACACTGACTGCATTTTGCGTGCAGTGCACGTCAGACAAATTGCGGATAACAAAAGGTTAAAAACCATTGAATACGACTCTCAAGCGTAATAGTGTATTCCTTCGAGTATATAGCTATAGCTACGTGACACTGACTGGATCTACACCGAACATCATAATTTCAAGTGTTCAATTGTTTTTAAACTTGTTTTGATTCAGCTTCTGAGAGATAATGTTGTTTTCAAATAGGTAGTAGACATGTTTTTTGTTACATCTAAATTCCGCTCTTCGAAAATATTCGAAGGCAGACTAAACAGGGCATAAAAGTTGACAGTAGAGTACAGATTAGTGTAATATTCTCAATAACTCCACTCGTCTCGGCTGCTGGCTGTCATATTTACAAGCTAATTCGGTGACGGATACTTAATTCAAATCGAGTGTTCAGCTCTTGGGCGCTTCAGACGTTCAACATTTATCTAATTAATGTTCCTCTTAGTTTGATGACATTCATCACATTCTATACACAAACACTTGTTTCAGTTAAATCGTAAAAATGGCGCATCACACGTCAGTCTGACGACAGCCTACAGTCACACTCCTCACGTCTATGAACGACGATGCAACCGTTAAATATCGCTGACGCGCCAATCTTTAACTGTTTAACTTCACATCTGAACAAAATTAACTTACTATTTCTTATGTACACCAGTGCTTCCGGTCATAATTGAGGCTTTTTTTTAAGCGTAAAAGGTGAACTGAAAGTGTATATTTCATATTATGTAAAGTAGACGCGTTTCCATGTTTCAAACACGCTTGCCACACTCCAGACTATAATTTGTATTTTTTTCTTGTAAAACGTTGTTGCCCATTGAAAAATGTTCTAACGTCTTCGAAAATTTACACTAAATTGACATGCAAAAGCAGCGCGGAAGACATGAGGCCCTACGACATTCTACGAGAGATTAAATAACCTTCGTTGTCTCTATCAAAAGGCATGACGACTTGCGCTAATTCCGAAACGACCACTAGATGGCATCCCGGCTTCTGGTATAAATGATGCCAGCATAATCTTTGCAGCTTCCACTCGACGGAGTGCAGCATTGTGGTGGTAACGACACGGCATTCATTTCATGAAAATATTTATTTTAAGCGACACGGTGACCAGAAGCAAATTAGTTTAACCTACTGGAGTTCATTCCTTCACATTAACGCTAGGCCTAAACGGAACAGACTTTTAATTCGGTCTAAATTAATTGACCACATGGATTGACATACAACGTCCCGTTGCGGTATATTTATTTATTTTAATATAATATTTCAACAACCAGAGATATTTAACTAACATCCTTAACTTAATCATTAGATATCTCCGAAGAGTCATCATCGTTTGTCTAATCCTGCGCGTTTACACTTTCGCCACGAGGCGAACAAATGTTCAGACTTCAGCTGCATTTTCGGTAAACAGTAGGGCGATGACAGCAGCCGCGCTGGCCACACGCATGTTGTATGACGTATGTCGTTCAAAACGGACGCGCATCTATTGCATGTTACCGCATCTCGACTACCCCGCTGCCCGCTGCCCGCTGCCCACCGATGATGCGGCTGTTCACACTCACACATATAATCGCGATCTCTATTTTAGGTACACATATCAATAATGCCTATCAATTTAGGTACGTCCTATACACATGACCAATTAGCTAATTGGCTCCAAATTACGTATGTAGAATATTTGGCAAAAGATTATTAATTCCCAATACCTTCTTAAATTGATGTTGAACATCCACGGAACTTTATTAGGTAGTTACTGGTTGACTTTTAGTCACAACTATATGTACAACTAATTCATAACTACGAGATAGCAACTAAACGAATCACCTGCGTCCATGATCAGAACAAATGCGCGCTTTATTTTTGTACGATTTTATTTTAAAAGTAATTTGAAACTAGCAAGACGTTTATTTGATTGCGTTACTAACAAAGTCTCTATAGCACCAATATCAGCTGCAAATATCGTAGTTGTGTATAGAAGCAGTCAAAGTAACATAATATTAAAATCACTTGCGTAAACAAAAAGTTAAACGGGCGATGTGGAACCATGCATTAAAATGTAGATAAAAATGGACGCCAAAGTACAAGAATTGACCTTATCCGATACACGTACTAAATTGAACACTTATTGGCTAAATCTATCACACAGAGTCCGCTGAGGTAATTCACAGAATTAACTTTTTCTTTCGTAAGAGATTAGAGGCTAGCACTCGATATAGCTTAAATAATGAGTAAATCCTGCACTTAGTTGACGAAATTAATATCTGGGACTAGAGATCTGACTAAAACGGGTTTGGTTTGTGCGTCAACTACATACTTTCATGGTTTACAGTAATCCTTACGACGATATGGAACTTTGTTGTTGTATTATCTCAACCTGGCACAGACGCCGGGGCAATACTTCCACTTCCACCAGTATCCGTACCAATAAAATTTGTGCATGCCTATCAAACTATAATGAAGACTAATTATATTTCACAATAATGTCTGTCGAATCTAACAGACCAATAAGTTCATTACACTGTGTGGTAGGTAGGTACTTTTTTTGTTTACGATGTACGTAAATATATATATTAAATATATAGGCGTTAAAGTGATTTGTTGAGCAACATGTTTGTAAATATTTTTGGTATAGGTACATAATGGCTCAGAGGTACAAGTGCTTAGTAAAAAATAAACTACACAAGTAATATGGCATATTACGAATAATTACAATCTAGTTGGTGTTTCTGTTAATTCAAAAATCTTTAAGCATACACAATTAAGATGGGCATGGGTACACATTACACTGCAGGTTTGTTACAATAATGTAAGAATTGTGTTCATTACTATGAACTTGCAAATTTCTCATTGGATTCTACAATTCATTTAGTATATATAAATCTTTAATATTGGTTCTATGCCTACATCTACAAAGTTTGGCCCACAAATAAAATCATCACAGATGCAAACGAATCGGCATCTTCATATGAGGCAATGTAAATAACATGCAGAATGCAGATGCAACGAACATGTTCACGCATAATTAACCAACAAACCTAGTTGCAGGAGCGAGTTTCAACTACGGCTATTAGACATCGCGACGTAAGTACTAGGCATCGGCGCGCGGCGCACGGATGACGTGAAATATTCCTAAATCCGACGCAAATCTCGACACTCCCCCGTTCTTTAAACCTTACAGACCACAGCATATATAGTGTCGGAAGAGACAGCGAAGAGGCGCTAATTAAACGAAGTAGGTATAGATACATGAGACATTTAACTCACTCTGCATAGCTAACTAAACCTACGCGAGGTCACACAATATTAATTATGTCAAATTCAACGTCCAGAATATCACTCGAAAAATTTACATTATGTCGCACCTTATACTTGTCACTAACTTTACTGCGCGGGTATCCGTAAACTCGCAAGTGCGTTCCCGAACTAATTGGACGCGGATGCTTTTATTTCTATCACAATTGCAAGTTTACAAATAATTATTTTGTTTAAGAACACTGGTTTCAGTCTCTAGATTCTGAAGCACGGCCACGGCTTGTGATGAACGATTGCTGACCAATGCTGGCGCTGGCACGAGCATCACTGTTAACCGCCGCAGAAGTCTTCCAACCTGCCTGTTTGCAAACCGTTGCGTTGTAAACCTGTAACAAGAACAACAATTTCTTAACAACTCGTTTTTCTATGAAAATTATTGAAAAATGGAGTTTGTATGCAGTAGTAGCCTCAGAAAAAACTTTTGATAACGACTAATTTATTCTAAAAGTATTTTTCCAGCAACAATTTACATTCTAATTAAATCCGAATAGCCAATAAAAACGTCACGCTCCAGTATCGTAGTAATCTCGATGTAATTCTCACTCGTGAACGCGGCGCGTTCGATAACGTCGTAAGTAGTGCGCGTATTGTGTGCGTATAGGACTTTTTGGCTTAGAGGGCTTGGGATTATCAGCATTTCTCGTTCGGGCAGAGTTTCTGCTGAGTTTGTGGAGTGTAAATCGTAACCTGCCCGACAGGGCGACGCCGCGCCGGCGCCCCCTCGCCTCGCAGGTGACGACTGCCAGTGCTGTTACGCGTCTCGATGGAATTTTCTTACGTTTTCGCGAAATGTTACATTGTATTTTACTTGTTATTAGTATTATTACTCTGAGCCAGATTTTTAGATACTTGGGGCTGAAATTATCGAAACATGTGACTCTAAATGATTCTGTCATTACTCGTCCAATTTCAGTGGTAAGTAGTTCTGACCACGCGTATCGTCGATAAAATTGTGTAGCAGGTAGCAAAATACTAAAAATTATATGTACTCATACTGAGTTCTATCGATATGATGTGTCGTGATTCACAGCCCTACGAGAATCCTCGATAAATCTGTCGCATATTCAGCGATGTACGAGTATAGTGCCACAAAGTTATATCTTCTGGTGGGCAAGACGAGAACCAACTTAGCCACATACAAACTTCACATCTTCGGTTTGCAGCGGCGTTTTTTTGTCAGAATATGTAAGTTTGTGGCATTGTAACTGACTTTCTCAGTGAGTCATTGGTCAGAATAAGCGTTCTTGAGATATGTTCCGTAATACGCGTTGCAGATAATTGGGATGCGAGTCCAAGAATAACGCTGACATTAATAAAGCCGGCATTAATTATAGCGGAGGGACTATTCGCCGATGCAAGATGATTGCAAGGATTGGCTGACGATGACGGGGCTGAACAAGATACATGACTAAGCAGATTTATAGCTTAAACTTCACTTCTGGGAAAATTTGGCTAAAGGGCAGCCCGTGTAATCATCACCATCATCATCAGCCTATATTAGTTCACTGCTGGACACACAGAGGCTTCTCCAACTAAACGCTATTATACACGATCCTCGGCTACTCTCGTCCAGCTCTATAATAATAAGTAATAATACTTAATGCTTAATTGAATTTCTTCAAGAAAATTTGCCCCACATTTGTACATATGTGAGGAAATTACTTCATTTAGGCATTTAGCGAGCGGTCGGTTTGTCAAAAAGCAGAGAATATGCAAAGAGGTTGTTTGTGTTGTTACTGTGTTTTATCTTTCCACTATTATAGCAATGCTTACAAAATTGGAGAGGGTTTAGGTTTAGAATAGCATATAGGCTACTTTTTATCCCGAAAAATTACGTCGTTACGTGTCCTATGGGACAATAACCGTAGATATTTGAGACTTAATGCTTTATAGTTTAAAAGCTGATTGACGTTATTTAATGCATGAAAAATTCTTAAGAGAAAATTCACAAAACGAAATGTCCTTAATTTTTAATTAGGCAAGTAGTATAATTGATCTGTCGTGCTCCCATAGCATAAAATCTTGCTCTTATCTCAGCTTGATCTCTGAATAATCAGTCAAGTAGGTATGCCCCTACATTCTCAAATACATTAATTTTGTTTGATATGACAGTGCTGTTGGATGTGGCCGTCAAGGTAATTTAAGAGATTGCAAGTGCATACTATTTCTGAACTTGCGATTGGTTCTTTGTATCTTTTACTTTGCGTTCCAGTATTTATTGTGTCTGTCGCGCATTAAGTGAAAATCTCTTTAAGGCATAAGTTCGCTCTTTATACACGGCAAAATAATCTTATCTAACTAATATTATAAATGCGAAAGTATGGATGCATGGATAGATGGATGGATGGATGGATGGATGGATGTTTGTTTGTTACTCAATCACGCCAGAACGGCCCAACGGATCTGGATGAAATTCAGCACATAGAAAAAAGTCTGGAATAGCACATAGGCCACTTTTTATCCCGGAAAAATGCGTAGTTCCCGCGGGATAGCGATAAACGAATTCTTTGCAGACGAAGTCGTTGGCAATAGCTAGTCCATTATAAGTCAACGCATGTAAAAAGAGCCCTGGGAGAATCGTTTGCGCATCTGGTACAGTAGCTTCCCCCACCCGCTCCCGCCAATTTGGTCAGTATTTCGCTCATGCACAGGTCTATCGCCAGGAGCTCGTTTTACGTGCGTTGATTTGTAAGCACACGCCCACGCACACTAACGTTTACTGAGTGCCGCATTAATATTACGTAGAAATTAGAATACACGTGTGAATGGGTGAGGTAGTTCCATCTTGTAACTCCTCACTCACTCCTGCCTGGTATTGTAAGTAATAAGATTAGTAAATGTAGGTAATAAACGTCTCCAGTTCAAATCAATTTTACAAAAAACCAGCCAAGAGCGAGTCGGACTCCCGCACCGAGGGTTCCGTACAAATTCGGTTCGTGAATATCTGAAATATACAGTGTTAGCAGAGCCCTGCCTTTAAGCAAGTTATTATTTTAAATCTGAGATTTAATTGCAACCAATTAATCATTACGTATATCACGGAAAACAGTAAGCTTTATACGTGGACATCTTTTACTTGCGAAATGAGTGTACCTACCCCAGTCATTTTCTTTGAGTCTTAAACATTTATTATTACAAGAATTCGCTCTTCTAAATTTGTTCGCAGAGTATTTTATTGTGTCTATAGAATACCCAGTTTTGTGAATTGCGTAGATTATCTTAATCGAGCTGAATCTATCCAATTTTATTGAGAGCATTATTGCTACATAGATATCGTGTAATCTCACGTAAATCGATGTTTGTCTCGGAAAAACTAACCTTGGCCTTCATTTTATATTAAAATTGTTTTATTCGTGTGATAAAAAGAACATTTTTGTGTCATAAACATTTTGGTTTGCATAACATTATCTACTGCATGGATGCTTTGATTATTTTCTTCAGAAAATGAACGTAGTAATTGGCTTTCGAAATAATTGAGGTGACGTGTGGAAAGCGAACTGAAATAGGTACTTCTACAAAGTTAAACCCTATTGTGTAAAAATAGAAAAACGCTCGAGGTCTCTGTAACGGTAGTGATTATATTCTCATTGGTCTCTGTGGCCTATTTCCATCAAGGATGCCAAAATAGTATAGAGATATTTTTACGCTACTTAGGTAATTATTCATACTTGTCATAATTTCATGATTATTTTGGAGATTTCAGGATTGCGACCCGATTTTGAGAATTATAAGCATTGGATAATTTCAGAAAATTTACGAAAATTAGTTATTATTTGTAAATATTATGTTTTTATGCTTAGTTAGTTTTTAGATAAATAATATATAGCTTTTTAGGATTAGATTATTTATTATTTGTATACGAATAAAATAATATATCCTTTATTTTTTGTTTATTGGAGGCCTACTCCCAAATACGATGTACGTATCATACCACATCTCTCTCACTCTCACATTAGCGACTTGTAACATGAAAGGAAACTGTTCTAATACTGAAATACGTCCAGCGAACCCTTGAAACTTGGCACAGTTTTAACCAAGCCCGACAGGCGCTAACTTACGACCGCCTATTAGCATCCCCGCAATTGTAAACGTCCTCGAAAATTCTAGAAAAACATTTCCGATTTTTTCGTGTGACAGGGCGGCGTGATAATAAATCGAGTTTCGGATGTCATGGGCTATAAAGCATAGGCGTCGTTGAGTATCGAGTGATTCCGGTAGAGGCGGCACGGACGAAATTTATTCAGACTGGGGACGGCCGACCTCTTAACTACTAGTTATTTAGGGCACACTTCCTTTATAGTGCGATCTGAGCTATTCGCGAGCTTAGGACGACGGTTGCTACGAAATAAGGCCGGTGACATACACTCGTCCGAACACAGTCCGTAAAATAATTAAGGATTGTCACACGTGTTCTGTTTAAATTAACTAAATCGAAGTTATCCCTTAGGGAAAATAGAATGTGTACCGTGTTTGCACGGAACAACGATTACGGTTTCCATGTACGGTTTTGGAATCAGGAAAACTAATATGCGACCGGCTTGTATCCTTGCGTTCCCATTGGTTGATAATACGACTAAGTATTTATAAACAATTCTAATGTACTCAGTTGCATTCCTATTTCCTACAAACATAAAAATATTGATATTTATTTCTTCAGAAGTAGAACTGGTAACTATGTAATTTGCAAAATAATTCAATTAATTTTGCGAGCTGTCTTAGAATTATTGTCGAATATTTCACACTCCTGTAAAGCTTTTCATCGTAATTTTTTATTCAAACATACGTCGCCATTTTAACGCCGAAACGACAAACATCGTCCAGCCTGTGGAAAAATTTGTAAACAACAATCACAAAACTCTGAAAAAAAAAATTACAAGGACGTTCAGTCAAACTAGTCCAAGTTGTTGAAGTATTGCAGATTCATTTCAAGACACAGCTTTTTCTAACATTTCGCCTTAGAATCAGTTATGTATCATATCACCACAATAGTAAAAAACAAAGTCGCTTTCCGCTGTCTGTCTGTCTGTCCCTATGTATGCTTAGATCTTAAAACTACGCAACGGATTTTGATGCGGGTTTTTTTAATAGATAGAGTGATTCAAGAGGAAGGTTTGTACCTATGTATAATTCTACGCAGACGAAGCCGCGGGCAGAAGCTAGTAAGATATAAGATTTAAATCAGCTTTCTGAAATAGACCCAATCTGTATCGCGTCTCCTTCGGTTCACACTCCTCTCACTACAAGACTAGTATCCTCGTGAGTGTAGTTTTACACATAATTAAATCCGCACACAATCGTTTGCCGAAGAACGTGTAAGGCCGCGAACCGTTTCAAACACTGTATCCCGTGTGTTATGAATAATAACAATGTGTCCATGACCCGAGACCAATTACCTTGCTACTCGCGACACACACCCACTACTTACACGTGCTCGCAGAGCGGCTACGAGTATATTAGCTAGTGGTTTAGATTCATAGATACATTCTACATACTACACGTGGCGAAGAAAGTAAAGCTGCGCATTGTCAAGCAGTGGAAGGTTGCTTATGAACGTAGTAGATAAGCCTTTTCTGTCGATTAGGTGGCGAGGCTGGAATTGCAGTTAGTCTTCAATTTCTTATATTCGCCATCTTATAAATGCGTGTCAGAGGGAACTGAGAGAGCGGTTGGGCTGTTACTGTTGGGGGTTGCCAACAATTCTGCAAGCTGTCTTAGAATGTTCTGGAATATTTTAGTAGGTGATTGGATAAGTTAAACGAACACTCCTCTGGTTTCCATTGACATTTTTGATTCAAAATGAAGTTACCCCTTGACGCCGCACACTTTGAACATCGACCAATGTATGGACACTTGTCAACCAGAATTAATAAATCCTGTAAAATATTTGCGGGAGTTAAACTAATTAACCCTCTTGATCAAGTATTCCGGATTAATTTTAAGACACACCATTAATAGAGTCACACCGAAGTTTCGGTTTCGGTTTTGGTTTCGGCCGGTTTCGGCCTAAAAAACATATTTCGGCCAAAGGTTCGGTTTCGGCCAAAAAACAGAAACATACAATATCGCACTTTCATGTTAAAAATGTCCTTCGTACCTAGTTTAATTTAGACCCAGTATCACCATGAAAAGTGAAACGTAAACGAAAGAACCCTGTAATATTGGACTAGCGAGAAGTTTAATTAGGTACTCACTATATCTAGAAAAAAATGGCTCACTGACATTTTATTCAACGTTTAAATCACATTTATAAAAAGTTCGGTTTCGGTTTTGGCCGAAATTATAATCAAAACCGAACTTCTCGATTTCGGCGAATAAACATGTTTCTGTCGGACACTAACCATTATAATATGGGCAAAGTGACAGGGCAGCGAAAGGCTTGATGAAGTCATGGCTAAGAATAATATCAGTGAACGGACAGGGATCAAGGCTGGATCCCTATTCAGGCCAGCCCTAAACACTGAACAAGAAAATTAGCTTCTTTCAGCAGCGGCAGCGGACATGCACTTAAAGAACATACAATACGTTGTACCGATTGTATACCGTGTCCACGAACGACTGTTTTTCAGGGATGAAGTGTGAAAGTGGTTTCACCAATAGCTTCTCGAGCATGGTGTCGTGAATAGTCGAAGGATTTTAATGATGCCGGTATTCCAAAGACGTTAGTTAGAAAGTTTAGTTTAGAAAACCGTTGAGCAACTGATGAGTTTGTATTATTACTTGCTCAATACCAGGACAAGGGTTTTATAACTTACATCCTCTCGAACAGGCAGAAGAATAAAATTCTCGTTTTTCGACTTAATAAGGTTAAGCCTTAGAAAATTTTGTTTTTTACGTTTTTTATTTTATTTTCTGAATTCAAACTTGAATAAAACGAGTCGAATAAAAGGGAATTGACAATATTAAAAAAAAAAACATACATCAAAAACCATTTCGAGAGAAACGCTTGTAGAACACAAAAATAATATTTTTGGATTTTTTTTGTACAATATTACATACATCCATACATACATACCGTCACGCCTCTTTCCCACAGGGGTAGGCAGAGACTACTTTGTTCCACTTGCTACGATCCTGACATACCTCAACAATATTCTTTGGAATAATTAGCAAAATATGGTAAAACGGGAAATGGCGTCACATGGCTGGTCCAATACTGAAATTATAAAAAGCCTTATCTTCCGGGGTTCCGATTGACATTTACAACTTTCACAACACAACACTACTGACACCTGACGGTTAATTCATTCGCACATCACTCGGCTTTGTTGCCAACGGGAACACTAGATAACTGTTTGCCGGGCAATAATGATGTGGTTTTGCAAGTTTTCACTTAAAACCATTACGTTTTGTGAGACATTCTGTTTGAGTTTGGGCAGCTCGTTTTGACGTTCAACGAGATTGACAACTGCAGTGCTTTCACTGTCAAACTATTTAAGCACAGCATTTGTCAGTCAATTAATGTAATTGCGTATTTCAACGTTTTTTAAGTGTACACGAAACACAGCAGTGACGTCATTTTTATAATATTTGACGTTTGTCACATACGCCGACGCTGGTAGAGTCGCTCTGTAGCGATAAGGCCGCCTATTGATACCTTATTACTTCTGTATAAGTACCTTTTTCTGTTTTGATCGTTATATGTGGTGTTCAATAAAGAGTTATTGTATTGTATTGTATTGTACGCCCTTTCTGCTCGAGCAACGATTTAAATGGTTTTTTTTTTCAAGAAAATACAAGATTTTCACATAAATAAAAAAATATAGGTGTCTTAAATTGTGTGCTCTGTTGGGCAAGACAATAAAAAGTTGTACTAAAAATTTTGAAAAATATTGTCAATTCAATGATCCTCGTGGTTCGACGAACGCAACAAGAGAAGTTTTAAAAATCCTTTTGGTCCGATGGTTGAACTAAGTGGAAAACAAAATTCCATCAATTAAATGCTGTCCTAATATTAGGTACACATATTTGCCAATCGTGGCACTTTTTTGTGGCACAAAATACACATCTGCATTCCACAGATGAGGGATTGGATGGAATGTCTCAGGCGCTTTGATTATCACATAGTGTATTAATGTTTTGCCATCTAACTATTCTATAGCGGTTTTAATTTTTTCAAATTAATGGTAGATAGTTTTCTTTTCAATATTTTTCAGTGATTTGGGTACAGTTATTAATATTATGCTTGTATCAAAATGTTAATTTGTTAGCTATACAACGATATGCCATATTTAACAAAGAATGTGATACACATGAATGTTTCGTTCGTTTTTAGATCAAATCAAATCTTTCTTTACGTGAACTGAATTAAGCACTAATGAAATAAGGCCGTGTTGCTGGAAAATAATGAAACCCGATTGAATATGTTAAACTGGTTAAACTCAATTTAGTAGAGTCAAAATGCATGGAACTGTCAATCGGATTTAGCGGATAAATCGAGATGAAATTTTTCTTAGTCTTACGACAACCACGATCGAGCTCTAGCTTTTTTCAATAAGAGGCCGTAAATAATGTAGCATCATTGTTTCGCAAGCCGGAAGGGGAGTGTTTAGACACACGTCTCGTGACCGAATTGGCGACTTTTTGACAAAAGGTCAGGAAGATTACCCTAAATCGACGAGCTTGTGAAGAGATTGATGAATGTGCATAGGAAATGCGAAAGAGGTATGTCAGGATCGAAGCAATTGTAATGGAAAAGAGGTTTGAAGGTTTGTATGTATTATTTTGCAGATTGTCATTTGCCTCTGTCATTCTACTGCAGTGAATTAAATGTTGGGCGTGGTTCAGCAAAAGGGTACAAACCTACAAACAATTAATTTTGAATGTCGCTTATGTTGCTACAGAACCTGGATTCAAAATCTAAGTTGACTTGTTCGTGGCTTAGATTCTGTTTGCTGTACTGTGTCCAGTCGAGATGTGTGATGACGTCTCCATAGTACCATTTAACACATAACAAAACGCCATCACCTTTTCCCTACCAAACTCTTGGTAATATCATCCACATATACTCAACTTCAGCATCCACGAGGCATCCAACTTTTTACATAAACCCGCATTAACTCCTTTGTTTCGTACATAGGGGAGGCACCTGTTGCGTGGGGCGGGACGGCACGCCCAACGCCCCTCCACGTGGCAACAAGCACTAAGAACTTTTTTACGACCTAAGTAGGTCCAAGTCAAATCATTTTGAGAAGTTACTTAGGCTACGAATTTTGAAAGCACCGCTCGAAAGTACCATTCCATAGTTGTTAAAATTCCCGTTAAATTTCAAATGCGAGTGGTGTAAGAAAGTTATAGCTCTAATTAATTTTGTCCACTAAACACCGACCGGAGACTGCGCTGGAGGATGAAGAGAGAGTGGAAAGAAAGCAAGACTAATGGAGAAGTTTTAAGATTGATTGGGGAGAAAAGATTCTTACTGAAAGATATTGGAATGCGAAGAGGAAGAATGCTAAGAGACTTAATTCGGGAGGGAGAAGAGAAAAGGGAAGACCCACATTACCTCAAAAAAAAACACAGAGACATATAGAGGTCACAAGGCGGGAGAACGGGAGAAGTGGCAATTACTCCACCAACAAGAGACCGAAGAGTAGCGACGATGATGAGACAAATATTTAATGAGCTGTTGTTTTGTCATAGATTAATGCACATGCTCACCGCTTTCGAATGGCAGTAGTCAGACAATTTTGGAAGTTGCGTGAAAAAATACGCCTGTCTTAAGAATTCACATATCATACTCATATGTTTGCGTGCTGAAACCTAGCTGTTGCCCGAGACTTCGTCCGCGTAGAATTAAAATTCTATCCCAGGCAGCTTGACTTTTCTCGACGCTTTCAACAATTATCGTTATATTTAAATCAATTTACACACACTTTGACAAGTTATGTACCTAAACCGACGACGTGAATGACTTCATCGATTGGTGATTATAACATGAAAATCCGTTTAGTAGTTTTTGAGTTTATCGCGAACAGACAAACAGACGCGGCGGAGGATTTTGTTTTATAACATCTTGTAGTAAAAGTTTAATCATGGCCAAGAAATCTGTTTCTTATAGGAGACAAGGAACGAAATATGCCAGAAGGGTACAGTTGTTGTCAGTTATATCGAAGCGGCGCAAAAATTTTATATCGGAACACACTAACGCGTGTGACAATAATAATAAATTTCGACATTCTAAAAACCGAGCTGCCATTTCTGTCACATAGATTTCTTCAAAAATGCTAACTGTTCACGACAGCGGAAAGCCGAGCTCCCCTAACCCCTAACGCTAAAACTATCAAAATTTATTCGACAAATAATTTCTTTCGCGACATGAAACCGAAAATTCCCTTAAAAAATGTCGGCGAAGTTTTAAGGGGTGTAGTGTATTATAATTATGTTGTCCGCTTAGCATTCTCCGGCGACGACCACCAAATTGGATTATGTACCTACGTGTTATCTGGAGGGAGTTAACGGTTTTATGATTTTACTGCGGGATTCAGAACAATGCTTATAAAGGGAAAATTACGTAAGATTAGTTTGGAGTTGAAGTGGACCGTTTGGCTTTAGAGTTTTTTGTCAGAATGAGTTTGTGGCGGGAACAGTATCCACGTTACGTAGCTTTATCATCGATCGTTGTGGTTTTCATTGATCTTGTACCTACCTAATTATTTCCGTTTTTAAATATTATTATCTCAACTTAGCCCTTTTTAAGTGAAATAGTTCTTCTTAATATTACAAATTTCATGAGACGGATCGTGATTACTGATTGTGGTGTGATACGAAAAACCCGACCTAGCGGTCCATTTAACTGGAAAGAAGAAAAGCAAGCCCAGAAACTTTCTGAATTAAATACTGCAGGCGGTGACAAACCTCATTTTTTTTGCAATTCACGAGTCTTATATTATACTCTTATACAAACCGATTTTCGAGTGAGATTACCTACTCATATTTTTTAAGCTCACGCTTTCGGTCTCACGCACACTTTGACTGGTATGCAGATACGCTTTTACCACAAATAAAGCTCATTGGTCATCGTGAATCGCAAGTATACTAAGTTCATTTATTATGATATTATTTTTATATTAGGTACCGATACTTAACGCGTTAAATATGGTTATGGTTTTATATGATTGCGCAGAATCAAAATTAACGTCAACGAAATAAACGCGTTTTTTGTATGGGCATCCTCTTCCATTTTTTAACTCCTTTTTAAATAGAAGAATCCCTTCGTAGTGCACCTTTTTGATCTTCAAAGAAATGTCTACCGAATAGGTACATACGAAGAAACTATATTAGCAAGTCATTTGTCTCGCAAAGTAAGCAAATGAAACGTTATTATATTTAAAATTTAATTTACGTAAGTAGGTAAGTACTTAAAATATGACGGGTTGTAGCACTTACTAGTATTTAATGAGAATGTCTTCTGTATACTCGTGCATCGTGCACAAAGAGTCCAAACTCATTTATATATATTATTATAACTATAATAAGTTAATAAGGGTTCGCTCGCTAAATCTAAGAACTTTTGGTACATATTATTTCCTCATCGATACCTACGTGAATAAATATGGAAATTTAATTAAATCGTAGCCAATTTTTTCCGTTCGTAGCGTTCAAGTGTCATGGAAAACGGAATATCTTTTGAGATAAAAAACCAAGAACCCTGCAAAGAGCACCCAAGGCACGTAATGCGTAAGTAAAATACATAAAATTGACAGCTCTAAGCATGTCGGGGCTCATTTAAATAACTGATCAAACTGCGGCCAAGTCCTCAGACAATAAAGAGGCAACTTATTGGTTATGCCGCTCTCATCCGACCGACTTATATTGAAGGCAAAAATTGAGCAACTTTTAAAATTGACAGCGTTACACTTTCTACATAAAATGAGATTTTGTACCGTGTATTAATAAGATAATAAGGAAATATTCGACGAAAGGAACTCTCCTTGTGTACCTAGTTGTTTTATGAAGTTCGACGGGATACAGGGTGAATTCCAAGTATCGAGTATCAAATTGTTTATTCGGCTCACAAAAATTAATTTTCTTTAGTTTTTACTTACTTTATCACTTTTTTATTTTGTTTATTTCAACGTTTACGCGTCCTTATCAAACGTTAATAATTTACTAAAGTTCGTAATCATAGTTCTTTTAAAAAAATCTTTTATACCTACTTACTTATTCTAATTGTGCTAAACGTGGCCTTTAGGTCTTGTTACCTTAGGCTCTGTCTACCTCTTAAGGAATAAAGACGTGATTTATGTATGTATGTATCAGTGGCGTGGCGTCAAGTATATCAGAAGGCAAGCCGAAGGGAACTTAACTAGCCTTTTCCTCTAATTCTGCACAATAAATTGCCCAACTGCCTTAAAATAGACAAGCCGGTGGGAATCGAGTTCTATGGACGCCACGCCACTGGTATGTATGTATGCATACCTACCTACTTAGTCGGTACCCAAAAAAAATGATGATTTATCAAAGAATTCCTGGAAAGGAATCTAAATTATATAAAGTTTGTTGCGACTTCGCACACTCGGTCTTTCTTTAATTCAGCCCGAAAAGAACTCGTAATTTAATAGGTAAACGTTCTTCAACTTTGACAGAAAAAAATCTCTTAACACCGCTATAAAAATTCAGTAATAAATGTTTAATTCATCACTCATCAGAGAGGCCATGCGGCAAATATTTAAAATACTCATTCGCTGTCCCCTCGAGGAATGAAAAAAGAGCAAAGGCGCTTTTTATTAAGAAAGAATAAGGGCGGGGAGGGAATAATGAATAAATTCCGCGTAAAGAGGGCCTTAACGCAATTGAAAACTTTTAACAAGTGCCGAGAAATCGTGTGTTAAGGTGCGACCGGTAATTACGTGGCACGAATGACGGAATACAGGATGACTTGGAAATTTAAACGACCCTCTCCGAGGGGCGCTTTGTGGAAATCAAGCACTAATAGAATCTGGCGTGGACCGCGACCCGGCGTTCGAATGCTCTTTGATTCTATGCGTAGGGTAAGTGTAAATCTAAGTACTGAACGTCATTTGTTATTAAAAAAAAATTACGCATTGCAATAACCTAATAATATGCTAATGTACGTTCAAGACCAAGTGACCATAAATGACATCATGTCGTTAATTCGTTACTCTTACGTAAGTACTTATATTAATTCAAGGGAAAATTTTTGATACGGCTAGTTTAACTGCATCCTTCATTATTCGTCATAAAGTCGGATTTTTCATTAGAAGCGTGTCAGAACGAAACAAAAAGCGTAATTGCCTGTTAATGAATGGTTAAATCACGTTTCACTAAAAAGAACAAGCAATTCATTCTCCCCCATTAACTTTCGGGCACAAGTGTCCAGAATTTTTAAATTAATAAGAAAATAGCACCGCAATCTCACCGCCTGCTGAAGACATTCTTTTAACCCTAAAAAACAAGTCATTACCGGGCGGGTGTAATCTAGCGTTGTATTCTGGCATTTTTTCGTGAGATTTCATTATTTGTCGATCGGTCTCGAACCGCTCCGAGCTAAAAATGAATGAGTGAATAAGAATGATATGATTAATTACCGGGGGCCCTCATTAGCGCGCAAATAGGACCGTTCATTGGTGAAATTGAATCATGGGCTCTCGGACCGCTTTCAATCACAATCTAATTATAAATATTGTGAATTCACAAGAACGAACGGGATCTTATTGCATAGATGTTTTTTGCGTAAATGTTTTGTCCCAATAGAAAAAATGCCAAATAATGAAGTAAAATAGGAATAAAAATACACACACGATATTAGGTACCTATGATTAAAATACAGGAAAGTTTTTTGAGGGTTCTAAAAGATATCAAAGTAACAAATGATTAGTCCGTCCGAGTCCGAGCTTAAAGGAGTATCATATTTTTTACCATTCATAAAAAAACCTAGAAACGAGTCGCGAATTATTCACAAAACAATATCCCACGCTAGAAGCGCGTCTGACGCCGTGCGTACATTTTTTTCTCACTATATCTTTTCATAAATAAAGCACATAACACGTCTCATAATCCGCGTACAAAGACACGCGAATGTGAGTGACGTACTTATCTTTTGTAATACCTAAAGTCGTAAAGCCGAATGAGGAGATCTCGCCATCAGATTTTAAGGTCCTGCCAATTCTGGCACCGACGTTCTCGGCTCATTGGCTTCAAAAGAATTCCTGAAAATAAAATATTCGTCGACGCGCGAACATTTTCGGTTTTACGCGTTTCCTTTATCTCCGCCGAGACCCTTATCTGTCAGATACGGCATGCAAAATGCTCCAGGGGAATAATTTCTTAAACAATTTAGCAGTAAAATGTTTGCTCTTAAAATTGATCGTATATGAAAATGTTACAACGACGTTTTACTGAAAGCGTCCACCACAACATGTATACAGCACGTCTAGCACGAGGGCCCGCAAGAGACAATCTCGCGCGCCCTCGTGCTAGCCGGGCAGAACAAAAGGCACATAGAGAACGTTTACTCGTAAAAGGTAATCAATCGGCTTCAGCTTAATTAAGTGTGTGAAGTTCCGAATCCGCATTGGGCCATCTAATTCTGTGGGGAGGCCTGTGCACAGCAGTGGGACGTATTTAGGTTGGCGATGATGTTGAGCAGTCGGCCGCATCATCGTTTCAGAGTGACAGCCGTATTTCGGGTCGCTCTATCATTTTGTGGATATCTAACATTAAGTCTGTGGTGCGTGGTCTGAAACTGAAATAATAAGTAAACTTTGGCGCGTGTAGTCCCTAAATAGCCGGGCGAGGTCGAGCCACGACTATGTTTTCACGAAACAATGGCTCTAGGGAGCGCTAACTCCGAATCCGCTTACGCAGTACCTAATAATTATGGCAAGAAAAACAAACGTCTCATCATCTCATGATATGAGAAAGTAGTTTTGATTGTGAAAATTATGTACCTATATTATGAAGCCCTCATTTTGAGGCAAATGTTTAATAGTTCATTTTCGTTCTATACTTTTTTTAAGTAATCCGAAATGTTTATTACAAATGCATCATTTTAATTAACTAATATTTTGGTAATGCTTAACTCATCATCATCATCATCTCCATCTCCAGCCTATATACGTCCCACTGCTGGGCACAGAATGAGAGGGTTTGGGTTATAGTGCCCACGTGGCCCAAAGCTTAACTATAGCCAAATAATAAATTAACTTTTGAAATAACCCTCATTCTGGCGCAGTCGGGTAAAAATATCAACGTACTGACGTAATGTACATAAGCCATTACGTGATTAGGTTTGTGGATATTTTTAGAACTTTATGAATTAGCAGATAGTAAAGATATAGCCAAATAGGTAAATGACTTAGCGAAAAATGATGAATTTATTTACTTGGTAAATTGATCGCAATCCAATCCGAATAGCTTCAATTCAGTTCCCATTTTGTGATGCAGAATATTTAACTTTCAAGTCTGACTTCGCATTCAATTCTGCAAAATTGAGTGGCGAGATTCCACTCAGAAATACATATATTGCAAGTTAAAGAAAGCTTGTAATAAGGCTTCGTAGAGAATTGAGAATCTATTGTTCGCGTTTAATATTAAGATCGCGTTGTGAGCCAACCCTGCAGCTGCAAGCTGTAAGAGCCGCGAGCGATACAGCCGGACCAACTTATTGGACACTCAACTGGGAAACTTCGCTAGATTATCGCTGATATTCCAGAGATTTATTGCCACCAGTATTGTTAAACGCTCACTAATATTTTGTTGTTCCAAATTCTTTGATCGTATTTTTAACAGCGTCGTAATACCAAATAGAAACTGGGAAAGTTATAGGACTTTAGCAACCACAGCGGCAAAGTTTGGACTTTAAATTATTAAAAGAATTTAATGAAATTTTATAATTACCTCTGAACAGCGTCGGCGTCTGCGATACAGGTCCGAACCTACGCCCCTCCTGGTCCAAGAAACTTCCCGGATTACAATACCCTATCTATATCACAAGCTTCCACCTAGCTTACACTAAAGCCTACTCCTCTAATACAATTGACACTTCAACAACGAGCGGTAACGTTCCACTTAAAACACTAAACAATAAAATTCTAACATTAGTTAACATGACAATAGAACAAAAATCTTGACTATAATGCCGAAGTAACAAAAAAAGGTGAACTTAAATAAAATTCGCGTCAATTATTTATTTACATTAGAAAACGAACGTTTTGGGCGATACCACCCTCGGGTAAGTAGGTAACTAGTCCGTGAGTGTTGGGGCAGGTTTCAGTGGACCCAGGAGGGCGTGGCGGAGTAGGGCGTGCGCGGCGCGCCGCCGCCCGACAGCGTGGTGGGCACGGGCGGCGCGGGCGCAGCGAACTGGCTCTCCGCCTCGGCCGCCATCGCGCTGTGCTGCTGCGGGAAGTTGAAGTCCAACGACCCGTCCATGCTCAGCTCGTGCTTTATAACCTGATGGGCGAAAGTAACATTTTAAGCGATTTGAAAATATACTTACATCTTGAGACATTTTCCATTCCGATTACAAAAGTTGTTCAATATAAGCAAGCAGTTAAACAAATACGATCCTCCCATGATGTTCTGGGGGCAAAGTCCATCGAGGGAACGGGCAAAAATCCTAAAGATCATGCTATAGGCGATGCGGCTAGCAACCCATCACTATTTTGATTCCCCTTTTCACCTCTACCTACGCCCACAATCATGCTAAACGTGGCCTTTAGGTCTTGTTACCTTAGGCTCTGTCTACCCCGTAAAGGATAAAGACGTGATTTATGTATTATGTATGTATGCAAATAGGATATTCATCAGTTGTTTTGCAACCATTATAATAGGTTACTGCTTGTATAAAGCATTTACTACTTGCGGACACTGATAAGTATAAAAATACGTTGATTTCCATGTTTTGTGCTGCTTTGTCCAAATTTTCATAAATATTTTGGCATAAGTAAGTCATTTCTTGGAGTGATTGGTCGCTTAGAGCATCCCTTTTTCACTAATTTACGAGACTGGACCTAGAACAAGGCGCGCAGCATGCAATCGTTCTTACCTCGTCCACGTTGCAATCGAACCCGTGCTCAAGAGCTTCAATATTAAGGTCCTCAACGAGCCCCGTATTGAGAGCGCCCATGATCTGTCCCATCACGGTGGTGGGGCCCATGGCGCCAGTCTGCACCATCATGCCGCCGTTCATGAGCGCCACGTCTGACGTCGTCATCATCTGCGTCTGGCTGTTTTCTGGGAAATAATATTTTGATTAGAGGTACGATGTTACCAAGACGGATCCCCGAAGAGCGGTTTCGGTACCACACATACGTTTTGATAGTAAAATCAGACTGAAATGTGGAAATAATGTTGGCCATGGCACTTGGAAACTGTTCACATTGTAATTTTATTATAAATCTCAAGTCTCAAAAAGTCAGGTATGTCTTACTTGGTATTTAGTAAGTAGTTAATTCTATGAGTCGTGGATTGTATTTAAAGATACGTTGTATTGTGGCTTTCACTATTTGTAATTTAAAACTCACTCTTTGTCCCTAGGTCGATGATCTTCTCCTCTACAGAAGGTAGGTAGAGATCCCTTACAGAGTTAAGTTCGCTTTTGTACATTATATCTTATCTTTTTTTGACGATCGTGTTTGTTTCCTCGTTTTGACGACCCGACGTTTTGAACCTGACAGTCCATTTCTGATCATCTCTCTCCTTTTCCTTATAGACTCTTTGTTTCTTGGGTGAGCTTCTCATCTCTGTGTGTCCTTTCTTGCGACTTCCATTGCTGCTGTCAAAGTACTCTTGATAATGTGAGTGTTTAACTCGTCGAGCCCAGCACTCTTGCTTACTTAATTTATCGGTTAGTTTTTGTTTTTTTTTCAGTCATTTATGCGGTTTTAAAAATACTTTAAAATATTACACGGGTATGGGAGTCAGGCCTTAGCTAAGTATGTACAAAGTATGTCATTTGAAAAACTTTTTCCTTCAAACCAAGCTCCACTCGAAGATTTATCATTTCATCAGAGAAGAAAATTGATGATCATAGAAATTTAAAAGGGATTATTGAAAGCGTTTTTTAATCCAAAAATCGGTTTAATTTAGGGATCACGGCAGTGCCCCACCGAACCGAGTAGGTACATAACAGCTGTACCATCCTTTCTCAGACCTTTGACCCCTTGTACGAGTAACAGCTTTTTGAATAAAGCAAGAAGTTGAAACTAGTTTGCTGCATACCTGTCTGCATGATGTCAGCAGAGTCGGCAGGCGGCGGCGGCCTCACGAAGCGGTCCAGCGCGTGCTGGTGCGGGTGCGTGGGGTGCGCCGGGTGCGCCGGGTGCGGGAACAGCGAGGCGCAGCTGCAGCCGCCGTGCAGGTGCTGGGGGCACGCGCCGTACCCGCCGTAGCGGTAGCCTCCCGACGAGGAGGACGTCGTGGGGACGTACCTGGATGCACGTGCGGATAACTCAAGGATATTTGCGAAGATGAAGACCATTCGTCCGTATAATTTTGGTGTCTGTGTCCTTTTTTCCAAGCAAGGGCCATCTGAAGAAATCACCGCTACTAATGGGAACCAGCAAACTCAGAGTTGCTAGCCCGTTGCCCGTCTTTAAAGGTATCATATTTTTTTCTCTTGAACGCCCCGATATGGTAGCCTAGCCAGTTGGGAACGCCGCAATTTTAATAAAATAGAGTGACAAACGAAGAAGGGTTACCTTATGGTATGTGAACATCATCACCCATGAATTTGAAACGCCAAAGAATACCAGATGCGTTGCGAACTTAGTGAGCTAAGGCGGAATAGCTGATGTTTTTTTTTTTTTTTTTTTTTTTTTTATTATAAACTGACCAGCGATTGGCCTCTATGCACCAGTAATTTCACCAGTTGCCTTACTCTCCAAGCCAGAACAGAGGAGCGCAAACATTGGGTAATAGTGTGAGACTGCGTCTAAAAACTTTTTGTCGTCTGTGTTAGCAGCGGTTCCTTCTAGTTGTATCCACATTTTATATGTTAAAAAAAGAAGACTTATGAGCTAATTGCTCTTAATGGTTTATAGGGGCAGAGGGAAAGGGAAATGGTCGGATCCTATTTATTACCCACGTCATTAAAACTGACCGGTATTAATTGATCTTCGGTAGATATAGCATAATAAAATAGCAAATGAAAATTTTGGCATGTATACTGCATCTTGAAAAAAATTGAAGTTTATTAAAAATTTCTTAGTTAGTTACATATACGCTAATATCTGTTAGGCAGATGTTTAAATGAGGCCAAACAAACTAGGATCTACTTGGAATTATGGCGAAAAACTAGCGTTAAGCTTCACTAACCAGACGACAACAAGAACAGATTTTTAACTGATATAACAGGCAAGCAACATCAATATAATAAAGTAGCAAATAAAAACAAAATCTGTTCTCGCTAAAGCGTTCTGCTCAAACTAAAAACATCACAGTCTTGGAACAGTCGGATTAATTTTATTTTCAATGTGTGCAATACTCGACTGTTTTCGGAGTGTTTTGCCTTTAGAGACTAGTGCTAAGGCTTACGTGTTTAGGAATGGATCGGCTCCTTGAAGTTTCATTGAGTCCGCGAGGGAGCCGGCTAATTGTTCGGCTTGCGCGAAGTCTTGGGAGAAATCGCTGGTCGAGGTGAAGTCCCCCGCTGGGGTGTAGTCGCCCCAGTCGGGCTCCGAGGGTATCAGGGACGGGATCGGAGACAGCCGCCCGCACGAGGACGCGTTCGAGGACGCCCTCTGCCGGAAGTCCGGCGACAACTGGAAACTGTTGCTATACGCGCAAGCAAACAAAGCGTCAACGAAATGATAAGTAAAATACAACACTTTGAACAATCCCACCAGGGTGTTAAAACATGGCGACATTATCCAAAGCCAGCAAATAATCAAAATTACAGCAGAAACCAACCTTAAAGCTAGGTCAACTAAGTATCTCTAAAGACGATCTAGTAGAAGGGAAATCATGCAAATCTAATGCCTAAATCGAGACCCTCTAACATATAAATAAAAATCGTAATGCTAAATGAAGCGATCTCCATAAAGGATTCAATGGTCAGCGCAGAAATATGATTATTGCTATCGCTGATGACAAAATAACGCCGTAAGAAATGTGCTATGGGCCGGTTGCCGCGCACCGGGGAACAAAGATCGTCAAAAATAACTGTAGATTATTCCAGCTATCCGATATTCGGCAATAAAAAGGTTAAATATTGGCGAAATGACGAGATCCAACGTCCACATAACTCATCATCTAATGGTTGTGAATGATTTAAAACCTTTTATCATAAAGTAGCAGAGTTGCTATAACTCAGTTTTATTGGCTCGGTCAACGCAGCTTTACGCCGATGGTTTTACTATAAAGTGTATGTTTCATGCGAGCCTCTCTTTGTATCTAGTAGTAATAAAATTTCAATATTTCGAACCGAATGCCGATACATAAAATATGACGCTGTATCGAGATTTTGGCAGAGGTTGCTGCAGCACTGGCCGTATAGGTAAATTGTTATGCTTTTCTGTCAAATTAGTATCACAACTATGGTATTAAAGTGCAGTATTCTTTTATTGGCTCTGCGCCACGACTGTTCCCGTCATATCTATGAGTGTTATCTGACTTTAAACATCTCTGAACTTAGTGTAATAGTCGCTACCTGCATTTCTATAGTAAGCCTGCTGCTAATTTACTTGTAAAGTAAGGTTGGGATATTTTCTAGGGGTACGTACCTGTGCATCGGCGATTCTGGGAATATATCGAGACTCTCCGACACCGAACTACTGGGGCTGGGGGTGGCATCCGCTGTTGCACCATTTCTTAATGTCTCAGCCTGCAAACCAGGAATTTTCAATATTTCATAACATGACAATAACATTTGAAGACGCGGTTGGCCTAATATTTGATAGTGACCTTGCCTGCGAAGCAAGCGTACCGGGTTCGATTCCTGATAAGGGGCATGTATTTGTGTGATGAGCACGATTATCTAATCTGGTCGAGAGACATGGATTATCTATCTATTCAAGTATATATTTCTCAACTCGTTCATAAGTATGTATATATCGTGTTGTCTAGTACCAGTACAAAAGCCTTACTAAAGCTTACTCTGGGTCTACGTCAACTTGTGTAAATTGATCCATGATATTTATTCATTTATTAATTTCTTTATTATAATGATAAAATAGCCACGAAATTACGTAAATAATTTTTATTTACGGTTTTAGCATCACATCTCAATCGTTAACTAACAAATTTGGTAATAATAATACGACAAAGGGCAAAATGAACTGCATCTCAAATGCGTTCATGCTCAGCAATGCTTTCAGTTTTTAACCTGTTGTTATATTATTTACCTTCTTCTTTACCCTCCCTCTTCTCTTCTCGAACTTGGAGGTCTCCATGGAGGCGGCGCGCCGGCGCACCGACTTGCCGGGCTTGGCGTCCGGGTTGATCATCCACCAGGACGACTTGCCCGTCCCTTCGTTCTGCACGCGCATGAACCGGTTGTGCAGCGACAGGTTATGCCGGATCGAGTTCTGCAACCAACAACACGAAATGATGCTGAGCTGATCTTCAACGACATTAACATTCAAATAGTCATTTATTCAAAGAGTGTAGCCAGTAAAACGTAGCCGATAATTCCTTCCACGCATATCGATGCAAACTCAGTTACTATGTTGCAAAGAAGCCGAGGTTTGCGTAGTTAAATAGCTCGCCTGAGGTAAAGGATGCTAAAAATAACCGGCCATAAAGCGCGCGGATCGGCAGGTCGCGGAGTCGCGGCTCGCGGCATATCCGGACAGACCACTTCGCTGACCACAAAAATTTCTATTTTAATTCCCGCTACCGTTAAAACTTACTGCAATAACGCGTCCTATCTCACACCGGCAATAAAACCTCACAACTTTTTCCCGTCGAAGGAATAAAAGCGACCGCAGCAACGAATGAAGTTTAGCAATAAAGGAGTCCATAAATAATTTTCAGCGCGCCCTGTGAGAACTGCCACTTACTGGTATCGGTCGTTTCATGTAAATATGTGAAGTTTCTCTTATAAATCGTAAAACACGTGAAAAAATTCAATTGGATTTGTATTGGAGCGTCGCGTGCGCTAGAACCATTGTTCACGCATTATTTAGCATGACGACATCTCCCCGAACCTCCGTATACTTGATGCATACATTCCGAACCACTACAGCTTATGTAAATCACTTTGGTTTTTCTCGCAGCGTACAACCATATACGGAGATGTTCAGTTTGAGGAACGTTATGCAAAAATATTATATTTGCGGGAATCAGACTATTCATTTCTGCCGCGTATAACACCGTTATGGTTTTAATATTATTAAGGGTGTATATTTTAAGATTTATAAGACTGGTTCCTGATTTGACTAGGTATAAAAACAGTATATAAGCTGACCAATGACTGATCAATGACGGTTTTTTTACACAACGTCCGTCCATCCGGAGTCGCCAACGCATGCGTAATATGAATATGAATTTTCTGGTTAAGTTTCTGTCGTAACCGTAAATTCTAAGAAAGATGGCGCTAATATTATACTTATTAAAGTTCAATTTAAAATTGTAATGTCACAAGCATAGTTATCGTCATAAATCGATTCAAACGTCAATGACATTACTGCGCAGTATTCTCGCATTAATAGATTCAAATAGGGCCCGTGTTGAATACAGCAAGCCGCAACCAAACAGTGCGATCTGTTGATAATTTGTAAAACAATTGGACGTTGGTATAAATCTAGCAAAATGTGGACAAGTCCAGCGATTTATCAAGTGTGAAAACACACGCAACAAATGACCTGTCGACGAGTTGATGGATCTGTCGCCAGGAGGCCCTACCACGAGTAACGTCAATTTGTTTCAGTCTGCAAGTCATGACGTCACGTCATCTCGTCAGGGTTTGGACACTTACAGCATTATGGCGGGATAAAATTACACTTGAAGATGATACACTACACCACAATACTTAAGAATGTTTCATTGGCTCAGGATTAAGTATTACAAAAATAGGTTAAACACCAAACCGCCAAATAGCATGCGTCTTTGTATACGTTTTATTTTAATGCGGTTTTCTGCTTTTATCGGGTCGGGCGTGGAATTAATAAAATTGAATTATTTTTATTGCGGCCAATAGATTATTAAGACTCATGGTAGCGTTCCAGGAAAAATTGCTATCGGCCCACACAACTACAAAATTTTATGTAACTAAAGTAATTGGTTGATTTCGACGCACTAGTTTTTTTAGCCACTTTGATACCTTGTCACTTTACAGCCACGTCCGTTTGTCATACAAGTTTGACTAACGTGTTAGTGCGATAGCTAAGCATATATAGTTAGTGCGATAGCTACTGTTTGTGCTGCATAAGTAGCTGCACACTTTTGTATGTTGTCGCTTTACATTTACGTACGGGACGCTATATCAGATTGACAAATATGTTAATGTGACAAAGCACAAAGCATAGATCTGGAACATATATTAATAGAGTTTATCAGGGCGAGGTTTTCTTAGGGTGCGACCAAACCGCCGCGTATACGCAGTGACGTGCCCTATGCGTCACGTTTTCTCACCATTTCTTCATACATTTTGTTGCGATTCCGTAACGTCACCGTTTTTTAAGCGGCGGTGTGGTCGCACCCTTACACGGCTTTTTCTTTGACATAATGTGAATTGTTCAGGCCAGGTTCAATAAATTGACAATTGTCAGTGATCATTGACAATTGGCAATGCAATGCGTATTCAATATGAATCCAACCGGCGCAGATTCTCGTAGAGTTTGTAATGTAAAGAGAATTGTCACTCGTCACACACTATTGTCGTATTGATGCAATAGAGGCCTAATCTCGCGGTGTAATACTAGTACTACTACGGTACAAAGAGTATGCCTGCTCATTTTGTCGCTGATTTGACACCACTTAAGTACCTAATTCATAAAATTAAGAAAACAGTGCGCGGTGAACAAAAGAGCGTTTTCGCTGCGGCAACCGCGGGAGCACGGAACTACTCGCATGGAAACAAATTTGACTCGGCTGGAATCCCCAAATTAAGATGAACGTAGTTACAATTTATCCTTACAATATTGCTGAGTCGCAACTTAAGTTAATCGATTTTTCTGCCTCCGCGGCATCACGTACGTAATACGTAGCCTTGTAATTTACCTGTTTTCTTTTTTTTTCGGGGACGGTATACATTATGGGTTCCGCGGCCGTATTTCTCCACGCTCCGCTGGAGATTGAACGGGAACCGAATGCGGTGTTTTATAAGGAGGAATCAAGGAATCATGAATTTCATGACATGGTTGGGAGGACGTGTCGGAGGTAACAATATTTGACGCGCTTTGTGAACGACTCAGGGTCAATTGGGATTTTTTTGGGACTGAGTTTGGATCTAATCATAATCATAATCATTTATTTATTGTCAAGACTGTGTAAACAATAAGTTCACACTAAACTACCTAGATGTTTTTACCGAATGGTTTGTATTATAAATAATCTAATTTGTATGCATTAATACTTATATTCACTAATACTTAGTGGTCAAGTTGAATGTAATTTTTTTATGACTTTAATGACTTTCTGTGAAATTTCTCGCGTCGCTTTCTTGTTAATGATGGTATTTCCTTAAGTGTTGACATGATAGTAACAAAAGAGCTCTTTGCAGCTCATTTGAACTTTGAACATGTTAATAATTTGTCAAGTTTTTTCAATTGTCTCCTCCTACATGGCTTGGGAAAAAGTTTCATGTTTGAGAAAGCAGCTTAAAAAAAGTATATTTAGTGTTCCGAACGAGCGATTTTATTAAATAAACCCACTTGCGAAATCATACTAATGATTGTAAAAGTGTGTCAAAGAAAATACTTAGCGCGCGTAAGCGGTCGTCAAACGGGTTCAGGCGTCGCCGCGCTCGGATTTAGTCTACGTCAGGATTTTCGGCGCCAACCAGACCCTTATGGGGTGAATTAACCGTCTCCGCCGACTCCCCTTAAATGCCCCGTCGACTTAAATTTTGTCGAATTTCTACAGCTTTTGCATAACGGTGCAAAATGTAGCAGGCTAGCTTTTGTGTTTCTCTTTCTGCCGGCGTGTCGTTTGTGTGAAAAATTTAAAAAGATTTATAACGGTTTTCGGTAATTTCTTTGAAGTGGAAATCGATGGTTGGTAAATAATGTGGGATAAAATCGTGTTTTAACGTAGAACGATTAATTTTTGAAGATATTCTATTTGTTAGGTTAAGGCCGGGTAAAATTATACCCAACGCTTCACTTCATAGTATAAAACAAAGTCGCTTTCCGCTGTCTGTCTGTCTATCTCTATGTATGCTCATATCTTTAAAACTACGCAACGGATTTTGATGCAGTTTTTTAAATAGATAGAGTAATTCAAGAGGAAGGTTTGCAGGTATAATTCTACGCAGACCAAGTCGCGGACAGCGGATTTATATACGGTACAGTTTAACATAAAAGTTACACACATAAATACATATATAAATACATATAAATCACGTTTATATTTCTTACGGGCTAGACAGAGCCTAAGGTAACAAGAGCAAGACCACGTTTAGCATGATTGTGGGCGTATAGGTGGTAAGGGCAATCAAAAAAATAGTCAAAATGATTGAGCACAGAAATAAATTAATGACGCAAAAACTCATAAAATCTAAACTAATTTTATTTAGTATTTACGACACCTAACACGACACTTGTTGTTAATTAAGTAAAATCTTAGGAAAATTTTATTCCGGAAATGTCAGCAGGGTATGTGTGTTTAACTCAGATGTTCGTCAAACAAAAATAAAAGAAATGTCTTTGGCCTCTTACAACATTTCTTTGCAAACAAGATAACTTGGCATGAATATATACGGAAACAATAAATATATTAACACTCATTTTAGCTACGTAAATAAAACTTATATGGCATTCTTTATCTTTAAGAATTCAACGAGGAAATAAATGCTATAATTCCGGACATAGTTACAACCATTCGTATTTTTAATTATTATGGCCACTACAAAAATACTGAATATTTAAGTGGTTTTCTGATGGAATTCTTCTTTATTAGGATGAAAATATAATTTTCTGTAACTTTTTCCTAATGAAATATTCCCCTATTTGCAGTATGCAAAGGTTTGTGTTGGTTGATAAATGATTAAAAAATTTAAAGTTTGTTCCATGCCATTCCGCCCCCACGGGTGCGGATCATAATATATAAAGTTTAAAATGTATAATGGGTTAAAATGCATAATGGTTCAAAATATATATACACTTAACTTAATGCCATTTTCTGTGAAACTATTAGCTAGATGAACTTTTTTGATAGCGTAATCTATAGATTGGTTTAGGTCAGGTTAGGTTTAGTTTATAACAATTCTGTCGATTTGCAATTTTCTGAGTAAATCGCATTATATTTTTTGATCCATAATGTATTTTAACCCATTATACATTTTAAACTTTATGGATTTTAATACGTACCCCATTTGAGAGGGTTGGTACGGTACGAACTTTGTCGGATTTCGGATTAGTCTCTATGGCCTACTGTACGTCTTGCTCCGCTGTCCTGGCGATATCACGTTACGCAATCTTCGAGCGGAATGGATTATGATTTCCGCATTTTATGGCCTTTGGATGTTTTCAGAAGCAACAATAGCTGTGAATTGACGAGATGACTGCGATGCCGTGGGTTCAGTTCCCGGCAAACGGGAATCGAGTCAATCGGTACTTACAACATTTATTTAAATAACCAATTGGTATAATTTATTGGTTAGTCAACCGTAGTACAGAATATTGAGCATATTATGATTTTTGACAATTAAATGGAAAAATAGAGCAGGTAAGTACATTTATTTTTCTTTTTTTTACTATTTTCGTAAGTAACTACTAAAAACTTAAATACTTACTTTAAAACTGCCCGAAAGGAACGTTTGTCAATAGACCCCAAAATGTAGACTTAGAATTATATACCTATCTAATTTCTCTACTCGTTTTATTTAAAATTTAATACTTTCAAATGCCATTTCACAGAAAAATCGACCAAAATTTAACACGTATTTTTGAAGAAAACTATTTGAAAATGTCTTAATTACTTAAGTCAGAATCTTATTGTAATATTATCATCACTTCACTACATAGTATTAAAACAAAGTCGCTGTCGCTGTCTGTCCGTCCTTGCGTCCCTGCGTGTCCCTATGTATATGCTTAAATCTTTAAAATTACGCACCGGATTTTCGGGTTTTTTATTAGATAGAGTGATTGAAGAGGAAGGTTTATATGTATAATAACTCTACGCAGATGAAATCGCGGGCAGGAGCTAGTTAGTAATAGTTAAATAAAGGTATGTACAACTTTATTACACTTTTCATATGACAACGTCTAGCTATAGGTACGTCGCCTTGGAAATGTACTAGAGCAGCAAATCGGTCGCAACGCACTTCTCGAAGCATGCTGAATTATTCAAAACTTGGCCGCGGTGCAGAGCCCCAGCCCACAACAGTTATAACAGCAAATTAATATTGAACATTGACATAGGTTTAAGAGTAATTGAATAGTGTATTTATTGATAAACGCTTACTAATGCCAGCTACGTACCACTTTGACTGTAAAGTTCGATACAAAGGCTGCGTTCCGTGTAAGTCCCAATTTGTTTGGATTAGGGTGTGGGGCCCGTGTGTTATCTAGTGTACCTGGTCGTTTCTAAGTGACCCATATGTGGATAAGAACTTGCGCTAGTTGGTCGTGACCCAAATATGGGGCACAGGACTGTGAAGGTGTTACGTTAAAAAACGATTATTTATCTGCTATTTTGGAATTTGATTTTAGTATTTTTTTTAATATGCAAACGAGCAAGTGGGTCACCTGATGGTAAGTGATCACCACTGCCCATAGACACCCGCAACCCCGTAGGGATCGCAGATGCGTTGCCAACCTAGAGAGCTAAAATGAAATGCCTCTTGTGCTCGTAATTTCCCCGGCTGTCTTACTTTCCACACCGGAACACAGCAGTGCAAGCGGCGGCGAGTGCTGGTAGCGATCCGTACGAACCTTGCACAAGGCCCTACCACCCGTACGCATAAAAATATAAATATTAAACGGTAAAAATATGTGATGAAAGCTAGAAGAAAGTAATATGTCAAGCAAGAGTGAGGTCATCGAATTACGTTCACGAAAATTTTACGTAAATAGGTACAGTCAACTGGGGTGACTTTGATTTACGGGATGACTTTAAAAAGTAGTTTTAATGACAAAACCATTATTTTTTATTTGCGTTTACTGCTTCCAATCAATGCCTTCGTCGATCGCCTTTGCGTCTACATGCCAAACATTCACCGGATATGGATAATATCGATTTTATAGCAATTTTAAAACGATAAAAGTAGCCCCAAAATTACCAAAGTCATCCCAGTTGACGGTACATAAAATCTATTAAAAAAAACATTTTAGATAGAAATTAGTTATCAACTAAATTTTTCATTGCTTGATGCGTAAAATTGTTTTTATTTAGGTATTTCAAATTGAAGAACATTCCGTATCAGACAGACACCGCGTTACATTGTATAAATGAATGCGCATACAAAAATTTTGGAATTGATTTGCGTCTCAGCGCGTCCTGCGACTAACAGTGAGAATTTTATAACAAAGCTATCAAATGAAATTAAGTATTCACTAGCTTCGCTTTGACATAGAAATTGGGTGTTCATAAATTTGCATAATGCTCGTGCAATATTGATGAATACGGGATTGTTTTTTTAAACAAAATAAACGATCTGTTGAACTATATATTACTTTTTCATTTTTTATTTTATTTATTATTTCATATTTTTATACATACGATATAATCACGTCTTTATCCCCTACGGGCTACGGGGTAAACAGAGCCTAAAGTAAGAAGACCTCAAGGCCACGTTTAGCATGACTCTTGGTGTACTTATTTGTGTTGTCCTGTATTTACCTTTTTCATGTGTTTTATGTACAATAAAGAGTTATACATACATACTTATAGATGGAAAAGGGAATCAAAATAGTGGATAGCCGCATTGCCTAAGATTTTCGCCCATTTCCTCGATGGGCTTTTACCATCTGCGCGGGACGAGAAGCAACTGGTAAGTACATTCTATGTTATTATTTTTCACCTCACTAGCTCGGAAAGCATTTTTTGTTTGTTTGACACTTATTGAGTAAATCGCTTTTTATCCACAGGTGGAGAAAGAGTTTTGACCACAGATTAGAAAGATATACTACAGGGTTTAGACATTTGAAGGAAGCTTAAGTGATTTTTGACAGCTAATAAAACGTAAAACGTTAAAAGTGCTGAATTTTTATTATCACAATTAATGAATTGCATCGAGGATACTAAATACAGTCTTACAACTTTATTTTAATTCATAAATATCAGCATTCAACATTAACCTTCATTCTTGTTGTAAAAACGGATATAATGTTCTGACAGTCCAAGTAAGTCAATATCCGAACAAAACGCATTCGAAATATTTTTTTAAATAAAATTCATCCCTTGTAGGAGAGGTAAAGGAATTATTGTCCATTCAGCCATATTAAAGATTGTAATGCCGGTTCACTGTTTGTGCTGACAGTAGCACTTGATGGTCCCAACGGAAGACCAGCGCTGGCTGTAAGGCCAGCATTATGCTGAGGTGGAACCATTTCGTGATTGTATACAGGGTGTATCAGATAGCCCCTAACAATAATCAACTGGGGTATATAACCATAGCTATAGAAGCTAAAAAAAAGTATTAAAAAAAAATTGGAGTAAATTTTTTTTTATGTTTTCTATAGGAATGATTACAGTTAATACTACCATTCCTAGAAAATATAAAAAAAACTCCAATTTTTTTTTTTAATAATTTTTTTAGCTTCTGTAGCTATGGTTATATACCCCAGTTGATTATTGTTAGGGGCTATCTGAAACACCATGTATGCTGTTACTTCTTTTTTTTCTGAAATTTATATCACGAATAAAATGTTTTCTTTCTTTCTAATAATTTAAAAAAATTAAGTCAAAACTATTCAATTAAGCCGTCAACGTTAAATATTCGCATATTTTTTCATTTATTTTGTTACCTATTAAAAATAAGTGATAGTACAAACCCTTTTTCTTATTTTCCTCGCTGTAGTGAGGTGAAAAGTTTTGTATTATACACGGGTGAAAAGTTATTTTACGCCTCGTGTGTTGAAACACTCGCTACGCTCAGGATTCTATTTTTGAATTTTATATATATTTTAATCATAGAATCCTTTCGTTAGCTCGTGTTTCAAATGAACACTCGCAGGTAAAATACAACTTTCCCCCCTTGTATAACAAATAACTATTGCTCTCTAACTCTATCTATCGAGTTAAATTTATCTGATAGGTAATCTAACAAGTTAGTTTGAAGTCCAGTTTGAAAACCGAATAACTGTAATAAATCGTCCAATCCATCAAATTCTCAGAAAGTGTCAATTCTCTGAATAAAATCCAATCGGAATAGAAATTGGAGGCATCCCGACAATCCCGGAGGTGTTAAATCAAATAATAAATAATTCAAATTAGGAAATCGCGATTACACAATAAGAGGGTAGCGGGGGTGAGCGGGGGGTGGAGGGAGACAGCCGCAAACGTGACGGCACTGAGAAATTCGGAAGAAAATCGGGCAACGTGTCAACCGCCGGTGACAAATTTAATTATTCAACTTAACGAAACGTTAGCAAGATGACTTTTCCCCGAGTCGATAACTAAGTACAAATAAATTCACTTACAGCTGCCGAAGCAAAGTTTAACTTGATAAAACATTGAAATTTTAGTAATTCGATTGTGCGGAGGTCGGATTTCGAAGTTGGCCTGATTTGAATGTCATTACGAATCATGTTCACGTTTAAGGCAACTCTCGGATGCAGCATTGTGCTGTCTTCGCGGAAATGTTAAGAATATACTAAGAGACAGTCACCTGTCACCTGTCACACTTTAGCCGTATAATGCAAATCCGTCGTACTTCAGATCAGACACGTATGTAACTGTACTGACAGCGATTTTCATTATGCGTCTAGATTAAGACTATAGTGACAAGTGGCTCAAAAATCTCAAAGTTCACGTGAGGTGACTGTATTATTCAACCAGCCAGTGCTGTGTGAAAAGAATAAACCTTCTAAAAGTCCTGCATAATTTGTTTTTCTATTACGACCGACGAGACTAACAAGGAGAAGTAACCTGACAATTCCATAAGCTTAGAAGGAAAATTAAGATAATTTGTTAGGAGTTGTGACTTTTAAACAATTTATGGCGATTGTTCCGTAAGCAGAATGTTTGAATGACGCACCGAAGAGGCTCTAATTAACCCGCGACTTGTTCAACTTTGAATTTAAACGTATGCGTTAGGAATACAATTAAAACATTTCTAAGAAACAGCGACTAAAAACAAGATATGCGTCCCGGTTCTCGATGCCAGAATTGCTCCACAGAATCTTGCAAACGAGACACTTTGAACCTTTTCTTTTGACAAAGAGTACCTAGGCAAGTTGCGGTGAGTCACTTGATGCTAATTGTTAAGTTATTACCGCTGCCCACAGACATTAGCAACACCAGCTTTTTTCGTTAGATCACGTGGTTTTCCATAGGCTTTTGTCAATCCCATACAAATACCTACATTCCATTTTCTTATCGTTATCGATAGTCAAAAGTGAATTTGTGCCACACTTGATTGGTTTGCAGTTCAAATAATGTTCGTCTGTACTGGCCTTTAGTCTGAGATCGCGGAATAGTTCGTCTTGCGGCGGCTGCTCGCTTTATCTGTGGCCAACAGTATTGCCAGCACCAAAAGGTTTAATTCGCTCAGCTCAATGTCAAACGTAGCTAGAAAGTCGCTAAATGGGGCGCTAGTTCCAGAAAAACGCAATTGTGTTGACGGCGTAGAATAGAATCGTCGATACAAGTCACCAATACTATATTCGCTATACTAATTAATTTTGTTTTTTTTTGCAATTATAGAATGATAAACTATCGAATAAGTAACTATTCATTGTCGTAAACTGTAAAAAAATGCAAAAGTGAAGTGTCTCCAAAAGCCGCCAGATTAAATCTCTACATAGTTTTGTCGTTAAAAACTATTTTGTCGCTAGGACCTAAACATAACTCGCCATTTCTAGCAACAAACGTGAATTGGCAACACCGGCGGCCAACAAGAAATAAATACGCAAGCGTGCTCCGAAATACGGATCCGTGGATTTATATCTGGGTTCCGTATAAATCACGTTAATGGGCCGGCTAATGTTCTGCTGAGATAGGTGTAGGCAAAACAGAAGAACCCGTAAGAGCTCCAAGGTTTTATTGCTTTCTAATTTATTTCTAAGTTGGCATGGCTATGGGGTTTTAAAAGATAGTTGGGTAACCGTGGCGTCTTCACTGAATGCAGTGATGTAGGTACGGAACCGTCGGAAGCGGCCAAGTATGAATCGGACTTGCAGACGAAATTTTCCGTAGATACCAACGAAAAAAACATGTTTCCGGGAATTTTCAAATTAAAGTATTCTTTAATTATTAATACGGGTTTTCCTACGTATTGTATGACATTCCTACTCTTTTGGTTAATTTGCACTTAATCAATCTTTCATAATCAATTGAAGTTTAAAGCTTTGACCGCCAGACCGTCTAGTAGGGAAATATGGATTTTATATCCATTGTATAAGGATTTGTTTCGTGTCGAATAGAATGTTGGTCATGGTATTGGCGATCGTGGCGTATGACTGTGGGCGGTCGAGAGGGTAAAGTAGCGACCATAGTTCTCTTTATCAATTGCTAGATTTTACTCCATTAAGTAATTCTGTTAGCAAGTCCTAGTAAGGCAATTAACCGCGCCGTAAATCAAAAGACCTGATTAACCCAGCTAACACATTCTGATAACCTAACATCAAGGCTTGCGGATCAAGGTTCTATTCCAGCTTAAAACATCAACTTATAAAATACTAGCTGTTGCCCGCTACTTCGTCTGCGAAGAATTATTTATCGCTATCCCACGAAAACTACGGAATTTTCCGGGGTAAAAACTAGCCTATATTATTATGTGTGTTAGAGTAGGTATAATCAATCTATTCTATGTTCCAAATTTAACAAAATTAAAGAGTAACAAACATCCATACATCCAAACATCCATAAGTACTCACAAGCCTTCGCATTTATATTCGTAGGATTCATTTAGTAGCTACGATGTCAAAACATGCAATGTAGTTATGCGTTTTATTTATATTTTATTTCTTGAAATAAAAGTAATTCTGATGATTACGAATAAAACAACTATAGTAATAATTTCATTGTTGAAGACAAATAATATGTTATGTACCTGTGTCTTTCAGACACACATATCAAAGTGCGAGATAAAGAATGTTAAGTTTACGAAGCGTTTAGCTGTCTCACAAACCCTAAATAGTTTTATTCAAAAGTAATCATACTTGCAGCAAAATTCCACACAGGTATGACAAAATTTATGAATTTAAATAAGTAACACGTGATTTACATACTACTAAAAATACTATTTCCGTTTTTAAATAAAACAAGTGATTAGATATCGGATAACAATTCATGGCAGACGGAAATCCGAATACTAACTTACCTTATCTTAGATCCTGTCTCAAAATATCATGGTGATACGTTTTATTCAGCGTATACCTGACAGCCCCAAGAAGTTATGAATCGCTGTAATTTAATAGACTCCGCTCTGTTTCTTCCACGAAACTTTAGTAACTTCAAGTTGAAACAATTTAAGAAACTTCTTTGAACAACTGTCATCCCGGTATGATTCCTGACAAAAAATTATGCAGGTAAACGTAGAGTTATCTAACAAGTTTCGATTAACATAAGTTCATATAAACAATGTGTCATGAGCATGTTCGTTTTATTCTAGAATTCATCGATTGCTAAGAAACTTACCCAAATGCGCCGCAATGCTTCCCTTCCATAATTACCATTACTTATTCATATTCTAGGTGTAATCAAACAATGTGCGAACTCTTTTCAGGGAAGTTGGGCGGGACCATCTATTCGAATCAACGTCTCTGAATATTTAAAAAATCAATATTTCAGGCAAAGTTGTAGCTAAATTATTTAAAATTATTTCAGTGGGAAGATTTCAACTCTTTGTTTAATGCTACGTGGATTGAGGAAAACGTTAGAAATTAGCTGAAAACTTAACTTCACGCTTTTGTTTTCAAACAAACTCCGGGAATGGGTCGCGTGGGCGAGCGATACCTACTCGCGGTAATGAAGGCTTCCTTATCAATGGCCTCGTGTCGATATCGGACTATAATTAGATTCCACGATTTGCCCTACTAATATACGAAGATATTTTCCGACGACAGATTTAAAGATTTTAAAGTAATCAATGTTATCGTTATTACACTGCTGTTTTTACCGCAACACTTTGTAAAAAGCGTTCAAGCAAAAATTAAGAAGTTTCAATTGGAATTATTTCAATATTCCTACACTAGCGACTCGCCCCGGCTTCGTACGGTATAATATGCATGTACCTATTATACATATAAAAACCTTCCTTTTGGTTCACTCTATCTATTAAAAAAAACCACCTCAAAATCCGTTGCGTAGTTTTAAAGATTTAAGCATACATAGGGACATAGGGACAGAGAAAGCGACTTGGTTTTATACTATGTAGTGATGATGAGTAGTAAACCTAACATAAATTCTCACTTCTGTATGTACTATGGGCACGTAAGTAGCCTAAATATATATACTTATGAATAAAAATCCGCAATTGCCCGCAATGAATATTATTGAAATACTGTGTTACAATAAATTGTGTTTGACAATTACTATGAAAAATAATTTTACTCCAAAAAAACTCGTTATCACTATCGCACGATAGTCCCCTGATTAATCTTGCAATAATATCTATGTACGAGCTAATATAGAACAAGCAAATGATTGGAAGTATCAACCTATTTGCAACAAAAAATGAAATTTGTTAACCGTGGCGGTGTGTGGCCGCAGTTGGCGTTTGCCCAGATCTAAATCCGACAATGATTGCTCTTGACCACACCTAAGATGTTCCACGGTAAGTGACTGACTGAATAAATGAAGATACTGGATGAAAATAATACATTCTTGACGTACTTCACCGGTGTGATGAGGACGTAAGTTACGTGGAAAGAACAGTACCAATACATCTTAACAAATTGCACACCTTGAGTGGGAGAGGACGAGGCACTACTCGTAGAACTGATGGCTGTTAGGGCCATAGAGTATATTGAATATGGGGGGTAAGGTTCAGGAATGGTTAGGGCCGTAAGGTTCTGGAAAGGTGATCGCGTGCCGGATGGCAAGTTGTCGTCGGTACCTAGTCCTCTTGTCAGGTAAAACTCACGGGTACTTAGCACAACAGTCGTGCAGATTCTTTGGGAAGGCCTAGGTCCGACAGTGGTTATCTTCTGACCAACACATGATGATAAGGAGGTAGCGTACATAAGGAAACTGGATTTTAAAAGATCATTTTTTATGAAAAAAATCAATCGCCAAGTTGCACAGGGAATGACTGTTTAAATTTATTTTGCATAATCCCCATTGTAAGCGAATGACGATGGAAAATTAAAATGTTCCATTCTCGATAGATAATAACTATCGAAGCCTAAGTGATCCCGAAAAACGCTTTAAAAATCGAGGGGAGATCTATTTTGCGGCGGAGAACGCAAACACCTTTTCAGCGCTAAAGGGGGTAATCCATGAATGGGCCGACGATGAGACGGTGGGAAGAACCCTGGATACCAACTAGCGGTGGCAGTTTCTTAATGGAATTGTATAAGACAGAAAAAAATACCGGGAACGTACAATGGTGCTCGAGTGATGTTTGCAAAGAACAAGATTAATCGTTCGTAAGAGATCGCGCCCGCATCGGTATCGGCGCTTCCCAAAAAATTAATCATTTTTAACGCGTCATTGTCGTCCGCTCCGCTCCCACGCGTGAAACTTCTTGCTAATTAAATAAGAATTAGGGGACCGTTTGACAGATTGCGTTCCAAATTTTCACTTGCAGATTTTCAGAGGACGAATTTTTACAACTGCCATAAAATCCGTTTGCCAGATTAATGATGGCCGGTCCGAGAGAAATCTCTAATACCGACGCAGACGATAGCGAAAGAAAGAAGAATTACATAAAGCTTTCAGAAAGTGTGATGTAATCTCGACCGTCGTTTCCATAAACTTAATGGCGAAGTACCTATCACCGAACTTACATATCGCTGTTATAACAACCCAAGTTGGCATATTTGTTACTGCCTCAGTCAGCATATTCGCGTCGAATGACCGCCAATTTATGTGAAAACTTCCACAGGAGCATGACCTATCTATAACAATAAAACTTTCCACTCGTCAAGGCGCTCGCGCTATCTGTTTCGAGAAGAATATTTTAAGTAAATATGCCAGGTTAAAGTTTTCGCACGGAAGTTTATAGCTCGGGAGCGCAATGTGTCAATTCTAGAAGTGAAATATGGCGGCGGAGGTGCGTTGCATTGTCGGAGGCGCCGGCGGTCCCGCGGCGCGTCGCGCGCGGCGGTCGGCGCGCTCGGGGAGCCGACAGCGATAGCTAATTGCGATTACCTCGACGCCCTGCCTCACCTGCCTGCTACTGCTAAATTGATCGTAATAACATTTTGTTACACTCAATGCGTCTTCTATCCTCCGGGGCGATCAAAGAGCAGCTCTCATGAATTATGAACGACTCCCGCTTTTATATTAGAATGTGCTCTGCTGATCAGATTTCATTCAAAATTTTAACAAAACACTGTTTATATAATTAACCTGTAACAATAATTAATAATAATTAAATGACCCGTATTTGAATTTGTCATCCGATCAACATAATGTGCGTCAAATATTTTCTAATCAAACAAACGTTAAATGTAAAGTAAAAAAAACACTTGGAAACGTATGACACTGAACAGATTGTCGCTTAGAAATGTTATGAATTCTATAGCTTAGCTAGCAGGTTCGTAATTGGTTGGATATTGCAAAAGTCATTGCACACGCCAATCGATTTCACGGCAATAAACAATAATAAATATTAACGAAGTGTTGTAGCGGTAATCAATGTGAGTGATGTATTTCGATATAAAAAGCTTATAGGTAGTCGTGCCTTGTGGAACGCCCGGAGGATAAGTAAGGTATTCCACTTAGCGAATTGCTCCCCGTGAATGGGTACAATTATCATACCGTTTCACCGCTTCGGATGGATTACGGAAAACTTGTTTTAAAAGAAAAAGGGGAAAACGGGGGAGACAAAGATGTTGTAGAAGAATGAACGAGATTCTAAAATTTATAGGAGGACTATTATGACAGTTTCCTGTGCAAAAAGTTTGAAAGATGTTGTGCTTCCGAACAATAGTTTTTCATGGGCTATAGAATAGAAATAACTCCATCAGGATGGAAACTACATGACACGCACAAAGAAGCGACGTGTACTTACTAGAAGTAGATATAGATGCGTAGATACGTTGTGATGTAGTGATGCCTATAGAGGAAGAATTTTCTTTCATTAGCCAGATATTGGGGTCGATGGCTGTACTCAAAGGACTCGGCTCTATTACACATGGTCGATAAATACGCGGAAATCCTTCGCTAGAATTATTTCCGGATTCTCTGCAGCCTGAAAGTAGGTCTACCGTTACGGGCGGTTGCTACAGGATTCGTAGCAATAAATATATCGAGACAATATTTCTTGCAAAATTTTGATTTGAATATAAAATTTCAAATAGGTGATGAAAGCTACTTTAGAGACTAAATTACAGTCGAATTCATCAATAAATTGTCTTTGAAGTTGTCTCTAACTTTTTACTACCCATACTTACAAATTAAGGAGACTTTTACAAGTTGCACTTAATGTATATAATCCTGTGATGCTATTTCCCGTCCATAACTCCGAACAAGTCTCAACAATCTATAAGCCTTTAAACTGCCGTATCGATTCGGTACTTGATAAGTTACTTGCACATGTTGAAAATTTACTATCTGTGTCGTTAGGTAGGCGTCCGCGCGTCGCGTCGCAGGTAGGTCCGCGGCGCCACATGGGCTTCAGATTAATGGATCATTGCCCTCCCCCCGCTGCCGACCCTCGAACAAAACGGCGCAACTCTCTTACTACCCCACATACACATACGCCTTTCTAGAACCGAACGCCGCAGCTGTAGAACTACTGTTCGACGACACGCTCCTTCCGAGACGAGATATACGACCTTCGCTTTCCCACTTAACACCGTTTGCTTTTCATTACTAGGTCGAGTTTACATTTAGGAAGTTGAAAGTTAATTGTCTTTATATTGTTTTGAGACACAGCTTTCCCACCGCTTATATGTTGTGATATGAGGGAGGTCACCTTAACTTTTAATGCCTGCATAGTGGGCAGTATTATATGTAGTCTGTTCGGCAGATATTTAGGCCGTCAAATGATAAGCTGACCCACTGAAATACTCATAATTCCCGACCTTCAATCTCAACAAGTCGCGAACTCACATTTATGCTCGATAAAACACTTCGAAACGGCTCCTCGTAAATCACCGAGACATCGAAAGTTACCAGCCGAGCACTTAAAGTTTAACGGACAATAATAACTGGCGATGAAAAAAGGAGATACGGCCGGGGTGAAATAAAAAGTAATGTGCCAGTAGTGTTGTGGGATGGAAGGGCTAAGTTGGTAAGTTTTGAGGGATGTAGTAATGAGGCGCGCGGGACAATCGATAAATTTGAATGTGCCTTGGCGCCGCCCAGCGACTTGCAACTTTTTTCGGTAGCGGGGGAGCGCGCCACCGAGACGCCGTTCAACTTGCGTAGGGCTGTGCCTGTGCTGGAGCGTTCGCCGAGCCGCTTGGCCCCAAATCAAATCCGCCTCTCGAGCCCCGAAATACTACTTCTTGACCAGCACCTGGCTTTTACTAAGGATTCGCTTTGGAACATTTGAAAATGTTGATACAAGTAAAATAATTGATGAGCGCAAATAAGCCCTAAGTCTATTAGGTAAAATAAGTGGATGATTCCCATTTACCGAAACAAAATCCGGTGGTAAAAATAGCGTAATCAAATCAACTGTCGAATGAAATCCAAGAAGACAGTCTCAAGTCTCAGCAGATTAATTTTATAACTGAATTTAAACAAACCGCTTGCGGATATTAACATATTTCAATTAATATAACTTGTATAAAACTTGTGTTAAAGTAACAAAAACTTTTGCGTCTAAAAATAAATTGTCTGAGTCAGCAACCCTACTGAGAAGCAGGTAAGGCAGCCAATAGGCAAACGTGGAAGTGATAATCTTAAAAGTTACATTGACATAGTTCTGTCGTATAAAACTGTAGCAAAGTTACAATGTCAGGAATGAATATATACGTACATATTACGTGATATACATATCTGAGCTGATTTATTGGGCCTGGCACTCTTTCAAGAAGTAATTGGGACAAAATACGTAAAACCGGTGGAATTGCGAAACTTTTTATGGCTAAGCCACCTTAAATATTTTTATGAACGAATCTTTCTCGAGCATTTGTTAGTTTGAGTAAATGTAGTAGATTCATAGTTTGATAATGAATGTCAAGAGTATCTTCTAAACGAGTCCATAACAGTGTAAAAGCCAAAATAAATTTCAGTTTCAATTTACGAATGTGTTTGAGTGAATTTTGCGATCTGGAAATGTTATAAAGCTTAAAAAACGTACGATACGATAGAGGCAAATGATCCTAAGGAAAACTCTTGGCCTAGGTAATATGATATCGATACGACATGCTACTTTCTTGTTGACGGTATGCGAATGCAATACGGCGCTTAGCGGATTAGTCCATGGTATTCACGGCGACAATCTTGTTAATTCCGGATCCAGAATATCGCACAAGTTACCGGATAGGAGACGTTTGTTTTAACATCGCGTAGCGTATCAGTAAAATTTACAATTAAGATGACGTCATCCTAAGAGATATTTCATCATGATGATTTGACAATTTTTATTATAATTACATCGATAGCGATAAGAGTTAGTGCTACACGCACTGAGTAATTGAGGTATTTAGTAAAAAATGAGATAGAAACGCCATCAAATATACGAAGACATATATATTTTAAGGTGTTTAACTGCTTCTGAAGTAAATGAGGTTACAGTGTATTATTATAAGAAAACGGGACTTAATCACGTAAATAAAAAGTTTGAATCGTGTACGAGGTTACAGTGCTTCTATTTTCTTAATGCCTCGGCAATCTTCGTTTTGCATAAAATTATAACTGACGTCTGAACTGAAAAAATACGAAGTTTGCCGAGAGAACAGAGTCAAACTAGAAGCACTGTAAACAAATTGTCGAAGTTTTAAAAACAGTTAGGTAAGTGCCCTTAACGATAGCGGGGAAGTTTACAGTTAACACGCGCATAGATTTCAGGATTTACTGCTGCTATCGTGACATCAAAACAAAGCCAGCCATTAGACTTGCATAAAAGGTGTAAATCTTGACCCATTTTTTTAATTCTGTACTTGCTGCGTTACGCAAGTAGGCTAGCTTAAGTAGGGCGACTGTTACAAAAGTACCTTACCTTAAAATTTCAACTTTCGTGTCTTTACATAGTTGCAATACGAAAAATCTGTGAGCATTATGGTCACTTTCATGTTATTTTTATTTAAGTTATTTGCAAGAACCAGTACTGTTTAAAATATCCTTTACTTTGAAACGAACTTATGCAATTAAACGTGAGTTATTAACGCGATTCATTCAATTCCTAAATCGTTTTCCAAATTGTATAAAACGTATTTTTTGCTCCATAACTACTTTGATGTTACTCGTAAACTGAATGCTAAAATGGTTGATCATGAGAGGAACTCGTTATTTTTCATATCCAATGTACTATAACAAGTTTTTTTTATAAATGTAAGACGGCTTAACTTCCGGATAACGGAGCTTCGGTTCAACTCTTGTCAAACCGATTACCTCACAACAGCCCTCAAGGATATGATAAAACATTTTTATCAACTCCAACTGCCGTCTCTCGGCGACTCATCGACATGGGACTCAAATTACTGAATCAAGGACCGTCAAATTTTAGGGCTGTTTGCTTTGATTCGGAGTTGATTTTGAGAAATGGCTCGTTATTTGTTACTTTTTATGCTTTAGCACGTTAATTCTCTGGATTTTTAAAATCGATTTCCTTGCATTTTTTAATACTTTGTACATGATCCCTCAGATTTATTCCGGAATATTTCAGCAGGTGGGGGGGGGGGGGGGGGGTCCAGTTTGACTGAACACCCCTACAAAGATCGATTTTAATGTATGTATGTATGTAAAACTCTTTATTGCACATAAAAATTTAAAAATACAGAAGTACACAGAAAATAGTACAAAGGCGAACTTATCCCTAAGAAGGGATCTCTTCCAGCTAACCTGGTACAGAAAGGAATAGTTAAAAAAAAGGCAAGCAGTCATTATTATGCGTAATTACGCATAATTTTTATACGCCGACTCAAAAAGAGGTGTTATCATTTTGACGCCGTTGTCTGGGTGTATGTGTCTGTCTATGGAATTGTAGTTCTAAAACGGATGGACCAATTTTTCGATGCGGTTATTTTCATTCGAAAGCCAGTTTCCTTGCGGTAGTTTTTAGCCATGTTTGGTGAAAATCGGTCCCGCAGTTTGAAGAGTATCAACTCTTTTCCAAAATGATATAGGTTTTTGGCATATTGTTTTTTTACTATTATTACGTATTGAATAATATTTTATTTTTTTGATCACTCGATTAATGTGGGGGGGTTTAATTTTTTATTTTTATGTTATTTTAGTGATACAAAAATTAGTCCCGCCCTTGACACGGTTCACTTTGAACAATCGATCAATGTATGAAAACATATTTTGTCAACTGTGATTCAAAAATCCTGAAAGTATTTCGAACTATTTAGTCAGACCAACCCAATCACCTGCAATTTTTTTCCATTTTAAGAGCGTACAGACTATTTTCAATAGACTATCACTGCGTGTATTTCAAAGTTTATAAGCCGTGTTAAACAACGATAGTAAATTTTCCTAAAGATTTAGTAATCCAGCAGTTTTTCCAGTTCAAAACAAAATCGCTTTAATGACAGATAATAGAATTACGAAGGTAAAGTTGCGCTGTAGCGGAGTCGTAGCCGTCGCGAACTTAGCACTCACGATAAATTAGAACTTCCCTTCAAAAGGAGAATGGATTAAAACTAGTTCGGGAAGTGCGGCCCTGGTAGCGCGGAAACTTTCAATTTTTATGACTAATTCAATTACGGGAGATTTATGTGTCCCTGTCTCACAGTAAACTAAGTAAGTATCTATTCCTTGGAGAGAGGGAGACGGTAATGGTGTGCGAGCTAAGCCTTTGATAGCTAAGTTTTGGTAGTAATTTATCAATGCATTTGTCTACTTACTAAACAAACATTAGCGTCATCCGTGCTCGGTAATTTATAATAGGACAGTGTTAGAGAACTTTGGGCGTTGAGAATATTTTATTGGGCAGTAAAAGCAGTTAATTTACAGAGCTCACTGTATCCGTATTTTTTTGGAACAAAAGACATTAAGAATACTAATATTCATAGTCTAATAGCAGGTTTACTGCCAATCTTCAGTGAAGCGCGCAAGTATTTAGGTAGTGAAGGAAACAATTCATCATCATGTTATTGGATTTATTTTATGACCTGATCGAAAGCTGTTTCCTAGATACGAGTACCTACCTACATACGTACCTACTTGTTAGTTGTATAAAAATGCTGTCAAAATGAATTCGAAACGTCTATCTTTCAAATTAATTGAACAACGAAGTGTAGTAATCCTCCGACATGCGGAATCAGATGTCTCGTACTAATTCAACAACCTAGCAGACGAGTTCGCAAGTGCTCTGCCATTTTAAATCTTGCAGAAGCAGCGTCCGATACGCACAGATCCCATTACCGATAGAGATCTCGCGACATCGGTGGACAATAAAATGGTTCCATCATATCTAAAACTTTGCCCCATAATGAAGCGTATGGGGCGAATGCTTTACGACAGTCGTCGGCGAATCTTTATTGGTAGCGGACCAATTTAGATAAAAGGAAAGAGCTTTCGCCCTGAAACACCAGAGATAGTATTCTTAACTATCGCAAGTTAGCGGTAGTTAATCCGGTTGGTTCGCAGATAAATCAACAGTGGAAAGCAATAAATTTCGGCCCGCTCACGGTAATAGGTGAAAACTATTAGGTCCGAGTAATTTAGGGGATAGGCCGAAAAAATATGAAGGCGGCGAAACCTTTGGCTTGATTGTTTCAGTATTCGATGCAGTATTGTTCGGGGATGGTGGAATGAAGTTGATTTATTTAACGAAATAAGAGTTATCCAGTGAGTACATCAGTTTAGCACACAGAACTCGCCCTTTGATTTTGCTCAAGCCAAAGTGCAAGAATGCAATGTGTAATTGTAAGTAGCAAGAACAATACAATAAAATATCGTAATTTTCCTCATTCGCTCCAGTGCGTACCTATTATTTGTTTTGTATTAAAATTAAGTTTTGCACGATTTTCGCTCTCAAAATCTCATTAATTGTAAGTGAATTCAATCGGTTTGAATATATGGCATAATCATGAAAATTAAGCTGTCGGAAGTGCGAGGGAAAAAGGAGGGAAGTGTGGAGGGCGGGCCGAACTATCGCGAGAAGAAATCTTTATTTCCGCATACAATATTCCGCTTCCGAAAGGAAATGATATTTCAGTCAAATAACCTGATAGAGGAACTTCAATTTTGGTGACGATCCTTTGTACTTGTTATGACGATTCACAAAACCTTTAATGTTGCGAAATAAAAATTATAACTCTTTTTGTTTTAATGAAATTTATCATCGTACAACTCAAATCCAGGTCTTGTCTGTACATAATTGTCGATTATCACCTTTACACTCGTGATGAATAAAGCTTACCGATAATATATATTATGTATATTTTTTATGTGAATAGGAAGGCAAACGAGCAAGTGGGTCACCTGTTGGTAAGCGATCACCACTGCCCATAGACACCCGCAACCCCGGAGGAATTGCAGATGCGTTGCCAACCTAGAGGACTTAGATGAAATGCCTCTTGTGCCCGTAATTTCCCCGGCTGTCTTACTCTCCACACCGGAACACAGCAGCGCAAGCACTGCTGCTTAGCGGCAGGATTAGCGAGTACGATGGTGGTAGCGATCCGGACGGACTTTGCACAAGGCCCTACCACCCGCAAAATACTTCGACCTTCCTTGAACTAAGTATAAAGACCTTCTAACTAGACAATCTTTTCAATAGACAAAGCTAGACTCCGAACATGTTCTTTCATTACATGCAAATGTTAAGATAACAGTGTCATTTTATGATTTGCAAGATACGCTATCCAATCACACTCGGCTTTTATCAATATCCTGACAGATTTAAGTCACATATCAGTTGCGCATACCTCGTACTATCTTACGTAACAGTTAACATTTGATGTCATTTGATTGTGATGTGTTCAATTCTGTGGAAACTACAGTTACGGTATTCGTATGAAAGGCGACTGTCGCGACCGTTTCCTTGAGCTCCTAATTAGGGCTATATACTCATACTCATTTATCGTAATAATTATAGTTATTACATGTCATTTTTATCATTATTTTATTATATTTCAAGTCAGAGCAACTCATTAAATTTAAAAAAACATTTCAATAGAAAGATATAGAGATCAACTAACAGTGGATGTGTCTAAATTTGTGTTGTGTTGAAGTGGTTAATACTCTCATTCCCTCCGCTGACACCGTCGGCGTCGGTCGACCAGAGGGGATTCTTATACAATTTTCCAAGGCAACTTGCGGGTTTTCCACGACAGTCTCGCTGTATGGTTTAAAAACGATTTATGGAAACGCACACTAAGTGCGATTGGAAGTGGGTTGGTAGGAGTTATTTAAGCGTATTTTGTTAGCTCCTAAAGTACAGACTGAAGCAAGAGAGCTCCTTTCATAAGAATATCAAATGGTGACATGTAGGTATTAACCTAGTCGCGAATTCTATGTAGATTTTGATTTGGTATGAAGCGTTATTTAGAATGAAATGATAGGTAAATACCTATTCTTTAGACTACGACGCTAAGTGAGCAGAAAGTTCGTTCAGTAACCTAAGTAAAATTAGACATTTCGGTATTAAAACTTTTCCCCGAAGCAAGCAAAAAATTGAACGGAAACCTTGTAAGTGGACTTAGCCAAATCGGCGTCTCCCTTTCTTAGCTTATCTCATATCCTAAAAGTTTAAAACGCAGAAGCCATCGAAACTGGAACTTATTAACTCGATGTGATCGCCCCGTGGAAACTGCTCTACGGTAAAATGTTACAGGAAGGGGAACTTTCGAAAAACTGCAAAAAGAATGAACAAACTTCGGAAAGTTTAAAAAGAGGACGCTAAATGCGATCCGTACTTAGCAACGATTCAGTAAAGCTGGGATTAGACGTTCCATGCGAGCCCGAGCGAGCCGTCGGTACTCGGATCGCACTGCTCCACGGCTGTCATTTGTTTTTGTGAATCCGTCTAACATTGGACGAGATGTAAGATTGCTTTTTCATCTTTAAATATTTCAGTTACAAAGTAAGTGGCCAGTTTACACTCACAGGACAAATCCTAATATAATTATATTTCCCCTGCTACTCCGCTACTAATCCTCATCTGCTAATGGCAGTCGAGTAGAGTAGCAAGTACTTACTTAAATGTATTTTGTATAATTAAATATGGATCTTCATAAAGCAACGTTTGATTCAATCAATTAATAGTTGTAAGGAGCCAGTAAAATAAAACAATTAGAAGCCAACGTTTTATGATTGGATTGCACCTGAATAACTCTGCTGCAACTTGAATGTTTGTCTGCGTTTTATTGACGCGAATTCAACGTTACAGCATCCCGATATAAAAGTTTACACAATCAGAGTTCCCGTTTCAGTTCAGATCGCGTTCTACCTGCTGATCATAACAATTTGAAACTTAGCAAAATATGGCATCTCTTTTTATTTCGCTCGCGCGTACCTCGGAGAATGCGTGCGTTTTATTCCTGCTCCGTGTAAAATTTTATGTCAGTTTCCCAACATTTTTCAATTGTCATTTCGTCGCTAGAGTTAACTGAAACATTTGCTTCGTTTTGCACGGGCACAAGTTGAAATTAGAAACTTTATTGCTATGATAAACTTCAACGCTTTTCATTGCCAATTACGAGTATAACATAGAATAGCTTGTTATAAAATGAGTCTTAAAATTACCTTAGGCTCTGTCTATCCCGTAAGGTATAAAGGCGTGATATGTGTATGTATGTAAAATTTACCAGTAAAGACTTTATACATCTCTACTATAGACTAATATAATTTAAAGAACGAACTTAACTTGGGGACCTTATAGGTCCAACCCTTTTATAAAATGTGTTAATTGTATTATAAGTTAAGTAGAATTTAAGTAGGTACTGTTTGTAAATCTATTTTATTTTGAAAAAACTACTTTCTGCCACGTTTCTTGCGGCGCATTCTTCTTGGCAATGATAGTCTTTCCGAATGCGCTGGAAGTTTCAAAAAAAGATGTAAAAGAGCCCTTGGCGGCCTATTTGCAAAATAATCTTTTGACTTTTGATTAATCCGGAATATTTGGGCAGGTGGTTAGATTGGTCGATTCGACGCTCAAAGTGCACGGCGTCAAAGGGTTGCTGTAATTTTGTATTAAAAATTACGAGAGACAACCTTTACAAGAGTGTTCCAAAAAGCAGTCCAAAGAAATATTCCGGGATAATTCTCGGACACTTACATTGCATAGTTCTTAGGAAAGCAGTCAGTAAGTCCAATTCAACTTTTGGCCCGAAATATGGAACCGAGTCAATTAACATTCTCATGTCAAATGTTATGTTATATTATATAGCAAGTGTATCACAAAAGTTGACAGCAATGTTAGGTACAGTTGTACCCCCCTCGCACGACCGTACCTTTATTTCACGACCTTATACCAATCCGATCCACTAATGACGAGAGCACTTAAAGATTTCCGTGTCATCAAAGCATTTGCATACATTATATTGCCATGCGAGTGATTCTTTTGTCGCCACGACGTGGAACGTTTGGAGGTGGTATACATTATAAAAAAAAGATGTTCGAGAACAATAATAGATACGGTCTAATAATGAGGAACTGTCGACTAAAACCGAAACAATTCAAGGGACCGATTCTTAACAAGTACGCAATGTAGAGTTCAAATCTTTCAATTCTCACGTATCTGTCTTTCAGTTTAAATCATAGCATTTCTCATTCTTAATGGTTGCCAAAATTTAAATATAATTTTATTAATGATTAAACTAACTTACCTAAGTGAAATTCTATCATAATATACGAGGGCTTTGTCCGAAGAGATTAGACTCCCACCCTCCCAAAATACTCCCCTCATTAAGTGTCAAATGTCCACTTCTGCCTTACCTACTATTATAATTAACTCTGAACTAAATGGCGTGATGTGATGAGACACGGCAGGAAAGATGTCAACCCCGGAGCAACTTACCCTCTCTCTATTTTTTTTATCTACTCTCAAACCTAGTGCGTGAAGGCGACATCTTCCTTATGAATGAACACAAAATATTTATCTTCCTATTCCGCTACTTACGTGCAAGATAACCAAGCTTGTGCGAAATATATACGTTTTGCATGCAAGCCCTCCCTCCACTACTGCCACACAAAACGCATACAAATCCCACAAACTTAATTAATCCTAACACCACACAAACACTGACACGCGTTTCGATCTCTCTACGGGATCATTATCAAAGTTCCCGATCCCAATCCCGTAGAGGTTTTGGGATTTGTGTGGCACTAGTGGAGGGAGGGCTTGCATGCAAAACGTATATATTTCGCACAAGCTTGGTTATCTTGCACGTAAGTAGCGGAGTAGCAAGGTAAATATTTTGTGTTCATTGAAATGGACCTCCGTAAAGTAACGCCTGATTCAATAAAAACCTTCCTTATGTGTTACTACAAATGTAATGAATTAATAAAAGCTAAAAAAAGTATATTACATATATTATAATTTATACATACTACTATATTACGTCATATATATGCTAGCTGTTACCCGCGACTCCGTCTGCGGACAGTTTGTTTATCGCGCGCAGGCGGGAACTATACAACTTACCGGAATGAAAACTGGCCTACATAGCCTTAAACTATCTCCATACCAAATTTTATCATGATCGGTGGAGTAGTAGTAGCGTGAAAGCGTGACAAACGGTGTTCTGCCTTTTCGCCGATTTTTTTTTCGCGAATTTTATTTGCTTACCAACATTTTGCCGAATGTTCACTTTGACAACTACTTATTGGCAAATTTTTGCATGCCAACCTCTCATTTGGCCGAATTATTATGAAGACGAATATCATTTCGACTTTAAACTTTCGGAATATCTTTCACAAGGCAAATGTTACGCTAGGCTGAAAAACTCTTATTATTAATTTGGATAAATAGCCGCGAACATGTTTGTTTTAATTTAGAAACAGTCTTTAGTTATTTTACCCTAGAATGTCTTATTTTTTATTAATGGTTAAGTACCATTTGGCTATATGAAAAATGACATTTTAATAACTTTTCATATAAAAAGAAACAAACGTTGAGTTGGCAATCGTGAGGTTGGGAAATGAAACTAATCATTTTAACAAGTTGCCATATGATGATTCGGCAAAATGAAATTCGGCCAAACCGTTGAGTGGGAAGTGAAATTCGACAATAAAATTTTCGACGATACGATAGAGAACCGTGACAAACAAACAGCATTTATAATATACTTACTAGCTTCTGCCCGCGACTTCGTCTGCGTAGAATTAAATTTAAGAACATTAGTTAAGTATATTCTGCAATAATTATTTGCGTTGCAACTCTAGGCAGCTACGACCTTTGCATGTTTATCGCTATCCTGCGGGAACTGTGCAATTTTCGGGGATAAAAAGTAGCCTATGTTTTAATCTAGGGTACCTACCTGCTATCTTAGTTTCAAATTTCATCCAAATCCGTATAGTCGTTTTAGCGTGAAGAAGGAACAAACATACACACTCACTCACTCACATCGTCACAAACTTTCGCATTTATAATATTAGTAGGAAGTAGGAGGATTATCTGTAAAATGTGAGACCCAAATCGTTTGACATTACCTACTCCGCAAACAACAGGATAAAATGTTTTTGTTTTTTTTCAAAGTACCCACCTTTAGGCCGGTATTAATTTGCTTGAAGGAGGTTGACTATATTATTTCGTATTTCTGGGTCTATAATTTTATTAGTTCTCTGTATTTCGTTTGAAAAGAGGAATATGTTGATAGTTTTTTTTTTTCGTCGGGGCTTGTACTAATTAATAAAAAAAAACTGCCATTATTTTCTAATCGTATTTTTTTCTAATCTAATGCTAAAAAAAAACAATAGCGAGTTTGACATTGAGTGCTGGATATTTTGTAGTTGGCAACACTACTGGTCTGTCAAATACAAAATTATGATCGCTTATTTTTTTCTCGTGAAAAAAGCAAAGGCAATTACTCATGTTCAGACATTTAATTGGTATTTTTTTAATATAATAAGCGATATTATCCTGAATAGTAGAGAAATAAAAACCGTTACAGCGTCGTTCCGTCGTCAGTATTACCCATCACAAATCCCACATCACAAACTGCAATGGTGACGCCAAGGGAGCGGATCAGAATACATAAAGTTTAAAATGTATAATGGGTTAAAATACATAATGGTTCAAAATATACATATAATGTTATTTTCGGTAAAACTATTAAGTAGCTAAATGAACTTTTTTGATATCGTAATCTATAGATTGGTTTAGGTTAGGTTAGGTTTGTTTTATAACAATGCTGTTAATTTGCCACTTTCAAAGAAAATCGCATTATATATTTTGAACCATTATGTAGGTATTTTAAATACGTACCCTGACGAAAAGCCAGATTTGTTGCCTCATCCAATCTCTATGAACCAATGCAAATCAGCAGGCACGCTGAATTTTGCATGAGGATGCATTCGTGAAGCGTGCACGAACGACAGTTAAAAAGGTTCAAGGTAAGACCTGATGAATTATTTGAAATCACTGAGCATTTTGAAATACCTGTGAAGTAATTCCTTGTTTGAAATTGTACGACTAGGTGCAGACAAATGGTTTCGGTATTAGAAAAAAGGTGACAATCAAGCTTGACCTTCTGAATACTCGTGAAAACTACTTCGTTAAATTAGTAACAAATAAATAAAATTAATGAGGTACAATTATATTTTGTTGTGGCTTCCTGAGTACCAGTATATTTCCAAAAATTGTTACGTGGGTCAAGATTGTCACTTTTAATTGAAAATAAAATATTTAATAGATAGAAAAATAGCATAGGTACCTATTGTTGAGAAATAAGATTCATAACATGAAGTTGTGAAAAGTCAGACAACAAGACCCGCGATTTTACCTCGTAAGGGCCAACATATTTTAGGACGATTATTAATAACGACCCAGTGTGCTAATTTAAGGCACATTATTATACTAGCGCCCCAGACCTTTCAAGTGCTATAAAATCTGAAAATAGCATATTTAGAGCTCGAGTCCATACCTGCCTAATTCAAGGAACGGTAAGTGCATAAGTATGAGTCTTACTTTTGCTTTTGGACGCTAATTGATAAGTTTCAATATTTGTTTGGGCCGGTAAGACTGGATTTTGCAGAGGTTAGACATTAGACAATTAATTACGTCAATCGACCTAGTCCTAAACTATCGAGGAAAACCCTGACTGATTTGGTTAACTCCGTCCCAAAGTAAGCAAAACTTGTACTGTTCGTTATATTTATTTATTTTTACGAGTATCAGAAAGAAAGAAAGAAAAAAAGTTTATTTATGACAACCACAACACATCAAATAAATAAACACACTAACAAATACGTTTCTGTCAAAAATTACATTTTTTGCCGGCTGTGCTTACTTTTTTTGATAACGGCGTTTGTGTTATCATCCATTTTACATTACTTTTACCAAATCGGACTAACCGTTGAAGAGTTTCTTTCTGCGGAGACGGTCCTGACCGATTGTTGTGCTGTCCGACTTACACCATCATCATCATCATCATCATCAGCCTATATTCGTCCACTGCTGGACATAGGCCTCTCCCATGGCACGCCACTGAGCACGATCCTCGGCCACTCTCATCCAGCTCTTGCCAGCCGCCTTGCGAAGATCCTCGCTCCACCGAGTTTGAGGACGTCCTACGCTACGTTTGCCGATCCGTGGTCTCCACTCGAGAACTCGTCTACCCCAACGGTTATCGGTTCTTCGGGTTAGATGACCGGCCCATTGCCACTTCAGCGTGCTAATGCGACACACACACACTCACAGCGACTTACACATTCATGTAAAATTTCAGGTCGATCGGAAGATATCTGCTTCAAAATTGAGTTGCAAGATTTCACACAGACAAATACATACATACGTTGCAAGTTAAGTAAAAGCTTGTAACAACTACCACAATTTGAACCTTAAACTTACTAAGTATCAGGTTTTTTCGAATAGATGAACAAGATAATGCTAAAGTCACAAAGCAGACTCAACTCGTAAGGTCGTCAAAGGTTAGTAGGTACTGTTGTAAAAAATGTTCATCTTACAGCAGACGGTTACCTGTTCTCATTCAGTAAATGAATCGTGATTGACGGAGCTGGCGTCATTGTCTTTATGTAGACGCAAGCGATTCCAATAGTCCGTTGGCCTGCCAGAAACGTTCACTTCTTCAAAATGAGTTAGGTACAATACGGTGTATGGCAATTTAGTCAGCATTCGGTGACAAAATAACATTCTTAGCGTTTTCTTTTTTATTTCATTCATTCATTGCTTTCGTGGATAAATTGGATTTTAAATTAAAAAATCCTGAACATAAAACCCTTAGGGCACTACAACATACTGAAATTGTAGTACATTTTAAATAATAATTAAAGTAAATTTAATCAAGTCAATTCTAAACGATATGGCTTCTGTCCATTAAAAGGAAAATTGCGCAGTAAAATAGAAATATCGGTCATTGTACGGTAAAAAATCCAACTAATCACCACTTAAGTTGGATAATAGCTAAGTTTTGAATTTAAATTAGTTATCTTTTGTTGCCCGAGGTGCACCGTCCTAAACGCTACTCTTCCCTTTTAGAGGGGAATCGTAACGCTCAAGTGAAACTCGTGTACTTCAGTCTTATCTTAATTTTAAGTGAGGTCACGTCAAATCAAAATAATAATTTTTCAGAGAATTCATTCATTTGACGACGCGGTTGGCCTAGTTGGTAGTGACCCTGTCTGCGAAGCAAGCGTCCCGGGTTCGAATCCTGGTAAGGGCATATCGCCTCTTTCCAATAACAATGTGACATCTCGGAAAAACGATTCTTTTATTATTTGTAAATCGAAACGAAACCGTAAAATCGAATTTTATTTTCTACAAAAACGTGGCATTTTTTTAAGTCAACGGGGACGCAGTAGCGAGCAAAAGAGACAACAGGGTCACGTTGCTGCATTCTGACTGTCGGTGGAGCGGTTAACTTTGACAATGTGACAAGTCAGTCGGCCCCGCGTGCGCGTGAAGAGCCCTTGCTTTGATCATACACGTTGAAGCGTACGAAATGTGGATTGTATGATAATTAAGGAAAATGAAATAAGTAATGGATAAATGAAAACACCAGCAAACAGACTGACTCTTTTACTGCTCTTCTTCCACTAACAAACTGACATAGCGTAAAAAAGTATATAAAAACATAAACAATATAAATACAATAAAGAGTTTGCAACACACGTGATGTTACTATGTATTATACCGCATTTTATTTGCAAAACGGTTTCTTGTTATTACTTTATTTTTCAAAGATATCTTCGATCAAATATATTGTAATATTAGCGAAGGTTCAAAAAATACAGAAGATAAAGGAAAGAGCTTTTTTCTCCGTGACCGGTAACTTGGAAGGTTTATATGTATAATTGTACGCAGACGAAGCTGCGGGCAGATGCTAGTATCATAAAATTTTCCGGTAAGATAGGTAAACAATATATATTTAAATGGTAGCATTCGAGGCGGCGCGGGCGCGGCGGCGCGGTGTTCGGTCGCAGCCGGAATGAGCCGAACGAACGACCTTGACTGAGCGTGCGCAGAAAAAAGCGACGCATTCCAAAACTCATTATCATTATAACCCGCGTCATTATAGAAGAAACGCTTTATAAATGGCGTCTGCACACAGCTATCTCGCTCTTTTTATAACATTTTGGACTAGGAATGAGATACGCGTGAGAGAGATGGAACGTGATCGAAATCCGCCAGTGGTGGTTTCGTTACTGGAGCGCCTTATAGTACATACTTAAGCTCTTAAGGCCCCAGTACACAATGGCGTATGCTGGCCTATTTCAGGCGATCGCCATTGTGTACAGGGGGTAATGGTATATAAGTAGTGGAGGACAAAACTATACGCATGGCAATGGCGATCGCCTGAAATGTGTTGTGAATGTCGTTGGTTGGGTTGGTCTGACTGAATTGCCCTGCAAATGTTTTTCAACATCAGGGTCTATAACATGACGTCTTAATGCGATTCAGTTTAGGTTCGCTCGCTGTCAGATTCACACTAAATGTGACAGCTAAAACTTGAACTGAGTCGGAATTAGGACGTCATGGTAAGGCCCCTGGACATTGATCGATGTTCAAATAGAAACCGCGTCAACGGCGTGACTAAATTTTGAATCAAAAATTTTAAAGAAAACTACCTGCCGACGTATCTCGGGAGAATGCTTTAGTTTACATTTCATCATGGTCGTCACGTCACTCAGCATTATTTGTAACTCGTAAGAGTACCAGGAACAGGTGGGTCTTGGGTGGGTCAACCACCACTCTTGGATACCTGCAACACCAGTTTGCGTAGGTAGATCTTATTGTCACTTGTCAATTTAATTTTAAGTTGCCTAAACCATGGTTACTAAAACCAAGATCAAAAAATATTTTACCAAATTCAAATTCTATCCGTCACGTCACAAATATGACAAACTATTCATTTTCCTCACTCGTCATTAATACAAATTCTATCCGTCACGTCACAAATATGACAAACTATTCATTTTCCTCACTCGTCATTAGTCTTAATAAGACATTTACAAAGCAATTTCAATAGGTTTCGTGAATATCAGATGTTAATTATTTGCTATTTGATTTTTTATTGATCCATCAATTATATTGGTCAATAACCTGCAGATTAAACCAACGCAAGGTTGGCACGAGGTGACATTGTACCCGGCTATGCGCGGGCGCGGGCGTCGCTCGGTACAGTGTTGCCAACTCCAAAAAATACAAGTCGCTAAGCTCAATGTCAAAAACCGCTAGAAATGTGCTAGATGGGGCGCTAGTTCTAGAAAAGTGCAATAGGTGGAGTGGGGTAACCGTCAATCAAAGGTACAGCCTGGCAAAAAACAGTGGAAATTAAAAAGTGGCAATACTGTAGTGTCATCCCTTTCTAATCTATAGGTATAGAAAAACGGGACGACACTACTGTATTGCCACTTTTTAATTTCTACTCTTTTTGACGTGACAACGTCTTATAAATTGGTTTGCCGGGTGACACTTCAAGAAACTGCGTTACGCTCCGCTCACGTTATGCGCTCACAATGAGAGCGAGTGAGAGGCACGCGGGCATGGTTAGCCCGCCTAAGAGCGAGAGAGACAGACATAAAAAGTGAAAGGCACGCGTCCCTTCCACTCGAGCACAGTTAGCCCGCCTAAGAGCGAGAGCGATAGAGCGAGAGAGAGAGAGTGAGAGAGATAGGCATACACACCGGTTCATGTCTTGCGCTTCTATTTCGCTTAGGCGCCTGCATACAAGTTTACACGTCCTTCTTCCTACTATACGAATGAATATTCACATTAAAATTATTTTACCACTCAAAGTCGTTGTCACGTAAAACTTTCGCCCGTATACCGACTTTACAGGCAACCAATTTTTTTGCCAGGCTGTAGCAATATTTTGTCAAACTAATTCATTTTACGTTTTTCAGCAATCAAAGATTGATAAATTATCTAAAATATTAACTATTCACTGTAGCTAATCTGTAAAGAAATGAAAAAGTTGAGTGACCCCAAAAGTTGCCAGATAAAGTCGCCATTTCTAGCGACAAAGTCGCTAAATTGGCAACACTTAGCTACAGCAGCTGCACACGTGTATGAAGACCTACGAATGTACGAGTGCACGAGTTGATACACTTCAACACCTATTTTACAATAAGAAGCGATGTAAGTCCACGATTATACGCACGTGCTCGATTAGTCACAACTCTTTTACGTAATTGTAAAAAAACTTTGTTAGTCAAAGTTAGGAGTTCAGTTAAAGAAACCTTACATTTTGAAGCTGCGAATTTTTTCTGTGCGTAGTTGTGACATGGCTTTGTTTTTGATTATGACATTCGGGTTCCGTGTTCTTTAGACGTGTAGTGACAAAAATAACATTTTAACCAGTTTGACTAAATCATCCTAAATGTGGCCTTTAAGTCTTTGTTGCCTTAGGCTCTGTCGACCCTGTAATGGATATATACGTGATTTACGTATGTATGTATGATTAAATGCGAAACATAAATGAAACAAGGGTGTAATACTTTTATGGCTCATTCACACATAAAACATAAACATTAAAACAATACAAACAAATGCTGTTGAGGAAAAAATCTGAATAAATTGAAGGGTGTAATGTGACATAAATACGTTTGAGAGATAAACAGCCTGGCTAGAGATCAGAGAGCGATTGTAAAAATCCTGAGGACGCCGGAGGATAGGTTTTATGGCCCAAACCGCATAATGGCAACGGGTAATGGCAGCTTCCGTGAATCACATCACTGAACTTCCCCCGTAGAAGAGTTACACGGTAATCTGGCTGAATTCTATTTCAAGGCTCCGTTCTAGCATACATTAAAGATTAAACTATTGCAATTGTTATGGTTGGCTATTGAAAGCATTCGAATCATCCCATGTTACACAGGGTGGAAAGACCGAGTGCCATAGGGATTGCAACTTGGTACTGTAATGAACTGTCAGAGATAGAACACTCACTTTGCTAAAATACGTACTTAAATATTGGAATTAACCCATCGAGGGAATGATCGAAAATCACAGGAATCATGTTATAGGCGATGCGGCTAGCAACCCATCACTATTTTGATCACTACATTCACTAAATTAATCCAAAAACGTCTAATTAAATTTGGCTAAAGTAATGATTGAACCATTAACTGTAACAAATTATTGTTTGTTTCACGATTTCATGAAAAATCTGCAAATATTAAACCACTAGGTGTTTCTGTGGTAAAATTGTCTTGTATTGGTCATGTGTTAGGTTATAGGTTGAAATAATACACAAGCCATTGGCTTGCACATTAAGCGAGTCGCTGTCACAACTTTTAATAAATTTCTGGCTTTATTCATACATTATGGAAGACGAGTATAGGACCGTTTGTTTGATCCGTCATTAGATACATATACATTAGGTATGTACCCATAACTTGTTCTAATTAGATTTGAATAGGCGACAAAAAATATTCGTAACGCGGAAGGCTCAATATAATTAAGAATGATGATTTTTAGCGATCAATTACAAGGCGAAACAAAAAACCATAGTCTTCCTTATTTCCAAATAATTTTGCGTTAAGTGTTCAAACGAGTTTGCGTTTAATTTATTCTGTCCAAAGACCGGTGCGGAAGGCCCTTTATCGTATTTCAGTGGAAATCCTTGAAGGGTTTTTGTCTTACTCTTTCTGCTTTAACCTGTCTTCCGCATACTCTTTGCATAATATCAGCTTGGTTTTTTGTCACTTAACTTGATACTATAATTCATATCGTTACATCAGATGTGGCTGTGGCCGTGGCGGCTAGCCTTGTGTAGGATGGCCCCGAATATTTTTTAGAAGAAACCAAAGAGCTATTGCTCAATAAAGAACCAGCCGACTATGTTAGAGAAACCCTCGGAAACCAGTTTTTGGTGTAATGTGGATCAGTTAACTTGTCTATAGAATTTTGTTAAATATATACCAGTGGCGTGGCGTCAAGTATATCAGAAGGCAAGCCGAAGGGAATTTAACTAGCCTTTTCCTCTAATTCTGCACAATAAATTGCCCGACTGCCTTAAAATAGGCAAGCCGGTGGGAATCGAGTTCTATGGACGCCACGCCACTGTTATATACCTACTTAGGTCAAACGTAACTTAACGATGTTACGAATTTTCTTTTCGGGACAAAACTATTAACATAACATACATACATACATATATCACGTCTTTATCCCTTACGAGATAGACAGAGCCTAAGGTGAAAAGACCTAAAGGCCACGTTTAGTATAATTGAAAAACAAAACGTAGTAAATCACACAGACGACCAGATAGCCTAGTGGTTAGCGACCCTGACTATGAAGCTAGAGGTCCCGGGTTCGAATCCCGGTAGGGACAGGCATTTGTATGATGAATACGAATGTCTGTGCCCGAGTCATGGATGTTGTATGTATTTAAGTATGTAGGTATTTATATACATTATATAAGTATGTTTATCCGTTGCCTGGTACCCATAGCACAAGCTCTGCTTAGTTTGGGACTGGGTCAATTGGTGTAATTTGTCCCATGATGATGATGATGATGATACCTTTCTGGATTTAATTTCTAAACGACACTGAAAATTAGAACACATAGAAAAATCCGAAAAGTAAAGCTATGGCCGGGAAACGAACCCGGGTCCTCGTCATTCCGTGACGCGTGCTATACCCCTACACCACCCATAGGTGAGCAGGCCTCCGAATTTTTCTATCTGTTACCAACTGTCACGTGACCTTGTTACTATGCGAATATTTGTCGCTAAGCGTCATCTGTTTGAATGATGTGTCTGTACCACATAATTACAAACTCTGTATTATAAAAAGGCGAATTCACATCGATTTAGCAAATGTATCTGGACAGAATTACTTATAAAAAATAGAAAAGCAATTGACATATTCGTATAGCAGTGTATTTTCGAAAACAGTGTAAATAGAAAAGTAAAACCAAACGTAAAGGACCGATTGCATCAATCTTGGTCCATTATAATCAACTCAAGTCAATTACCCGAAGAACGATGTGAGAAATTTCAGGCTTCCATAATTTCAGCACGGTTTTTTTAATGCCGCTCATCTGAACACGACTTATTAACGATTCTCTCTAAGGGGAAACATTTAATCCGATTCCGAGAAGCGCCCGCACCCCTATTATTCTCCGGACGGCTTCGCCGGAAAAACGGATATAATTTTTACCGACCAACTACCTTTTTTCCCTCGGACACGGTGAAGGCAAATTGAATTTTTTACTATGCCTCACTGGACTAATTCGACTAATGCACTTAGTACAGCGCATGCCTCGCGTCAGGATAACGGCGCTCAGTGTCGGACCTTAATTTCTGAGGTCTTCATTTGCGAGCGGGTGAACGTATATTTATTTTTTACTCGAGTTGTACTACTCGTATGTAAAAGTTAAGAAGTATAAATAAATGCTGACGTGGTGTTTATAATTAGGCTTTCTAAATTTAGTTTCAAACTATATTTAATAATGGTGCACCCGCCAAAGTTCTTAATGCAGAGGAAAATTCAAGGAAAAATGGACCTGAAAAAAGGCTCAATAATTCTAGGACAAGGTTCAATCTCAGCACTAGATCTGTTCTGATATCCAAGATTAGGATAGCTCAAATCATAATCGTTCCGGTGAACGAAATAGCACTTTAAAAAGAAGTATTTTAGAACAAACTACCGTGTGACGTCTCGTGTCTATTCAATTTCAGTAGTAGCGGTCAAGCTCGACTTGATTATCGATTTTATCTGCGTCGGAATAGCCCCCGTTCGTTGGCCTGATAAGCTCAATGCCGTGTTTATATGGAAAATCACCAAGGTCCCATCGCACGAGTAATGCCGCTATTCAAGAGTTATTTTTAGGGCATGTTTTTAATTCTGTTACAATATTTACTTCAACTTGGTTGGCTGTAAAGAGAAGCAAGAAGCCCTTTTCGATTCACGCCTATTTACTAATATACTAAAACTAGCATCTGCCCGCGACTTTGTCTGCGTAGAATTATACATATATACCTTGCTCTCGAATCACTTTATCTGTTAAAAAAACAGCATCAGAATCCGCTGCGTAGGTTTAAAGATCTAAGCATACATAAGGACAGACAGACGACAGACAGCAGAAAGCGACTTTGTTTTATACTATTATACTAGCGACCCGCCCCGGCTTCGCAATGCGTCAATGGTAACTTTTACACAAAAGCATTTTTCAATATTGGACAGGTACCTAGTACCTACTTTAAGCGACGTTATATTATACTTAGCATACACAATTTTCAAAATTTTTCACTGTTTCTTGGACTGTGTTTTCTTTTTTTTTTAACAAAATTCAATCATGAAAAAGCAATATTCTTGTAAATCTTATAATACAGAGAATGAAAAGCAACCTATTGGCACTGAATGCAATTGTAGTATTAAATTCTGTTGCGATCTAACAAACGTCTGTTTTGACAACGGTTTTACGAAATCCGAACTAATAAAACATAATTTACCACAACAGTAACTCTTCAGTAATGAAGCAGCGATCGTTATCATCACGTGGAGCAATAACCACCCTATCTGATAAGGGTTGTACCATCGATGCGTTCGTTTAATATATGCCCAGCTGTCCACTCCCATGGGTCACGATCAGTGGAATAATGACTGAAGTGAATCTACGGACCCAAAGGTTAAATGCGATAATAACATTGAAAAAGATTGTGTAAACTCGACTAGCTTAATTAGCGTCGTCGGTGAAATCACCTCATGAATTATGCTATCGTGAACATAATTTATGTAACTTTGTGTTCATCGGCTCCGTGTAAAATGTCAAGTCATGTGTGTAATTGATAAAAGTAATTAACAAAGCGGTTGTATGACTATCGCTGTCAAATCTCGGCGTAGGTATTCACCCGTTTATAACGCTGGCGTACTTGTTGTAATTACCTGAAACAAATTAAAAGCATTTTTAGTAAAATAATTCTATAACTGAATAATTTTCTAAAATATTTTATTTTGTTTTAGAAACAAATAGCAGTTTGACAGGGCGATGCGGATTTAACAAATCAGAATTTATTGGCATCGCCGAAAGTCAGCATCGCAACTGTTTTGGAGCATTAAATCACACACAAGTGCTCAATAAGGGATTTAGAGCATTACTTTTAATTTTTGAGCGCTGAGCAAAATCTATAGAGCTACCCATAGCCCCCATTAGCAATTTCTGGTCCATTAGCCGAGAGTTCATGAAGGACAGTCAAGTATCCATAATAGGGTCTCACTTAGAAAAAATTGAACAATGCGACCCAACTTTCTAGAGTTGCGTCACAAACCCTGTAGCGAACGTATGCAGAAGTACTCCGGTCAACTTTCAATCAGGCATACCTCGTTTGGCCTCTCTCCAACCATAGCCAGACGTTCGGCTATGCATAAAACTTACCAAACGCATCTGATGAATAAAGCGGCGTCAGACGCTGGACCTTTTTTGTTCCCTGAAATTTATCGGTGCAATGTGTATTTTATAGATTCAAAGTGGAGACCAGTTGAAACCACGCCAACGTCTGCTAAGTTTGTACTTAGTTTGGCATAAATGCGAAAATGCAGTTTATATCGACTGTTTAAACCTAAATATGAGTAACATCCTTCGGACTCTGAGTTTAGTAGTTTAGTGGAAATTGATCTTCGATCACGCTTTTTTATCATTCAGGCCAAACGAGGATTCAAATATTTTTGGCGCCGCTGATGGTTACTATTTTAGTTAAGTACTTTTAAGACTCCACTTGACAGCGAATTTCGGACTTGAGCCAATAGGGAATATGTATTTTTTTTACATTTCTTAACAAAATATGAATATATCATAAAAGAGATGACGAAAAGTGAAATCAAAAGTAACATCGGCCTTGTACCTACCATATTCTGAGAAATAAAATATATTCTATTCTATTCTATTCTATTCTAAGAAACACGGGAAATATAATGTATAAGAGTTTTAAACTACCAATAGACAGCGATTAGAAAAAGAGATCCGACATGACGTAACGTTATTATGTCACAATGGTCATTATAAACTCCATATTAAAATATCTATACCTATATCTTTTTCTGTTTTGATTGTAATATCTCAGTTATTCTTATAGTTAAATATTTGAAATATACAGGATGTATCAGATACCCCCTAACAATAATCCACTGGGGTATATAACCATAGCTATAAGATAGCTTTTTATATTTTCTATAGGAATGGTAGTAAGTATTAACTGTAATCATTCCTATAGAAAAAAAATTACTCCAATTTAAAAAAAAAAAATATCTTATATAGCTATGGTTATATACCCCAGTGAATTATTGTTTGGGGGTATCTGATACACCCTGTATATATGAGAAACAGAGAAATGCGATCCATTGCTGAAGCCCTGAAATAACAGGTGTACTGCCTATCGAGAAGGAATCCTGCCTGAAAATTAGAAACCGCGGTAAGAACGAGCGGCACCCATAAAAAAATTATCTAACAACTTTATTTGGTTGATGCTCGCGTTGATTTCCTATGAAAGTTTTACGACATTGCTCGGTAGGTTTTAGGAGAAAGCTTTTATCGCACAATCACTTTCATATCACCAGTACTCGGTCCATTAAGATTAGTATTTGACGGACGTGTCGTTTATCGGTCAGGTTGTATAAATGCTGGCCAAGCTCACTCGTTACTTTGGTCTCCGATTATAGTGATAACATTATCAAATTTATTTGCAATATCAGTAAGCGAATTTATATCTTAAATACTACAATTAATTACAAGCTGAAAATGAGGCGTATTTCCTGGTCCTTTAAAACTTCATTTCAGTAGCTTTCTTAGAATACAAAACCTTTATTATTATTGTCAATAAAAACCGGCAAAATGTATAATTTAACTTTTACTTATATTATTTTAAGAATACCGATTAAACTGTAAGCGGAAGTCATTAATATCGACCTTCGCAGGACGGGGCCTGATGCCTGATGCCCTACTAGCCTGATGCTTGATGATGTCATGAAGAACCTAATCACGGACATTAGGATGTCCAATATAATATACGACATGAATAATATTCATTTGGTTTATACCTAAACATGTAGTGTAGACAGTCAATTAACTATGATAAAAATCTAACCGACCTCGTTTCATTTACAATAAATATACCTTCGGTGGGTTTACGTCCACAATAGACACGAGCAGACAAATTAAGTTATAGGTACTATCTAAATTTGCTCATTCCATTCACATACTTAGTTATTATGTTTGTGCAAAATTTGATTTCAAATTCATTATGAATTTTTCGCAGGAGAAATAACAAAATATTGTGAACAACATTGTGTTGTTAAATTACTTCTTTACTCAGTTGTGATTGTGAGACTTGTAGGTACGAATATTACATGAAAAAGAAAATTCATCAATACCTATAGGTAACTACTGTAAAGACTCCTTCTTTAACTCCTTAGTCGTATTTAAAAAAAATTGAAACGTTAGAATAAAAAAAAGAATTCAATACGAGGAGAAAGAATAAGTCGGTTGAGGGCTTCCGCTGGAAGCATAATGTATTGATTTTAACGAGTTAAAAAAAGGAATATATCGAAGTATCAAACTAAAGAGCATTTTCTTATATAATTTTAAAGAGCTACACCATCCCGTTCTAGACTAAGTGCTAGCTCTACACTACCTTCTTCTAAGCGTTCACTAATTGGTCAGAATACGGTAATAATATATCCCTTTATAACTTCCCAGCAGCTATACTCGTATTCCACAGCAGTGCCCACGCTCAGATAAGCGTTTTTCAATCTATCGATTGTTACGTGGCTGGTGGTTTAGTGTAAGTCATTAGAGGTTGTTATCTAAAAAAAGGCGCGAAGCTTCCACGGCAGTGGCAAGGCCGAGTAGCACGTGGCCACGGCGCCTGTTGCTATCTGCCCCCCCACCAGTATTCCTCTCTCTGTTACTCCGAGCCACTCGCGTCGGCCCTCTCCCTTTCACAGCGTGCGGCGTTGCCACTCCGACGAGCTCTGCAAGGTTCCGAATTACGAATTCGGACTTCAGTTCCTATAACGCGCCTAACATTCCGACTGGCTGTTATATAACTAAATTAGCTCAAGTCGAATGTGGAGGAGCGTACAAGAAATTACGTCACACATTTATGAGTGGGGGGTGGTTTGGTGGTTTGTAACACGTTAAAAGGTAATGCGCGCGACAACGGGATTTAAAAATGATCAAAATTTGTGAGGAAAATGATATGGATGACACACATAAATCACGCCTATATCCCATATGGATGACGGCATTAAAAAATAACTTGGTAGCACTTCACAACAACTTGAAATACGTACAACGTACAACTTTTACCGACGCTACTTTTAATGACAGTTATGTAGATACTCTATTTGATAAATTACATTTTCGAAATGTATGTGTATCCTTGAAATAGTAATATTAAAACATCAGTACATTTAAAAGTATCAAAGCTAATAGATAAGATGACCATGTGATGATTAGATAAAAATATCTTTGTTTGTTTGACGTCATTAATGTAATGTTTTCAGTGCTCACTGATTACAGCATTTACAGTAAGTATACAATCAAAACGCAATTTTCACTGTGGCTTGATGTAAAATCGCCTACTTACACGTGTGCTTGTAGCTTAGCTATACATAATATACCTAATCATTGCAGCACTGTACAGGATGAGATATAACGTAGGTACTTGCTGTAATCTGTTAATGTTGAAATGTAAATTACTAGCTGCTGCACGCGGCTCTGCTTATTCCAGATAAAAAAAATGTTTCACATAAACCTAGTCCTGACGATATACAGGGTGTATCAGATAGCCCCTAACAATAATCAACTGGGGTATATAACCATAGCTATAGAAGCTAAAAATATTTAAAAAAAATTGGAATTTTTTTTTTTTATGTTTTCTATAGGAATGATTACTTACAGTTAATACTACCATTCCTATAGAAAATATATATATTTTTTTACTCCAATCTTTTTTTAAATATTTTTTTTAGCTTCTGTAGTTATGGTTATATACCCCAGTTGATTATTGTTAGGGGCTATCTGATACACCCTGTAGAACACAACAAAAAATAGTTATTTATCCAATTTGGTGCATTCGACCGTACATACATCAAAACAACTTTAGTGTAAAGAGTTATAAAAACACAATAACGAAACCTCTTTACTAATATTTTTGAAATATAATCTCTATACATATATAATTTTATAATTAGTTCATGTTTGGCTGTGTTTAGCAAAAGCAAATGTCAAAGTGACAGATAAAGACAAACGACTGATAAACAAACAGAAGCTTTTATGGATTTTAAATGACCGAAAATGTTTACCTTGCTACTTCGCTACTTCATCAGAAACAACAGAAGCTTAGCAAGTGTTAAGTAAGAATAAGGACGGAAATGTTTCTTTTTCTAAAACCTGATAGTTATTTGTGTCACAAGAGAGCAAAATGGTGTATTTACGCGAGGGCCGTACAGTCAGCGTCAAATAGTTCGTGACACCCAAAGTAGCCAAATAGTTGCTGCTAGCTGTAATTGAATCCAGAATGTAGCGAAGGATTCTGCAATAGAATCCTGAGCGTAGCGAGGTATTAAAATATTAACGCCCAAGATGAAAATTATTTTGCTCCCGAGTGGTTCATACAACTTAACACCGAGCATTAAGAAACTCGAAAAAAAACACAACTCTAAATACTTATACATAATTAAAGAGCAACCAGTATAGAAAATATTAGCGTGGCATTTGCAAAAAAAAACACTTAGAAAAGTCTTGAACAGAAAAGTTGCACTTTTATCCCTCCCGTAAGGGAGCAACAGTTACTTTTCTGAATGAGAGGTGCGAAAATAAATAATAACATGCCTATATATCATTCAATGGTGTGTGTGAAGTTCCCAATCCGCACTGGGCCCGCGTGGGAACTATAGCCCAAGCCCTCTCATTCTGAGAGGTGGCCTGTGCCGAGCAGTCGGACGTATATAGGCTGGAGAGTGGAGATGGAGATGGACCTATATATCATATCTACTCGGCCTCCCCATCCGTATAGAGAAGGTATGGGTAAAGAATCAAGTTGCCACAAGTTAGGTGCTTTCTTAAAAACTACTTCAAAGACTGGCGTTAAAACTAAACAACTTAAATAATAAATAGGTACCTACCTAATTCTTTCCACACAATCAACTGTCAATATCAACCACGCAGTGTCAGGTGGTTGTTATTTTTCCATTTATTTTCAGATTATGGGAAGATAAGGCAGTGTTTGTAAACAATTAATGACGCGAGATTGTCGTGACTGTTACAAGTATAAATAAAGTCAATGTCACACGGACTGGTAGTGCAAATAACGGCTAGATAAATATATCAATACTAATGTGACGTTAATATACACTACACACATTCTTGGATTCTCCTACCACAAAGTCGGAAATGGCAATACGTGTGAAGCCTATTTCAGAAAGCTGATTCAAATTTGAAATAAATTAAATTATTAAAATATAATAAATACATCAGCAGGTTCTTGCGTTAGTTTATGAACGCCAGTAAATGTTTTACAAGATTTTTTATTGCGGGTTACAAAGGTTTACATTCCATACATTGATTGTTGCTGAAAGTGTACGGCGGCAATCACTCTAAACGTGGCATTTAAGTCTCGTGACCCCAGGCTTTGTCTACCTAAGAAACGTGATAAAAACGTGATTAATACCTATGTATAAATGAATGTCTAAATAAAAAATTGTGTTAGTAAATACTAGTGTAGTGTTGACTTTATGACGATTGGACGATTGGACCGGTTGGAATACATTTTTGACCCTATTGTTGCCTAGCAATATTGCTATGATACATTATCAATTAAAGCAGCGACATATTTTCCCCAAGAAGCGATTTCTTCCGGAGCCTTGCGCGCGCGTCACTACTTTTTACTTCACGTCACTGTCAACTATAAGCGCCAGTAACGTTTATTTAACACGGTATGACAGGGTCAACGGCATCTATTGCGATGGCATTTTCTCGAAACCTCTGATGTAAGGAACGAAATGGAAAAAAAACTGTAATACTATTTCCACGCTCTTCTTTACGTTTGAGTTTTCCAGATTTTTTAATTTGATTTTTAAATGACTCTTGAAAGCAGAATGGAACTAATTTGTTTAAATTATATACCTACTACAACTAGGTGTTTCCCGCGACTTTGTTCGCGCAGAATTAAAATTTGTACGCCAGGCAGCTTTACTTTTCCCGACACGTCCACCAATTTATCGTTATACCTATTATAAACAATTTACACAAAACAATCTAAATAAAATTTGTTCCGTCTATCATCTATTATCATGATACATGCAACAGCAATGCAGGCAATATCGGGAGCTTATTAAAGATCCCGCGGGAAACATGTCAAAGCTGTTGCACAAAATGTCACTTATAATTCCACATATAATGCTTCATTAACTCGCAGTAGTCGCAATAGCAATGTATGATTGATTACCTACTGTAATTGTAATTCAGAGTGCCTTGAAAATAAAACTACTTTCAACACGTGAATAATAAATAAATTATAAATTGGTAAGTTCATAAACACACTCGGTAAAATAGGTTGTGAACAGAATAATTTGTTGTAATATTCCTGTCCCTATGAACTTCCAATCAGGAGTATTCAATGTACAATTTAAGGTACGATACCTATCGATAATTTGGTGTTGATCGGCGCTGATCACGCGAACACATCATTCGAATAAACTTTCACACAGCTTGTAATTGAGGGCGAGCACACTGATAACGGTCAATTTTTTAACGTTTAAATAAATATCAGACACCTTTAGGGTTCTTTACGCATGCCTTTGTTGTATTCTATTGTCATCAGTAAATTTAACACCCCTCACGAATCCTTATATACTTCAAAAGTTTCCCTTTTCTCATTTTGTTAAAGCGCTGCAAAGTGGAATTTACGAAGAAAATTTGTATGTTGTGTAATAAGATTTCGAAAATTGAAAGTATTTAACTTTATTATAAAGTAGGTACAAGGTATTCTGAAACAATATGCAAGCACGTGTATTATTCTTTATAATATAAACAAATCTTATCTCTTATATCAACTAATAAGTATAATCGTGTTTAAAGAGAAACTAGACTGAGTCAGCCCTTAACTCTAGGTATGTGCCTCTGTTTGTAAACAGCGGGTGTGGGTGTCTGCGAAGGCGTTCGCCAAACATTCACGGTCGCTCGTACCGAAATAATACAACAATAATAAAGAACACAGAGGGAGGTGATTCGCGCGAGATACGCGTACGTAGTAGGGACCCGAATCGGAGTATTTTAAGCGTCGATAAATACCGCGCATTTATAACCGTGTAGTATATTTATGAACCGATTTCTACTCAAGTGTTTAAAAATAGAAAAACAAAATCGAAATTGGCCTCGTGATTTACCAGATAATTTTAATTAACCCAGTGATTGATTAATGGACGTAAAATAAAAACGGGGAAAATTTTGTAGGCATACTTTAACTTCTTAATTTAATATTATTACTCGTCTTGGATTTAATTTAAACAAAGGAAGGTTTTTGTTGCCGAAGCAATATTCAAGGCTCTTACGCCCGCTAACTTCACGTGGATTCCAAACATACCTACTAAAGTATGGCATAATCTGTAATAAAATATGGGTAAATAGGAGGAAAATACTTGCGAAATTTACCTACTTTTGTGTGATGTTCATAAACATTTCTCGCGCACTCGATCTCAAGATTAATGTTTAACGCCTTTAATAGTGCCCGGGACAGGCAGTAGCTTATTTGACAGCTTACACGTGCTTGACAATATTTTTTTATACTTATCATGTACGACCAAGGCGCAGCGAGAAGCAAATAATGACAACATTATATAAGACTAGCTTTTACCCGCGACTTCGTCCGCGTAGAATTAGACCTACAGTAGGCAGGTACGACCTTTGACATGTTTAACGCTACCCCGCGGGAACTGCAATTTTCGGGGATAAAAAGTAGCCTATTATGTTAATCTAGCGTACCAGCTATCTCCGCTCCAAATTTTACCCAAATCCGTCCAGTCGTTTCAGCGTGAAGAAGCAACAAACATACACACTCATATCGTCACATCCATCCATCCATCCTCACAAACTTTCGCATTTATAATATTAGACATCCCCTGTGCCGTAAACTGAATCCCGAATACTTTAGCCGGGGGTTGGGCTAGTTTTACTAAGCACCTTTGTAATTTCTTTTCATGATCTTTGAATTGTGGTTCACCATAATTTTTATGCTATATCCGGGTATATTAATTCAACACTACAACGAAGGTTTCCATTATAATTTTGGATAAAAACTAGGTACAGTCAAGGGCATAAATATTTATGTAAGTACGTTACCAAGACGTCCAAAAGATCTATACTTATACCTTAGGTACCTATGCCACAAACAATAAGATCGGTGACACATACAGACAGGGTGTATCAGACACCCCCTAACAATAATCCACTGGGGTGTATAACCATAGCTATAGAAGCTAAAAAAATATTTTGAAAAAAAATTGGGAGTAATTTTTTTTTATATATTCTATAGGAATGGTAGTATTAACTATAATCATTCCTATACAAAGTACAAAATTTTTTTTACTCCAATTTTTTTCAAAATATTTTTTTTAGCTTCTATAGCTATGGTTATACACCCCAGTGGATTATTGTTAGGGGGTGTCTGATACACCCTGTATATTAGACATGATATTTATGGCCTCGACTGTACGTCAGCATTTTGACGTCGTGTGTTTTCTATGCTTGATTAATGTAGACAATATTATATAGCGTCAAAATGCCGACGTACCTAGTTTTTATCCAAAATTACAATGGAAACTTCGTTGTAGTGTTAAATAACATTAACAAATCCAACCATGTGCTGAAAGAACAAATTAAAATATTGGAAGCGCGTTAAAGGTGATCGCAGTCTATATCCCGCAGAAAATAACGCCCTCTCTCTCTCTTTCTCTTAAATAAATATTTTGTTGCACTACACTACACCTAACCTTGCTCTATAACTTCGGATCTCCGCAACATTTTATAACAGAGCTGTTTTTACTTTCTATCAGTGACTCGAGCAGGCTAAGGGTCATAGGATGGAATTCACGAACACAAGCAAGTGGGTCAAGGCGTCTACGATGGAATTTTTCAGGCGCGCTTCCATTACCTTATTCCTTTCAATAGGGAACATAAAAAGCTAGGCACGTGATTGAAATGAGTGAAGTACTATCGTACTGGAGTGATCAATAAAATATACTATTACAATACAATACAATACAAATACTCTTTATTGAACACCACAAATCAGTACAAAACAATACAGAAACAAAGAACAAAGTATACAAGGCGGTCTTATCGCTTAATAGCGACCTTTACCAGACAACCTTTAAGACAGAGAAATAAGTTGGAGACAGTTTAAGTAGGTAACGCAGGGATAATAAGGGATTACTTAATAGTTACAATTTAATACAGCGTTACATTAAAAATGAGAGTTCTTTAGATCAAAGATATTGCCAATTTTACTATTTTTAATAATTTTAGACATCGGTTTCGCATTGGTAATATTGGTATTAATAGCTAAACGCCTCTTTGAGAATTGTTTTGCCGTCATACTCTCAAGCGTCTGATGGTATTTATCTTAACTATAAACGATCGATAGCGTAGCGTACAAATGAAACGCAAACTTGTAGACACCACTTTTGCTAAATCGAAGATGCTGAAGTTAAAAACAATTGGACTCGAAAACAAATAAAGTACCTAGTATCGATTGCACTAACGCAGGGTAATTCTTACGCCACGCAAGCGTTCGTGGATCTTAATTACGCGGCGTTTACGCTCCGTTGCGTAATCGTAGCGTAATTGCGGCCCCGATCTGTGACATTCGCTGAGCTTTTGACGCTTTGATCTCAATTAAAGCTCAGTGTCGGCCTTTGCGAGCTTTTAACCTATTTTGATTAACCACTGGATATCGCTTGTGGTCGTCGAATTCGGAATTTCACAGCATCGAGTTTAACAGCCTTATTCATAAAAAGTTAGAAGCTCGCTATAAGCTCGCTATAGGACCGATGCAAAAAAACATGATTCATAAACGTCAATTAGCGCTAATCAGTCCATCCAGGGTCTGTTAAGTCTTCCGAAAGTTAGCGGACCGTAGACCCTCCTTTATTTCTCTGCTAACTCACAAAATGGCCGCCACAAATGTGAACAGCTGATTTTGGCAAGAGCAAAACTATACGCAAGACAGTTTTTTTTGTTTTAAGTTTTTATTCCCTCCGGGAAAGGTAAAGGAAACTAGTCCACACTGCCTAGTCTGTCGTGTTCATTCGCTGCTTTCCCGCTAATTCACTGCCACTGCTGTCATTTTTTTTAAATTCACTAAAAGGCCTTTTTTGGTCTATGATTTGTCAAGGTGAAAACATAACGCGTCTAATCCATCCATCAGCAGCTCATTAGCTAACAGACTGCTAGCAAGCGTTTATGAATCATACTTTTTAACAACTGTCAAATAAGCTTAATCAGTCTGTTAACTAATCGACTGATCAAACCTCAATTAAGGATTTTTTATGAATAAGGCTGTAAAATATGAATGGCACTCTTTTATAATTGACTTCGTCTGCGCAGATTTAAATGTAACCTATGTTACTCAGGCACGTAGTATTTGGTTACTAATGGGAAACATATTTATTTAAACGGTCAAGTTTTTCACCGGTGTTTGTTTGAACAATTTTAATAAAATATGCCTTTTTTAAATAGTCTATTTGGTATCCCACTGCTGGGCAAGTGGGCATAGGCCTCCCCTTTCTCTTGCCACCCGTCTCTATCTGTTGTGAGGCTTTCCCCAGTCCGGCTCAAAAGACTCGGCTTCATCCCGCCATTTTGTGGGTCTGCCTTACATTGTTTTAATCATTATCCGAGGCATAGTTACACAAACGGATAAGTCACGTACAAGTCGAGTGATGCTCGACATGTTTCGGACTAATTCGTAGTCCTTCCTCCTGGAGCACTCGCCCTAGCGGCAGCGGAACGAACACCCGCTTTCCGTTTTTGTAACTACGATTGAGTCTTACGGTAGTTTCATGTTGGATGGTTGCAAGATATTACGTGGGTATTATCCAATTTTTTTACGTCAGGGATAAGTTAGTACCTTCATTCTATTTGTTTGCTTCGCTATTGCGCATAAAGTTGTAATAAGAACTGCACACTAATTTGCTTTCCAAGATAACAACTATCTAAAAATATAAGTCAGTCTTTACGTAATTCTACATTTTCAAGGTTACCCTGCATGTAGTACGAGAAGTGTTTGAAGGCTCCGGTCACTAATCTTGTTTTTGTATGACAATAACAAACCACATGTGTGACGTACAGTCGGCATGACAAACTGTGTGAAAATAATCGTTTCTATATAATAAATGTGATGGAATATTTCAAATAAACAGCTGTACGTGTATGGTGACGTTTAATACTCTACACGTGTACGGAATATCTTTTCATTTTATTTTTCTGGAGGTTTTTGCACAAGTAGGTATACTAATATATTATTAATATAATCACAAGGGAAGGACTCACCATATAATCGAATAAGAAAGATTATTACAATGTTACCTTCAATAATGTTAAGGTATCTTTAAGATTCTTTTATGTTAAATAGCATTGTTTCGATTTTAGAGGGTTATTTTGCAAAAGTAAACTTTAATACTGTGCAAGTGGAACTTCACTACCAATCATCAAAAATAATAAATGAAACGAAAGGAACGCTAATTCTGTAAAAAGTCTGATTGCACGATTTGCTGAAAATAGGCTAAGAGAGAGTGGGAGTTACGTAGGAAAATCTCCACAGGACTTTTATTCGGCTAACCGCCCGAGTGGTTTCAAGACGAACTGAGCTCTTTGAAGTTTTAGCTATGGATAACAAACAAAACAGCATTAACTTCAGTCCGATGGTTGCCGAACATGACCTAATTTAAAATTCAAAATGGGAATCGCAGACAATCGTCGAACATAAAATATCACTTAGTGGAAAAGTACGAACGGGAATTCGGTGGGGTTGTGCGCATGCGTGGTACGGTACACTTGTTGCGTCCACGTGGCGCCGGGGGGTAGGCCACCCACTGTGGGAAGCAGGGCACGACGGTCACCTGACGACTTTGCTACTTGTTTGTTTTGGTCAATATCCTAAGTGTGCGATTTGAGAATAGGTACATAGTGTACTAAGTAATCATTTAATTGAAGTACAAGATTGTGAATTCCAATGTATTAAATTATACGATAGTGATAACTATGATGATAAAAAGTGAAAAAGTCTTGAGAACTACTATTTTATAAAGACTGTTTTTAAAACGGCAGGAATATAAAAACTTGTTTAAGTGACTTAACTCAAATAACTTGTAGTCATTGTGGTTGAAATACCTACGCGACTTATTTAACATCGTAATCGACGTGTTTCCTTATTTATTCAACTTGACATTAAGATAGTTTATAAATAAACTAGTAAACAATTCCCCCCGAGCTAGTTAAGGCAACAAGTGATAGAAAAAAGTCGTACCGCATCAGCAGGTCTACAAGGTTGCATTCGTCACATCGGCCTGCGCAGACGGCGCTTGCAGCCGAGTTCAACGACCTCCCATTGCGAGTGCGTCAACTCTTCATAAAGAGCAAAGTGAGAAAATAAACACGATAAACGCATCTGCACTATCCCGTACCGAGACGGTGAACGAACCGTACCGAATATACTATCGCACCACGCTGGAAGCATCAAGGGTATGGATAGCCGCCATTAACCGTGTAATAACTTTTTGATTGCTTGTAAATTGTTACAACTGAATGATGCACTCGAATAAATTAAGACGCGCTAGAATTATGGATACATTGAGAATCACAACCAATAAAATTAAGTTCAATTCAATTTTTATAGTTATAGCTCCATCGATACTGTCGATGATTCTGCCAATGTCGAGGTTGAAAAAGACACTGCTTGTTTTTAATCAGCCGTTGTTCGGTACCTTCGGCGTGCGGTAAAATTAAGTTCTTGGGACAGTTAATACCAAAGCAACTTGGCATGAACCTTGACATAGACTGGTTTGACTGACAGGTCACTCAAGTAAAGTTCGATTCGTATTTAAGACGTTTTAATTGATATTTGGTCAATCCAAGCAAGGTAAAGTCAAGTTCTTTTATAAAACAATGTATAAGAAGATTTCCCAAATCTGACATACCTAGTACCTAATACAAAAATGTGTGCGATGTAACTACACAACCAGATTACCAGACACACTTACAACAAGTTGAAACATACTTATTCGTCATTCAGCTGTTGCAATGGCTATCTAGCGTCACCAAATAATGATAATTTTGCTGGTACAAAAATTAAGTAAGTATCAGGAATAGATTTTAAACAAGTTCAGTATAACCTTGAAACATATTGGCATCCGATCCTTTTACACGGATCTAAATGTTAGTTTTTAGTGGTAATAAAACTAAAATTTTATAGAGCAGGTAACCCCGCTAAGGCAAGTTTAACACAAGGTTGGTGCAGCAAATGTCAGTGGCATAGAAGCGCTGGCAGTAAAATGTCACAGTTTATGTGCTCTTGCGCAGGGTTCATGGACGACGGGGGCGGGGCGAGTGGGCTCTATGGAACTGGGTTTTTTTCATTAATTGACAACATTTCATATTTCTGAGCCTATAATTTTAATGGTTCTCTGTATTTTGTTTGAAAAGATGAACATGCTGACATTTCAGTTTTTTCGCTAGGGTTTGTATTTAATTTATTAATTTTTGCTTATTCTAAAAGGGCGTAACTCCGATACTATCACAGAATAGACACTTATCCTTTTGTCTTTTCTGCATAGAAAAAAAACTGACGTCAATTTCAAATTGTCAATGTCAGGCCTTATTCTCCGATATTCGAATTATGGTCGCTTATTTTTTTTCGTGAAAAAGGCAAAGGCATTTCACCTATCCTGTGGTAGAATTGGTAAAATTAAGACATGTTTTTAATTAATTTTTATTTTCTATACTAAGCAATATTAAAATTATATAATCATACTGCAGTGATCAGGAGGCAAAATGCTTTCGAGCCATATATACATTTTCAGGTGTTATAAAAATGAAATGTTGTCAATTGATACTGTTGGTGTGATGACGTCGACCGTTGCAATTGTTTATAAAAAGTAGGAAATATTTGCTATGTTACCCGAAAAAAACTTCTACCTATTACAGACTTTACTATGACGTACCCTGTCAATAATACTGTACGCAGTTAAAAAATATAATGCGACAGAATCTACTTCGAAATGACACATTGTAATAGGGATATTTATTTTATTTATAGGGTTCCGTAGTCACCTGTCACAATAGGAGTACATTTTAAAAGTTGGTCGACTATTACTCGTTAATTTGTCAAGGTAACCTAAGCAGTGACAGTTTTCTTATAAACTTCGTTGTATATACTACTACCATAATTTTTTTCACTTATCCAAATACAACCATTAAGATAGCAAGGAAGGGGAGACACTTGACTTTGACTCTAACGATAATTAGAAATTTAAAGCTTAATATTTCGACAACGGATTCCTGAATCGAAAAATGATTTTCCCGCACCCACAATATTTTTGAGCGACCTTTCCAACGACACCTCACATTATAGGATAAAAGAGAAAAAAAGCATCCTCACTTTAATTGCAGGGGGACCCTAAAAAAACAATATTTTCTTTTACCACTTTGTCGGCGTAGTTAATATGAACACCCATGCCAAATTACAGCTTACTAATACTAATAATATCTGAGCTAATCCGCGGACAGACAGACGGACATGGCGAAACTATAATGATTCCTTGTAGACTATGGAACCCTGAAAAACGAGTTGTTACGAGGACCTATGTTATTTAAGTTTAATTAATAATTATACTTTATTATTAATAAATTATACTTTAGTAGCGGAGTAGCAAGGTAAATATTTTGTGTTCATTAAAATGGACCTCCGCAAAGTAACGCCCGATTCAATAAAATAATAATTATACGTTAAGATTTGCATTATTTGTTGGACAATTTAGTAACAATTATGATAGTTATCGTACTTGTCTTATCGTTGGAAATTCTTAACGTCTCTCATCTTGTACATTCCTTCTTTGTAATTTCTTGACGTGTCTAATAATCTAAAGGTTTTATTTTCAACATTTAGATGCTGATATACAGAATAGCTAAGGATAAGTATTCAAGATAGTAAAAGCGAGTAGGCCGAAAGAGCATTCGCATTTTAAACGATAGTCGAACAGCCGCCTAAGGAATGTTTATCCGGCATCAGGCTTGCAGATGTCGTATCGTTACTTGCGCAGAGCCCACTGCAAGCATTATCCACAACAGTAAATTGATGACACAACTTCATCCAGATTATAAAATGCTTTGACGCATTAAAGCATTCTTTGTAAAGTTCTTTTTCTGAGGAACAATTAGAAAATATAGAATGTTAATCTTCATCATCATCATCAGCAGCAGCAGCCTGAAGACGTCCACTGTTGAACAAAGGCCTTCCCTTTAGAACACCACAATGAATGACAACTCGCCACCTATGCATCTACCGGCTACCCGCAACTTTCACGATGTCGTCGGTCCACCTAGTGGGAGGCCTGCCAACACTGCGTCTCCCGGTTCGTGGTCTCCACTCCAGAAGATATCGCGAAGTTTCCCGAACGCTGCCCATCCGAGTTGGATTCTCCGAGCGACCTCTTTGGCAAAGTTGGATCTGTCTAACTGGACAATCTGTCCAAGGTTAACGGAGTGGTAAACAACTTCGAGTGTATCGCCCCCAATGGTAACCGGTATGGGTGTGACATGGACATTAGAGATGATTTTTGCCTTGTCTATGTTCATTTTAAGACCCACCTGATGGGAGACGATACTGAGGTCACTGAGCATAGTATTGAGGTCCTCCAGCGACTCCGCCATTATGATTATGTCATGTCATGGGCAAAACGAAAGTGAGTGATGCATTCGTCGTTTATGTTAATGCCGAACCTGTTCCAGTCCAGAAGCTTAAAAACGTCCTCCAACCCATTTGTGAACAGTTTCCGAGAAATAACATCTCCCTGAGACAGTCAGTCTCGCTGCAGTTGTTAGCATATCTATCTTCTATATAATATACTCTCACGTGCAAAAATAAAGGGTCACTTTTCATACAACTTTGTATTAGTTATTTATTTTTATTTTATTTAAGTAAGTAAATAAATTGTATGAAAGTACCCCGAATCCGGTTGCCACGTGACAGGCCTAGCCTAGTGTGGAACCATCAGTAAGCTCTTTTTGTAAACATTTCTTCTTTCGAATAAACTATTTTTTTTTTTATTATTATTTATGCCGTTATTTTTGCTCGTGACTATATAAAAGAAAGTCGTGTTAGTTACACTATTTATAAGTCAAGAACGGGTTTAGCTGAAAATTGATGGAGAGGTAGCTTAGAACCAGGAATAGGTAATTGTAGCTAACAATGTGGCTGCTATAGAGTCCCGAAATTTGGGACGGAGGCAGTTTTCAGGTTGGCTACATTAGTAAAAAAAAAATTGGCACGGCTGGATTAAGGTGGATTTGGAACTTTCACAAATTTGTAGGAAAGTCCTTGGCTTTTTGTACCAGATACGCGAAATTTGGCAGGAAGTTAAGTTTATGAGTAGGAGATGTTAATAATGAATATTCCGAGAGCTGGCAGCAATTTTTGGGTAGTTAGGTAGGCAAGCTGAAAACTTGTCATATATACCTAGCTATTTTTGTAAATAAATTAAGCGTAAGATGTTGAAATAACAAACCATATTCAATTCCGTATACTGACGTAAATGCGAATTCGTACCTACATTACAAAAATAATGTCTTTATTAACGATACATTTTCATAATATGTATGACGATTGTGTATGAACTTGTACTCGTAAATTATTATTAAGACTTTCACTGGAATCACCTTTCGGAATTATGCAAAAGACAAGTTGAATTGCATCATTTTTATCAAGCGAGTTTAACCCAGTATTTAATCTATTCATTGGAGGTTATTCGAAATATCTTTGGAGAATCGTAACAGAGCAGCCATATACACGTTTCATTAACTTTGACACCATTTCATAGACGGAAGCCAATTGAACAAGTGCGATTGGCTCTAGATTGGCGCAATGAAAACCAGCAGGAAGCAAATGAAAGAAAATTCTCCCAGTACGACTAATTTGCTCATCAGCGAAATGAGCGACGCCACCTCTTCAGGCGTCTTTATTTATTATAGCATTGAAATAGCGAACGAACGTTCATTATGTAACTCATACATATTGTATGTTGCGTGATCGTCATTGACCTTGTGCTGTAGTCGAACCGCTCTACAGTAATACTTTACGAATACTACAACGTGTAGCCGTTTACTCGCTCGTTTGTATGGCCGCGGAGGTGACACTCCGCTCTTTACTGCACTCGTCCAAACTGTCAATCAATGGACCAAAGTCCAATATGAGGTCCTGACTAAATGTGTCATCCGTTCGATAAGTAGGTAATGTTAATAAACGCCAAGGTTTATATGAAATTATTATTAGCCCTCATCTGCTGTCATTCGCATGAGATTACTTTTTTTTTCTCTAAAAAGCACACGTGTGTTTCTTTCAGTCCGGAGCTATATAATTGCGTTCGCTTTGGCAACGTCGCTCGTTGATAGTTGGAGCTACGATTTATATGTCTGGCCTGCTTACTCACATCTAAAGTTGTTGGCGTCTCGTTTTTGTACTCGATATAGACGGCGTGACACTCGGTATCAGCACTTGACAGTCATATTTTCTTTTAGTAGTTTCCTGGTAATTCATATGGCTTGCATGGTTCATTATGTTCCCTATACTATATATTTTATTAGATAAAGTTGTTTCCAAGACATAAGTTTAAAAGAACAATTGATCTTGCAGATCGATCATTACAGTCGCCGGCGCTGCAGTTCGCTGTAGCAACAATACAACGTTGTGTGGCCGTTTGAGCGCTATTTGGCGCCAATTTGCTGTTTTTGTAGTGTTCAATTTCTTTATTTTTATTGTTTATGTCAGAGTCGAATCATAAATACCTCTTCATTTTATGTAATATGTTTTGAATTCGAGTATTTTGTTGATTGCATTATCACAGGCTCGTATTATAGGTATATTAACGGGGCCAGAGGTGGTACCTATATTGTATAACGCGTGGGCGCTCACAGCCGCATTCACCATCTTTTTCTATCCGCTTCGACAAAAACAAATGGTGAGGATGAATATTTTTCGGAGACTGACGGGATTTGAACCCGCGCTTCTAGATTGTATGCGCCAATTTTCCTACCAATTGGATCACCGTGACTCCTGACAAACTCACTGAAAAAGTTAATCGCTTGGAGGTATAAGCCATTTTTAGATTAGATTAGATTAATGTATTTCTATTTGTAAATTACATTATATTTTTATGTCAAAACATTCCAATGTGATTCCGAGTCTGTTTAATGGTAAGGCTCGTGTGAGCTTATTGTTAATGGTTTCAGGAGTTGTTGCATTTAGTAACTGTTCAAATAAACATTGTAGTTGTGTGTCAGCGCGTGCGCTGTTTTCCTGTCACGCTGCCCGCACGCCACCGCGAGACTATCAGTCGGCCAGCAGGCGAAGCAATTTATAGGATTTGCCTATTACTTCCAATCAACTCTCAACAGATTTCTATGCGAAAAATTAAATGAGGGCGCCACTTTCTATGTAAAATGTCATAATATGGCAACAATTCTGTATTATAGACATAGGCATAACTTTATTCGACATCGAAAAATACACAGACTTAACTAGTATAAAAAACATACTGAGTTGATGATGCTGAAAAGGAATTCGACTCAGAATTATCAATGAATCAAGAATTTTACGTCCCGATTTTTGTATTTATTTTTACAATAAACCCGTTAAATTTCTAAACGACACTGAAAATTAGAACACAGAAAAATCCGACCATCCGATCCATCTACTGCTCACCAGGGACGAGAGATGGCGCTGTTTTTCAAATGATATGGAATATCAAATGAATCAAGAAATTTATTTCTTGATTTTTTATGTTTACTTTTACGGTTTTACCGTTAGAAATTTAATTTCTAAACAACACTGAAAATTAGAACACATAGAAAAATCCGAAAAGTAAAGCTATGGCCGGGAATCGAACCCTGGTCCTCGTCATTCCGTGACGCGTGCTATACCCCCACACCACCCATAGCAGGTGAGTAAAGCGTTCGAATTTTTCTATCTGTTACCAATTGTCACGTGACCTTTGTCACCCCCCGATAAACCCGTTAGAAATCATAATTCTAAATTATAGGTACCTACTGAAAACCGTTGTGTATATTGTAGGTATTTATTTTATTTATCTTTAATTTATTTTTACTCTTAATAGGAAACTACGACATTGTCTACAATAATTGTATTACCTACTTTTAAATAATATTTAAAATGTAGGTACCTTTAAACTCGTTTCGCATCGGTGTGACACTGCGCGGAAAATAGCTCTCAAACTGTCAAAGCGACTTTAAGAATTGTTTGGCACGTACGGTTGAAGTTATAGTCACAGTATAAAATGATCGATCGCCTATACATAAACCTCCTTGTCACATATTGGTTTTAGGAGGCATATAAGCCAGCACGGATGCACTGTTGACCCACACGCGACCGTGCGTGCTCGGACGCGTGGCGAAAGCGCACCGACGCGGGCGCAGCTTTCACGCGGCTTCGATTTGGCCGGAAAATTTTGGTCAAATCGACGCTTAATTGACCGTCACGGTCATTTGCGTCTATTCATGTGGGTTTGTCGTAATTACTTGAAGAAAATATCAAATACTTTCTATCTTCTGCCAAAAACGTAAATTTTTATGCTAAGAATGACAATAAAGTACAGTCAACCAATTTGATCCCTGGGTCACCATAGAACCTTATCATACTAAATATTTTTATTTGTTCTATGACAAGAAGACGTAAAATTTACTAAGAAAAGGTTTTATGGTGGCCCAGGATTGTATGGATTATAGTATTTTTGAAAACTTCCCCTTTTCCCTGAAATGACAGCGACAATCAATTAGTTCTAACTTGCATTGTACTTCCATCTGAGTTTTCTTATATAATTCTGTGGCAGTAACTAGTCAATCGAAATTATTTCTGAAATATTCAAATGTTCAAATTAGTTCTTTTGTATTATGATATTTTGAATAATTTGGTCGCCTTAAATAAAAATTCCCAAGAGACTGTTACAATCCAATTAAGTATAATAAATATAAAGTAGCAACTTATAATAAAGTATATTTATAAAGTAACAACGCTAAAATTATTCTAAATACATCAAATTCGGATGGCAGCCTGACATAATCATCCGTCTGCGGTTTTCCTCCAATGCTGAGACTGTGCGTAATTGTTACATTTCTGTAATGATGAGGAATTAAAGGTCAGACTGATGCAATGTAATACAGACTGGTACACAAATAGCTTGTATACAAAGATCTTTAGATTGTTCAGGAATATTTTACTCCAGCCTACTCCAGCAAGTGGTTACGGTAGTACAAGTAAACACTCCTGGTAAGGTTGTTTCAATGAAATTCGGGATTCCAGCAGGATTCAAAATACGGCGCCGCACACTTTGAGCATCGACCAATGCACACTCATCGAACAATGCTTTTGCGGGTGGTAGGGCCTTGTGCAAGGTCCGTCCGGATCGCTACCACCATCTTACTCGCTAATCCTGCCGCTAAGCAGCAGTGCTTGCACTGCTGTGTTCCGGTGTGGAGAGTAAGACAGCCGGGGAAATTACGGGCACAAGAGGCATTTCATCTAAGTCCTCTACGTTGGCAACGCATCTGCAATCCCTCCGGGGTTGCGGGTGTCTATGGGCAGTGGTGATCGCTTACCATCAGGTGACCCACTTGCTCGTTAGTCTTCCTATTCACATAAAAAAAAAAAAACAATGCACGGAACCGTTGGTCAACAACAATGACAAAACCCTGCAAGACCGATGACAAAGATATAAAGTTAACACCTCGTATGCAGGAGCTAAAAAAGTACTGCAGTCTAGTCTCATCTGTTTCAATATGCAAAAATTATGCTGATTTAAATAAAAATACGAAAAGATAGCCTTAAATTTGGCACGGATCCGTATTTAACCCAACCCGAGCACTTGCGGGAGTATTCCGGGTTGATTTTAGACACTGTGTATAGTCACGGTAACTACCTACAATTATTCGATGTATATAATATGTGTATCAGAATTTAAGAAGAAAGACTTAATTATCGGCGTCCGAGCGATCTGTGTCTACTGATAATGTGTTGTGTATTGTGAATTGTGTGTACAAGTATCTCATTTAACGTTTTTTTTAACACTACATAGTATAAAACAAAGTCCTTTTCCGCTGTCTGTCTGTCCCTATGTATGCTTGGATCTTTAAAACTACGCAACGGATTTTGATATGGTTTTTTTAATAGATAGAGTGATTCAAGAGGAAGGTTTATATGAATAATCTAACTAATATTATAAATGCAAAAGTATGGATGGATGGATGGATGGATAGATGGATGGATGGATGGATGGATGGATGGATGGATGGATGGATGTTTGTTTGTTACTCAATCACGCCAGAACGGCCCAACGGATCTGGATGAAATTCGGCACATAGATAGAGAAAAGTCTGGAATAGCACATAGGCTACTTTTTATCCCGGAAAATTGCGTAGTTCCCGGGGGATAGCGATAAACGAATTCTTTGCAGACGAAGTCGCTGGCAACAGCTAGTACATGCATAATATAGTAGAGAAACACTGATTGCACCCGTGCGAAGTCGGGGCGAGTCGCTAGTAGCATATAATTTGTAACTAAGTTATGTGAATATTAGTACATAGGTAGAGGTTTTATGCTTAAATGCAGGATCAAATAAATATTTTGTTGGTCTGAATTGCTGCTCAAAATTTTTCAAATGATATAATGTTACGCAGCCGCTTTTCTATTTTTGCTGCAATAATCAAGAAAGATGATCAAAAGTAACAAGTAAAAAAATAAGTTAACATTTTTTTCTGCGGTAGGTACGACTGCAATTTTTTGACAGTACAAAGCAATTATAGTAGGTACTGAGTACTAGTTGTAATTAATCATAGAACAAAACACTTGACAATATCTCAGAGCATTCTCGATTCCCTTATCCTAATACGTAATACGGCTTCAGAACCTACTAGTCCATCGTGGATTAGTTCCCACAGGTAAATAATGTTAGTGAGCTCGTATAATATAGCTCTAGGATTTTAAGCTATATAGGTAAGTAACAGAGTGATTTCTGATAGATTTAGGCGAAGGCTAGACGTGCAATAAGTACTGGGAGCTATCAATTTGGTAAATACCTATTGTCATCCATTCATCCATTATCCATCAATATAGCAGAATAGACGAACATTATGTATGACAATATTAGATAAATATCTGTATACCACAGTATTTATTGTACGTCCAGTCTTCGCCTTAGGAAATAAGTATTAAAAAATTCCGTTCATTATCACTTATCAGTTTTTATCACTTTTAGGATGGTATCTATCTAGATTGAGGTATTTGCCAAAATGTCTAACGCAGCCGGCAGCATGTTCCGGTCTTTAAATTTTAAATGACAAATTAAACTCATACATTTAATGCGATTATTGAATAATTACCATCAAATTATAGTCAGCGCTCATTATTTCATTTGTCGCCTCGCGCCAATATTCGAACTTTCAAGGCCGGCCGCCTTTCGACTCGCGGCTGCTAGGCATACACATGACTGTATGTGTACACACGCATACGCATGTCTGTGTATACTCATATTATTATACATGTACAGCGAAGGCCGGAATAGCGCAGCGGTCACCATTTTCCTCCTGTTTCTAGCTAAACTATTTTGAGCTGTTATAATAATTTGTTGATGATTTTTTTTCCTTTTGTAGCCAAGCGGCATGTACTGCCTTGTAGGCTTGTAGGCCTTTATTTAAGCCAACGAAGGTTCTCACTTAGCGGAGTATGTCACAGGCAAAAAAAAACTAGTCGTTTTTCATACTAATTCGATGCTAAGGGTCGTGGTCCACCTAATTTGGACCACCCGGAAAAAATGCTGCCATTATTTCAAATCACTGATTATTATTTCAACATAAAAATAAGTAACGTTAGTTAGGTATCTTCTATTGCCTGAAGGGCAAAATACCCAGAAAAAGGGGCTCCGCTCGAGGGCAACCAGGTGGACAAACTGTAGGTGGACCACGGGCAACGACCGCTAATTTGTATGGAAGATGACCCGTTATTTTCGCTCGTGTATAATGAAAAACATAAAGATAGATAGCTTTACCGTTTGCGTTTAATTTAATTTTTATTTGCCTATTTTTCCTAAAAACAAAGCAATGCCATTTGAGTAAATTATTCATATCAGGAGGTACTTATTTCTTGAATAAATACAATAAGTACTCAAATTATAGTTCCTATATGTTTAAGCAATTGTACCTAACACTATGGATTTTTTGGTCCGAAATAAATTATTATTATTATTATTATTATTATTATTATTATAGTATAACTAGCTGTTGCCCGCTACTTCGTTCGCGCAGAATCAAATTAAAGCCTATGATAGACACTCACAAATAATGTGGCTTTCGATTGATGAAAGATTTTCAAAATCGGTTCAGTAGAACCCGCTACAATCTTACAAACCTTACTTTTTTTTATATTAGTAAGTTTAGATTTAATACCAAATTTTAATTTTAGTAAACGCAAACTATAATTAAAACGGTTTAACCGTATGATATCATTTCGGTACCTACTTATTGTAGTAGTTTGGTTTGTATGTTATTTTATTTTCTCCGCTGTTTTTTGTGTCAATTTACAAATCATTAGTTTTAATTTTGCATACTATGAGGCAAATCACAGTGTGGCCATGTTTAATACTTAACTGTAGGTGTTCCCGCAAAGAAAAAACATTTCGGAATCGTGTTACAAGAAAAACATTTTTGGTCTTTGTATTATGGCAAAGGCAAAATGTCAACGTGATGGAGAAAGATAAACGAATGTCAAACTTGACGTATATTAGAAAGAAAGAAGAAAGAAAGAAGACATTTATTCATTTTGCAAGACACACAAATATAAGAGCATACACACAATTTTATAGAAAAGAAACAACAAAAACAAAAAACACAGATATGAAAATTAGATCATCAGCGTTGTGTGTCTCCGCAAAAGTGCAACGGTCGCTGGCTCAGCGTTACGCTGAGGTGTTAGACACCTGCAGCACTGATTTTCAGCCAGAACCGTTAAGAAAGGGTTTCTAATTACAGGCTATTAGCTTAGTAAAAATTATGTTAATAGTATTGTACGAGTATACCTACATGAAGGGTACACGGAAAAAACATTGTCTAGTCACTTTTTATTGAAAATGAGATTTTAATGCCAAAATGTAGAGCACGGTAATGATCTTCAATGTACATCTTCTGCTAAAACTGTATTATTACATTAATGCAATTTTCTTAACACAAACACGTTTAATAGGGTGCCAAACAAGCAAGAGCGTCACCCGATGGTAAGCGAAGATACCACCAGTGAGTTCATTTTATGACGTGCAAAGGATTTTCAACCGTAAGGTGCCAGACCACATTATGTGGCTGAAGGTGTCTCTGGAATGCTGCAAATTGCGAAGTGTTTTTTATAATAAAATTATAGCTTGTTTAAATGTGTACACGCACGTGGCCTTTCTTAGACGCCATCACCCCAGTTCCTGAATGGGCTAATTTAATTTGCATACGACACATGATATACTATTTTGGAAGCTAAAACAAGGAAACAATGATAAAATACTAAAATAGGTACTTATGTAATAATTTATACATAAAATGCATGCTCTAAAAAGAACAGTAAAATATGAGTCAGAGTTTTATTCGTTACCTGCTGATAAAATCATAGGTCACCTTGTCAATATCATCGGTTAAACAAATGACGTTCGGTTCATAGCGTTTATTATTAATCTTCTTGTCACGAAACACGATATTCATATATTATGGAATAGTCACATATCAACGGAATAACACCTGTTCCTTGAACTTCGACCTAATACTAGAAACTAAATCAGAGCGAAAATCTATATTGACGGATACTGTTCAATAACGTCAAACACGGAAAGTATCGCATTGATAATCCTACTACTATTATAAAGGCGAAAGTTTGTAAGTATGGATGTATGGATGTATGGATGTTTGTTACTCTTTCACGCCAGTACGGCTTAACGGATCTGGATAAAATTTGGAACAGACATAGTTTATGATTTGGAATAACACATAAGCTACTTTTTATCCCGGAAAATTGCGTAGTTCCCGCGGGATAGCGATAAACGAATTCTTTGCAGACGAAGTCGCGGGCAACAGCTAGTAACACGAATAAAGTTAAAACGCAATCAAAACATAATTAACATATTGCTTGTGTCGTCGTTCAAATACTAAAAAGACGACACTAGTGACTTTCAAGGTCTAGCGATCCTTGCAAATAAGCGTACTAGTGTGCGGCGGGCGTAGAGTAGAGAATTAGAAGCGCCGTCCAAGAATCTATATCGTTTAACATTGCGTGGCGATCTATTGTAGAAATGAGACGCAATTGAGCGGGATTGGGCGGCGACCGGAGCGTCAGTGACGCTGACGCCAGCCGACGCAGATGACGCGGTCGCCTGCACCCAGTGCTGTGTCAGTGGAGTCGTGTAAACAATATTATGTTTGTAAACACTATGGCGAGCCACCGAGCTTGAGCGTCGGCGCCGCGCTGCTTAGATGCCAGTGCGCAGCGAGTTCGCGGAAACAACGGCCCGTTTCGCGATACTCGAATCGAATTTGATAATTTTATTACGATGGAATATTTTCGCGACGATATACAGAATCCAGCTAGCAAAGCAAGTGTATGATAAATATATTTTTACTTTTGTTATTTTGAATTACTAAGTCGAGGCAGTTGCGAGTTCAGAGGCTAAGGTCTCAGCGGTGGGCGTCACGCGTAATGATGACAATGAAAATCATTTGTTGTTTTGCCAATTCTATCAAAGAGCCTGCTATGGGTGGTGTACGAGTTAAAGCATGCATCACGGATTGATGAGGATCCGGGTTCGATTCCCGGCCTTAGGTTTACTTCCCTGTTTTCTCTGTGTTCTAGGCTATCAATATTGTTTAGAAATACTGCTAATTCTGACTAGGTACTATGTAGAATTAATGATTAAGTAGACTCGATATACCTATGTGAATCGTTTTGTAGACGATTAAAAATGGCACAGTACACTACAATTAACTAAACAAAGTATTTACAAATAAGAACAATAAGGTGGAGCGACATAAAACGCAACTACGCGCATGCAAGCCTACCAGAAGAGAAGGCGCGCATACGCGAGTTTTGTCAAACTCCCAGTTTCCACAGAAACCGGAATCGGAAGTCAGTGAAAAACTTACTTAAGACTATTTACAGTATTATATTATACAAACAATAAGGCAGTCGCCACATAATAAGTACCTAATGAAGCGCCATGAGTCGGCTAGCCACGCGGCTTATGATATAACAAGTCTTAGTGTTAGTCAATCGTATTTATCTTATGTTTATTTTGTACAATAAAGAGATTACATACATACACAATACAAGTGTGAGGACTGAATCCTACTAATACTAATATTATTAATGCGAAAGTTGGTGACGATGTGACGATGTGAGTGAGTGAGTGAGTGAGTGAGTGAGTGAGTGTGTATGTTTGTTCCTTCTTCACGCTAAAATGACTGGACGGATTTGGATAAAAATTTAGTACGAAGATAGCTGGTTATCTAGATTAAAACATAGGCTACTTTTTATCCCGAAAAATTGTATAGTTCCCGCGGGATAGCGATAAACATATCAATTGCTAATTCTACGCGGACGAAGTCGCGGGCAGATGCTAGTCTAATATAAAATCCCAATAAATTGTAATCACTCTTGCGCACAAGTTTATCACAGATGAGATATCATCGATCAACTTTCACTCGAGCGCAGGCGCAGCCGCGTGTCTTCTGGAATTGAATAACCACGTAGTAGCCTTGCGAACATAACATTATACAGACTGATAATTTTATTTTTTGTTTAAAATAAATAAATATCATGGGACAAATTACACCTATTGACCCAGTCCCAAACTAAGCAAAGCTTGTACTATGGGTACCAGGCAACGGATAAACATACATATATTAATGTAGATAAATACATACTTAAATACAAACAACAGCCATGACTCGGGCACAGACATTCGTATTCATCATACAAATGGCTGTCCCTACAAGGATTCGAACCCGGCACCTCTAGCTTCATAGTCAGGGCCAATATAACCACTAGAATTACCACGAATTAGATCATAGGGCCTGCGCTTGGTACAGTAAAAGGTGTAATAAAAATCAGTTCCTGTCATGCCACCAGAGATGGCGTTGCATGCGAAATTATTTATTTTTTGGTCAATTTTTCATAATCTTAAGCACGTAAGTACCTATGAAATTTTAAACAGAAACAAAACTAAATAAGTTACTTTTGGTTCAATATTTGGACCACATCTAACCCGATAGACAACTGTGACCCTCGGGGAGCAAGTCGGAAGCCCTTAAGAGGCAAAACACGTGCTCGCCTCAACCGGGAAGTACCACTTGGGACTTTGAAACTTAGGAACGAAACAATTACTTACTGCGCAACTAATGGTGCATTTATATCGTTAGATTATTTCACTGGATCAGAATAAATTAATACAATCCTACTAACGTTATTTTAAAAGTCAAAGTTTGTGCGTATATCTGTGTTTAACTTTACGGCATAATGTGTATATGTACCTATAAGGAGCTAGAAAATTAGGTGCGGATAATACCTATTAAAGTATGTAATTAATAACCTAAGAATCAATTAAAAACATAAATTATTTAAGTATCGTGTAGTACAAAAATAATAATTACTACTACCGTCGAAAGATAATCATTCTTGCATTAAATAAAGTAATTAAGTATACATACATATATACATACCGCCACGCCTCTTTCCCACAGGGGTAGGCAGAGACTACTTTGTTCCACAAGTAATTAAGTATGCTTTAAACTAATTAACAACGATGCAAATAATCGATTCTCAAAATGCCCGCATCTGATTTTCTAGCAGCCTGTATATTCAAATATAACTATAATGTTGATCTAACCGATGCCAGGCGACCTTGTGCTTTTTGTGATGATTAATGTTTCAGTTTTGACGATCACAGATACTTTTAGTGTCTGTGATAAATATCGATACAGCCATCATAGTATAAAACAAAGTCGCTTTCCGCTGTCTGTCTGTCCCTATTGTATGCTTAGATCTTTAAAACTACGCAACGGATTTTGATGCGGTTATCGTTATAATAATAGATAGAATAATTCAAGAGGAAAGTTAATATGTATAATGCTAGAGACGAAGTCGCGGGCAGAAGCTAGTGTCAAATATATCTGCACTAGCTGTTGCCAGCGACTTCGTCTGCAAAGAATTCGTTTATCGCGCGGACTACGCAATTTTCAGGGATAAAAAATAGCCTATGTGCTATTCCAGACTTTTCTCTATCTATGTGCCGAATTTCATGCAGATCCGTTGGGCCGTTCTGGCGTGATTGAGTAACAAACAAACATCCATCCATCCATCCATCCATACTTTCGCATTTATAATATTAGTTAGATACTGCAACTGCATATACTTGTCACCGACCTTCTTGTTTGTGGTATAATAGTGTATAGATATAGATGTTTTGACATTTTGGTAACGTACATATACATATGCTAGGTATATGTATAGGTATATTTATGCTCATTGACTGTACCAAGATGAATCACACAGATGATGAGACAGGGTGTCTCGCAAGTAGTACGACCAACTTAAAGGGGCGATAGGTGGGTAGGTCATCTACCAAATATAGAAAAAATCTCTTAAATCAGGGGTAACTGGATGAGACTCTTTCTAGGATAAGTTCACCTTTGTTCTATTCTCTGTCATTATTCTATTTATTTTTATTTGGTTATGTGCAATAAAGAGTCACTATATTAAATATAAGTTTCACTGTTTTCGAGATATTACGTTTTTTATTTAATTTTTCCTGTTCTATTTGACTTTGTTCAAACTTTGCCCACACTGAGGGATAAAACTTGGTGACACTCTTACTAAGGCAATTTTACTAAGACTGCATTTGGTAGATGACGATGAGTTATCATAATCAGGGGCCTTACCATGACGTCTTAATACGTTTAAGTTCGCTCGCTGTCAGATTCATACTAAAAGTGACAGCTAAAACTTGAACTGCGTCGGAATTAGGACGTCATGGTAAGGCCCCAGTGCCTTGGGGGGCTCTCGCTTGCTTCTCAATTAACTAAACTTATAAGTAACATAATGAATGTTTTAACTAACGGGCCCGCAAACCGGCTGGGCCTGTGCTATGGGTGTCATCATATGAACAAGTTTCTCGATTGCATGTCTACAGTTAGAGATCTTCATGATCAAGCCACTAGTTTCTATCCTTCGAAGATTCGCCTGTGGTAAAGTCAACTAACTCCTTCATTCAACCATTTAACCCAGGGATTGTTAAAGCGGGGGGTGCGCTACCCAAGGGGGGCGCAGAGGCAAAGGCGGACGTAGTACGGTCAAGGACCTTATTTACACACTAGCAGCCCGTCCCGGCTTCGCACGGGGTAGACAATTATTTATTTTTGGAAATTTGAATATAAAACACTTTTTTTTCACAAATATTTTTATTTGTATGTAAGTCTGACGTGCACGCCCCACTCCTGTATTTCAGTGCCCCCTCCACCCCGCCCGCCGCGATGCCCGGCGCGCTTTTCAGACTGCATCGCAAACAACGGCCACGGCGCTATGGCGGTTTTGTTTACTGTTTGAATTTTTTAATTCGTAATACCTTTTGAATGGAAAGTCCAATTTAAATAATTTAAAAACTATTTTATAGGTAGTTAAATGGTCTTGACCATAAAATAATTTATTTGGATAAGGATTAATATAAACACATAAATAGCATGGTTTGCATTTGGTTAGCATTTTCATTAATGTTTAAAATGAAAAAAGTTGTTGTAGTGACATAACTACAATAGTTGGACATATGCTACCGCGGAGTTTTTTGTAGACATCATGATGTTCTTCAATATTGGTGTACATTATTTTGTTCTATCTAATAGTTTCGGCAGCGCATTCGACGAAAGACATTTTAAGACTCATTTTTCTACACCTTCGGTTACATTGTTCAAATTTTACCAAGGATCCCTAATTTTTTTCAAAATGAAATGTAGCCTATGTCAAATTGGAAGAATGTAGCATTCTATTGGTGAAAGAATTTTTTTAAATCGGCCCAGTACTTTTTGAGCCTATTCATTACAAACATACAAACATACAAAAATAGGTACATCTTTCCTCTTTATAATATTAGTGCAGATTAGCCGCGTTTAAGCCCTACGCCGTAGGGCCTACGGCGTAGGGCCTACGGCATTGTAAAAGCATTATACATACGGCATTATACATACTTAATATTGTGATGCTTGAACATCTGGACTACGTACTACTAGGGGGGCGCGTAATAGATATAAGTATAGGGAACCCCCGATTTAACCACTTATCAAGCATAGCTTTTAGGTGGTAGGTCCGTCGGCTACACCTTGCATCTTGCTTGCACTGCGCTGTGTTCCAGCGGGAAGAGTGAGACAGCCAGTGAATTTACTGGCACCTGACGTATCCCGCGAATTTCATCTTACACTGTTGTACGTTACAGTAACCAAAAACCTTAGTGTGGACGTGGCGTTCAGCGCGCTCGCAAACCACGCACACTAGGGCTTTTAGTTACAGTATTACGTACCTACCTATAACAGTTCTGTTAGGGTGCGACGAGTTAAGGTGCGACAAAACCGCCGCGTATACGCAGTGACGTGTCGTATCCGTCACGTTTTCTCACCGTTTCTTCATACATTTTGTTGCGATTCCGTAACGTCACCGTTTTTTAAGCGGCGGTGTGGTCGCACCCTTAACGTTTGTACTGATTAACCGCGCAAAGCTGTTGCAACTCCATCAAGCTAGATAACTCAATAAATTAGCCATTTTACTTACAATGTGATCTTTATACTGGATCGTAATTAACTAATTAACATAATCGCCGCGACCGGTTATGGTAATCGAGCGCATTGTGGTACGGTCCCGTGCATCAGTGCTAAACATAATATAGGTAGGTACATATAACTAGTATTTAATTTATCTTAGCTCAATAAGTCAAGATCTTGTACATGTTATTTAATTTTATTTATAGTAATTAGATTACGGTGTTATTTAATAGGTAGGTAGCTACTTTAATTATTTATAGGTTAATGCACATCATTTATTAACGTCATAAATATTTTGATATTAGACGATACCTACGTATATGGTCACGCGAATCAATATCACTACATAGTATAAAACAAAGTCGCTTTCCGCTGTCTGTCTGTGCCTTTGTATGCTTAGATCTACGCAACGGATTTTAACGCGGTTTTTTTAATAGATAGAGTGTTTCAAGAGGAAGGTTTAATACATGGCATAATATACCGTGCGAAGCCGGAGCCGGTCGCTAGTTTTATCAAATAAAATACAACTAATGATAACCAATGTCAGCTCTTGTATAATTTTTGTGTTACTAAAACGTTAGTGGCTTTATATTTCCATTCTTTTTAATTTCGAGGGGAAAGGGGCGGTGTAAAAAATGTCTTGCTAAGTGGGAACCTTTGCTCTAAAAAGGGCGTGAGACCACCACGCAAGTGTCGTAAGCAGTCGTTTGAATTTTGTCAGCGACGGTACATGTACTGTACGTCACTGCAGCAGAGGTCAGCGAGTGGCAGGCTCGGAAATCGAGCGTCTTCACGATTTAATGATTAGCACAATAAAATTATGTTCCCGTCTAGTTCTTAACTAATTACGTAGGGTCGTAGGGCCCGTGCAATTACAGCCAGTTTAGAAAAAGTTGAAATTACATAATTCAACGTTTGAAATTAGTATCTACAGTACAGTCGAAGGGATAAATATCGATATAGCCAAATACGTCAAATATAATATAATGTAACACCGACCTTATTGTTTGTGGCATTAAGGTGCATAGATGTTTTTGACGTCTTGGTACATAATTATTTATGTCCTTGACTGTACCTGTTTCAAAATTAAAGTTTAAATAAATATCGTGCGTACTAAAGTAATTTTTTTAGTTTCCTTTTAATATGTTACTACTAGCTGTTGCCAGCGACTTCGTCTGCAAAGAATTCGTTTATCGCTATTCCGCGGGAACCACGCAATTTTCCGGGATAAAAAGTAGCCTATGTGCTATTTCAGACATTTTTCTATCTGTGCCGAATTTCATCCAGATCCGTTGGGCCGTTCTGGCGTGATTGAGTAACAAACAAACAAACATCCATCCATCCATCCATCCATCCATCTATCCATCCATCCATACATACATTTAGATTTCCTCCTCAGTCTGAAACCAGTACTTTCATCATCAAAATGTCATGCTTTCTTGGTTCGATAATCAAAATAATTAAAAACGTAAGTAACTCTTATTTCATTTACTTCTAAAATTAATAATTAATACACATTATACTTTGGAATGCGTCATTACATAAGTATGCGTGAATATTATACTAAACGAATGAAGCTTGAAATCGTAAACCGGTCTTACTAGTTGAGATATACATATATCTCTCAATAGACGCAGTGGAACTTTTTTGACGATTCTAAGAGCAATTTTGTGTCTCCATTTAGATTGGCTTCTTAAAAAAACGCGTAGCTGTAAAGACGTCAGTTGAATTGAACATTTCCGCAGCTTTTTGCTGCCTCATTTCGACGGATTAACGAGTGCATAAATAGTGATTTGTTAGATTAATAAAGAGTAAGAAAGATTGAGTTAGATTTTAATTTGATGGTTAAACTGTTGCTGGATTTGATAGCGCCAGGCGAAATGTAAATGTGTCGTCGACGATGCTTGGTCGACGCGCAGTCGAAACACGTTCTCGCTAAATAAGGAGAGATTCTGACCTCCGTAGCGCAACGGTGAATCACTCAGACGATTTCGAGGCAAGTGATCATCAGATATAATAAATCCTTCATACTTTACAGAACGGAATCCAATGAACGATCCAATGTTTACGATTTACGCTATAAGCAGTTAGGATCGCAACCCTCTAAACGTTCGCCGTTCGCGCGAGTCACTCCACTAAATCCAATACATTTTTATTCATGAAACGATTGACATTTGTATGTTAATTCACAGCGTAGGTCCCGACTCGAAGGATGAAATATTGAATTATTGCCGAAAGTCGGGGATATATCGAAGAGGCCTGCGCGATATTAATCCGCGGCCAGCCTGAGCCCTGGCAGGAATTCAAATAAATCGCGTTGTGACAAACAAGAGGTATAAATCAATCAGGGCAAGGTGGCGTGCAGCCTCTATTGCAGCTCCCTAGGAGTTTCCATTTCATATCAAAAGTGGAACGAATTTGTATCGGTAAATTTATGGCCAAGGTTAAAACTAAACTCGTTATGAGTTCAGCTGGAGCGGAACTTTATTTATAAGTCACATTTTTGATTTACGCATTTTCCTACCCGTTAGTGGAAATCTGTAGGCAATGCGAGAATTTTTACTAGTATGAAAAACTATATATCCCCTGTTTTATCGTCTAGGTTTTTAATGACTTCAACTCAAGTGCCCGGGGAGCGCGTGGACCTTTCTTGAAGACGGACTTCGCTATCCTCAAGACGATGAACGGAGGTGAAGCAGTCGCCGCAGCCGGAATCGACCAAATTAAATAAATATAACTATTAGGTAATTGAGGTTATTTTAACGCTGCATTAGACGATTTAGACGTAAAGCAAGGTCAAGTGGGCAGCCTTTTTTTACGCGCGATTCAGAATGGTCTACTATTACGCGGTACAGCGACATCTAATGACAAATAGAAACAACGAAAGCAAAACATTTCGTCACTGAACACTGAGTGATTGCAATTTGCAATACTGATTCAAAAGGTGCGCAAAACATGTCTATTTGATGTTTGCAGTACCTACCGTCTATGTACCGTCTTATGTTCTATGAATGATGACGATGATGTCTGCTGATAACATTTTTTCTTAGTAATGCACTATATTAAACTATATTGCTGGGCATGAGCAGTAAGCATAGTAGTAACATGATTGAATGATGAAACTTAGATGGCCTGTTTACTTAATCACTACATAGGTATGATAAAACAAACGCCTCCGCTGTGTCTGTCTGTCTGTCTTTTCACTATAAACTGAAAAACTACTGAACTGAAGTTATAAAGCGTGGTTCACTTTGATTTAGGTACAAGTTTATAATTTGGCATAACTTTGTGTAAATTGATTGAAATATAGCAACAATTTTTGGAAGTGTCGCCGAAGAAAAGTCGCGCCACCCTGTGATACAAATTTTAATTCTGCGAGGACGAAGTCGCGGACAACGGCTAGTTGTATACATATGTACTTATAATTAAAGTAAAGCTAAATTGTTGTCGTTAAGTTCTTTGATTATTTACTTATTCACTTTGGGGAAGAATTTGATTGGAAGCAGTAAACGCAAATAAAAATATATGATTTCGTCGTTACAACTACTGTTTAAAGTCGCCCCGTAATTTTATCAAACTCACCCGGGCTGACGCCGTAAACTTAACAGTGCTTGTTGGACTAACAGGTCATTTTACTTCTTTAGTCAGAAATTAATAGACTCGTCAATTATGTAACCGAAACGTTGACAAAATCACAAGTTTTTTAAATTATTTGACTTACCTAATGTATGATAACGTCTACTCAAGTCAAGATACGACATCGGCCGCTCAAAAGTGCGGTATTTGTTATTTGCCTATATATATAAAACAATTCTCAAAATCGGTTTGAGAGCGGTTTTCAACGCAATGCGCGCTGACCCCGACGCCAAACGATGTCGCGAAATATTTAAGAATTTCAGTCAATTCACGGAATACTGAGGATGGCGCGAGAAACAGCTAATATTTATATTTTATATTAATAGTCGAAATACTAATTATGGCACCGAAAGGTACATTAGATAAGGTAACGTCTCCCAAGTTATTTGGTTCAATATTATTGTAACAGTCTAAATAAACAAATTATCAAGGACTGTTGCTGTTCGCTTTCGCTGGGCCCTTGAACTATACGAATGAATTAGATTTCGTGCAACACAGTGCACTGCAGTTTTATTACACGTTTCCGCGCGACGGATTCTTATTCAAGGCGCAGTGTATCGTGTACAAAGCGCAAGTCCCTACGAAATCATGATTATGTCGCCAGACTGTTGACATTTAGTTATTATGCGATAAGATATAGAACGGTGGAATCTTTTTAATAGAGTTACTTATACTTTTTTGAAAATAGAAAGACATTCTGCATCCTTTATAATTATTTTTCGTACATCGTACTATTTAACGAGCAATGCTTGATTGATATAGGTATGTATATTATATTGACAAGTCGCCGTCGCTCATTAGGCATGTCACCTTATTGCGATGGGGTTCTACGGTTACCTTATTTGGTTTAGAGATTACTCGGTAAATTGGCACAAAAGATAATAGTTGAAAACACTTAACAAAAACTGAGCAACTGTCCCCCAGTCAGTTTAAATTTATTTTACAATACCTTAATAGCTATTTGGACTGGCTATGGACATGCCTAGATTTAAGGAGTTGACTGACACCTTCAATAGTGAAGTGGGACTGTACGAAGATGAAGCATCAAATATTTAAACAGTTTTTTATGTGATAGGGCAAACGAGCATGCGGGTTCCCTGATGGTTAGTAATCAGCGCAGCCCGTGTCCGCTCATAACGCATACGGGTTGCGGGTGCGTGGCCGTTCCTTTCAGGAAAGAGTAGGCTTGTTTTATGAAGATACCTAAGTTCTACCGATCCGGTAAGTAAATTGGAGAAAGTTCCTCGCTATAGGCTAACGCAAAAAAAGTTAAAATGATCAGGGGCCTTACCATGACGTCCTAATTCCGACGCAGTTCAAGTTTTAGCTGTCACTTTTAGTATGAATCTGAAAGCGAGCGGACCTAAACTGAAACGCATTAAGACGTCATGGTACGGCTCCATATTACTGTACAGTTGCAGCGATGCAGCGGCTGGCAAAGTGTATGAAATTCCATTATTGGTCAGTTTTTTTACTTTTAAAAAACATGTTTGGACTAAGAACATTCTTTGCAAACAGCCAAATGCTCGTAAATACAAAATTAAAAATGTCTTGAACAGTTTTTTTAAGATCAAAAACTGTGGAAAAAAAGTAATTAAGTTGTCTGATTTTCGAATCCAAAGCAGGTATTGCGGGTGGTAGGGCTTTGTGCAAGGTCCGTCCGGATAGCTACCACCATCTTACTCGCTAATCCTGCCGCTAAGCAGTAGTGCTTGCACTACTGTGTTCCGGTGTGGAGAGTAAGACAGCCGGGGAAATTACGGGCACAAGAGGCATTTCATCTTAGCCCTCTAGGTTGGCAACGCATCTGCAATCCCTCCGGGGTTGCGGGTGTCTATGGGCAGTGGTGATCGCTTACCATCAGGTGACCCACTTGCTCGTTTGCCTTCCTATTCACATAAAAAAAAAAAAAAAAAAAAGGTATTTAATTTTAAATAACTTCATAACATTTTAAACTTTTAGTTTTTTTTTTAAAAGTATATAATTATATTTACAATTTTATAGTATAGTAAACGAAATTATACTTTCAAATGAAATGGCATTAGGTATCTGAACAAAAATGGGAAATTACAAGTACCCACTGTTGCGTGAGTAGAACATTGCGACAATGTTGTTCAATTTCGAGTCAGTGGAATAATGTTAAAATTTTATTATTTTATTTTTTCGCATGGTTGGAGAAAATCACTACACATGCCTCGGCGGAAACGGCAATTCGTGGATTCGTATTTAAACTGTCTAACTCAGTAGATGCATTAATATACTTTTAAATAATTAGTTAAAAATAAAGTAAAGAAGAAATCGAATAAAATTAGTTTTAGTTAGCTAACCTTAGATTTGGATTGTGGGTAAGCTAAGTAAAAGCTTGAATTTTTTCAGGCTTTTTGATTAATAAACAAATGTGACATTCAAAGTGTTTAAATTTTTACCCAAGGGGATAAAATAAATAGGGGGTTGAAAATTTGTGCGGAAGTTTTGTAATTATTGTAGTTAGAAGCCTTAATTTTAGACGTTTGATTAGATATAGATAAACACGTGTTTCAGGGTTTTAAAAACCCTTGAGAAAGAGGGGGGTAGGTAAAATGGGAGTTGACCGTTATATGGCAGTGCAGACGTACCTACAGCCTAAACCTATGGACTTAGCAAGCTGAAATATTTCACTTGGGTTCCTTTTATCAATACTAATCCATATTATCATACTAGCTTCTGCCTGCGACTTCTTTCGCGAATTAGACTTAAGAAATGATGTTGATATTATGTAGTATCTATTGTGTAATAAGTATTTACGTTGCGACTCTATGCAGCTACATACGCTATCCCGCGGGAACTATGCAATTTTCCGGGATAAAAGGTAGCCTATGTGTTTATCTAGGGTACTCACATCGTCACAAACAAATATTAGTAGGATAAATGCAAAAGTGAGTCTATCTTTCTGTTACTTTTTCATGCTTACAACGCACCGCTGATCCTATTTACACTCCATTTGGTATATGTGGTTATGGTCCAGGGGAAAGACATAGAATAGTTTTAATAAAGGAAATCATTACGTTAGTAGGAGGTGAAAAGGGGGGTGAAATTTACTACGAAGATACATTAGGTACTCAATGAGGAATATAATTTGTGCTCCAATGGAATGTTTGCTTCTTCTAACTCTTTTATAGGCGTTAAAAATTAAGCTACCTGAAATACTTAAATATAATCGTAAAAAAAAAACAATAAACATAGGGCCTTTATCAATCTGTGGCGCCTTATAATCGTTGGAAATTTCCAACCGAGACCTTTCTTAATAAGCAATTATTGAGGTTACATTGATTTAGCCAGCCGCCATCTTGCTTTGATAACAAACGTATTTGCACAGCAGTGTAAGAGTGCTCTAGTAATATGTATGAACATCCATTCATGCGTGGAAAGTAAATTTAGTTCCCATTGTTAATTTCAGCTCAATGAAAGGAAATACTGTTTGTTGTTTTAATGATAAAACATTTTTTAGCCTTCAGTAGGCGATATTCCATTTGATTTGGTTTCAGTTTGGTGCGAGTAAATAAAGTACTTAACTGATGTTGTTTTATAAAAGAAATAGCTGTTGCCCTCGACTCCGTCTGTGTATGCGAGTTTCCATGATAAAAACTATCCCATATCCTTTCCCGGGACTGAAACTATCCCTATATAGAATATCGAATTCCAACAAAGTACTTAAGCCAGGTCAGGGTTTTAAATGTGAAGAGGTACCAGCCTGACAGATACATTTTCGCATTTATTAAGTAAATATAAATCGTAAAAGTTGCGGGAAACCGGTGGATGCAGATGGCGAGTTGTCGTTCATTATGGTGTGCTGAGGGGGAGGCCTTTGTTCAACAGTGGAGACGTTTTCAGGCTGATGATGATGATGATGAACTAAATATATTAAGTGGGACAAATTGTTTAAGTCCTAAATTAAAATGTTGCTAATCTTAACAATGACTATCTCAGGAAATTATGTAATATCGTTACAGTAATAATAAAATAAGTACCACGAACTATAATATTCATAATCGTCATATTCAGTCAAAAAGTAATAAACTAATAAATAATCGTGGCACTACGTCAACCCTAAAGGCAGGCAGATACATTAAATATCATTAACATTCATACATTGCTCAACCTTTTAGTGAAACCAAGGTTAACGTCAAAATAAATAACGATTCTTCACAGATTATTTTTCTTCCATTTATTGATTGGACACAAGACTATTTATTACCAATTATAATTTCATCCAAAACGGGAAGGGCCTTTCTTACCTCACTAATTAGTCCTGCAAATTCTCTCGTCAAACGACGCACGCGATATAGCGTCGACGGCTTATTTTGAAATCTGTTCACTATCAAAGCTAATAAAATGTTTGTCTTGTCTTGTCTAAATGCGCGACACCGTGAACCTTCGAAACTATTACACAAACAACCGAACCTAAAAATATCATTTTTAATATGTACAAGCTTTTCTTGGTGACTGCAGTTTTTGTTGACTGTACCTACCTGCATCGTCATCTATCAAGCATTATGTATACTAAATTTCAAGTTCATCGGAAAAACACTCGAAGAGTTCCCTTTTCGGAGACGATCCTGGCTGGGTCACGAGAATTTCAATTCAAGATTATTGTACTTTCACCAAACTTACATAAGTATACCAAGTTTCATGTCAATCCGACTACGAAAAGTCGGTCAAAATTCACTTGCAAGATTTGATTATAGACACCGGGATAGTTACTAAAAGCTTATAAATGATGCTTGCCAATACCGCGGTATCTTAGAATTATTCGCTAACTACGTCACACCAACGTGGGCCCATGGGACTATCTTAGAAACGTTGACAACTCATGCCTTAGTCCATAGTCATAGGCCTAGATGGTGGGAGTGAAATTGCCAACATTTCTGTTCCGAACAAGGATCCGCGGAGATTCGCGTCGGCGTGTTAACGGTCCCATGTAACGGTAGCATTCATTTGCTATTCACCCGGACCGACGACATCGATACGGCCATAAGGATTTTACTGCTCTCGTGCTACCTACAATTTGACTGAGTAATCGCTAGTAATTTGGATAAAAGATACATCTCATTGCAGAAAGAAACGTTGATGAAATCGACGAAATCGATGAAATCGACACCAATGGATACGGAGAACGTAGGTAATGATGACTTTCTGTAAAATAATACTGACCATACGAAAGAGGAGATAATTAATGATCCGCAATAATGGCCCATTTTCATATTACAAAGATCAAACAACGTGTTAAGTAGCTTCAAAATGGTAGTCGTTACCTTTTGCATTAAAATAATCATTAACTTCCGTAATAATAGTGATTAACCGGTGAAATACGCTAAAACTCACACGTGTAACTCGTGTAAGTCATAATAAAATAGTCCGTCTCGCTCTTTGGAACGATACATAAATCAACGGTAGAACGAGACGCACGATTTTAACGCCTTGCTAATTAAGTAAGCTTACAATGACATCGACTATTTTAGTTTCATTCCACCTGTATTACGTGTAACATAAAGTTTGTAATTGTGAAGCTAGCGTTCTGTTCTGTCTGAATGGACATTGTATGCGTTTCATTATTAATCGTTGCCACGGGTAGGCCTTCCAAGGTCACCGAGTTCGAGGTAAAGCGTGAATCTTTGCGTGACAAGTTTTGCCTCATTCTTAAATTTTTATTATACCAGAAAACTATTTTGTGCCATCCCTAGCGACCATCTTCCAAAACAATCCTGTGACGTCACGCAACCCGGAACAACTACTGAGGATACGCAGCAATCAAAACTCATTTGCAAAAACAATTGAGTGGTCAAGGATTTAGGTTACATAAAGACTTGTCTCATTACTCATTACGTGGAGCTCAGTGATTTTAAAAGCACCTAATGTAATGACGCATATGTTTGGGTTTGGGCAAATGAGCCCAAACAGCTAATAAATAAATTGAACTTGTTTTTTAGCTGTCAGTTATTTAGTAGTATTTAATCTAGGCGATAATGGAACTCTTGCATGTTAAGAAAAACTTTATAAAATTGTTAGAGGATTTTATTTTATATATTGGTGATGAATTAGTTGTAAAAATTTCAATATTATAGGTCGTATTCTACATACACCACTATTATAACGAGCCATGAGTTCAATGGCTCTTGAAAAATTCTAGATCACCATCGTAATATTTTTACTCTGCTTTAAGAGCCGCAGCCACTAGAAGCGAGGGCGTGTCACGACCAACGTCATGTGACCAATGTTTATCAGCACCCAATTCGCTTAATGCTTTTAATAATTCCATCGCCGCTTCTCTATGACTCTCAAAACGAACGGCCCTTGCGTAACGCAATGGACAGCGCTATGAAGAAGCAGTCGTTTTTTTATCTTTTTATATCGCGCGAGGTGTAGAGATAACGCCGTGGCACTGCGCAGTTTGACCGCGTGGAAATTCGTAGAATGAATAACTAGGTGTAATATTGACGTCCAGAAGCTTTTAGGTATGTGGTGGAATGTAAGTTCGTTTTTCTGAGACGTAGTTTTTCCCGCGTGTTCGAAGAAAGTTTCGTAACGTCACTAATTATATATGTAGTATTGGACGGCTTTCAACGAGGGCTCATCGATCGATACACTTATCAGATTAAAAATGGTCTAGCATTAGTTGGAAGTATCTAAGTTAGTAATAATGTACACTTTGATTGCAACCATCATTTTCACTTGCTGCAAACCAGAGGGATATATTCAGAGCTATAATTTATCGGCTCCTCGTTATAAGGTCAAACGCAATGGTGATAAGAATATGACGCTAATTACTTGTTATCAATATTGCTGGCCAGTCATATGGCTGATACATCTAGGAAAATTTGTGAAGAGCTATAAAAATGAAACAAAACCAAGTGATGCCCTTGTTCCAACTATCAAACTGTACTCGAGGTCCTTTCACTTAGAATCGGTATGCAAATTTAAGAAAAACATCACATCATGTACGACCCAAAAGTGACACTTAAAAGAAAACAAAACGTTAAAAGATTCGAGTTCCTTGGATTGGATATACGATTCAATCTGAACTTCGGCGCGGTTATTGGATGGATAAAAATGGTGTCCTACAAGGTGAGGCGATGTTTCACGCCGGAACAGCTTCGTACTCTCTACACAGCACAGGTTTGATCGTGTATGGAGTCTTACTGACACCTTTGGGACGGGTCCACCAATTATCAGTTGGCCGCGCTGGATTGAGAAGAGCATCGATCCATTCCTTAGAAGTTGCATTAGGAGGAGACAACACCTCCTAATGCAACTTCTAAGGAATGGAATTCACTCCCATTGTCTGTATTTTGGAACAGATACAACCTAGGGCTTTCAAGGCTCCACTGATTCAGTGTGAACCTTAGGCTTATTCTTTACTTATTTTATAGGGTTAAAACGCTGGTCAATTTAGTGTAATAGAAGCTTCCCAAAATAGGGACTTCCAGAAGCGACGATTTATTTCTATCTCTTACCTTCCATCCTGCTGATGAGTTGCTATCCCCTTTATCCTTAAAATATGGCACGTTTTGGACCATCCACTCGTATATCTGGGACAATGTCAACCGGTTGTCCTGGGCAGAGGTGATGGCTTGAGTAATGAGATCAGCGTAAGAGAGGTTGCCCCAAGCATTCCGACGGGACGAATTCTTCTTTCCCACCGAGGGCAACGGGGGTGCACCTGCAGATTAAAAGCGAGATTGTAACAATTCACAAAATGCCGACTGGGTCAAAGTTAAGAAACCTAGTTGATAAGCGTGGCTAAACAGGTAACATACGCTTGCAAGTAGTAACTATTTATTCGAGTTTTTCTCGTAGGCTTATGTAAATCCCATACCATTACATTCCATTCTCTTAAGAGTTTAAGACATATTATCAAAGGGATTTAGACCGCGATTACCTTTAACGAGCTCCTAATACTTTTCTTAGAGTTATCGTATCGATAGTCAAATGTAACTTTGTCTAGGCACACTGATAAGGTTTTAAGGTTGCTACTCTTTCATAATTTCGATTGTTTATATTTTATGATGTTCTCTAGTGACAAATGGTCTATTGGCACAAAATGGACCGACTTTTACGTTATCGAATTGTAAAATTTGTTCACGCAATACTTTTTAATTTGGTAACTCATTAATATTTTTTTTCGTAGATTAATCTTCTTTTAATTGAAGTGATTAACTGATGTAATCCCCGTCATACTTTTTATAAGCAATATAGTTCCCGACTCTCGCCTGAGAATATCATAACAATCATCAGACGTTTTCGCCTTCCTATGACAGTGTTGGCAAGAAATCAAAGATTCATCACGCCAGAAGAATTTTCTGGTACAATGTATGAACTAGGAAACATAACGCTAGTCAATTTAGCTAGTGTTATTAATTTCATGAAAGGCAATGACCGTGTGTGATCTCTAAACTACCAGTTGATATTTCAAGTTCCTTGCAGATAAGCAGTCAATCTATATCTTGAAGATAACCAATGATGAATTGGTACGGTGGATACTGTAACGCTACTTTTGATACTGGCTGTTACAATTTTGACAGATTGTGTGCGTATCCTAAATTCTAACTAATGTCATAGTTTTTCAGAACATAATTTAATACCACGACACGAATAATTTGAATACTAAGCATGACTTCATTTTGAACAACTACATTGACTGAATTCAGATTCAGATTTCATTCTCTTATTCCATTAGAAACTAACGTAACTGTGTTGATATCAGACCCTTTGGTTAGTAAAAAGTTTTCCGCTGCAGATTTTCCAAGAAGTCTTGTGAAACAGACTTCAATACTTCAATAGGAAAATAAGTAGCCTATGTAGGTATGCGAAAAATTTAATTTTGATGATTTGTTCATGCACGTGAGGCATGATTAATTGTTATTATGGGTATTACTTTTCAAAAGACTGTAGTTAAGGCAAATATTTACGATAGCGTTTGAATATATCCCGGCATGATTGTTTGGGCGGTGTGACGTCTGATCGTTTTTCCAACGCAGACAATTCGATAACGTTTTTACGCATAACTTGTTTTATCATTTCGCTATTCACCACACCATGGCGTTTCTAGCACTTATAAACATGTTGTGATCGAGGTACTTAAGATCAGTTACGCTTCAGTTTCATTGTATGTACGAATATTAGTGCCTTCTTGCATGTTTGTTTTGTTATTGGAGACGTAGGAGCGGGGCATAAGGCGACGCGGGCCGACCTAAATAGCCGCGGATCGGGCGAGTGCGACCCCGGTGACGGCGACATTTACCGGAGAGGTTTTGGTTGGAGTTCTTCTTGGAGCCAGCGTCCTCCGAGGGGTCGACGTAGTTGTCGGGGCGCGGCAGCGGCCACGTGTTGGAGCGCGCGCGCGTCTGCGGCTCGAAGCCCGCCTCCGGCATCTCGCCCAGCGGCTCCAGCTCGCCCATGCCGCCCTCCAGCTCCTGCAGCGCCGTCTGCGACGACCACAGGTTGCTGTAGCTGCCCCCCCCCTGCAGAGACATCGTCACTAACTTCCCGCTCGCCGCTGGAATTTTTTCGGTACAAGTGTCGATCCGCACGCTCAGCGGTGCGTGCCCACTTTGGCCGTTAGCATCACAGTGCGCTCTCGTTTCTGATTCTTTTCTATTTCCAGAACGTCGTCAGACCCGAGCCGCACTGAGAGGTTATCTGTCTTCTCCTTATCTGCTCTGTTATTCGAAGCCAATAACATGTGGTATCTCGCTAACGTTCGTAAACAGCGACGTACGCGCTCGGTGTTCGGACCGCTCCCGAGAGGCGATTTTCGCTAAATATAAGCGCAGAGCGCGGCGGGGCGGGGCGCGAACCACGTGAGCGACTATACGCCGATTTTCCAATTCATCACTAGCGGGCTAGATGCGCGATAACCTTGGAACGTGGCCCGTAACACCGCGTTTCGTGTCGCCTACGATCGTCACCGGGCCCAATATTAAGCCGCTGCGCACTCTCCGGCGTTCAGAGTTTGGCTGGCACTTTAAAACTTTTTCGCACTGAGAAATGTTATCACTAAGTGTTTAGGTAGTCCGAGCACAATCGAATGTAATCAGTCTGTCCGTTTGTGGAGCGCGCTCTTCAAAGTTCGTTCGGAAGTGTCCACGCGGTCGGAACTGGTCGCTACTGCGTAATAAGCTGAGGGAGGCGCGTGGCGCGGCATTCGTCCTCGGCCGCGAGCGGTCGCACGTACACTGAACCGGCTGCGGCGGCGAGCGGGCGCCGGGCCGCTCGGGCGCGCCGCTCGTCGCTCGTCGCTCGCGCGAGGAGGACGGAGGAGGGCGCTAGAAGTGGCGTCGTGTGACCGCGTTCGTCGGTTCTCGGCTCGCCTTCGCTCATTAATTTATAGTCCGAAATTCTTTTCACAGTTTATCGGAGCGGCTCGGGCGCGGGCCCCACTCGGCGCGCGGCCGCGGCGTGCTCGCCTCGCGTCACTTTGTTTACAAACTTTACTACGAGTCAATGCGACCTATCACGTTACGAGTTTTACGAGACAGCAGACTACTGTGTCTTGCTATAAAGTAAGAAGGGCATGGTTATGAAATGATAATTTTACTTACTGAAGTTAATATCCGCTGAAGTCATAAGCGTCGCGTCATATCTGTTGATTTATGTTTTAAGGTAGGAAAAATCCATTCAATACTAAGGTAAATACTCGTATGAACATGAAGAGGTTGCGATTTGCGATTACATACAACTGAGAAAATAAATTTTAAGGCATAATAAGCGTGTCATGTCTGTTGATTTATTTTTTTAAGGTAGGTAGGAAAATTCATTCAATACCTACTAAGTAAGTAAGTAAGTAAGTTATGTTATGGTAGGTATCTATGTACCGTGTGACTACGGCTTTTCACGAATAGGTATGTATGTCTTTACACTGTGATTATTGTGTAATAGTATAGTATCATATTGTAGGTATGTCATTATTGTCAACTTGTTTCGTACTTTTTCAGCGTCGTTTTTTGTCGTAGTTGGGTTTTAGTTTTAAAAATGACGATAGGTGAATCACCTACGTAGCCCCTGCTCATTAAAGGGTGTATTACACTTGGCTAAATTTAGGATGCTAAATGATTTAGAAGCCTAATTTAGTAAAGTGTAATCGCGCTTAGGAAGTAAGGATCCTAAAAAGTATCCTAATTAGGAACAAGGATGGTTTCTGACAAGCTGAATGGTTTAGCATCCTAGTTAGGAGTAATAATATTTAGTGCAATTAGTCGCTCTCGCCACGCACGGCGGCTTATCAGTGACTAAATTCAGGGAAAGTGTAATCAGATACCCCGTCCAACGAAGCCCAAAAACAGTCTCGGGGGAAAAAACTCGTGTATAAGCGAATTTCGGCATAGTTGTAGAGAATGGTGTTTTAAACCACATACTAAAAGTACTGATGGGACCTAACAGGAGGGGTCCAAAGGTTTTTTTTTAGTTTTTCATTAATACCTCGTAAACGGTGGCCCATAGCAAAAAATGATCTGAGACGTAATTAATTTACATAAAATTCTCTACAAAAAAGATTCTATACATGTTTTCTCTGGGATCAATATTTCATGAGATATGGACGGAAGAATATGGACATTAAAAAAATAAACATTGCTTTAAGTTACTGGAGTCTCTTAGAGCTTGGACGTTGCACATTTTGAAGCCACTTCGCCCAGGGCTACCTATAGGTAAACTGAGTCGATTCTGACCTGGAGCCAGGAGCAGCCATCGTGCAGGGGGCCGGGGGAGGGGGAGGAACAGTGGCTCCGCCGTGCTCCACTCTAAGCTCAATTTCTTCGTAAATAAAGTATGTAACTGCATCGTGTTTGGCATCATTTTCGGATAACTTAAGGATACTGAATTCAATTTTGATATGATAAGTGTACCTTGTCATACAAAAAAAACGATTTTTTTTTTAAATATCAAAATATGATTTCTCTTTTCTTTCAAAAATCTTGCACCTATTATACAAAAACTGCCAGTTAAAACTCTATGAAAAAAATATGTATAGGAGAGTTCAGTAACTTAAAGAAATATTTATTTTTTTATTGTCCATCTTCTTCCCTCCATATCTCATATCCCAGAGAAAAAGTGTATACAATCTTTTTTGTAGAGAATTTTATGTAGATTAATTACGTCTCAGATAATTTTTTGCTATAGGCCACCGTTTACGAGTTATTAATGAAAAACTAAGAAAAGGGACATTTGGACCCCCCTCCCACCGTTAGCTCCACCCCTAACCATCAGTACTTTTAGTATATGGTTTGAAACATCATTCTCTGCAACTATGCCAAAATGCTGTTATACACGAGTTTTTTCCCGCGAGATTCCTTCGTTGGACGGGCTAAGAAGCGTTCTAATTCATAAGTGTATCCTAATTAGGGTGACTAAATTTAGCCATGTGTAATAGGCGCTTAATTGTCGTAGGCTTAGACTGCTCGTAACGCGTAGCACATAGTCTGAAATGTTTTCCGAAAAATCACGTAGGCGCCTACGAATCGTAGCATCTAGAAATGTTATGCGTGTTTTGTTTTGACGCTACGACTTTTTTGGATCACACGTGTATATAACGTGTTATTTCAAACACATTTTATACACGCGTGATAATGTATGTAAAGTTTATTTTCTGCCAATGCCATAAAGTGTGTTAGAGGTAGGTAGTAAATGAAAAACAAACAACTTCTCCGTTCCGTCGTGGGTAAAAAGCAGTCTTATTTTTTACTTTAGCCAAGACAGTTATTAAATGTAACTTGGTAGGTAGGTACTACACGTACGAGTACAGGCGGCGGCACGTAAGTAAAACGTGGAGGGAAGATGCGCAGTATGAAAATGATGTTGTTTTTCATACTGCGCATCTCCCCTCCACGTTTTATTTACGTGCCGCCACCTGTAGATCATGTAAGAAAATAAGATGCAGTTTATCCTTACACACTGTCTGTCTGTCTGTTACGCTTTCACGCCTAAACCATTAAACCGATTTTAACCAAATTTGGTATAGAGATAGTTTCAGTCCCGGGAAAGGACATAGGATAGTAGTTTTTATCCCAAACGCGTAGTTCCCGCGGGATAGATATAAGCGAATTCTGCGCAGACGGAGCCGCGGGCAACAGCTAGTCGACAATAATATATATTTGTATATAATTAATGTGAAAAACCTCAACAGGAGTGTGCAATTGAACCAACCCAACCAACTTGCTGAAATACATATTACCTAATCCCGATAAGAGCCGAGGGATGACAATAACAAGAGCTAAAGGCCACACAGTAATTGTAATACATTAAATACCTACCAAAAGTTAATTTTAAATAGCCGGTGTTTTTGGCCGCGATGTAACGACCGTGGTCGCGCACGAGTACACTGCCGCGCTATGACAAAACACTGTATCTTGAAAACAACAAATGTGCAGAAGTCGCATTAAACTGTTTTTTAAGTAATTTGCTCCTAAAGCCGTGGTTACTCATCCGATCTCAATGAAATTTGGACAAATTGAGGATGATGTTGTTTTTGTTGTAGCCAAAGTACAAAATAACAGAAATTCACATTTTTTTGTACATTTTCAAAATAAAATTTGGGGAGACTTTGGGAAAAACCCCCGCATGCTTATTACGTAACTCGCTCGCGATTACCATCGTGTTCATTTTGACAGTTCATGTATGGGCTGACAATTGGCATCGGAATCAGCTAGCTGTCACATTCATACAAGAACTGTCAAAATGAACACGATGGCGATTGCGAGCGAGTTACGTAATAAGCCTGAGGTTTCAAGTATCAAACACAAAATTAGTACTTACTAAGTAATATCTTTTATTTCAACCAAAAAATATTTACAAAAAACAAATTAAACTAAGATTAAATTAAAAACTAAACTTAAACTAACTATAAAAAGCTATAAGTTATAAAAAGAACACCCCGTCCAGCCCTGCTGGCTGTGGCAGGGTTCCCAGGACGCTAGCGGCATTACCCCTTTGGACCGCAAGTGCGATCCGCTGGGATAAATACACGCCAGCTCTTGGGTCCCCTGAGGCGTCGACCAACCGGGACGACAGGGCCTTTATAAAGGTTTTCGTGTCGGCTGACCAAGGCCCCAAGGTCTCAACCGCAAGCGCCGCAAACTCATAATCTTTTAGTAGAGTGGAGTATTTGCGACGCTTGAGGATTTGGGCCTGATCAGCTGCAGCGCCGGCATGTAAGGTGGTTGCCTGGATGTGGGACTGAGCGAATGTATCTACGCATGTAGCGTCCCACACCAGGGCCCTACCGAGCTTCCACGGCACCAAAGTGACACCGTCTGGCCGCTTGCCATCGTCCCTTGCCATGCCAGCTGGCTCCAAAATGGAAGGCACTGACTCGGTAGCAAGCGACCGACGTACCAGGTCGTTAATGGTGCCGTGACGGTACATACGGCCGGCGCTCCTGACACATGAAAGGCCATGTCGTCCCAGTTGATCGACCGCTTTGCCGCATACGCAAGTGTGAGGAACACAAATCCTGGCCCCCAGTCTGAGGGAAATCGCTATCCTCAGAGTACTTGGGTCCAGGACTGTGCCAATGTTCCTCGACGGCAAAGCGTTTAGCCAGTGGCCCGACTCGGGTGCACAAACGGCTAGGAGACGGGCGCGTCCTGATTCGTCCGGGAAGTTTTCGAGGAGGGAAGCGTGGGTTGCATTAAGGCGAGGGGTGTCCCAGGCCTTCTGGATGTGTTTGAGGGTGGGGGTATCCTCTCCTGGGCACGAGTCACACCAAGCTTTTTCGGCCCCCGCCAGGCTCGCTAACTCAACGTCAGTTATCTGTGGAGTATTTAAAATGATACTGACGAGAGAAAGCGAGCTGTAGGCGGAGGATAAAAATGCCGGTAGCGCCACACTGGACGAGGAGCGAACACCCAAGCCACCGAATCTTATGGGGAGAACCGCTTGAGACCATGACACTGAGTCGAAACTTATGTTTAAAATTTTGGATAGAGTTTCCCGGAGAGAATTGTCGATTGATGAAAGGATGGACGGGTATTTCCAGATCGGGCAACTGCGAAGTAAATACATAAATTTTGGAGTGAATAAACAGAACCGAACAATAAAAAGTGCCATGTGGGGATTTAGCTGGAAAAGGGTGTCAGATGTACTGTTGAATAAATTTAGTTTACAGTTAATGATCGGGTTGATGGATTCATCAAAAATGGGTGAGCCTAAAAGTGTGAGAGATGTATTTGAATGAACAGAAATATTAGGCAAAATCGCGTTAAAATTGGTCAAAATTTCGATTTTTTTTTCAGAGGAAAGGTGATTAGGTAAGTAAATTTCGCACTTCGTGAAATTTAATGAGAGCCCTATGTCGGAAAAATTTGAAATGATTTGCTGAAGATCCTGTAAAACAGTCAAAGCGTCTCCACCAAGGGAACCATCGTCAAGGTACCAAAGGTTAAATTTTGAATTTAGCTTAGAGATGATAGGGTGAATGGCCAAGCTGAAAATGGCGGGCCCAAGCGGATCTCCCTGCTGACAACCCACGCTAGAAAAAATAATTTTGTCACCGAAAAGTAATTTTGAAGGTGCTCCGTAGCATTGCCATAAATAGGGATAAAGCTCTGGTATCTCTTTCTTGACTTCTGCTAACAGAGCACCGCGGTCGACCGAATTAAAAGCATTTTTTACGTCAATTTTCACGAAAACTTCATAATCCGAACGATTCAAGAAGGTGCGTGCCGCGTGGACTGCCGCCTCACAGCCACCTTTGATGCCAAAACCTAGTTGCTGAGGTTTAAAGATGTTTGTCAGCTTCTGGTGAGTTTTCCGGCAGCATAGTTTTGAAGCCAGGCGCCTGAAAGTGCAGCCCACAGCGATCGGGCGGATACCGCCATCTTTCTTCGTTAGGGCCACGAGATTGGCGCCGTACAGCAATGGTATGATTTCGACGTTCACGCATCCTGATAACATCAAATTAATAAGCGCAGTTACTTCCTTTAGAAGTGCAGATCTTACGTCGCTTAGAGACGCGGAGGTTAGGTCCTTTAAATGCTGAGGAGACAATCCATCTAAACCTCCAGCGGAACCGTTGGGGAACGAAGTAATAGCCAGCTGGACTGCATCTTCGGATACGGCGACTATGGGATCATCAGATTTGGGAGGATCTGGCAACTTCAAGGCAGCGGGAGGTGACGGATGCTTCTCCAGCAAGGCGGCGTAGGATTTGGTGGAGTGCTCAGCCAAGTCGTCGTGAGAAAACAAAAGACGGGCCGCTCCGCTTACATTTCCTTCTGAAAGTTTATTTTCTATTGATTTTATTTTTGATTTTCGAGAACATGTGTGGTTGTTATGTTGGTTTTGAGGGATATTAGGTAAATCAGGAACTGAAGATGAATTATTCTTTATCTGAGATGTGAGCGAGGCTTTTTTTGACTTGTCGGCGTGTAGAACTGTGTAAGGAAATGTAAGTAGACACTCCCAGGCCTGGGTGGAGTTTTCCGAGACGACCTTGGCTATGCACTTGGTGAGGCAACTGGCAACCGCTACGCGAGCACCACGGGGTATTCTTTTTATAACAGGTATTGAAGCCTTCAACAACCCTAATCTCTCAGCAAGAGATTTGTTGACAAAGGGGGCTGCTGTAGAGCCCCCAGCGGAGGAGGACGCAGGCGTTGGCTGAGAGACACTCGGCAGTGCAGGGTCGACAACCATGCGAGTGCCATGTCGACGCGCGGTATGGATGGCAAGCCCCCTCTGACCCTTGTATTGCTTGTTATCTCCGCAGGCAGGGCAATACAGCAGATCCACTGAGATTGAACAGGGTTGTGAAGGCATGGAATTAAAAACTAAAAAACTTAAACACTAAAGAAAAAGCATACAAAAACGAAATATAAATAAAAAACTCAAAATAGTCCACAACAGAAAGCACTGACACTGGCGTTGTCACTTTATAAAAAGGGCGCAGCCCCAGGGCGCATGCGGGGCTTCAATGCAGTCTAGCGGGTGAGCCGCCGTGTTGACGTTGACGAGGCAACCAGCGTCGTCGCCGCCGCTACTTTCAGCAGGCTTTGCACGCGAGCCGTGAAAATATCATTCGATAGTTGTAGAAAAAAAAAAAAAAAAAAACTTACTTAGTAATAGTCATACAAACTTGCAAAAACCCCTGAACGGTACCTTCATTCTTAAACCTCAGCGGACTGATAGTGTTTACAGATAATTGTTTGTATCATAGCAATCGCTTCACGTTTCGTTTGCGATTATTACGATTCAAGAGACCGTAGACCTCAGCATTTTTCATCATTTTTAATTTTATATAAATGCCGGCACGTAAGTCTAGCGATGACATTGTATGCTAAGAAGTATAAAATACGGTATCCGTGAGTGCACAGATGACAGATCACCTCCACGTGACTCGTCATCGCTAGACTTACGTGCCGGCACCTATATCTCTACACTTTCCTGTGAAAAAGGGTCTTGACGGACAGACAGGCAGACGGACAACGAAGTGATATTATAAGGGTTCCTTTTTCCTTCGGAGGCACGGAACCCTAATAAGTCACGCGAGTAAACCCCAGCATGTGTTGTAATGTATGTAGTAGTTACGAGTATGAATGAAAATCGGGGAAGTATAAAATGAAAAACATTACCTCTTATATCATTGAAATTTTAAATAGGGTTTTAGAAATAATGCTGGTTTTAGTTAAATAATACCTATGGTTGATTTTTAATGTAAGTACAATTGAGTTTGAGTTTGCTAAAAACAAAAGTTAATTTGTTCATGGTAAAAGAACAAGAGTGACAAAACAAAGACTTTCAGATAATGTAATCAATATTCAAAATATAACACAAAAACTTTGGATTCGCAAAACAAACGAGGTAAAAGTGGTAAAACCTCTGTTAGGTAGGTGCGTAGGTACTGTAGTGATGTAACAAATATTAATACATAAGTACATACTTTCGCGAATGAATGTTCGCATCGTATTTAATATTCGTGTTCGCTCGCAATAGTTTGAGCGATCATTGTGCGTAAGTAAATATTTTTAATAAAATTTCAGGTATTCTTTCAGTTACTGGCAAATAACTGCTACAAAATAAAAATTGGGAAGAAATTTACATAAAAAAATTACTTACGGTTGATTTTGTTAAAAAGTCTTGACGTAAGACATAATTATTAACGTCAGTTTTTTTTTCTTCGTAAAGGAAGGCAAACGAAGGAATGGGTTGTCTGACGGTAAGTTGTTGGGTCATTGCGTATTTAATGTCTTGGAGAAGTAAACGAAAATGTGATGTAGTAATTTTTTGTATTACTTCCTCTAAGATTACTTCGGTGTTAAATAAAAACCAATTCGTATGTAGAGCGACCGCTTAAACGAGTCCTCGCGGGCGCGGCTGCGGGGCGCGGGGTGGGACGACAAAGGGGCCGAGAGAGGTGCACTTCCCGCCTGCGGCGAGAGAGGTCCCATTTAAGAGGCTGACAACACCTAATTTTGTTGAAATTGATGTTATTTAAGCACTTTTTTAAGAAAAACTACACACAAAAAAAATACAAAAAAAATACATTGATAATTTTCGTCATATTTCAAACACGATAGACGGACTCGATACATAATTGAGCAAAATCGGCTCGATAGAAAATAATTGCAAAGATTGTTCTTATAATAGAATAGAATAGAATAGAATAGAAGAAATTTTTATTCACCAACACAACAATTCAAAACAGAAGAAACAAAAATACAAGTGATTAAAACCAAATATAAGAATTATATGCGAAGGTAAAATGGAAGGGAGACTCAGCGAGGTCGCTTGTTTTCGGCCTCCAACCAAACTAAAACTAACTTAACTAAACTAAACTACGGTAGTCGCGCTGCCACAGCGACAACATGACACCATAATAATAATAGTAGATACAATATATATACCGAGAACAATATTAAACACGTTTAGAGGCAGCAATCAAAATCAACAAACCAGGATGATGTTAAATTTACAAAACCAAATTACTTAAAACAGAAAGACTTTGATCACTGGAAACCACAGTCCAGTAACCAAACGCAAACTTCACCTTCACACTAAGCAGTCGAAAACGTTGTTAATTTAACCAAAGCATAACAAAATAAAAGGTAATCAATTAAGGGGCTTTACGGTCGTCCAGACACAGGATGTTTTTTGTTGCGACAAAAGCCACTGTTTGCAAAGTCTCTTAAAACTATACAGCGATCTAGCTTTCTTTATGGGTGGGGGCAGATCGTTCCAGCATTTTGTTGCTGCAAATCGTAAGCTGCCCCTAAACGATACTAACCTACGAATACGCGGTACTCGCAATGAGCCAGTCCTACTGTATTCATCGCACCACTTCAATTTGTCGTACAGATAACCCGGCCGACCACTCCATTTTAAGTTAAAAACCAGTGATCCCAACTTGAATTTACGCCTATTTTGCATGTTGAGGATATCGTATGTGTTCAAGTACGGCGTGATATGAGATTTCCGGTCAATATTGAAACAATATCGCATACATGAGTTCTGAACGCGCTGCACCTTTTTCTCCGTTTTCCTGTAAAGACAGGGACCATAAACCACGTCACAATAGTCTAGGTTCGATAACACCAATGCGTCCGTTAACCGCAATCTAACGGGTGTGCTTAAGAAAGGGCGAATCCTGTATAGGGTCTTGAGCGCACCATAGCACTTACCAGTCATAGACTTGACATGGTCTTCAAACCTCAACCCACCGTCAAACAGCATTCCTAGGTTTCTGACTACTAATGACTCCTCTATCGGAGCATTATTAACCATGATAGGAGGAGAGTACTGTCGAAATATATCAATCTGGCGTTTTGTCCCAAGAACCATATATTTGCACTTTTGCGCATTCAATACGAGCCCATGGCCCTCCGACCATTTTCCTATCGACACGAGGTCCGCGTTCAGCTCTCGGACTGCGTTCATGATATCCATCTCATTAGGGTCAGCTCGTATAATCACCTGCGTGTCATCAGCATACATATGCGCGAGGCCAGATTTTGTGCAACCAAGCAGATCAGCAGTGTAAAGTGAATACAGTGTCGGGCCCAGAATGGACCCCTGTACCACCCCTCTACGGATCAGCAACGGCTCGGATCGGCACCTTACACCTTCGGTATTTTGGCACTCCACCAACTGCGTCCTACTGTCAAAATAGCTGCCAAACCAAGAACAAACCTTTTCGTCGCAATCATAATATTTCAGCTTTGCAAGAAGAATATCTAAATTCAAACAGTCAAAGGCGCGGCTGTAATCCAATAGGACAAGGACAGACGCTTTATTCTCGTCAGAGGCAGCCAAAAGTTCATCGACTATGTGTAGGAGTGCTGTGGCAGTACTATGGCTCTTCCTAAAGCCGGACTGCTCACGCGGCAAGATGTTATTTAGCTCAAAGAAAGGGAGCAACTGCTGATGAACTGCTTTCTCCAACACCTTGGACAAAGCTGGCAGCAGTCCAATTGGCCTAAGGTCGTTAACACTTTCGACCGGAGATTTTTTAGGAATAGGCTTAATAAGCGCAGTCCGCCAAAACACAGGAAAGCGTCCCATTCTAAGGGAGGTATTTATTATGCAAGTTATTGCCGGGAGTGAATGTGGTAAAGTTAATCTAATCATTCTTAACGAAATGCCATCTATACCCGTTGCATCGGACGATATAGAATTAATTATTTTTAATATTCCATCTGGAGGAATTTCACTAAATGAAAAAGTGTTGTTTGAAAAGTGTGTATTTGAATATGTAAAGTTTAATTCCGGATTATAATGCGTTTGCGGTACCGTGTCTAGAAAAGATTTATTAATTTCGCTCGGATTACAAATATGGGATGGCAAAGAAGCCTTAACGTTTGTCCCTAAAGCTTTTTTCACTTCAACCCACATTTTACGTGGATTCGTAGAGCAATTATTTACCTTCCGCGTAAAATAATGATGTTTCTCTGTACGGATAGCGTTGGTCACGATATTACGAAATGACTTGTACGTTTTTAGATGATCAGGGTTACCTGTTTTTTTTGCTAATGAGCAAGCCTTATCTCTGTCAATTCGCATGGCTCTTATACTGTCAGTTATCCAAGGTGTTGGCGGGCTTTTAAACACTTTGGTGCGCTCCGGCACAAAGTGATCAAACAGCTGCAAGATCAAAAAATTAAAGCATTCGACCATTGCGTCCAAGTCACCGCTACAATCTAAAACCCATTCCCAAGGCGTTACTGACGATGCCGTTTCATAGGTGGCCAAATCAAAGTCATTGAATGGCCTATATTCTGCAATCCTTGGATGTGGTCTACAAATTTTTACTGGAAACTCGGCTGTTATAAAACCATGATCACTTAGAGAGTCGTTGTGTCGCACGTGAACACTTCTAGCCTTTAATCGTGTACAACAACATATAACGTCGATAAGAGTACTGCTATTTTGAGTGACACGGGTGGCTTCCTTAACAACCTGATGTAAGCCGTGTTCAAGCAATAGGTCACCAAATTGAGATTGACAATTACCGTTAACGGAAAGCAGGTCCAAATTAATGTCCCCTACCAAAAAGACGTTTTCATATAAAGGCCCAATGTCCGCCAAAGCATCACCCAAGTCGTCAAGAAAACGGTGAAAATTGCAGTCTGGCGGGCGGTAAATTATACCGATGCAAATTTTTACTTTTTTTATTTTTACTTCCAACCATAGTTGCTCAAGATCACGTTCCGGAACATTCAGTTTACGCGTTGCAATATCGCTTCGAACATACGCGCCAACTCCTCCTCCCCGCCGACCTGATCCACGAACCTTATGTATAAGACAGTAGCCTGGTATATTATAATATTTTATGTCAGACGAATCAGTCAGCCAGGTTTCGGTAATGGCGGTTATGTCCGGCATTTCACTTTTAATTGTTTCTCGGAGTTCATCCCCGCCAGTACTTAGCGATCTAACATTTAACAACGATATCCTCAGATTAACATTCCTAACAACACCCTTTACAACTTATACAAGCACCTAGAGACTATTCAAGTCTTTCATAGAGTTCACACGAATAACCTTTGACTTGTCCGCTTTACGGACAAAGATGCGGCAGTCCTTTACCCAAGCGTACTTGTAAAACTTCTCGCTTGCCATGTCCTTCGTAGCACGCAGCAAATGCCGGTTCGCTGGGGTTAAATTGTCAGCAACATAGATTCTCCGTGATTCTCCTGGAAAGCCCAGCGTATCTGAAGTAACGCCGGTCCCTCCATTGCCGAGTCTCTTTTCCTTTTCTGCTGCAAAGAAATCGGCCTTTTTCTCTAACGTACGGAAACGCACCAATATGCGAGCGGGCCCAGCTCCTCTAGGGGTCTTGGCAACGGTTGCAAACGACCCCCCCGCGTTGCTAGTCGCGTCGGGCTCCTCATCTGATGCGTTACTGGACTGCCGTACCCGATAAACCCACTCCACATCGTCAGCAGTTAAAGATGTTCCCACGGCTTCAGCCAATTTGCTAACAATAGCGTTCACATCCTCATTTGGGTACTGCGGGATACCGGATATTTCCATGTTATTTCTGCGTTCTCTTTGATTCCTCGAATTTTGATCCGCCTCCAATTTTTCATTTTTCTCCATTAACTTGCCCATTTGACCCTCGACCTCATCAATACGGCTCCGATTTCCTTCCAAGACGTCCACCTTGCTGCGCAGATCCCTCAGCTCCGCCTCCAGCCTTTCATTTTTCTGCATCAAGTTGCTCAGTTGACTTTCAATGTTGTCAATTTCCTTTGTCTTTAATTCTAAGACATCGACTCTGCTCTGAAGATCGTTAATGTTATCCTTCAGTCCAATACACATAGTTTCAAGTCGCTTAAATGATTCGCTGTGCTCACCGAGTTGCATAGACACCTGAGCCCGAAAAGATCTAAGCTCCTCTAGGATGTTATTATGGCGCTCAATGTATACATCCGATACATCATCAGGAGTTGCCTTCGCTGGCTGCGGAGCCGGCTGCGCGAATCGGCCAGCTCGGACCGGAGTATTACTATTGTCACCCCTTTTTTGACCCACCGTGCACAGCGGGCATATCCAAGTAGCTCTCGGCGTAGAAGAGTCGAATTGCACACATTCTGAATGATATAGGCGATCACAGGCATCGCTGGTACATTTAACCCGTTTTTGAGTTACGCCAATATTTGCCTTACACGCCTCGCACACAATTGCAACCATCGTATTCACAATTTACAACAGAAAATAAATCAATAAAAAAAACAAAAATAAAAATGCAAAAAGATAAACACAGCACGGTAGGTTCGAACGCACGAACGTTGCGCAGGCGCACGGAAATCGTATCACTGCACCACTCGGCCACTCAGTCACTGACGTAGATGGTGAAAAAGTCAATCAGTACACGCTCAGTTATATTTTTGTACTGCAGGTATTTAGTCTATCACCATGAATGGCTGACCCGCTTAGCACTTTGTTTTTAAGATCACTACACGACTGAATTCACTTTATTAGTCAACTGTTATGATTTTTACTAAACCTTTGTCTACCAAGCAAAACACACCACCGATAACGTACCCGGGAGAATGCGCAATTATTTTAAGATTATTTAAAACGGAGGAGCAAAATTTAGGAGCTGCTATCGCAATGGCAACCAACTACCCTTTTTTCCATCATCCATTCCATCATAATCATCATTAAACGGTTCTATGTCTATATTTTTTCGACGAATGGGTCTGCAATTAAAAACATGAAGCCAACATATTCATACCTACACGGCTAACGAGTCATATTTCACAAATAATCCATACTTTTTTTTATTTCTTCTTATTTGCAAGATTTAAGACGCGCGCCAAGCTGCCGGAATAGTTTCTTCTCTTTCACTCACAGGCACGCGAACCGTATGTGCGAAGAGTGGCGCTGCTTAAGGTCATTTGCTGTTGACGGCGCCTTAAGCGGTCGCTATAGCGTAGCATTCGTACTTACCCGCGAAATTGAACATCCATTAGGTACATCACTAATAATGTTAGGTAGATCAAAAATATGAAGGTGGTGGAAAATTATTATGCTAAGGACTTTTTTCCGAGACTTTTTTACATTAAGCGACAGCACTTAACAATTAACGGTCTAGGGGACGCCTCTAGGAGTAGAATAATTCACTTAAACCACCCAGAACCGTCTGTGGCACACGGAACGATATATAAATAAATATTAGGTACTAAAATAAATCGGTGAGCTATAAGGTCTGTTCATTCTTAATTGTACTATTTGGTATTTGGTGGGGTTGCGGGTGTCTATGGGCAGTGGTGATCGCTTACCATCAGGTGACCCACTTGCTCGTTTGCCTTCCTATTCACATAAAAAAAAAAAAAAATAATAATTCTTACCTCAATGAAAATTTTTGTAAAGAATAAAGTGTATTACGACAGCAAGTAAACCTGAGGCATTATTTTGTAAGTACATAATTTTGCTGATATTTTATCTCGTTCGTTATTTACGATAAAATAATTAAAAAAATATAAAAATGAGGCGTTTTGATGTTAGAATTTTGTTTACCAAATCAGACAAATAGGGATGAACAGACTTTGTGTAAGTAAATAATCACTATCACTTCGTATTATAAAACAAAGTCGCTTTCCGCCGTCTGTCTGTCTGTCCCTATGTATGAAATCTTTAAAAATACGCAACGGATTTTGATGCGATTTTTTTAAATAAATGGAGTGATTCAAGAGGAAGGTTTATATGTATAATTCTACGCAGACGAAGTCGCGGGTAGAAGCTAGTTAATAAAAAAATAGAATCCGAGATTAATTTATAATGAAGTAAAAATGAAAAGAAGGCAAAAGCAATTGTTTAAAAACCCCTCTAGCTGTCATATCACTGTGCAAGTGCTGGTGGACTTTGTAAGAATATTTGGAGCCTCATCTAAGTGATTGATCCTTCAGCTTGCGCTTGGTGTACTTACCTACTAGACGCTCCTTGGATAGGGGGACGAATATCGTTCCAGCACTTGGACGCCGCTAATTTGAAACTTCCTCGGAATGCCGCAGTCCGGTGCTTAGGCACGAGAACCATTGCCCTCCTACAATCACTCCTCGACCAAACTTATTAAAGACGTACAATGGACGGATGGACTTGCACAAGAAATGTCAGACCTGTCTGTCTGTCTGTCACAGCCAATTTGCACCGTAACTATCTATTTTTCGGAAGTGGAATCTCTTAGAACTAATGAGTCAGATAGACGTTTCCTCCTTACAATGTGCATAAATACTGGCCCCGTTAATAAATAGCAAAGGGGACTGGACGCAATTAAATAGTTCCTCAGACGTTACTCGAGATTAACTGGGCACAGGTGTTGGTGCTCCCTAATGGGCAGCCACACTCGCGGCGAGGATAACATTGCACGCGCGGCCAAATATGGCACTGGGCCGATTTTACATGCTTTATTAACTTGTAATGTTTGTGTTCGGTACGAATCTTGTAATTCAATTTTAAACCAGTTGACTTTAACAGAGTTAGCTGAAATTTTGCATAAGGTCTTTTCATTCTTAACTGTCTTATTTGGTAAACAAAATTCTAACCTGAATGTACAATTTTTTGTAAAGAATAACGTGTATTATGTTATCAAATAAACCTGGGGCAATATTTTGTACTTACATAATTTTGCTGATAATATCTCCAGTTCCTTTATTTACGATGAAATAGTTAAAAAATAGCAAAAATATAGCGTTTTGAGGTTAAAATTTTGTTTACCAAATAGGACACTTAAGAAGTAAAGACCTTACTTGTGTAAGTCGGATGACAATACAATAATGTGGTAGTGAAATGGCCCAGCCAGGATGGTCTCGGCAGTAGACATGGGGAAAAGCGTTACATTTTGATATCAGTGACTGACGATCCCGTTCCAAAAAAGTCACAGTGAAAAGTCACCGTGACTTTGTCACGCCTGTTACTCGTGTCACTGCATGATATTTGCGTCTACGTTATTTTTGTCACACTGTTATTTCATCGTGATTTTGTCACGCCGGTTACTCATATCACCATATGATATTGTCGCAATGCTATTATGACGTGATTTTGTCACACCGTTATCACACAAGTAATTGATCCAAAATAACCTTTACAAGGCTTAGAACTGTCGCACATTATAAGTAAAAAAATAAATACATTTGGGAAATTAGTTCATAGTCATCATAATCATCACAATCATCATCATGTCATCATCATTATCATCATCATCATCATCAACATCATCATCATCATCGTCATAATCATCATCATCATAACCATCATCATCATCATCATCATCATCATTATGGACGGTGTTCATCTTTTTCATGTGTTTTATGTACAATAAAGAGTTATACATATATACATACATACATCCTTTTCTACGAGTATGCTTCATTAAAACAACTCTTTGACACGGATGAGTGAGCAAGCATTCATAATTTTATCGCTGTCTCACTCGCTCTCAGGCAGCAGGCATCATCCGATGTTCGCCACGAAGTTCCGAATCCGAACACTCCCGACTAAGCCCGATTAGAGCCGAGCAGAGCCGAGTCACGTCACAGTCAGTCACTGTCACTGCATCGCGTCTCGTAACTGCTTGCGCTAGGCGCTAGGAAGGAACAGTAAGGAACGTATGTGATTTTGTAACGTTGTTATTTTGTGAAAAGTCACAGTGACACGTTTTGAAGGCGAGTCACGGTGACTTTGTCACCGTGACGTTATTTAACCCCCATGTCTACTCGGCAGGAGAGATAAGATTGGTCCGATCGTCGAAGACGTTGGTCGATTCACATTTACCTACATACTCCATACTCAGCCCAGCCATACCGAATAATGCATCAAAATGTAAAGCAAGCGGCAAAAAACGTGGCCCTCATAAATATTGTTAATGTACTTATAGGCAATTTTGTAGGGAGACTGGGCCAAATTTTGTGCCGCTGAAATTTGTCAATTAACTATGATTCAAGAATCCTTAGAAACATTTACGGGGCTATATTTAGGCAAACTGACCCACTCATATTTCAAGAGACCCTGCTTAGCAAAACTCGCAGTAGTTTCTATTTTATTATAAAATATATTATCTGGCATGCTGTTCTTAGGAGTGAGGAGGTCCATTCGGAAAAACGTTACCCGCCGAACCAACAAACGCATACGCCCTTGAATTTTTATTTTCCGCTCAGAATCCGTTTAAGTATACTTATGAACTACCACCTATCTATGAAATTTTACTGGATAGAAAAAACCTATTTTATTCCTCAATATTCTTCATCACAATATATTAAGAGAGCTGGCACCAATTTTTGGGTAGGTATTTGAGGCAACTTGTCTCGTCATTAGCTCTCCTATATACCCCAACACGGAACTACAAGCTGCAGACCTGGCTGATGAGTAGCGGGTAGCGGGGCTAAATCAACCCCTAATTATTATTTTTTACTTCCACTAATATATTTGAGGCAATATGATTTTTTTATGTGTCGTAGTTTATTGTTTAAAGAATTTTAAAAAATAAGCCAGACGATTTAGTCGGGGTTTTAACCTTGCCAGGCGCGTACAAAAAATGTATTTGAGGAAACTTGAAATTTTAATAGGGTATTATATTTATAAATAAAAAATAAGATTCTCAAAAAGACAGATCATTTTGGTGGGACCTTCTACCTGCCAGATGACCTAACAAATTATGCAAAATATTTATACACGCGCCTGGCAAGGTTAAAACCCCGACTAAATCGTCTGGCTTCTTTTATTCACATTAAACTACAACACATAAAAATTGCATATTGCCTCATATTTCTGAAAAAGAAAATGGTTCAAAAATTCAGGGGTTGGTTTAGCCCCGCTACCCACCAGCCAGATCTGCAGTTCCGTGTTGGGGTATAATAGGTGAGCTATATGACAAGACAAGTTTTCAGCTTGCCTCAAATAACCTATCCAAAAATTGGTGCCACCTCTCGGACTATATGTTATTGCCAAATTCATCAAAATCAAGAAGTTGCAGGCGGACAGCTGAGCATTTAACTACCTACCAGTGGCGTGGCGTCCATAGAACTCGATTCCCACCGGCTTGCCTATTTTAAGGCAGTCGGGCAATTTATTGTGCAGAATTCTAATTCTGCACAATAAATTGCCAGACTGCCTTTTCCTCTAGGAAAAGGCTAGTTAAGTTCCCTTCGGCTTGCCTTCTGATATACTTGACGCCACGCCACTGCTACCTACATATTATTATTACTAGCGTGCGTAGGTATAGTAGTTACAACTCACAGAGATAAAAACTTACTTTCACATAATATACCTACGTATGGATATGAAAGGAAGAACGGATTATTTTTACAGACAGAAAGTAAAGAGTCTAAATACATTGGATTGAACAAATTTTACATTTTAGAATAGTTGTGTTATGAAGTTATCTCAATTACTGTAATCATTGTAAAATCCAGCTTCAGGTTATCAATGTTATTATTATCACTGTTTTATCATCGTGGAAATGTACCTACATTTCGCGATATTAAGTCGCGGCTTTACGAACTAGCGACCTCTATGAATAAGATTCCAAACTAAATACCCCACCATTGTACACAGCACACAAAGTACACTACACGGAAAAACAGTCGTGTTGCGAAGGGCTGCTGCTCACTTTGTAATAATCGGCGCGGTGGATAGATGGCGCTGTTATCAGTAATACTCTACGTCAGATAATTCTACAGTATCTTTGCTAAAGCCTCCCTCAGAGTCGTGGAAGTCTGGAAAAGCCACCCCGGATAGCCAGTTGCTACGGGGCACTCGGCGCGCGAACTACCCTTAAATTTAACCGGTTTATTTCACATACCTACTTCTTGAATTTCCATTATAAAACATCTGTTGCTCTGTGCCAAAATGTTTTTGTAAATTCGAAGATTTTCTTTAGCTCCGGTTCGCTTGTTGCGTTGTGGAAGAAACTTTGAAACTATTATACAATAATTAAGTGGGAATTCGGAAGTCGTTCGCGCGAAATGATCGGTAAGTAAAACTTATGGTGAGTATCTGGTGTACTCAGCAACGTCAATCAATTTTAATAGATACTTAACTCGTTCCAGTTTCGATTTTTTGTGTGCAATGTCTTTTAATCAACCGTTAAATATTAACCACTGTATTTGAGTACGACTTTTAGATATTTGTAATGTTTTTTATCCATTTAAAGTCACGCCCCCGATAATACCTTACAAAAATTTACACGTAGGTACATAATAATGAATTTAAGATTTAAGTTAGTTTGAGATCGTAACTGTAGCATCAAGATGCAAATGTGAGATAGAACTGTTGCGTCTCTCAGATGAATAAATTATAATAAATGTGTGCGTGTACCTATTCTTGATATAACGACATGTATACTTTTATGAAATAACTAGCTGGTGCCCGCGGCTTCGCAGCCGTTCCAGTTTTAGACTTTAAATTTTGTGCAGTTTTAGATACATGTTGGTGCATGTTCCTCTTTTCTAGTCAGACATTAGACATAAAGCCTAAAAAATCTACTGCATCTTTTGTGTGCAAGTCGCCTGCAGCGTCTTATTTTTTTTTATTAGACTTCACAACCACATTCGATAGCAATGCAATTATAGTCAAATAGGTATGCCGTTAAAATGTGTTCAGAAGTAGATAGTGGAGGAAGATATTACCATTAAAATGACTTCCATACATGTAAAATAAAATATTATTGTATTCAAGTTACCCATAGTATTGTTTTCTTTTTTACATTTTTCCGATGTCTAGGTACTTAGTTTTATTTATGTATAGGGCTTGCACTATCCGGTATCTTTTTATTATCCGGATATTTCGGATACATCAAATCTCAGTATCCGGATATCCGGTTTTTTCGGATAATTTGAATAATTTTCCAAATATTAAAAAAAAAACGCTAATTATAATTTAAAAATTATTTACTCAACATAATGAGGAGTCTTTTTAATCAACTCAACCAGAATTGTTTGGTAAGGACTTAAAAATAATTATTTTGTCACTTTAATGAGTGAGTAATTAAAAAAATATGTACCTATGTTTGTTTACAGTTTTAAATATTAACCAGAATGAGATCCTTATTAGTGTACATACAAATCAAATAATCGACAACAATAAATGTATGAATCAAAAACAATAAAAATACTTAAGTAGGTACGAGGGGAATGCCAAAAGAAATTAGGTACTCCATGCTCATATGATTGATACTGGCAAGGTGTACACCATCATAAACGCTGGTTATTTAGTTATAAATTTAAAAATGGAAGACACGGTAAGCCTACGTATTTTATTTTTTATTTTTTTCTTGTTGAATCTAGTAGAGCTTGAGCGAGAACTGGGTATTGAATCAGCAGCATTGCAAACTATAATTCACGAACAACTGTTCCTCCATAAGCGTTGTTCAATATGGGTGCCACACAAACTCAACGATTTGCAGAAAGAACGTCGCGTGGATTGGAGCAAATTTTTGATAAATAAATTCGACGCTGATGAAATTAAAGAAATTTATGATATACTGACAGGTGACGAAACATGGTTGTATAACTATGATTCTGAAACAAAGCGACAGACTGAGTATGGTGCTTTGAAGACGAACCGACTCCAACAACATGTCGCCGAACACGAAGCACACAGAAACAAATGGCTGCGTCATTTTTCTGCAAGACGGGACATGTTGTTACTGTTCTGCTGGAGGATCAAAAAACAGTTAATTCGGAATGGTATGTTACTGTTTGTGCCCCAAAAGTATTGTCAGCTTGGCGTGACAAGCGGCCAAAGTCCAGAACAGCATCTGCTCTGGCATCACGACAACGCCGCCCCGCACACGTCTGCGAGAACGCTTGACTTTTTCGGTTCATAGAACGTCACTATTCTGCCTCACCCGCCGTATTCCCCTGACCTAGCACCTTGTGATTTTTACCTCTTTCCGAAAATCAAAGAAACATTAAAAGGATAGCGATTCGAAAGCAAAGAAGATGCCCTGGCTGCTTATCAGATTGAAATTGCGATGGTGTCCAAAGAAGAGTTTAATCATTTTCGAAGTGGTTTAAGCGGATGGAGAGGTGTATAAATGTTCAAGGTGAATACTTCGAAAAAATGGATAGTCATAAGAAAGAATACAGTTTATAATTTTTGAGTATCAAATTTCTTTTGGTATGACCGTCGTACTTAAAAGCTATAAACCTTGTTCTTCACAGTTGGGTGGATTTTTGACGTTGTAATTTGTGTGCCATACTTTATAGTATTAAAAATTACTTTCATATTTCATACAATTAAAGTGAAAATAAATATTTTTACGTTTGTTGTCCGAGAATTGATATTTGAGTGAAATTTAGACGATTCAATGATTAAATGTAAGGAAAATCTCATAAGTGGGTGGATTTTTGACGTTGTTGAAATCTCAATTCTCTGAAAACAAACGTAAAAATATTAATTTTCACTTTAATTGTATGAAATATGAAAGCAATTTTTGTATGTAAACCCACCTTATACAGATAAATGTTTGCTCCACACCACACGTGTGCATTAATATCTGATATTCGAATTATCCAAATTATCCGGATAATGAAGTGCCTCCTATCCGGATTTGAAAAATGTCCGGTTATCCGGATAATATGGATATCCGGTTATCCGGATTGCAAGCCCTATTTATGTAGAATTTATTCGAATTGAGGAACTTATTTCATTATAGGAGAACCAGTTTCGGCTCTTTCAAGTGAATTATCAAGTTGTTGAATGTAAAGGTTTTGAGAGCAACATCAACATCATACAAAGGACTGCAGCAGTTAGGTATAAATCGAAGGTCTAGTTCACAATTTAAACTTATGAATGAGAACACAACTTTGGAAACGATTTTATTGAACTTCATATCTGAACTGACTGAATGGCATAGACAATTTTATATCTTTTTTAATATTTAAAAATAGAAAGTAAACATAAACAATAAGTACATATAAAAGGTATATAAGGTCGGACTGCAACAACAATCATAAGATATTTTTTTGTCAGTGATATTGATATTGCCACTTTCTACATAGCAGTTTTGTCTATTGTTTAATCCTCCTACAGAGTCGCCAATTTAAGTGTAACATTTTACTGTTTCTTGAAACGAATAAGACGTATCCACTTCTCTGTAAAAAGCTTGATTCCCTGTTGTACAGTTTGAAAGCTATAAAGGCTCCAACAAAAGATACAAGTCAAATTTATTATGTCAGCTCTTTGTCAACAGTTGAATCTCGGCTGGCTTCAAGATAGGTAAAAGGACGAGCCGTTACAGTTTTATTACATTTTTATGGCTTCAATGTTTACCTAGGGTCCCTGGAAATACTTAGAGGTAGTATACCTACATATACTCGTATACAAACACAATTGTACCTCACAGTTCTTTTTTCGGACAAAAAGAAATACCTAACCAAAATGTGTGTGCTCTTACTCATACAACGTACAAAATTGATTTGTTAAAATAGGTAGGTATATTGTAGTACATCTGTGGTGATGCTCTCTCAACGCCATAATATGTATGGTATGTAAACACTTTATTGAGAAAAATAAACATAAAACCAATTCAATTGACCAACGTTGAGATACATGCACAAAGGCGGACGTAACCCTTTAAGAGATCTCTTCCAGTCCACCTTTGAGTGGATGAGAGGAGTATTATATTAGGGACGGACGAGTCAGTTAAAGTCATATCGTACCAAGTGGAGAAAAATCGCATAGGATGCGGGGCGAATCAGAAATAACAACACTTCATGAACATTTACACCTTCATTTCTACATCTATCAACAACGACCACTTTGACAGGATTGTTTGGATCGGAAAAAGATATCGTACATAGATAGATCTTTGTCTTCCGTATCTGCGTACCATATACAATGCAGATGAGAGCTTTAGTCACGATATTTGTCTGAGATTCGTACATCCACAGCATTTTCTAGAAAAAAATGAGCCATTTATTTCCTTGCAAGCACCAACGAAAACACCACATCGTACTTTTATCTGAAAAACATCACGACAGTATTGTTTTGTTTACAGATTGCGTTCTTATTCAGATACAGGCATAACTTTGTTGGATACGGAAAAGGCGACAGAATCCGTTTACCTTGTTTACAGCGGGCTGATGCGGCTCACCGGCCTTACCGCTTTTTGGCATTCAGTATCTGAAACCTTACGAAATCTTCCCCCGACAAGAAAATCTCATTACGAATCCTTTTGAAGAAATTTTTATGATTAGGGACGAAACATCCGAACATTGAAAAGGTGAACGTCTACGCAGCTGGCTCCCTCCGCGAAGTTCCAACTTGATCTGTATTTGGGGAATTTCAGAAATAGGGTACAATTCTGTTTTTTTCTCCGATTTTAGACATTTTTGCATGGATCTACTCAGAAGAGATTGATGAATGTGGATGAAGCGAAAGAGGTATGTCAGGATCGTAGCAAGTGGAACAAAGTAGTCTCTGCCTACCCCTGTGGGAAAGAGGCGTGACGGTATGTATGTATGTATGTATCTACTCAGAATCGATAGCACTAGCGATTATATATAGGAGAAAAATAGTGTCCCGAGGTGAGTTTTGTTACTTTTCATACATTAATATTTCAAGGTAACAAAACCGACACTATTTTTGTAGGAAAAACTGGGTTTTTTTTTACGCTGTTATAATCAAATTGATCAATTGATCCTGAGTAGATCCATGCAAAAATTTCTAAAATCGGAAAAAAAATTAAAAAAACATAGTTGTAGGTACCCTATTCCTGAAATTCCCCATTTATGGTATAATCGAAGTCTTTCCAACAATGATACTGAAATGAAAATGAGCAACGGTTGAGCCGCTTACATAATTATATACCATATCGACCGCTTTAGGATATTTATTTTTGGAAATATCTTCGAAACGGTAAGAGCTGCATTATTGTACATAATTTTCATTGCAAGTATTTTGTTACGCGCTAATTACCTTGATATTTTTCTATATTTTTTGATAACGCAGTTCTAAAGTTGCGTTACTTGGGTAAAACTTTTTAAGTACCTAATGGTCACTTCTTGGGAGTTTTTTTTCTGAGAATATTTTATCACATACGTGTACAAACGGGTAGTAGAAGCCAGCTACCTTGATGCTCATAAAAATGTAACTGAAACGTATCCTTTGATTCCGGTATCCTTTTATCTTAAGCCACTAAGTTGTGAGGAATTCGGAGTACCTGTCCCTTTTTGACGACTGTATTACTTATGTTGTATTTAAAAAAAATACCTACCTACCTATAATCGACGATGTTTCGTTTATAATGCAAAAAATAGTATAATTGCCGGCAAACATCTTGAGCATGACCTTGAATGCGCAGAAGTGAATTTAGCCTCTCTTTGGTATAAAAGTACATGCGCGAACTTACCCCTTCTACATCGTTCTTGTTCAAGATGTTTGCCGGCAACTATAGCTAATACGCGACACTGTACTAATAGCCAGTGACACAATAGGGGACAAATGTTCTGAGACACGTGTCGCCAGCGACGTCGCCGGACTTCATGATCACGTGTGTCGATATTTAGTAAGTCGCGCGATGTCGCCTGATATGACGGTTGGGTCCCCTAGTCCTAGTGTGTCCCTGGCTACCATATTTTTCATATATTTAATTATACACGAACAAAAGAGGTCACTCAGTAGGGGATTGGCCGATGCATTCGATCTTTCCGAACACGCAGCGCGGATGCTTTCCAACTTAAATAAGTTAAAAGGACTTTGATTGATGGTAATGGCGGCCGCCGCGTCCGCGTGTGAAAATTTTTAAAACTATGTAGTGTATGTTCTGTGCGGGCAATGCGGATTTTTGGGTGAGATTAGGGCAATATGCTTTTATTAAACTGAAATATATTATATGTATATAACACTACATATATAATATATTAAAATAAAACAACAAGATTTTAAAACTAAGTAAAAATAAAACTGTAAGGTAAATACGTCGTCAAAATATTCCGCCACAGGCATCGACCCCAAGACGCTGGCCGCATTGTCTCTATGAACTGCTATTCCTAGCCTTTGAGAGAGGTAAGCGCCAGCCTGTGTCACATGTGTGGCTAGCACTAAACGCGTTGAAAGGCCCTTAATTATGATTTTGGTGTCCGCCGACCAAGGTCCATGTTTTTATTTTAATATCTGGTTTTACCCGACTGCGCCAGAAGGTGGGGTTATGTTTTGCGAGTGTATGTATGTGGTGCTCAAACTTGGTCTGTGACAGAGGCTCTCAAGTCCAAAATCGGGGTTTGCCAGCGAGCCATGGAACGCAGCATGCTAGGTGTAAAACAAGTGGATCGAATCCGGAACACCGACCTACGTTCCATGACTCAAGTCACAGAGGTTAGGCAAAAAGCGGCAAAGCTAAATGGGACTGGGCTGGTCATGTTTGCCTTATGCCGGATGAGCTATGGGCCAATACAACCGCCAAGTGGAGTCCCACTAACTCAAAACGGCGGGGCGAGTTAAACACCTACTTGCAAGACTGGACACTTACCGCAGCTGACCGGGAGCAGTGGAAGCGTATCTGTGCGTGGGACACAGTAGGCTCATCATAATAATGTATATACATACGTATTGTATATTTATTAATGTAAACAAACGGATAACTCACGTTTTATTACGTCGGAAAAGGTCCGACAGTTTCGCATCGATTCGCGATTACATTAATATGTCTGAGCCTCACGGTAGTTTTATATTAAAAATATTGTATATTTCTTTGGCACGCTCTAGAGCCTAAATGGCTTGTCACATTTGAGCTTGAGATGTATAATTAGATTCGTCTTAGTCGTGAGAGTGACACTGAGTAGATACATCAAAATAATAATAACAAAGGTATTGACGCAGTCGGTTTTTTTTTAAATTCAGAATGATGTTTATACACACACAAAATTTAAAGAAAGCGAAACAAAATTAATATCAAAGCTTTGAACTAGCGCATCATCGAAAGGATATTAAATAACAAACAGACGACTTGTTGTGTCTTTTATCACAATTACACAAGTGTAATGCTAGGCAACGGATACCTACTTAAGTATACCTATAGTTAAATATATACATTTGGACAGCCAAGACTCGAAACATTTGTATTTCTGCAACATTTTGACGTACATTGTTGCTCTGATGTATCGGATTCTACTCAACGTTGTTGCAATTGCAAAGTTCACTCTAGATCCTAATCCATACAAAAACTTATGTCAACGCCAACAGGATTCATTGTCGGGGGCTTGCTTACTTTTAATGGAAAAACGTTCGAGTTGCCGGCTAATCTCCCGATGCCCTGGGAATTCCTTTTTGTTTCGTCTCTCGCTGAGTTGCCGTTTCTTATGAACTGATTTCAGGGGTTCGTATTTTTCGTTAGATTATTATTATCTCTAAAAGCTTATAAAAACCTCTAGACAGACACTGATTAATTGTATTTCAAACCTAGTTAGCTAGCTAGCCTGGCCACACAGACCAACCACTACACCTAATTCAGTTAATTTCTTATTATTACACATTAATTTCGAACCTGGACGTAATAACCCCAAAGGTTTACTTTTAACTATTTATATGTGGATTGCAAACTTCGCGACGGGTATGTACATACAGGGTATTTGAATAAATAAACAAATGCCTAAGGATGGGGACAGTGTTTGGTGATTTCACGTATAAGGTTATTATTGTTTCGCAATTGACAACATTTCATTTTTATAACACCTGAAAATGTATATATGGTTCGAAAGCATTTTGCCTCCTGATCACTGCAATATGATTATAATTATAATTTTAATATCGCTTATTATAAAAAATAAAAATTAATTAAAAATATGTCCTAATTTTACCAAAACTACCACAGGATAGGTGAAACACCTTTGCCTTTTTCACGAGAAAAAATAAGCGACCATAATTTTGTATATGACAACTTCAAAGTACAAGGGGGGCAACTCGGAAATTCTATTTTTGAAGTTCGTTGCATACCTTCTCTCTCACTCTCAAGTTAATGACTATATTAGTATGAGCGGAACAGCACGAAGCGAACCTCGAAAATCGAATATCGGAGAATAAGGCCTGACATTGACAATTTGAAATTGACGTCAGATTTTTTTCTATACAGAAAAGACAAAAGGGTAAGTGTCTATTCTGTGATATTATCGGAGTTACGCCCTTTTAGAATAAGCAAAAATTAATAAATAAATTATAAATTAAATACAAACCCTAGCGAAAAAATTAAACTGTCAGCATGTTCATCTTTTCAAACAGAATACAGAGAACCATTAAAATGATAGGCTCAGAAATATGAAATGTTGTCAATTGGTAAAAAGTCAGATACTACTACTACCATCAGACTTATTTGCTACAAACGTCACAAAAAAGGCGCGGGACTACATTTCCAAAAAAGTTTCAGGGCAGTCCTGTTTCAAAGTCAAAGTCAAAAGTTTATTTTGCAAATAGGCCGCCGAGGGCTCTTTTACATGTCTTTTTTTGAATCTACCAGCGCATTATAATATCGGTTTTACCCACTTTTAATACTACGAATGACTTGAAATGACTACTATAGGTTATGTGTGTGCGTAAATCAGACCTAAAACTTATTTATGAGAAACACGAATAAATTCTTCCATGAAATTTTATGACTGACAAGCTGACATGACTGAACTGGCTTGAGAATCAAATTTTTAAAGGGATGAATATTCAAACAGTGAAAGTATAGGTACCTAAGCTTGGTAGAACCATGATATCGATCACAGGATGATATAAATGATTCTGCTCGAGAGTTTTGCTATTAAACTGTAATGAAACTTCGTGATTACCGATCGTACGTCGGGAGCCTGTCAACAGTAGCCGCCTCCTTCATACGGGTGTGTAATTAAAATGCTTTGTGGTTTCTTGCGTTTCTGGTTTTGCTTATTTGTTTTGTAAACGTGGCAAATACAAGTAGAAACTAATATTAGTTTACTACTAGTTACGACTATTATAATAACTTAAGAACGACTACAACAAATATTAGAAAATTCTTTTTTTTTGTTTTGTTCTTTATTTTCAGGGCAAGGTTTTTGTTTTTAAGAAAATAGCTACCTAATCTTTAATAATTGTTAATTTTTTAACAAAACAAATGACTAAAGCACTGATGTGTGGTCACCGGCGCCACGCCTTTCGATCTCAAAAAAAGACATTCCTGTAAAAAGCCCTTGGAGCTTGGCGACCTATTTGCAAAATAATCCTTTTGATTTTGCGTAAGTATTTATTAGTAAGATGAGTTCAGTAAATCTTTCATTTTATAAATACCTTTTTTGCTGACGTACCTACTTACTGCTATGTCTTCGGAGGTATAATATATGTGTCTGTATCAACGTATCACTCTTTATTGTACACAAAATACACGAAATTAAAGAGTTACATATACCAAATTTCAGATCTAAATCAAATTTCAAGATTTAACTGAATTATTTGGCAAAGACTAACATACCAAAAAAATTATGTCGGTATTAAACTTTTATTTCTTACGGTAAATAAGTGTGTGACTTTCTACAAAGTAGATGTTACCGTATTCAAAGGCTGTCTGTTCGTAAAGTATTTATTAAATTTGGTCAAGTACAGTCGCCATCAGATATATCGTAGCGGGCGAGGTCCTCAAATACTTCGGAGCAGCCTTAAATTTCAATAAATTCATTACAACTGTAAGGTTAATAACATCAGAACACGCAATTAGTCATAAATATAATAGCAGCGACTTTTCAATAAAATCGGGACGTCACAGATCGTCAAAGATATCGATGCAGACAGGCTGACCATAAAGATCGGAACATTTTTGGAAAATATACTTTAACTTTGTGACAAACACTTTAAATTACAGTGTGTTTATAATAAAACTAGTTTTATAAAATAGAACTACATGTTTTGACTTATAAAAGCAGAAGAAGAAAAATTTTATTCTTAAAAAAAGTATAATGGCAATTTAGTGGCCAGTAACAATTTACACTTTATACAACAAAAAGGTTTTATGTTACTAACACAATGAATTATGCATGCAGACGCGTACACTATATAGGTGGCATATCTTTCATTTTGGCATGCTGACGTTTGAGCCTTATTTGTATTTTGTTTGGAATTCGAATCTATTATTATATACGTAAGGTTTATTTTCCACATATGTTCCGATATTTATGATCAGCCTGACTGCATCGATACCTTTGACGATATGTGCTTCCTCATATTTTTAGCTCATTGAACGTCCCGAATTTATTGAAAAGTCGCTGCTCTTATATTTATGACGGATTGCGTGTTCCGATGTTATTAACCATATCTAGTGTAACGAATTTATTGAAATTTAATGCTGCTCCGAAATATTTGAGGACCTCGCCCGCTACGATATATCTGATGGCGACTGTACGTGAGATGTTTTGCGTATATGTCACTTTGTAGGTCAGGTCCCTTTGTCACGGCAAATATTTAACTCAAAAAGGGCTCTCGACTGGCAACACGAGGGCACGAGCCTTCAACCTTGTTTCACGTAGATGTTTCATACACGAGTCCCTACTACCGACGAGCTCAAGGAAAAGGTTTTTGTTTCAGTTTATTGCTGATGGTACTTTGCATTGTCGTCAGTAAGGTCAATGTGGGTAAGACCGTCTACAAGGCAAGTCCGTCAACATGTTATAACTTTTGAATTTGAAAGCGTTTCCCGCTTTAGCGTCCAGTAGATAAAGCAGTTTGTCGCGCTAGTTCCGGCACTTTAATTTAGATGACGTTGTGACAATAAACTTCAGAGAAATCCGCCTAAACAAGTCATCACGTGTATGGAACTCGAAGTGATAGTGCGACGGTCTCTGCTAATATATTTTTTTAAATAGTTGGTGACAACATTTTGCGCCAGAAAGTAACTACAAATGTAATACAAGAACCGGCTATCTTTCTTCTGTATTTAAATTATCAGAAATTGGCTTAGTTTTGTAATTATACGTTCTATCATTTATCACATTAAAATTTCGTTAAGTTGGAAAGTTCGTCTACTATGTTACAAGGCAAGACCGTCATATGCCGCCGGACTTCCCTAAAATCAGAGGTTACCAACTGTTTTTACGAATTCAATTATTATTACGATTTCATAAGGTAAAATTTCATAGATAAATCCTTTCAACATTGCACAAACTAAGCAAATCTTGCGCTATCAGTGCTAGGTGACGACATTATTCATATTATACAAATTACTATTGATATTTTATTTAGGAAACCTAAAAAATAAGTAAGTACGTGTAGTATAATTATTTCCCAAAAAAGGTTTACCACCCCATTTACGTAATTATATGCCGGACTTGCCTTTGAATTCGAAAAATTGTGTTTATTTCGAATCTAAACCTTATTTTAACAAGGTGAAAGTACACTTTTCATCGTCTTGTTTCATTTTTTTAGGATTCCAATACGAACATAAAAGCACCCATAGTTTGGCTGATATCATTACTAGACGGACTTACCTTAAACTACACGGGAAGTCCGTCTACTCGCCGAAGTTTTAAAAATACTATTGTTTCTGCTTAAAAACCATAAGTAAAAAATATAACCGCTTTCAAAAAAACAGGAAAGATGAAAAAAAAATGTTTAAGTACAAAAATTTCAATTAAAAATAATACATTTCGATACGCGATCAGCGATATCCATTGATCCGTCTAAAGTTTGCGCCAAACCTAATAAATGCGAAATTAAGTTATGATGCGATTTCTCCAGTCTCGTTATCAGATCCGGATTTAGTGTCAATAAGAACAAATAGGAAGGTACTGTACCTATCTCCTTTACAAAACAAAACAATTTTTCAAATCGCATCTTTGTTTTGACATTGAAATTGTAGTCTTGATATTAATTCTTATTTTATTTGACATTCTTCTTCTAATTATTTTATTTATATTTTAATTGGACGATCCCTGTTTGGTGACATTATTACTGTTATAAATGATTTGATTTTTATTTCATATGTAAAATGTAATTATTTGTTGCTTATTTATTATTGACATCCAATTATTTTTTAATTTAATTTTATTTGTGTATATCTTTGACGATTTCAATATAATTCGTCGTAACTTGACATTGTATGATGTAATTTTATATTGAATGAATAAATAATCAAAATCTAAATCATTTTTTGGAATCCGACGTGACTTCTGAGTTCTGAGGTAAGAAATATAAAAAAAATATATAACCGAGTTGGGAATGTCCTCCTTTTTGGAGTAAATTAAGAAACAATGAATACCTACTAAATAACTTCTGCTGATCTAGGAGCAAAGAAAAAATACAGTGCCCCGATTTTTTAAAGCACATCACTCGAAAGTACCACTCGAAAGTGATATAAATCTGTTTATATCTTCAAAACTACGGTTCTAATCAAATTTTGGACTAAATTATGGGTTGTTGATATGGGGCAATTCCGTCGATGTAGAGAAGGCATTTCTCGCACAAAAGAAGTGTGTAAGAGCTGTGTGTAATAGCCACTTTCTGGCCCCCTGCAGACCTCTATTTAAAATCACCAGAGTTTTGCCCCTGCCCTGCATGTACATTAAGCAGATATCATTATTTTTCAAAGACCACCAAATTATTTTATTTCCTAGTCTCAAATCTACACAAGGTCAACAAGATGTAAGTAAAATTGTACCTACCTCTTGCAAAAACAAATGTGTTCAAAAGAATTCATTTCATATGGCCATTAAAATTTATAACAATTTACCTATAACTATACAAGAGTGCCCACGAAATCAATGTAGCAAGGTACTGACGAGGTGGCTTCTAGATAAATGTTATTATTATTATTATTATTCCATACAGGAATTTTTTAATGATCAGGATAATAAAGCTGAACGATTTATACTAGCATATTCTGACTTAGTAACGAACTGACATTGTAGCATTAATACACAATTGAATCGATAATAATCTAATAAATTAAAATAACGTATAATAATGAGAAAATGGCAGTAATGGATTGCGATTTTAGTAATGGTAATGGATGGTGATAGTAATGGATTGTGTTTTTTCCTATATTGTATTGTATTTTGTAATGCTGAGAGAAAATAATTTTAATATTGCACGCTCTATTCGGGTACAATATAAAGAACATCTTGTAACACTAAGACCATTTTGTATTGACTATGTTCTGGCAATAAATTTATTATTACTTATTACTAGTTCGTCACATGATCAATAAGAGCCGTAAGTATCTTCTAAGCTACTCGTATTACAAATTCAACACAATTTTTCACCACTTTCGAGTGGTGTTTTCACACATGTGCTTTCAAAAATCGGGCCCCAGAACTGCTTCTCTTCTCTCGTACATCGTAAAAATAAAAATACCTACATGAGGAAATTGGCGAAAATCTTAGCAATCATGTTATACGTGGGCGATGCGGCTAGAAAACCACCATTATGTTGATTCCCCTTTCCACCTATACGGCCACAACCATGCTAAACGTGGCCTTTAGTTCTTATTACCCTGGGCTGTGTCTACCCGTAAGGAATAAAGACGTGATTGATTATGTATGTATGTATGCTGAATTGAAAGACTAACATACGAGGTGTGACGAGTTGGCAAAGTGAATTAAAACATACTCTAACCATTGTCACGTACACCGCGAAAACCCGAGTTATCTTACAAATTATGGAGGAACACACGGCACAATTTATGCCCAGTGGGTTTTTCACATTTTTCACTTTTACGAGGAATAATGTCTACCCAATTACAATTAACTGTATTCTGCCATTGTCAACCTTATTGCCTGAACTGCAATGTTCAACTTAGTCGTAGCTTTTACTTTCTCAGTTAGACCAGTATGTGAGCTGAAGTTTCGGCCATAAAAGTCCCGTATCACCATTTTTCGGCTTAGTTCTTGCGTGTATTTTGGAATAATTAAGGAGGTGATTTTGTTTAATGGAGATATTGCATATGAAATTTGGGTAAATGACAGAAAATCCGAAGCAATACAACGGTGTGAGAAAGTCTCCCGTTCCGCACGTTTTCAATATTACGGTGGACCCATAGTTTTGAAAGCCGTAAATATCCGTTAGGAAGGGATTCGAGCTCGGCTCCGACAGTCGGTAGTTTGCTCTTGTTCCCTATCTCTGGATTGTCCGGTTTATTTCCAATAGTTTCTAGGTCTGGGAGAGCTGGAACATAAAAGGGGATAGCTTGTGAATTCTAAGTGTGAGTGTTATCCGAGAAATTCGGTGTTCGTTTTTGGCTAGATGTAAAAATGATACTTCTGTTACAATGTTCAGTACAGCGTCTACTTTCTTAATGCTCCTCGTGAAACTTCCTTTTTCGACTGTTCGGTTGGAGTACTAAAAATACATAATCAAAATTCATAATCGTTGTGGAGATACTTGGGAAAGGCCTATGGCCAACAGTGGACGTCTCCCGGCTGATAATGATGATGATGAGGCGTTGCTGTATTCAGACAACAAATCCCTAAAGGCGGCCACTGACGAGCCTTCCAACAGTCCAAAAAGCGTGGCTGCATTCCAAAATCGGTCCGTGAATGTCAAAAACGTTATAATGTTTTTTAAACGGCATCCTGATCGTGGATTTCCATTTGGATTGAAATCCAGCACGCCACTCCAATTGGACGTTTCCGCGTGGCGACTTTGGAGTGACCGACAATGCTAGAAAGAAACGTAGGTACACCAAACGTGCGCTACGTCATCTGTACTAGGGCATGCACCCGGTTCTACCCGGTTCTGAAATACCCGGGTATACCCGGTTCTGTCAAGGTATGTGTAGAACCGGTTCTGTAAGGAGAATACCCGGTTCCCCCGGTTCTTAAAAAAATGTTTAATTTCAGATTTTAATGGCTAACAGGACTTGTGAACAAGGGCTTTAAGCAGGGTTTTAGTGGGAGACACGCCACCCAAACGGAGCAAACCTGCAAAGGACCTTCCTGATGGCCAACGGGACTTGTTAACAGGGGCTTTAAGCAGTGTTCTAGTGGGAGACACGCCACCCAAAGGAGGCAAACCTGCAAAGGACTTTCCTGATGGCCAACGGAACTCTTGAACCCTTGCTTTAAGCAGGGTTTTAGTGGGAGACACGCCACCCAAACGGAGCAAACCTGCAAAGGACCTTCCTGATGGCCAACGGGACTTGTTAACAGGGGCTTTAAGCAGTGTTCTAGTGGGAGACACGCCACCCAAAGGAGGCAAACCTGCAAAGGACCTTCCTGATGGCCAACGGGACTTGTTAACAAGAGCTTGAAGCAGGGTTCTAGTGGGAGACACGGCATCCAAAGGAGGTAAACCTGCAAAGGACCTTCCTGATGGCCAACGGAACTCTTGAACCCTTGTTCAAAGCCCTTGCTTTAAGCAGGGTTTTAGTGGGAGACACGCCACCCAAACGGAGCAAACCTGCAAAGGACCTTCCTGATGGCCAACAGGACTTGTTAACAGGGGCTTTAAGCAGTGTTCTAGTGGGAGACACGCCACCCAAAGGAGGCAAACCTGCAAAGGACCTTCCTGGTGGCCAACGGGACTTGTGAACAAGAGCTTGAAGCAGGGTTTTAGTGGGAGACACGGCACCCAAAGGAGGCAAACCTGCAAAGGACCTTCCTGTCGGCCAACGGAACTTGTGAACAAGGGCTTTAAGCAGGGATTAAATGAATTAAATCATTTTATTTTATATTTTTGGGATAATTATTCACCCCATCAAATTCTTTTCTATTCAAAAATCAAAAAAATCGAAATCAAAATCATTTATTTGCATTGAATGGGTATTTTTTCTGATAATCAATAAAAAAAATAACTGTATCAACTGGAACCGGGGGAACCGGTTCCCCCGGTTCTAATTGCCTTCCAGAACCGGGTATCAAAAATCTGGAACCGGACCCGGTTCTGCATGCCCTAATCTGTACGCACTCCAAGCGCTCCGTGAATGTGCAAAACTACGTCCATTTTTAATCCAAGTAACGACGCGACAACGAATTCATCGTAAAAAATGGACGTATGAAATGGATCGATCGTCAGTGTACTAAATAATTGGATGCCGTCCATTTGGATAAATGCATTGTAACGGTAGGTATCCGTTTGGAAGGTTCGTCAGTGGCCTGCTTTAGATTATTATTATCGAAGGCCAGCATGGCAGGCGTTAGGTCTAATGAACAGATAGCTAAACCACACAATGCCAATATACCTGAGGACAATGTGACGCGACGCCTCTTCGCACCGGACTGGGCTTGCGCTCGCAACGCCAATATGTTTCTCTAGGGTTGAAGCTGCTTTACAAATCATTTTTTCTTATACTTACACTGAAAAAAATTATTTGCTAAATTAAACCGAACTTTCAACAGCCTGTAACTTAAAAAAAGTGACTACATAACTGAGGCAATACCTTACCAAAATCGTTGGTTATGTTTTGTTCTTTATAGGCACCTAAACCTGTTTGTTAAATCAAATTAACTTTAATAACGAATTACCGAATTATGGTTATTGATGAAATAGCCGAAATGCCTGAAATAGTTTGGTTAAATATTTTTTCCAGTTTCTTGCGGCGCATTCTTCTTGGCAACGATGGTCTTTCTTAATGCGCTGGTAGTTTAGACATGTTTATTTTTTTTATTTTGTGAAGAATTTTAAGCTTTATTAAAAAAAAACCCGGCTACTTAGAGTTAGATTCTCGTAGTGTTCCGTATTTTAAAAATACTTTATTTGTTCATTTAACACATTCAATGTCATTACTGTGAAAAAGTGATCGTAGCACTATACAGATTTTATTGAAAACTAGTCGTTTTGCCTCCGGTTTCGCCTTGTTTTCAGTTTTTACCAAAACAAAAAAAAATGCAGTCGGTCGGAAGTTAAGCGCGTGTATTTTAATTTTAAATAGGTATTTATTTTTTCCAACATCCAACTTAAATGCGTTTAATTTATGAATCCAACCCAAATTAAGAGGCTGACAACACCTAATTTTGTTGAAATTGATGTTATTTAAACACTTTTTTAAGAAAAACTCCACACAAAAAAAAAAACAAAATAAATATAATGTTAATTTTCATCATATTTCAAACACGCTAGACGGGCTCGATACATAATTGAACAAAATCGGCTCGATAGAAAATAATTGCAAAGATTGGTCTTAAAATCACCATTAAACGGTTCTATGTCTTTATTTTTTCGACGTATGGGTCTGCAATTAAAAACATAAAGTCAACATATTCATACCTAAACGGTTAACGAGTCATATTTCACAAATAATCCATACTTTTGTTTATTTCTTATGATTTGTGTCTTATTTGCAAGATTTTAGACGCGCGCCAAGCTGCCGGAATAGTTTCTTCTCTTTCACTAACAGGCACGTGAACCGTATGTGTGAAGAGTGGCGCTGCTCCAGGTCATTTGCTGTTGACAGCGCCTTAAGGCCCGGCATTACTAGGTACGCATTATTGTGGCTCGCACAAGAGCGGGAAATCTTGTGAGGGCTCATTGCAGTGCGGGGTGGCGAGCAACGGATTTAAACTCAAAGTCAAATTATTTATTGCGTTTAAATGTTGCTACAGAGATCTTATATAATGTATAACATGCAGTTTCAAACATTTACCCTGTAAGGGCACAACAAATAATCTAACTAATACTATAAATGCGAAAGTATGGATGGATGGATGGATGTTTGTTTGTTACTCAATCACGCCAGAACGGCCCAACGGATCTGGATGAAATTCGGCACATAGATAGGGGAAAGTCTGGAATAGCACATAGGCTACTTTTTTCCTGGAAAATTGCGTAGTTCCCGCGGGATAGCTATAAACGAATTCTTTGCAGACGAAGTCGCTGGCAACAGCTAGTTACAAAATAATCTTAAAACGAAATCTTGTTATTATTACAGCAATAATATTATTATGGCACTTACACTGCAAGTGAACGATCATCGAGTACAGCACGCACGATATTTCTCACAATCTGAATCTTTTAGGAACAATAGCCATTTTAATTATTAATCAAGGCTAATTGTATAGTTTTAGGGCATGTTTCACCACTCTCTGTTAAGTTTCAGTTATCTTAACTGTCAGTTATCTATGATTCCGTCTCTATTTATTAGTATGAAACAGACAGAGACGTCATCATAGATAACTGACACTTAAGCTCACTGGAACTTACGCGTCTGTCACATTCAGCTAGGAGGCTGAATTACTTAAATTTGCTAAGTTTAATGTAAGGTGTCCTTCCATTTGAACTAAAAATTATTGACAAAAGCATCATTTTACAAAATGATCATTTGACAAAATTTAAATATCTGATAAACCGTGAACTTTTTTAAAAATCGAAAACCTTTATGCGTGGCCCACATTAGGTTAGGTTAGGTTTGTTTTATAAGTTTTTAAAAAAGTTTACGGTTTATCAGATATTTAAAGTTTGTCAAATGATCATTTTGTCAAAAAATTTTTAGGTCAAACGTTAGTAAACCTAAATGTGAACACTGTTTTGTCAATGATATAAACTTTTTGTGATGCGGGTGGTAGGGCCTTGTGCAAGGTCCGTCCGGATCGCTACCACCATCTTACTCGCTAATCCTGCCGCTAAGCAGCAGTGCTTGCACTGCTGTGTTCCGATGTGGAGAGTAAGACAGCCGGGGAAATTACGGGCACAAGAGGCATTTCATCTAAGTCCTCTAGGTTGGCAACGCATCTGCGATCCCTCCGGGGTCCGGGATCCCTGCGAGTGTCTATGGGCAGTGCTGATCGCTTACTATCAGGTGACCCACTTGCTCGTTTGCCTTCCTATTCACATAAAAAATAAAATTAAAGAGAGTGGTGAAACAGGCCCTTAATATTTTTGGCTGCGGGTTTGTGTGCCCGGGGCAACCCTAAGTTGTTCCAATTCGGTCCTACATGTACTCGTAGTGTCTCTTTGAGCAAAGTTTATGTGCCACACCCTTGCTGAGTTGCCGACAATATTTGTTCTATACCTGTTACACAAAAGACTTGGTAGACTCTTGTTAGTATTTCTAAAGTGCGTTTATAATGCATAGGTAACAACAAAGGTTTTTTCCAGACTGGATCACGGAAAGAAAATTACAGATAAGAACAAATATTCGACGGTGAAGTTCCAAGTATGAAACATGAAAAAAAAAAACTATCTTTTCAATGTGAAAGTGTCAGTGTATCAAAGGTTCGATATTGTTCCTACAGTTGCCATAATGTTTTTATTTATTTATTTTAATAACAACGTATTTACAAATGTTGAACTAAAGATTCCTTACAAAATCCGATCATCTAATCAGCTTACGTCTTCTACTGAAGGCTCGGGGCTAAATTAAATTTCTCATCGGAACCCCTCTCAACGATTTAACACCTCGGAGGTGCTTACAGAATATTAGCTATTTAGGTAAGAGGTGTTGTGTAAAATTGGGGTTGTTATGAAAGGCAACCTGTGTTACTGGTGTATTGAAAGATTGTGACAAAATAATAAAAAAACGATTATCGAAAACTCATCAGAAATTGCATGTTGTGGGATTAGTGCAAATAGGTTATCACTATCTCATCCAATTTCAGCTTCAATTTAATGCTCAGTAAAACAAAACAAGCGGAGCAACGTATCTCTACGTCAGCACAGTAAACGGGTGTGTGAATTGACCCCCAAGGATAGCTAATGTCGCGTCGGCGAAAGCGACCGCACGATATTTTATCACCTACAGTATAAAATAGGCACTTTCCGGGTCATTGTGTCCCGAGATAATAATCACGAAGCCACTATAGATACTACATATAAGAGCAACGAGAACCTCAATTGTTTCAAAACTCATTTAAACGTAGCCTTTTAGGTTGTAGGATATTTAGCACGCGTCGCCACGAATATGAGAATTTCATCTCTTTGTTCATAAAAATGGCACGGATATTTTAATATTTCTGTCACAGACAGCTTTGCGACCGAATTCGAAGTGTACCATGAAGTCTGGCTCATTGCCCCTGGAGTGTTTGTCCGCCTGTAAAATAATTTTGATACTTATGTTAAAACAATTTTCTTCATAGTACTGTGAACGTTTGAATTTGAAATAAATATAGAAAAGTTGGATTTTTCGAGGCGGACAAAGTTACCCTCCAGGGCTAAAGTTCCCGACTGTACAACCGACACTATTTAAATTACTTAATGCAAAATGTTTCAGATTCATAGAGATTTAGATTCGCTTATGAAAATGGAAAAATAAGTTCACAACTTTTTTCTTTAAACATTGTTGGAAAATGTTACGTTAAAGCGTGAAGTTGTAGGCGTAGGTATCTAAAAGGTGTCCTTTATGAGACAATAGAATCAGGTCGTACCCACATAATCGTATACGTTAGCAATATCCCCGGGAAGGTGGCATTGTGGAGTGTGGACTTAGGCACTTTTAAGGTCACAGGATTAAAAAGATTACACGTGAGAAGAGGAACACCTGCCGGGTTAACGATGCTCTCAGTGATCGTTTTGCACTTGTTACAAGTTCTGTTTAGAAGTATTGCTTGAATTACAGACTCCTTACGCCGCTCTCCTACATTTGTTTATTTTTTTAATGTTGACAGAGTGTCAGCTAATACCTTCGAACTTGATGTTAATAAAGAGCCGTCAAAGAAATAAATTTTGATTTTAAACTTTAATAAAATCCCGTGCCCGCGTAGCGGACAGCTTGTGTTCTCTTTCCAGTTAGGTATTTGCTGTTATTTATCATTTTGAGTTTAAGTTCATAATTATGTTATTGCAACCGTGGACAGTATAGATAATATAGATTATAGATACGTAGTTCCACCTCATAGATCAGACTCGGGGCGGCAAATGTTTTTTCAGAAAAAATAAAATAAAAGGCAACGTAAATTAAATTTGACTAAATAAGACAGATAATTGGTGCCTGAACATGACTTTTGTCATAAAAAATCCTTAATTCCTTAATTGTATAAAGTATCTTTTTTATTAGGAAGTCGTAACAGTTTATTAAACTTCAGCTTGATATATTTTATAGGGTGATCTACTGCTACAACGTTAAGTCTGTAGGATGAACTCACCACTGCAGCATATCGTCGTAAAACACAGATTAATGTGTGAACTTAGATGTGAATTACATTCAACTTACTGTTAACGCTTAGCTATAACACTTTCTGGAAGTAAGTAAGCGTGATATCCTCCAAAGTTGGACACTGGCAACCGCGGCGATCAAACACGACCGTATTACCATGCATTTGGAAAAAGGAGAGCCGTATCTATGTGGATAAAGGCATGGTCTACATTGCCATGACGCGGGAAGTATGGTGGAGGGAATAACAAATGGCTGCCGTGAATACAGATAACACAGCCCGGAATGAAGTTTGCCATCTATTGCGGTTGTCGGATACAATTTGTTACGAACGTGTATGATACCAGTTTCTAGTGAAGACTTGGTCGGAATTTGCACATAGCTTGTAAAAATAACTAAACTGAAGGACATTTTGGACGATAAAAGATCTTAATTTAAGCAGAAGTTTCTCGGAGAAAATTAAGCTAGGTAATAGAATTTATGAAAATAATACACTGGATATATAACTTAGGTACTTAGCAAAATTTTTCTTTTTAAGAATAATTAGAGATGTCAGGTAATATTGAGTAAATTTTGTGTTAAAATTCAAAAGAATATTTAAATTCTTCTGTAATATTCAGAGGCTGTCAATTGTTATTTAAGCAGATAAAAAAAAATTGTGCAGCAAAAAAAAGTTATATTCATCATAATTTCAAAGATTGGCCGTACTCGATATACGAGTACATGTTTGGATGAAATGGCTCGATAGAAAATAATTGCAAAGATTGGTCTAAAAATCATCATTAAACGGTTTCATGTCTCTATTCTTTTGACTTAGGAGTCTGCAATTAAAATCACAAGAAGCAATGAAGAAGTATATTGTACCTATACATTGTTTTTAATAACCACCATTGTTTTATCACTAATAAATTTGCAATTTCCATCCCCAATTAAAATCACAAGTTTTTTACCGTATAGTCATTTTGCGAGGTAGGTATTGACCTCTGGACCCTTTTTAATAATTGAGACGTGCGCCGTGCTACCGGAATATAGTTCTTTCTCTTTCACTAACAGGCACCCGGACCGTATGCGTGACGAGTGGCGCAGCTCAAGGTCATTGGCGGTTGACAGCGCCTTAATTCTGATTCCGTAGTTATAAGAAGCTACAACTGTGTTCCTGTTTAGAATCTCTTAAAAAGTTCATTTGCAAATATGATAGTAAACAATACCTACAGTAGATATTCATATTAAGAGTAGCAATGCAAATATAATAATATCTTTATTTTCATCCAGCATCACATCAGAAACACAAGTACCTATACCTATTTGCATTACGAGATGAAAGTATCGATCAGACCAGACCTCGGCTCAGAACTGTTCTTTTCTCCAGTCCGTTATGGTTGCCTGGTAGAGATCGCTCTGTAGCGATAAGGCCGCCTATTGTTACCTTATTACTTCTGTATACCTTTTTTCTATTTTGATTATTATATGTGGTGTTCAATAAAGAGTTATTGTATTGTATATTGTATCGACATAGCATCTCCTTAACTAATATGTCATGTCATGATCCAGTGGTTAATAACTTTTCGTTTAACGAGTCACAAGATGGTAAGCCGCATATTTGCTGGCAGATTGTTTGCTACTACCAACGCTTGTAAGACATCTGATACAACCCTTGATATGAGCCGTTACGCTTATGAGTCTATCGCATAAGAAAATTATACGCCTTAGCGATAGGCGTATAATAAGGTATAATGATGAAAAAACTTATCTTGCTTACCCGGAAACCATTACGTAGAATTTATTTAGAGGCCATGGCCTTTTTTGTTATGATTATGGTTCATCTTACAGTGCTTATGGAGACGTAAAAGACCAACCTAAGACATATTAAAAGTGATTTGATCGTCACGTTAATCTGTAAAAACAAAGAAAAGGTATCGTTAAATATGTTGCTAAGCTCAAAACTCGCGAAAGACTGAATTAAGTTGGATAATTCTCTTTTTGTTGTGCTTGTAATTGTCAGGGCAAAGTTTTATGAAAAAAAACATTAGTTCCGTAATTTCTTGTCTCATTTTATATTGTCTATACGTTAGAATAGAAATAGAAAGCTGTGAAGCATTTTGTCCGTAGAATATAGGTAATATATCTGCTAGCTTATTACGTAACTCGCTCGCAATCGCCATCGGGTTCATTTTGACAGTTCTTGTATGAATGTGACAGCTGGCTGATTCCGATGCCAATTGTCAGCCCATACATGAATTGTCAAAATGAAGACGATGGTGATCGCGAGCGAGTTACGTAATAAGCCTGCTGGTTCCAAAGGCATCTGATGTAATTTTCTCGTAAACTGTATCACAAAAGACAAGAATGTGCAATGTGCCTTAGGACACAGGATACAGTTTAAATAAACATTGTATCTAAATTCAACTAGTAGGGAGGTTCCTAGATAACACAAAGCGAAGGTTCTAGGTCCCTAGATGTTCTTGGTATGTTCTTTTTTGCTATGGACTCGTAAGTTTTTTCACTGGCTCGATTTACGTGTACCCATCAGTGGGACATTAAATAAGCTGGGGATGGTGATGATGATAATAATGTCCTTATTTTTGGTCCGTATGCCACTTGTTCAGCAAAGAAAAATATGGAAACGGCTAAAAAAGAAAGCGTATACCGCTCCCAACATATCGAAATAGCTGCTGCCCATATATTTTTGTAAAGAGGGACGTCTTCCGAAGTACTGTTAGCTCCTTTAGGCGGTAGACGTTTAATTTTGACGCAAAGTTATCCAACAATCTCGGCGTCGGGTTACGTCCCGTGCGGATGTCAGGCTCTCAGGACACGTATTAAGCGGCTCGATAAGATAGTGCTGATCGATGTTGCGCGCAAATGCTCTCTTGGGCTGCGTATGTGGCTAGAAGTAAGGAAGGCAGGCATGAACATGACTGTATCGATAAACGATTTTAAGTAGGAAAAATATAGGTTAATCGTCCGACAGTTTCGAATATAATCGTAATCTTGAAGCGCGTCACGCGTCTTTTATTTTTGTTTTATGGTAATCTGACACAAGTAGGTACAGGAACCTTATAGACCTAAAACTTTATGCTCCTTTAGAGCACCTCAAGCGCTAAAACGGCTATATATTATAGTGATTTAAGAGGGTGCATCCATGCTGAGCTCGCAACGTTGCATTTTTGGTGATTTTTTGCGATTATTTCACAGAAATTGAATGAAAGTATCAAATATCCGTCTGTAGTGCACTTCGTTTTAAGTGTATTAATGTGTCTAATGCATCTAATGAGAACACCAAAATAACCTTTAGTTTTCACATGGACTTTAAGCTGCGTTAATAAAATGTATTAAAGAGACACTTTAAAGTTTTAAACCACCTATACAGGGTGTATCAGATAGCCCCTAACAATAATCAACTGGGGTATATAACCATAGCTATAGAAGCTAAAAAATATATTTAAAAAAAAATTGGAGTAATTTTTTTTTATATTTTTTTTAGCTTCTGTAGCTATGGTTATATACCCCAGTTGATTATTGTTAGGGGCTATCTGATACAGCCTGTATACGGCTTTAAGCTGCAAAATATTTTTATATCACCTCACTAACATATCCATAGTATCACCTAAAAATATTATTTTATGTCTCATAATATAATGTCTAGCTACTAAATCACTCTAAATTTAGATGCTGGTATCGCTATTTTGTTAGTTGAGAGCTACGTGCGATTACTCAATCTAATTGAGGAATCTATGCACAATAACACGCTGAAAATGAGACAGACATACCTACTTGTCACTGTCGGTACAAGTAAAGACTTTAAAACCATAACTCATAATTACCTACTTAATGTATTCACAAAGAAAAGTTTAATGTACAAACCGTCATCATTCGCCGCAAAGCCCTTTACGCTTGGCACAGGACACGACATACCAAAACCTTTTACATCTATTGTCCCGCGGCTTATTTAACTAATGCATGTGAATAATTGCTCTTAACTGCTGGCTTTTTAGAGGTTCAGTGTCACACAACGAGCTGTGGAAAGAGCTGGGCTCGGAGTTACTTTGTATGATAAAATTCGCCGAAGAACTAGGGTTACAACGACAACGACGACGTTGGTCTCTAACTTTGAGGATGATCCCGTAGAGGGATCGAAACGCGCGTCAGTGTTTGTGTGGTTTGAGGGATAATTAAGTTTGTGGGATTTATATGCGTTTTATGTGGCTGTTGAAGTTAGGGGTTGCATGAAAAACATATTATATTATATGCCCGATGATATTGTGTAACAACTTTCATTTATTCATCTAATAATTTAAATGTTTCAGACGATTTGTGTAGTTTTGTTTCATCTGATGATCAGACAAGTGTTTATCTATGTATTATTAGTAAGTACTTACTAGCTTTTCAGATACTAACATGAAACTAACACTTTTAGCCTCAACATCGGCCACCAATATTCAGGCTGCGTGTATCAGCCACTTCTGATAGAGAAAAAAAAAACTATTATCCGCGTTATGTTAGGAAGCAGATAGTTTACCTGCCCTCGCATAAGCGATGAGATACCGGGGTCTAAGGTAAACTTATATATACGGAATGAAGTATCGACAAGAATGAAATATACGTATATCTATAGATATGGTGTAAAATGTAGTTGCGTTGTCTCTTGTTTCGGAAACGTTGATTTATGGCGAAAAATTGTCTTGAAATTGAAGTTGAAATTTGAAAACCCTTTTTTTCTTGTTTTATGAAATAAGGTGGCAAAAGAGCAAGTGGGTCCACTCGCGGGCACCCACAACACCATAGGATTGCAGATGCGATGCTAGCCATTAATTTCAACGTTTGTTACACTATCCACCGCAGAAATCAACAGCGCAAGCACTGCTTCTTGACGGTAGGATTAGTGAGTAAGATGGTGGTATGTGGATGGACCTCGAACAGCCAATGAAAGTTCAATATCAATTGTCAACATTTCATTTTTATAACACCTGAAAATGTATATATGGTTCGAAAGCATTTTGCCTCCTGATCACTGCAATATGTTTATATAATTTTAATATCGCTTATTATAAAAAATAAAAAATAATTTAAAATATGTCCTAATTTTACCAAAACTACCACATGATAGGTGAAACGCCTTTGCTTTTTAGACGAGAAAAAATAAGGGATCATAACTTTGTATTTTTGACAACTTTAAAGTACAAGGGGGGCAACTCTGAAATTCTATTTTCGAAGTTCGTTGCATTCTTTCTCTCTCACTCTCAAGATAATGACTATTAGTATGAGCGGAACAGCACGAAGCGAACCTCGAAAATCGAATATTGGAGAATAGGGCCTGACGTTGACAATTTGAAATTAACGTCAGTTTTTTTTCTATAGAGAAAAGACAAAGGGATAAGTGTGTATTCTGTGATAGTATCGGAGTTACGCCCTTTTAGAATAAGCACAAATTAATAAATTAATTATAAATTAAATACAAGCCCTAGCGAAAAAATTAAACTGTCAGCATGTTCATCTTTTCAAACAAAATACAGAGAACCATTAAAGTTATAGGCTCAGAAATATGAAATGTTGTCAATTGGCTCAATGCCATTAATGATTTCAATGTTTTGCTTATAATTTTGATACCTACACATCGTTGTTCTTACTTATACAGCATGTTCAATTTCATTCAAACAGACAGGGCAACTGGTGTCACGTACTCTTGCATAATGCATTTGTTATGCGCGGTCGCTCGCTTCATATTCGCCGTTGGAAACAGGATCACTCAAAATTACTAAGCTGTACCTGATAGAACTACCTAACTAGGAACTTGTGTTGTTGAGGGTTAAGTTTTGGTTAAGTTTAACATCCAGATAGAATAATCTTCGATGTACGCTTTTATTTTATATTAGTTATACGTATGTACACATGCAATTTTTTTTTTTTTTTTTTACATATTGTACAAACACCCCGTATCTACATGACTTTTTATACTCAATCATCGTAATTAACGTGCAGCAAAAATCGTATTACTTATAGCTTAATTAATAAAAACGAAAATATTTTACATAGTCTAAAAAGCATGGAAATAAATATAATAACTAATTACGAGTAAATACTATGGTAGCCTAGTGGTTTGACCTGGGGTCCCTTAGAGGACATGATACAAGCAATATCTATAACTCGCAATTTTAACAGTAAAATGACTGTCACAGATCTTAGCTGCGCCATGTTCTGATGCTTTCTAGTTATTGATTACCATGCTGCAGTATCAGCAACCGTATCGTATGTAACTGTACTCAAAGTGGATTTGATTTATCATGCATGTCAGTTCTGCCTGAACCCCGGCCGCAGGCAGCGGCGCTTACGGCTCCCCAAACCTGAATTAGAAGCAATATGCGGGTGGGTATGATTCATGTCAGTTCGGTTATAGTTGGGTTCACTATTTCAACATTCGAATACTGACAAGCAGAACATCTCAAAAATATTCGGAGTACGGACGGATGGAAAGTAGTCAAAACGTCCGGTCAAATTAGCACGTAGTAAACCTTAGTTGCAAAAAAATGGTGGTAAAATATAGAGCTGCAGTACGATATAGCGAGTATGTATTTAGATGTTTAAGATAAGCTATAAGTTTCAAAAATATTAGGGTACCTAGCTCTCCTTCCATGTGCATTGCATTTTAATAAAAGAAAATCAGGAAAGATATTAAAATAATACAAGGTAGCAATCAGGTAGGTAGCAATGCAGGCCTATCGTGAACAGCACTACAGTCTTAGCACCGCAGGATAAATCAAAATATTATCTAAATTATTGCTATTTATTTCCTTTCACAGTTTCCCGGGTCATAGTTTTTCATGTTGCATCTAGAAATAAATAAATAATGTAACTCTATTTGGTTATTTCCTCTATGCTTAGCACGGACATACAGCATGTTGGTGTCTCTTTCTTATAATTTGGCGAGTGCAAAAAGGATGGACGCTTTAAGTTTGGGATAAACGCAAGCGTACTATTTTGGTCTCAACTTTCAACGGAATTTTAACGGAAAATCTATATACAATTTTAGTCTTAGATAATTAACCGTTTGAACAGTTTCAAAAGTTAAACTTCTTAAGTGTCACGATTTTCATTTTGCAGGGTCTATTTCAAAGTTTACACAAAACATTAACGGAATAATCGAATATTTGGACTTATTAAGAAATTTAGAGACAAAGAGCGAAAACGGTGAAGCTAAGTTTCATCAAATTCAATTAAGTTAGCTAGCGGGCAAATGCAGGAAATCAAACTTGGTAATGTCTGCTAACTTTCCGAGTATTGATAAATTATTGGAGTAAGTCGGCGCCGACTCCTCAATCCAGCTTTCGTGGCGTAGTTTAGGTATTCATTTGACGCAGGGAATAAATGGACCAATGCACGCGGGTAGACACGCTCACAATCATGCTAAGCTTTGGAGCTTGCTACCCTAGGCTCTATCTACCCCGTAAGGGGTACAGACGGGCTTTATGTATATAAGCTTCTGCCCGCGACTTCATCATTCAGAGAATTATTCTTCTTGAATCACTCTATCTATTAAAAAAACCGCATCAAAATCCGTTGCGTAGTTTTAAAGATCTAAGCATATATAGGGACGGAAAAACATACAGCGGAAAGCGAATTTGTTTTATAGTATCTAGTGATGTGCCTATGTTTGTAATAAGCAGGGAAAAAATAAGTTTATTTAAACTTCTTTTTTGCTGACTGTCTTTTGTATGTACGAAAATTAGGTACGTTATAAATTATACTACGCTAATGCTACGACGATTCATTGGTGTGTTGTGAGGTTTGCAAGGGGGCTATAATCCAAACCCTCTCCTTTTGAGAGGAGACCTGAGACCCAACGGTGGGACATGAGGCTGAAGATGAGTATATAGTCACAATTATGATCGGTTATATATCGTCGAGCAAGGGCATGGTTAGCAGCGCGGATCGGCCGCTCAATCCGCGTGATACATTCTAAATTGCTTTGATCGCTCTCCCAGAAGGTTGATGGATCCTCTCGCTCCAATAACCCTCTCGGCTCGGCAGCGGGCCTGTGTAACTGATAAGTCCTCAATTAAAATTGATCGTTAATGTTTGGGAGCTAGATTCGTCTGCATTTGCCATGGGATTAGGCAGTTTTGCAAAAGTAACTTCAGGTATCATCGCAAATCATAGGAAATCAACCACAAAAGTAGTAACATTTTGCGGTGTTTCATACCGTCGACGTCAGAACCAGGTACCACGGATTGGCAATACGGTTGTGTTCAGATATTTAGGAGTAGATGCTCCAAAGGCTGCTGTTGCGGTAGACAGAGCCTATTGTATGTAACAAGACCACGTTTAGCGTGATTGTGGACATATGTTGAAAGCAATATAGTCAAGAGTTGCCAGCTGCATCGCCTATATAAATCGTATAATATATTTTAGGCATGCTCTAGAGCCGAGTGCCGAGTGCTGGTCCGAGTGGAGAGCCTTGGGGGAGGCCTATGTCCAGCAGTGGACGTCTTTCGGCTGATATGATGATGATGATGATGATGCTCTAGAGCCTAAATAGCTTGTCGCATTTGAGCTAGAGAGGTATCATTAGATTCGTCGAAACGATTCCTAAGATTTTATGTCTTGTAACGAATGTTTCGAATTAATTATTTATTTTGTAATTTTTTTTTTATTTCATTTCACCCATTCTCTCAGTGGGCTTTTACAATCTGCGCGTTAAGAGAGGCAGCTGGTACATTCTATGTTTTTCTTTTGGATGTCTCTAATGGCAACTGCAAAGCGCGTTCAAATATTTCTGAACATCTAGCGTCTCTGACCTGCTTTATAGCGGGTGTACTATCAATTTTATTGTGATCGAAGATATTAAATCAATTAGAATATTAAATTGACTGCCAAAAAAAATGTTTGAATAGAATCGATAAACAAAGTCTCAAGCTTATTCAATTTATTTTGTGATGAAATTTCGACGACTTATATTTATTTAAGTCGGTTCTAAGAAGTTCATGTTGATGATAATATTACCTTTAACAAACTCTGTGTGTATCAGTTGGTTAATAATTATTATTTACTCACCTGTCGATACTGTCGTATCGATATCACCTCAGAGATATCCTAGTTAACTACTTTAATTAATGTAAATAAATTTATTGATGTCGCTAACTTTAGCTGACAGTCACGAAGAGATAATTTGTTGAAAAACATAAATTCGTCAATGATTAGACTTACCTACAGTTAAGTAGGTATACGTACTCCACAATATGTAAGCAGGGCTCTGTTGACACAGTTATGTAGAAAACTAGCTGTTGCCAGCGACTTCGTCTGCAAAGAATTCGTTTATCGCTATCCCGCGGGAACTACGCAATTTTCCGGGATAAAAAGTAGCCTATGTGCTATTCCAGACTTTTCTTTATCTATGTGCCGAATTTCATCCAGATCCGTTAGGCCGTTCTGGCGTGACTGAGTAACAAACAAACATCCATCGATCCATCCATCCATCCATCCATCCATCCATCCATCCATCCATCCATACTTTCGCATTTATAATATTAGTTAGATTAGATGAACGTTTTAGCGTATATTTGACACTAGCCAGATACAGATACTCAGGATGTGTACGAAACCTTCGGCACCCGAGCGAGTGGGAACTCGCACTTGGCCGGTTTTTTAAATACATTAGCCGACGAATGCAGCAGATGTGCGAACATCGAGCCCCACTTCAGCTTAGCGGTTTTGGTTTCCGCAATGTTGGTGTAGGAGCGCCGAGAGCAAAAGCGGAAACGTAATGCGTCATGCACAAGCCAGCACTATTATTTGGCTTTAGACTAGATTGGCAACACAGCAAATTTTAGTCTAAGTAGAGAAACATTAACCATTTTTAATTTGGGTAAGAATTGATTACAATTACTACAATACAATACAATACCTTACTTTATTACAATTTTTATGTACTAATGTATGTAACATCTTGATGCAATTTGTAATTTATTTTAGTCATATTATTTTAATTTTTAATGTAATTTTTAATTTTGTAATTTTAGTACTTTTAATTATTTAATTCGTAATATTTAATTCCAATATTGTACACCATTAATATGGTAGATTACGGTCATGTACCTACAAAATTGTATTTACATACTTTCTATCTTTCTGTACCCGTTTTCATGCAATAAATGAATTATGAATTACTAGCTGTTGCCAGCGACTTCGTCTACCAAGAATTCGTTTATCGCTATCCCGCGGGAACAACGCAATTTTCCGGGATAAAAAGTAGCCTATGTGCTATTCCAGACTTTTCTCTATCTATGTGCCGAATTTTATCCAGATCCGCTGGGCCGTTCAGGCGTGATTGAGTAACAAACAAACATCCATCCATCCATCCATCTATCCATCCATCCATACTTTCGCATTTATAATATTAGTTAGATGATCTTCTGAGAAAAGCATTATCGAACAAAAAAGGAATATCGAAAAAGACACGCTTACAGTAAAGATATTGTAACGGTCTACCTACCCTAAACGTATTTTAAATAAAGATATACACCTCTAAACTACCTAACTCATACATTAACTACTTACTTACTCTACCTAGCTATTAATCTGTAGTTAATTAAGCGTTCAATGACCTCCGTAAATCTACGACTTAGTGATTCTTAGACCTGTCTTAAAACAATCTAATCCTACCTAAAATAAGTAATAATAATGGCTGCGTGAATCGTCTAATGGCTGATGGACCTACACTGTGAACGCTGTAATAACCTGAGATTCTTTGCATGAAAAATAAGAATGGAACTTTAATATAAACCTAATGTATACCTAATTAAAACCTGGTTACTTTGAGATAACGTAGAAACATTAGTAAGAGTTTGCTGTATCATAATGCTCTAGAAGATATTGGTAAAAGTGGGTCCGAAGACAGAATAAAGATTCTAAGTAGATTTGTAATTGTACTTCAGATGAGATAACCCCCTTATGGGGGGGGAATCGCTACCACCATCCCCTCCGATTCCAACAACTACACCAGCCTATAACTATAAACATCTCCTTAAAGTTGCATATAGTTAGAAAAATTAAGCATTAACTTCGATGCTGTTAAAAGATCTTTAGTACAAATACAAAGTCTAACTTTCATTACTTATAGTCAACAGTTTTAGACTACTTCTACATTTCATGAACACAGATTGCTCCAATCTTTAGGAAACAATACAAGCACTCTATTTATGAGTCAAATATCCTTATATTTAGGAAAGCAGATAGATCTAGCAAGACAAAGAACAATTTTATTTATTTAATTGTTGAATGGTATAAAAGGTTGGTGTTACCGTCGCTTATCCCGTTTTCTTAGGATAGTTGACGAGCATGGTTTTACTCGGTAAACCTCCTTAAATCTCATTCTTTTTATATTGAATGCTAGTCTTAAAGTAATTTCTTTAATTATAAATATTAAGATTTGATCATTAAATATATGCTTAAAAATGAAGGACTTTTTATAATAATTCACTTCAGATTAGAACTTCATCTGTATTCAATTAATTACTATATTGCTACCTACTATCTACTACCCCATTATCTATCAATGAATTTAAAGTTAAAACCTATTAATCCTATTAAATCCTATTAAATCCTAGCTGCTCTAACATCTACTATACACGTTTCAACAAGCTAGAAAAACCCGGTTTTCACATTTAAATTACTCGCGTTCCCACTCGTATACGATGAATGGGTCCTGATCTAACTTACCCCTAAGTGAGTGAGTCAGTCTCTAAGAACTTAGCCATAAGACTCGTGTGCTTGGTGGTAAAGACAGTTTGGACTGGGTTCGTCGAGTACCACCTGACGAATAATCCGAATGTATATATAAATAGATAGATAAAGGTGACAGAACGATGATGAATTTGAAACACCAGTAGGCATAACAAACCCTTCACAATTCTGGGAGAAGTTAGTCTGTCTCTTCAGGTATAATACAGACCCCACACGTACTCCATATGTGGTTATTTAATTAATTAAAACGTATCGAAGGAAAGCTACCCTGTCAGTTGTGAAACACCGTTAGGTGACCCGGGTATCAATCCTCAAATATCAGCTTCTACTAGCTGAAACTTGATACAGTTCTCAACACTCAACTTCGGGCAAGTTAAAGCATAATTTCCCAAACTAAGACTATCCTAGTATTATAAAACACTAGAATAAGCAAAGCCGGAAAACGACACGTCAACTTTAACAAGTATAAATACTCAACAATCCCAAAAACAAATTAATACGAGAACCGTACAAGTCCGCTGACGCAAGCAAAATGACCCTTATCTACGAATTTCCCCTGCTTTTATAGCTGGTGCTACAATGGCGCGACCGTCCTCATCTGCCGCATCAGCCTTACTGGCGTTAACAGCCACATCTGCTATATCCGCTTTAACTGCTACGTCAAAAAACATACAACTCAATAACTATTAATTTTATTTAATTCTTAGATAGCTTATTTAATATTTCTAAGAATATATCCAAACTTATCTTTAAATTTAACACTAAAAGATAATTTTCCTTTAATTTATAAACGCGTAATTAAAAAGCTTTAATTTCCTTCAATGAAATTTCTATCGCCATTTTGTATGAAATAAATTCTCCCTTGCTAATTTTAGTTACTCTTTTCTACTGAACTACTAACCAGAATCTGATGAAATTTAGTCAAACGGTTACTTATAACTTAAGTTTTCTTGTGATAAAGGCTAATTCCTTGCATTTTAATCATTAATCTTGTAATAATAGAAAACTTATACTTTCTCATACGTTTGACATAAGCAACTCCGAAATAACTTTATAATCACATAGTAACTTATTTACTACACCAAAGTTGATAAAATTTGAACTGTATACAACTTATGAGTCTAACATCTTATTTCAATAAGCATTTTCCTTGCATTTTGAGTTTTTCCCTAGTAATATTACTATTTCTGCTACATACATTGTTTCTCTATATTTTCGTCAATTTTACTTGCTGAAAATTCCTGAAACTTATACTACATACTTAGTTAATTATTTAAATCATTCCCACGCCTCATTATTCAATAATTAACTAAAAATTAATTTAAATACCACATATAAATTTACTAGCGACATCTCATATCATAAATTTGAACTACTGAGAACTATGAAGCTAGCTTCATTACCCAAAATAAATTAGCTGGCCTAAAGGCTTCTAGTTGCTAATGATTTTCCGTAAGATGGCGTTATAATCTATGCTATCTCTCAATGTATGAAAATATATTCGTGAACTGGCGAGTTCATGTGGAGACACGCCTGAACCGTTACAATCGTCCCCTCTAATTGTTAAGGTGGGTAATTATATCAAATTAGCTACCGATACAATTAGAACCAACATCATAAAATTCATGAATATATTTTGTTTATCAATATTTGCCTTCGATGTGTAAGTCTGACCCAACTTTATTTGGCCTTCACTATATTGTGTATTTCCAGTAGTTTTATTATATTTTTACTGGCAAGAAATACTATTTGACATCAGACATCGAACTTCATTGAAATCCGAATCTGAAGAATATTTTATTACATAAATCAGATTTTGATGAAAGTAATTATTATAAAGCTAAACATGTTAACTTTAATTCTTTGAAAACAATGTTTTGTTTTAATATATATATTAACATTAAATCAAGTCACTTTATATTGACATGATATTTTATTATGCACATTATTGCCATTATATAAACTGTTGTATTGACACTATTTCAGGATCAAATAAAATTTTGACAGACTATATTGTGTGGTGTGTTTTTAAACCAGATTTAAATCATTAATTATGCAAGATAAAACCTCTGAAACTTTCAATGAATCATGTAATGAAATAATTTCCATCATTGCCAAACAATTTGCACTCAACAAAAGCGTTCGTTTGTGAGACAAACGTTGCTGTAAGAGCTGTATAAAGAATCTGCTGTCACCGTCAGTGTTTGGCGCAACACAAACCCTTTGAAGTACCTTTCCGTGAATGCATAAAGTTCTTTGTATGTGTTTTTATTCATGGTAGCTACAATGTTAATTCATCATTAAATCTCCATCTAGCTTAGAGTTCTTTTCTCACATAACAACAAACAAAATACTGGACCATGTGCAGTGTGGGACGAATAATTTGTTCCTACTAGTAGAGTAAATGAACTATTAGATCGCAACATTTAAATTGAACTTGCTAAATCCTAAGCTTACGCTTAGAATTTCTTGCCTAATTCTAAGCATCACCACTAATCGTTCATTTTGTATAGTGTGCTGTATCTTGGGCAACTATCGATAAATGGTTTGCCTTAACTTAAAGTTGATGTAACCTTTAGATCAAGCCCTTTTGACTTTAAAATAAAAATCTTTACTTTGCAAAATACCAATTAAGTACCCTTTCAGTCCTCTTTCATAAGCAAAACTTCATTCATCTACTTGATTAAAACATAGCACTCTTTTTTTTTTTTTTTTTTTTTTTTACCATACAATACCTAAATTATGCACCAACTCCTCCAAGTTTGGCAAACATCTTTTAATTAATGAAATCATTTATTTGAATTATTAAATTTTTTAAAATTTAACTCAGCACTAAACTTTATCAAAAAGTTAATCTACAAAGTATTATTTTAATTTATCTTAAATCTACTTCGTATAGAATAATTCTATGATGTTAGCTAAAACCACACCGGCAGCCAACGTATAATCACCCTTAATTATGACTTTAATAATTATAACTTATCACCCATTAATATTAATTCCATTACAAAAATGTATAACCCTTACATTTTCATTTGTTCAGTAAACGTCCCCATACCCTTATTTAACCTTTGCTACTACTAACTAAGTTTAACATACATTCACTAACTAAAAGCGTAAACTAAACTGTACGTAAGCATTGAAAATAATAAATACCAAAATTCTTCAACTGCATATAACAAAGCAACCCCTCACTAAAAACTTTCAGTTTAACAATTAATATCACTTTAACTCCTCAAAAATATTAAAGTTCCATTCTTTTTAAAACTTCAATCATTCACTATATTTCATTATTTAACTACATCACTCAGTTAAAATGCAATTTCAAACTTTCCCGTTTACTAAGTTAACTATGTATGTTATGATTATGTTTGACAAAAAATGACATTTCGTGCGTTTAGTTCTACACCTTGCAGTCCAACATTACTAATTTATGAACGATTACTCAATTCTAGTCGCTTGTTTTATTTATCAGTTGAGTTTATTAAAATTTATCTCAATAGAAATAGAATTATTCTGTTCTCCTTAAAAGCTATCATAATTATTTAGTAATCTTTGTCATCGTAAATCTTTACAAAGTTAATTCGATATTAAACCGAGAACACAGCATGTTGCCGGAACGAAACGCGCCGATCTACGTTCAGAAATCGATTTTGTGATGAATGTATGACTTGTCAAGAGATTCGTATCATTGTACTTTTCCTTTTCTTTTAAATAATCATTTACTGACTTGAAATCTGGCATTTATATAAAGCTCCGACGGTTACGTAAATATCATCAACATATTAATTTTAATTTATTTAATATTTTTATACTCATTTATTTTTTATTCATTATAATGCTGCATGGAATTATTTCCTTTGCACTCACATAAAAGTCATTTTGTCAAACTTTAAAAATAAATCTCGTATTGTATAAAATTGTTTATGAATCGAGATTCCGAAGCGCTTTCAACTTCAAATTGCTAATTATATTCTATGAAACTGTGTATATAAACCAGCTTTGACTTAAAATCTTTCGTTAACCTATCACGGAACAACAACAAGCACTCAACAATGCTCACTTAGTGTTAGTGAACCGAAATTGCTCTCAACAAATGATTATACAGGTATTGTACTTTTCGTTATTAAAACCACTACTAATACTTAATCAAACAATCCTCTCTAACAATCTTTTATAATGCCTACTTAACGTTCCGTCTCTTTAATGAACTATAATGCGAATAACTTAATTTCCTTAGTGTCTGAATGTAACTTCTAATAAAACTGTTCATCTTTTTCAGTTACTGGTATTTATATTTAAATCTCAAGCTATATTGAAAAACCAAAGCTGATCAAGTAATTTAATAACTACTTGACTTGAATATGTACAAAGATCACTCTCAACTTATACAGAAATGTAGATTCATTCTATATACATGCAATAACTACCTAGGGAAAACATTCGGTAAGTTTTTAGCTATTTATTCTGCATGAATGCTCAAACAATCATAAATACATACTCTTATAAAATAACTCTCAAATAATTAACTCGCCAAACTATTTTTTTATCTCACTATCAAATTTTCTCATTTAAAACTTTGTACATACTTAATGTAAGAGTAGTAACGCAACAGTCTGTGCCTTACATTAGCGAGCAATCTGATTCATTTATTAATTTATCCTAATAGTAGCTCTAATAGTCATATTTCGATATTTCAACTATTATCAGCTAGCTATCTCAATATCAATTTACTAGTTTGAACGCTCTCTTAGCTAATTTGTGTTTACTGTATTTACAGATCTGACATCAAGTTATGAATCTTCACAAACTAAAAGATGTTTGAAGCATTCACCAAGAATATCACTTCAAGAATTTGCTTATTATAGTACTTCACTAAAGCATGAACACCGCTGAAACTAACTGAACCTGACTGCAAGTATGAAGCCTTCAAGAATGAAAAACCCAGTTCCTATTGCAACTACAGTACTTCCATCAGAGTTTCCTTGTAAAACTATTATCTGATAAAACTTGTTTACCGCTATGCATGTTATGCAACCATTTACTCCTAGAGAATCAAATTTAACTTTCTGTTATATTCAACAATGCTTTTATGACTAAAAATAAAGCTCAATCTTACTAGAACCTAATAAATTATTATTTCCTTATTGTTTTATTTATCAAAGTACTCGCTGACATACTTATTTATTTATTTATTTTTTAATATTTTTTCTTATCTAGGCAAACTACATACATACTTGTTCTTATAGGAGTTATAAACCTTTAAAGATCCGTCCCCAAACCTTTGAAACTATAAAACAACATTGTCTTCCTACTATCTAAGTTTTCCTGAATGATAGCAGCTAATATTTTAAATACTCTTTTTCTCAACACCATTTTAAATATAAATTGCTGCTTTACTTATTATTTGTCTTCAAACATTCTCAACGTCTATCCATACCTCATACTTAACCCTCAAAATGCTGACAAACTCAAATAATATATACCTATCTTAATTTCACTAACTCTTTACATAAATGTAACGCTATGAATTTATCAGCTATGCATGTCTGTTTGTATATCTAAGATATCACAGCTCTCAAACGAATAAACTGATTTGAATGGTTTTCTTTTATACAGGTTTCCCAACGATGATTCCTAATTTTCCCTCCTATTTACTTACTATTACTTTAATAATAATATTCCAGTAAATTCAAGCTCTGCATGCTATGTATCCGGATGGCAAATAGGTACATAAATTATTCTGATATTTATTCTAAATTTTTTGAATAAGTACCCTTTTAAAGTTGAAACTTGAGAACTTGGTTCTGCTTAACTAACTCACAATTACTATGAAATAGCTATGGGTTATCTTCATATTTTACTCTTCCCATCACTCAATCTCTTTACATAAAGTAAATGATAACACATACATAATGTACTACTGAATCTATCATTGTATGCCAATGTTGCTCATTGAAATATTTTCCTTTATATATTGCAATGCTACCTAGCTGAAAGCTAGTAATAATTCAACTATACTAGGCAAGTACTTCCTATTGTATATTTTAGAGCATGAATTTATTATTTTTACTCGGCACACTTTATTTAATTAGCAAACTTAAATTCCGTCCCCCAAACTTTTAAGTTTAAAATTATCCTTAGTAGGTACTTAACTCGGGAAAATTCAGCTAGTACCTAGTTTTAGCTATTTCTAATTTTTATTGTTAATTCTACTTATGCCTTAATTTTAAATAACCTCCCTATTTATTAATGGTAATAATTTCCTTTTATAACTACTAAATTTCTGATATTAAAACAGACTGACGTTTCTTTCTCTTTCATTTTTTTTTGTCTCTCTCTAACTAACCTCAAACAAACACAGCGTCAGTGCGTCTTGAATATTAAACACGGCTACTAGTCCGATTTATTTATTAATCATTTTTGATTGTTTAAAATCCTCAGTTACTTTAAATATAACTCATAAATGACTCTGAGTGAAGTGGAAACCTGAATAATAATAACATTTACAGCTACTACAATTCAAATGAACAAATTCGTCGTGAATCGAACACAACTTATGAAAACTATTAGTTCAACAGAAAAATGCTTGTTTTACAGATGGAAAATAGAAATCTTTGAGTGTTATCAGTGAAAAGTGCCCGTTATATAGGTAACCAACTATCTACCTACGACATCTTTTCTAGCAACACTGTAATGTTTTCATTAATGTAACATTAAAATGTCTCAACAATTTATTGCTTTAACGTTATTTTTCCTATCCTATCCTATTCCTTCTAGCAATGCAAAATATAAATCCAGTTCTTATTTTTCACGTCCATTACACAGACAGCAAAATGTGACTAATTTGTAAACAAATAGTCACGCAATATACCTAAGAATAGCAAGTCAATGACCTAAAAATAGACCTAAAATTCAGACTAACCTATCATGTAAATTTGTTGCTCAAGTAAGTATCAAACTTAAATAAATTATATTATGTAAATCAATAATGAGCACTATACTATACTGAAATGAAACAGTAAATTACCTAGATGCTTTAAATAATAAAGCCAAGCGAACATAACATAACCGAATGACATAAACGTCATCTTCAACAACCTACATTACGTCACACTACCGGACACAGGCCTCCTCACAGAATTAGAGAGCTTTGATCACATAATAGTAATAAGAAAAACCCGTAGTAAACCCAAAATCTAGAATCCTGACTCGACGGCACCCAAAATGTAACGGTCTACCTACCCTAAACGTATTTTAAATAAAGATATACACCTCTAAACTACCTAACTCATACATTAACTACTTACTTACTCTACCTAGCTATTAATCTGTAGTTAATTAAGCGTTCAATGACCTCCGTAAATCTACGACTTAGTGATTCTTAGACCTGTCTTAAAACAATCTAATCCTACCTAAAATAAGTAATAATAATGGCTGCGTGAATCGTCTAATGGCTGATGGACCTACACTGTGAACGCTGTAATAACCTGAGATTCTTTGCATGAAAAATAAGAATGGAACTTTAATATAAACCTAATGTATACCTAATTAAAACCTGGTTACTTTGAGATAACGTAGAAACATTAGTAAGAGTTTGCTGTATCATAATGCTCTAGAAGATATTGGTAAAAGTGGGTCCGAAGACAGAATAAAGATTCTAAGTAGATTTGTAATTGTACTTCAGATGAGATAACCCCCTTATGGGGGGGGAATCGCTACCACCATCCCCTCCGATTCCAACAACTACACCAGCCTATAACTATAAACATCTCCTTAAAGTTGCATATAGTTAGAAAAATTAAGCATTAACTTCGATGCTGTTAAAAGATCTTTAGTACAAATACAAAGTCTAACTTTCATTACTTATAGTCAACAGTTTTAGACTACTTCTACATTTCATGAACACAGATTGCTCCAATCTTTAGGAAACAATACAAGCACTCTATTTATGAGTCAAATATCCTTATATTTAGGAAAGCAGATAGATCTAGCAAGACAAAGAACAATTTTATTTATTTAATTGTTGAATGGTATAAAAGGTTGGTGTTACCGTCGCTTATCCCGTTTTCTTAGGATAGTTGACGAGCATGGTTTTACTCGGTAAACCTCCTTAAATCTCATTCTTTTTATATTGAATGCTAGTCTTAAAGTAATTTCTTTAATTATAAATATTAAGATTTGATCATTAAATATATGCTTAAAAATGAAGGACTTTTTATAATAATTCACTTCAGATTAGAACTTCATCTGTATTCAATTAATTACTATATTGCTACCTACTATCTACTACCCCATTATCTATCAATGAATTTAAAGTTAAAACCTATTAATCCTATTAAATCCTATTAAATCCTAGCTGCTCTAACATCTACTATACACGTTTCAACAAGCTAGAAAAACCCGGTTTTCACATTTAAATTACTCGCGTTCCCACTCGTATACGATGAATGGGTCCTGATCTAACTTACCCCTAAGTGAGTGAGTCAGTCTCTAAGAACTTAGCCATAAGACTCGTGTGCTTGGTGGTAAAGACAGTTTGGACTGGGTTCGTCGAGTACCACCTGACGAATAATCCGAATGTATATATAAATAGATAGATAAAGGTGACAGAACGATGATGAATTTGAAACACCAGTAGGCATAACAAACCCTTCACAATTCTGGGAGAAGTTAGTCTGTCTCTTCAGGTATAATACAGACCCCACACGTACTCCATATGTGGTTATTTAATTAATTAAAACGTATCGAAGGAAAGCTACCCTGTCAGTTGTGAAACACCGTTAGGTGACCCGGGTATCAATCCTCAAATATCAGCTTCTACTAGCTGAAACTTGATACAGTTCTCAACACTCAACTTCGGGCAAGTTAAAGCATAATTTCCCAAACTAAGACTATCCTAGTATTATAAAACACTAGAATAAGCAAAGCCGGAAAACGACACGTCAACTTTAACAAGTATAAATACTCAACAATCCCAAAAACAAATTAATACGAGAACCGTACAAGTCCGCTGACGCAAGCAAAATGACCCTTATCTACGAATTTCCCCTGCTTTTATAGCTGGTGCTACAATGGCGCGACCGTCCTCATCTGCCGCATCAGCCTTACTGGCGTTAACAGCCACATCTGCTATATCCGCTTTAACTGCTACGTCAAAAAACATACAACTCAATAACTATTAATTTTATTTAATTCTTAGATAGCTTATTTAATATTTCTAAGAATATATCCAAACTTATCTTTAAATTTAACACTAAAAGATAATTTTCCTTTAATTTATAAACGCGTAATTAAAAAGCTTTAATTTCCTTCAATGAAATTTCTATCGCCATTTTGTATGAAATAAATTCTCCCTTGCTAATTTTAGTTACTCTTTTCTACTGAACTACTAACCAGAATCTGATGAAATTTAGTCAAACGGTTACTTATAACTTAAGTTTTCTTGTGATAAAGGCTAATTCCTTGCATTTTAATCATTAATCTTGTAATAATAGAAAACTTATACTTTCTCATACGTTTGACATAAGCAACTCCGAAATAACTTTATAATCACATAGTAACTTATTTACTACACCAAAGTTGATAAAATTTGAACTGTATACAACTTATGAGTCTAACATCTTATTTCAATAAGCATTTTCCTTGCATTTTGAGTTTTTCCCTAGTAATATTACTATTTCTGCTACATACATTGTTTCTCTATATTTTCGTCAATTTTACTTGCTGAAAATTCCTGAAACTTATACTACATACTTAGTTAATTATTTAAATCATTCCCACGCCTCATTATTCAATAATTAACTAAAAATTAATTTAAATACCACATATAAATTTACTAGCGACATCTCATATCATAAATTTGAACTACTGAGAACTATGAAGCTAGCTTCATTACCCAAAATAAATTAGCTGGCCTAAAGGCTTCTAGTTGCTAATGATTTTCCGTAAGATGGCGTTATAATCTATGCTATCTCTCAATGTATGAAAATATATTCGTGAACTGGCGAGTTCATGTGGAGACACGCCTGAACCGTTACAATATCGATGGACGTACGTATCCTAACATGCTTACTAAAGTCACACAATTGAATTGAGGGCCTTTTTTAAGGTAATAATAAAAATAACTTGGTAAGTAAGTCATGTGTTGAAATTACGTCACTTGGCGTTTAACGTTGCATCTTTTGACTTCGATTTCGAATGGCTTGGTTAGAAGGCTAGTTAGGAATCTAAGTGCTTGGCGATGTTGATCATATAAATTTTACAAATTTTTATGCAGGTATTTAACATTTTGTTTGGGTAGGTTAGTCGGAACACCTCTGCAAATATTTTTCAGATTTTCTTCTTGTTATGTCTAACCCAAAATTATAATGAAATAAAAAAAAATAGAATTGTGTGCTTTGTTTAAAAAAAAACATAAAAAGATATAGTTTCAGGCCATGAAAAGGACATATAATAGTTTTCATCATCATCTTCCTAGCGTTTTTCCCGGCGTTTACCACGGCTCAGTGAGCCTGGGGTCCGCTTTGACAACCTAATCACAAGATTTGGCGTAGGCACTAGTTTTACAGAAGCGACTGCCATCTGACTTTCCAACCCAGAAGAGTAACTAAGCCTTATTGGGATTGGTCCGGTTTCCTCACGATGTTTTCCTTCACCGAAAGGCTCATGGTAAATTTCAAATGTAATTTCGCACATAAATTCCGAAAACTCAGAGGTGCGAGCCTGGGGTTCGAACCCGCGACCCTCTGCTTGAGAGGCCACAGGTCAAACCACTAGGCTACCACGGCTTATTTATACACATATAATAGTTTTCATCCCGGATAATAATAGTTCCCGTGCGGGATAGCGAATTCTGCGCAGACGGAATCCCGGGCAACCGCTAGTTCCACTATACAACTAACACAGCTTGTGTTGTCTAGGTATCTGGCACAACCACGAGAACACGGTGGCGATGTGCGCAGGCGGCGCGGGCCGCGGCCGATAGTACGACGGGGGGCGTCCGCGCCACCCCGCCCAGCGGCCCGCCGCCATGGGGCGCGACAAGAAGTCGCCCGGCAAGACCGACTCGCAGAAATGTAAGTACCTATAACTAACTATGTATACATAACACGGGTATAGATGCCGGCAAACATCTTGAGCAAGAACGACGTGGAAGGGGTAAGTTCGCGCATGTACTTTTATACCAAAGAGACGCTAAATTCACTTCTGCGTATTCAAGGTCATGCTCAAGATGTTTGCCGGCAACTATCTATACATATAATAAAGCTGAAGAGGGTCGAAAGTCTGTACATGGAAGATATTTAAAAAAAAATAGGCTGGGGATACTTATAATCGATAACAGAACACGTTCCAACAGTTTTTAGAATTATTGTCTGTTTATCTGTTTGTCTGTATATTTGTGCACGCATCACGTGAAAACGGCTGAACGGATTTTGTTGAAAACTATAGGTACTAATCTGTTGAGAAAATTACAGGCCAGGTTATAGGCTACTTTTTATCCCGGAAAATTGCATAGTTCCCGCGGGATAGTGATGAACATGTCGAAAAACGCAGCTGCCTTGAGTCGCAACGTGTATATGTATATAAATATTGCTTCAGTATCATACAGGTGCGCTAAGGAGGGATTTTCAAAATTCTCACGGGATTTAATATCGCTCATTATAAAAAAAAATACCTATTAAATGTCAGAACAGGGGTGTTAAGTATGCATAGCAATATGTGACTTTTGTCAATAAACGAAGTCTACGCGGACGAAGTCACGGGCATGAGCTTTTTTCTTTTTTTTTGTACGATAATGAACAAATCGCAGTCCTCGCGAGAGGTGCGGGCGACTGCGATTCCATGAACTAATGGACAAGGGTGTTAGTGCTGTAATTAAAATAAACTAATATGACTTAAGGTCGGTGATTTTATGTAATGTTTATGAGTGACATGAGGATTGTTAATGATTCGGGCAGAAGCTAGTACGTAATAAAAGGCAGGTGGGTGACAGACGGGCGAGTAGGTAAGTTCGCGTATTTACGGCTCGAAGGCTCGACGACTTACTCGCCTGTGTGTCAGTCTAAGTACGCGCACTTTTAGAGTAAAATACAGGTGAGTAAAGTCGTCGAGCCGTGAGTACGCGCACTTTTAGAGTAAAATACAGGTGAGTAAAGTCGTCGAGCCGTGAGTACGCGCACTTTTAGAGTAAAATACAGGTGAGTGAAGTCGTCGAGCCGTGAGTACGCGCACAGGCGCACAGGCAGCGCTACAGGTCCCATAGTGGAGATGCCGAAACTAACCGACTCATCGAGCACCTCCAATCGGTGGCAGATTCCCTCCTTCAACAGATCCCCTCCGCCGAAATTATCATTTTGGGCGATTTTAATGCCCACCATGCCAATTGGCTGGGGTCGCGTATAACTGACCATGCGGGGAGATCTGTGCATGATTTCGCTTTGGCCTACGGTCTGACCCAACTTGTTGCCTCGCCTACGAGGGTCCCGGACATCGTCGACCAGGTCCCTTCGTTACTGGACCTCATGCTGACCTCTCACCCAGACACATACCAAGTCTCTGTTGATGCACCACTAGGCTCGTCTGACCACTGCCTGGTACATAGCACTGTGCCTCTCACAAGACCGACTCGTTCGCAATTCCAAACAAGCCGCCGTGTCTGGCATTATAAATCAGCGGACTGGGACGGGATGCGTGCCTTCTTTGCATCCTACCCTTGGGCGCAAGTCTGCTTCTCGGTGTCTGATCCGGACGCTAGTGTTAGCACCGACTCTATCACCGATGTAATCCTACAGGGGATGGAATTGTATATCCCGAATACCTTGGTACGCATCGGTGGTAGATCCCAACCATGGTATGGCCGTTCCTGCAAAATGGCCTCCCGCCAGAAGCAGGAATGTTACCGGACATGGGCTAACGCGGTGGCGTCTCAGGATCCCAACACTAGCGCATACAAAAAGAAGCTTAATGCTGCCTCTAGATCTTTTAAGGGAACTATCGCTGAAGCGAAATCTGCGTTTATTGGCAGGATTGGCAAAAAGCTAATGCGTCTTCCTTCGGGAACTCGTGCATTCTGGTCTCTCGCCAAGGCTATCCTCGGAAATTTCTGCCAGCCGTCCTTTCCACCATTGAGCGCGAATGGCGGTTCCACGGCCCATTCTGCAAAGGAAAAGGCCGATCTCCTAGGCTCTCTCTTTGCATCTAACTCGACTTTGGATGACGGGGGTAATACACCGCCTACCATCCCGCGGTGTGCTCACGCTATGGAGAACATTCGGTTCTTGCATAAGACCGTTCGCAAAACCCTCCTTGCTCTAGACATCCATAAGTCGAGTGGACCAGATGGAATCCCGCCAATTGTACTCAAGAAATGTGCTCCTGAGTTGGCTCCGGTCCTTACGCGTCTTTTCCGGCTTTCCTACTCTACTGGCGTTGTCCCGTGCGCGTGGAAGACAGCCCTTGTGCATCCGATCCCTAAAAAGGGCGATCGCTCGGACCCGTTCAATTACAGACCGATTGCTATCACCTCTTTGCTCTCCAAGGTAATGGAGTCCATTATCAACAGCCAGCTCTTAGGGTATCTAGAGGAACACCAGCTGATTAGTGACCGCCAATACGGTTTTCGCCGTGGTCGCTCAGCTGGTGATCTTTTAGTTTATCTTACGCACCGATGGGCTATGGCAATTGAGAGTAAAGGGGAAGCCTTGGCAGTTAGTTTGGACATAGCGAAAGCCTTTGATCGGGTTTGGCACAGGGCTCTGCTCTCCAAGCTTCCTGCGTACGGAGTACCTGGGAAGTTGTGCTCTTGGGTGGCCAGTTTTCTTTCAGATCGGAGCATCAAAGTCGTAGTTGACGGCTCATGTTCCGACTTAAAGCCTGTGAATTCTGGCGTCCCACAAGGTTGTGTGCTGTCCCCCACGCTATTTCTTCTGCATATCAATGACATGTTGGGTGACACCAATATTCATTGCTATGCGGATGACAGTACTGGGGATGCGCTTTATACCGGTAGCGCTAACATTCCCAGGGAGCACGTCACTGAAAGCCGGAACATACTTGTGTCTCAAATAGAGATCATGCTGAAGCATGTCTCGGATTGGGGTAGACTCAACCTGGTTCAGTTTAATCCCCAAAAGACACAAGTATGCGCGTTCTCCACTAAAAAGGATCCCTTTATTGTTTCGCCTTGTTTTGAAGGCACTCCCCTTGATGCCAAGTTGTCTATCGGGGTCCTGGGTGTCGACATTTCGAGTGATGTTCAGTTCCGTGGTCATTTGGAAGGCAAAGCTAAATTAGCTTCAAAAAAATTGGGGGTGCTCAATAGAGCGGGACAGTACTTCTCGCCAGCCCATCGCCTACAACTCTATAAGGCGCAGGTTAGGCCGCATATGGAGTACTGTTCTCATCTCTGGGCTGGGGCACCCAAGTACCAAATCCTTCCATTTGACCGCATTCAACGCAGAGCTGCTCAATTTGTCGATAACCAGGCACTCTCTAGTCAGCTCGATTCTCTGGCTGTACGGAGGGATGTAGCATCCCTCTGCATATTGTACCGAATATATCATGGGGAATGCTCCGATGAACTTTTCGGATTGTTGCCTGCGGCTAAATTCCACTACCGCACTTCGCGGAACCGTCTGTCCTTCCATCCTCAACATCTTGATGGTTGGCAGTCAAGTACCGTGCGTTTTAAACGCAATTTCCTTCCTCGTACGACGAAGATCTGGAACCGGCTTCCTGCTGCAACATTCCCTGAGCGGTACAATTTAGGGATCTTTAAAAAGCGAGCCTTCCTGTTCTTGAAAGGGTCGGCAACGCACCTGTGATTCCCCAAGTCTTGCAGGTGTCCATGGGCGATGGTGATTACTTTCCATCAGGTGACCCGTCTGCTCGTTTGCCCCCTCTTATATAAAAAAAAAAAAAAAAAAAAAACTTTTAGTGTAAAATACAGGTGAGTGAAGTCGTCGAGCCGTGAGTACGCGAACATACTCGCCCGTCTGTCTGTGTCTTAAAGTTTGAAATGAATTTATGGTTCAAAATAATATAAATAAGTATTTATAATGCAATTATCTCAGAAAATGGCAAAACAGGATTGTTATAAAATAAACCTAACCTAATCGTAACGCGACTTTTGGTTTATTCTATATTTTAAGGTAGGACTCTACACCGTAGCCAATTTACTTACATCATAGTCACCGAATTTAGTTTCAGTTTCAGTTTAAGTCATAGTTCGTCAAACCGACGACCTCGTTTACCTACCCTACCTTCATTTGTGCACCCTGAGCGTTGAAATTGATTCACCCTCTTTTTATAGCCTTAGTTGTCTATGTTTTTATTTAAGTAAGTAAATAAATTGTATGAAAGTACCCGAATCCGGTTGCCACGTGACAGGCCTAGCCTAGTGTGGAACCATCAGTAAGCTCTTTTTGTAAACATTTCTTCCTTTGAATAAACTATTATTTTTTTTTTAGTTATTGCCGAAACTGAAAAAGAAATTAAAATTCGGTTTCAGTTTTGATTGTAGATGTTTGTTTGAAGTACTTAATTTATTTGATCAGACGTTACTTTGCGGAGGTCCATTTTAATGAACAAAAATCGCCTTGCTACTCCGCTATCATCGTGTAGGCATAGGTCGCGTGTGGTGTCGTATAAAAAACAAGGTAGAGGTCGGACTTTACCTACCACGTTAAGGAAAAGTCAATGACCCTTGGATCAGTGTTCATCCCTTAAGTACCTATTTCTCAAGTGTCTGTCTAGGTTGCCCATCAATAACGTTGCATCCACTATCCTCACAACCATCTATACGAATTACGAATAGCAAAACTATACCTAGTTACATCGACAAAAAAAATAGAGTCTTGTGTAATGTGATACAATGTTCAATTTGAGGGAAGCTGACACAAATACATAGAACTTTGCGCAAGTGAACCAGTCACGTGAATCTGGCCGTTGTTCAAATATTGGAAGCAAATACATAAATTGATTAAATGGACTGTATCAATATTTTCTTTCGATTCGTACCTTAAATAAATCAGGCGTCTATTGAAAAGATACCTATGATTTTCTTTATAAAATAAAAATGAAAATGATGCTGAGTGGGGCCCTATTTTACACTATTCTATTCTATGTGTTATCTAGGGTATATGTATATTGAATGAATTATCGAATAATTGTTTGGTCGAATGTTCGTTTGGTCTAAACTAAATTTATACTAAAATCATCCGACTCTTCAGGAAAATTAAAAATAATCCTAATCTATTCTACGTATCCCAGGTACTTTCCGAAATGTTTTCAGTTGCCGCTCGAGAAATTTTAGACCAAATGATCATTCGACCAAATAATAAGTTAGATCAAAAGATAAGTTGATAATAGGTACGAGGGACCAAAAATTAAGAGAAGAAAAAAGAAGTAAGTAAAACAAAAATTTAATTAAAACAAAATAATATAATTTTCCTCGTCACCATTTATTGCTGTAACGATTAAATTATCTAAAGGGGAAAATGATCATAAAGTAGAATTTAAAAATAGTACTTTATTTTAATAGCACGTTAATAGTAAATTGGCTAGTGGGAGACATCTTACCAGCTACGGTGACCTTCTGTGTCAAAGTTATCCAGCCCGCTATTCAAACGGAGTCCACGTAGAAGATTAAAAAACTAATACGCCCAAGTTACGGCAGGCAATATTATGAAAACCCGGTATCTAAGAAGGTAATAAAAGTTTTATGAGCAAGAGGAACCTACGTTGACGATACTGTTACCAATAACATTTAGTGGCATTCTCGTACGTTACGTACATTACATGGAACTTAATATGGCATCCATCTTATCTATGTTTACATTAGAACGTGGATTGACAAGTGCTTCAGTTATTGTGTTACTAATAGAAGCAGAAACCCTTTCAAATAGGTATGAGTTCACTAAATGGAAAACTGCAACACAGAATCACAAGACCACTATAAATATCCATGGATTCATTGTAATCTGTTACTATGACATATTTCTTGAGGATCACATAAATGCGCGAAGGATTTTCGAATTTCTAACGGAACAAAATGACTGGTAGGAAATACGGCTTTATATTTTGTAGACATAAGTGGATGAAGGGGGCGTCACTCTGACATCATTATAAATATAATATATTATACCATATTCCAAGCATATTCCAATTAAAATAGCAAAGTTTAGCGCAGTCGCGACCACCACAAATTATTAATTGTACGCAGACGAAGTCGCGGGGAAAAGCTAGTCTAACTAATATTATAAATGCGAAATTATGGATGGATGGATGGATGGATGGATGTTTGTTACTCAATCACGCCAGAACGGCCCAACGGATCTGAATGAAATTCGGCACATAGATAGAGAAAAATCTGGAATAGCACATAGACTACTTTTTATCCCGGAAAATTGCGTAGTTCCCGCGGGATAGCGATAAACGAATTTTTTGCAGACGAAGCCGCTGGCAACAGCTAGTAGAGTATAAATATTGAAACTCTCAGCGCTTAAGAATAAGTAGGTAGGTTAAGGTGATACTGATAGAAGCGAGCTCAAAGATTCCGTTCGCCCCCCGAGTGTCACGCGTTAGATCGACGAGAGACGGAGAAGCGATCAATCACGCTACGCACAGTTTAAGAAGGTATATTCCGGACCACTCTTCTAATTCCCATCGAGTCGTGATCTTTTTGTCTAGCCTGTCTGTGATTTGATTATTTCTTCAAAGAGTATTTACACATCAAAAAAGCCTTAGGATAATTATTATCCCTGGACAAATTTGATCTTTTGACTCTGTATTACTAATTTATGGCTATATTGAAATGTTCAAAACTATCGATGATAACAAATATCCCTAGATAATTTTGAAAATTTCAATATGGTCATTATTATTACCGCGTGAAAAGATAAAATTTGTCTAGGGATATGAAATATCAACGGATTTTGATGCGGTTTTATTTAAATAGATAGAGTGATTTAAGAGGAAGGTGTATATTTATAATTCTACGCAGACGAAGTCAAAGTCAAAGTCAAAGTCAAAGTCAAAAGTGTTTTATTTGTGAAACATAGGTGATGGCTGAATAAATACAGAGATGTTACATTTCTTAGTGTTGCACTATGTCTTGCCGTGGTAGCCTAGTGGTTTGACCTGTGGCCTCTCAAGCAGAGTGTCGTGGGTTCAAATCCCGGGCTCGCACCTCTGAGTTTTTCGGAATTTATGTGCGAAAATTACATTTGTAATTTGCCATGAGCTTTTCGGTGAAGGAAAACATCGTGAGGAAACCTGCACACATCTGCGAAGAAATTCAATGGTGTGTGTTAAGTTCCCAATCCGCACTGGGCGCGCGTGGGAACTATAGCCCAAACCCTCCAATACACGGAGGAGGCCTATGCCATGAGGCACGCTGAATTTCGCGACAATTTAATAAATAAAAAAAAAAAAAAAAACGCAATAATAACAACAACAACAACATGTACTTACTGAAATTGTAGCGAATTCGGAATAAAAAAGGCTTATAAATAAATGTCTTGCCGGTTGGCGTACATAAACTTTGGCAATTAAGCCAGATAGCTTATATGCTTATCTGAACATTACACTACGATTAGTTAAGCAGTTTCTGTCAATTGAAAAATGGCAAAACCAATAATATACAATTCAAGATACAAGAAGTCGCGGGCAGAAGCTAGTGTAAAGTAAGTTGTTCCTGTCTAAACTCTGTTATTATTTTTGAATGTGCTAAGCCGGTTTACACCAGATTTACGTAGCTCATTTGGGGATAAAAGTATCTTCCGACAAATTGTTATTTATTTTCGACTCGCCGAATTGAGGTTCTCGCCGCTATTGGAAACATAAAATTCCTCAGTGCTTTTAAATGCGTATAAATAACAATTTGGGCGTTGATTTATTTGTCTGCGTTTACATAGAATTTAATTTGAAAGGGTATGCGTATAAAACTGGAATGAACTAAGTTAATTTATCAATTTACCAGTAGGTGCCCGCGGCTTCGTCCGCGCAGCATCAAATTTATTTCCCAGCTTGATTTTTCCTGACATTTCCAACAGTTATAGTTATAGTTCAACCAATTTACACAAAACCTTAACAAATTATATACTTACCTATGGTATTTTCATTCTTACCTGTAAACTGTTTGGTAAACAAAATTCTAACCTCAATGTGCAAATTTTTGTAAAGAATAAGGTGTATTATGTTATCAAATAAACCCGAGGGAATATTTTGTACATAATTTTGCTGATATTTTATCACCAGTTGCTTTATTTACGATGAACTAGTTAAAAAATAACAAAAATCAGACGTTTTGAGGTTAGAATTTTGTTTATCAAATAGGACAGGTAAGAATGAAACCTGTGTGAATCACTCTATCTATTGGTGAAAACCGGCACGAAAATCCGTTCCGAATTTTTTGACTTTATTGCTAACAGACAGTCTGACGCGGCAAAGGACTCTCTTTTATATTTAACTAGCGTCCCGCACCGGCTTCGCACGGTATATTGTGCATGTATTATACATAAAAACCTTCCTCTTGATTCACTCTATCTTTTTAAAAAAGCCGCGTCAAAATCCGTTGCGTAGTTTTAAAGATATAAGCATACAGGACATAGGGACATAGGGACAGAGAAAGCGACTTTGTTTTATACTATAAAATAAAAGTAGTGATAGTGCTGATGATACGAGTATGTATGGTATTTTCATTCTTACCTGTCCTATTTGGTAAACAAAATTCTAACCTCAATGTGCAAATTTTTGTAAAGAATAAGGTGTTTTATGTTATCAAATAAACCTGAGGCAATATTTTGTACATAATTTTGCTGATATTTTATGTCCAGTTCCTTTATTTACGATGAAATAGTTGAAAAATAACAAAAATGAGACGTTTTGAGGTTAGAATTTCGTTTACCAAATAGGACAGGTAAGAATGAAAATACCTTAGTGATGTTGCAATTTTTTTTATGTCATCATCATCATCATCTCCAGCCTATATACGTGCTACTGCTGGTGGGCACAGGCCTCCTCTCAGAATGAGAGGGCTTGGGCTATAGTTCCCACGCGGGCTGTACGGATTGGGAACCCCACACGCCATTGAATTCCTTCGCAGAGTTTTTCTATGTGGCTCCCGATGTTTTTCATGTGGTTTGTTAGTATTCTGTTGCGTTTCAAGCAGTATCAATTTTATAGTTAGCAGATAAACAGCGAGTTTAATGCGAATGACGATAAAGTCGATAGCGATTTCATAAAATAACCGTTTACGGTCGCAAAAGAGGGTGCGTCCTGTAGATAAGGCTTAACTCTGCTGAAGATTACAGTCGTGAACTCGCAAAAGCGAAAATCCATGTTCACAAAAATGTACTGCTAAATCGATTGTGCCATTTAACAGATTCTGATATAATAAGTAGTGTAGCATTATTAGGTACGCTCTTTGATAAACAATAACTGTAGATACACAGTCGCGCTCCCGAAAATTTCCGAACCAAAAGTAAGCCAATTTAATAAAATTGGCTTAATTTTTTCTCAGTACGTTGTTGTCAATGCCAGCGTAATGATGCCCACGTGTGTCTTCAAATAGTGCAAAAATCCCTCGCAAAAACGGAACAAATCTGATGGAATATCATACTTTCAGTGAATATCTGTTGTATTTTCTATTAAATTCTGAGAATCGGAGAGAAATATTGATCTAAATTAATTTTAAAGCCATTTCTAAATTGCTAATTTTTGCCAGAATTCAACAACATTGACATAATGCCTTGTCTTTGTCACACGCACAGGAAAGCTTATCAGTAAAACGAAACAGATAAACAACAGAACATAGAACAAAAGTGTAGTGGAGTTGCCATCACCCAATTTTTTATTTCTAGAATCTTATGTGTTTTTGTGTGAAGCTTTGATTTCCTGGATGTGTATACGTAAGTCATGTATGTGTGATTTAGTTTTAGACTTATTTATTCATCAACAAAAATTACATCAAATTAAAACATGCATGTCACAAATATAAGTATTTCTGTTGAGATCGTCAAAAATTAATAATAATAAGAGCATAATAAATTATAAACACTAAAACAATAAAATAAAATACAATGTCAAAAATAATTTGACGACCGGATGGCCTAGTGGTTAGAGAACCTGACTATGAAGCTTGAGGTCCTGGGTTCGATCCCCGGTCGGGGCAGATATTTGTATGAAAAATACGAATGTTTGTTCTCGAGTCTTGGATGTTTAATATGTATTTAAGTATGTATTTATCTATATAAGTATGTTTATCCGTTGTCTAGTGCCCATATCACGAGCTTTGCTTAGTTTGAGACTAGGTCAATTGGTGTCAATTGTCCCAAGATATTTATTATTTATTTATTTTATTTAATTAATAAGTTTTGTAAAAAAATGTGTCAATTTTATAATTCTAATAACATTTGAATAAAATTTATCTTGTGTATGTGTTACTGGGAAACGTGTGCGATAGTTTGACTGTTTGAGAACCACTCGGACCCTCAGATATCTATTTTTAAGACAATCGGTCCAAAAAGTAAAGATTTAAAAATGACGGCCACTTTTTCCATTTTTGATAACGGTTTCATGTTTGGTGACCACTCGGACCCTCAGATATCGATTTTGATAGCAATCGGTCCAAAAACTAAGAATTTCAAAATGGCGGCCAGTTTTAAAACTTAATTTTCACACTTAGAAACGCCAATTAACATAATAAGAACTCTGAGTGCTGCAGGGATGATTAATAGAAACTTTAACTTGATCCATAAACATGGAAAAACAATTTTAAATTTCCACTGTCAGTCAATACAACCGACTGGGTAGGTAATTAAAGTTAACTTTCATACTCAGAGACGTCGATTAAGTTCTAATAATCATAATATTAACTGACGTCTCTGAGAACGGTTTTGATATATTATTATTCTGCAATAATTATATACGTTGCAACTTTAGGCAGCTACGACATTTGTCAGGTTTACCGCTATCCCTCGGGAATTAGGCAACTTTCCGGGATACAAAGTAGCCTATGTGTTAATCTAGGGTACTTACCAGCTATCTCCGTTCCAAATTTTATCAAAATCCGTCCAGTCGTTTCAGCGCGAAGAAGGAACAAACATACACACTCACATCGTCACATCCATCCATCCTCATAAACTTTCGCATTTATAATATTAGTAGGATATAGATACGTAGCTCGAAAACGGTAAACATTTGATTTGGAGTAAAGAAAATTAGCTTTAAGATTATCTAAATGACTTCCCCATTCATCCTGTAAAGTATTAGCGCTAACATTAATTTCACCCTGTTTTTTATTGCATTAATTGTCAAAAACTTAAAAAAAATAAAGTCCTCTCCGAAAGTCCGAATGCATTCTTTGTTCAACAACATAATTTCGTCCGTCAAAGCAACTTCAAACTCGTCAAAGCGTCGCCTTCAATGTAACAAGTGAAATTAATCCCTCTGTCGTTTCTGATAAGGCTTACATTCATATCCGAGTTTAAACCAAACGTGTGTGAAATTGTCAAGTTTAGCTGTCAAGGTGTCAAGCGTTTTGGAGTTTTGCCGTTACCGAAATTCGACTGTAATGCAGTAAAGACTAGGTTCAAATTTCGTCACGTATTCTTTCAATTCGTCTGTGTGGTGGGATTACTTTTCTCTACGCACACGTAAACATATTTTTAACTGTGGAGTACCGAAATTCAACTGTAATTAAGTAAAGACTAGGATCAAATTTCGTCACTTATTCTCTTAATTACTTTGTGTAGGTGATGATTTTATTTGTTACGCAAACAAATAAATAGTTCGGACATTTTTTGAAGGGGATTTTGTATGGCACTGTGTATCTACAGTTATTGTTTATCAAAGGGTACGCTACATTTTAAATTATTTTCAAGCATAAACTATTTTTCATTTCAAAAACCTTTTTGGCTTATTAGAAATATCAATCGCTGGCCGCTACGTAAGGTATTTTAGAAGTTTTGGCATTTGAATTTAAAATCTGTTTCCGCTTTCCGTCTCATTATTGTTTTGACATTGATTCCTGAGTCAAGCTGGCGTGTGGTTGTCTTGGAAATTTGTGATTTTTCCGACAGATTTGTCTATATCAACAACTGCTTTGCATACACGAGCCTTGCGGCTGTTTTATTGTGCCTGCTGCTATTTTTATTCGTCCGAAGTACTCGCAGACGATTAATTTTGATTCTTCAGTTTTGCCGATTTTGATTCGGGTAAGTTTTAGTGTTTCTTATCCGTCTTCTGCTCAGTTTTGCTCTACGATCTTAGTCAGTGTTTTTATACCTGCGTAATTATTTACAGTCCACCCTCTCGGCTAGGACACGACGGGATAGTTGAACAGTGTCAAGACTAGCCATTATACTACTCCTCAAAAGGAACCTGATCTCAGCTTCCGGAATTTAACTTATTAGATGGCAATATCAACAACTCGAGGTGACGTCGCGTGAAGACCCGGGATTCGTCAATCCTAGTATCTGAACGGGATAACTGTACAACTGGTTGTTTTCCGGATATAAAACGTGTACAATTATAAAACGTGTGTATTGAAATTTCTTAATATTGTAAGTATTGCCTTGATGGTGCAAATTGGTGCGGGTATGTTATAAGTAGATTAGTGGCCACTCATCCTTTATATACTCGTGTCTTTCTTCCAGTTTTAAAAAAGTGATCTTTCCATACACATTTCTCCTAAATTTTGATTTTTCAAAATTCTAAAAGCCCTCGTAGGCATTCCTTTTTTCGGCCCCAACCTTTGGCCTTAGAATCCTTTTTATACTACCTTTTTTAAAAGTGTCGCGACATTATCCATTTTCTATTTTAACATTTTAAATCATATTTTACTATTGTGTTTGAAATAAAAGGTATACCATACAAAATTGTACGTTATTTCTCACGCAACGCGTGAGATATATGTTGTTAAGTGTTCTCCCTCAAGAGCTTATGCAGCAGTAGGTACTTCTGATATACACACATCAAAAAAGCCTTGGGATAATCATTATCCGAACATTATTAGATCTGTTCCTTTCTTCAGTCCGTTATGGTTGCCTGGTAGAGATCGCTTTGTAGCGATAAGGCCGCCTATTGTTACCTTATTATTATTACTTAGTATACCTTTTTTCTGTTTTGATTGTTATATGTGGTGTTCAATAAAGAGTTATTGTATTGTGTTGTATTGTATCATGTGGTTTTTCGTAGGCTGATGTCAATCCCATACAATTTCATTTCATTCTCTTAGCGTGTTGGTCTGTCACCTCTTCACGCTTAAACCGCTGAACTGATTTAGTTAAAATTTGGTAGAGTTTCAGTTTCGAGGAAGGACATTAGGATGGTTTTTGTCCAGGAAAATCTCATTGTTTTTGCTGCATAGCAATAAGCGAATTCTGCGCAGACGGAGTCGCGAGAAACAGCTAGTCTAATCTAACTAATATTATAAATGCGAAAGTATGGATGGATGGATGTATGGATGGATGGATGGATGTTTGTTTGTTACTCAATCACGCCAGAACGGCCCAACAGATCTAGATGAAATTTGGCACATAGATAGAGAAAAGTCTGGAATAGCACATAGGCTACTTTTTATCCCGGAATATTGCGTAGTTCCCGAGGGATAGCGATAAACGAATTCTTTGCAGACGAAGTCGCTGGCAACAGCTAGTGTAACATAAAACTAAGCGAGTGTAGGTTCGTGCATTATTCATATTATAATGTATGGTATGTATGTATGTAAAACTCTTTATTGTACATAAAACACATGAAAAAGATGAATACAGGAAAACACAAATGCACAGAGGCGAACTTATCCCTAAAAGGGATCTCTTCCAGTTAACCTCTAAACCTATATAATCTCACCAGAACATTATAATCATTATCTAAACCGAATAATCTCGATGTTAAAATAACTTCCAAGTCTTTCTAAGACTGACGAATTCCTAATTGATTCTTGTTAAGCAAAGGAATTTCGCCTAAAGATAAAATATCCAATATTTTGACTACATAACATACCCTTACAAAATTAGCCGAAGGAAGATTATTAACATTCCCAAATGATCTACAAAGTGACATGGTTTTTATTTTTAAATATGCTTAAGTAATTTTGTTTCAGAGAAAAATTAAAACGATTAGCTTAGTTTCGTAAAATAATTAATCAATGATAATTAGAAATGATGAATACAAAAATAACATCTAGACTTCAGTTTTCTGGGCCCAGGAAGGCTGAATGATGAGTTTTAAGAGAGAGAGATGGAGGAAATATCGTACAAAAAATAGACAAAATACCCTACATATTCGTTTCGGCGTACATTTGCGTTTGGGCGTTTGTGCACACTACACGGAATTTTACTGTCTGAAGTCAGATTTTTTACGGAATGGAAGTACAAACTGCCATATCGATTTGTACCTACCTATTGGACTCCGGACAGTAAAATTCCGTATAGTGCACAAACGCCCTTTGTATTGGAACTAAGTATATTGCAGCGACAAACCAACTAGGATGATGGTAGAAATTTATAATAATTACGATCGAAACATTTTCTTTTGCTTGAGAGGTCATAGGTTTAAACGATTAGGCTGCCACAGACTTTTACAGCCAATACAATCTCTCAATAAATAACAATAACAATATTTTGGAGTCCGATTTTACCACGAATGCCCGCGCGCTAGGTCCAGTTAAAACGCTGACAGGTCCTTTATAAATGGCGATAAGTTTCCACTTTGACGGCGCCCAGCGCCCAGGAACCTCGTCGAGTTGCGAGACAGATAAATGGCTTCATTACAGCCGAACGGTGTTGGGATCAGTTTCGGCTTCCATCAACGTTGCCGGTTGTCTTTTATCGGCTTTCGTTGATTTTTGCGCAGATAACTCGGAAGGAAATATGCTGGCGCTGGAGTGAGAGTTCGTCTACATCGAGGTGGATTGGAACTCACGCTCGCTCATACTGCGTGTACTTTTAAGCCGAATTTATATTATGCAACTAATTACGTCCGTGTAAAATTTGGAATGGGCTGGCGGCTGGGGTTTTTCCAACTGGCTACGACATGGGTACCTTTAAGAGGCGAGTGTACCACTTCTTGCATGGCCGGCAACGCGCTAGCAGTCCCAATGGTGTTGCGGTTGTCCATGGGCGGCGGTGATCACTTACCATCAGGTGCACCGCATGCCCGTTTGTCGGTTTTAATATAAAAAAAAAAAAAAATTCGTTCAACCACAGAATAAGCAACTAGCTTTACACTGCAATGTGCACCGAGCAATGTAATGCTAGTTGCTCGAAATTAGTTGCATAATGTAAATTCGGCTTTACACTTAGTAAAATAAACACAATACACGCAATCTTCTCACACAATCAATCGCAATCTTTTCACGCTTTATTCTGTTTTGATTGTTATATGTGGTGTTCAATAAAGAGTTATTGTATTGTAAAATGGATAATCGCACAGCTAGTCGGGGTTAATTTTGGGTAAAAATTCTCCCCTACAATGATGGAAAGTGCTCGTATTTCTGAATTGAAATAGCATAGGAATTTGGTGGTTAGTAAATTTAAAGATTAACGGCGTTATTTTTTTGAGGATTTGCTCTTCCATCATCAAACATTATTTTTGGAATGAAGTAAAAATCAGTACGACACGGTTCTGTGGTAGGAATTGAATTGGCTGACTGTATGGTTATTCCTATCAATAGAAAAATCACCAAGCACTTTTAAAATGATCATCCATTCCCAATTGTGATATCCAGTTCTGTAGCTCTGCACCCGCTGAATTAAGGTTCCAATCTGAACTATTTGAAATGTAACGAAGCAATTTATTGCACCGGCCGGGAACTAGCCCGTGACGCCGACTATTACTATTTGTTACAAAGTAGGTAACGATATAAATAAAATAACTATGTTAGACAGAGGTCATATACGCAGTTACTCCGTTTTACTACAACATAAACGTGTGTAACATAACCTAATGAAAGTTGTTTTAGACAAAAGCTACGTTTGTAAAAAAAAATAGAAAACGCATCATTATTTTGTAGTCTTGGTAGGTATGCCCATCACGCTTTGTACCAATCCGTGGTTACTTATAGTGGAATTGAATGTACAGGCAATCATTTATTTTTATTTTATTTAACACCTAATTATGTTTGTGCTGTACGGTAGTTTTCATCATCATCATCAGTTTTGTTTCAAAGAAATACATCGTTGTTTAAGTGCATTAGTCAGAGAATGCATCTCTTAAAACATAGACATTTTGAACTTAGGACAGAATTTCGATTTACACTGGAAATAGATACAGTTTCAATTATTTTTAATGCTATGTTGTCGATGGTTCTGTGTTCAGTTTACTGTTAGCATTGTCGTACATTTAAACTATCATATTTTATGTAGCAAATTTCCGATACACATCTGGTTAAGGTTGCAACTAAAAGCGCTCCATCACTGCAGATTTAAAGCCCCCTTAGGACGTCGATCGATGTCCTGTTACAAATTGCCATGACGCGACAGGAAACTGGTGTTGCAAAAGCTTATGGTATACTAGCTTCTGCCCGCGACTTCATCCGCGTAGAATCAGACTTACATTAGGCAGCTACCTTTGACATGTTTATCGCTACCCCGCGGGAACTATGCAATTTTCCGGGATAAAAAGTAGCCTATGTGTTAATTTAGGATACCAGCTATCTCCGTTCCAAATTTAATCCAAATCCGTCTAGTCGTTTCAGCGTGAAGAAGGAACAAACATACACACTCACATCGTCACATCTATCCATCCATCCATCCATCCTCACAAACTTTCGCATTTATAATATTAGTAGGATTTACAGAGAGTGACATACTACATATACTGACGAGCAGAGGAATAAAGGGTCATTTTCTATACAATGTTGTATGAAAAGCTACCCCTTATTTTTGTTTGTCAGTGTATACCTGTATTTTATTGTCAAGTTGCTTTTTCTTTCAAGAAAACTGCGATAACTAAATCATAAGGTTCGGAAAGTCCATTATAGCCAAGAAGAATGCGCGGCAAGAAAATTATATTTTTAAAACTGGTACGTATACAAAATTAAATCAGTAATCACTAATACGATGTTCTTTATTGGAAACCATGGGAGCAATAAGGATCAGTTGGCAGACCCTAAATGTAATGGACAGATGACACGAAAATGTGGAAGGCAGGGCCAACCGAATTCTTACTGTCAAAAATATGTAGATTAGGATTGAAAGGTCTCCTACAGTAAGAATTTGGCTGAAGAAGAAGAAGATTTCTATTCTACGCAATGATTCCGTACAATGTCATACATTTTGCTCATTAACCAAGCATTGTTGTTTTCATTGTTATTTTTACTTTATTTTTATTATTTGTATTGTTTATTTTTAGTTTTCATCTCTCATACTCTGAAAGTAGATCATTGATTATCTGGATATAGGGTTGAAAGTGACTCATCGCGACCCTTGGGTTGAAAGTAATTTTTTTTTCTAGCTAATCCACTTGAGGTATATAGCAATGGAAATACGTATACAGCCATGTAATATATGTTTAAAATAATAATATATACTAATAGTTCCTTTTCAATTCTAAAAGGCAAAATAATCTAAAAATAACATTCCCGCTATATATAAGGTTATGCAAGCGTATACAACGAGAATTAATAGAAATTATTACGTACGGTAATTTTTTTAGCTTGAAATATTTAAGTCGACAATTAACTTATAGCAACCTACGTGTCTGCAAGTTTAAAAAAAAACTAGCCGGCCGCCATTGGTGCGCAGAAGAAATGCGCAATGCGCGCAAATCGCGCAATAGAAAAAAGAGCGGGAAGAGAATGACAAACGTAACAAATATTAAATGCGACCATGCGACGTTAGTGAAATTTTAATTTCCTCATATTCGAAATGAAAAGTAGAGTGTTCAACTCGGATGAAATTACCCATTTCACCCTCGAACTATTGGCACCCTCACTTCGTTCGGGTGCCAGAAATATCTCAGGTGAAATGGGTATATTTCAACCCTAGTTTATCAATCTACTATTGTGCTTTTGTTATCCTATGCGTCAAATAAACGTATTTTCTTTCTTTCTTTCTTTTCTTTCTTCTTTCATTGACCGCGCCCATGCTATAAAAATATTACAGCGTCCAATCGGTCCACAAACTGGATCAAAACATCTGAATTTCAAAAACGCTTCTCACACATTCGGCAACTCTTTATTCAGTTTCGTCGGCACATTTTCCTTGAGCGGAGTCTAGACAATCCGCTCATCGATTATGCACACTACCTGTTGCGACGTTGTTCCACTGAATTATTGAGGCTTCGTGATCCAGAAGCTTCGATATTGTTGGTACACTTGTTAAGCATTGTTTCACATAAAACAGTGTAAGATGTTTTCAGTAAGTATGCTTTATAACATAGTTCTGAACACAGCAAGCGCTTGTGAGCGCGACAGAATAGATATATACATACATAAATTAATCACGTCTTTATCCACTACGTGGTAGACAGAGCCTAAAGTAACAAGACCACATTTAACGTGTATAGGTTATTACTTTATGTGTGTAGGTATTTTTGATTACTATGTATTGTTAATTGCCCATCGGCTTTAATCTATTCCTCTCTTCATTCTATATTTAAGGTTGTGTTTTATGTACAATAAAGAGTTATACATACATATACATACCTACATAACAAGGTTGCCTGTTAGCAGAGATCGCTTTAACGCGATAAGGCCGCCTATTGATTATTATTGATTATTTCCAATAGGTATTATGAATTATAAAAATTGAATTTATTTATTTGACTATGAGGCCTATGAGTAATGACATGTTATTTTGTTGTAAGTATTAGTTTGATTATATTTTGATTGTAATTGCTATCCTGTTTATATGAGAACTAATGGTGAATTATTGACACTATTATGGTTTACAAATATGAAGAGATTAGGTACTTATGATTTTATTTTTCTTCTGCCAGTGTTGTTTTTGCATGCCAGCTGCTGGTGAAATGTGTGTTCCATTATTTATACTGACCATCTTTTGTACCATGTTTTAAGCAAAATAAATTACTACTACTACTACTACTACTACTACTACTACTACTACTACTACTACTACATTGTTTACCTAATAATATTCTCTATGTACCTGTTTTCTTTATTGTTTATTACGTTGTGTTCAATAAAGAGTCATTGTATTGTAAACGAACTAGATAATTATTTTGTCCAAGTCAATCGGAAAGTTGGCGCCTGTCTAAGTTATCGCAAACTTGTGGATTGACAGGTTTGCACCGACCCGAGATATTGCGATTGTGATTTGGGTAGGCGTAATTTGACTGGAGGTGGACTTTGGAACGACGCTCTGTTTGATATTGGCGTTCGGTGAGACGGATATCATTCTTAATCCAGTGTCTTTTTGTCGGTCGGAACTACAATCAGGTTTGTTTGAACTTAGGTGCCTGACGTTATTTTGAGTACTAGCTTGAAACAAAACTATCTCATTTAGGCGCGTAATCTGTTCCCTTTATACAAAATTTATTAGGTAAAATGTTTTTAATCGTGGTTGATGAATATTTCCATACATTGGACTATGTGTAAACTACCTACATGGCGGCAAAAGGTGAATTTAAATCAAACATTAAAATGTAATACCTCAATAGGAGTGTTTAATCAAATGACCCAAACAGAACAAAATCACCTTGTTCATTGATGATCTGTCCTCTAACACTGGCATCATTTATGATTATTTAACATTCTCGCCGTCACGTCAAATACAAGAGACGTCCCCGTACGCCAGACTTTATTGCGACGCCTTAAGTTGAACCTAAACCCAATTGAACGAAAGTCGCTTTTGCATTGAAGTAATTGTCGTGTCGTACCTATATAAATAAATAAATAAATAAAAACCTTTTATTGCCAACATACATGAGTTTAGGGGTTCTCTATTGTTTGCCCGAATTTCATATAAACTAATTTCACATGCCCGAATTTCATTTGCCATAATTTTATATTCCATAACGATATATATGCCATAATGATCATTAGCCATATTTTCATTTGCCATAATTTTCAGGTGCCATAACGATACGTTTGCCATAAATTTCGTTTTTCCTATTATCAATTGTCCTAATATCATTTGCCATAAAATTCAAATGCCATAATAATTATTTGCCATAAAAAACCCAGAATTTTGATTCTTGTAATAATAATAATAACTAATTAAAAATGTTATTTTTTTACTACGGGTTGTGTTAATTATCTACGTTTAACAGATGTGATGACATGTATAGAAAACAAACAAAAATATGAACTGAATGACCCTGAGGCGAAGCCGACGGAGCTCCGCTTCGCGGAGCTCCTATTCCGCCTAGTTTTGGCGCTTCGCGCCTTGACGCCATTCTAACCTAACCTAACCTAATTAATTGACCAGGCATGTGGCTATTGAGGAGGGCTTTGCCCCCCGAGCCCCCCGAGCCCTTAGAGATGCTTCTATTTCAGCTCTGAGGGTCGCAAGAAACCTAACGAACCTACCGTGTTTCGGTAGCAGTAAATTTCAACAGTCTGGATCTGTTTTTTCCTTAATTATGGCAAATGATTGTTATGGCATGAAATATTAGTGATTTTGAAAGTTATGGAAAGTAAAAATTATGGAAAGTGATATTATGGTATCTAATATTAGGGATGTTGAACATTATGATGTTTGAGTATTATGGCATTCAAAAATTATGGCATGTGATATTAGGGCAAATGAAGGTTATAGCCAGTGACCATTATGGCAAATGAAATTAGTACAAATGAAATTATGGGAAATGGAGGGATCCCGAGTTTAGGTAAATACAATTAAAAAACTTAAAAAATAATAATAATATTTAAACTTAACCTAAATTCCGACCGCTTGGCAATGGGTACCGGGCTCAGCACATGCTGGAGATAATTTCCAGCGCTGGTTTTCAGCCTGGTCCCTCTGGCCAGGGTGGCCGCAACTAAAGCGGAAACTTAAACTTAAAACCAAACTAACCTAACCTACCCTAACGTGCTGTTTGAGTCTCATGATGCGTTGTGTGCTCAATTTAATGATTTGTCTGTTATCATACCAATGTAGTTTGTGTTTAGAGTGTGTTTGTATTTTGTGCGTATACCCATCTATAATTTGCGTCTACTTGAACTGCCGCGCTTTATACTCAGGGATATCCCTGCTTCTGTGTTTCTAAAAGATGTGCTTTGACTAATTTTTTGAACTTTAACAGGGGTATAGGTTCCCTCAACGGCGGCGGCAGGTCGTTCCAAATCTTGCTCGCGGCAAATTTAAAACCCCCTTTAAAGAACGCTGTCTTATGTTTTGGAACTGTAAGTTTGGTTTCCCTGTGGCTTCTAAGTGGTCTCTTACGAGCGTCTTTTACCCATTTTAGTTCTTCATATAGATATGTTGGCTTCTGATATTCCAAGACTTTTCGGACTACAAAGGCTAAATGTAAGGTTCTACGGTTGGTCATGTTGAGGATTCCCTTTGCGTTGAGAAAAGGCGTGATGTGGGCCCGCTTCGGCACATTGTAGCAGAAACGCGTGCAAGCGTTTTGTACGCGCTGTATATACATTTTGGTTTTGTTAATTAGTCTCGGGCCGTATATGGTGTTAAGTTGAGATAGCACTAAAGCCTCCACTAGAGTTTCTCTAACTTTTTCTGACAAGTACTTGCGAATACTGTAGAGTGACTTTAGTCGATAGAATGCATTTCGGATCTTAGCATTAACATGTTCCTGATATCGCATTTCTCCGTCTATGGTTAAGCCAAGGTTTTTCACTTGGTCGACCAGGGTTACTGTTTCCGTTCCTATATGCAAAACCGGCCCTAAATCAGTAATCTTTTTCCGTTGTCCCTTGCTGCCCATGATCATGAACTGTGATTTCGATGGATTCAAAACCAGATTATTTTTGATTGACCAGTCTGCAACTATCTTAAGGTCTTCATTAATCTTTTCCACTGCATAGGTCAGGTCTTCTGTTGCAAATGAGAAGTACAATTGTGTATCATCAGCGTATAAATGTGCCTTACAGAATTTTAAATGTTTTATCAGGTCCGCTGTATACAAAATAAAAAATAAAGGGCTAAGAACCGAACCCTGCGGTGTGCCTCGACTGATCATTTGCGTACTTGACGTTACGAGCGATCCCTGTGATGTTTCCAGTTCAACAAATTGTTGTCTAGAGGTCAAAAATGACTGAAACCACTTGCAGGACGGCTGAGATACTCCGTAGTAAGCCATTTTTGCCAGTAGTAGTGTAGGGTTGAGACAATCGAAAGCGCGCGAGAAGTCCAGCAAAACAAGTATGCTCCCCATTCCCTTATCCGAGGCTGAAATTATGTCGTCTGTGACCTTCATCAAAGCTGTTGTCGTACCATGCCCACTACGGAACCCTGACTGGGAGGACGGCAAGAGGTTGTGTTCCTCCAGATATTTTGTAAATTGTCTACAGACGACTCTTTCTATAATTTTTGAAAGTACAGGGAGGATACTTATTGGGCGCAAGTCTTTATATTCTTCGGTTTTGTTCGATTTCGGTATAGGTCTCACTTTCGCGATTTTCCAGAGGTCAGGAAAGGTCCCTGTCTCGATCGATGAATTTATTATGTCTGTGATGACTGGTAGAGTATACTTGAGAGTTAAACGAATCATCTCCATGGATATACCGTCATGCCCACAAGCATTTGTTTTAATGGATGCGATGATTGTAGCAACTTCAGTTTCTGTACATTTGTCGATATTAAATTTATGTTCACTAATTTTTTCATTTTCAAAATAAATCTGACTGTTGAGGTCTGTTTCTGCGCTACCCGGTAGTTTTAAAAAAAAGTTATTAACTGCTTCTGGTTCACATAAATGTTGCGGTATCAGTGGCCTGTCCGTGTTACCCATGACTGAAGCATTCTTCAAGTGGTTCCACATTCTCTTAGGATCATTCCGATTCTTATTAACATAAAAATTGAAATATGCAGTCTTTTCACGTTCTAGTGCTCCGTTAGTGTAGTTACGCAAAGATTTGTAATAGTCAAAGTGGGATTGTGTTTTCGTTTTGCGTGCCCTACTACGGGCAGCATCTCGTAACTTCATCATGGTCTTAATGTTTTCCGTTAACCATGGATATGATTGACAATTAACGCGAATCCGTCGGACAGGTGAATGATTGTCAAAAAGAGCAAGTACACAATGGTTGAAGAAAATTACTTTCTCGTTAATGTCTTTTAGTGTTCGTACGTGTTCCCAGGGAATGCAGTTGAGATCGGCTTCAAATGTAACGGGATCAATTTTGCTCAGTAGTCGTTTATAGACATGAACTGGCGTTTGTTTTGGTTTTTTTATTTTTAAATCAGCAAAGACCATTGCGTGATCGCTTATTCGGGGATTATGATATACGGTTATGTTTTTGACGTGATTAGGACAATCAGTAATGACCAAGTCCAATAATGTAGCGGAACTTTCGGATACTCTAGTTGGTTCATTAACTAATTGAATAAGACTTCTATGTGTCATAAAATTCTGTATAATCTTCGTGCTCGGATTATCTTTTGCCATGATGTTAATGTTAAAGTCAGTTAGCAGAAAAACTCCCCTACATGAGCCAAACATGTCTAAAGATTCACCTATTGAATCGATGGCGTATCCTATTGGTATGGACTCAGGCCTGTACGCCGTGCCAATCGCGTAACGTCCCACTCCACTCACCTGAAGCTCTAACCACATCTGCTCTAGCTGGGATGTGGGGTGTTTTTTTACACGAGTCTGAAGACCTTTGCGAATATAAAAACCCACTCCACCTCCTTTCTGGCCATTAACTCGAGGATTACTTTTCAGAGTATAGCCTGGAACAGGAAGCACAAATTTTTCCTCTCCCGTTCGCAACCAAGTTTCATTTAGTGCCAGTATGTCCGTATATATAGGTCATTGGTGTTGAACCTGCAGTGCTGATATGTGTCGTTGGCGTAGAGAAGGTTAAATCGATCTAACTTTACAATAACAACAAGCCAAAATTGACCCTGTTTCGATAGCCCCTTAAAAACGAAACTTAACCGCATTCAACTAACTTTAGAGGGTGCAGACGTACTAACAAAGGCAGCGGGCAGCTCATTTATGCGCGAACAGCCGCGAGCCCTTTCCCAAAGATATTTCTAATGTGCGCTGGAATTTTAAACAGCTGCATAAAGGTGGATGAAGCGAAAGAGGTGTCAGGATCGTAGCAAGTGGAACAAAGTAGTCTCTGCCTACCGCTCTGGGAAAGAGGCGACGGTATGTCTGTATGTATGTGCATAAAGATATCGGAGTGTACTGGCTCCTCTGGAGATTACTTTGGTGTATTTTATAGCTACGCTGCTAATAAATAAAAGATGCTTCTGTTAAATAAAAGAGTAAAAAATCCTCTATCTGTCGTTAGAAAGCAAAGAAACAAAACGTTTATCGAAACGTGAATTGAATAATATTTTACGTCACCCATGGCTGTAATTGGGATTTTACGCCCACTTCGCGGACAAAAAATCTCTCTTCCTGGCCAAGGTAAGACTTACGTCTTACTTAACTTTGTACAAACCACGGGCGGTAATTCGTAAAGCCCCAGATCGCATATTTATGGACACCAGGGAGCTGGGACAATTACGAATTCACCGCCCTAGGTCTGTAATGTACTATAACAAGCAGTCTCTAAAACATTATAGTTTCTGATGAAACATAAAAATAAATTAATATATAATTTGTATAGAGATTTAAAGTCGTGGCGAGGTACTTTAGAATCGATATTTAAAGTTTGTTACGCCCCGACTTTCAGGCAGACATACACACGCAGACATTGACATTCAAATTATAACAGTTATTTTTGCCTCAGGGGTTGATAATAGGTTTAGGTTAACTGGTAGAATCCCTTACACATAGAAGGTATTATTACATAGGCATCAGCTGGCTTGTTACGTAACTCGCTCGCGATCGTAATCGTGTTCATTTTGACAGTTCATGTATGGGCTGACAATTGGCATCGGAATCAGCTAGCTGTCACATTCATACAAGAACTGTCAAAATGAACACGATGGCGATTACGAGCGAGTTACGTAATAAGCTAGCAGTTCGCCTTTGTTGTTCATGCGATTTTTGGCGATGTGTTTGTATCTTTGTTTTTTGTACAATAACACAAAAAGATCGTCAAATTGAAATACAAAATTAAATCAAAGGAATGAATTTTGTTCCTGAGAATAGCATTAAAAATGTAAAATAAATCTTTATTTTAAATCTTAACACACAATAGCTTCGTTTCAGTGTTTAAACACGTTAATCGAATGTGTTCAAATGAACAGTGCGTCCTGTGCGGTGTTGAAAGCTTTAATCCTACAATCAAGTTAAAGTTATGTATAATACTTATATGCGTCCATTATAAATGCAAAATGGACGCTCAGGATTAAACTCATTGATGGATTGATATTTTTTGGCAACGAATTAAATAAATTGCGTATTCATGCCTGAAACAAAATAGCCCGGTCATGGATAAAGCTTTTTTGGTGGATGGCGTGCTTTGTTGTAAAATATGGGTTAACGGGTTTTACAGACCCGCCTCGAATAATTAATATGTTGAGTGATAACGGACCATATAGACAAGGCTTTGTTGGAAAAATTAACTTTACGGTTGGTGCGAGCAACGACGACGTTTTTATGACATTTGACAGAATTTACTTTTGTTTGAGATAAATTCAAAAATTAAACAAAATTCATACATGCAAACATCCGTTGCCTGGTAGCTAACCATAGTACAAGCTTTGCTTAGTTTGGGACTAGGTCAATTGGTGTAATTTGTCCCATGGTATTATTATGTATATTATTAACATTGTGCGGGTGGTAGAGCCTTGTGCAAGGTCCGTCCGGATCGCTACCACCATCTTACTCGCTAATCCTGCCACAAAGCAGCAGTGCTTGCACTGCTGTGTTCCGGTTTGGAGAGTTAAGACAGCCGGGGAAATTACGGGCACAAGAGGCATATAATCTAAGTCCTCTAGGTTGGGAGCTCATCTACAATCTCTCCGGGGTTGCGGGTGTCTATGGGCAGTGGTGATCGCTTACCATCAGGTGACCGACTTGCTCGTTTGCCACATTAAAAAAAAACGTGATGATGATATTGATGGTGATACATGTTAATAATCGGTTCAGTCAATCAAAGGCCAGGGGTGCAAAACGCAAATTTATTAAATTCACCGCTATTCCCTTAATTTTAGCTGCTTCACGGTGGTTTTATTTCAAAGATCCATCCAATTTTTAACTTTTAGGAAACTTTTCTCATTTTCAAATCAATCGAGCAAAATTAGACAATGTTCGCAAAACCTCCGAATCGATGTCGCAATATCATAATTTAAAGTTATAAACGAACTAATTGTTAAGTAAAATCACTGCCGCTATTTAAACGAAATGTTTATTAAACCCCTCTCAAGCGTCGGTGGCAAATTTTCCAAACTCTAGTCCGGAAAATAATTAGTCGAGTGGAAATTGTTGAGTTTTAATTATAACGGAGCGAGCGGTGTCATTTTGCTCAGCGGTAGATTTTCAAGCCATCAAAAGGCTCAAAGAAGGCTCTTACTTTAGAATAAAACACTAAACTGTAAAATGTATTTCAGCAACATAAAATGGCGATATCAAATGAATTGCTTTTGTTTCGTTACGTCGTTCGATAGTGCATTTCTTAGGTACACTGTTGTAAAAATTGTAAATAAGAAAATAGAACTGCCTTCAAATGCAGCCTAAATTCGCCTACAGATTTCATTATATAAATTGTATTAATTACGCTACTTTTGAAATGTCAAATTAAATTATTTTTCGGTGTGCGCTACCTATTTACCTATAGCCATATATTATGTTTGAGGTCAATGCCTATCAAAATACGTTTACTTCGTAAATGCTGCGAGATAATCATAAACTTCATGTTTTTTGAGGAGAATAATAACCGCAAAATCCCATTCCGAAGCGATATTGCTATTTAGATTGAACTATATGCTCAAACAAATAAAAATGAAATGGCTTCAAAAATGCGTCAATCACGTCACGTTCGTCCAACAAACACGTGTCGTTCAGGGCGTGCGGGGCGTTCAGCACGCGGCACATTTTTAGTACCATGCAAATATTGCTTTTAAAATCAAACCTATGCTAGCTAACTTGTATAAGGTTGACTGGAAGAGATCCCTCAAAGGGATAAGTTTAGTCCGCCTTTGTGCGTGTATTTCAGTGTTCTTCAAATTGTATTTGTTTTATGTTTATTTTGTGAAATAATGTGCTTACATAAATACATTTACAATCGAGAATTGTTCGACATGTTTCGGACTCCTCTGAAATCCTTCTTATAAGACTAGCATTAATTCTCGACCGAAATCACGTGAGCAGTGCTATATTTTTTTTATAATTTAATTCATATTCACCGCATCGTATTTTTTACTTCATACACAGACCTCAACACACACAAATCGATCGCAGCCATAATTTGATGTACTAGCAACACATCCTTTCTCCTCCATGTCTCCTTCCATCCTTAGTACCGCACCTAATTTCGAAAACTGAAGAAGTCAAAATGACTGGCGAGTGACGCCATAATTTTCTCTTTCACTAACTCAAAACTACTCAAAATACTCCAAAGAAAGTGTCGTTTACGTGTGAAGTGTCGTTGAACTCTCAAATTGTGTAACATATAAGTGTAAATAACAAGAAGATCGGAGCAAAACTCAATTGCTTGAGACTAGCAGTCTTATTTCAGTGTTCAAGATTATTGTGTTAGGTGTTCATTTAAAAATAAACTTTATCATGGAACAATTTCTCGGTTCATTATGAAAGAAAAATGTTAACAAAGTTTCAAAAAAATATTTCGTACTTTTGCGAAATTAATAAGAAGTTTAATTTATTAAGTCCTGATGCTCAGAAATACTCTACGTTCAAAATTACTGTTTTCGAAGGGTTGTTGTTAGGTAAAGTATTTTACAACAATTTAATACAGTTGCAGGTATTTTGTACAGATATTTTCGTTACGATCCGACCGTTTCATTTCGCCTAGTAAAACGTTCCCCGGTGGGCAGTAAACAAAACATATTTTAGAGACCTATAAAAGCTCCTCAGGTGTTCAGCGGGGCCTAGGTTTATAGCTCCAAGTAAATGACATCGATGAACGAACGTTTTCATTAAATAAAATAAAACAAAAATAAAATCATTTTATTTCAGACCAAGATCCATATAAAAATATTAGTTACAAATGCCTTAAGACATAGGTACTTACAAATTAAGTAGTTTCAGGTTTTTTTACATGCAGCGAACATTTAATGTCTTTTCATTCTTCTGTCCTATTTGGTAAACAAAATTCTAACCTCAAAACATCTGATTTTTGCTATTTTCTAAATACCTATTTTATCGTAAATAAAGGAACTGGAGACGAAATATCAGCAAAATTATGTACAAAATATTGCCTCAGGCTAACATAATACACCTTATTATTTATAAAAAAATGTACATTGCAAAAGCAAAGCATAAGCATTTACTTACTTACTTACCTACATTGAGGTTAGAATTTTGTTTAGGTACCAAATAGGACAGTTATGAATGAAAACACCTTAGTAGGTAGGTACTAAATCGATTAATACAAGATGTGAAACAGTTATTTCAGTGCCCCCAGATTTCAGCAGGTGTTGTGAAGGTTTTTCATCAAAACTTTTAGTTTAAATAATAGATGCAATATTAAAATTACCTCCACTAGCTAATTATTATCCCCCAAAGGCTGTGACCACCGTATTTTGATAAACAAATAAACAAAACAAACAAATAAATATCATGGGACAAATGACACCAATTGACCCAGTCCCAAACTAAGCAAAGCTTGTGCTATGCTTGTGTAATCTTCATTATTTCCAAAGGCACGTTTGTAAGTCTACTATCTTTATTATTTACCTTTCCCTTATCCGCTTATTCTTTTACTCTTTTATAACAGTGTATTAACTATGTACCTATTGTTGTAGGTGCATTCTATTTTATACTAGCGACCCGTCCCGACTTCACACGGGTGCAATCGGTGTTTTTCTATAACATATGCATGTATCATAAACCTTCTTGAATCACTCTATCTATTAAAAAATCCGTTGCGTAATTTTAAAGATCTAAGCATAGGGACAGACTGTCCTTCCGTCTTACGCCTGACGCGAGTTTAACATTTTTTACTCATCCCAAAAAGTGCCCAACGCTAAAGAAGATTTCACTTCAAAAAAACAACCAAATTGAGAACCTCCTCCTTTTTTTTGAAGTCGGTTAACAAAACAACCATCCACCATCTCCTGGGTTTCCTTCCTTCTATCGCGACGTGATATCTCAGTCTTACCTGTGCCTGTAACGGCATCCTTGACCTCTGGCCCTATAAAACAGTCTTAGACCCTCACAGGTTAGAGGGCTCATGAAGTACTCCGCTCAGTTTACTGCCCACTATTCAGCGCATAAAACCCGCTATACATCTCTATATGTTGTGTTCATAGAGGGAATACCAAATAGAGTAGCAATTAGTCATCCAATTATGGCAACACACAGCTTGCTTATTACGTAGCTCGCTCGCAATCGCCATCGTGTTCATTTTGACAGTTCTTGTATGAATGTGACAGCTAGCTGATTCCGATGCCAATTGTCAGCCCATACATGAACTGCCAAAATGAACACGATCACGATCGCGAGCGAGTTACGTAATAAGCCTGCAGTTTATTTCCACGAACACTAATTTTTCGCGATTGTTTTTCATTTATCAGGGGCTTCCAAACTGTGGACCGCGGCGCCCTGGTGCGTCGGTGGAAGCAAAGAGGGGCGCCGTGAGACAATCCTCGTTAAAATATTATTATAATTCTGAGATATCGATAGCCGTAAGAAATAAGTGCTCCATGATGCAACATTTAATTAAAAATACAATGTCTCTTGTCCAATATGAATACTAACATAGTCATAAGTGATTACTAGTAATAATTGGATCTTTGTTGTCTGAATAAATAACTTTATTATTATTATTATTATTATATACATATAAACGGATGCTTCACGGTATTAGAATTTTGCGAAAATATGCGTGTTTGGGCAGTACTTGACAAACTTGAAAAATTTAATCTGTATTTTCAAGGCAACCTTTTTAGTCCACGGCGCACTTGTGAGTCTAGCGTTTTGTCTCTGCACCCTAATCTAGCTAGTTAGTCAAAATTAGAATAAGACAAAACGCCTCAACGCACGAGTGCGCCATGGACTAAAAAAGTTTGGGAACCCCTGTCCTATATGGAACGAAGCCATTTAAGTAATTAGAATTTTGATTATAAAAGTCGTTTTTGGTTTTATAAACATTCATTGAGTTTCATTCACTATGCCACACAATAACCAAACATTAACTAGGTATTCATATCGTTTATTGACTTTTGGCTGGCCAACCAGTGATGGCCAATTTCGGCTTGACTTAGGTAATTTTATTTCTTATGTATTAGGTATATGACCATTTCCAGTCTATTATGTTGTGTGCTCTATGGTTGTGTTACATTATGTTGTTTTGGGGTTACTTTAGTGGCTGTGTTTGTGAACTAATGGGTAGACTTTCTACATGTATAGGTTCTTATTCTTATTTAGTAAAAAATTACTGTCATGTAATTCAAAACATACGTTCAACATTTTATACACATACATACAAAAATCACGTCTTCATCCCGCACGGGGTAAACAGAACCTAAGTTAACAAACCTAAAGGCCACGTTTAGCAAGATTGTGGGCGTATAGGTCCAAATGGGAATCAAAATAGTGATGGGTTGCTAGCCGCATCGCATGACGTGGTCCCTAAGATTTTCGCCCATTCCCTCGATGGGCTTTTACCATCAGCGCGGGACGAGGACGAGAAGCAACTGGTATATTGTTGGAGAGGGATATGGATATTTTAAATTAGTTTTTAAAAAAATGAGGAATGTGCCTTAAATAAATCGATGATTATTTATGTTTATTCATCATCATCATAATCAGCCTGAAGACGTCCACTGCTGAACAAAGGCCTCCCCCTTAGCACACCAGAATGAACGACAATGTTTATTACTCACTCAAAATTCTTCTCTTTGCACTCTGCTAGATGGTACGAGTAGTATCGATTTCCGCCCTCCATCCGGCAATTTCGCTCCGTGGTTTCTTTTTAGCGAAAGTTTGGAAAAGTACCTACACACTTTGTCTCGAAGTAGGTAGTTAAATATACTCCCTTCATTTCTCTCCTCATCGTAAGTTATTTATGTGTCATTAATAAAATGATATATTCGTTTTTATTGTGTTTCGTAGTATTTTTCTTTGTATGTTTTATCTTTGGGATACTGTACATACTTATCTCTGTTCATAAACTCGCTCTTGGTATATTTTTGACAGTTTCCCTAATATGCTCCTCTTTTTCTTAAGAGAACCTGACTATGAAGCTTGAGGTCCCGGGTTCGATCCCCGGTCGGGGCAGATATTTTGAATGAAAAATGCGAAAGTTTATTCTCGAGTCTTGGATGTTTAATATGTTTTTAAGTATTTATATCTATCTGCATAAGTATGTTTATCCGTTGTCTAGTAAGTACCCATATTACAAGCTTTGCTTAGTTTGGGACTAGGTCAATTGGTGTGAATTGTCCAAGATAATTTATTTATTTAAATTATTTATCTTCCTACCCCTGTGGGAAAGAGGCGTGACGATATGTATGTATGTATGTATTTATCTTCTCGCCTCGCAGGCTAACTGGCAGAGAGGCCGTAGAGATAAGTTACTTCATATCTCTGAATGATACTAAAGGGACATTCCAGACTTCGTTATTGCTATACTCGAACTGCATTTTGCGCATAATTCCGTGAAATCAGGAAGTTGTACGTAGAACGTACCTAAATTGCCTCGGTTATAGTAAATAGAGCTCGCATTCGCTCTTGTATTAGGGCAAGCAACGATTACATGGTAATTCGAACGACCGGATAGCCTAGTGATTAATGACTCTGACTGTGAAGCTAGAGGTCCGTGGTTCGAATCCCCGTGGGGACAGTCACTGTATTATGAATATGAATGTTTGTACCCAAGTGATGGATGTCATTGGTATCTCTTTAAATGATGTTTATCCTGTGTCTAGTATCTACAGTACAAGCTTTGTTTAATTTAAGAATTTAATGACGTCCGATATTTTGCATCAATGAAGATTCTACCTTCGGAATTTACCTAGTGCTAAATTATTATTATGTTTCATGGTCAGAATTGACAACTGTCATAAACATCTGACTGAAATACCATATGACCTTACAAAGTTCAAGAGAATTGGTGTCTAGCAATTCTTTCGTCGTTTTTTAACACAACAATGGTTTATCGTGTAACAATTTGACATTTTAGGTATTTTCAGGTATTATGAGCCCGTGGTAATTTGAAAATTAGGGGTATTAGTGAATAAGGTATTATGAAATTTAGTGGTTTTAAGCCCAAAGCTGATAAACGTTTATCATACGAGCGATCGTGACAAAAACTTTGGGAATACTGCCAATTATCGATATGATGGAGTTAATTAAAATGACATCAGAAACCGCAGATTGACGCACCGCGTACCTACCTAATTGCGCGATAAACCCACGCGGTTGCCATGCACGGGGAAGATAATCTGGTAATGGAACTGTTTCTAATCAACATTAACTTGTTGGCGGGATCGTCACTATCCGGAACAACAACCACTGTTCAAAACGCCATAATGAACAATAACTTCGCATCTCCACCAGCAGCTCTGGCGATGTCGGTCCACCTAGTAAGAGATCAAACTTTTTAATATCTATCTCTTTATGGTAAGTAATCAATATAAAATTACCCCGCACTGCTCACATTTTCTGCCCTCCTAATTAAAAAGGACGTATATGTGTGTCATATGAAACGTATATACGTCCTTTTTCATTAGGACGGCAGTTTTGCTTAAGAGCACTGCAGGGCTCTGCTAACACTGGATTTTTATCTTGCTGAATTTGTACGGAACCCTCGCTGCACGAGTCCGGTTTTTTTAAAGCGACAGATAAGCGTCAGATTTCTTTTTCTAACTATAACATTTACCTTTTTCCAACTTGTGAGAGGGAAATAGGCAAGGCCAATGGAGGTGAGATCATAAGTGTAGATCAAATTACTCAGTAGGTATCCATGAACTTAATCGCATGTGTTTGTACAATCTACTTAAAAAGCCCGAGCCATAAAAACCTCATTTAGTCGCGCGTTATATTTTGTTTTTAACCGACTTAAAAAAAAAAGAAGGAGGTTCTCAATCCGGTTGCATTTTTTTTATGTTTGTTACTCCAGAACTCCCGTCAGCTGTGGACTGATTTGGAAAATTCTTTCTTTAAATAAATAAATATATCATGGGACAAAGCTTGTACCTACTATGGGTACAAACATACATAAAATATAATGTAGGTAGGTAATACATACATCATTCATCATACAAATGTCTGCACCTACCGGGATTCGAACCCGGGACCTAAGCTATCGGTCGTATTTTGTAAAGTTTTTAATGTATTCGCGTTGCAAAAAGCAGGTATTATGCCACAGAAAAAGATTTCACATCTCTAAAATTAATGTATCAAATAAATTACACAGGCACAAATCAAATTACAAAATAAACATCCGGCTGCCGAAATTTTGGTAATTATTTTAAGATGTTTTATAATGTTGTGTTGTTAGGTTGCATAAACATTATCTTGCCAAAAACAGTAGAAAAATCTAGGCATAAGTACTCGTAAAACTTAATCATTGGTCGCAATCATAATCAAATTAAGATGCAAATAATACGCTGCGGGTTAACAAATAAAATTATACGTTTCGAACTTTAGAAACATTATTACAAAATGTCTTATCAAATACTTAAACATAACTACTTAGGACGTTCACTCATACCTACTCATACAAACCAACAAAAAAAAACAAACATGTCATTAGCACTTTTTTACCAGCCTCATAATTATTTCAAAGGTTTTTGCGAGCAGTGTACTCGTATATCTTCATTTTAACGCCTTTGTAAACAAATCAATTTCATTTAAATCCCCACACAATAATTTATGGATCATAATACTTGATATCGCACAATATTTTGTAACAATTATACCATGATTATTGTATCATGTTATGGGGGAGGCTAGCTTGCTTACAAAAGCTTTAAAATGGATTGGATTAGACTATTTTTCATGTTGTTATTTTCTTGATCGCGCTCACTTTGCATACAACAGTATACAAACGTAGCTTATCTTGCAATTATCTTCATGTTTTTATACTTGTCTTCCTGGGTGTACTTTTTTCAATAGATTTTAATAGTATCAGTTTAAGTAGTCACTTTGTTGAACTGATCATAAAATCCCCGAGCAGCATTCAAAGCGTTTAAGATAAATTTGTCTTCGCACGGATTGTCGTCAAAAAAGTGTCCTCCGCATTTGAGAGCTTCCGAGCAATCTGTGTCCATAACTTTTCCGGCACAGCATCCCAGTATAGCTCGAGCACATGGAGTCAGGGTCTTTGGTGTTTTGGGGGATTCGCCATTTCTCACTTTGGCTATGTAGTTTAGTTCCTCGAAAGACAAATCTGGGGTTCCGAGCGAGTCAATTTTTTTTACAGGCTTAGTTTGAGGAGCTCCGAACGTTTGTACGAGTAGCGCTGCCACTGTGATGGCTGTTACTGTCTTCATTTCTGAAAAAGTGAATTAATAAGATTTGAAACAAGACTGTTTAGAATTCCGTATAGAGTTCTGGACAGTTGAAATTTTCACAGATGATGTAAGTATTTCTGTTGCCGCTATAACAAGGAATACTAAAACAGACCTAATATCACAAAAAATGTATACAGTACCTATATAACTTATAATTGTAAGTGTGAAGTGTTTTTTGCTAGCTGACATTACCTATCTATTTGTAGATATGTAAATAATAAAATAACCTATTTATTTTATAATTTATTTTCAGTTTATTAGTTACTTAACTTGGCAATTGTTAAGTTAATATAAAATATACTAACGCATTTTCTAATCAATGGGTAAATTTAATTATGATTATAATTCATTTTAAGTTTTCTTTGGTTTAGTTTATTCTTTTAATTAATCACACTAAACAATCACGTTAAACGTGATTTTTAAGTCTTAACTCTGGCTTTGTTTACCCCGTAATGGACAAAGACGTGCATTATGTACCTATGTATGTATGAATAACTTATCTCCGCCATGTTATGTAAGTAAGTCTGTCTTTTCTATCAAACTGGTATCTAAATCTTCTGAATAGTATCTCAGTCTGTGTTGAAACACGTGACTTAAAGCGGCCAAGTAAATGCGCATATTTTGAATGTCCACTGAGAATAAATGTCGTAAGTGTTGAGGTTGGTTTTTCCTAATGATTATACTTGTATACAAATAATGATCTCGCGGATAATGTCCTGTATATTAGTCATGTATCCGAAGAATATTACGCGTTAGGCCTCGGCATTAAAGACTAAGCTGAGTACTCATCGGTGTAACCGCAACTGCTGAATGTTATGCCAAAATGAAAGATGACATCTATAGTGTACTCGTTTGCATGAATAATAAACTGTAATTTAAACTGTTTGTTACAAACTTAGGGTATATTTTTCACAAATGTTCAGATCGTTATGATCAGCCTGACTGCACCTTTGACGATCTGTGCTTCCTGATATTTTTACCTCATAATAACGATCAAAATTTATTGAAAAGTAGCTGCTCTTATGAAGAATTGAGTGTGTTATTTATTAACCTTATCTAGTGTAGCGCCTCGTCCACACTATGGCTTTTGGTTAATGTAACGTACAACAGTTGCGTTTACAGCTCGCAGATGTGTATTCGGCTCTAGAAATTAAACGAGGCCGCCATTTTTTTCCTTACTGTCATATTCTTGACGGTGTTTGAATATGTTGACCTCAAGCAGTATACCTCAAAAAGAAAAAAATAAACCTTAAAGAATTAAATTGTTGCCCGTCAGCAGTTTTGGCGCAAAAGACCTAACTTATAAACAGACAGACACACAAACACTTACAAACTTTAATATTAGTAGAATTGTTTACAATACAATACAAATGACTCTTTATTTAACACCACATAATATACAACAGAAACAGGTAGGAACATAGAGAAAATAACTAGGTAAGCAATAGGCGGTTAGTATAAGAATAATTATCATAAATAATTAGTAAGTAATTAGGACAACCATCAACCCTTTGTAAAGAACAAGAAAACTGATCAAACATGAGGATACCTAACAGTTTCATCAATTTCTCTGTTCATTAAAGTTCCCTAGCAATTTTTCTAAACACAAAATTGCTTTCTCAAACCTGGAATACTGAGAGTTAACTGGTTATTTAATCACTACCATTTGTCCAGCTTTCTTATTTCTACGTATAACTGCATCATGCACTTCTAAGTTTTCCCAGCCACTTAGACGTCTCTTAGCAAAGGTTCATTGCGCTGGATTTCCACCAGATCCTGTCAATCGGATACAAGATTAATTGCTACATGACGCAAGCGTGACTTAGCTAAATTATCGTACTTGGGGTTTACTATTGCAACTACCTATGTTGTTCTACTTGATCACCATGACATACGGTTCCTGCGAATAGATTCTCATTATTTTCCTAAACAATTTTGGAACTGTATACCGTGATAAACAGTACATTTAAAGGATCTAGAGAAGCTTTGAAAACTTTGAGACAAAACTATACGAGATTTTAAAGGAGATAACTGTCTAACTTAAAACTTTTTATCACGCTACAATAACCTCAAATGTTTCGCGCATAATACGAGTATACTTGTTTAAATGTAAACAACCTTGCAACTCTTAAACTACCGGTACATAACAACCATAGCAGCTGTGCTCTATCTGTCACATTAAAATTAAACGCGTTCAACACTCTTGTGGATATTGTAGAAAATATTGCATGTAACTTATAATAGCTATAAATAATAATTAGTGAATTCAAGTAAGTTAACTATAGCGAAAAAAGTGCTCACCTGCTTTTGTTATTATTCTTGCTATTCACAACACGATTGCTCTTTCGATGTCACTGTCCGAGGCGTCCGTTCCGCGTCTGACTCCGTCACTCTCTGGCTACAATCGCTATATAAGTTGATATTTACATCACTATATTGCAGCTGGTCAAGTCAATTATAAAGTTTTTTTACCCCTTCGGCGTAGTATGACGAGGCTATCGCGAATTTGTTTGGGAAGAACATATTACCATCGACGTCATCGACGTCAGTTTATTGATTAAAATTTATACTCATCATTGGGTTTTGGGTCTTCATTCCTTCTTTCTGTGTCGTCTAATCCGCTCATTTATATAAAACTCTTGTTTAAGTTATACTTAATTTTATTTAGTTCGCTTTGAAATTATGCTTACCTATAGGTTTACAATTTTTTGTGGGTAAGAGGACCGTTGTTTTTTTTCTTTTGGTATCGTAGTTATACTCTTTTTGATTTCCCTTTTCACCTAAACGCCTACACAATCATGCTAAACGCGGCCTTTAGGTTTACCTTAGGTCCTTTCTACCCCGTAAGGGATAATATAGACGTGTTTTGTGTGTGTGTGTGTGTGTATTAAATTGATTGTTGGTGTAGATTCAATAACTTCAAATAAAATGCTACTACAATGCATTGCACAGTACTATTGTATATTTTGTGATTGCACGTACTTACCGACCTAACTGTTGTACGCGAGTTCGCACAGGTATACAAGTTTTAGTTCAATTTATTAGAAAGACTAATTTTATTTCACTGTCTAAATTATGGATAAGAGTCGCAAATCCTTACTTAATAAAATACTCACCCATTAAAATATACCAGAGTTGAGCGTCAACCAATTGTCAGGAATTAGATAGTCTTTGACCTCAACGCTTCATTTCCACATAATTATGCAGATATATTTAATCGGAAATTCCCCTTTGATATGTAACAGGAAAATATTATAACATCTCTAGCTTACACCCGTGGCTTTGCCCCTGTACACGAATTCAAGTTTCTATGATTCTGAACAGGATGTAAAATAAAACAATACGTTAGACCTAAAAATACTTCAAGATTAATTTAATCAAAAAATTGATGGAGACAGCGTGGAAAGAGCTGCAGCTGTTCTAAATAGGAACATTCAGCGGCCGGCGCCAGAGCAAGTTACTTTAAGTTAAGTAAATTCAAATTTGTAAAAAGTCCGGACTTGTTGCGCCTTACAGTGGTTTCATTGAATTCGTAAAGCTAAAACGCATTTGTCTTTAATAAGAGAATCACGTTTGTTGGCAACAACGAGAGGTCTTCTCTTCTCTTAATATTTAAAAAGCATTTTTAAGAAATATCACTTGCATAAATTACTTAAAAACTAAACAATTCATATCAAAATCATGATTGTTCACAATTTTCAACCAGTCCTCTGTAAATAAAACTTCTGGAACCTTTCAATCACCTGCAAAATGACACTGGGCTCGCAAGGGTTTCCGTACGAGCTGACGTCTGGACATCCTTCGGTGGTGAAGCATTCTAAGGTTATTTCAGGTCGGTGACAGCAGCTCAGAACCGCCGCGTCACAGTTAGTAGGCAGGTCGATTGTGGCTTTAGGCGTGTTTTGATCTGACGGTGGCCTCCTCGTAGTCGCAGGCAATCCTCCAGCAGCATTAACATTGTTAGTATTGATATTGCCCTCGTTTTGTACGGTCCCATGATTCACCGGAGGCGGAAGCCTGCTTAAAGTCCTGTTCGGCTTTATACGATCAAAATTAATTGGCCTGGTTGCAACTAAACGATCGTCTTTGTCCTCATCATCATCGATAACGTATCCCCAATTTTGCCGCTTGTCTTCCATTGGGGGGAAGCGAGAGTCTACACTCTCTATATCTGGCATGGTGCCGTTATTATTATTGGTTTGCGATGGAGTTTGGGAATTGCAGTTGCAGGATTGGGGTAAATAAAGTACTGGTAGATAAATGGGGAACTGCGGTGGCAGTGGTGGGTGGTAAGGGGGTTGTCTTGCTATGTCTTGTATACGTCGGAAGACTTGGGTGAATGGGTCTTCTACTAAACCGTAAACGCCTGTGCTTCGTGATTCGTCTCTTTTAACGAAATTTGGAAAAGCTGGGCTGATTGGTGGAGGGAATCCAAATCCTCCGAAGTCGTACCATCGTTTTTGCCGTTGCCCTTGCGGTGAAGCGGTGTCTTCAATTTCAGTGTTCGCTAGTTGCTCGGGCTTCGCTTCGAGCTCTGCTGTTTCCACTTTGGCAATGTCCTCGAGCTTGCCAACGTCAGTCGGCGCGGCGTTAACGTTAATTTGGATCGTTAGCACGACGAGCAACAGGATTTGCGCTCTCGCCATCTGTAATTAACAAATAAAGATCTTCAATAAAGTTGGCAAATAAGAATGCTAAAGTTTTTTTGGGTACCTACAGTCTCTTTGCTAATTTATTTGCAGTGAAATTAAAAATCTTAGAAAAACCTTCTGCGCCGATAGTTTGAAGTTTTTCTTTTTTTACACAACAGACATTAAGCAAAGAACTAGGTTAACTTATCTACATATTCATCATCAAAGTATCATATAATTTAAGTGAAGGGGTAATTGTACTCCTATTTGGGAGATTTAATTTGATTTTAAGTTCACTGTATTCAATTAAATATATTTTGCTTAAAGCCTTATGGCAGTGAAATTTATGTTTCAACATGTACATACGCGTATGTGTAAACAAGATTAATGAAAGTACAAAAGACGTAATGTCGCATAAGGGCGACGGATTCTGAGAGTTACGTAATAAATGAACGGTAAAGGGAGGCATTTCACGGTCATTCAAATATACAAAGAGGAAGGAAATTCAAGCTTTAAAGGTTTCAAATTCTTCTTAACATTAATGTTTAAGTATTTTTACGTCGTCCCGGGCCGTAAGTAGTACTTTACTGCCCGCTACCCGAGCGGTTCCACTTCCTGGGGCCGTACCATGACGTCTTAATGCGTTTCAGTTTAGGTCCGCTCGCTGTCAGATTCATACTAAAAGTGACAACTAAAACTTGAACTGCTTCGGAATTAGGACGTCATGGTAAGGCCCCTGGACAGGGGAAGACGTAAAATTGCGTAAACACTTCGGGCGGTGATAAGGCCTCAGGTCACGTTTATTGCCCTCGCCTTTGGCTCGTGCGACAAGTTCCTGCGATCTGAGACATTCTTTATTTAACCACCCTCGGCGTGTAATGTACTATTTGTTTCTTTATAAGTGCAGATAAATCAAAAAGCTAAGCGCGTCATATCGCGTGGTTACTGTAACCACACGGCGGCCACGACGTACAAAATCCGCGTTCTGAAATGAAGACAGGCACGACGTCGTCTGTACACGCGTCAATGTGTGCGTAAGATACACAGGGCTGTCTATCGCAAAAACCTAGTACTATAAGTACTACCAATGACATAAATATACTAAAGATATGGCTTAGATGTGTGCAAATAAGTGTACTTAATCGTTATCTATTTATTTAAACTTACTTAAAATGTGTCTGTCTGTGTATTTAAGCATTATTATTTTCAATTACAATAGATGTACGACAACAAACTTAAGCGAATGATTCTGTAGTTATTTCATGTATTAATCGCGATAATTTCGGAAAGCATAAATTTTCTAATGTTTTATAAAATGAAGTAGGTAGGATAGGTTCTCGAACTTGTGACGTGCGGCCGACATACATCGCGTTGCGAGCCCTACTAGTTGCCAGCAGCTTTCCGGCAGACTGCGCTTGAGGGGTGGGGTAACTCGAATAGGTGCGGGGCGGAGCGTGGCCATTCTGTACGTTAGTACTATTATATATTCTGTGCTGTAACGTCAACAGATGACATACCTACATAATTGCCGTTAATAACGTTCTTACCAGTAAGATAGGTAGGTACCACTAGCAGCCATACACACCCATACACACAGCCGTACACAGCCATACACAGCCATACACAGCCATACATACCTACACTGTGTCTTAAAACAATACTATATTATAATATACTTTAGCAGGTGGTTGTGGGTTAGTTCGACTGAGCACTCCTGTTTTCGGGATTTTAAATTGTGGTTGAATATAATATACTTATATTTATATTATTTAAAAAGCCGTGGTAGCCTAGTGGTTTGACCTGTGGCCTCTCAATCAGAGGGTCGTGGGTTCGAATTCATATAAAAATTTCAACAGAGAGCATCATCACAAGCTATTAATATGTCATCATTTGACAAAATACCACAATAATAAATGGAATAACAAAGCATAGTATGAAAATAATATTTAATTTCGCGGCACCCTGAGATATTTAATTAGCGATCCCATTTGGCATGGAATAACACTTCTATTAAACACAGAAAAGACCGTTCGAACAACGACAGTCGAATCATTATCTTTCGCTTTTGATGTCTCGTATAAAATGGTCCGCTGGGTCAAAGTTTTCCTCTCCTATTGTTTCTCAGACAATTGAGCATCGTTCCCGCGCCCATCTCGCCGCCAAACCGAGGCGTTACTGCATCCATCGTACTGGCACAGAAACACCTTTATTCTGAAGCCTCGTCTACAAGCTGTAACCGTAACTCGCGGCAGGTTTTGGTTACTGTAACGTCAACAGTAAAGCTAGTTTACAGCTCGTAGATGATTATATAATATAGTACAGGTGATGTTGTGTAATATTATAGTACAACGATAGCTAATGATCAGTGATCGATTATCGCCCATTTTTTGGCTTGCCTAGAAGCTACAGGTCGACGACTCATGATTATGAATCATTAGATATGTTTTGATTGATTTGATATTAATATCGAGGTCAAATGAATGTCATTATCAATTATGTAGGTATAGGTAGTACTAGTTTTGGAAGCTATTGTTTTACTTTCTTGAGTAGACAATGAAACATGTACAAGAGATACGTATTCGTATTATATTATCTGTTCACTTTGATTAGAGAAGCAAGTAAGTCTTACCCCCTTATTCATAAACGTACTATAGGCCTCTGTTAACTTATTAATCGTTTGTCCTTATCTGTCACTTTGACATTTACCTTTCACAGATAAGGACAAACGATTACTAACTTAGCAGAGGCCTATAGTGCGTTTATGAATAAGGGGGTTACAATTTGACCGTATTTTTTGTTCTCTATTGTTACATTTAATGTTTTAACTGTTTCTTTCTTTCTTTCGACGGCAAATACCTAATCGAAAACACTATCTTAACAATGTAACGTTAAAATACTTTTGTCATTAGGGTGCGACCACACCGCCGCTTAAAAAACGGTGACGTTACGGAATCGCCACAAAATTTATGAAGAAACGGTGAGAAAACGTGACGCACACGACACGTCACTGCGTATAGGCGGCGGTTTGGTCGCACCCTTAGGGTACGCAGCACTTAGGGTGCGTATACGCAGTGACGTGTCGTATCCGTCACGTTTTCTAACAGTTTCTTCATATATTTTGTTGCTATTCCGTAACGTCACCGTTTTTTAAGCGGCGGTGTGGTCGCACCCTTATAGTAACTTAACATTAGTTTTTTTTTTATTATCTCTCACTTAAAACACTGTCTTTGCAAGACACAGACAAAACATCAAAGATTAGGCTATTGGGAACATACGAACTTGTTATGGGCTTGTACAGGTTTGTATGTTCCTATAAATAAGATGGTTTTTATCAATACCTACGAACTTTGCATAATAAGTGCTAAATTTAAACACACCGAAACTGGTTTTGCACAGGTTCTAAATATACCTGCAAGAACTTTTTTATGTCCGTGTAGATGTACTCAAAACGCTGAATTTAGTAACCCGTCAAGTGCGAACCCACCGCGCAATTTAAGCGTTCTCACCATACGATTGTCTTTATTAAGAACGAGCAAAAAAGGCAGAATAATACTTTTAAAACCGGCCAAGTGCGAGTCGGACTCGCGCACGAAGGGTTCCGTACCAGAAAAAAACGGTAAATAAAATACTTTTGTTGTATGGAAGCACCCCTTAAATATTATTTTTATTTTATTTTTATTATTTGTCATTATTGTGGCAATAAAATACATCTGTGAAAATTTTAACCTCCTTGCTATTACGGTTCATGAGGTACAGCAAAAAACGCCAACAAATACTCTGTTGTATGGGAGCCCCCCATAATTATTATTATTATTATTTTGATTCTAGTATTTGTTGTTGTAGCTACAATAAAAATACATAATCTGTGCAAATTTCAACTGCCTAGCTATACTACGGTTCTTGAGATCTAGCTCGGCGAGTGGTAGCCATAAAAAAGGGCTAAAATATCACGTTTTTTGTATGGGAGCCCCCTTAATTATTATTATTATTTTGTTTTTAGTATTTGTTGTTATAGCGGCAATCGAAATACACAATCTGTGAAAATTTCAAGTGTCTAGCTATTACGGTTCTTGAGATACAGCCTGGTGACAGACGGACGGACAGCGAAGTCTTAGTAATGGGGTCCCGTTTTTACCCCTTGGGTACGGAACCCTAAAAATTACCTTTTGATGATAACATTCTTGTAGCAAGCTTACGGAAAGACAACGGAGCTTTATCAATAGGGTCCCCCCCCCCCTAGCACCCTTTGGTTATGTATACTTAACTCTAAAATGTGCTTCCGCAATATATTTCTGTTATCGTAGTGTATTTAGTAATTTATAGGACAGGAGTAAAAAGATAGCGAGGGTTGCCATGGATGTATTTTTTGCGCAATAAAATTTACGGTAACTTTTTAATTTTAACAGTTTCCTTTGCGACCAAAACGTATTAAAAACTCCTTAGAGTTGCGGAGATTCAGTTCTCGCATTAGCTTATGAAGCAACATCACGCCTCTTTCTTTCTCAATACGGTGTAACTGCTAAATAATTGCAAGTCTTGCACTGCAGCACAATTGTTGTATAAATACACGACTACAATAGGTAATTACATGTATTTAGAGGTAATAGTTTTTTGTGAAGTATTCAAGAAGACAAAAACTTTGATATGTCTATCCAGACGTAACATCATAGGGGACCTGACCTATAAAAAAAAAATGTGAAAGAATTCCAAGTTTGCAAACGGTTTCGCTAATAAAATAAGTGAAATCTAATTGGAAACCAAACTCGAAGGAAACCTCTGTATATTTCAGCTCTTGTCATGCATAACGTTGTTCAGTTGCTTATACAATACAATACAATACAATACAAATACTCTTTATTGAACACCACAAATCAGTACAAAACAATACAGAAACAAAGAACAAAGTAATAAACCTGGTGCTTATAATGTTTTCGTTTATACCTGTAAATTTACTACCCCTTTGTACATAATTAAGTTGGTATAGGTATTACTGCATTAGTGTATTGCTGTATTAGTGTATTGTTTTCATAGTAAATTTTATTTAAAAAAAACCCGCGTTACAGCGACATAGGTACAAATTCTTCCCAGACAAAGTCGCGAGCACCAGCTAACTAGCATAGATTAAACGTATATGAACTGAAAAGTATATATGGCTTAACTTAACTGGCGATACTACTAAGTAATCTGATCGTTCCCGACTTACAATCGTGAATTGAGCAGTAAAATGTTTACAGTGCGTTTATTTTATTAAGGCGCTGTCAACAGCAAATGACCTGGAGCAGCGCCACTCTTCACACATACGGTTCACGTGCCTGTTAGTGAAAGAGAAGAAATTATTCTGGCAGCTTGGCGCGCGTCTAAAATCTTGCAAATAAGACACAAATCATAAGAAATAAACAAAAGTTTGGATTATTTGTGAAATATGACTCGTTACCCGTTTAGGTATGAATATGTTGACTTTATGTTTTTAATTGCAGACCCATACGTCGAAAAAATAAAGACATAGAACCGTTTAATGGTGATTTTAAGACCAATCTTTGCAATTATTTTCTATCGAGCCGATTTTGTTCAATTATGTATCGAGCCCGTCTAGCGTGTTTGAAATATGATGAAAATTAACATTATATTTATTTTGTATTTTTTTTGTGTGCAGTTTTTCTTAAAAAAGTGTTTAAATAACATCAATTTCAACAAAATTAGGTGTTGTCAGCCTCTTAAAGTCCCTCTACAAACTTCGTGTTTCGAGTTTCAGGTTGAAATCAGTTGCACAGACTGCTAGTGACCCCATAAAAGAACACGGCCATACTGTTTTCCTGTACATATTAGGATTCAAATACCATTGGATACATTTGGAAGTCCGATGATGCCGTGAGACATTAAGAAAATCTCTCAGAGGAAGCGGGGTAGGACGCCCCCCGGCTAGATGGACGATCTACTCAGGGCGGCTAGCAGTGACTGGAGTGGAGTGGGTGGAGTGCCTGATTATATTAAGAAAATAGCAGTGGCGTGGCGTCAAGTATATCAGAAGGCAAGCCGAAGAGAACTTAACTAGCCTTTTCCTCTAATTCTGCACAATAAATTGCCCAAATGCCTTAAAATAGGCAAGCCAGTGGGAATCGAGTTCTATGGACGCTACGCCACTGGAAAATAGACGCACTGCACTTATTATTTATGTATAACACAACAGGATATGAATATCAACAAAACAAAGCAAAAGCGCACACCTAATTGTTAATGTTGTTCGTGATCACGATGCTCTTGAACTATACAATATACATGCACTTTTAAACACATCTACAAGCGTCATAGCATTGATTACCCCACCACAAAAGTCATAAAATCTGACTTTAGACCGAGTATATTGACACGGATTTGTGTTGGTACAGTGCGATAGTACAGTCAGCATCAGAAGTTGATAAGCAGTCGAAGCGCTCAAAATGATCTATTATACACAACTCCATCGCCAAGTTAATAAGAGGGTGTATCTATACACTCTTATTGCTCTCTCGCGATTTTAGTTGAAACTGATCGTTTTGACAAAACGTACTGTATTGCTACATGAAAAATGGTGCTGCTAGATCAAAATAGGTAGGTAATAAGTAATATCTTGGTAACGGATAGGCATTTAAAGCAATGACAACAAGGTCCTATTTAGAAAATAAGGTTTTTGCTCTACCCACTTCAAATGTTGCCATAACGTGAGATCTTTTTTTACTAGTTCAAACTGATGTTTGAAGTTTGACTTTTATGTATGGACACGGTAATGAAAAAGTCACTGGACAGGTCAAAAAGCCAAGGTACAAAAAAAATGCCCATACATCATTTTGACCTCTTAGACTGTTTATAAACTTCTGATGCGGACAGTACCTACTTAAAAATACCTTCGGATTTGTCTTGCTGCCTCAACCACTGGTAATGGGTTTGATTCTTGAATCGGCCGGTGGTTCCCGAAACGCGAATATCGTTCTAGGACCTCATAGGACTGTGCTTATTATAAACTAGCTTTTGCCCGCGACTTTGTCCGCGTAGACTTCATTTATTGTCAAAAGTCACATATTGCTATGCATATTTGAACGGGCACTTCACACTTAAAATTTTAAATGACGATAGCTTTTTTTTTGCCGACCTTAGATTTCAATAAAATAAAGCCTATAAGTTGCCCTGATGTAAGTGTTAACTATCTAAAATCCGTTGCGTAGTTTCGGAGATTAGCGAACATGTACGTAAGTAGACAAAAATTATAAAAATCTACTTTTTGTATTTTATTAATCTCCCCTAATCGGAAGCTCTCTATTTTTGATGAATTTATTTAATGTACAGACACGAACTTTCTACTGATTTATTATATGTAGAAGAGGGAAGATGAGAGAGTCGATGACATGATGATGATGATGATGATTCGGCTCGATAGACATGAAAGCTGATTTTATTATTGGCAGCCTTGCTTCAGTTACAGGAGGCCGTAGATAGGTTTCTTCATGTTTTCATTATGTGTCAGGATTCGGGCTTAATGGAAAACCTTTCGGAGGGAAAACCTTCCAGGTAATAAAATCAAAATCATTTCATCATGTGATAGGTAAATAATTAAACCATCGCATCATGTGATACCAAATAAAATCATTCCATCATGTGATAGGTACCTAATTAAACCTTCGTATCAGGTGATACCAAATAAAATCATCCCATCATGTGAAGCTGCCAAAGCACCTTGAAAAGTAATTTTTCGCTTCGAAGTACATAATTTTTATGAAAATTATCTAGAAAAAATTGCTTTTAAAATAACCATGAAACTTAATTTAAAATTCTTACTTTTCAATTAACTCATGAAATCGTATCAAATTTTTGTTATTGAACAACATTGTTATCGTCATGGTTACTGATGTCATTATCATGTAGGTACTCGATGCTTAACAAACAAACCAAACAAAAAAAATCGTCTACCTGCTACGGGTCAAGGGAATCAGCCCTTAAAGATAGGACTAACAAACAGAGACAGACAATAGGCGCAGTCCCTTTGGGTACAAAAGTCTAAAAACAAACATCAACTCGATTTTAAAATACTTGGTTTTAAATCGTGTAGCATCGCAATGGTTCTCGTAACCACATTGGAATTTTAAGTGCTTTTTTTTTTTTACACTCGTCTATCCGCACAGTTCTGACCTGCGCTTATGGACCAAAAAAACAAGGAAAGAAAGAAAGAAAGAAAGAAAGAAAGAAAACATTTATTGACACAAAACGACACATAAAAAATAAAATAAAAAACAAAAAAGAACATTTCAAAAAATAAATCATGTGCCGCGAGTGCCAAAAGGGCCACACTCAGCATATTGCTGCGGCTGCGCGCAGCGCTGATTTTCAGTGTGACCCTGTTGCCTAAAACTAAACCTAAAAACTAAAAATTCCGACGATGTCACGAACGTCAGAGACAGTGGGAAAGAAAAACAAATCTGTGTGGCAACACTTGGGTGGTCCAATTGTTTATAATACAATAAAACCCCACAAGTCGACCAGCTGTTACTTTAGTTATTAGTATTGTATCATTACCAATTTAAAATAAAAATTGTAATAATAGCAAACAACCGACAATAATAATATAAATGTACATTAAACATCATAATATTAAAGTAACGACCATGACTATCCGGCGAGCTTGACAAGTATGAGGGTCTTCAACACTTGCACTTTCTGTAGATTGCAGATAACACAAGAAAATTTTTGCAAGAATGCAATAGTGTGCATTGAGTAATACTGAATAGGCGCGGATCACAATATATAAAGTTTAAAATATAAAGTTTTCATTATGTGTCAGGATTCAAGCTTAGTGGAAAGCCTTTCGGTGGGAAAGTCTTCCAGGTAGGCAGGCGAAGGAATACGCACAGGTGATGTGAAAGGTTTATAATTGCTTAAGAGTCGATACAACGCAATTAACGAAGTAACTACACAGAAATGCACTTGGAATACATACCAGAACTCACACGGTCATCAGAGACCTCAGAAATCAGAATAAGCGACCTCTTCGCTTCGCTTCCAAACGACGCTTGACGACCGGATGGCCTAGTGGTTAGAGAAGCTGACTATGAAGCTTGAGGTCCCGGGTTCGATCCCCCGTCGGGGCAGATCGGGGTTTGTTCTCGAGTCTTGGATGTTTAATATATGTATTTATCTATATAAGTATGGTTATCCGTTGTCTAGTGCCCATATCACAAGCTATGCTTAGTTTGGGACTAGGTCAATTGGTGTCAATTGTCCCGAGATATTTATTTATTTTGGACGAGTGGCGGAAAAAAGGGGAGGCCTTTGCCCAGCAGTGGGACACTCAATTAGGCTGATATAATAATAATAATAATAATAATTTATTTATTTTATTTATTAAACATGGAATCTCCCGATACCATATTGGCCATCGGCAAACACATCTGCCCTTCCCAGCATCCCGCGTACAAGCTCAGCACTGAAATAGAGTACCTTCTTTACAATCAATAAAAGTGTCATTTCACTTAAACTGACTTACAAAAACTATTTCACAATGGAACAAAACTGAACACATTTGCGGGGTCGGTAAATTGAGATTTACGATTGTTTTTTCTCATAAACTACTTTAAGCATTCCTTTCCTTGGCTGTTTCCTAGAAAAGTCGCTCGGCGTAGCATCTGCACCAGCCAGCGCTCCGACTAGATAAAACCACTACTACCACGACTAGATAGATTAATAAATTAAAAAATTAAGGTCCACCCAGATCTATTACGCGCTAATCCTGCCACTTAGCAGTAGGTGCTTGCGCTGATGTCTTCCGATGTGGAGAGTGACAGCCGTTGATTATTACTGACGCATGAGCTATTTTATCTAAGTCTTCTAGGCTGATAATGTATTTGCAATCCTATGCTGTCGCGGCTGTCCATTTCCCATCAGGTGACCTACTTACTAGTTATTCGAGATTTAACTTTTTCCAACAAGACGTCCTAAAACTCTAGAGGCTCAGTAGTTTATACCGCATAATTCAAATCAATTTAGTAACATTCAAGGTCTTAAACAAGTTTTTTTACATCGTCGGAAGCAAATGCCCTACTTGGCCTACTCGTGGGCATAAAGATGTTATAAAATTAAAATATTTCGTGACCACGCTCTTATCTCCTGACTACTCCTCATCGGCTTCGATCTTAATGACCTGACATCAGAACCCTCGAGATGAATTTACGTAGACGTGGTGTAATGTGGGTCATTAATCTAAAAATGGACTTAACTGTAAAAGGGATAGTATTTACTAACTACTAAAAAAACTAATATTGAACACTAGCGACCCGCCCCGGCTTCGCACGGTATATTATGCATGTATAAACCTTCCTCTTGATTCACTGTATCTATTAAAAAAAACTGCATCAAAATCCGTTGCGTAGTTTTAAAGATTTAAGCATACATAGGGACATAGGAACAGAGAAAGCGACTTTGTTTTATACTATGTAGTGATTAACAATGTAGCGGCGGGCGAGGAAGACTGCTCCCGAACATTTATAGGAACACAGCATATAGACGCTGCGAGCGACGGGCCGCTGCTCACCGCGGGTGGCGGGTGAGCACGACCTACTCGTAAGCCCAACGCACTTTAGTTCCACAGATCATTGTAACCGGAGGGTCAAACCACCATCTTGCCTCACGCATAAATTTGGACACGCCGCGTAAATTTGTAACTATTTCCAAACCATTAACACATAGCAATGCTAATAATTTGATTACCGTCTGTTGATTCTAATCTCGAATGCCAAAGCATAAAGAAGAACCTCATCAAGGTTCATTACAAAACTGCCGTTTTGGCATCTTCTTAATACTATGTTTATGATGTTTTTGTTCGATCTTACCTCGCCTTATCATATATGCATACCACTGGTATCCCAAGTTATGAAATAGCACATAAACGAGTCAACCAAAATTGCATTACCTATTGCAAAAAATCTACAATGTATGTGTCATAACTAATTTGTCGATCACTTAGCGACTATGTCTATTCAAATGAGAAGAATGAGTCAAACTTCTTTATCCCAGTTTGCTTAATTTGCTTAATGCGAAATAGATGCAGACAGAGGACTGATTTAGGAAACGTCATTTTTTACAAAAGGTACTTGTCGCGAAATAAAATGATATCCGACTGTAACAATTGTCTGGTCTAGTCTTCCAATGATGATGATGATGATGAATAAACCTAAATAAATACGGATTTATAATTATGTAACATTTTATAGTTTCTGAACAGCCCGGCTAGCACGACAGCGCACAAGAGTCGCGTCGCGCGCGAGATAGATTACCCGTCTCTTTCTAGAACGAACAGTAAGAAAAAAGATGTGCGATAAACCTTATCAGACGTTTAACTAGGTCACAATGCGCAGTATTATAAAATAAAGCAAAGTGAAAGTATCAAAGAGCTTTGCATGATGTGTCATGTCCACTCTCACTCTCTGCTACAAGGAAAGTTGAAGGATCATAATGTAGAAAGTTTATTGACCCTAAAATGGCATGCGCTTACTTAAAACTATTATAAAGCTATGAGTTTTCTTGTTCTTGTTTAAAAGATGCCAGGCCTATTTGTAAAAAACTTTAGCACGTCAACTTTTAGGCCAAAATGGGACGTGTCAGTATGCTCTACCGAGTTGTTAAACTCAAGTCTTGAGTTTTAAAGTTTCAAGGTGCTGTAACGTGTAATATCACGTTTAGGCGAGACGAGGGAACTTGAAAACTTCACAAATTAGCCACTTTGAGCAGGGTTTGTATAGTCTATAGGGTATTCAATTAGGCGGCTAAAATATTACGTCTGCAAAGTAAGTTATTATCCAATTAGTCAGAAATACACTAAGTTTAATGAGATCTGAAATTCTCAAAGAATGGATGTAGACTTCAATCTTATCTAAATCTGTACGGTTCGCATGTTAAGTACTCTTTTGTTTTATTTTCAAGGTACTTAGTTACCTAAATTTAGATAAAAACGCTAAATTAACTGGTGCCTAACCTTCGTTTTCATTGCGGAAACATTAGTGGATATAAATTAATTTGCATATTCGACAGCAATTAAGCGATAAAATGCTTTTAGCTTTTGTTTAATATTTTAAATCCTTCCGATTCTTCATAAGTAGCAGCTTTTTTCTTATGAAGATAGACGTGACGCGAAGCTTTTAATACAACTTTTTTTATCAGATCAGTTTTTGCCATATTTAACTATTTGTTAGTACATATTCGAATTATATTATTTTTGTGTGATCGCGTCAGAGGGAACCGGTTTTATTGAATTCGTCTTAAATGTGAGTGATTAATTGGAAACATTTTAAATCATGCATTACAAAAAATATAGAAGAAAGAGTCAAAAAGTCACAAACAAGTTTTTAAAATTATTTTAATTGTTTATAGAGGTATTATAATTTTTCATGGCATATCGTAATCCCACGTCATTTGAAATAATTTAAGATAGATAAAAAATCTTATAACGTACCTACCTACGACTGCCTGGTGACGGAGATTTGCTTTTTGCTTAAGAAATAATTACTTAACTAATCAAAAAAAGTATTTCTACATTTTCAGGCCTTTTTTTTATTTAATTTTATTAAGAAATAGTAAAACGTAATGTTAGCATCATTTTCAGACACGATACTGCGAGTAGTGTTAAGCATAAACTACAAAAATAAAGATAAAATACATTCTTTAACGTAAGAGTTCTTTAACGTTAATTATTAGGTATTTCACTTTTTCGTGTTCAAGAATAATAATATATATATCTTGTAAAATAGGTATTAACTGCTATTAATTATTATATTTTTAAATTATAGATGGACAAAGTTAAATAAAAAATATATACACAAGCAAAATTGAACTTAATAATGATCGCTGTTACTAAGTAAGATTATTTAATCTTAAAACGTCTTAAGCCTTAAACTAGTAAGTACTTGAAACGGAATGTTTTGGTAAAATTATACGTTTAAATGAAAAAAACATTTTAACTGTCAAATGCCGTTCCTTTTTTATTGTCGATTATACTGTGACTTTGTTGAATGTTTTTCAAAATAAAATTATGTATAGTATCTACCAGTCTCTCAGCTACAGCTTTTCAGCAGCCTGTCACAATATGTTATCTGACCATAATATTATTATGGTATTTATGGTATGTAGTATATTATTAGATTAGATAAAATTAGATCGAGTTGAATTGAAAAACAATAACTTGAGGACAATTTTATTTTGCCTTCATGTTGCTTTCTATTTACAACTAGCTTTTTCCCGCGTGGATTTAGTTTTTCGGTTATATTTTTTGTAGTTATAAAATGAGTTATTTTAAGCAACTCATCACTATTTTGATTCCCCATTCCACCTACATTATGCCCTTAATCTTGCTAAACGTGGCCTTCAGGTCTTGTTACGTAAGCCTTAGGCTCTGTCTACTCCGTAAGGGATAAAGACGTGTTTTATGTATGTATGTATGTGATAAAAAAGCGCAAAATTACTATTACTAGCTTATTATGTGCAGAAAATAATCTAGTTAAGCAGCTTAAGTTTTAAGCAGTACTTCACTTTAGAAAATATAATCAGTAAAGCCTCGCGTGAATACTGTTTATTTTCTTAATACTAACAGCACATTGAGTGTCGGAATAGAATTATATTGTTTTAAGATTTGCCATTAACTTTATAAGTTTTTCTGGTTTTTAGAATTATTAAAATATCTGTGACATTGGAATCGTTTGAACAAGTTTCTCTTCAAATTGAAACTGGTTTCTAAATCAAATATTTTTAGCTTTTTCGTCAGTATGCCTATTTAAATAAAACGAAGTAAGTACCTATCAAATAATACACGATTGAATTGCGGTTGGTTTAATCTTCCTGCGTTTTAATGCTATCTACATTTTTGCGTCCTCATACATTTTCTAATACGTGCAAATCACAATGATTTTCCTTGACACGATCACAACCCATTTTCCAAACACTCACCGTTGATATTGCAATATTCCTTTGTGGACAAACTCGAAGCTCCACTTTCACTGACACGGTCGTTATTATTTGGTTAACTTATTTATTTTGCACACCGCGTTCTATTGTTGACGGAAGAGCGGACACAACACCCGGCCGACAGCCGTATCAGCGACTGGTGAGTCGCGAGCGCTTTGCTACCTTTTAGAGCCGGGTCGTCTGCTTTAGACCACCACCATACCAACACCGTGCGAACCGTTAGTTCGCCAACCAGTTCCTTTGTGTTCGTACATCGATCAACACAGTACGGCAGACCAGGGATGCCAGACGAGCGAGAGTACTTGTATTTACTCAGATGATAAAGTATGTCGTATCTGCCAGTTTGCCTAAAAGGATGCCAACCCTGATTTTGATCTAATAAAGCAATTATTTCTTGAGGGTTGCTAATTATCGTATTTTTGCGTACGATAATTGTTTTTTAATTTTAACCCCCGATGCAAAAAGGGTGTTAAATATTGGTTTGACGTCAATGTCTGTCATGTGTGTCTGCCTATCTGGGGCATCGTAGCTCTCAAACGGATAGACTGAGTTCGAAGCGTTCTTTGCTATGTTTGGTAAAAATCGGATCAGCAGTTGGAAGAGTATCAGCCTTTTTCCAAAATGATGTAAGGCATTTTTGGTATCACATTGAATAATTTTTAATTTTACTTTTTAGGGATTGTTTCTATAACTATGTCTTTTTAAGTGAGGGATTTTTTAATTTTTTATATTTAGCTAAGTATTGTATGTAATACCATACCGGGGTCGAAATTATCGTACGTATCGTCGTATCGTTATTATACGCCTGGCATGGGTACGTATTAAAATACATAAAGTTTAAAAAGTATAATGGGTCAAAATACATAATGGTTCAAAATAATATAATGCGATTTTCTTAGAAAATTACTAATTAACAGAATTGCCTTTAAAGAAACCTAACCTAACCTGAACCTATCTATAGATTATACTTTTAAAAATATATCTAGCTAGTAGTTTCACAGAAAATGGCATTATATATATATATTTTATGTGAATAGGAAGGCAAACGATATATTTTGAATCATTATGCATTTTAACCCATTATACATTTTAAACTTTATACTTACATTCAGATCCCGCGCCCGCCTGTCATCCCTGCGACAGGCTGTGCTTTGTCGCATGTGCTTCCCTTTCTAATAATGCTAATAGCCACGGTGAGAAAGAGACAGAGATACACCAGGAAGGAAATGGCATGCTAACTATCCTGCGTTTTATTAAGGGCCCTTACGTTGTTTTGTAGACCAGAAAATGATGGCGGCTTTGAACTCATATCCTGCGCTAGTGCCCTAGATATGTCGATGATCTCATAGCGCGGTTGTGATTACAAAGCTATTAAAGTTGATCTTGTACAAACAGACACGTAAATGCCGTCTGTAGATGTAGTACGTACGTACAGCAAGACTCGGTTATAATAGGTACACAGGCTTTTCGAGGATATAATTGGAAATGGATGATTATTTTAAAAGTGTTTGGTGATTTTTATATTTATAGGCATAACCATCCTTAGCTACGGAAAAAAGTTTCAGATTTTTTCGTCGCTCGAGCCATATATTTTATAAAAATAAAAACATTTTACTCAGTCACTCTATACGGCTGATAAGCAGTACGCCAATGCATATCAAATTAAAAATAATAATTGCTGCTTGAATCTGTGGTACACGATGACATATGTAGCTAAAAGAAGCAACGGCTAAATTACCATTTCCATTCATTCATTATTTAATACGAAAAATACCTTAATGTGAGGATTGAAATTATCAATATCTTTTGGGCTAACTGTGTTATACTGTAACACGATGACCCAGATTTCAATTGTCATGTTGCTAGTAAAATATAGTTGTTTCATATAACTATTGTTCTGCTTCAATGACTAGATGATTACTAGCAAATCTCGGTTTGAATAGGCACTTAAAACGGTTGAGGTACATTCCGTTACAGTTTATTTTTATTAGTCCAAATTACAGTTTACCATGTTATTTCGATCAGTCTCATAATAGTAAACCTTTTTTGCCGACTGTACTTGATTGTAATCCGTCCTACATGGTGTATCAGATTTCAAGGCAATCCGACCACTGGAAATGGGTCAAATTTGACTTGCAATATTTGACCCTAACAAAAAACAAACAGGTCCAGTTAAAAGTTTTTAAAAACCCATCTCATATGGATCATTATTAAATATGGATTTTATGGCATTATTGAAACTATATATAAAGGTACGAGGACAGTTTAAATAAGTAATGAGAATGGCAAGGATGCAGATATAATTTAATTTACTGTATTTTAATTTTAGAAATACATAGTCATCTTTTAAGAGTATTCCCTTATTATATCTTTTCTCTAAATAGAAATTTCATTGTCTATAAAAATCTTCTTCTTTACCCCTTAAAAAACCCCCTACTGCGGCGATCACGACGTCATCGTCTTCTTTCTGGTCTGAGATGCTCTTTTAATCGTGGAAATAGATAGGAATTTTTAGGAGCGAGGTCTGATGAATACGTTGTGTGCGCTATCAATTTAAAGCCAAGACCTTTGACGGTAGCCATCACCACACTTGACACTGACAGAATATGATGAAGGAAAAGAAAGAAAAATACCTTGACCCATTCACTCGCAGGCATTACACAGAATCAAGTGTATTGGTATTTGGCGTTCCGCACAGCGTACGGCAAGAAACGGAAGACACCGGACTCCTTGTAATGTGGCTCCGAGCGACGGGGTCAAGGTTCGATTGTCTGCCAAGCCTACGCTTTCTTCTGTGTAGTATTTCCCTACGGAGAGTTTCGTTTGAAGGATCACACCTGTTATATTATTAAGACACTTCATGTAAAGTTAACTAGATTATAAGAATTCGTTTAACTGTGTATAGGTTCTAAGAATACTTAATCTCTGTGCACTGGCGACGTACCGGAGGCGCTGCAGACGCTACGTTGCGAATTCCTTTAGATAGCTCGCCTCGCGACGGCTCCGATGCACAGTTCGAGAGTTAAAGATAAGTCAGATCTAAAATATTATTCAGACGGTTCGGACCTGAACTTTCAAACATTATAATTAAATTGTGAATTGAACTTTTACATACAGTTTACACTATAAAGTGAACTATTACCCAAAGTGTTGTCAAATCGATCAATATTGATTATTTACCGTTTATACTAAAAGGTGGACTTTTGTACGTATTTTGTGTTAAATCGAATAAAAACATTTGAAAGTGATAAAATAAACTTTATTTATTAACTCCACGTCCGAATCGCATATTTGGCGCAGTCTTGATAGGTGCACTAAGCCGGTTGCACAAAAATTGGTATCCGGTATCCGTTTTAACGGTTAATTAGTGTATTTACGAACTCCCGGAAGTGAACTGTTCATATCTGTGGAAGCTGCGACGTCCAGAAGGAGCAAATATTCTTCAACGGGACCAGTTAAGAAGAAAATGATAATTTCTTTAATTATCACGATACTGTGAGTACGCTTGGAATTTTATTTAAGGGTTCGCAAACAGATAAATTTCCCAAACTCCTCGATCGTTGTATTTTTATTATTAATTAAAGTTAAATCGTGTTTACAAGTGTTTGCATAGTGAATATTGTACAATATGAATCAAATTCAATTATTTGATATTGCATTAAAAGTTGTACCTACCTATGATGGTGATGTTAATTCTTTGTACCGATTTATATCAGCCGCATCCTCTGTAGCTGACCAGTATTACGATAGAGATAATCCAGATAATTTTCAAAATGTTATTGTTACAAATGGAATAATCGGTAAACTACAAGGTAAAGCCTTGGAAATAATTGACATTAATGGCGCTAGAAATTGGGATGAAATAAAAGATGTTTTGATTCAAAACTTTGCCGACCAAAGAGATGAAAATTCCTTGAATCGTGATTTGATCAATTTACACCAAAATAATGAGACACCGCAGCATTATTACGATCGCTGCTTACGTTTGCTTAACACTATAATAAATTATGTGAATTTACACAATGATGATGCGGAAGTAATAAGCTGTAAGAGATCCTTTTTCACAACGCAAACTTTAAAAACCTTCTTAGCCGGATTGAAGGAACCGTTAGGGTCAACTATCAGAGCAATGCGCCCCAGTTCTCTGCCAGAGGCGTTGCAGTTTATAAAAGAAGAAAGCAATACTTTATACTTGCAAAAACGTAACCAAAATAACTCGTTTGCCAATAACCAAAATAAATTTGAGCAACAAAAAAGTACGTTTACAAATACTCAGAGATTCCCCGTTCCCGTTTGGAACCGTAATAAACCTTACACACAAAGACCTGGTTTCAGCCAAGTTCAGCCTCATTTTAGCCAAAATCGAAGCAATATTCTACAAAACAACCCAAACGCTTTTTACCAAGATCCAAGAACATATAGAGCTCCTAGGCCAGTGCCCATGAGCGGTGTATCTCACGGCAATGCAACAAATAATATTCCGCGTCCAGGCAACAATACCACAGCGAACGCCCAGCCAAGATTTGTCCCCTTCCAAAATAATAGTCCCCAGCAGGCTTATGCAAATAGGCAAAATACATTCCAAAATATCGGTTATTACCCTGATTATCAGTTCGAGGAACTACATCAACACGAGACCCTGAATGAACCCGAAGTGCATGACTTACCTGCTTCCTTTGAATCTGAAGAAATGCCAAATCCACAGATAGCATTTGAAAACGAAAATGAAAATTTTTACTTGGGCCAGGATTCCGAAAACGAAACGTAATACAAATTAACGCTCACCTTAAACGTCAGCTTCCTTTCATTCAAATAAGTAACCCACCAATGAAACTACTTATCGATACGGGCTCAAACCAATCATTTTTGTCTCCTGAAATTGTAAAATATTTCTATAGAAACTACAAAGTAAATTACGAGCCATTCACTGTGACAAATATACATTCTACTTCTCAGCACAAATATACTATTGACATTCCGATATTTGACGAATTCAACCTAGAAGGCATGTATAAGTTTCACATATTTAAATTTCATAATGTGTTCGACGGATTGATAGGACTAGATTTATTACAAAAACTCGGTGCATCCGTTGACTTATCCAAAGGGCAGCTCGTTACTCAAAGAGCTACGAACAATCTACAAATGTTAGAATCAGGGATTCACAATCTGTTGGAAATCCTCATAAAAGCTAACACTTCAAATATTTTCAAAGTACCCGTAAATCAAAAATGTGGCGAGATTTACATTCCCGAAAAGAAAATTAATCAGTGCATACTGCCTTCTGTAGTTACAATGGCAAACGATGGATATGCATTTGTTGAGATTAACAATCCAACGTGCAATGACGTCATCATTAGTTTCACAGACCCCATTTCCTGTTCGCGATTAAAGAATAATTTTGAATGCCACAATTTTGAATCAGCTCTGCCAAAAGTTCACGACATTGAAAATTTAATTAGAACAGATCATTTAAATTTTGAAGAAAGAGAATCAATTCTAAATTTATGCAAAGAATATAGCGACATTTTTTACCGTGACGGAGATCCCCTTACTTTTACAAATAAAATCAAACACAAGATTCGTACTACAGATGAAGTACCGGTATATACCAAATCTTACAGATACCCCCACGTTCACAAAACAGAAGTTGAATCCCAAATAAAAAAAATGCTTCACCAAAAAATAATCCAGCCTTCAGAATCTCCATGGTCTTCTCCTATATGGATCGTGCCTAAAAAATTGGATTTATCAGGAAAACAAAAATGGCGCCTCGTTGTCGATTACCGCAAACTTAATGAAAAAACCATTAGTGATAAATACCCAATTCCGAACATTACTGATGTGCTCGACAAACTAGGCCGCTGCCAATACTTTACCACCCTTGACCTTGCCAGTGGGTTTCACCAAATCGAGATGCACCCCAGCGACATCGAAAAAACTGCATTCACAATAGACAACGGCCATTATGAATACTGCAGAATGCCTTTCGGTCTCAAAAATGCGCCATCCACGTTCCAAAGGACAATGGAAAATGTTTTGAGAGGCTTAATTAACTCAATTTGCGTCGTCTATATGGATGACATCATCATATTTTCCACCTCATTACAAGAGCACATCCTCAACCTTCAAACAGTCTTCCAACGCCTTCGAGAAGCGAATTTCAAGATACAATTAGACAAGTCCGAATTTTTGAAACACGAAACAGCTTACCTTGGTCACATTGTCACTTCTGATGGTATTAAACCGAATCCTGACAAAATCGCGGCTATTAGACAATTTCCAATTCCCACAACCCAAAAGGAAATTAAGTCATTTCTTGGATTGATAGGTTATTACAGGAAGTTCATTCCAAATTTTTCTAAATTAACGAAACCCTTAACCTCCTGCTTGAAAAAAGGTGCAAATATTGATCCAGACCATCCAAAGTACATTAATGCGTTCAAAACCTGTCAAGAAATCCTGATGAACGATCCCATTCTCCAATACCCCGATTTTGATAAAGAGTTTAACTTAACCACCGATGCCTCAAATTTCGCAATAGGCGCGGTTTTATCCCAAGGGCAGATCGGATCTGATAAACCAATAGCATTTGCTTCCAGAACCCTTAACGAAAGCGAGATAAATTACAGTGTTATCGAAAAAGAGTTATTGGCCATCATTTGGGCCACAAAATATTTTCGTCCATATCTTTACGGACGAAAATTCAACATTATCACTGATCATAAGCCTCTTCAATGGCTTATGTCGTTGAAAGAACCAAATTCACGCCTAACTAGATGGAGACTAAAATTAGAAGAATTTGATTATAAAATATCTTACAAAAAAGGAAACGCTAATACAAATGCCGACGCTCTATCTAGGGTGCAAATTAACATTAATGAAACAGCAAACAGCCTTCACGAAGTTGGCAATGACAATCTGTCAATGATTGGCAATGCTTCTGAATTTCCCCGCATAAATGATATCATCGTGCGCGAAGGCACCGAAACTATACACACAAACTATGAAAACCCAGTTCTTGAAATACCCATTGTAGAAAAACCTGTAAATATATATAAAAACCAACTAGAAATAAAATTCGTTCTGCACTCTCCCCACAATCCTGTAACTAAAGAAGTACATCCTGGGAAAAACCGCACGACGGCTCAAATCAGCTTGAACAATTTTAAAGAGGATACTATTAACCTCTTTAAACACCATGTACGACCCAATATTCAATATGGCATTTGGCTCACAGATTTTAAATACATTCCCGAAATCACAACTACTTTACAACAAGTTTTCAAAAACTCTGCGTATAACCTAATCATCTGTAAAGAAAAGCTAAACGATGTTACCGATATAGACGAACAACTCAGGCTAGTGAAAGCGTTTCATGATGGTAAAACGAATCATAGGGGCGTGCAAGAAACCGAAAAACAATTAAAAAGAACTTATTATTGGCCTAATATCACAAAAATGATAACAGAACACATTAATAATTGCAATGCGTGTCAAACAAATAAATATGAACGCCGACCAAACAAGCAACAACTACAAATTACTCCAACTCCCATAAAACCATTCGAGGTGGTTCATGTCGACACATTTACCGTAAAAGGTCACAAATTTTTTACCATTATCGACACGTTTTCAAAGTATGCCCAAGCATATCCCATCGAGAGCGTAACAGGTGTGAATGTTATAAATGCCCTTTCTATATACATGACTCATCACGGATTGCCTTTAAGTATTACAGCCGACCAAGGGACGGAATTTAAGAATCTACCCTTGAAAGAATTTGCCGAATTACATAAAATCAATTTACATTTCACCAGTGTCAGTAACCCACAGTCCAACGGTGCCATAGAAAAATTCCATTCCACTATATTGGAACACATACGGTTACTACAAATAAAACATCCTCAATCTGCTGTAACCGAACTCATGCTCTTTGCAGTGTTGGCCTACAACAATTCTATACACTCAGCAACAGATAAAAAGCCAATAGAAATCATTAATGGTCATTTGGACAACCGCGACCCCTTCGATCTATTATTAGAAAAAACATGTCTTCAAAATTATGTTAATAAGCATAAAGAAATTACTACAGACTTGTACACGAAAATTAACGAACATTTAAGCGTTAAACATACCGCAACTATAAATAAACACAATGAAACTTTAGAAGAACCTCTTGAATATATAGAAGGCGAAGCTTGCTACATAAAAAATCCTTTAGCTGCGCGACATAAAGAGAAACCCCGCTATATAACTAGAAATGTTGCCAAAAATTTAGGTATAAAAATAATTGATCAAAAAGACCAAGAATACCACAAACGCAGAGTTCGTAGACCGTTAAATTTGCAACATAACTTGTTACAGGGCGACGGTCTGCAGGCCGACATGGGCCGAAGAAGCGACGCTGATACGTCTGAATAAAAGTCCAGGCATATTGCCATTCAAACTAGACCCAGCAAAAATTCGTCAATCCGATCATATATTCTTACACTACATACAGTTAAATGATTTTAAAGAGCAAATTCGTACCATAGAAGACCAAACTCAAACGTTAGAAGCCTTGTATAAGGACTTTGATAGTGGTTTTAGGTTTAAATTTAGTGTATTTTATAAGCACATTAGTACTAAGTTAGAACTTGCTATAGATAAATATAATTCTGTAGCAAAAAATAGATACAAACGAGGTCTTATCGATGGCATGGGTGCTATAATTCGTAGTATTACAGGTAATCTCGATCAAACTGACGCTAAAAAGTATGATAAAGCAATATCCATTCTCGAAACAAATCAGGCTGAAATAGCAAAACATTTTAACAAGGACGTTACACTGAATCACTACTTTCTTAACAGTTACAATGAAACCGTATCAACATTGTCTCAAAATCAGAACCAAATCACCAATAAAATAACAGAAATACTTCGAGAAATAAATTACACTAAACTGGAACTATCTGACTATTTAAAAATAGATACCTCCTTCAAACTAGTTGAAATAAATTTGCAACTCGTTCTCGAAGCACTCTCTAATCTAGAAACAGCCCTCTCATTTTCAATTAAAGGAATAGCCGACCACAATATCATCACTTTTGAAAATTTACAGTATTTCATCCAATTTCTGAGCAAGCATTATGACCCCAAACAATTAATAACTACTGATGTTAAAGAATCTCGTATATTTTATAATTTCGTAGAATTAAGTTCTTATTTTAGTAACGATAGGATAGTCTTTGTTATTAAGGTGCCAATTCTATATAAGTCCACCTTCGACTACTACCAATTGTTCCCCATACCTACCCTGAACTATAATATCCTTGTGCCTCCCAAACCTTATCTGATTGCGGACGACAATGCGTACCAGTATCTAGAGGAGGAATGCCAACATTACGGAAAGATGTACTACTGCCAAAAATCAATAAAACTATATAACGCAATGCAACAAGATGACTGTCTATATAAGCTAATAAGATCCCAAATTGTATCTTCATCATGCAGTTTCCACAACATAAAAATTATGGAAGAGATATTCGAGCAAATCAATGACAATTATTATCTACTATTCTGTCCGAAGCCTACTAAATTTCACCTACGTTGCCACAATGAAGAATATACCACTGTCAATGGGTCTTACTTACTGAATCTTCCCGAAAACTGTACTGCATCAACTGAGACGACTTCTTTTACAAACGAAAAGAGTATTAACAAAGGAACTCCTATAAAGCTGTATTCTCTCAATCTCCAGGACATTCGTGTCAAGAATCCTATAGAACCATTAAAAATTGACAAAATTTCAATGAATCAGCTATATAACTCAATTGGATTCATACAGAAAGAACAACAAAAAATACAACTCATCAGTTCTGATACCCAACAACTACACATATATTGGACCACACCACTCTACATTGTCTTAACGATCGCCGCAGCATATTTTGCATTTACTAGAATAAAAGCACGAAAGCTTACACGTTCACCTGCCGAGACTGGAGGGCAAACTCCACCAACCGAAGGATGTCCGAGGTCTTTCTGCAGTTAAACAACTACGAAAAAGACCTCTATCTGGTAGGGAAGGTGTTATATTATTAAGACACTTCATGTAAAGTTAACTAGATTATAAGAATTCGTTTAACTGTGTATAGGTTCTAAGAATACTTAATCTCTGTGCACTGGCGACGTACCGGAGGCGCTGCAGACGCTACGTTGCGAATTCCTTTAGATAGCTCGCCTCGCGACGGCTCCGATGCACAGTTCGAGAGTTAAAGATAAGTCAGATCTAAAATATTATTCAGACGGTTCGGACCTGAACTTTCAAACATTATAATTAAATTGTGAATTGAACTTTTACATACAGTTTACACTATAAAGTGAACTATTACCCAAAGTGTTGTCAAATCGATCAATATTGATTATTTACCGTTTATACTAAAAGGTGGACTTTTGTACGTATTTTGTGTTAAATCGAATAAAAACATTTGAAAGTGATAAAATAAACTTTATTTATTAACTCCACGTCCGAATCGCATATTTCACCCTTGTTGCTACAACCTTTAGGCCAGAATTACGAGTCAGGCAGAGGCCACAATAGAGACATCTCTCTCTAGCCAGATGTCATGCTTGGGGACCGAAGCCCGAAGGAAGAGAGTTGGAAGTTGTATGTTATGCATCTGCGTTGAGAAACTTCGTTGGCGCGATGTAGAACTTGCGTGATGTCACCGGCGCTAGCTACTCCTGCGTCGTAGCAGTTTATCGTATCGATTTCGATCATATCATCAGAGATGGCGTTGCATACGAAACATTTCTTTTTTTCCGAGTATTTTAGTATTTTTTATTGGTTATTCTGCTATTCTGGGTGGAGACAAATCCAACAAATCAACGATCAAAAATCAGTGCAGCCGTTCTTGACTTAAAAATGGTGTAAGCAACCAGACTTTGTTTTATATTGTACTAGCTTCTGCCCGCGACTTCGTCCGCGTAGAAATAGATTTACATTAGACAGCTAGAAACTATGCAATTTTCCGGGATAAAAATTAGCCTATGTGTTAATCTAAGGTACCAGCTATCTCCTTTCCAAATTTCATCCAAATCCATCCAGTAGTTTCAGCGTGAAGAATGAACAAACATACACACTCACATCGTCACATCCATCCATCCATCCATCCATCCATCCTCACAAACTTTCGCATTTATAATATTAGTAGGATATCTACATAACTATACTAGAATACAACAAAAAGATAATAATTATTTGTGTAGAATAACAAATATTTTACTTAAGTAATTGGTGTTAATTGTTTCCTTTTCTATAACTTTGGTCATGCATTCAAACGTCTCACCCAAGACATAAACTTACATGTCCGTAAATACCAGCGGAATAACTCTAAACTAAATTATTAGTAACTCTCTAACCATACTTAGTCACTTAATAATGCCGTACAAATAGGTCGAATACATTACCCTCCTTAGACTTGGCTGTAGTTGGGTAAGAAAGGGTCGGCGACAAAAGATCGAGCTCGTTGGTCCCTATTCTCGTCTTCCAGCGTGTGGATTTCTGAAGCCAGTTTTGTCTCGCTTTCACATACAATCTAGTTGGTACTTTCTTTAGTGAGATGTCGTTGAAAATTTGAATGGAAAGGAGGACGCCATTCGACCCAACATGCGCTTCGGTATTTCTTTGTGGTTTTGAGGTGACATTATTTGTCATTGTGATTTAAAATTTAATTGTTATTTTAAGAGTGGAACGCCTGGAAAATATATAATTAGTTCGTACTTTTGAATGAATTTTGCAGTGACACATTTAAGGCGCATTTTACAATTTTATCATTGTACCTACTGTTACCTACTACCTATATACCTAGTTTGCATCCGTGGCTTTGCCATGGAATAAGTGGCTTTGCAAGGTTGCAGACCTCTATAATATCCCGTGGGAATTCCCCAAAATTGCATTGACGATTAATCACGTCATTAGGTACAAACTCTTTTGTAACATTGGAAAAATATTCACGATACCTTTAGAATTGTTATTAAAAAAAACTTTTTCTTGTTGTGAAATTATCCTGACAGCGATGATCTTTTCGAAAGCGCAACTACCACATTATTAGACTAAAACTTACCTACATGTGGTCATTTAAAAAAAAAAACTTGCTTAGCCTTCGTATAGCTTTTAGGTCATTGTAACTTGGCAGAAGTTAAATACGAGCTATAATATAATCTTGGCAATGAAGACCGGCTTCCCAAAAACAAATAAAAGTACTTATGTCAAAGCAAATTCTAACACAATGTTTCATTGTCTTAAACCACAGTCCAGAACAGTTGGTCTGGGAAACTGGCCGCGGCGGCTGAGGTTGCCAAACTTTACAGTCGCACTATCAGCTGGCATCAAACTTCAGTTTCAAACTAAGTCTCACTTCAGCAAAATTGCTACGAGCTCAGCAAGAAGAGACTCTTTCATACACTTAGGCTATAATAGGACTTAATGTTTTATTAAATAAGATTTAGATTCTACAGTTTTAAATAAGTAAATACGTAATATTATGCTAACTTGACAATTTGTAAAATTATTTACAGTAAAAAGTTATACATACATAGGTACATACATTACTGTAGTGTAGAGGAAACTAGTGTCTTATTTAATGATTAATAATGATAAAATGTCAACAGTCAATAAATGAACCATCTTATTGTATTCTGAAATACTCTATCAGTTATGTTGTATGGCATAGTTTTTTCTCTATTTACGTTAGATATTACTGATCTGACAGACTCTCAATTTGTTCGTACAGTACACGGCAAAATTTGCATAAGTATTTTTTATTTTGACAAATGATGTAAATGGTATACTCAATAAACTTCTTTTATGTCCGCCAAACGTTCGTTTAACAAAAACCAGGGGCCTTACCATGACGTCCTAATTCCGACTCAGTTCAAGTTTTAGCTGTCACTTTTAGTATGAATCTGACAGCGAGCGAACCTAAACTGAATCGCATTAAGACGTCATGGTAAGGCCCCAGGTAGGTATTTAAAGATGCACTAATGTGCATTACGAGTAGGCCCTCCCAAAGTACCTACTTTAGACTTTGACACAAAATACATTATAATATTATGTACATAAATACGATTGATGACTGCAGCTGCGGCCATCATCATTAAGTACCTATTTATTCGTATTCATGAACTTCTGAATTCGAAAATCGTCATTTTTAGAGTTTATTACAGAGAATATATACTATTCAATTCCACTTATAATTATTATTTTTAAGGGAAAACGTCATTACGTCTAATCGTTTCTTTCAAGTCAAATACACTGGCTAGCAGAAATAACGATTCACTTTCCATACAAAGTTACATCTTTAAACCCACCTAATAATTTTGATACTTAATATAATTAATTTGGTTTTTGATTTTCAGGTAAGTACAGCATATTTTAAGCAGAAGTGGTAAGTAAGTGCCTAGTCATCCTTGAAATGTGTTTAATTAATTGCAACAACAATATTTGTAATACGTCGTCAACAAGGCACAAGGTTGGAAGGAATCGAATGGCGTGCATTAGAAGATACCTACGCTCAGCATTGTATGGATTTTGGTTGAAGAAGGTAAGAGAAAACGTCGTCAACTTGTTTCCCACTTTTGGTTTTTAAACATTTAGTTTAGTAAACATTTTTTATGTTTTCTATAGGAATGATTACAGTTAATACTACCATTCCTATAGAAAATATAAAAAAAATTTACTCCAATTTAAAAAAAAACATTTTTTTTTAGCTTCTGTAGCTATGGTTATTATACCCCAGTTGATTATTGTTAGGGGGTATCTGATACACCCTGTATATATATATATATTTACTATCATTAAATGAAAATGATAAGGAAAATACGCTGAACTTCCACCCGTGATAATACAATGAGAATTGAACCCTAACCCTGCCTTGTTACAAGACGGGCGAGACATTTTATTTTACAACTAATAAAGCTTCCCTTGGAATATTTTAATGGTAAGTCGTAAAAAGGTCTTGAGGAGAGGCTTCAGAACGTGAGAACATTTTTCTGTTTTCGTATTTCACGCTCCCTGCTCGTTGAAATTGGTAAATTGTGACTATATTTACTGACGGGTATGATTGGGTTTACCATCATTTGCTAAACAACTTTTCACAAATGCATCATTTCAGAAACTCATCATTTGATAACCTTTTATTTTCTATCAAAACATTGAATTTTTGGAAAACTTATAAAACAAACCTTACCTACCTAGCCACGCATAAAGGTTTTCGATTTTTAAAAAAGTTTACGGTTTATCAGATATGAAAGGGTTGTCCAATGATGAGTTTGTGAAATATGTTGTTCAAAATATAATTACCTAACCGTTATGATTTAAAACTGTGTTTGACTTCCACGAATACTGACCTCAAGACGAAAATTCCAAAGCGGCCATATGTCACAGCAAAATCATTGGCTAAATACAACTTAGTATATTTTCCTGCCTGTGAGCCAGTTCTCCTAAAGTCTTTATTGAATTTTGTAGGTAAGCAAACGCCAGATAAAAAAAATATTTTATAAATTTTTAATAATAATTTATTAGCTTGACTTTCCCCGACACTTACAACATTAATAATCAATAAAATTGTTATTGTTTTTTTTTAATTCGATGACTAATTATGTACTTACCTACATTATATGAAAAAGTTAATTAATTATGGTCTTCAATTAAAGACACGCCTATTTATCGTAATACTTTTAGCATGGATCACCTATTACTCAAGTACTACGTCACACCACGCCCCACTATGTTAACGCGACTTTTGTTCCATGACTCCTCACCGGAAGGAAAATTAAATCATGACCACATTCTTCTTCACTAAACTTATTGCCGCTTAAAAGAACCCAAATGACTATGAAATGATCACGTCAAATTACATGTACACTCCGGGAGCTTCTAAAACGACGTATCGATTCAAACTCTCGCGATTTTTTTCTAGAACGACATTCGGATTTCGGCTGCCATCGGTCGATTCAAGTATTGTGGATTTTTTAAGTATTGCTTGTTTCAAGTATTGGTTTGAACCCATAAATGTGAGTGAGATAGCAAGGCAGACCCGAAGGTCTTTTTAAATACTATCTCATTAATCATTATCTGTTTATTCAATTATAGGCTACCAATATTCACTCTACTTGCAACATCGAAGTTGTTCAACCCGGAAATGCGGAAATAAATGCAGCTTTCGATTTTATATATTTTCCTTCCGTGAAACCGCTGTGGCGGGTTTTTCCAATCTACAATTGATACACAAAACATGGTACACCAAGTACTTTACTACACAAACAGTGATGAATGAAAACGCAATAAAACGAGTCACTTCAAAGATCTCCTATTCGCCATTATAGGGGGCGTGGCATGCTATGATAAACATAATATCCACGTGTGGGTATTTCCTGTGTGTGTTGGTGATAGTTATTACTGGATTGAATGAGTAATGCTCGCTCTCTTTTTAACTGATTTGGAATAAACGAGATTATCAATTTGATTGTATGTTTTTCATGTAGAGGTACACTACGTCCGTCGATACTTTGCCGGCTTCGATTATCTTTTTTTCGATAGCATAGATGTACGATATGTCTAAAAGTTTCAGTGGATTCAGTATTTATAATTGCAAAATTGATTCCAAGTATTTTTTTCTAAGAAATCGTTTAATGTATCTATTATAAGATGAATACCGTAAGTGAATCAACTATAGTGTGTTTTTTTGGCCCGTGGAATTCTGACAGCTGTCAGAATTAGACGTTTCAGGGGTCACCAACATTTTTTTCTGCTGAACAAATAAATTGTCACACTAAGCTTTCGTTATTTTAACTAACAAATAAAAATAATAAAATACGGTGACGTTCTAACATTAGGTACTCAAATAATGGATTTAAAAATTAATGGCAGCTTTTATTTTAACGACAATTGGCCAATTAGAGTACAGAAGATCTAAGTTGAAAACTTTAAAAGTCATCCTTATTATCACATACATACGTACATACATAAATCACGTCTTTATTTTAGCAAGGCATATTTTGCCATGTCGACGTAGTGACATAACATTACACACGTGAGGAGATTGTTCGGTTTAATGTAATTTTGATATTGGGGGAGGAGCAATTAAAATATTTTCCTATATTTTGCCGGAAGAATGACAGCTGATTGCTGAAGTTTTACGTTCTGTTCATTCTTTTTATTAAATATTACGAAATAAATCAATATTATTATAATCGTAGACCGAAGGTTTGTAATATATGACAATACTCAAAGTGATACCCCAAACAATTTATATCCTCCCAAAAAAAAGAAAAGATTATTAATTATGTCTAAATTATGCAATTTAAAATTAAACCAAATATCTGTTAATTACTAATATGTAAAAATGATTTTTAGTTTAAGTATTTCAACTTCAACATAATGTTCTACATTTTTATTTTTTTTCCTTTTCTTACCACGGATTTAAGGAACGTTTATATGACTGGTAATACCGAGAAATGTCAGAATTCCGCGGGCCGAAAAAATACACTATAGGTAAATGTTATTAACAAGAGACGGAGTTGTACTAGGTATCCGTGCTACTTAAAATGTGAAAGTACTTACCTGATTTTTTTCTCTGACGTATTTTCACGACAAAAACGTTATTTCCTCTGGATTTGCTTGAAAACCTAGTTTTATTATTATATAATTTTTTGTAAAGTATTTTATAAAGTTAATCGTGAGGATGAATGGGTACGCATGTCTCATGAAATGAGAAATTTACTGCTTTATGTTTCTTGATGTTTTCTGTTTGAAATAGTCTCAACAGAAATTAAAATAGATTTACAATTTTAGAGAACCCAATGCCAAAAATATTTTAAAAGTGATCCATGGAAGTCTTATTGCGATGCTTTGTCTCTGACCTGGGGCCTTACCATGACGTCTTAATGCGATTCAGTTTAGGTTTGCTCGCTGTCAGATTTTTTGTCAGATTTGCCAGGGACTTTGACGTTGATTCTGAGGCTATTGCAAGTTATTTCATGGTCGATGAACAACTACAAGTCGATTGAAAATTTTATGATGAACGAGGTTCCATATACGAATTATAATAACGTGTGATCAGGGCCATAATTAGCAAACAATAAAACCTCATATAATTACTTAGTATAAAAACTTCACCCGATCGGAGACAAAGTGGGTAAGAAATTAATTGAACACAGATGTGATTACGTTAATCGGCTAAATAGAAATTAATGATTCCACAATCGTGAGCATCATTAGTGACAGAAGTTTTGCATCATAATGTAAATGATAAATCTTAGCCTAAAAAACGGCTACGTATTAACCTCCTTATTCATAAACGCTCTATAGGCTTCTGCTAACTTAGTAATCGTTTGTCCTTATCTGTGAAAGGTAAATGTCAAAGTGACGGATAAGGACAAACGATTGCTAAGTTGGCAGAAGCCTATGCGTTTATGTATAAGGGAGTTACCCCCTTATTCATAAACGCACTATAGGCCTCTGCTAAGTTAGTAATCGTTTGTCCTTATCTGTGAAAGGTAAATGTCAAAGTGACAGATAAGGACAAACGATTACTAAGTTAACAGAGGCCTATAGTGCGTTTATGAATAAGGGGGTAAGTCCCGAGGTCTGATAATGGTTAGTTTGGTTACTTCTGGGTTGTTTTCTTACTTTTCATAACCTATTCAAGAATCTAGCTATGCAATCCTAGTTTTTAAAAAGAAGTAGGTTCTCAATTCAGTTGTATTTTTAATTTAATAATGTGACTCATAACGTAAAATGGTGAATAAATGGGCGGTGCGGTCGGGAACCGGATTTTGTGTTTTATAGTTTTTGATGACGCAAAAAATCTTCGTGTTTCTAGAAATGTAATAAAATCAATTCATACACTGCTTAACAATTTAAAGATTTTATTTTATTGTGTACTTACCTATCGCAGATATTTTCATTGGTCATTGCCTCCATTTGCGTTTAGATACGGAACGATTTCACGCGACAAGGATACGATACACCGATATGATAGAAGTGTATACCGAGCTGTACACTGTCATAGCAAGGGTATGGTGCATCGTTAATATACATTATATATAGTCCTCCTGGCCAAATCCGGCCACGGCGACTACTTCACCTCTGCTCGTGCGCCCTCGTGTGGCTCACGTAGCCAATCCTCTTCGAGAAGGTACGCGGACACAGCGGGCACGTAAGGACTCAGTTTTGGTAATTGTTGCATCGTTAATAACTCTATACTCTCTGAGAAACTTAATCCTCTAGCTCTTCTCAAAGAGGTTAGTTCTCTTCTGGTTCTCTTTGCGTATTTTAATGGATCTACAATGATCCCAGATGCAAAGTTCCATCAATTTACACGACAGAACAGTAGGTAGGTACCTAGTGTCCATCAATGCCGGCTGGATGGATAATAATCCACTTTGCAGTTTGAGCGGTACTTTTTGCCATGTATGTGCAAAATATAAAAAAATCGCGGCTACTAACCAAAGATAACGACATTATTTATATTGTATGCCTACAAAGGTGAAACAATGAACTATTGTATGATAACAACATCTTGTATTTACATTGATCAAGCAATAAATGAATCTGAATCTGAATCTGAATCAGAATTTAATAACGGGATATAGACTGGAGGTTTATTCTACCCCTGATCATGATGCATGCAGCTGCGCGTCTTATGAAAAAATAATTCACGGTAGGTATCGAATGTCAGCTAAGGAAAAACGAAAACATTTAACTGTTGTCTCAGTTGTCTGAATGACGTTATTTGTATTTATGACTAAGTGAGTTTCCAAATAAAAGAGTTATGCAAATTCATATTGATCTTATCGGATGTGAGCTGTAGCGCTTATAGCGAAAATGTTTTGTGTACCATCGTGTTCCTCGAATTTAATACTCAAACAAACATTCTAATCTTAGATAAAGTTACGTACTGCACACTTCGTAGATCTTGATAGTATCCTGTGCTCGGGATACATTTTGAGTTTTCCATGTCAACTCATGTTTAGAATTTTACCACAAAGTACTACAAATAAACTTTAAAAAATAGCTCAATTGTGTATCACTATTTTGATGCCCTCTGTCTATCCCGTAAGGGATAATTAATAAGTGATTTATGTATATGTTTCTTTGTTATTGAAATAAATGCGCATTATGAAGTAATCATAAGCTGATAAAAACAGATGTAGGTATTAAAAGAACCGCCTATTAGTGTCCCACAGCTGGGCTAAGGCCTTACCTTATTCCCGCCACTCGGCTTTGTCAAGAGTAGGGACCTGCCACTTTATTTAACTTTATTAAATACCTAACTTATCAGTTAATTAACTTTCAGCTAAGTCGAAATTTATTAAAACAACCTTAGCTACAAACAATTCGAAGCTTTAAATTTTTAATGATAAGCAACCACCTAAACTAATAATGAGTCACCGCACCGTACAGTTGAAGTAAGTAACCTTGTTTAAAACTTATCGCCGTGTAACCTAGTTGTAGTAACAAACTAAAAAGTTATCTTTTTAGAGCAGATCGATGTGGTATTTCCCACTAATCGATTAACGATAAATGATGACACGCATTAATACTTAGTAAAGGTAAGCTCCGAGGGTGCGGAGCAGATAAAGTTATGATTTTGGTGCACACAATGCATTTCTGCGATCCAAACAGGTTTATCGGATGAAACAGTCGTTCGGGACAAAGAAGATGCGCTTTAACTTTATGATAAAATCGAGTAGCCAACGGTTGATCTTTTCTCCATGTAAATTTATTATTTATTTCCTGAATGTGATTACATTGCAACGAATATATTTTAACCACACTTAAGTATACTTACCTCTAGCTGTCATGCCCTTACGTTACACTTTTTATTTCAAATTTTGATTATTTAAAAACCTACGAGAATCACAAAAATCGCGAATTTAGATGCCATATTCCGACCATTTCAATAAAACCATTTTAACGAATAAAATAAAGAAAAAACATAAAGCCAGGCATAGCTAAAGTTCTTCTTATATTATATCTATAAAAAAACTAAATGCTTCAGTTTTAAAAGAGGAAACAGGGGATTACGAAAGGCAGTTTTCATCAGTTTTCGGTAGGTCCAATACATTTTCATACGTCTTAAATGGTTTAAAAAACAAAAAATAATTTTAAAATCGCTTTATACTAAAAGAGTGTACGTCATTTTTGTTCAGGAATCCCTTTATATTATTTTGTTTTCATGTTATTTTTTTTTTTCAATCATCGTCATACACTACTTTGTATTTCATGCATTTTTTTCATAAATCCCTATGTACCATTTTGTATTTAATGCTTTTTTTCGACAATCCTTGTACACTATTTTGTATTTCATGCATTTCTCCAACTAGTCCTTTACCCTGTTTTTGTCATTATTGTTGGTTCAACGCAGAGGTCAATTCCACGTAAGGGGCAAGACTGCAAAATACTTGGCATGTGAGGGACGTTACTGACGAAACAAATTGATGTAAGGGAAATCTAATTTCTAAAATAGCCTCAATACTTTGATAAATGATACACATAAGGATAGAGCACTAAAATCTAAGATTATGTGTGAAATCCGATCTTAAAAAGGTCCGTTATAAAAAAGTTATGAGCAATTTAGTCCGAAAAAAAACTTTGATTGGCTCTCCTGAAAAAACGTATTTTGTCAGTTACGCCAATTGACAACATTTCATATTTCTGAGCCTGTAATTTTAATGGTTCTCTGTATTTTGTTTGAAAAGATGAACATGCTGACAGTTTAATTTTTTCGCTAGGGCTTGTATTTAATTTATAATTAATTTATTAATTTGTGCTTATTCTAAAAGGGCGTAACTCAGATACTATCACAGAATACACACTTATCCCTTTGTCTTTCCTCTATAGAAAAAAAACTGACGTTAATTTCAAATTGTCAATGTCAGGTCCTATTCTCCAATATTCGATTTTCGAGGTTCGCTTCGCGCTGTTCCGCTCATACTAATAGTCATTATCTTGAGAGTGAGAGAGAAGGTATGCAACGAACTTCGAAAATAGAATTTGAGAGTTGCCCCCCTTGTACTTTGAAGTTGTCAAAAATACAAAGTTATGATCGCTTATTTTTTCTCGTGAAAAAAGCAAAGGCGTTTCACCTATCATGTGGTAGTTTTGGTAAAATTAGGACATATTTTTAATAATTTTTTAATTTTTATTATAAGCGATATTAAAATTATATACTTAAACATATTGCAGTGATTAGGAGGCAAAATGCTTTCGAACCATATATACATTTTCAGGTGTTATAAAAATGAAATGTTGTCAATTAGACCTACAGCCTCTTTCGCGGGTGGTAGGGCCTTGTGCAAGGTCCGTCCGGATAGCTACCACCATCTTACTCGCTAATTATGCCGCTAAGCAGCAGTGCTTGCACTGCTGTGTTCCGGTGTGGAGAGTAAGACAGCCGGGGAAATTACAGGCACAAGAGGCATTTCATCTTAGCCCTCTAGGTTGGCAACGCATCTGAATCCCTCCGGGGTTGCGGGTGTCTATGGGTAGTGGTGATCGCTTACCATCAGGTGACCCACTTGCTCGTTTGCCTTCCTATTCGCATAAAAAAAAAAAAAAAAAAAAAAAAAAAAAAGCCGACGATATGCTGGAATATGATATTTTTTAGCCAAGCCAGTTTTGAGGGTTCCGTACCCAAAGGGTAAAAACAGGACCCTATTAAGTACTAAGACTTCGCTGTCCGTCCGTCCGTCCGTCCGTCACCAGACTGTATCTCAAGAACCGTATTAGCTTCTTCTTCTTCTCATGGTGCCTCTCCATTACTGGAGGTTGGTCCGTATTAGCTAGACAGTTGAAATTTTCGCGGATTGTATATTTCTGTTACCGCTATAACAACAAATACGAAAAACAAAATAATAATAATAATAATTAAGGGGGGCTCCCATACAAAAAACGTGATAATTTAGCCTTTTTTCATGGCTACCACTCGCCGAGCTACTTAGATCTCAAGAACCGTAAGAGCTAGACAATTGAAATTTGCACAGATTATGTATTTTTATTGTGGCTACAACAACAAATACTAAAATCAAAATAATAATAATAATTAAGGCAGCTCCCATACAACAGAGTATTTCTGGTACGGAACCTTTCGTGCGCGAGTCCGACTCGCACTTGGCCGGTTTTTTTACTTAACCAACGCGACAATTAAAATTGTCGGTGATAACTGACAATTCTGATTAAATTTTCAATTTGACAAGGATCTACGCTGGTTGTCTTCATATTGACTACCCGACAATATTATTGTCACCAAATAAGGGCCGGGCACATCATGAAGGCCTTTTTTTCCAGGTTGAAACAGAGACGCTTCGCGCTCGGTTGATTAAAAATGGACGTTACTTTAAGATAAATATAACCATGAACCTTAACTCTCATTTAGGTACAAGGAAATGCGACCTGTGCCCCATTTATTGCTTTTCAAACCATATTTTAATCACACTAAATATTATAAAGGCGAAAGTTTGGGAGTGTAGTATGTGTATGTTTGTTACTTCTTCACGCGCAAACGGCTAGACAGATTTAGATAAAATTTGGAACGGAGATAGCTGGTACCCTAAATTAACACATAATGCTACTTTTTACCCCACAAAATTGCATATTTCCCGCGGGTTACTGATAAACATGTCAAAGGTCCTAGCCGCATAGACTCGCAACGTAAATAATTATTGCAGAGTACAATTATCAACATCAGTTCTTAAATCTAATTCTAGGCGGACGAAGTCGCGGTCAGAAGCTAGTAATTAATAATACTCATAATGATGTTTGTATGTGGTTTTTCCTATTCTTACCGCCAATAACTGTAATTCGTATTTTTTTCCTTCTTTAATAGCTAATAACGGGAAATATACTTACTAAAATAATTTTAAAAAATACTTCTGCGCATACAAGACCATCGCTAGACTTACGTGCCGGCACTTATAACTTCGACAATGCATTATCGACTGTTCCGAAGTCCTTCTGCTAGGAGTGTTAGTTTCGGCGATGGGGATGCCAATCAATTTTCGGTCTTGACTCTGAGTTGTCCGTATATCTTAATTTCCCTGTAGTTTTATGATAAAAAATCACATCAGGATAATTTTTGAACCTAGTTCGAACACGTCTGTAAAGTTTTTTACCCACGGCACCTGATGCGTTAAAACTTGACACTAATTTTCTCAAATTTTTATGCGGTTGAGACCGAAATACAAGTAATCGACTAACCACTTGCCACTATTAACCACTTTAAGGTGCGATCAAACCGCCGCGTATACGCAGTGACGTTTCGTAAGCGTCACGTTTTCTCACCGTTTCTTCATACATTTTGTTGCGATTCCGTAACGTCACCCTTTTTTAAGCGACGTGGTCGCACCCTTAAACCGGCTCCTGTTTAGGGCATCTGATAAAACTAAAATAATAATATTTCACCAATAACTTTATCCCTCGGCTTTTTCCGCCTTCGCTGTCTACTGTATTATTCTTATTTAGATTTAAGATTCAATAATTTATCTCCATTTATCAGCCTCGTATAGGTAAAGCTACGTAATATTCATTATTGAACGTTTTTAATTGTCATAATTCCTTATTTATGACTAATAATCTGTTGTTTAAGGGATTGTTGAATAATTCAAACAAACGTATATAGGTAGGTAGATTGTTTTAAATTATACTCTTTGATCAGTAACATGCAAAACAAACACAGAAGTCACTAAAATATTACTTTAATATACATCTGAAAATTACAGCTGCTATAAAGGAAAAACTACGCACAAAAATAATTTATGGTAAAAATGCATTTTATTATTATATCATTAAGTACAAGGAACTAGTGTTGTGTTTATGGCATCAAGTACATATAACAATACATTAAATAAAGGGAAGCACCCGATACAGTAGTAATTTTTCAAATTATATTATTTGAAAGAACGATTTATTCTTATGTGTGGCTTTTCTTACAATCCTTACCCAGTTATTGAATTTTTGAAACTAAAAAATACAATAATGAGCAATCGAATGAATAGTATCTGTACCAAACTATTGAAGAAACAAATATACAGCCTGATGCATATTTTTGCCCTTGTTCAGACATTTATATTATTGTTGATTTACAAAAAAAGGTCAATTTAATGCTTGGGACACGTACAGTCGAAGACATTATGATTTTCATTCCATTGAGAAATGTTTTTGCTGCAGCTGCAGGGCCCCAGGATCAAAAAATAACAACTGTTCATGTCTGAATAGACAGCGTCAGTTTCAACCGAAACCTAAACGAATTCTATGACTTGCATAAAATGGCATAATACCTCCTCGATCTATAATCATTCACACAAATAATTTTAAAAGAATATCGTTAAAATCTAACGCTGTCACTTAGCATTTAGCTGTTAATGATTTACAAAGCATGTCTGCAATTGTAGTTATCAAGCTAACTTTACTCAATTCAATCGAGCACAGAAAGCATCGAACTACATTTCATTTCATTAAATTTCATACGTAAATGAAATTGTTAAGATATTATATACCTACCACTCAACATACCATATAATATAACACATTACGAACGATTCAAACTTCGCATATTATGACTATGACTATACCTAAGTAATTATCATAACAATAGCGTAACAGAAATTTAACAATTTTAATATATAAAAATACTGATAGTGACTCAAGTCAAGCGTAACGCTTTTTTTAAAACGACTAATTTTTAGTCGGTGAATATGCAGCCGTGAATAAGTCGAGCACTTCCTGAACGTGTTCAGCGGAGCAGGCATCTTGCTTCTCAAAATATTCGGTGCAGCTGGCCTGTGTGAAGCACCTGTGATGCTGCTGCCTCGTCTCCTGAGGATTGCAGCATGATAAGACCGAGGCATCACATTTGCTCACTCTTCGTGTCGCTCTTGGACTCTGCAAAAAAGAAATCAGAAGTTGCAGCACAGTTTGATTTAGGCATATTTAGGGTTATTTTTAGGGGCTCCTGGACATGCCATGACCATTTTCGTGTTGCTATTTAAATGTTTGTACTAGAAATTCGAATCTGTAACCCAACATCCTGGGGTTGGCACTCAAGCATACATAATACATACTATATAAGCCTTATGATATGATTTTATGAAAAACGCATTTGATGCCGGTTTCTGAGGAACCATGGACTTGAATACTAGTTTCTGTCAATAAAAACATCGCGCCTAAACTTTGACCTTCCACACGATTGGTACGACAGGCTGTGGTACGCGCTACATATATCTCTCTAGTCTATAGGTATATCTACATTAAGTTCTCCCACACTCATCTTGCGACGGTTAAGTATGTACTTTGTAATGTTATATTTTTTCTCGTTAAGTCTGTTGATCGAAACGCCCCTGCAAAGTTTCGAAAGATAAAAATAAATGAAATAAATACACAGATAATTTAGTACTAAAATTCATGTAAACATTCGCTAGAAGGTCAATAATTCAATCGGTAGTACGAAACTGTGCAGGCCTGTTTACACTGACTATCATAAAGGGTACCTATGTGACAACCGGTATAGCTGTTCTGTAACTGGTATACAACCCAGCCGTATGTATTGACATTAACAAGTAAAGTTATTTTATATCCGATGATGTGGGATTTAATATAATGTCTTATAGTAGTCACCTGAGCTGCTTGGTCGGTCCCATGGTCGACTCTCGGCGGTGTGCGCCCTGTAGAACTTGGTGGAGGGATGCGGTCAAAGTTGATCGGTCTGGGATTCACTGCATAGTTCTCTTCGGTCTCGTCGGTGTCATCGTACCCCCAGTTCTGCCTCTTGTCTTCCATATCGGGCCACCTGTTTGTGACGTTCGGATTTTTGTTAGACCCTGATCCTCCGCATCGACAATACAGAGGGCCCGGGGCCTGAACCGGGTAAGGAATGTAAATTGGTTGCGGTGGAGGAGGGGGCGGAGGTGAGCGTCTCACAAATTCAGATAAGTCTTCTAGTAACCTATAAATATGAGGTAGAAGATCCCTGTCGTCTCGTCGTTCGTATTGTCCCGGCCACTGCGAATGATATCCATAGAAACCGGGGTAATTTCTTTTCGGTCGGTGCCGGATTTGGTTCTCGTTTTGATGCTCGTCGTGGTCAGCGCTGGCACTTGGTTTCGCATGAGACGGGCCAATGACCGCCAAGCAAAGAGCAATGCCAAATATTACTGTTAAGCACTTCATCTGAAAAAACAAGGATAAACACTACTGAGTTTCGAAAACAAGATGTCATTGAATATTAAATACCGGCATTAAGTTTACACTCTAGGTATTAAGAGAATGCTTATAATGCGTGTAAATTTATGTGAATACGAGAAGTGGAACTTTCAACAAAATGATGCACCAAAACAAGTCGTTAGTCTGATCGCTGGCTAAATGTCATCATTATTATTATCATTAGCAAGTTAATTAGTAGCAGTGTTAAAAAATTACGATGCATCAAGTTTCCAGATTATTTTAAACTTCACTATTATTTCACTGTGTCGAAAAATATCACAAACCTTGGTTATGTCGCTGGTAAACAGGTATACAAAATTGTAGATGAAGGTCGTGACGTATATACACAAAAACTATACAGGTATAATTAAAACTTATCACTGTGTGAATTTAGACTATGAGTGTGAGCGATAAACGTGCGTGCAATGCGGCGCACGAGCGGGTACTGCCGGTGCTAGGAAACTATATGGTGGGGTGACCACGAGACCGTGGTATTTAAAACTGCTTTGACTCGCGTCTCACAAGGAATAAATAGAGCTCTGGCACATCATGCCGCTATACTAAGTATATATAGTGAACTGGCATCGTCATATCCTATCGTTGTAGTTGTTGTATAAACCTATAGGTACACATTTAATATGTTGAATTGGAATTCCCTTGGTATATGTATATGGCACGGTGCTGTGCCAGGTATGGCGCTCCGAGATAAGTGACGTGGGCGATACGAGCCTACGTCATCATTCGATTTGCCAGCGGTTTGTAGTTGTAGTCAAAGTCCCCAGCTCCCGAATAATAGATTGGCGAGCAAAGGAAACGGGTAATTTCTCATTCAAAGTTGTATGAAAGTGGCCCGTTACTTTTGCGCGTGTGCATTATTGATTCTGTGTGAACCGCATAGCCTAGGCCTAGTGGTTTGAGATCTTTGCTATAAAGCTTCAGGTTCAAAAACCTCAAGTTACGACCACCATAAAAGAACAATCTTCAATAATAATACTGATAATTCGCTGATCCCAAAGAAAAAACATAGAATGTACCAGCAGCTTTTCTCTTCTTGCGCAGATGGTATCAGCCCATCTAGGGAATGGGTGAAAATCTTGGAAATCTATTTATTAATTCATTTTATTCATGTTTAATTTAACTTAAATTTCGTCTGCAAATACAAAGAAAACATAATAAATATCGCAAATAAAAATACATTATATTGTATATTGTAAATTGTTTTTAAATCTTGTAAATATGTATTTTGATTGAATAAATGTATGTGTGCTTATATTGTAATGAACACAAAATATTTACCTTGCTACTCCGCTACTTACGTGCAAGATAACCAAGCCTGTGCGAAATATCATCACGATGATCCCGTAGAGGGATCGAAACGCGCGTCAGTGTTTGTGTGGTGATAGGATTAATTAAGTTTGTGGGATTTGTGTGCGATTTGTGTGGCAGTAGTGGTGGGAGGGCTTGCATGCAAAACGTATATATTTCGCACAGGCTTGGTTATCTTGCACGTAAGTAGCGGAGTAGCAAGGTAAATATTTTGTGTTCATTGTAATGGACCTCCTTCCGGAGGTAACGCCTGATTCAATAAAACATTATATTGTTTGTGTCCGCTACGCAGGCACGGGATTTTATTTAAGTTTAAAATCAAAATGTATTTCTGTGACGGCTCTTTATTGACATCAAGTTCGAAAGCATTAGAGTCTGGCAAACAAAAGCGTGCCCTGGATTTTTTTTTAAGTTTTAATATGGCAACATTATTACTCTGTCAAAGGAAAGTCAAAGACTTTGGTTAGATTTGTCAGTAAGTATTTTGTGAACTCAATTATTTTTCATTTGTAAATTGCCGTAAAAAAATAAAAATTAATGTGCGAAAGCTGCTACATACCATGATCAGTAAGTTCAAGCAAAAACAAGAGGAGAAAGAAGTTGTTTTCCAAGAGAAACAACAATGTTACTTTTGCGATGTCGGATTTTTTAGGTTAGTACCTATGACTATGTAATCTTAATTCTTGTTGGTTGGTGCTGATTATTTTATATTATTGACCATAATTGATGATGATACCGATGCTTATTTTTACAGATAGGTACTTACCTAATCTTGAAGATATTCAAGGAATCTGCGAAATGAAAAACAGTTAGTAATGCCACAACATGTAATTTTTGAATTTGCCGCGTTTTCTCAGGTCACGCTTTTGTTTGCCACACTCTAGCTGACACGCTGTCAACATTAAACAAATAAACAAAATGTAGGAGAGCGGCGCAAGGAGTCTGTAATAGTTTGCTTGAGTGGGCTGGCCTTCTTTACTCATGTTTGTTTTTTTACTACCTATTATATGGCAATTCGACTGAGTCAAGTCAAGACCCTTTTTTTGTATCATGGATGGGAATTCCGACTTTCTATCTTCTCTTTTAACACAACTGCGCAGTTGAATTTTCCGTACTCGGTTGTGCGAAAGTTTAACTTTTTTCTTGTTCTCCGTTCTCGTTCTTAAAACGGGTATCCAAAACAGATATTCTTAATTGGTATTATTATTCGATCACGTCACTCAGACAAGATGCCTTATCAACTGATTTTATAAGCGCCGCGAGACGAGTTTTTATTTACGAGACGAGGTTTAATAAGCTAAAGCATGTAGTAAGAACAATATTTTTTTACAATATTTTTTATTATACATATTTAAAAACATATTTTTTTACAAGCTTTTAATTAGTTTCACCTGTAGTACTTGTAACAAAATCTTGCAAGGGAATTTTAACTCACTTCCAGTGGCATAATTGACGTGATTATTTATTTGTTCAAGCTTGTAGACGATACAAAAATCTCGCAGGGCCATTCTGGTGGTCTGTCCAGGAACGATTCAGCAGGAGGGAACTCTTCAACGGTTGGGCCGATTGATTTGAAATTTGGAATACATAATGTAGGATAGATGCAAATACAGTCAACAAAAGGCACAGTTAGCAAAACCACTTGTATGAAATACACACTTACTATGATAAGAAACAAAACTGTCAAGACTATCGAGCTGTATTTACTTTTATTTAAAAATTTAGTTTTCAAGTTTTGCATGAGGAAAGGCTTTCTTTAGGCAAAACATTTTAAGACTAGGTATTACAACAACATTTTCTACAACATTATCAACATTGTCTAGGTACGCTTTACCGTTTGCTATAATATTATAATGATAATGCCTAAATTTATCATTGTTTACCTTATTAGTATGCGTCCTTCGCTTGATCAAACACTTGCCTTTGCGCACGCCTAGTCACATAAAATCCTTAAGCTTAAGTCAAGATTTACTTTGTTAAACCAAAAATGTTAGATCTTTGGCATTTACTTAATCAAGTTGTCAAAAATGTCGTAAAACTTATTATTGGTCATTACCAGTAGGTAAACTGTTTGTAAAATGTTAATAACCTTGTTATATTTTATTACGGAAGATATTCATTTCCAGGGAGTGTTCGGTAAATTTGCATGAAATGATTATTAAATGCGTATTATTTGTTTTAGCTCATAATTAATGCTAATTAATTAATAACCTATCTAAAATACATGTTTAAGTTTTATTATATTTTGCAATAATTATTTATGTTGTGACTCTAGGCAGCTACAACATTTGACGTATTTTCCGGGGTAAAAAGTAGCCTATGATTTAATCTAGGGCTCCAGCTATCTTCGTTCCAAATTTTATCCAAATCCGTCCAGTCGTTTCAGCGTGAAGAAGGAACAAACATACGCACACACACTCACATCGTCACAAACTTTCGCATTTATAATATTATTAGGAGTAGGATAATCGTTGAATTAGCAGGGACACACATCACATCACAATATGGCACTTATCCTACCGCCGGCGAGTAGCGAGAAGCGAGTGTCTTTTAGTATGGAACTTTTGTCGCCCAGCGACAAAAGCGACAAAATTTCTATACTAAAAAACTCTCGCTTCTCGCTACTCGCCGGCGGTGGGACAAGTGCCTAAAGCCACACCTCTACATTTTTGTTAAAGTGAATTGCTGTAGCCATACCTCTTTATTGAAACAGATCGTAGTGGGAATATTGGGACTCAAGTATTCGTATTAAAATACATATTGCTTGAAATATTATGAGAGGAGGCCTGTGTCCAGCAGTGGGACGTGTAGATGCTGGAGACGATGAACCTTAACCAACCTGTAAATAACGCGATCAAAAATTTAATAGTTTTGCAATACACACTAAAAATTTGCACTACGAGTACCTATATAATTTTGACCCATTTTGCATTTCAAACTATTTATATGTAGTCGTACCGAGTACCCAAAATTAACATTATGTATTATTCCCGAGACCCAACTAGGTACTTTTCATTCAAAGCTATCGTACCATACTACATTACTAGTAGGATTACGAGTATCTAGAATTTTACATAGTGTTCATTCAACGACTGGAAACTTTGCTCGTCAAAAGTTTAATGTTGAAAGCTGAATGAAAAGGAAACGATGGATATTGTAATAGTTACGCCATCGTAGGGTGCGTAAGTAGGTACGTGTTGGGTTGGGTTTTCCCAGGGTTTTCTATTTCTATCATATGATCGTTCTGGGTGAGACTGCGATGTGATTATTTTCAGCACGCCATAGTTTTCATTAAGATACTACATGCACGGTATTTTTAACTTAGTGCGCAAACATTGATGCCGTGTTTTTGTAAACAGTTTTTTTTTGCTGATTTAAGATGGGAGGTTATCAATTCGATTGTATGTTTTTTTGCAAGTATGTACTTACCTATGTTTGTTGATGTTTTCGCAGCCTGTTAACTGCTTTTTTGATTTTAATTTTGGTGTAAGTACCCAATTTTACCCAATTGTCTTTTTATTGAAGTGAAAACTTCTTTAGTTTTTGGGATGGGTAAAAAATGTTAAACTCGCGTCAGGGTCACGTGACCGTCAGATCGGCAGGGTCACTTGACCTTTGGACCCTGATCGAAAATGCATAGAGAATGTGTGGGACGGAGTTTTTTTTTATTTATGTTTGCACTCGGTAGATGATTGGTTGAATGAAAAATGTTTATTTTACAATTTCAAATTATGTTTCGGTTTATGAAATTTTAAATATTTGGGCATAATACGGAGTACCTACCTAAAATTTTAAAAATACGTAATGAAAAAGAAAAAAAAAACTTTGAACATGTTCCTTTAATTATACAGAATGACATACTTAAATTTAATTTGTGAACTGATTTTGATTAGGTATCTATCTTCCTGCAGGTGTGCCTCTAAATCAAAATGATCGGAAGTGTTTAACAATAATTTAAGTTTTATTTTGAATCGAAAACTTGCAAAAACTCGATATATGCAAATATTTTGCCTACTATCAAACAAAATAACCGTGTCTCTAATTTTATTTAGTCAAAATTATAAAATACTAGCTGTTGCCCGCGCCTTCGTCCGCGTAGAATCAAATATAGCCTAGATGTTTATCAGGGATAATGTAGGATTGTAACGGTGAAATAATTTTTCAAATCGATCTAGTAGTTTATAATATTAGTATAGAGTATAAATAAATAATAAGTACCTAAATAAATATCTTGGGACAATTGACACCAATTGATATGGGCACTAGACAACGGATAAACATACTTAAATACATATTAGACATCCAAGACTCGAGAACAAACATTCGTTTTTTTTTCATACAAATATCTGCCCCGACCGGGGATCGAACCCGGGACCTCGAACTTCATAGTCAGGTTCTCTAACCACTGGGCCATTCGGTCGTCGAAGAGTATAGATATAGATATAGATTATACTTAAATATTCCATTTCCCACAACACGCTTAATACATTACGTTCTTTTAAAGTCTGTGAGAAGCAGTTGCTCAGTTCATTTCCTCTCCCACGGTAAAAAAAATCTTCGCCTAAAATGCCTTTAAAACATTTTTCGTGTATTAGGCACGCGGTTCTCCTGGTTTGGCTGTTAGTGATAACTTTGCTTTGCAGTGTAGGCATCATTTTCAATCTGTATTCGTAAGTAGTTAATTAGAACTGGCTCCGTTTTTCAAAGCTACTAGCACTACTAGTTACAAATTTTACTAGTGTCTAAATAAACTAGCAACATTGGTCACAACTTGTCCAATCGACCAACCACTGATTGGTCGATTGGACAATCAAATGTTGCTAGGTTAAACGTTTAAAATTATTACTTGTAGCTTCGAGAAACGGGCCTCTGACGGTAGCACACCCGCGTACCCATCACTATTTTGATTTGCTTTTCCCGTTATACTTACGCTCACAACCTCGGTAAACGTGGCCTTTAGGCCTTGTGACCCTAGGCTCTGTCTACCCCGTGATAAAGACGTGATTTATGTGTATATGGATGGATGAAAGGCACAAAATGAAACTGATAAAACATGACAAACATTCGTCGGCATTGAGACTTCAATTATAATTGGCTTGATTAACGCAATTACAAACTAATTTGATAATAAGTGTAGGTACGGTAGCCAATTAAAAACACAATGGTCATTGCATCTCCGTTGCTCTCGAGAAAAAGTCTAAAGTAAAGTAAAGTAAAGTAGGTACATTTCTTTCATGACTCCCGTAAATGTACCAAAACGTGCAATGAAGAAGTGCTGTGCCGCCTACCTAACTTTCAATCGTATACATAATTATACTCTAGACTAGGCACAACATTGCCTACAATTTGTATTATTCTAACTGATCAGGGCTTAATCGTAATGTTCGCTATTAAGTCCCGACCAGTTAAAATAACGAGCGCAAATTAAGATGTTTTATATCATTCTTAAAAAAATACTTTGAGACGTCAGTTTGCAGCGTTGGTCGACCCGTTGTGCTAGCCGTGTAGAAATTAGCGACTTTGAGCACTGTTTTGCCGGCCCACTTTGTATCTTGAGATAGAATAGAAAAGTAAACTAAGGCTACAAAAGTAAAAAAAAAAGAATTAAAATATTTATCATACATTTTTCGTATGCAGCGCCATCTCTGATGACATGACAGAAAATGATTCTAAGGCAGAAGTTCAAACCTTAAAAACGCGAATCCATCGAGTGAGTTCTTTAGATTTAGCGTTTCCATCTTCACCAAAATCCCTTGATTGGCCTTGGCTCATAAACAGCTATTAATTTCAGTTAGTTACCTACCATTAGAATAAATTGGCGCAGACGTAGTAATGAACGGGGCTTCAGTTTGTTTAGCTTTATGTCTCGCAAACTCGTTAGGCTCATTACGTTGTGTTATGTCACGTTCGAGAATTTGATAGGTACATTTTCGGAATAAATAATATACTATACTCGTAGTATAAGTACTATACTTTTACTTTTTTTTGTCCTATTTATTGTCATCTTAAGTGTACATTATACAATAACGTATCACACCACCTACTGAGAAGAGAATCTCTAACCCTTACTGATTATATTAATCTGAGTTAGTCTACTGTTTATTTTAAAAATCCATGTATTATGCCAATGACATTAGTGATTCTTTTTTTCATAATTTTAGTTGACTGTCTACATTCACTGAGTACGTGTGAGTGACTTAGACTAGTACTGTGTGCCATTCTTTGCATTTGTAACTTTCAGGCTGGGCACAATAATAAAGGAAACTAACTAACAAACTGTATTAAAATATAGTGTAATCGATTCTAACTCTCCTATATATGTACATAACTTAACTATATATGATACTGGTGATTGATTTATAAACGCTGGTAAAATGACTATACACGTAAATTTCACTATAGCAATCAATTAATAACCTACAGGGTGCAGTCATCGTATGTTTATGATATTATAAAAATAATCGCAAGCAAAGGTCACTTTTAACCGCTATCAGTCAAATTTCCGCATATTAGGACGTCTGACGTCTGTCGCAATAACATGAGTGATTTAATTATTTTGGGGGGCCGTTTTCCTTATATAGGCAAGGTGGGTCGGCAACAGTGCACAAAGAAATGTCCGTTCAATGGAAAAGCTCAGTGTTCTTAGTTTTTATGTTTTATACGACAAGAAAAGCAACGAGCAAATGGGTCACAGGATGAGTGAGCTCCACCACAAATGGACACCCGCAACACTAAACTAAGATAAAATACAAAAAAAAACTGCACCACCTGCTCAGATCTGTTCTTTTCTCCAGTTTTTTATGGTTGCCTGGTAGAGATCGCTCTGTAGCGATAAGGCTGCCTATTGTTACCTTATTGCTTCTGTATACCTTTTTTCTGTTTTGATTGTTTTATGTGGCGTTCATTAAGTAATAGTTACGTCATGTGCCAGTTATTTTACCGACTACCTTACTCTCCACACCGGAACACAGCAGTATAGGCTTATTGTCTAATTCACTCGCAATCGCCATCGTGTTCATTTTGACAGTTCGTTTATGGGCTGACAATTGGCATCGGAATCAGCTAGCCGTCACATTCATACAAGAACTGTCAAAATGAACACGATGGAGATTGCGAGCGAGTTAGACAATAAGCCTACTGGTCAAGTTCTACTGCAAGGTGGCAGGATTAGCAACACTGTGAGAATACATTGTTGAGAATATTTCCCGTAGCAATTAAGACGCGATTCGCTTCAAAATGCGGGTGGTAGAGCCTTGTACAAGGTCCGTCCGGATCGCTACCACCATCTTACTCGCTAATCCTGCCGCTAAGCAGCAGTGCTTGCGCTGCTGTGTTCCGGGGTGGAGAATAAGACAGCCGGGGAAATTACGGGCACAAGAGGCATTTCATTTAAGTCCTCTAGGTTGGCAACGCATCTGAAATCCTTCCGGGGTTGCGGGTGTCTATGGGCAGTGGTGATCGCTTACCATCAGGTGAACCACTTGCTCGTTTGCCTTCCTATTCACATAAAAAAAAAGTTTAAATACTGGCTCTTTTCTGCTTGTTACGCTACTGGATTTTTCCATTCTACTTCACGGATTAAATCGTTTTCCGGCTGGATAAAAAACTTTAAAGATATACTGTACTTAAAGCCCATAATTAGTTTACAAATCCGTTAATAAATATTGTTGCTAGTGTTGCCACCCATCCTTCGAGTTTACAATTGGCAACATCTGGCATCCATCGCGCTTCCAAACACTTGATTCCCGAGGTTATGATAATCCAGACAAACTTTGGCTATTTCCATCCACCGCCCTACGAAGCTACGTAGTTACCGAACGTTAAATTGTCTGTTCCAAATGCAGTAAAATTGATATTTAAATAAAGGGAGTTGGTGAGGAATCATTAAATTCCACGGACCACGCGCCGTGGCCACTAACAGAACGACAAGACTTAAAATTAACAAAGGGAATGTCAGAGGTGACACAATGTGTCTGGAATATCATCCGTCAAAGAAAAGTGGCGTATCTGGGACGTGTGATGCGTCATGATACTATCTTCTGCAGCTCATTATGATGGGCAAAGTCGCTGGCAAAAGACACGTAGGCCGACGAAAGAAGTCTTGGCTGAGGAATCTTCGGGAGTGGACCGGCATCGCGAGTGCTGCACATCTATTTCGCCTCGCGAGAGACTGGGCGAAATATTCAGAACTGACTGCCAACCTTCGCTAGTCGGAGAGGCATCTAAAGAAGAAGAAGAATGTCAGAGAATCTGGCGATGGGTTGGGGATCGCTTGAGGAAGCCCAAAAGACCAGAGGCTGCCGTAGTCACAAAGGTGCACTTGTAAAAATTGACAAAAAAACGAGCTAATGTCAATGGAATAAACACTAATATAATTACAATACACACATAAATTACGTCTTTATCTCTCTCTAGCTAGACAGAGTCGGAGGTAGCAAGACTTAAAGCCACTTTTGACATTATTCGCATATAGGTAGAAAGGGGTAGGTATCAAAATAGTGATGGGTTACTAGCCGCATCGCCTATAGCATGATTCCTATGACTTTCGCACAATCTCTCGACATAGGTAATCGACTAGATTGATTGATTGAATAGACTAATATAATTAGCAATAATAATAATACGCTCATTGCGTACTTAAACCTAGGCGCACTTTATGCAATAGGTATCCCTCAACACTACAACCGCGAACTCTTGCCTAACTTAGCCTATCGCCTATCAACCGAGAAAAAAAAATGTCTGCCATCTTGGATTTAAAAATGGATCTCATTTTCGCAATCAGCACCCCCTTAAACCTAGAACATGACTCCCATAAATATCTATATTAAAAAAACTACTGCCGCAAAAAAAAAAATACCTACCAAAAAAGAGCACAACGCACTTCAAAAAAGAAAAAGAAAAAACTTTTTTAACACTAGATTTGAATCATCGGTCACCGGAGCGAACACAGTAAAGTTATTCCACACCTTATTCTCGTATCACTAGCCTGGGTTCCTAACTAGGGGGGGAATTACCCCCTCGGGTGTAAAATCGGTTTTTCGCGGGGGTCATGAATTCAGTGGGAATTCAACCTGCCCTTGTACCTTTGTCGGCGATGACCTTTCAAACAGCTGGAATGTCCGAAATATTCGCGTTACACGTGACGCTTTCAACTTTAAGGTCGTTATAACATCCTGCTCCTCTGAAGACGAGTTGTCAGATGTTAATGCAGTGTTGTTTACCATTTAATGTAAACGCAACTATTTACGTCATATTTTTGTCGCTCGACGTTACTAAAGTACTGAATATACTTCATGTTTTTTTAAAAAGACGGCACCTTAATACATTCGGCATTCTTTTGTATGTTTTCTCTAGATCACATAATCATGATCTAGAACACTACGGCCGTCTAGTAATGCGCGTAAGTAATTTTCGTCTTTTCCGATTTCCCTTTTTTTTCGATTTATTTTGTCATAATAATCCGTGATTATTATGTCCTTACTCGTACTAGGTTACATACTTTGCAGTATGTTAGGTTCTGATTCGATTTAACACTGCAAGGATACCCTATATATTTTCGTTATTTAAATATTTGCATTATTGTAGTTCCGGGTAAACCTAATAAACATTTATTTAATGATAATTAAAGAAAACTTAGTCACACTTATTTACAAATCTTACGCTAATGCAATCACCGCAGTTACATTAACCCCTGATCATGAGCAAAGCTCAAACTCGTAGTAAAGTGAGATCATAGTCAGAATGATATCATTGCCATACTTACTACGCGAAGCACTGAAATGCCTATTAAAATTTATAAAGGGCATAAGAACGATTTGTTCATGGATATTTATTGGCCCTTATCTTTGATCTTCTGGTACAATGAGCATCGCTTTATTATACAATGCGAGCGGCGAACGATATTGGTTTATAAACCTGGTATCCGGTATCTAAAATACCAGAGACAAATTAAAAAATCGCGTTAATTTTTTTTTTCATAAACCGGAAAGAATGTAAGTATACTTACTTACATTTTAAAACTATTCAAGTTGAAGTAGCGAACGCCAGATAGTTATAAAATGGGTAAATAAAGTAACGAATAGGTAAATATGAATGGGTTGGATAAAAAAAACTACCTATTTATTTAAAGTTCGAACATAATCTATCTATACTTATAATAATTGAATTATTACTGTTCGATTGTCTCGCTAAAACTCGAGAATGGCCGACCGACTTAAATAATTTTGGTTTTGAAATGTTTGTGGAAGTCTACGGAAGGTTCAAGCAGTGAGAATACATAAAAAAAACAAGAACGGGGCGAAGCCGCGGGCAACACCTGGTGTTGAATAAATACGGATTAGGTAGGTACTAATAAAATAGACGAGTATCATAGCGATATCGATTTAACCTTCAATTGTATTTACTGACCTTATATAAACTATAAAATGTAGTTGATTGATATGTAAATACGATTATTAGCACTAATTAGCTACGTAGGCTAGGATGATAATGTTCATATCAGTGACCGAAATTAATTAAATTATGGGTTCGATTTAAGAGGCTGACAACACCTAATTTTGTTGAAATTGATGTTATTTAAGCACTTTTTTAAGAAAAACTACGCGCAAAAAAAATACAAAAAAAATATAATGTTAATTTTCATCATATTTCAAACACGCTAGACGGACTCGATACATAATTGAACAAAATCGGCTCGATAGAAAATAATTGCAAAGATTGGTCTTAAAATCATCATTAAACGGTTCTATGTCTTTATTTTTTCGACGTATGGGTCTGCAATTAAAAATATGAAGTCAATATATTCATACCTACACGGCTAACGAGTCATATTTCACAAATAATCCATACTTTTTTTATTTCTTCTTATTTGTGTCTTATTTGCAAGATTTTAGACGCGCGCCAAGCTGCCGGAATAGTTTCTTCTCTTTCACTCACAGGCATGCGAACCGTATGTGTGAAGAGTGGTGCTGCTCAAGGTCATTTGCTGTTGACAGGGCCTTAATTTGTGTTACAATTAAAAATTGGTTCAGTTTTTCTTGAAAGAATGAAGATGAACGTTTTATTTGCAATGTTCTTTTATTTCATGTACATGTTGAGCAATCTATATATGTACTGTTAAACCTTGTTTATAATATTACTAGCGACCCGCCCCGGCTTCGCACGGTATAATTATGCATGTATTTATTATACATATCAGTGGCGTGGCGTCAAGTATATCAGAAGGCAAGCCGAAGGGAACTTAACTAGCCTTTTCCTCTAATTCTGCACAATAAATTGCCCAAATGCCTTAAAATAGGCAAGCCGGTGGGAATCGAGTTCTATGGACGCCACGCCACTGATACCAGTAAGGTTCAAAAGTTCCTGGCCGTATATATTTAAAAGAAGAAAACAAGAAACAAATGAATGTCATTTTATTTGTCATTTATTCAGCTATTGTGTGGATAATTTCGTGGTTTGTAACTTTCGTTTTCATAAAATTTTCTTTGATTTAAATATAAAAAGCGGTGTAATTTGTACAATGTTCAAATTGGAGTATCGATCAGTGATAAAATTTCTGACAAAGGAAGGCATAAGTCCAACTATAATCAAAGAAAGGTTAGATAACGTGTACGGGAATTCCTCCCCTTCGTTTTCGACTGTTAAGGATTGGTGTAAGCAGTTTCGTTTAGGGCGTGAGTCCATCGATGACGAACCCCGACCAGGCCGCCCTGTTGAGGTTCTTACGCAAGATAACGTCGATTTAGTCGAACAAGAGGTACTGAAGGACAGAAGACTAAAGACGAAGGAAATAGCGTCAAGAACGGGACTTACGAAAATAACAGTCCTTAGGATTCTACACGACCATCTAAACATGAATAAGGTTAGTGCAAGATGGGTCCCGAAACTTCTCTCGAGTGCTCAGCGAGCTGAACGAGTGGCGTGCTCCAAGAAACTTTTAGAGGAGTTCAAGTCATGTGAGAGTGAATTTATCCAGTCCATTGTTACCGGAGACGAAACTATGGTCTTATACTATGATCCTCTTTCGAAAAGAGAGTCGATGGAGTGGCGTCGTTCTGGGGAAGCACCCCCTCGAAAGGCAAAGGTGTGCCAATCTACCAAAAAGATAATGGCCACAATATTTTGGGATTGCGAAGGGATATTGCTTATAGATATCAAAGAACGCAATCAGACAGTAAACGGCAGTTACTATGCTTGCCTTATAGACCAGTTGCGAGAAGCAATAAAGCTTAAACGTCGAGGAAAACTCAGCAGGGGTGTCCGTCTTCTTCATGACAATGCGCCTGTCCACACGGCTGCAGTTGTAAAGGCGGCTATATCTAAATGTGGATTTAAAACAATCCGTCACCCACCTTACAGCCCTGATCTAGCCCCAAGCTACTATTTTTTATTTTCTAAACTTAAATCGGACTTAAGGGGGAGAAAATTTTCGTCCGATGATGAGGTCGCTGCTGCAGTTTTCGAGCATTTCGAAGACAAAACTTCCGAATATTATTTTAAAGGCATAGAAATGTTAATCAAACGATCTGAAAAATGTATAACAATAGGAGGAGACTACATTGAAAAATAAAAATATTTTTTTTAACCTAAACGTTAATTTTCATTATTAGGCCGGAAACTTTTGAACCTTACCACGTACATATAAACCTTTCTCTTGATTCACTCTACGAGTATCTATTAAAAAAAAGCCGCATCAAAATCCGTTGCGTAGTTTTAAAGATTTAAGCATACATAGGGATATAGGGACAGAGAAAGCGACTTTGTTTTATACTCATCATCATCATCTCCAGCCTATATACGTCCCACTGCTGGGCACAGGCCTCCTCTCAGACTCTCTCTCAGTTTTATACTATGTAGTGATTAAACTACCTAGGTACTCTAATGTTTAAATAAAATGTATCTAAGCAGTATAACATCTATTTTTATTATACAAGTGTCTGCCCCTACCAGGATTCGAGTCCGAGACCTATAGCTTCTTAATTAGGATAAATAATCGCTAGTTTATAATATTGTTATGTATTTAATTATCTAAGTACCTACTTATGTTTCTCCGTTGCCTTAGTACACATAGTAGAAGCTTTGCTCAGTTAGGCGCTAGATCAATTGGTTTAAATTGTCCTATGATATTATTTATTTATTACCAAGCAATCGGCAAGCAAAACCATAACACCCGGGGATAAATCTGTTCTGAAAACAAATTCACAGTGTTGATTGTGGCGGAAGAATAAGCGTACGTCAACGGAGGAAGTCGCAAAACCGACTTATCTCCTTATAATCTTCATTGCATTTGCTGTGATCGACCAACGCATATGTATATAAGTATAAGTGATGAGATATTTTAAGTTCTGTTGAACAATATCTAAAGTAATTGTGAACTAACAAAATAAACAAGAACATTTACAGAGGTGTAAGTCCAACTAACACACCATCTGCAGAAGTATTCCGGATTAATTTGGAGACACGGTGCATGGATAATTACGTACTTAAACGCAATATTAAATAATCCAAGACTCGTATAATGCAGTATCTTTTTATTTTCGATCCACCATTCATGATGAAAGAGAAGAAACGACAGCGCACGACTGAACTCAAAAATTAAAACAACAAACATATTATTCGTTTTTTATTTTTGTTCAACTTTCGAAATATAATAAACGGGATGTGAACCGCGATTACCTTCCCGGTTCACATCCCGTTTATAATATTTCGAATGAACTTAACCGTGAATCATTAAAACTCTTATTGTTCAACTTTATTTTTGTGTGTTATGGGTGCGACCACACCGCCGCTTAAAAAACGCTGACGTTACGGAATCGCAACAAAATGTATGAAGAAACGATGAGAAAACGTGACGCATACGACACGTCACTGCGTATACGCGGCGATTTGGTCGCACCCTAATATTTTTTTTTTGGTAAGTAATTGAATCTTTGGATGAATAAAAAAAATACATACCTACAGTCGAACATAGAACCTCCTCCTTTTTTTGAAGTCGGTTAAAACATCGTAAATATTGTAGGTGCTCGTATTTTAAAACTTTGAGGCAATGAAAAAACATCGGTTCGGCACTTCCTTCCTCGCTAAAATAATTACATGTTTCCCAGCCCTTTGGTGAACGTGTTTTCCGGCCGAGGTTTTGATGTTTACCAAATTGTTTTATAGTGTTTTGTTTAAATTATACTTTCGTTGTATTTTATTTTCAAAAACGAGGCAAAGTCATTGATAATTCGTTACTCAGCCACACGCTCTAATTCTATTTTTTGATGAGATAAAGTTGACTCACACATAATATACATAAATCACGTCTTTATCCCTTACGGGGTAGACAGAGCCTAAGTTAACGAGACTTAAAGGCCTCGTTTAGCATGATTGCGGGCGTACAGGTGGAAAGGGGAGTCAAAAACATAAAGTTAGTGCCTATAAGCAGAAATAAGTTTTTGTTAAAAAAGAAATAAAATAAAATTCAAGCTTTTTCGCTGATTGTGCTCTTTGTTAACTGCAGTGCTGCTATTCATCCTTCACCTTCACTGCATATTAAGTGTAACTAAAACTCAATAAAATTTTATTACAATATAAATATAACAGCCTTATTCATAAAAAATCCTTAATTGAGGTTTGATCAGTCTATTAGTTAACAGATTGATTAAGCTTATTTGACAGTTGTTCAAAAGTATGATTCATAAACGCTTGCTAACAGTCTGTTAGCTAATGAGCTGTTGATGAATGTCACCTTGACAAATCATAGACCAAAAATGGCCTTTTAGTGAATTAAAAAAAAAAATTGACAGCAGTGGCAGCGAATTAGCAGGAAACCGAAACCATGGCTTCAGCCAAACACGACAGACGAGGCAGTGTGGACCTAGTTTCCTTTACCTTTCCCGGAGGGGATAAACTTAAAACAAAAAAAACTGTCATGCGTATGGTTTTTCTCTTGCCAAAATCAAATGTTCACATTTGTGGCGGCCATTTTGTGAGTTAGCAGAGAGATAAAGTAGGGTCTACGGTCCGCTAACTTTCGGAAGACTTAACAAACCCTTGATGGACTGATTAGCGCTTATTGACGTTTATGAACGTATAGTTATGAATCATGTTTTTTTGCATCGGTCCTATAGCGAGCTTATAGCGAGCCTCTAACTTTTTATGAATAAGGCTGTAAGTCTTTAAAAACAAGGTCTACACATAAAAAATTAAATGAATTATTTAATTTATTATCATTATAGTTATTAATTATTTTAAATCGCGTAATTGCGTCTTAGCATAGGCCTCCTCCAGTAGATATACGTATCATTAACCGACTTCAAAAAATAGGAGGTTCTCAATTCGATTGTATTGTTCCAGATAGGTAATCTTTATTCAAATTTTCCATATACTTATGCGTGACAATTAATCAATCAATGCATTATTTTATAAAGTTGGTTAGTTGTTTATACGTAAGTAAAATAATGGTAATAATTCAGTTTTATTCCTTCATCGAAATTATGTGTGTCATCTAACTTTGTTTTCGAGTTCATTTTATTCTTTGTAAAATAATAACGAATATCGTTGACTTTGGGTAATTTCAAACTTATTTTACACTCGGCTATGCTGACATAACTAGCAGTACTAATAATTATATGCGTAGGTAGTAGTAAAGTTCGCGTTTGGTTTTTTTCAATTACTCGTTTTCAGCTCGGTCCATTTATTTTTAAGAGGGTGCATCCTTACTGAGCTGGTAACGTCGCATTTTTGATGATTTTTTGCGATTATACTTCAAGCTTTGTCCTCGAGATTAGCAGAGATCACATGTAGTAACACATATGGTGTCGCCATCATGCACTTTATTTGAGAGGCTGTATGAACAGCAATTCTTTAACTTTTTTTTTTTTTTTTAATTATTATTTTATGTGGGTACCGAGCTCTCGTGTTTTCTACCCTGTTTAATATCATCATTCACATTTTAGTGCTCCGCCACTCTGCACAAAAATAACTGTCGCCGCCGCGTAAAATTAATTGCGTTTAAAAAATGGGCAAACGTACTCGCTCAGAATCTAACGATTACGAGTCTATTGCTAAAAAGTTTAAAAAACTGGAACGCAAGCTGTTACGCGCTCGGCGTAAACACCGCGATCGACAGCCACGGCAACGGTCTTCATCGTCGTCGTCCGACACGTCGTCGTCGTCGTCGTCCTCGTCGAGGTCCAGTTCTGCATCACCACGTCCGCACTCGCCGCGTGCGTCGTGTTCGTCCCAGCAGGAGCCGTATAACAATGAAGGTACGAAAACGCTCACTGCCCACATATTCGTTGTAAACCAGAACCGGTGGTGAACCTTACTGGTAAACGAATATACAGTGGCAAAAAGCATAAAATTAGTAATGCGGTCAGCTTTTGGGGCTGTCACTTTACCAATATTGCTTTATCAATAGATAGCATTGCAGTCAGCTTTAAGGCGGACATCTTTGCTACTACTATGCAGTGGGTCATGGTCATAGCGACTCCCAGATGCAGAGCGTTTTCTTAGGCAATACGATAGACTAGCATTGCAGTTGGCACCTAAGGCCGTCATCTTTGCTATTTCCTACCGTAACGTCGGATCATTGTGATTACAGACGTGCCAGCTATCGAATACATGGACTTCGCCAGCGCTCCCGCGCCGGATCAGCCGTCGGTAAGCGCTACATCGCCCGAGCACCGGGCGCCGGACGCCGCCGCGCCTACCCGACTGTCGGGAACGGGCGCCGCCGCGCTTACGCAGCCAAAGGCGTCTACAAGCCGCACCACCGACGTACGGCAGCATTCGCACCAGGCTGAGAGTGCGGTGCCGAAACCACGACAAGACTCGCAGCCTCTTCCCCCTGAAGTCCCAGAATTAGATGACGAAATACTGAAAATATTAGGGGATGATCCATCCCAGACGAAGGTTTACGGTAAGGAGATAAGACCAGATCTCGCTGTACGCTTCCAACATATAGCTACCGTTGGCTTGTCCAAGGAATCACGAAAAGAGCTGTTGCAAAGATATCTACCTCCGGCGAACAGCACTTTAATCGATTCACCTACCCTCAACCCAGAAATAAAGGCTGCGATTCACGAACACGTTTTTAAAAGGGACAAAGGCATTGAAATAAGACAAAAACAAGTTGCCTCGGCCATTTCCTGCATAGGAGAAAGTTTGACATTGCTCTTATCAGAGCAACCTAAAAGTAGCAATACAGCTGTTATCCAGTTACTGATGGATGCTGGCAAAATCCTATGCGATTGTCAGAACGCAGAATCGTTGGTACGAAGAAGTTTTATCCTCCACAACCTTAAGAAGGGGCTTAAAGAAGAGATAAAAACAACCAAGATCGACAAATTCTTATTTAGCGAAGAGCTAGCTGACAAGCTAAAAGCAGCAAAAGCGATAAATAAATCTGGAGACGATTTAAAAATCGCACCATCAGTACAACAGCCAAAGAAGGCTGCTAAGCCGCCAGCAAGGAATTTAAACTGGCAAGGTCCTCCCCAGATTCAAAGGCCGAAGGGAACTCAGAGGACGAAGCCGCTGGCCCAGAAGAATCGTCGCTACAACTCCTCGAGACAGTCATCGCGTCCAGCACCGACACGCAACAGCCGTCATTAGACCCGGTAAAGTCCGCCGGCAGACTATCTTACTTCGGTTACCAATGGTCCCTCCTCACGCGCGATAAGACCATTTTATCCTGGATAGATGGCTACCAAATTCCATTTTCGCGTCCACCAACTCAGCATACGCCTCCCGTACCTAGATTGTACTCAAATTCGGAAAAAACAAATTTCAATCAGTCTATTCAAGACCTTCTATCTAAGGGAGCCATTTCTGAATGCTATGCTTGTAAAGAACAATTTTTATCCCCGATTTTCTTAGTGCCTAAACCGAACGGCAAGTCAAGATTTATATTGAACTTGAAAGCCTTAAATAAATTCATAGACACTGATCACTTTAAACTTGAAGATCTGCGCACTGCTTTGAAACTAGTCTCAAAACACAGTTTCATGTGCACGCTGGACCTGAAGGATGCATATTTCTTAGTAAAAATTCATGATGATTTTAAGAAATATCTCCGATTCATATTTGATGACAAATTGTATGAATTTAATGTATTGCCCTTCGGTTTAAATACAGCCCCTTTTGTATTTACCAAAATCATGAAACCCGTTGTCAGCTTACTTAGATCATGTGGGTATTTATCCACGGTCTATCTGGATGACCTATTACTCATAGGACAGCGCCTGGATTCTTGTATTGAAAATATATCAAACACTACAAGACTCTTGGAGTCATTAGGGTTTGTAATTAACAGAAAAAAGAGTATGTTATATCCAGATAATGTCTGCAAGTTCCTAGGCTTCGTCATAGACACTAAAAACCTAGAGGTCAGTTTGCCGCCTGAAAAAAATTATAAAATAAAATCAGAAATAACAAAGTTTCGTAGAGTTAAACGTTGTAAGATAAGAGAATTTGCTCGTTTGGCTGGCTTACTTACCTCTGCTTGCCCTGCCGTCGAATACGGCTGGCTTTACACTAAAGAACTTGAAAGATGTAAATACTTAAACTTACTTGATGATGACAATTACGACAACTATATGAATATACCTTCATCCATCTTACCTGATCTAGAATGGTGGTCTCGAGCTATTGATCGTTCGAGCAATAAAATAAAACAAAACAAGTTTTCCTTGGAAATTTTCTCCGATGCCTCAACTACGGGATGGGGGGCTGCCTGTGGGGGGCAACGAGCTAGTGGGATGTGGAATCAAGACGAGCGCTTGCGTCACATCAACTTCCTAGAAATTTTAGCGGCCTTTTTCGGACTAAAAGTATTTGCAAAATCTTACTATAACTGTCAAATTCTCTTAAGAATTGATAACACCACAGCCATCTCGTATATCAACCGTATGGGAGGTATACAGTTCCCTCACCTCACCAACATTACTAGAGATATATGGCAATGGTGTGAACAACGCAAAATCACCTTGTTCGCGTCATACATAAGCTCCGCTGATAACGAAGTCGCAGACGCCGAATCACGGCGCATCCATCCAGACATAGAATGGGAACTTTCAGACTCTGCATTCCAAACAATCATTAATCACTTTGGTGTCCCAGAAATAGACATATTCGCCAGTAGACTAAATAGAAAATGTACAAAATACATATCATGGCACCGAGACCCCGATGCCGATGGAATAGACGCTTTTACGGTACCATGGTCGAACTTAAAATTTTACGCTTTTCCACCCTTTTCCGTCATACTTAAAACGTTAAGGAAAATAATAAATGATGAGGCCCAGGGAATACTAGTAGTCCCTCTCTGGCCTACACAGCCATGGTATCCTTTGTTCCAAAGCCTTGCTGTATCAAAACCGTTAATATTTAAACCTAATAAAGGCTTAATCGTTTCTCATTCCAGCAACCGAGACGTACACCAGCGGACTACCCTGGTTGCCGCGAGGTTATCCGGACGTCCTTCTTGAGCCAAAATGTACCATCCCCATCTATAAACATCTTGATAGCCTCTCTTTCAGATAGTTCTCTGAAGCAATATAACACATGTTATAAGAAATGGTTTTCGTTTTGCAATACACACAATCAAGGAAATATGTACATAAAATCAGTTCCTCACGTTATTTCCTTTTTAACAGAAATATATGAGTCTGGCGCTCAATACGGAACGTTGAATAGTTGTAGATCTGCTCTGTCTTTAATCTTGGGTCAAGATATAACTAACGATGATCGAGTAAAACGCTTTTTTAAAGGGATCTTTCGTTTACGTCCCCCGTTACCTAAATACGATACTACTTGGGACACATCCTTGGCCCTTAACTTCCTTGCTAGCTGGTACCCTAATGAAACATTAAGTCTTGAAAAGATTTCCAAGAAAGTAGCTACTTTACTCGCTCTTACAACTGCACATAGAGTACAAACTCTTTCCAAAATACACATCGAAAATATAGAATTTCAGGCCAACGCTGTTCACATTAAAATCCCCGATCTTATAAAAACATCTCGTGCCGGTGCCTCGCAGCCCATACTCACTTTACCATATTTTCATGAAAAGCCCGAGATTTGTCCAGCCCTGGCAATTAATTGTTACCTAAATCTAACACAATCATTACGTCGTAATAATCTTCTTTTCGTGAGCTTTAACAAGCCACATACATCAATAACTCCGCAGACCTTGAGCAGATGGATAAAGAACACTTTACAAAGCTGCGGCATTGACACATCTCTTTTTACTGCACACAGTACTAGACATGCTGCCACATCCAGGGCTCACAGATTAGGAGTCAGCTTGGAAACTATTCGCAAAACTGCAGGATGGAGCGATAGCTCCAACACTTTCGCACGATTCTATAATAGAACTTTAAGCTGTGTAAACGATGATCATTTCGCAAGAAGCGTGTTAGCCGATTCATTGAATAATGAATAAATAGGTATGATAAGACCTTATTGATTTAGTAATGTTACAGAATGAACGTACTGACTTGTTTTGAAATAATAATAATAAACAAAATTGGTTGATTATGCAAGTGCTTTATTAACTATTACTATTATAATCTCTCAACATCTACATGTGATCTCTGCTAATCTCGAGGACAAAGCTTGAAGTATAATTAATGATTAAACGAACTTACCTGTAAGTGAAGTTCTATCATAATTATACGATAGCTTTGTCCGAAGAGATTAGCATCCCACCCACCCCTGGACATGCCCCGAATCAAAATATAAGTATGTATACGTTCAAAATATACCTATACAAATATAGCTAGGTAGGTATGCCCCTATATTTGTGCTAAGATATTCATGTATCTATACTATGTATTCATATTCATACAGGTTGGGGAGACTCTGAACTAAATGATGATATTAAACAGGGTAGAAAACACGAGAGCTCGGTACCCACATAAAATAATAATTAAAAAAAAAAAAAAAAAAGTTAAAGAATTGCTGTTCATACAGCCTCTCAAATAAAGTGCATGATGGCGACACCATATGTGTTACTACATGTGATCTCTGCTAATCTCTTCGGACAAAGCTATCGTATAATTATGATAGAACTTCACTTACAGGTAAGTTCGTTTAATCATTAATTATTTCTCAGAAAATGAATGAAAGCTTCAAAATATGTCCGTCTGTAGTGCACTTACATACTCATGCTGCATACTCGAGAACAGCTGAACCGATTTGGCTGAAAATTGGTGGGGAGGTAGCTAAGAACCAGGAATAGGTAATAGGATACTTTTTGTTTTTAATTTTCTTGACACTCATTTGTTAAAAATGGAACAAAACGCAACTGACAGCTAAACGTACCTAATGTTGTCTGTGGTGTATGGTTGAATGAAAATTTGACGAATCAGGGCGGGAATGGATTTTTTAATTTCTCACCGGATCGAACATGAATAAGTACTAAATATTTGTAAACTACATTTGTGCGAAAGGCGAATCTTCTGCGCCTCAAAACAGAACCAACCTCACTAGGGAGGAAACCCGAAAAAAACCGAGCAATCCCACGGGCTCTAAGGTGGCAGCCCCACCAGTGGGCTAGGGTATAGTGGGCTAATCACTCGCTTACCTAAACCCAAAATTGATTACTGAAACTGAAATAGTACAAAACCGGACCGATCATACTACAACAACCCTTGGCATGAAAATACGGACACGAATTGCTTGCTGGAACGTGCGAACAATGAGCGAAGATAGCCGACTAGCCCAAGCTGAAGCAGAAATGCTTAGGTACAAACTGCAAATACTTGGTCTCAGTGAAGTGCGCAGAAATGGATTCGGAGAACTGAGAACGTCCAGGGGCCTCACATTTCTTTACTCCGGGAAGGAAAATGAAGAAGACGTGCGTGAGAACGGCGTAGGATTTCTCCTTTCTGACGCGGCGAAGAAGAGCCTGCTGGACTGGAAGCCCATCTCAGAGCGAATCATCACAGCCCGGTTTAACAGCAAAGCCCGCAAGATAACCGTCGTGCAGTGCTATGCGCCCACAAATCTGGCATTAGAGGAAGATAAGGACGATTTCTATGATGCACTCAACCTGACTTTAAAGAACATCCGCAAACAAGACATAGTAATCGTCATGGGAGACCTGAATGCCAAGGTTGGTACTGATAACGATGGATGTCAAAGACACATGGGCACACATGGGCTGGGAGTCCGGAACGAGAATGGGGAGATATTCGTCGAGTTCTGCCAGGATAATGACCTTACCATCGGAGGCACTTTATTCATTCATGGAGACCACCATAAGTACACTTGGAACTCACCCGATGGAGTCACGAAGAACCAAATCGACCACATTGCCATCAGCTCCAAATGGCGCTCATCGCTGCTCGACGTCCGCAACCGTCGAGGCGCGGATATCGACAGCGACCACCACCTAGTCGTAGCCGAGATGCGCCTAAAAATAGCTGTAGCTCGAGCTGCCAACCCGACCACCAGAGTAGGGAGGCGATTTGAAGTCAACAAACTGCGGGACCCGGATGTAAGCGACGCCTTTAGGCTAGAGCTGCGAAATCGTTTCTCCGTCCTCGAAACGGACTCTTCTACTTCTGTTGACGCGGAGTGGAATCGCATAAAAATGGCCTACATAGAGACCAGCTCCGTCGTTCTTGGACACTGGGGACACTTGGAGACTGGATGTCACAGAGAACCTGGGACCTTATTGGGGAAAGGCGCGAGCTCCATCTTCAACTCCTGACTATTAGCGACATAACAATGCGCGAAGACCTGAGGCTGCAATACAGACAGATGCGCAGAAAAATCTACCGCAGTGCCCGTCACGACCGACGAGTATGGGCTGATAGTGTTGCGGATTGCGCCCAACGCGCTGCCAACTCCGGCAATCTCAGAGAGATGTATAAGGCGACGAAGACCTTGGCGGAGAATAGGAACCAGAGGAGGAAGAAGCCTTTGAAAGACAAGAAAGGCCAGTTCATCGTGACATCGGAGGGACAGCTTCAACGCTGGCGAGAGCATTTTGAGGAGATCTTCCGAGTCCCCAACGACCCCGTAACCACGGTCACACCTGCTGCTAACTTGCCAGCACAAAGCCTTAATATTGATGTGTCTCCTCCTACAGAAGAGGAAGTAGTGAAGGCCATCCGACAACTGAAGAACGGAAAAGCCCCAGGAGTCGACCTCATCACAGCGGAAATGCTGAAAACCGACGTCCCTACTGCTGCAAACGCAATGACGCCCCTCTTGCGGAACATCTGGTCAGCCGAAGAGTTACCCGACGACTGGAACAAAGGCCTCCTAATCACCGTTCCCAAGAAGGGAGACCTCAGCGAATGTGGCAACTGGAGAGGCATTGCTTTGCTCTCGATTCCTTCAAAGGTGCTCTGCATGATCATCCTAGACAGGTTATCGAGGACCATCGAACCTCTTATTCGCAAAGAGCAGGCTGGCTTCCGACCCAACCGATCGTGCACGGACCAGATCAACACCTTACGCATAATCCTCGAACAGGCATCAGAATGGCAAAGGGAAATGTACTTGACCTTCGTGGATTTCGAAAAAGCCTTCGACACGCTACAATGGAGCTGTATCTGGAGCCGGCTGCGTGAAATTGGAATCCCCGAGAAGATCACAAACCTGAATAAGGCCATCTACGAGAACTATTCTTGTAGGGTGACTCACGACGGCCTGGTCTCGGAGGATATACCGGTCCATGCAGGTGTTCGCCAGGGGTGTCTCCTTTCACCTCTCCTCTTTCTTGTCGTCCTCGATGGCATCATGAACAACACCAACAGCAAACGCCGCGGCATAGAGTGGGGACTGTCCAACGTATTGGAAGATTTGGACTATGCCGATGACCTATGCCTATTGAGCCACACGCGCGCCGACATGCAAGCCAAACTGGACGACCTCCGGCGAGAGGCTCTGAAGACGGGACTGAAAATTAACACCCGGAAGACCCAGGAGATGAGGTGCGGAGCGACGAGCTCGTTGCCGTTGCTCATCGGCACAGAGGGGGTGGAAAAGGTCCACAAGTTTACATACCTCGGTAGTGTAGTGTCGGAAACAGGAGGGACCGAAGAGGACATCACTTCGAGAATCGCCAAGGGGAGAGCAACCTTCGCGCAGCTCCGTCCTGTATGGCAATCGCGGAAACTGACTAGGAGAGTCAAGCTCAAGATATTCCGGTCCAATGTAAAAACCGTATTGCTGTACGGATGTGAGACGTGGAAGGTCACGAAAGACATCTCGCGCCGGCTCCAGGTCTTCATCAACCGCTGCCTACGCCGTATTCTCGGTGTATACTGGCCCGAGAAAATCTCCAACCCGAACCTGTGGGAACGCTGCGGCGAGACGCCGATCGACCAGCAGATCAAACGCCGCAAGTGGAGCTGGATCGGCCACACGCTCCGAAGGGAGCCCGATCACATCCCGAAGCAGGCCCTAGACTGGAATCCACAAGGAAAACGGAAACGTGGCCGCCCTAAACAATCCTGGCGGCGAACGGTCATCGCCGAGGCGGCTTCCATTGGCAAAACTTGGAGCGAAATGAAACGCGAAGCTCAAGACCGAACGGGATGGCGCGGCACTATGGATGCCCTCTGCCCCACATGGGGGATATAGGATCACAATGATGACATTTGTTGAAGTTGAAGATCACAGTGGTGCTTTGAGAAAAAAAACTCACGGGGTTGAAAATAAGAGATCGGCACATTTCCTTTAAAGTGGCTCTATTCTCTAGAACGCTTATAAAAAAACTTGTTAATTGCTTTGTATTTCGAGCATTATGTAGGTAGGTAATGACTTTTTCATATAATACGGAAACATTTATAAGCGGAAATTGCTTAGTTAATTGAAGATAAATTAAGTCTATGCGGACGAAGTCGTGGGTAAAAGCTAGTAACAAATAAAGGCAAGATCACGCATGGAAATAAACTAAAGTGATATTAACACGGAACAAATTGTCAGTCAGACTTTGCAATTTTTGTGCGCAATCGAGACGAAAGAATCCGCCGCTTCGTAAGAGAAGATATGAGCTCTGAACGTGCTCTGTTTATTTAATTAACCAGAAATCCTTCGGTCCACAGGGAATAATTACAGCGAGTTCACTCCAGTTACCAATTTGCCGGCTGGTGAACACGCAAAGGATGGTATAGACTTTCTGCTTCCGTCTGCTCTTTGCATAAAGGAAAAATGTTCAGAAAATATACAAAACACAAGTGATATTAATGTGGATTTGATACATTTACTGACGAACTAAGATCAATTCAGATTTTCAGTAATCTAGCTCATTTAATATGATCAAGTGATTGATTTTCGTCATTTATTACATTATGACAGTCATGTTCTGAGTAGCTACTTATGAAATAAATGAAATGAAATAACTTATTATAACTGTAGCGGGAGAGTTCAGAAAATACAAGTATATTAGTCTTGTATAAGTACCTACATATATATAGAAGTGACCTTTATTTCTGTTTTACAACAAGGGAGATGGAAAAAAATAAAGTCACATTTTCCTACGAAATAAATCCACCGCAAGACACAAACTTTTATTACTTCCAGCACCTGCGACGTTTCTCATTACTTTTTCATCGTTTGTTGCATTTTTAGGGTTCCGTGACCCAAAAGAAAAAACGGAACCCTCATAAGATCACTTTGTTGTCCGTCTGTCTGTCGAGAGACTTTTTCTCAGGAACGCGTAGAGGTGTAAAGTTGAAATTAATACCAAACTTAGGTCCGCGGCTCTAAAAAATAGCTCTTTAAGTGAACTCAATAAAAAAACAGGCATTAGAAAAGGCGTTTCCGTACAAATTGCCGTGCTCCCAAAAACAAGGGGTATTTCCAGTTCTGTTGTCCTAGAAATTCGAAATTTGGTATGAAGGTAGCTCTTATATACAACAACTAATAAAGTTAATTATAGTTAAAAGTTAATTTTAAAATCTATTTTTTATGTGTATGTCTATGTAAGGTACCAATGTAAAATGACCTCACATAGCCTACATTTTACTTAGGATCAGGGCTCTTCTAACTCTATTTTTTTATTCACTTGCCGAATTTTTCCGGCAACCCTCGGCGCGAGTCCAATTCGCACTTGGCCGGTTTTTTTAACTTGCGCAGTTACATTTTAAAATGATGGGTTTTATAGGGATCTTGAACAAAGAGACTCATATCTTATCAGTTTTTTTTTGGAAATTTGTTTGCGTCAGTCTGACTTGGCGGAAGCTTGCAAACCTTGAAAAATTATTTTATTTGCCAACCACAAACTGATAATATAACTCTAAACTGTTAAAAAAATAGTCGGTACTTTTCAAAACTGTAACGAGTTTATTCGTAACAATTCAAACCGTAGAAAACAGTAGCGCTACGATAAAACGCTTAAACTTGACACTGAATATCGACTAAGTATGCAAAATGTGAGATCCTAGGAAGTGAATCGACTGAGATGAGGAGCCGCATGTAAATGAATATACCGTTTTGGAGCTCCCTTATACATAAATGCAAAACAGGATACGCGGTCTCCATGCACGAAAGTCAGAAATAAAACGTTCTGTAGGTGTATAAGTGTATTATTACCGTAAGTAAATACACCAGGGAACAATAATAGGTAACTGAAAAGCAGGAACTAATATTTTCAAGCCACATTTAATTGAAAATACAAACAACCGGTACCCGAATTAATTTCTGGGACTGGGAAGCTAGTGCTCACAGGAATTATTTGTGTAAACGGGAACGTGGTGTACCAATTTGTATCGCTAATGACTTCGACGGTTTACAAGATCAACACGCAAGATTGTATGAAAACAATTCACTCAGCTTTGCGGAGGCTGGCTGTAACATAGATATATATTACTTCGTAAAGATAGGCCCTACGCTCACGAGTAATTCATCTAATGCGGTGGTCCTAAAAGACCTCCGTGCCTTAGTCTGTGACAGGACGCCGTATCGTTCAGAGTGTGTCAGAGAAAATGCCTAATTGCGCAGTAAGCGAATTGTTCGGACGGGCGTATCTTGACTTTTGATATCATTGGGCTGTAAGTAAATAGATGAACCCTTCGTGTTACGAGAGAAGTAAATCAGTCGGCCGACAGGTCGCGGGTGGTAGGACCTCGTACATAGTCCGTCCGGATTACTACCACCATCTTACTTACTAATCCTGCCGCCAAGCAGCAGTGCTTGCGCTGCTCTGTTCCAGCGTGGAAAGTAAGACAGCCGGTGAAATCACTGGCACATGAGGTATTCTATCTTAAACCTCTAGGCTGGCAACGCATCTGCAATCCTCTAGAGTCGCAGGTGTTTATGTGTAGTGGTGCTGACTTACCATCAGATGATCCGCTTGCTCGTTTTCCTTCTCTGTGGTTAAAAAGGACGTATTGTTGCCAGGTAATATCAATTACTAGCTGTTGCCAGCGACTTCGTCTGCAAAGAATTCGTTTATCGCTATCCCGCGGGAACTACGCAATTTTCCGGGATAAAAAGTAGCCTATGTGCTATTCCAGACTTTTCTCTATCTATGTGCCAAATTTCATCTAGATCCGTTGAGCCGTTCTGGCGTGATTGAGTAACAAACAAACAAACATCCATCCATCCATCCATACTTTCGCATTTATAATATTAGTTAGATTAACTTAGCTAATTGCTGAGAGTCCATGGTAAAATTTGTTCAAAGATACAACCTGATACCAATTTTCACATGAATACGAAACGTAAGATTCTTAGACTGTTATGGCCTTAGTCTGGCTATTATTAATTCCGTTAAAACCCCAAGTCCAGACAATTTAATTACCTATGAACTAAATTGGCTTTAGTTTTTTCTCTAGCTGGCGCTTTGAAGTCTCTTGGTTAGAAACAAATTGACTATAATGTATTGTAACAAGTCACGTTAAGGGCCTGTTTCACCACTCCTTAACTGTTAGTTGTCTATGATGACGTATCTGTCTGTTTCATACTAATAAATAGAGACGGAATCTAACTAATATTATAAATGCGAAAGTATGGATGGATGGATGTTTGTTTGTTACTCAATCACGCCAGAACGGTCCAACGGATCTGGATGAAATTCGGCACATAGATAGAGCAAAGTCTGAAATAGCACATAGGCTACTTTTTATCCCGGAAAATTGCGTAGTTCCAGCGGGATAGCGATAAACGAATTCTTTGCAGACGAAGTCGCTGGCAACAGCTAGTCATACATAACTGACAGTTAAGGAGTGGTGAAACAGGCCCTAAAAATTGCATTACCTATTGATTGGATTATCAACGTTTTGTTATCATTTGATTGATGTATGTCACGTTTAACCCCAACTCACTACTAAAATAGCACCTTCATCATCCTCATCAGCCTGAAGAAGTCGGCCTCCCCTTTAGCACACCATAATGAACAAGTCGCCACCTGCATCCACCGGTTTCACGCAAATAGTACCTTACTCTACAATAACAATAAACTTTTTGCTGCTAATTTGGATTCATGAGCATGCTCCCTAAGGGACTGTTAGCCCAAATCGTAACTATGGTACCTACTCGTAACACCACGAAACCATCGCAATGGTTTGGCAGTTTCCAAGTTGACGTCTACGAATTACGAACAACGCCTATTTCTGAAGTTTATGCTTCAACTTTGGACGGAATTAATGTTCAGAAATAACAGTGGCACTCCAACTAACCTACAACTAGATTACGCAACGCGTGAGGTGGCTTAATTACGTTGCTCTAGCTGGGCCAAGCGAAATGTTCTCTTCTATCAGACTTTTATGCTCCTGGTTTTATCTCCCTGTTTCTTACACTACCACTCGTCGCAACCAGATAATTAAATCAATAGCTATTTAATTACATAGGGTAAGTGCCCTTTTTTATGATATATCGTACACTAGCTGTTGGCAGCGACTTCGTCTGGAAAGAATTCGTTTATCGCTATCCCGCGGGAATTTTCCGGGATAAAAAGTAGCCTATGTGTTATTTCAGACTTTTCTCTATCTATTTGCCGAATTTCATCCAGATTCGTTGGGCCGTTCTGGCGTGATTGAGTAACAAACAAACAAACATCCATCCATCCATCCATCTATCCATCCAAACTTTCGTGTTTATAATATTAGTTAGATTAGATATATAGATTAAAATTCAAAAAAAAAAATTCAAATTCAAATTAATTTTATTTCAGACTACATTAATGGTCCAGGTTTGTTAGTAACAGTATATATAAGACTTATTTACTACGTTAGTAAAACATAACATAACATTACACAAAACAACATAGACACACAACACTACACATAACATTAGACAAAAATAATCGGGCTGATTACTGTACTATAGACATGGACTTGTATGTGAAAATAACTTTTGATATTTTAAGCTGTACAAATGTCGTTGCACATTAGGTAGTAAATGAATCCTTGGTCGACTATGCGTCCAGAGCGAAAAGAAAAGATTTTTTTATACTTACAACATTATAATCGATTCACAATAACTTCGAATGATTATGATTATTTGAATGCGATTCTGGTATGACTAACAGTTTCACACTCATTGTCCATTGACGTCCCTTTTTAAAACTGGACGGCCCAATGTAGTTAAAGTTATAAGGAAGTAATGACATAGTACATACAACAAAGACCTATATTTTTGATGATGATCGCAACTTCTTAGTTTCGGATTCTATTTTCGTCTTGTCTGTTTCGTCATGCCATGTCGACCAGCGTCGATTGCATCCACATTGAACGTAACCAACCTTGAACCTGCTACATACTCTTGAACTTGTCAAAACGAAGCACAGCGACCTCATTCATGTATTGCGGCTATTGACAGTGCTTCGCTCATTACCATGATTATGTCTGGTTCATAAAAAACTGATTATGGAATATTTGACGATCGAATAGCGTGGCGGCTAAATAATCTATTTGATGTCTTGAATTCGATTCCTTGTCGGGAGATATAAAATATGCGTAGGAATGTAAGTAAAATCGTGATTGTACGAAAATACAAATTATTGTCAATAGTATAATTTGTATGATGAGTAGGTAATTAAACGCATGGATACCTTGAAGTAGTCGTTATTTATTTATGTTTCTACAGATGAAGTGCTGTAATAAGTAGTAACTGTGTGCGTATTGACTATAAAATTTATAACGGAATTTCAGATAAATATTCAAGAGACTCGGAAGACAATTCATACGATAGAAACATGCTGAAGTGGGCACGTTCAAAGATGTCCGTCAGTTTAATTACATGCGATACGTTGTTTAAATAATTTATAGACTTGGCGTAATTTTGAGGTTTCATGTCCGCGCATCATGCGCTGTTTTAAGTTTGACGTCGATGTGTGTGTGTGTGTGTGTGTGTGTGTGTGTGTGTGTGTGTGTGTGTGTGTGTCTGTCTGTGGCATCGTAGCTTTCAAACGGAAAGACCGATTTCAATGCGGTTTTTCATTCGAAAGCCAGTTTCCTTAAGCAATTTCGTTTTACCTGTTTAAATTGTTTAGTTTATAAATCCAAGGCAATTTCATTCTATTGATCGCAAGAAACGGATGTAGATATGTTATATTAAAAATAATTATTTATTTATTTATTTATTATTTATTTATTTATTAGATTGTAATGTCATGTACATTTATATTAAAAGGTGTTAAGCATAAATTAGTCGGTCCATGACGCCCTGCAAGGGCACACAATAACAATTTATCACTAAAATCTAGGAATACAATATTTAAATGTCAATAGTTACTTAATATGTTAATTTAAATCATGCAATTGTATCGTATCCATTAAATTAAATTTAAATTAGCTACTATTTATGTCAAGGAGTTTTATAAAAAAGATAAAGACAATTAAATAAAAAGTGTAAAATGAAATAGGTAAAATCCGCATGTCAACCATTACATTAATAATTTAATAATGATAATAATATATAATTCATAGTAATAAAAAGTCAAGATTTAAATACAAAAATTTCAGTCTTAATTGAATTTATTCATAAAATCTTGCAGTCTCATCGTTTAAAAACTCGTTGACCGTATAATAGCATTTCTCAATTAAAAATGTCCTTAACCTATTCTTATATATAGTTATTCGTGATTCGTTTCTGATGGATTCCGGGATGTTATTTACTATTTGGATACATTTATACTGTGGACCCTTTTTAAACATGGCCAAGTTTGACTTGGGTAGTAGCAGTTTATTTTTGTATTGTGCCCTAGTTGTGCTAACTTCTTTGCTAGCCTTGAATAAATGTGCATGTTTTCGTACAAATAGGGCGCATTCTAATATATAAATCGAGGGTAAAGTTAACAGTTTGTATTTTAAAAAGTGCTGACGGCAGCTATCTGGTATACGGATGTTGGCTAGTATACGAACGCACTTTTTTTGCATAACGAACAGTTGCTGGGCCTCAGTGCTGCCCCCCCCACAAAACCACACCATACCGGAGCCAGGCGTAGGCATACGCGTAGTAGGCAGACAGAGCACATTCAACATCCGTGTTCACTTTCAGCACGCTCAAGGCATAGACGAATTTAGACAATTTAGTTTTTACATTTTGAATATGGGCTCGCCAGTCAACATTTGAGTCGATCGTTATTCCTAACAGCGTAAATTCTGACATGTGTTATTGGGATGCAGGAGTTCGTGGGCTTAGATGGCTCGGGAATATATTTAATTAAATTAGGGATAGGAGCGCAAATCAGACTTCAGCCATGTTCGATCAAAGACTGTTTTTATTTTTTAAATCTTGTTTATATAAGCTACTCAAGTTCACCACAGATAATGACACATGCCCCTTTTTAAGATAAATAAATTGACAGGATTGGGCTTTGACAGATGACATTGACAACTTACTGACATTGACAGTGACACATAATAATCACAACATAATATCGCTAAATAGGTTAGCTTTCAGAAAATGTTAGCATACAATTCACATAACTTATTATAACATACATTGAATTATTATTAATACTATTATTATCATTTTACAGTCAATATTTGAATTTGAATTAATTTCAGGTATATGTCTAAATAATTACAATTACATCAGTGGAAACCTCGTCAACTTATTACAATATATAATTTTGTTATACAGTTCTCAATAAAACTTATAAATCTAATTTACATGGTTTTTTTATCAATCTCCCTCTTGAGCTATATCGAGGTTCCTCGTTGTTAATACTAGGCGTTGACGAACAAGGTAAGTTCACATTGTTATCATTATTTTCAATTGTTTGATTCTCCTCACAAACTGTAATTACATTACTAGTTGGACTAATTTGACTTGACACATTTTGTTCAATTGACTGACTGGATATGAAACTTTCATTTTCTGAACTTGACGTAGAACAATTTTGACTTACATTTTGGTTATTTATTTGACTTGACTTTTGACACTGCTGTAAATAATCAGGTATGTAATAATATGTACGAATATCATCCCTTTCAACATCGTTTTGAGATTGACTTGACTTATATTTATTATGTTGACTGTACTTATGACTTTGAGACTCTGACTGATTGTTATTGTTAGTAAATATTCGACTAGACTGTGCCGGCTGAGACTTAGACATACCATGACTGGGATTGTTTGATTGATTGGCCTTGTTATACTCTTTGACTGACTCATTTACATGACTAGACCTAGACTCTGACTTTGACTTTGACTTTGACTTTGACAGGCATGAAGAGAATAATTTTATATGTTGGGTGTTGCGCCTATAGACAACTCCCTCCATATTTTTGACTAAGTAAGACCTAGGAAATCTGGTTTTAGACACTATAGTACCTTTCGTCCAACATTCATCCTTAGGACTTTTCTTGAAAAAGACTACATCATTAGGTTTAAATTCCTCTGGCAGCTTAGCACTTTTATTATAGTATGCCTCTCTTTTAGAAATTATATTTGACTTTTCTTTTAAATGTTCTGAAAATTTTACAACTTTCGGCTTTAGACTATCTAGATGTGTAGGTAATCTAGTTCTGAGTTTTCTAGACATAAGTAACTCTGCTGGTGACTTTAAATTTCCCCTTGGTGCTGTTCTATATTGTAACAAACCTAAGTGAAAATCTGTTTCTGACTGATGACATTTTTTTAATATATTCTTTATTATTTTCACAGAAATCTCTGCCAAACCGTTCGACCTAGCAAAATGAGGACTAGACTGAATGTGTTCTATGTCCCACATATTCAAGAATTTTTGAAATTCCTGAGAATTGTACGGCGGTCCTCCATCACTAACCAATTGCAATGGAATTCCATGTCTGGCGAAGATTGACTTAAGATGCTGAATTACTGTCTGACTTCTATGATCTGTGTTTAGTTGAGCTATTTCTATGTAATTCGAATAATAGTCTACAACTAATAAGAATTTTTTGTTATTGTAATCGAATAAATCAGTTGCCACCCTTTGCCATGGTAAGCAAGGCTGATCATGAGACAATAAAGTTTCTTTTGTTTTATTTTGACTATATGACATGCAAGTTTCACATTTTCTTACTTTCATTTCTATGTCATGATATATGTTAGGCCAAAAAACTAAACCACGGGCTAGATTTTTCGTTTTTTCTATACCCATATGACCTTCATGTAATATATTTAATATTTCTGAACGCATGGGCTTTGGAATCACTACGGACTGATTTTTAAAGACAATGTCATCAATAACATGAATCTCTTCCCGAATGTTCCAGTAGGGCAAAGTTATAGGGTCACATTGAGTCTTACTATTAGGCCACCCATTTAAATAATAGTCCTGTAACTTTAGCAATGTCACATCTGATTTAGTATGACATTTAATTTGTTGTAATTTATTCTGAGTTATAGCCAAATTTGAAGTTAGTAATTTTACCTGACAATCAATATTACTGTCCAATTCTTCGAAATTAAATTTCTCTATAGTTCTGTTAGATGATATTGGCGCTCTGGAAAGGGTATCAGATACATACATTTCCGTGCCCTTTGTGTATGAAACTATTAAATCATATGATTGTAAAGCAATCATCATGCGCTGAAGGCGAGCTGGGACATCTGACAAAGGTTTCTTAAACAAAGTAACTAAAGGCTGGTGATCTGTTTCCACCTGTATAGTTTTTCCATAGATATATTGATGGAATTTTCTACAACCGAAAAGTATAGCAAATAATTCACGTTCAATTTGAGCATAATTTTGCTGTGTAGTAGTTAATGACTTTGATGAATAGGCTATGGGGTTTTTGCCATGAAATATGACTGCACCCACTGCACTTTTTGATGAATCAACAGACATTCTAATTGGTTTATTGACGTCATAATGAACTAGTACTGGTGACTGACTAATAAGATTTTTTAATCGAATAAATTCTTTTTCATGATTATCTGTCCACTGCCAAACGTTTTGTTTTTTGAGTAAGCTTCTAAGTAAATTTGTCTCATTGGCTAAATTTGGTATGTATGAACCTAGATAGTTTACCATTCCCATAAAACGTTGTAAACCTTTGATATTTTCTGGTCTTGGCATGTCAAGTATAGCTTCGACCTTCGATGAATCAGCAGAAATACCATTCTTATTGAAAACATGACCTACATATGTTATTTCAGTTTTGTCAAACATACATTTTGATTTATTGAATTTTAAATTGACTTCACGGGCTCTTTTAAAAACATTTTCTAACCTTTCATTGTGCTCCGCTTGGTTTGAACCATGTACTAAAATATCATCGACAAATATGAGAACACCTGGTAAGTCCCCGAATAAGTCTGTCATCACTTTATGGAATATTTCTCCACTAGAATTTATGCCATAGGGAAGTCTTAAAAATTTATACCGGCCAAATTGAGTGTTAAATGTACATAATTGACTACTATCTTCATCTAACTGTATCATCCAATAACCTGAATTAGCATCTAATTTTGAAAATACTGACGCTCCCGCTACTTTAGAACGTAAGTCGTCTAATGTAGGATAAGGAAAGTGAGGTCTTTTAATAGCTTTGTTTAGACTTCTCGGATCTAGACAGATACGTAATTCACCATTCGGCTTTTCAATTGGAACAATAGCATTAACCCAGTCTGTCGGGTTTGTGACTTTTTCTATGACCTGCAACTTCTCCATTCGATCTAGCTCGGCTTTAAGCTTTGGATGTAAAGCATATGGTATTCTACGGACTGGACATACTTTAGGTGCAACACTTGTATCTATATGCAAATGAGCTTTATGTGGCAGACAACCTAAACCTTCAAACGTGTCAGAGTAGGTATTTACAATTGAGTTTACTGACCTTTGATCTTGTGATGTCAGTTCAAACAATCTTTTGACTATACCACAGTCTTCGCTCGTCTTCCAACCCAGTATAGTCGAACATTCACATTTCACAACCATGAATTGAATGTTAGCTTGCCTTTCATTGTCAAAAGTACATGTCAGCATCACGGTACCTAAATTATCTACAAGTTGTCCTGAAAATGTGAAAATTTTATTATGTGATCTATGAATTGGAATTTTTATTTTATTTGTATTCTCTAAACATTTGATAGTATTTAATGAAATTACATTTATGTCTGCACCTGTGTCAATTTGACAGCTTAAAATTTGATTGTAACATTTTATTTCAATTTTCCAATTATTTTGACTAGATTTAACATTATTGACATTATGATTAATTGATCCAATTATAAATTCAGAATAATTACAGTTATTTTCTTCAATATGAACATTTTCTTTTGGAGAATTATTATTATGACTAGAAATAGAACTTACTTTTTTGTCTTTGTAAAAACAGTACTGCGCGAAGTGGTTTGGTTTTCTACAGATGGCACAAGTCTTGCCCTGCGCTGGACATCTGTAGCGATGAACTTGTCCACACCTCTTGCATATTGTGTTGTTGAAGCTGGTCCTGGCTGCTGAACTGCTTCTTCGGTCTTGACTCTTGGACTGGTTCTGGTTGGGTCTTGATCTTGACGGGCTTCTAAATTTTTTTCTTGACGTGTGTCTTGGTGTTGACGTACGATTGGTGATTTGCTGTACTTGACTCGATTCTTCGTGTTCTTTAATGTGTTTCGATCTTTTTCCGGAAAGTTCTATAGTTTTCGCTATTGTGACGGCTTCATTTACATCTTCAATATCTTCTTTTTGCAATAGTTTTTCTTTTATATGCTGGTTTTTAATACCTATGACGAACATATCTTTGACAAGTGACTCTTTCAGATTGTCGAACTTGCAACTTGCTGCCAAGTTATTTAGTGTGGTCACATATTCGTCAAGGGATTCTTCCTTTTGGTATCTTGTGAAAAAATTGTACCTTTCTACTGTGGTGTTCTTACAAGCATTGAATTTGTTGTCAAATTTTTCCAAAATTTCCGTTAAAGTTACCGTTGACCGTTGAACGTTAAATGAGTCATAGATTTCTAGTCCCTCGTCTCCTATCGCGTTGAGCAAAATTGCAACCTTCTTCTTTTCCGTGAGCTTCTCGAGATCGTTAGCATCACAATAAATTTCGAATTTTTGTCTCCATTTTCTCCATTTTTCTGAATTTGAGCACTCCGACGATGAGTCTCCGTTTTGAATTCCCAGACGTAACGGTTTTAGTCCGTTGGCTAGTATGACATTTTGTGTTTTTTCTACTTCTTGCGGCATTTTCTTCGTTTTCTTTTTGATTTTCTTTTTCTTCTGACACCATGTGTTATTGGGATGCAGGAGTTCGTGGGCTTAGATGGCTCGGGAATATATTTAATTAAATTAGGGATAGGAGCGCAAATCAGACTTCAGCCATGTTCGATCAAAGACTGTTTTTATTTTTTAAATCTTGTTTATATAAGCTACTCAAGTTCACCACAGATAATGACACATGACACTTCTTCAATTTTAAGATCTTTAGCTAATAATTTTAATTCTAACGGTGCTTTCTGTTTTGGTCTAAATTGAATAATTTTTGTTTTTTTGAGGTTTATCTCTAGATTATTGTCTCCAAGCCATTCTGCAAGAATATTTAGTGTATGTTTTAGTTTTGAGTTACAATCAGTGCTGCTAGTGCCATTAAACAGCAGTGATACGTCGTCAGCGAACATAACACATGCCGTATCCGAATCCAGAACCTCCGGCAGGTCGTTGACGTAGACCAGGAACAGGAAACACGCGCATATACTTCCCTGTGGAATAGAGCAAGTAGTGCGTCTCATATCAGACGATATTGCCGTTACCTCTCTAGTGTCGTTATTAAAGTAATCAATCTGCACGAACTGCCTACGATTTCGAAGGTAAGATTGAAACCAGCTATATGCCGAACCCCGTATTCCCATGTTATACAATTTAGTTAGAAGGATATCGTGGGCGTTGCGTCTTACTCTCATTATTAACAAACAACTAGGTCTTATGTTAGCGTGCACATATTACGGTCTAAACTCTAGAATAATGTTGATACTCGTAGGTACTTTGCGTCCGTGTTTGTTACTTTTTGCAAATATTACCTATACATACATACATACATAAATGAAGAACCTATTTATCCCTTACGGGGTAGACAGAGCCTAAGTAACAAGACCTAAAGGCCACGTATAGCATGCATGAATACGGGCGTATAGGTGTAAGGGGGAATCAGAATAGTGATGGGTTGCTAGCCGTATCGCATATAACATGATTCCTCAGATTTTCGCCGTTTCCCTCGATGGGCTTTTAACATCTGCGCGGGAAGAGAAGCAACTGGTAGGTACATTCTTTACTCACAAACTAGCATGGAAGAAACTCTATAACCAATCTCTGAATAATAAATACGTACCGTCAACTGGGGTGACTTTGGTAATTTTGGGGCTACTTTGATCGTTTTAAAATTGCTATAAAATGGATATTATCCATAGCCGGTGAATGTTTGGCATGTAGACGCAAAGGTGATCGACGAAGACATAGATTGGAAGCAGTAAACGCAAATAAAAATAATTGTTTTGTCATTAAAACTACTTTTTAAAGTCACCCCGTAAATCAAAGTCACCCCAGTTGACTGTACATAAAGTTTTAAAAGATTCACAGTAAATAAAAATAACCTTTCAACATGAAACTACCGTGAGACTCGCACATAATTACAACACACCGGATAACTCACGTATAAAAGCCGAAGTATTGCTCCGACATTTGTTTCGGACTATTCCGTAGCCCTTCATCAGAGAGCGCTCGCCCCGGCGGCAGCGAAACGAACACGACGAAGAATAAATGAAGAATTAATGACTGAATGATGAAGGGCTACGGAATAGTCCGAAACAATTGTCGGAGCAATACTTCGGCTTTTATACGTGAGTTATCCGGTGTGTTGTAAAAATAACCTAATCATCAGCGGGATACCTACGTATATACGTGGCATGACGCATGCAACTGCGTCGAAATATCGATAACTCGTTAAAAGATAATCGCAGTCTCACCGTTGACAATTAGTTATCTAACTAATATTATAAATGCGAAAGTGTATGGATGGATGGATGGATGTTTGTTTGTTACTCAATCACGCCAGAACGGCCCAACGGATCTGGATGAAATTGGGCACATAGATAGAGAAAAGTCTGGAATAGCACAAAGGCTACTTTTTATCCCGGAAAATTGCGTAGTTCCCGCGGGATAGCGATAACCGAATTCTTTGTAGACGAAGTCGCTGGCAACAGCTAGTAAATACATAGACATAAAGTTTTAAAAGATTCACGGTAAATAACCTAATTATCAACGGGATATGTATGTATATTTGGCATGACGCATGCAACTGCGTCGAAATATCGGTAACTCGTTAAAAGATAATCGCAGTCTCACCGTTGACAATTAGGTATGTCTCATAATACACAAATATTGCTATCGCTTTCAGTTCTTTTTTTTAGATATTAAGAATCAACTTAGTGTAATGTCAGCCGGTTTTGATAATCTATTTAAAGGTGAATGTCGTGACTTTTGTTAACGGCTTGTTAGAGATTGATAGCTTTAATTAAGTGCACTTCTCGACTTAAGTGGCTTATAAATGTAGGACCTTTAAATCAGCTTAGGTTTGAAAGGGTAATTTTTCGTTATCCTTTCAAAAACGAGGTATTAAGTCCAGGAAATGTCTGCGTTCTGATAAGACCGGGAGAATTACTTGACATTTAAGTGTGTTCATCGCATTACACCAATCATAATAATGATGTAGTTTTATTTGTTGTTGTTATTGAGAATTTGTTGGGGTCTCGGGGGCGATTTCTAAACTCACACTTGTGAAAAAACCACTCAATTTTGGAGTTGCGGCAAAATCTTTAGTTTCCCTATCGACAGTTTTAATTGAAAAATTCCATCGATACTAGGTAGGTATCGATAGTTTATTTGTCGTCAAAGATCAATGCTAACCTAAACTAACTAACCTAAACCTGTTTACCCTGTAAGGCATAAAGACGTGATTTATGTATGTATGTATCAATGCTATCGACGTCTATCGAAACAATATAGATAGGGGACTCTCGAGCGGCAATTAACACTGCTCAATTTGTAATACGAGTTGAGCAATATTACAGCTCTACTCGTACCTATATAATTTTGTTAACTCGTCGAAAATTTCATCCTATCATAGTGTATTTTATTTTAATATCAACGCCATAATTATTGTCATGCAATTTCGCAGACCACAATTGATTTAGCAATATGTACTTACACCCAGTTATCCGTTTTAGAATAGTTTACAGGAGCGTTTGCTAGGAATATACCTACAGTTCTCTTTTAGAAGCTTTTTAAACACCGAGCTACAAAAGCAAGGTAATCGTGAAACCCTAATGCAAATGGTTCTCTATTGTTTGCCCGAATTTCATTTGCCATAATTTTATATTCCATAACGATATATATGCCATAATGATCATTAGCCATATTTTCATTTGCCATAATTTTCAGGTGCCATAACGATACGTTTGCCATAAATTTCGTTTTTCCTATTATCATACAACCTAATATCATTTGCCATAAAATTCAAATGCCATAATAATTATTTGCCATAAAAAACCCAGAATTTTGATTCTTGTAATAATAATAATAACTAATTAAAAATGTTATTTTTTTACTACGGGTTGTGTTAATTATCTACGTTTAACAGAATGACATGTGTAGAAAACAAACAAAAATATGAACTGAATGACCCTGAGGCGAAGCCGACGGAGCTCCGCTTCGCGTAGCTCCTATTCCGCCTAGTTTTGGCGCTTCGCGCCTTGACGCCATTCTAACCTAACCTAACCTAATTAATTGACCAGGCATGTGGCTATTGAGGAGGGCTTTGTCCCCCGAGCCCCCCGAGCCCTTAGAGATGCTTCTATTTCAGCTCTGAGGGTCGCAAGAAACCTAACGAACCTACCGTGTTTCGGTAGCAGTAAATTTCAACAGTCTGGATCTGTTTTTTCCTTAATTATGGCAAATGATTGTTATGGCATGAAATATTAGTGATTTTGAAAGTTATAGAAAGTAAAAATTTTGGAAAGTGATATTATGGTATCTAATATTAGGGATGTTGAACATTATGATGTTTGAGTATTATGGCATTCAAAAATTATGGCATGTGATATTAGGGCAAATGAAGGTTATAGCCAGTGACCATTATGGCAAATGAAATTAGTACAAATGAAATTATGGGAAATGGAGGGATCCCAATGCAAATCACCAGAACGTGTATATATTATACCCTACTAATAATTATATTTGTGAAAGTTCGCATGAATAGATGTTTGTTACTCAAGCACGTCAAGACGGCTGAAAAATTCTAGATGAAACTTATTACAGACATTGATTGCAGTCTGGAATAGCACAGGCTACTTTTATCCCTTTTGTATCTGTGAAATAGTGATAAATTAATTGTTCGCAGACGAAGTCGCGGGCAACAGCTAGCGGTTAAATAAATTACAGTGATATTATTAAAGATTGTATAATTGTCAGAGGAACATTCAGTATCCAACCTATTATTATGAGTTGCATACAAACGTACAGTAAAGAGACAACCTTGAACGTGATGCGGTGCTCAATTAACTGTTGTCAGCTAGACTGTGTCACTTTTAGTCAATTTAACATTGATAATTGAAGCGTTTCTAATCTTAATAAGATTGATTCCAGCTGACATTTAATTACACATATTGTGTGGTTTTGAATGTTGTAAGCGATTGATGAAAAATATGAAAGATCACGGCCGAGATTCGTTATAAATACATTTTTATGGCTTGATTCAAATATTGAGTTTATTTATTTATAAGCCTTTTTATTCCGAATTCGCTACAATTCCAGTAAGTACATGTTGTTGTTGTTATTGTCGTTTGTTTTTATTTATTTATTAAATTGTCGCGAAATTCGGCGTGCCTCATGGCATAGGCCTCCTCCGTGTATTGGAGGGTTTGGGCTATAGTTCCCACGCGCGCCCAGTGCGGATTGGGAACTTAACACACACCATTGAATTTCTTCGCAGATGTGTGCAGGTTTCCTCACGATGTTTTCCTTCACCGAAAAGCTCATGGCAAATTACAAATGTAATTTTCGCACATAAATTCCGAGAAACTCAGAGGTGCGGAGCCCGGGATTTGAACCCACGACGCTCTGCTTGAGAGGCCACAGGTCAAACCACTAGGCTACCACGGCTTTTTTTGAATTGAGTTCATAGCAGTCTTTAATTCGTTAGAAAAAAGAAGTATTTTGTTTTTCGAATCCATTTTTAGCGTTTCGTATGACAATACGCAAGGCATGGTTCGAGCCCGGCACGATGTATTTAATGTATTTTCATTCTTACCTGTCCTATTTGGTAAACAAAATTCTAACCTTAAAACGTCTCATTTTTGTTATTTTTTAACTATTTCATCGTATATAAAGGAACTGGAGATAAAATATCAGCAAAATTATGTACAAAATATTGCCTCAGGGTTATTTGATAACATAATACAGTATTCATTACAAAAATTTGCACATTGAGGTTAGAATTTTGTTTGCCAAATAGGACAGGTAAGAATGAAAATACCTTACCTAATGTGAATCATTAGCTAGCATTTCGCATTACTTTTTCTGATTCATTCGTTATTTTGTACCTACACTTTATACCATCATTGCCTACAATTTTATTTTAGCCTCCGACGCAAAAAGAGAGTTGTTATACCTAAGTTTGACGTCGATATTTGTGTGTGTGTGTCTGTCTGTGGCCTCGTATGGACCAATTTCGATGCGGTTTTTTTCATTGTGGTTCCATGTTTATTGAAAATCGGTCCAGCAGAGTAGATTTTCGCTCTATTCCAAAAAGTAAGGCATTTTAGGCATACAATTTGTAATATTCTTTTATTTGTTTAATGATTACTCGATTAAAGTGGAGTTTTTGAAAAAATTTCCACGCGCGGTATCCTCAAAACAGCTCTTAAAGCGATACAATTGTTTGTTCCGGCAAATTTTCAAGGGACTGTTGTTATATTATAATCTCTTTATGTTTTCGCCGCTAACATTGAATACGCACGAGTACGACCACAATATCAAAATGTATTTGAGTACCTATTGCAAATTTCATCAATAATATATTTGACGAAAACGTCGAATATATTTCCCTATAAAATTAATTGAACAGAATCATTGTAATTTTACTGAAATAATAATGTATTTGTAAAACACTTAAATTTAACGTAGGTAATTCGTAGCTTACAATATTTCAATGCGCGAGCTGTTTCGAGCAAAATAATGGAAAAATGGATTCACATTAAAAAAACTGGCTACGAATCCAACGGACACAGCCTTATTTTAAAACCAGATATGCCGTGCAGATTTTAAAACGCAGTAAGTGGCATTTTGAGTGATTTCTGTTTATTAGTGATTCGGAATCAGTGCATCGAAACGCACACATATATGAAATCGGTTTTTTGGTCCGGAGCCTCCTTCGAAGCCTCTACGAGCAGTATGTCAAAGTGCTCAGTAAATAATACACCGTAGCACTAACTAAAATGCAGTAAGAAACAACTTACTTTATTGGAACTGTAAAGATACAATTTACGCTCATCTGTAATGCCATTTAAAATGCAGTGATTAGGCAACTTACTCTTAGTAAGTCAGTAATCATTGAAAAATAAAAATAATATATTCTATTTAAATCGCAGTATGCGTCAAATTTACTGCGTTTTACTTTGTAAATGAAAGTTTTTTTTTACTTTGTACTGCGATTTTCACGGCGGATAAAAGTTTTACTGCTTTTTAGTCGGTATTCGCTAATCGTACGAATATATAAGTCTGCAATCTAAATCGCAGTATACGTTGACTTGCTGCATTTTAGTTGGTAAATCAATATTTTTTAATGTTTGTACTGCGTTTTGGCCTTACTTACTGCGTATTATTTAGCAATTGGTTGCTCAGTGGAGGCTCGGACGCCGTACGAGCAGGATAGTTTAGGCATTTTGTGATTCGAGGACTGCCGCGCATTCGAGGTAAGTACATAGGTATACTTGAAATTCAGTTATTTACATATTATTAACGCCTTGATTTGTATTGTGCACGTGTCACAAGGATATTATGCGTTTTATTTGATTGACTCTAAACAAACAAAAAATTGGTTTAAACATGAGACTATCGTGAGACTCACTCATACTGAAAATAAACGGATCGCTCGCGTCTTGAAGCGAGTTTGGCTTGACATGTTTCGGGCTGGTCCGTGGCCCTTCTTCCCGGAGTCCCCGGAGTGTGTGCGTCTGGCAGCCGCCGTGACGTGTTACTCCGGGAAGAGGGGCTGCGGATTGGCCCGAGGCATGTAGAATTGGACTCGTTTTGGACGTCCTTTTATTTTAACTATAAAAAATTGGATATTTAAATAACACTGTAGTATATATGCAATGTTAGTACATAAACTAAATATATTTTTAAAAAAATCTATACACCTAATTTACTGTCTAATTTGTTACATTAATAAAAGGCCCATAGTTCTAATGCATGTTTGTTTGTATAGGTATGTTTGATACCTTCTGTTTTTCTCTTTTCGTTCCATTCTCTGTGGTATAATTCTTTGACATCAGATTTTATTTTGTTTTCAGAAATAAGAAAATGAACTCAAGATCGAGAAAAATTCTAGCAATTATAAATAACTTACAAAATTCCGAAAAAGAACTCGGTCAAGTAGCTCAGAAGCCATTAAAGAAAAATGGTAGTCGTCAAAATGTGTTATTCATTAAGTCTGATCTCAGAACTAAGTTCCTAGTTTTATTTAGGTCACAATTGTTTTGTTTTTTATTTTATATAAGTAAGCAGTATTATTCTAAAACAATGTACCTATCATTGATGTCAGTAAGGCTGATTGTTTAGTTTTGTTACTGTTTTAATTATACGTAAATAAAAGGTTATAGAAACAATTAAACGTTGTGTATTATTTTGACTTTATTCTCAATTTAGACTGAAAGTAATTAAAAGTTTTTAATGGTAATCATTCATTACTAGCCAAAAATAAAATGTTATACAATGAGTTTTATTTATACATAATGATGGTGACTAATGATACCGATTAAAAAATAATTGTAGAATGTGAATTTTACTCAGTCATTTTATACATTTTTACGCTCAATTTCCCTTACAATAAACAGTAAAATAACTCGTAGCATTTCAAACGATTGCTTCGTTCTAACTAAAATGCAGTAAACATGATGAACTTACTGTACTTTACTCTGCAAACACGATTCAACTATTGCAGTATCAAGCTTTTATACTGCGTATTATTTGGTATTCTAAAAGTTTTTTAGTAAAAATATGTCAGCAGTAACAGCTCAGATTTTCTTAAAAACCTCCTCTCATGCGTAATATAAGTCTGAGGATGTTCTTTTTTTTCGTAAATAATCCTTGTAACATTTACGCTATAGTTAAAGTGTAAATTTAGCAAAATTCTTCGAAATAACGAAGAAAACGAAGTTTGAAGTAGTTTTTTGCGTTTATCTCGAAACAGCATTTTTGCACTTACTGCGTTTTAAAATCTGCACGGCAGAGATAAGGTACTACTCTAGCAACCATTATGCGTAACGTAATAATATATACATGATAGCGAGCAGAACAGACTTTCTGTATTTATACAACTGCTGTATGATGCATGCCTGCAACTACTGTTCCCATAATTAAAAATTTCATGTAATTACTAACACTAAAATAAGTTATCAAATGTTACTAACACAATGATCGTTGTTGGTCGTAAATAAAATTATTATTATTATTATTATTATATACATACACACACATACACAAATCAAGTCTTTATTCCTTACGGAGTACACAGAGCTTAAGATGACAAGACCTACAGGCCACATTTAGCAAGATTGTATTGTTCTTGGTTGTTGTTTGTTTATGCGTAATAATTGCGTACAGTCGCCATCAGATATATCGTAGCAGGCGAGGTCCTCAAATAATTCGGAGCAGCCTTAAATTTCAATAAATTCGTTACACTCTAAGGTTAATAACATCAGAACACGCAATTAGTCATAAATAAAGTAGCAGCGACTTTTCAATAATATCGTGACGTCACAGATCGTCAAAGGTATCGATGCAGACAGGCTGACCATAAAGATCGGAACATTTTTTGAAAATATACCTTAACTTTGTGACAAACAGTTTAAATTACAGTGTGTTTATAATGAAATTAGTTTTATAAAATAGAACTACATGCTTTGACTTATAACAGCAGAAGAAGAGAAATTTTATTCGTAAAAAAAGTATTTGGCAATTTAGTGGCCAGTAACAATTTACACATTATACAACAAAAAAGGTTTTATGTTACTAACACAGTGAATTATGCATGCAGACGCGTAAACTATATAGGTGACATATATTTCAATATGGCATGACGTTTGAGCCTTATTTGTATTTTGTTTGAAATTCGAATCTATTATTATATACGTAAGGTTTATTTTCCACAAATGTTCCGATATTTGTGGTCAGCCTGACTGTTTCGATACCTTTGACGATATGTGCTTCCTGATATTTTTAGCTCATTGAACGTCCCGAATTTATTGAAAAGTCGCTGTTCTTATATTTATGACGGATTGCGTGTTCCGATGTTATTAACCATATCTAGTGTAACGAATTTATTGAAATTTAATGCTGCTCCGAAATATTTGAGGACCTCGCCCGCTACGATATATCTGATGGCGACTGTACCTATAGAAATTGTGAACAGGAAAACTAATCAACTGAAACACCGTTCAATTTTCTTTTGATTTAATTTTGATGTAGGTAACTGTTTTGTTATTTTTTTTATTTTATTCATTCAGTATAAAAAATACATTACATATAAATGTTAAGTTAAGACAATACGACCAACCTTGTCTTTTGTACGCTCAACTCATTGTTCAGCGCAACCAACATACGTCAGTGTAACTATCTACATTTTGCAGAATAGTTGTAACTGCTGTAACTAATAATGAGCAGAACTAATTGGAGCTGGGTTCCCGCATGTGTCGCCGACGACAATTTCAGGCTAGTGTTGCCAGCTCCAGAAGATTCAAGTCGCTAAATGTCAAAATATTGCAGAGAGAAGGGGAGGGGAGGCTTAACCAATCAATGAAAGTTTTGCCATTTTAATAAATAATGCGGCAGGAAAGATTTAAGAATTGTCATAAAACTGGTAAAGCTTACTTGGCCGGACGTAACGTGACGTAAAACGTAACCATCTACTGCTTGAAACCATAAAAACATACAAAAGTGAAACGATCCCAAAAGGTCGCCAGATAAAATTCTCCTACATAATTCGTCGCCAAAACCTTTTTGTCGCAACTCCTTGAGTAAAAGTCGCCATTTTTAGCGACAGACTCGCTAAATTGGCAACACAGTTTCAGACGCAAAATTATGTTTCATCTCAACATGTACACACGTCTAGGCGAAACAATGTATAAATTTTGCGTAGGAAACTTGTAAATGCAGCTGCAGATCTGTGCAGAAGCATTTTGCGTATGAAATCGGTCTAATTAGAGATTAGAGCGAAAACATACTCTACATTTGTGTTCAGTTCAAATAAGATGACAAATAAACTATAATTAACATATAATGTTATGTTGAGATGAATCTAGATCGGAGTTAGTAATTGCAGTAGATAATTACAAAGCACCGATAATTATGTAGCACACAAAGCTTTACTACAATTATCTTTCCTTTGTTCAAAGGCTTCAGAACCTATGTTAAGGTTTTACACCGTTTTTTTAAATCAAAACGAGCTGTTGCCCGCGACTTCGTCCGCGCGGGATTATGTAGCGAAAATCCTTAAACAAATAATAATTTTTAAGTTATCATTATGTGTACTAACACATTGATCCGTTGTTGGTTGAATAAAATATTTCATTTCATTTAAACAATCTTAATCCAGCCCTGTGCAAACACATTTCTTATATGCCGTTTTCTACTTACAAGCTAACTCTTCTTGTTCAATCAGGTATATATTTAGTTCAAAAAATCAAAGACTTTCATACAAACGTGCGGGGACCCTAAACTTAGCTTTTTTTTTTTTTTTTTTTTTTTATGTGAATAGGATGGCAAACGAGCAAGTGGGTCACCTGAGCTTTGAGCTTTTATCGACGAGATTCAAACTCTTCGAAATAATGCTAGCAAATCCATCAGAAATTATGTCCAATCATATTTGGAATTCAGTAATAGAGATATTGGCTCTTTATTGTCAAATATGTTCTTCCCTAGCATGAAAAATATTGTTACATTTTCTGTTGTTATCGTACATAATAAAGAATCTCATAATGTGGATATTTCTCAAGATTGTCCCATCGAAAGTCAATCAGGCTATGATCGTATAAGGAAAATAGGAAACAAATGATAATGCACGGGGAGGGGGTGGAACCATTGAAAATGAAAACGAAAAAATGAAAAATGAAAAAGTCTATTATATAAAAACATAACAATCAGTGTATCTTCGACTCTGGACATTACATAGGTAGTTTGAATTTAGAAAAATATGTGGGGATACTTTGTTGAATAAAATAGGTAATGCGAATAGTTGCGTACTTTGTTGATGACAATGGTTTATTAAAAGCTATAGTATTTAGCCTTGTGGTTTGATTGCCTTTAAAGCGCAGGGTCGTGGGGTCGAAGCCACGGGTTTTAAGAATAAGAATAAGAATAAGAATAAGAATGTTTATTGCAGAAAATGGGTACATACAAGATGGTATATTGTTATTGTATTGATGGGTTTGTTGTTGGTAAGATGGTTTTTTGAAATTTATGTGCGAAAACACATTTGAAATATGCTTTCCAGTGAAGGAAAAGATCACTAAGAAATTTTCAAAGTGTGAAGCAGTTCGATGTTGTGTATAAAGTTCCCAATCTGCACTGGGCCCGCGTGGGCATCACAGCCCAAGCCCTCTCCTTCTGAGGGGAGGCCTATGCACACAACTGGGATGTAGTAATTAGCCTAGAGAAGATAATGATTGATGACGATGAAGGTTGTGGTGACTCTTTACAAGTTATAACGACCAACGATTGCGTTGGCACTAGGAGCGGTCGTGGTTTATTGCTTTATAAATTTATAACTAAACTATCAAATAAATTATAAACTCGTAAACGTTGATAACAATAATAAAATATTTATGTAGTAATAATCATGAACCTTTTTATATTCAACGCGTAATAGGCCCCCAACAATACGTTACATACTACAGTAATACATTCTTCTTCTTCTTCTAATGAATGTGTTAGAAGGGGAAGGGCTAGACTAGACGAACGTTTTGACACAAGGTCAGGTCAGGAGCCTAAACCTACAAGCAAGTATGAAGAAATTGATTACTGTTGACGAAGCGAAATAGCTATATCAGGATTGCAGCAATTGGAACGAAGTAGTCTCTACCTACGCCTATGGGAAATAGGCGTGACTGTATTTATGTATTAAACATTAATTTAAGCTAAATGTGTGAGCTTGTCCAGTTTGGGAATCCACGCTTTAGACTTATTAACGCCTAAACAAGTTTAGCGGTGTAATCCAGTCCAAAGTACCTGGACATTAATAAGGGCGGAAGGGTCGTGGGGTGACATTTTATGCCATTTATTTGTCGTTGCCTGACGCTTAAATAGCGTCCGTGTTTTACTTTAATGAACTTAAATGAAACCTTTGCCTAATTGCTAACTTTACGTGGAGCAACGTGCATAAACCAGCCTTAGGGCTCTTTGAACCCTTCACCTTTGTTTATTTGTATTTTTGGGTAAATTTTTACTTCATTGCGCACTCGACTTTTTTTGAAATTTGATTTCTTTTCGGTTTTTCTACTCAGAATGACGAGCTCTGTCGATACTAATAGGGGAAAAAACGTCCCAGAATGTCCATACATTTTGTGCTCTGAATTTTTGTGTAGGGATTTACCAATAGAAAAATCAAAGCAGCAATTCAGCCTGAGTAACACCATTAAACACCTTAATGTTTCTATTTCATGAAGTATTACAAGGTCGTAAATGGAACACTGCAATTTCCTTGTTCTTAAATACGAAACGAACATTCACTTGGGACGAAATAAAAATCTATATTCGTCGACTCATTCCAGCAGCGACTGAATTTCCTCATGAATTTTTCATAGCAGGTTGACCATCATTTACATACTGTAGTTAAGAGACTTCAAAGCTATGGAAAGCAACTTTTACCGAAGTATTCATCATTATCATCTCCAGCCTATGTACGTCCTACTGCTAGGCACAGGCCTCCTCTCAGAATGAGAGGGCTTGGGTTGGGCTGTAGTTTCCATGCGAGATTAGTATGGATTAGGAACTTCTTCATTCTGAGAGAAGATATGTGCCCAACAGTGGAACGTACAGGCTTATGAGGATGGCAATCCATAAAATTCAAAAATTCGTATCATTGTTTACTTACTTTCGAGCGATACGCTGTCAAAAATCAGGCCTCTTATTTCCATTTTTTCGAAAACAACATAAAGATTAAGTCCAAAAGTTGAATACAGACTTAACAACACCTGCTGTGCTTACGTCAAAAACATCAACGAAAATAACTCCGTACAAATCTCGACAACTTTCATTGGAGAATATTTCATGATTCTCCGGAAAGGATTATGCAAATCAATAAATAAAATATTGCTCCGGAGTAGACGCGGGAGAGAAATTGGATGTCGTCTTGAGGAAAAAATTCCTCGCGGAACAGGAATTCCATAATATTGTCCAATAAAGAATGCCTTCGTAGTCTTACGAGTTAGGTGCCGCTTAGCAATGGATTCGTTCTGAATTCGAACAAGATTGTTATAAAAGTTCTCTTTGATTCCCGGCAAATTTAACGTTACACTGATTTTGTACGAGTTACTTTTGTGTTTACTTTACTAGGCGTTACATATGGATGTTATCAGTCATGACTATGAGCTTGAACAAGACTACAAACAAACTGTTGGCGTCAAGTACTGACTGTCTGGTGTTTTTATGACGTCAGCAGTGGTTCAACACATTGCTCCTTTGATTGCTCTGCAAGATGCTTTTCATCTCTCATACTCTGATATCGGAAAGTAGGTCATTGATTATCTAGATAGCGAGTTGAAACAACACAATCATCGCGTCCCTTGGGTTGAATGAAAGTAATTTGAAAAAAAAATATATCTCAACCCTTCATAGCTAATCCAAATGAGGTACATAGCGATGGAAATACGTATTATACAGGCATGTAATCTATGTTTTATATAATCACTAGCGACCCGCCCCGGCTTCGTACGGTATATTATGCATGTATTATACATATAAACCTTCCTCTTGATTCACTCTATCTAATAAAAAAAACCGCATCAAAATCCGTTGCGTAGCTTTAAAGATTTAAACATACAAAGGGACATAGGGACATAGGGATATAGGGACAGAGAAAGCGACTTTGTTTTATACTATGTAGTGATTTATACAAATTGTTCCTTTTTAAACTGTTCCCTTCTAGACCCTCTCACTACACAGATCAGCAACAATAATACCCTTTAACCAGTAAGTAGTTATTTTCAGGTAATTGGGTCAGTTATTGGTGATCCCAGACTTCAGTTTAACCACACTTGGTCTAGGTTCGCCAATAATGGCAATTTGTACGCCAGCACTTCAGCCAATCTAATTTGGACAATGGCACCGCACGATTGCGAACATATCTACATCTCGTTCGCACACAAGGCCTTGTTTCGTATTGATGGTCCAGTGAACTGGGTTGCGGCTGAAAACAATGGTCAATGACCCCGGGTACAATGTCAGTCGCGTAATGGGCCGGTACACTGCCTGATACTAAGCTAACCCGTTTCTAAAGTCTAGTTTACACCTGCAACAAAATGTGTGCAAGTTGTGCTAGGCGCAGGCTGTAAGAAGATGTTCAAACAAACTTTTTAGAAGCCACTGTTCAGTGTGGTCTACGCCTTACGGCTCATTCTAAAACCTTTCATAAAATCAGATGCGAAGCAATCAACGTTAATTTTATATTTATGAATATTGCCTTCAATTAGATAAAGTGCTAGCAACACTAAACAATTATTAAACGTGTGCAAGAATAGAGTTGATTTAAGCGTTTGATTTTGATCCAATTTGTTCTTGCTATGTTTAATTTGACAGCAATAAGCCCTTATTGAGTCGATTAGCAGGATTTTTAACACCATAATATGCCCATTTATCTCAGTTTTAACCATGTCACTTGGACCAACTGTAGATACCTGTCTAACTTAAAATGTTACCTATCAAATAAAAGGAAATTTTAACTCATCTTTGAAGGACTTTGCCCCTTTTTTCATTTGGCTATTCAATAGAGTTTAAATGAGTTAGGAATGCTTAATAGATAAAAAATAAAATAAAAAAGCCTTTTATTTCCTACTAGGTTATCATGCAAATGTCTAATATAATAAATATAACAATTATAGGTTTATGTTGCAATCTTAATGAGATACGTCCGTTTTGTTTTATATGAAAAAGATGCACAGAAAGGCTGGTGAACTGATAATTAAATTTACTTCCATTGACTGTGTAAATTGGTAATAAATAAAACTGAATAGAGAAGCTTTTATCTATGATTGCATCGCTTCCATCAAGTAGGACAAGAGCAGTGAATTAAAATCGTATTCATTTCATCGGGATTTTATACGAGGGACTTTACTATTTATTACCTTTATGTTTTTTTTTACTTAAACCGACTAACTGGCAAACAATCGACTGACTTGAGTGGCCTTCGCGATCTATGGACAACTGCATTTGGGACTTCTAATACGTTGCTAGCTTCAAAAAAAATGCACTCGCGCCTTTTAAAGACTCCCGTCTTGTAGCAAGTTGGGAAAACCTCAGCTTCAACGGTTACATACTTTTTTAACCGACTTCATTATGAAATAGCAAACGACTCACTGGCTTTACAGCGGCTTACTAGAGGATTACGAATGCGTTGCTGGCCTAGAGGGCTATGGTGGAATACATCATGTTCTAGTAATTGCACCGGTCGTCTTCCCCACGCCGGAATCTAGCCAGTACAACCACAAAATTAGCGAGCAAGATGACAGTAGAGATCCGGATGGATCCTGCAAAAGGTCCTACCAACCGCAAAACGGACAGAATTGCAAGTAGGTAAATAAATAATTCACCGTACAAATATTCCTGTGAAATTGCGAAAGACCGCAAGAGCTTAAGTGTTCTAAACAATATTGGCTTGCGAGCACCATAAATAGAAGACGAAGAGGCGCTTGAGCATTGAAGGGCTCTCAACTTGATACCGGCCCGGAATCGGAAGAGTGGCTAATCGTGTTACTATATTTTTAAAGTAGATAAATAAGGGCGTTTAAATTAAAACCAATTGCTTTGCCTTATTAAAAACCGCAGATAAAACGATAAATTGTGCAAGTCGCGCGAAATGCGACGTTAACTTGAGGGCTTTGTTCACCCACTGTGGAACGCTGTCATAGTGAAACGATTGTTTTTTAGTGTATGAACATATTGTCAAGGATTGCTAATGTGAATACGACAGTGGCTCAACAATTCAAGCCCTCTAGCACAGGAGCTGAAAACATGCTCTGCCGCCGCGGGTTATTTTAAACTCCGACGCAAAAAGAGGGGTCTTATAAGTTTGATTTCCATAAATATTTTTGCTACGAAAAGGATAAAAGTGTACTCTAATAATTAGAGTCAATCCATAAACACGTAGCCGTTAACAATCTATACCAATTTTCCGTTAATAATGCAGCAGGCTACATGACTGGATGCCATTTGGAATAATGTCATACTTTAGTCATGATAGTTCATTTTCGACCAAAATTCGTACTTAACAGTAATGTCACGGTTATACGATTTCCACACAAATCAGCTCGTTCACGGGCATTGGTTATGATTGTGGCTACTGAGTATTAATCAAAATGACTAGGTATTTAAGTGAACAGTTTGGATTGATATTTGCTACAGTGCTATTCTATTTATTATCATTATCAACGAGCAAGCCTGTACAATTAAGCAGCGACGGTAGAAAACTAACAACATTTTAAATTGTAAATACAACGTAGCTTATAAACCAAGCAATTAAGGCAACCTACCCTCCTAAACTGACTAACCTGATGATACTATGAACTGAAACTTCGCTTTTGAAATTAAAAGATAATAGGCACCAATAATCCACAAGATTTTACAGTATTTGCCGGCAGCACTGTGAACTTTTAGTAGCGGTATTGATTGTAATTTAGTCTTCTTTGAGTTGATCATTGTATAAGAGTGACTAGTAAAGCAATTTCTTGGTCAATAAAAACTTTGATTGCTTTCTTTTGTAGTCTATTGCGTGTCCCATTCCAGCCTACTGTACATGTTCTTGCCACTTGCATAAATTGTCACCATAAAAAATTTCGTGTATAATTTTGCCAAAAGAAAATCATTATGGCTTGCACTGTCAAAAAGTTATCAGATCTTATGTAGAGACAAGCTTCTTACTCTACTCGTCCAAAGTTTACAAGCCTTAATTTCCTTGATTCTACAGCTTAACCAAAATATGTGGCTTGGCTGTTTTTACAACAAGAACTATTGTAAATACACTACAGAAAAGTGAATTAACTTTTCACTGTACACATGCATGTGACGGCAAAATGTAGTTTGGTCTTGACCGCGCCTCCAGAATAATTGTTTTATTTCGACACTACTTCTCAATGCAAAATAATTCGTTATTTGTAAAATGGCACACAAACGTTAATGATACAAGATGAGTGCAGTTGCGTACTCAGAATAACAATAGCACAATAGTGGATCGATTGCGATCGAACGTTACAAAATGCACGAAGCGAATTAGTAAATCGTGATAGATATCAAAACGGACGTTTTAATTGGGCTTTTAGAACAAAGGAATATAAATTTTCCAGTTAGCCTGCCAGTGGTTTTGATACGGGGTGATTCAATTTTATATCGGACGCCCGCCAGGTAGTTTAATGGCCAGAATTTCACAAGCCGAAATTATATTGGGACTGTATTTTATTAACTAGGAACTAGCTTTTGCCCGCGAATTCTTTTGGGCAAATAACGTCAGAGAGACATTTATATCTCACTAGCTTCTGCCCGCGACTTCGTCTGCGTAGAATTAGCAATTGACATGTTTATGGCTATCCCCCTGGAACTATGCTATTTTCCGGGATAAAAAGTAGCCTATGTTTTAATCTAGGGTACCAGCTATCTACATTCCAAATTTTATCCAAATCCGTCCAGTCGTTTTAGCGTGAAGAAGGAACAAACATACACACTCACTCACTCACATCGTCACATCGTCACAAACTTTCGCATTTATAATATTAGTAGGATTAGGATTCATCCACTCGTCCACTCATGACTTCAAGTATTAACTCCTTATTTCCTATCCCGTCCTTTTGTCCCGCAGGAAATTCGAAAAATTCCTAGTTAGAGCATCTACGTGATCCTCAAGGAATATTGTCTGAATATGAAATATTAATATTATTATATTGAATATTAAGTTATTTTTGTCCCGTCCTTTTATCCTATGGAATATTTGAAAAATCCCTTCTTCGTTAAACGTGCATTAGCCACGTTCCCATAATTATTAAACTTACTTTAGTCAATCAACAGTATCAGATAAGTTAAAGGTTGAACCAGTAAAAAAGGTAACCGGATGCGCTATGTCACGAATTGGACTTTAATCAATGTTTAGCTGATCACGTTAAAAACATTATCGTCGTCGTAATTAAAATTGACAGGTTTTTTATGTATGTACTCTTTATAAACATTATCCAAATAAACAAAATGTATTCCAAAATTTCTGTTTATAATGGGGTTAAAAAACCGGCCAAGCGTGAGTCGGACTCTACGAAGCCTAAGAATAGTAGTTAACAAAACAGTACCCATTTATTTATAAGTGCTTATTTATTTTAAGCATTGTAGGCCATCAAAAACAAAACCTTTTCTATAATGTTCTAGATATAAAACTTTCAATCAAAACTGAAATGCGCACAAATTGATTCTGGGAACAAAACTCAGTAGAAAATATGTTGGTCGCAAAGATCCTTGAACTAAATACCCAGTCAATGGTTAATGGTTTCCAAAAATGCGATAGATTAATTAAATTCATTTCCATGCAAATTACCGGCGCTTGGGCATGAGGGGGTTGCGGTAGCGAGAGACTAATTTATAGCTTTCATCGTTTACAACCCCTTCATTTTGAATTGAAATAAGCATTTTAATACAAGCTTTTTTTTTGTTACTGTACTTGCAATGTCATGAATAAGGGGGTCTGACATGCGAGATTTGACGTAAACAACAGCAAACAGCTCAAGTTAATAAAAAGCTTATAAAGTACCTAGGTAAAGTTCGAAATGTGATTCAGTATCGGTAAATGAGCGTGCTAAAAATATTGTGTTTTTTTTTGTATTTTTATATCCTCTAACCATTTTGCAAGAACAATATGTGGTTTTTTTTTTATTTTTTTATTAGCCTTTTTGGTGTCCCGCTGCTGGGCAAAGGCCTCCCCTTTCTCTTTCCACCAATATGTGGATGCTGTTAAAAAATCACCTTACATAATTTTATAGAAAAAAGTGGCATTTGGTATTATTAGATCAACAAAAACTGCATGTTTTATGAATTTGAAATTTGTGTTGAGTCAACGTCTTACGACTTTGGTTTCGTATTTTGACACTTAAAACGAGAAAGATAAAGAGAAAGTGTCAATGTTACCCTACGTGATTGACTATCTTGATTTATTACTTGAGCAAAGACATCAGCAATCGACTCCGGGAACTTTCAGAGACAATAAACAACAGCGAAGGTAAATACTAATAAAGAACAAAGGGCCGCGACCCTCACCGCCGTTGATTGGAACAAATCACTCGATTTCCTTAATTCCACGGAACTCTAATTAAATTGGCTTACAGGCGATAAGACCTTGCGATTAACTTATAAATGATAACGGGGAAAATATTCGGTTCATAACAATATGAAGAATATTTAACAATGTATTTTTTAATTCAGGCAAATTTTGCTGTCAAAGAATCAAATACCTACCTAGCTTACTACATCAGATTTTTTGACATTATTGCAAAGCACGTTATACTAAATTATAAATACTTAATAAGTTTGTATGTAGGGTATCCCGTAATTTAAGTACCTACGACGAATTTAAGGGGTACACTATCTTTTAATCCAATAATCTGTTAAAACTTACATTACCTACTCGTAATGCTTTATTTAGGATGCTTTATTGAAATTTAATAGCGAAAACATTAAGGCGTTCAAAACTTTGAAACTTTGCCATCCATCTAGATATCACAAGATACTACAGACTGACTTGTTTGATATCGTAGCTTCGCAATATGGAGCTAGAACCGACAGAAATATAAAACAAAACAACAATGACTGCCCCAATGTTCAACGTAGGGTAAGAAATAGTGTCTTATTTTAGTTGCCTAGGGTTATCAACGCGAGAAAACTGCCAATAAAAATAGAATTGCACACAGAGAAAATTGGACTGAGTCAGCTATCGTGTGGATATTTTGCTAGCACAGAAATAAATTCTTGAGGTTTTTTATTCTCCCAAAAATTACCAAATGCAGAAATACGTACCTAAATAAGCAAATAAATTGTATTAAAAACGCATAATTCCAGCGTATTGGCTTGGCAAGGTAAGTGTATTTTTAATTTAGACTATTATTTTTGTTCAGTTTTGTTATTTTCTTGATTTCTTTTCCCTTTCAGTGCCCCTCCTACTAGTTGCGAAGGGCTGTGTATCGTATTTCTCAGTATAATTAACATTGAATTCGAAATTCCAATATTTTAAAAAGTCATAATCAGTGTGCGTATTCAAACTAGACATAAATAAATCTGATTTCATGTTGTCGCTGTGGCAGCGCGACTACCGTAGTTTAGTTTAGTTAAGTTAGTTTTAGTTTGGTTGGAGGCCGAAAACCAGCGACCTCGCTGAGTCTCCTTTCCATTTTACCTTCGCATATAATTCTTATAATTGGTTTTAATCACTTGTATTTTTGTTTCTTCTGTTTTGAATTGTTGTGTTGGTGAGTAAAAATTTCTTCTATTCTATTCTATTTTCCATTAAAAAAACTTGCCTGGGACGGCAAATCTTGTACCATCGAACCTTAAATTGTATTAACTGGCAGTCCCGCCTTTTAATTCTGCCGTCTGTTAAAACTGACAACGTTCGCTGACGACCGCCAACCCTATTGGGTTCCGTAATTGGTTTCGCCGGAGAGAGCTGTATTGACGACTCTGTCAGACACAAACCGCGGAAGATTTGATTTATTACTGTATTATTTTTGAAGTGCCTGTAGCTTCCTGCAGTTACGAAATTGGTGATGGAACTATCAGTGTCCATGCCCAAAATAACCTACACAAATTGACTAGCTGTTGCCCGCGACTTCGTTGTATCTTAGACAGCTTGACATTTGCCGACGCTACCAACACTTATCGTTATATTTCAATAATAGTAATTTCAATATTTATAATTATAAACCCTTGTCAAACTTTACACCTAAATCTTTCTCATGAATCACTCTATTGGTGCAAATCGCATGAAAATCTGTTCAGTAGTTTTTGAGTTTGTCGCGAACAGACAGATAGACAGGCCGAATGAAAAGCTGGGATATCAATACAATGTCTCTGAGTGTGTTTGTGTGTGTGGCAGTAAAACATTAACTGAAGGCGCTTGATGAAACAGTTAAGAAATATGGGACTCTTTTCTTTGTATGTAGTGTAATCCAGGGTGAAAGGGATGGATGATCTTAGTGTTCATTCTAAGGAGGGTGGTCCCTAATGCAGTTGAATTACAAGCGATTTGTATCCATAAAGAGTATCCTGGGGAACACCACAAATGCTCATCTAAAACGCGTATAAAGGATTCCTTGTATTTCTAAACGATACCGAAAAGCAGAACACAAAAATCCGAAAAGTAAAGTTATGGCCGGGAAAATCGGGAAGTAGAATGTTTGATTCATTGGTAGGATTCCCTACTTATATTATTATAATATTTTATTTATTAGTAACTTTTATCTGCGAGTATTTCATACCTTAGGAAAATCGAGATAAAAAGTAGCCTATGTGTTATTCCAGACAACCAGCTGTCTACATACAAAATTTCATCCACACGATTTCAAACACGCAAACTTTCACATTTATAATATTACACTTATCCTAGTTAGGATTATTAATATTATTCGATTTTTTTATGTTTAGTCATTTCGGGGATATTTATAGTGTGGGGATTGGTAAATTTCGATTAATATTCTTCATTCAAAGCTCAAGTGGCAATGGGCGGGACACATAGCCAGAAAAACTGATTCGTGGTGCAGAGCTGTTCTGGATTGGAGGCCATGGGAATGTAAAAGACCAGTCGGTAGACCACAGATGAGATGGAAAGACGACATTAAAAGAGTAGCGGGCAGCAACTGGACTCTCACTGCACAAAATAGATCGGAATGGAAGCGGTTGAAGGAGGCCTACACCAAGAACTTGGTAGAGAAAGGCTAAGAAGAAGAAGAAGAGAAGAGATTCTTCATTCATTTTAAAACTCCTTATTGTAATAACATACCTACGTAGGATAATGTCTCCATATACGGATACATACACGAGCCTTTAATAAAATTATGGTTCCGTTTTCCATTTGAGGCACGGAATTCCAAAAAGTGCAATGTATTATTTTACATTTTTGCTGAGGCAGACCAAAGGCCTTTGATCAGCAGCAGCAGTGGGGATTTTTTTTCTGAAAGGACTGCTCCGAAGTAAAATAACCCTTTAACCAATTCGTAATTTCTTTATCATTCGCCTTCTTTTTAGTAAAGATTTCTGCAGCGTTCCAAAAAATACTTATTACTATATGCCTGGAAACCATTTTACCTATTCTATTTTAAGCTAATGACTATTATGTAAGGCAAACTATCGGATCAACATTAGGGCCAGAAAGGACCCTTACGCCATTCCCGAACTAACTTTTGCGATGAAAGCCTGTTTAGGTTTAGGGGTCTTAGGAATACTTTACTTCGGAGGATCCAGAGTAGAGAACGCGCATTAGAGTTTCATCCGAAGCAGAGCTGATTGGTAAAGTTGTAAACTTATTATATGTAGAATTACCTTACTAGCTATTACCTGCGACTTCGTCCGCTCAGAATTAAATATAGCCTATATTCATTAGGAATAATGTAGGATTCTAATGGTGAAAGAATCTTTCAAATCGGTCCAGTAAGTAGTTTTGGAGCCCATTTTAATGGAAACAAACAATCAAATCTTTCCCCTTTATTTATATTTATATATTTTTGCTTTGTTTAGTTGATCAAGAATTTTTATTGCCGTCACGTCGTTAAAGCTTTAAAATTGTACTCTCTTTCTTTAGATTCAATGTGAAAATAAAATTAGACTTATTGTTGTTTTTTCTGATTAAGCTCTATTGATCGACTTACTTTACGAAACAGTGAGGACAAAATATGCTTGGCTTAAATATCTTTATTTGTCCTCCCTACACCTTAGAAAATGATAAAATCGATGCAAACAAAACCAAAACCACCACCACAATAATAAACAATTACTCCGGTCACGTGTCGTGTTTCACCTCTCTCCACGGCATCCTCAGCGGTTGACACGACGAATGTGTCAGTATGTATTGTTTCTCCTTCGCGCTTGAATTGCTAGATGCTAGTTTGATTATGTTTGTTTGTTTTTAGACATATGTATTTGGCTAAAATTCGGAATGGAAACTGCTTACACTCTGAATTATCACATAACTTTAGTGCTAACTCTACGCGTTCAGAAGTAGGTACAATAATAAATGGAGACTGAAAAGATGATGCACGCTTGCCTTGCTTTAAATTCCATCAAAAAGCTTCATAGACAAAAACAATGCAAATAACGAATCACTTGTAGACACAATAGAATGAAATAACCGTGACCGTGGCCCCAGCTTCGTTACTCGTATGAATAGTAGGTTTTGTTGTTTAGAAAAACCAAGGCAACCTGTTTAAAAAATTGGCAAAAGCAAACTCTATACCAGTGATGTAAGAACTGTAACATATGATTTGCATCTGTGTATCATTTCCACGTTCGTCCATCCTACACCATGAGATGAGATCACTGTTTTTGTTTCACAATGTTGTATTTTCCGGTGGTCAAATACTGGAACTAATGGCGTTTTCTAATAAAGTCTGCCAAACGTCTCCAACAAGCGCCTTATTCAGCCGCAACGGTTAGCTGATGGCGATTTTATGATTTAAAAATTGACAGTGTCTCATTGTAATTCGTTATCATTTGTTTATTCCCAACGTTCGTTGAAAAGACTCAATAGACGTGACATTGTCATTTTCAAGGTCGATAATTAGAAACATTATAGTGGAAAACGGATAAATACTTGCCTGGGATTCTGTCGTCGGGGTGCGAGTCGGGTTACCTCCGCGTGTGGTCAAGAGCTGCGATTTTGGAAATTTGTAACATACTGATATTGGCCCAAGCCTTACGGCCGCCATTAATGAGAAGAAGAAGAAGAAGAACATTATAGTGGCGATGATGCATAATCCATTATTTGTACTTACACGTCTGTCTGTCTTTTCACGCTTAAACCGCTGGACCGATTTAGTTGAAATTTGGTATACTGTTAGTATGAGTCTCGGGGAAGGACATTATGATAGTTTTTATCCCGGAAATTCGTATAGTTCCCGCGGGATAGCGATAAGCGAATACTGCGCAGACGGAGTTACGGGCAACAGCTAGTATCTAACTATCTAATCTAACTAATATTATAAATGTGAAAGTATGGATGGATGGATGTTTGTTTGTTTGTTACTCAATCACGCCAGAACGGCCCAACGAATCTGGACGAAATTCGGCACATAGATAGAGAAAAGTCTGGAATAGCACATATGCTACTTTTTATCCCGGAACATTGCGTAGTTCCCGCGGGATAGCGATAAACGAATTCTTTGCAGACGAAGTCGCTGGCAACAGCTAGTAATATTATAAATGCGAAAGTATGGATGGATGGATGGATGGATGGATGTTTGTTTGTTACTCAATCACGCCAGAACGGCCCAACGAATCTGTATGAAATTCGGCACATAAATAAAGAAAAGTCTGGAATAGCACATAGGCTAATTTTATTCCGGAAAATTCCCGCGGGATAGCGATAAACGAATTCTTTGCAGACGAAGTCGCGAGCAACAGCTAGTATTATTATAAAACAAAAATAGGTAGGTTAGTTTAGTGAGGTATCTTCAGTTGTCCGGAGGGCAAAATACTCAAAAAAAGGAGCTCCGCCCTTGGGCTCGGCTTTTCGGTCCGTATATTAAATATCAAGTTTTTAAATTAATATTTACGTAAAATAAAGGCGTGGAAATTCGGTAGATACGAAGTTATGTCCGCGATCAAATTTCACCCTTCATATCCTGGCACCTATGTTATATTCGCGGTGTGCCCGTAGTTAAAAGTTTATGATGCTGCGTGACCCGAGACGGATATTGGCGTAAGACGTGTGTACTGTGTATACGTTCAGGAAATCGCACTGGAACTTGGAAGTGGCACGCACAGTTGGCCACTATTTGGATCCCCCAGGTACAAAAATTATAAGCAGATCTAAATAGTGGAGCCTAGTAGATGACACGGTTCTGCTATTGGGATTGGGACTCCGCCACTAGGTGACAATTGTCCCAACATATTTATTTCATTATTGACTTTGTTTGAAAGTAGTCTCTGCCTACCCCTGTGGGAAAGAGACGTGACGATATGTATGTATGTATGTATGTATGTATGACTTTGTTCAGTTTTGTGATACCACCGGAGCATCTTCATTTCTGCGACATGAAGATTTTTAAAAGTGAACAAAAAGTCATTTACTTCGCTGCTCTTTGCTAACATCCATAGGTTTGATAGCGGAGTAGAAACGTGGCAAAATGAACTTTTGAGTTTGAACCAAACATCGCCCCTTTTTTATTACATCACCAAATAAACTCAGAGACGTAAACGTGGTGTAAAAACGTAACCTAATAATTCCGTCTCGGAATGAGCGACGACAATAACTTTCGGATGACATGTATTTGACAGGGGAGCGGCGCACGCACTCCATTGACAGTTTGACTGCTGAAATGGATCCGTGCTGTCGGGTTTTATGCAGATTTATATATCTACACACACATCTAGATGTGTCGCTACAGGGTCGTCACAGCTATAAAATACGCGAGGACACGAATCATTATCGCGTTACAAATGTCATAGTAATAGCTAACCATACATACACCTGCCAAATAAATTATTGTGAAATTGTATGAGAAAAGGTTCCACGTGATTCAGTTTCTTCGACCGTACAGTGAGTGCCCCTTGTATGTTATTTAATAAGGCCATTGTTTTCTTTTGTGCTTTATATCAGCTGTACTGGGGGCCTACCGTGACGTCTTAATGCGTTTCAGTTTAGGTTCGCTCGCTGTCAGATTCATACTAAAAGTGACAGCTAAAACTTGTACTGAGTCGGAATTAGGACGTCATGGTAAGGCCCCTGGACGTTTTTTCAGTCTATGTAGGTATGTACGCTGACGTGTGGCAGTCGGGTTCCATTTTTAAATGAACTCGCTACGTTTATTGAATTCAAAGCCAGTCCCGGAATATTCAGATTGGCAACAAGTTTCCAGGTCAATGGGTAGTTACGAGTTTGGCAGCACGTTCCTGCAATTTTCAGCTTTATAATGATTACTGTGTTAATACGCACGGTTGACGGCTTCCTACTTGCTTTGATGCAATTCGCAGAAAATAACAATCCTTTTACACCCAGTGCATTTAGTACGACAAAATTAAGTAGAAATGCTACTACCGTTCCCAATTACCAGTTTAAAAGGACGTGACTGTATTAGTATGCAAAAGTTGCGAACTTATCAAGCAGATTATCCGACTTTCCTACAGACAAAGTGGGATAATGCGGCGACGACCGACGACACTTCTTTTACTTTCCTTTTCTACATTTTCAGACTTTAAAAAACCGAATAAGTGCGGTCAGGTATTAACCCACGAAAAGAAATACTTAAATACCGAAGCATTATTTATTTATCATTCTATATAGTATGGTTAACTTACGTCACATTGACCTATCGTTGTAGCTATCGAAAACTTAATCTATGCTAACATTATACAGAGGCAATGTTTATGTTTTATGTAGGAAATAAATTTCCGAAAATAATCAATCATAGAGTAGACAGGTCTAAGGTAACATGACATACAGGCCACGTTCAGCAAGATTCTGGGCGTATAGATGGAAGATGTAATCAACATAGTGGTGGGTTGCTAGCCGCATCGCCTTTAACATGATTCTCATTTTCACCCATTCCCTCTTTCTCCAAACAAAAAAAACCTCTGTATAATGCTTTGTGTTGTAACTGGCTAATCAATATTATTTTTATTGAAGTTTGAATATTTGAGTTTCCTATTGTGTTTGTTTGACTTTGTCACTCCTTATTAAAATCTCTATACAAACACATCATCTTTTACTGTTTATTTACAAAATAACGCTATATAAAGCTCATAGGAATCCCAACACGTTATCAGCACGAAGAGCAATAAAAGAGAAAGCGTTTATTTGTGCAGTAATATTTTTAAATGTGTTATATTTTTGTGTGATCGGAAAAATAAAAGTTCTGTCCAAAATGTCACGCGAAAGTGGAGATTGTAATGTTTACAAACAGCAGTCAGCAGTTCCCTCATTCTGCCTAAGAAGTAAAGATGGATATCCGACATGGAAATTTAAAATGACAAATTTTCTTATCCATGAGGATTTATGGTGTACCATAATTGGTTATCCTGAAGGAGATAACACATCATCTTTTACTGTTTATTTACAAAATAACGCTATATAAAGCTCATAAGAATCCCAACAACTTATGTCGTATTGGCATGACTAGTTTGAAGAATCATCAGGTAGGTATAAACTTTACCGAGGTAGACAAAAGTAACTGCATCGCTTGCGTAGAAGGTAAACAAGCTAGAAAACCTTTTAAGAAGATATCATATAATAAGGCATCTTCACCTTTGGAATTGGTCCATAGTGATCTTTGCGGACCAATGGCCACGTCATCCTTTCAAGGAAACAAATACGTTTTAATTTTTGTAGATGACTTTACACGAAAGATTTTTGCTTATTTTATTAATTCTAAGACAGAGGTAAGGAACAAGTTCTGTTTATGTCAAGCTTTTGTTGAAAAACAATTAGGCTCTCATATAAAGGCTATTAGAACAGATGGCGGCAAAGAATATGTAAATAAAGAGTTTGCTGATTATCTCGCTTCTAAAGGGATCCAGCATCAAACTACTATGAGGTACAGTCCATCTCAAAATGGGACCGCGGAGCGCACTTTTCGCTCAATAGTAGAGAAGGCAAGATCGATGTTAGCTGAGAGCTCGTTGCCTAAAGCATACTGGCAAGATGCATTCACCGCAGCTGTATACTTGAAAAATAGGTCCCCTCGTAGAGCTTTAAATGGACAAATACCGTACGATAGATGGTGTGGTCGTAAAAGTGACTTAAGTCATCTAAGAGTATTCGGATGCAGAGCTCTTGTTCATATACCTGCATGTCTCAGAAAGAAACTAGATTTGAAAGCTGAAGAAGCTATATTTGTTGGATATTCAGAGGATCCAAATACTTATTTATTCCGTGATCCTGAAAATCCAAGAAGAGTATTAAAATCTAGAGATGCAACTTTTTTTGAGAATCGTTTTACATCCCTTAAGCAAAAAGAATCACATTCACAGGTTGAATCCAGTCCAATTTTATTATTTGACACAGATGAAGGAGGATCTCAATATTTCGACTGTATTGACAGCTCTAGTTCAGCTGCTGAATCGTCTGTTCCTGTAAATCCAGTGACAATCGACACCGAGTCTGAGAACGTTCCAGTGAGTATGGAGGCAGATGCAGTAAATGTGGAACATCCAGAAGTTCCATGTGAGCCGAGATATCCCTCAAGGAATCGGAAACGACCTGATTATCTTACGTATCAAGTGTCAATTAACGATGTGGATGAACCAACCAGTTATTATGAAGCTATTCATTCAGATGATGCTGCAAAGTGGCAGGTAGCCATGAATGATGAGCATAATTCTTTGATGAAATTCCATACCTGGGAGCTAGTGGATAGAGCAAACAAAAAGGTTATACCTTGCAAGTGGATATACAAAGTGAAGAAAGATGCTTACGGCAATATTACAAAATATAAGGCAAGACTCGTTGTAAAAGGTTATAGTCAAACTAAAGGAGTTGACTATCATGAGACTTTTGCACCTGTAATACGTCATTCTTCCCTACGAACCTTATTTGCATTAGCTGCAGAACTTGGTTTAAAGATGAGGCATATGGATGTGGATACCGCATTCCTTAACGGCGACTTACAAGAGGAGGTCTACATGGAGCAACCTCTTGGTTTTGCAGAAAAAGGTCAAGAAAATAAGGTTTGCTTATTAAGAAAATCCCTTTATGGCCTTAAACAGGCTCCACGTGCTTGGAATAAAAAATTAAATGACACACTTTCACAAATAGGTTTTATTGGAATGCCATCTGAACCTTGTGTGTATACAAAACTTTTTGACAAGGAACTTTGTATTCTAGGTATCTATGTAGATGACCTGATTGTCTATTATTCATCTGACAAGATATTTGAGAATGTCAAAAATGATCTGTCAAAACATTTTTCACTTAAAGATTTGGGTTATTTGAAATCTTATTTAGGTTTGCAAATAGAAAACAATAAAGATTGCATAAAAGTGAGTCAGTCGAATTTCATATTGTCAATGTTGGAAAAGTTCAATATGAGTGATTGCAAATCGGCGACTACTCCTTTAGCACAGACTAAATTACAAAAGAATTCAAATGGTGAGTTACCGTTATTACCGTATCAAAACCTTATAGGTAGTCTTATGTATTTGGCAGTAAACTCACGCCCTGATATCGCATACGCGGCTAGTTATCTAAGTCAGTTTAACACTTGTTTTACCAAAGAACATTGGAATGCTGCGAAACGGGTTTTACAGTACCTAAAAGGTACATTACAGTATTCCTTAATTTACAGAAAAACAGGAAAAGACCTGATAGGTTATGCCGATGCGGATTGGGCTAATTGTCCGATTGATAGGAAGTCGTACACGGGCTTCGTGTTTAAGTTAGCTGACGGACCAGTGGCTTGGGAAGCTAAAAAACAGCCCACGGTGGCGCTGTCGTCCACAGAGGCCGAGTACATGGCGCTTACATCAGCTACAAAGGAAGCGTGTTACTTACGTCGATTTATATCGGAAATTACAGGTAAACTTAGCTTAGTTAAGTTGTTGTCGGACAGTCAGAGTGCTATTAACTTAGTTCATAATCCTGTGCACCACAGCAGGACGAAGCATATAGATACTCGATTTCACTTTATACGGGAAAAGGTGTCCGACTGTACCGTTAATTTAGATTATTTAAAGAGCAGCGACATGCCTGCAGACATTTTAACAAAGCCTCTTGGGCCTGTTGCACATAGAAAATGTACAATTAGCATAGGTTTAGTTGTATAGTTTGTTTTTCTTAGAATAATTTTGATTAAGGGGGAATGTTGTAACTGGCTAATCAATATTATTTTTATTGAAGTTTGAATATTTGAGTTTCCTATTGTGTTTGTTTGACTTTGTCACTCCTTATTAAAATCTCTATACAAACACATCATCTTTTACTGTTTATTTACAAAATAACGCTATATAAAGCTCATAGGAATCCCAACACTTTGTTATACTGACTTCAATCGGATCAGTATGTAGCGCACACTGAGATAGGTTTCGATTTGAAATTTCTATCGCAATTAATTATTTTCTTATAAATAACCGGATTTTGCTTATGTTTCCTTTTTTATAAATTGCCGCATGTGGCAGACGAAGTTTAGTAAAACTCTTTGTGTTTTTAACCTATTTTAGCAACAATGAATGTAGCAGGTAGTTGGCAGACGGCTCGTTGACTAATAAAGACAATTCGTGAGTTTGATCACGCAAAACCGTGAGACCACATCGTACACGATGGGAAATACTTTTGTGGTAATGAGTCGATTATGTTTATTAGAATTTGATAAGGAAAATAATGGTTTTGAAGTAAGGTTAATCAAGATACAAATACTGCAGCCCCTGCCGCTTGAAATCGAAAGTTGAATACACACGCTATTTTAGTATCTACCTAAAGAAAAAATATTATCAGTAGTTGAAGAATCGTACAAAACCGTTTAGCTTTAATTTTTAGAGCGTAAACTAATTAGGTATTTATTTTATAAGTGGTTTTTGGTAATTTTAATTTGAAAATTTTATTTTGATTTGGAAGGTAATTCGTTCGAGAATCGAGTGCTTGAAAATAAAGTCCGCAAGGACGCCTGATTCAATCAATTATTTAATTCTCAAGTTTTTATAATCATTTTTACAAATTAATAAATCGACAGGTTAGACGCTATTTTTTCCAAGTTCTTGTAGTTCTCAAATTACTCATCGCATTACCCTGAGGATCAAATAAGTAGCTGTTAGAATAGAATTCATATTATTATGGTACTAGAAAACGAATTCAACCGATTTAAACTGTGCCAATCCTCCCATACAATCACGCCTCGTCATACATCGCGATGTATTGTATTCAAATGTGCCTCTTATCTCTCCATCGTATAAGTCTTGAAGATCAAAGCATTGATTTTGCCAAGAATATTCTCGAATGACATGACATTGTCATTATATACAGTTGGCAACAGAGTGCTCAAAAACACTGTCTTCAAATCAATTTGGAATACTGCTATCAATTCCCGAACGAGGTTTTTTAAACAATCACACGATACCGTTAACGCTTGTAGATTATCTTGTTGGCAGCCATTAGTGAGCTTGCTCCATCTTCGTGTTCGCTAACGTCTAAACTCGTTACATATTGACGTGTTTGTTGTGGAAATACGCCTGAAATGATTCAAACCAAATCGTAGACCTTTATTACAGCGTGCTACAACAAAGTTTTAGCTGTCATTTTTAGTATGGATCTGACAGCGAGCGAACCTAAACTGAATCGGGATAGAATCGCATTAAGACGTCATGGCAACCCCCCTAATGTTACTTTACACCACACATTTTGTATTCGTACAGTAACTTATTCGCTACCGATTGTACCATCAGCCAAAAATGCGGTCTGCCACTATGATTTAAAATCCTTGTCATAGTTATAATATCGATAAGACGTGGCTGTTGACTTGAAAGTTTGACTTTAGCGACATTTACATTTAAAATAATAATAAATAAATATCTTGGGACAATTGACACCAATTGACCTAGCCCCAAACTAAGCAAAGCTTGTAATATGGGCGCTAGACAACGGATAAACACACTTATATAGTTAAATACATACTTAAATACATATTAAACATCCAAGACTCGAAAACAAACACCCGGGACCTCAAGCTTCATAGTCAGGTTCTCTAACCACTGGGCCATTCGGTCGTATCGTCGTATCGTTTGATAAGTAGTTGGAAGAAAAGTGATAGAGCAATTATTTAGCCGACCGTACCAATATAAAATCGTCATCGTGCATGTGGAATACCTTTATGTCTCATACGAAATCGTGGAACCCTGATTACTCAGATGGTTGAATGGGCATGCATAATAAAATTATACACGACTTTGTGACTCATCAGGCACACCTCCGCGATTTTGAATAGTTGGGATTCAAATTCAAAATCAAAATTCTTTATTCACATAAAATCTTTATTCTTTATTCATATTCTTTATTTATTTCATATGTGATCCGAATCCGAATAGTTATTATTTATCATCCAAGCATACGAAATAATTATTAGGCATTTATCATCGCCTTGCCTTGTAACAGGCCACCCCTAAGACGCCCTGTTTGACCGTCTTCGGTTTGTCGCATCCAGTTACTACCAGCTATCTTTCATAAATCGCCACTCCACCTAGCCGGGGGGCGTCCTGCAAAATATGCTTGCTGAGTCGCAGTCTCCACTCAAGAACTCGCCTACCCCAAAGGTAACTGCACCGGGATACGGCATTATTTCAAATATAAATCAAGACAAGAATCCAACTTCGACTTGAAATGCTACTTGAAAATGAACTTGAAAATGCTAACACTCACTGTCATATTTAAACACAATGTACCTGAATTCAACACCCATCGTTTAATGTGAATCTAGCGCTTCATACTTCGTAAAAATTTTATTCAAACAAATCCAACCACGCCTGTTCACAACAAACCGACATATTTTTAAATTGAATAGTTAACGTTCATTTTGATCGTCGAGTCGCTCTCACTAATTCCCTTGGCAATTCGGTTACATAATTGGGTCGCTCTTGTTGATCCTTACCCGACAGCAAAGGAAAGGAGGGTGATGTTTTATATTTTTCATTACTGCCCTGAGGCGGCGGCAGTTTACGAGCCAAGGTTTACTGCCGCGACACAACCAAGTGCGACTGTAATCTTAACGAATTAAGCGCCAAAAAAGAATTAACAGAGTGTTTGCTCGAGGAGATTATAAGGGAAATCCTGTCTTTCATTAGCTGGTACCTACGCTTGAGACTGTAAAAACTGGGGGCGAGGGTTGAAGGACGGCTGGAGTGATTTATGTACGAACGCTCACACGAGTTGTAAGTGGACTGATTTTGTGTGTATATGAATAACTTCTTATTTATCTATTATAAATAAAACAATGCCGAATTTTTATGATTTTGATCTTTCATTCATTAGATTTGTCTCCACTCAGAATAAGCAGAATAAATATTTTATTTTTATTTTATTTGGGGCATCAACAGCAATACAGTAATTATAATGAGACTTATAGGTACCTACTAAACAAAAAGCCAATGACAGATGACCACAGAAATAAAGTTAAGCGAAGCATACTTAAAACTAACACAGACACAACATATTTCATTTATCATGAAATCAAGCTAACTAAAACGATATTATTTTTGAGTGAGTCCACAGAGTGAAGCATTGTGTATGAGTGCGCGTGTAGTAATAATATTAAATTTTGACAAAAAATAATAAATACTTACCTATTTTGTATGCAACTTCAAACTCTGATAGCATTACAGGAACTGATTTTAATGTGGCTATGAGTGGGTCACATCGCTCGTAGAATAGATAATCGCTAGGGTAGACAGGTTCTTGAGCGGAAACTACGAACCGGAAGATACAGCGTTGGTAGGCCTCCCACTTGGCGGGACCATGACACCACGAGAGTTGGGGGCAACCGGTGGATGCCGGTGGCAAGTAGTTCGTTCATTGTGGCGTTGTAAGGGTAAGACTTTTGTCCAACAGTGGACGTATTCCCATTGATGATGGTGAAGATGTAATAAAATCATGCCGTGACGGTGGACATGGTCCCTTTCATAAGCCTTTTAGTAGCTGGGATGTTAAGCCATAAATAAATATGGCTTAACATCCCGGCTACTTCTTAACCAATAAATAAATTCCTAGTTGGTTCCTTGTTTTATACTCGTACCAGTTCGTTGGAGCAAAAATTTCTCATTTAATGTGCGTCGCGCAAAGCAATCAGCGTGGAAATACTGTATGCACTGGTATGTACACACGGCAAAATAATTCGGTAAGCATAGCCACGCACACAAACGTCTTCTATGTGTCTATGCGTGTTGAGTACCGACATGAACATTACGTAGAATCCACATGTGAATGTGTGAGTTAGTTTGATCTACCCACTAAGTACAGATTTTTTTAGATAGTAATAGTAGTAGTGTCGCTGTAAATTATTTATTGAATATACAACAACAATAACTATAAAATAGAAATGAAGAAAGTTACAACTAATTAAGTTAATTTATAATAAACTAAGTTAAAAACAATTAGGTATCGTGCCTGGCTCAAGGGGTAAAAATTAATTATCTCCGGTTTTAGTTAATTCTAGAAAAATAATGTTAGTCTTTTTTTATTTATACACTGTCCTAAAAACATTATCTATTCCTATACTGACACTCCACTTGGCGTATTTATCCAAATATTTGCGTGAGTGAAGGGGATGCACTATATTTTGTTTCTAGCATATGTGACGAAGATGCCAATAGCGTAACGCGAACACGCAACGCCAAGTGGAGTGCCAGTATTGCACTGGATATTGTCAACGCCAGTGTAAGCGAGAGAGAGAAAAGACCCCGGACCGGATCGAATCTGCCTTCAACCTTGAATCTTCAAATTTATGCAATTGTTAGTATTAACTTGTTATTATATTTTTATTTCTCATCAAAGTCTGAGATTTTAACCAATATTCCTCACAACCAGCATCTCCATTGAAATAACATCCAAAAATGGTGTTTATTATTTTCCGTTTTGTCCGGATACGAACTCGGTTCACCAGAGCACATGTCAAGTTTTCGACCGCCCTTTGGCCGCTGAGCCACCAAGTATTGCTAATTAGTCGGTGAATTTATGTGTTATTATGTCCAATCTGTGACTACTGTATTGTAATATGTAATTAATGAGCTTTGATATAAGGTTGAAATTAGAATTTAATTTTTTCCGCAGAAAGGTAACTATTTATTTTTTTAGTGTTTGCAATATTTAATTGCTGTATGTTTAATTTTACTCTTATTAAAATATGTTTAAAACGACAAACGCATTGCTTTCTTTTAAGATGATTATTAAAAAATATGATTCTTCTTACTAGTTCGAATTTGAAAGTTGCTAGGCGATTACCATTTTGTTCGATATCGCCTAACAATATACAGTGTATTCTACCCTCAAATTATTAATAATACGAATTTGTCAACGCTAGCCGCCATTCGTTATGCCGTGTTTAACAAGTGATTTTACACCAACGAAATGTTTCATTTTGCCTTTCAAAAGCCTTGTGATTTGCAAAATATGAATAACCATCATCTTTTTTGAAAAGAGCAGAAATTGTTGTTTTTTATAAACAAAAATATTTGTATAAGGAATCGCTAGGCGTTTATTGATATCGGTAAGTAGACAAAGTGTGTGATAAACAAACAATTTTAAATAACTTTCTTTGTCGAAAAACGTTTTTTATTAAACTTCATTTATTTTTCAGCGGAAGACTATGTGCAATTATGGATTCACCGTTGCGCATACTTGGGGCACGATAAGAATATTCGTTCTGTTCTAAAACCTGAAGATTCATCTCCACGACATTTGGACATATTTGTCGCATACACTAGTGACCCATTTCACATCAATGAGAAACAATGTTACGAAATCATCGAAACCATCTGCATGGAACAGCGTAGAAGAAACAGAATGCACTTTGCTCGTGAATATTTATAATTGTGATTTAAGTAATAATGTAGTGATTTTTAGTGATGAAATAGCATATTTATGTCTGAAAAAATATTGTGAAGAAAAACTTTAAAAACTAATAAATGCCCCGACTTAAACCCCATAGAGAATCTATGGGGTCAATTGATTCTTAACTGGGATCCATCCGACGTAATAAATATCCAAAGCAAATTTAGATATGTAAGTAGCTTAATATAGTCATTTCAAAGTGGAGATTTAATCCAGTGTGCAATGATGTTATTGTTAATGGCTGTCATTTAACATGTCGATTCATTTCACCACTGACTTAATTCTCAACAAATAAAAAGTTTAGTTCATCTTAATCAGACTTAAACTTAATAAATCAGAATTTAAGATAGTATTGTGTGGTTCTTAAGGCGATTCTTCTTAGCAATGATGTTTTTTTCAAATCCCTTGTTAATTCAAATAAATTACATCTTGAAAATAGTCATATTGTGATTGTGTATTCAATTTGCCATTCTGTATTCCGATTTCAAATTTATGTTTGTGATATAAAACTTTTTTGTTAACCTAAGATTATACTGGCCACTAAGTGTTTTTTACAAATAAATGTTGTTCTTCTTCTGTTATAAAGACAATCATGCAGTTTTATTTTGAAAATTTAATTAAGTAATGATGGTAATAATAATAAATAATAGGGTATTAAATGTATGTAAACAATTTGAAACAATACCTAGTTGGGATTGTTCATTATTTTTAACCCCCCCTTTTTATATTTTTTTTAGAAAATATGGAGCATTTTAAGAAACTAATTTGAATATTTCGTCATTTCATGGCTTAATTTAATTAATATAATTGCTTAAAAAAATCAGATACGACTTTTCGTAAATTATATACGGCCGGCTGAAATAGGCAATTTTCCCACAATTCTTTGGAGATTAAAAAAAAAATAGTTGTCATAACTGTTGTGACTGTCATCTCAATGTCAAGTATACTGTTTACTTTTGGTTTACCTACAAGCTTATTGTATGTTGCGTTAAATCCTGATCATGGTTATAATGAGTTGAAAATTTATGAATGTGGAACAATATTGTGTACTTATAAACTTTGATGTATTCAACATTTACTTCGCGATACCACTTTTCTCCTAAATCTTCTCGGATCCGTGCGAACTATTGTTTTGGAGCTGTTTTTAGAGTCATTATTTCAGGTTGGAACGAAGCATTTTCTGTAATTTCCATTGTTTCGTTTTAAATCGACCGACAATTTTAAGTTTTCAACAAAACAATATTTACTTTACTGACATTGGGTGACACTGATAACTAGTTGACATATAAATTTAATAGACAAACTAGATATTTGCCGATTTATTTTTTGGAACTACCAACAGCCGCTCGGTAAAGTCGAATAAAGATCAAATATATTTTTTGCAAAATATCCGTAATCCTTGAGTATTTTTGAACGCCAGTAAGATAAAACAGTTCGCAAGCCCCATACTTCGAAATGGTTTTAAATCAGGGTATGTTGTAAAAAAATGAACAATCCCAATTGTATTTTATTATTTTGTTCTTTGTTTTAAGTAAACATGATTTTGTTTTGAGATAGTTTAAAGTTATAAAAAGAAAAAAGATTATACTTGTGCAAGATTCGAACCGCGATCATTAAGCTTCATAGGCCTACGTCAGTACCATTGAGCCACCACGCTCATGTCATTATGGGACGAAATTTTTCTTCTATTAAACAAAATACTCGCATGTTGTAGGTAGACAGAAAACACGATTGCCACACATAGGCCATGTTAGTGTGAATACTCGTGTGGATACAAAACCATTTTGTTGTGTGTGTAATTAAGGCAGCGGATAAGTGCGGATGTGTGTATAGAATGACACACATGGACAACTAGGGTGCATACCGAATAGTTTTGCTGTGTGTACTTGATTATTAATGTAATGTATTATAAAATATCAATTTTAAATAATCTCAATATATTGTAAGTTTCTAATTTTGTAACTGTAATTTCTATGGGTGAGTACCTGAAATAAACATTATTATTATTATTGGTAAGGGTTTCCGATCATTATTATTATTATTATTATTTTTGCTCCCGTTCGTAAATTCGATGAAAAAAAAGAAGTAGGTAATAAAGAACCAACAACAACAGCAACAACAGGAATTTAATTGGTGGATTATTAAAAGAACATTAGAATGAAACCTAAGTATCTAACTAATTTGCAAAACTACCTTTATAATGGAAATCTAACTAATATTATAAATGCGAAAGTATGGATGGATGGATGGATGGATGGCTGTTTGTTTGTTACTCAATCACGCCAGAAAGGCCCAACGGATCATCGACACATAGATAGAGAAAAGTCCGGAATAGCACATAGGCTACTTTTTATTCCGGAAAATTGCGTAGTTCCCGAGGGATAGCGATAAACGAATTCTTTGCAGACGAAGTCGCTGGCAACAGCTAGTTTCTTAATAAATTCAGTTACTATTAGTGTCTCTACCTCAATGCTTTCTAATCGTCTTTCAAGGTCTTCCGATTCAACTTTAGAAGAAGAATAATACATGTGTCAATTTCAAATGATACTTCTCAGTGTATTGTTTCTAGATTTAAGGCTGGCGTCCACTAGACTCGCCAAGGCGTATCAAATCCAATCGTAATCTCGCCATCTATACATTTACTATGAAACACCGATTCGAACCCCATCTCAGTCACTATAGTCTTCTTTCACACCAGCACGTTCCCTTATCACACTATTCTTTATTCTATCTTTCAGTGATACACCTTCCATACTTGTTAACGTTCTCATTTCTACTGCATTCATTCTAGTTACTTTCATGCTTCTTTTGCCATACCCAATACTACAGCTCGACGCAACTGACGCAAGTAAAAAAAACCGCGGGAAGCTGGTGGTAAGAATACGTCTTCCTGTACAATTTGTATGCGAAAACGTATTCCTACCACCCAGCCCCCCGCGGCTCTTTGTACTTGCTACTATCAAAATAGTTTTCTACATAGTGCAACATGGCATTATTTATCTACACCACTATAATTCAGCATGGTAACACATTCATCTAATCCTGTGACTTTCGTAAATATTCTGAAGACGCTGGCATGAGTGTGCGTGGTAGATAAATTCCTAACACGGGTAGAACGGTCAGGCGATAGGCTAAGCTTTTGCAAAATGAGCTTCGTTATCAGGGTTACGAACACTAGGATAGGACAAAGTGTGGCTGTATTATGATTATGAGTGTCGTCACGAAACAAAATTATGTACACTCGATTGTGTAGTTTTATTTCCATTTCGGTTTCTTGGATGTTATCTGTGACATGCACGAAGTGGTAAATAAATAATTGATTTAGGATAATTGTCAAAAAAAGAAAGCAGAACAATAAAAAAAGAAAATTGTTGAAAAGTAACGTCAAAAGTGCCAAAAGACAGCGAGTCCTTAAACAGCCTTTTTATTCAGAGTGGATGCTTAATTCATTAAATTTTACGCAGTTAGTTCTTTCTAGGTGTGTAGTTACATCTAACATAATTATTATTATCCGACATAACATTGTATACGAATATGTACTATAGTAATAATTTTGTTTCGCGTCCAAACTTTTAAAAGATTTAGATGAGTTGACCATCAAAACAAAGGAAATTGGTACAAATCGATAATGGTGGAAACTACTATCCCCGTTTGTATAAACTGTAACTCCAAGACAATGCTATATCAGTGATATTTATAAAAATGAACAAATGAAAAACGCATGCCGTCTATCTTTATTTTATTTAAACTTTTTTAACATTATCCTTAAGAGACTGAGGTAGCAGGGCACAGCCGTTAACAAGAAAAGTAAAGTAATTTAACTATGTCACATAAATAATAAATATCACAAGTTACAAGAATTATTACTGTTTCCGGCTTTAACTGTCGTACTTAGAAAGTGAGACAAACCATTATTTAACTTGTGTTTCTATTTTTTTTTATTGTTTTGTGCTGAAACTTAAACTTGTATCGATTACTTTTTCTCATCAACAATTAAGCGTTAAAATGAATACCCGTTCGCATAGTTTATTTTCATTCTTGTTACATTATTTCTTAGACCATTAGTGCTTTGATGTTACGAAGCCAGTCAGCTCCCTTTGATGTATGTTTTAATTAAAGAGGTATTTTAAGAAATTTGCTAAATTAAAGGGTGAAAAATTTTGCTGCAAAGGGAAACCCCAGTAGAGCTGGAGATTTATGGACCCCCCAAAACTTCTAAGGACGTGACGAGATTACAATTATAAAGTGCCGTATTTAAAGGCCGTTTGTAATAAATATCTTGGAAGTAGTGATTCTATGAATTGTAGACCTTGTGAAAATTTTCCAGATGAAAAAGTAGTTCACACAAAAAAAGAGTTGTGAAATTTTTCGAAATGCCCGAAGTATAATATTTCGCTTTTTACCCTAATTGCTGCATAGTTTTCAAAATAAATCTATAACAGAACCGACCAAAAAACGACGCTTCGTTCATGTTTGGCGCTCGGTCGGGAAATTACTATAATCATGACGTTGTAATCGCATGTGATTTCAAATTATTAAAGGATTTGTTTGGTCAGTGGTGTGTGTCAAGTTTAAACAAATACAATGTGGATTTCACACGTCCCATCATTATGATAAATGATAAAGCAAACAGCGTTTTTAGGAATGTAGCGGCACTGTGTATGTTTTAAAAATCTAACTTAATATTATAAATGCGAAAGTATAGATGGATGGATGGATGGATGTTTGTTAGTTACTCAATCACGCCAGAACGGCCCAACGGATCTGGATGAAATTCGGCACATAGATAGAGAAAAGTCTGGAATAGCACATAGGCTACTTTTTATCCCGGAAAATTGTGTAGTTCCCGCGGAATAGCGATAAACGAATTCTTTGCAGACGAAGTCGCTGGCAACAGCTAGTGATTCTATAAATATTTGCTCGAGTAACAAAGCTACCTTTTGTACAACAAAAAATATAAACGGCAGTTGCGCGTAGTCAATCTTTACATTGCATTTTACAAGCTTTTATTTATTTAACTTGCTGGGTTAGTATGTTCTTGTGGTTTGAATCGAATCTTGCAAATCAATTTTCGGATTAACTTGAAGAATGGTGTCCATAATTATGTAGGATAGATTACAGTGCAAGTACAGTTAACAATACATATTTATAGTCTTACGACGACGACGACGACGTTGACGTTGACGGGTACGACGTTGGTTCGCATGTGCATCGGTTGCGCTCTAACTTTGAAAATGATCCCGTAGAGGGATCGAAACGCGCGTCAGTGTTTGTGTGGTGTTAGGATTAATTAAGTTTGTGGGATTTGTGTGCGTTTTGTGTGTTAGTAGTGGTGGGAGGGCTTGCATGCAAAAAGTATAATATATATTTCGCACAAGCTTGGTTATCTTGCACGTAAGTAGCGGAGTAGCAAGGCAAATATTTTGTGTTCATACATATAGTCAGCAAAAAGGTGATGTAAGTAGTGTATAATTGGGGGACCTGGATCAAACGAGATCCAGGATCCCCCAATCATACGTTATATTGATTACTGATCATGAATCAATACATTAATATATGTCAATCGAATTATCTGTTGAGCATATAATTACAGTACAATCCGATAATCAAATACTAGTTCAATCAAAAACTACTTCAATTAAATTCTATTTCTAATAGGTACACTCTGATATCGTTGGTTATGGAGCAAACATATATATTAAGTCACCATTTTTATACAATCATATTATCATTCAAATACTTACGATATTAAATTCTTTGTTAGCAATAGAGAAAATGCAAGCTAGTGCATTCGTGATAATGGCGTGTTGTTTGACGAATCATTGAGACGTAGTATAAACAACGGCTCAGGTGAGACCGAGTTTTTAAGCTGTCATCTTTCACTAGCGATGCTATAATATGAAACAGGGATTCAATTTTGTTATTTTTTTATTTAATCAATAATTCTTTGTTTATAAATTTATTGTAAGAAGAGAATACTTAATGTGAGGTTTCGATATGTTTCACTATAAATTGCTTAATATAATTCAATAATCTGATTTTGACGTACGAAACGGGTAAGATATTAAATAGGTAATATGTTATCATTATTGTGTAACATCAGTGATGCATATTTCATGAGAAACCGTTGTCCATTCTACTAGGTATTCAATTTGGATTGAAAGCTCAATCAGAAAAGTATCCAGCCTACCCTAGAGCAGAATCCGCTGCACACCACTGTGCAACAGACCTACCTCGCTCACCAGTTACTATGCTGACTATGTTATATTACGTGTCTTACGCAGAAACTTATTTATTTTATTTGATTCTTGAATAGTAATTTAATTACGTAATTCTAAATTGAAGTCTAAATTTATTTATTCAGCGTTCAGACTCGTAATTATATAAGATTATTAACGCTATAGTTAAGTATCTGAATTATTATAAATAAAACATATCATATTACATTAACTCCTTTATTTTTAATAAGTAGACAATATAGTAGTACATTATTATACTTAACTAACACATTTTAGTTATTCTCAAATCCATATCATCCTGAATTTTACTTATGATATCTTTAGTTGCGCTATATACGTCATCAAATAATATACCCTTCACAACATATTGGGCGCAGATTTCTGCTTCACAAGTACACATTGAATGTTCAGATTTCGGTGCGTTCTCGGCGTCATAAATTTCTATTTTAATTATTTTTGTCGCACGTTTTACAGTTCTTTTTATGTATGAAGAATATGGTAGTTCGGTTCTGGTTCTCTTGCGAGAAGCGCCATCATGAGTGGTAGATCTTTGTTCTGCTCCATGCGTAGCACGCTGATCCGCTGGTACAAAATTAAAGAGATCTTCTGTATCCTGTAAAGAAAAGACATTCAAAATTTTTGAATCAAATAATTGTCAGTAACATTGGTGTTTGATAACAATTAATCGTAATTTATCGATAATTAACAAAAGAATTCTTATCATGACTAAACGACATTAAAATTTATAAATCGAGTATTACAATAAAGCTTGCATTGGATTACTATATAAATAAATATCAGAGACAATTGATGTCGATTAACCTGAGTCTAAAGTAAGGTAAGCTTACGTTATAGGTGCTGGCCAACGAATAAACATACTTATATAGATAGATATATACTTAAATACTAAACACTTTACTTATATATTAAACACTCGAAGCTCAAGAACAAACTTTCATATTTTTCATACATAATATCTGTCTCAAGCTTTGTCGCCTGATTCTCTAACCACTCAGCTATCCAGTCGTCGGTATGGATATTGATTATTATTAAATAATAACAAGTATAATAAAATAGGTACACACTCACCGACATTACTGAACTGCTCACCAGTGTATTGCAAAAATACTAATCGTTAAAATGTTCTAATTTCTTGTTATTTATATTATTTTTTAAGTATAAAAAAGAAACCATAAGGTTTAATATCGCATAGTAAAATCGTTTTATCGTTAATATGAGACCTAACCATATATGAAAGATGTCTATGCTAAATGAGTCTCAATGATTTGCAATGTCGACATTTGCATCCACATACACTGAATTTGGAGGTAAGTATGTCTGTTTGTTGATCTCGTATATGAAAACTAACAAACGTTTTTTTATTTTATTTCGCACAATAGGTTATATAAACTAAAACCAATTGTGAAGTTAGTGAATCAGTTAGTAAATCCGTATCGGCCAAGCAAAACCACAGTATTAAACTATACAAAATCATCGCTTCCCATTTAAGACTAAGCGTTAACGCAGAAGTTTAAGATTACACCGCTTAAAAGGGTTACTGCTGATACATGATGAGACCTATTTTAAAGTCACGCGGATACTTTCCGTATAAGGAAGATATTCACGTGGATTAGAGAGTACTTAAGCGGTTGATACCGAATCTAGTGCATCATTCATCTCCTCTGCAAAGTAAAGAACCAGCCATCACCTCATCTCCTAAGCTGAAGGATCATCATCAAAAAAAATGTAAGTGTCTATCTTATTAACTAAATGTATTTATTAAATTATGCAACCATCATTACGATTGAATAGTCGAGTCGTTTGTAACATAACACCGACTATAAAGCGAGGTTGCGGATTTCTGGACTGATGGATATTTATTTATTATTTATCTATTCGAATAGATACCTAGAAAAGTTAATTACTTTTCTAGCTTCAATTATGCTGTCTAATAATTTAAATGTTGATGTTTTTATACATTGGAGTCATTAATATTATCAATAAAATTATTCGTCATTCGAATAGTAGTGTAAATATTGGAATTTGATAGAGTTATGCTAACTAATTCTGGCTTCAATATAAATGATGCTGTTTATTGAATAGAGTAATTTAACTTAATATCATCAATAAAATTATGAGTCATTCGAATAGCGGTAAAGAATAATAGTTTAATGATGCTATGTTATTATGCGTCATTCTTATAGTAGTGCAAAATTTTATAATTTCGGGGAGGGCTGCGCTAGTAAATTGTATGAAACAAGACGAATGACGATACTTTTTAAATATACCTCTATCTTATTTAAATACTTACTATAAAACGAAAAGTAGGGTCAAATATTATAGATAACTTAAATACTGTAGTTAAAATGTTTTAATATTTATTTCAGGTCGAAGATTTATAGCTCTAACAATGCTGAAACACTATTTCCGTCGGAAGACGAGTCAGCGATGCAGGCCGAATCGAGTGAGATAAGAAAGAGGAAGCATAGCAAAACGTAAGTATTCAATTTATCTTTTGATTCGACTCGATACTAAAGATTATTCTGTGTTATTGAATGATGTTGTTTAAGTTTAATCAGACCCAATCAATATTTTAATTACTTTCATTGAATATCCTCTAATGTAGTCAAGTCTCTGCAAAAATTTTATTAGCTCGATTTAATTTAACGATCGTTTTTATTTTTTCAGATTGAAACATTCATCTAAAGCTGTAGTTTCTTCGTCAAGCTCTGAAGATGAAGCTGCGAGACCGGCTGAATCGAGTGAAAAAAAGAAAAAGCACGCAAAGTCACCGCAATCATCTTCAAGTGCTTCAAAAAAGAAGATCAAAATTAATCCTGTACCTGCGAAACCACACCACGCAACTGCTGCGGAGCTTTTTGGAAGCGGTAGCGAGGATGAGAAGCAGTCCTCGAGTATCACCCCTGCACCTGGTAAATTACAGTCTTGTATCACGCGAAGACTAGCCAATGGGTTTTCACGACAGGACAATCATTCAAAAACAGGTTCACACTTTATTGAACTAAAAGTTTACAAGTGCGACGAGATTAAAAACGTGTTACCTGTTAATAGATGGCGGCAAGCCATAGTCAGCATAAAAACTCAGACGGATGATAATACTACAGCTTGGCAGCACTTATCAAACTTTATTACATCGACTCGTAAGGAATATAGAACTTGTACTCCGACATTTGTTAGCAACTACTATTAATGTTTTATTTTTATTCTTTTTGTATTTAATGATTACGAAATTAGTATGTTATTCATGATTAGTGCATTATAGAGAGCGCTTACCAATTCATGCCTTTATTATTAACCTATGTATTAGATAAATCTATGAATAAATACTATCAATAAAATCATATTTTTGTTTACAGCTCCGTCTACTTACCCCGAGTCATCCACCAATGTATTTATGCGATGTGATCATTGTCAGATCGAGATGCCTATAAATAAATACAGATTTCATTTAAGAACAAATTTGCATAAATCAAATTGTTTATCGAAAACCGATTTTAAACACATTGAAATAATTAGCACAGCATTTAGAAACAGAATTGCTACATATCGCTTAAACCCCTCACAGGATGTCGAATGCCTTACACCTGAGACTTTCCTATGCGGGATTCGAAGTGATATTTTATACCTTATGAAATCCGCATTATTGAAACATGATTGTGTTAAAATGAACAGCGAGCTGTTTGTTCATTTTACATTACCGAATTCATGTAACCAACAGCTTAAGTCTTTTAACACAAAATATAGTATTGTATTTAAAAACACAAATTTTAATGAATTATATATGACTATGATCGAGAACTTAAAAAATAAACTAATCGAATTCGAACATCGTGAGTCCGGGTGGTCTTATTCTACAATTAGTCACTTAGAAATCAATATAAATAAATATAACCCAATGAGAGGTGGTACTTACATACCGTTACCAGTTAATATCAAGAATACTAAAACCTGTATAAACATTCAGAACAGCGATAGTCATTGTTTTTTATGGAGCATTATGGCAGCTCTATTTCCTTCAAAGAATAATGCGTGTCGAGTTAAGTCTTATCCGCACTATTCAACCGTTTTAAATATAAAAGGAATGTCATTCCCCCCGTCTGCTAATGATGTAAGGTTGTTTGAGAAAAGTAATAGTGATATAAGCATTAATATCTATGGGCTAGACAAGGGTATTGTAACAGGACCGTTGTACCGCACGAAATCCAAGAAAATAAATCATATCAATTTGTTATATATTGAACAAAACGGTGCAGGTCATTACTGCTTAATCAAAGATCTAGTGCGTCTAGTTCGTCGTCAAATAACTCACCACAAGGGTAATATGTATTTTTGCGATTCTTGCCTTCAATTTTTCACCACTGAAAAAAAATATAATTCACATCATTGTTCTCACATTCTTACTGTTTTACCTGAAAAAAATGCAGCGATTCAATTTAAAAACTTTGAACGACAACAAAAAATTAATTATATAATTTACGCTGACTTTGAGAGTATGTTAATAAATTGTGAAGATGCGAGTACACAAAACACTCAAACCGTTAAACAGCATCTTCCATCATGTTTTGGGTATTATATTTGTTGTTCGCATGATCCTCGTTTAAACAAATATGTTACCTATAGAGGTGAAGATTGCGTCGAGATTTTTATAAAGTGGTTAATCGATGATATACAGAACATTAATTCAATATTGTCTCAAAATAATGTAATGAAACCTTTAACTACCGAACAAGTAGCTAGCCATACAAATGCTGATAAATGTCACATATGCAAACAATTTTTGTTCGGTGATAAAGTTCATGATCATGATCATATTACTTTAGAGTATAGAGGTGCCGCTCATTCACTTTGCAATTTAAGATACAGAATATGTCCATTTATACCAGTTGTTTTTCATAACCTAGCTGGTTATGACTGTCATTTGTTTATTAAAGAACTGGCAAAATATCCTGGTTCTGTGAAAATTATTCCTCAATCCAAAGAGAAATATACGTCTATTACAAAAATTATAGAATCAACAAACCAGTCGCAACCAATCAATATTAAGTTTATAGATTCTTTTCAATTTCTTAGTTCAGGCTTAAATGAATTAACAAAAAATTTGAATGAAAAGGATTTCCACAACTTATCAAAAGAATTTCAAAGCTATAATAAAATTAATTTGCTGAGACGTAAAGGTATTTATCCCTATGATTATATTAATTCTTGGTCTAAATACGAAGAGGATAAACTACCATATAAAGAACATTTTTTCAATTCTTTAAAAGATGAGCATATCACTGATGCTGAGTATACACATGCGCAACTCGTATGGTCTACCTTTAATATAAGTTCATTAGGAGAATATACCGACTTATACTTGAAATGCGACGTTCTATTATTGTGTGATATATTTGAACATTTCAGAAGTACAAGTTTACGACATTATAATCTTGATCCGGCTTATTATGTGTCTGCACCTAGTTTAAGTTGGGATGCTATGCTTTTGTGTACAGGTGTTCAATTACAACTATTAGATGATTTAAATATGTATCAGATGCTTGAGAACGGGATACGAGGGGGATTAGCTCAATGTTCTCTTCGACATGTAAAGGCGAATAATAAATATATTCCAGAATTTAATGATTCAAAACCATCATCATATTTAATATATCTCGATTGTAACAATCTATACGGTTATGCGATGAGGAAAAAAATGCCTATTTCAGATTTTGAATTTTTAACTGAAGATGAAGTTAAATATTTTAACGTAATGACAGTGCCAAATGATGGAGAATTTGGATATATTTTAGAAGTAGACCTGACTTATCCCGAACATTTACATGATTATCACAGTGAGTTACCTTTCGCCCCAGAAAAATTCATTCCGCCAGGCGGTAAATCAAAAAAATTAGTTGCTAATTTATATGATAAATACAATTACGTCATACATTATGTTCACTTGAAAGAATGTTTGAAAAATGGTTTAATATTAAGGAATGTTCACAGAGTCTTACGCTTCAGACAAGATAACTTTTTACAAAAGTACATTGATTTAAATACTCGTTTAAGACAAAGTGCTACTACAGCGTTCGAAAAAGACTTTTTCAAACTTCTAAATAATGCGGTATTCGGTAAGACGATTGAAAATAAACGAAAGCGAATAGAAGTTAAATTAGTCACAAAATGGAAGGATTGTAGCAATAAAACAAATAAATATATAGGAGCAGAAAAAATCTTACTAAAACCAAATGTAAAAAACGTATGCATATTTTCAGAAAATTTTGTAGCTATCCATTTAGCTCCTGAAAAAATTTTACTAGACAGACCAATATATATCGGATTTACAGTACTAGAATTCGCTAAACAGCATTTGTATCGATTTCACTATGATGTTATAAAAAAAAAATATAATTCAAAGGCTGCACTTTGTTACACGGATACTGATAGTCTTCTGTATAATATTGTAACACCAGACTTTTACCAAGACCTACATAATGATATTACGAAATTTGATACAAGTAATTATGATGAGGATAACCCGTACGGCATACCTCAAATTAACGCTAAAGTACCGGGATTATTTAAAGATGAAATGGGTGGTGACGTAATTACTGAATTTGTAGGCTTAAGAGCTAAACTCTACTGTTTAAAGACAGTTAAAACTTCATTAAACAAAGCTAAAGGTGTTTCGAAACCTATAACGAATCGATTACAACTTTCCGATTATAAAACAGCGCTACACACCAAAAAAAATTTTAGACGAAAAATGAATCTGATTAAATCCATTAAACATGTTTTATATTCACAGGAAGTAAACAAAGTAGTTTTAAACAGTAATGATGACAAGAGGCAAATATTAGCTGGTAACATAGAAACGCTCCCCTGGGGTCACTGTAATACAATTTTTTAATAGATATACGAAATACCTTGTACGTATTTGAAAAGATTTCTTTAAGTATATAAGTAGTTAATTATATTATCATATTGAAGATATGATATTAATAAAAAAAACAGTCTTATATAAAAGGTTATTATATTTTTAAATGTAATTTAGAGCTATGTATTGGTTTTTCTTTTTAAGAAATCGTAAAATTGTATTCGTGTGATGTGTGTTTAGAAGTATAATTATGCTTTGTTTATATTGAGCTTAAAAAAGGAATAAATATATTTCAGCATGAATGAAAAAGTTTTTATATATGCAACCAAATCAAATCAAATAAATTATTAAATGTATCTCTTTCTTTTGATCGTCATTTTAAGCAACGATCTAGACTAGACCCAAGATTATATAAGCAATAAAATCCGAGATTCCTCGCATTTCATCATGATCTTTGATAAACAGAGTCAAACTTTGGAAGTAAATACTTTCAAAGTAAAAAATGACACACAAAAATTAAAACATAGTTCGTTGTTACCTAATACCATTCGCTGCATAATATGCGGTCCTTCAAATTGTGGTAAAACTAATGTTATGTTAAATTTATTGTTACACGAAAATGGTTTGAAATTTAAACATATTTATTTATACTCGAAGACCGCTTTTCAACCAAAGTACCTCTTTTTAAGACAAGTTATGGAAAGTGTTCCAGGAGCGGAGCTATTTGTATTTAATGATCACAAAGAAGTTCTTCACCCCAACGATGCTTTGACAAATTCCATTATGATTTTCGATGATGTCGCATGTGAAAATCAAATTAATATTAGAAATTATTTTACTATGGGAAGACATAGGCAGATAGATTGTTTTTACTTATCGCAAACTTATTCGAAAATACCTAAACAACTGATCAGAGATAATGTTAATGTTTTAATTATCTTCAAACAAGATGATACCAATTTAAAACATATATACAATGAACATGTAAATACAGATTTAGATTGGATACAATTTAAGCAACTTTGTTCTGTTATATGGCAAGATCGATTCAGTTTCTTAGTTATAAATAAAGATTGCGCGATAAATAACGGACGATATAGACAAGGATTTGACACGTTTGTCCGCTTCTAACTTAGTTATATATTCCGATTTCTAGTTTAAAAATCTCACTTGAAAACAAGGGGTTTTAAGAAACGGTAGTCATATTAATAAGTTGGAAAGTAAAATGGATACCGATTTAAAAGCACAACTCATTAAATCAGTTAACAATATAAAAAACAAAATAAAGAAGATTAAAAATGAAGATTATGAAGCTGATCTGAAATACAAAAAAGTATTTAAACCTATTACTGATTCTTTAGAAACAGTTGTCAAGATAAATCAAACACCTCACTCTGCTTTTAACATAACACCAAGAAATGGTAAAAATAACACGCAGATCGATTTAAACTCTTCTTTAGACTATAATAATTTTAAAGACATAATTAATGCTGATTCTAATCACCATTCAGAATATTATGGATGTTCTAATGATAATGATAAAAATACAACAAATCAAAGTAACAGTCACGATACACTTTTATCTTTGAAAAAAGAAGACATGATGGATATGTATGAGCAAGTCAATGTTCCGTTTGGTATTTATGTTAAAGATAAGAACCTGATGATGGGAAACACTGTTGTTAGTTTATCTTTTAAAAATAACACTGATAATACTTTGGGAAAAAAATACATGATTACTGTCAAAAATAAGAATTATGAATTGACCGGTGGTTTAAAAGAACTTTTATTGCGAAACAGACCTAATCTTAAGCTTGTAACTGAAGAAGATAAAACAAAATACAAAGAAATTTTAAGTAACACAAACGCGCACAAACGGGACTTTGACCCGGCCGGACAATTAAAAGGTGACAAAGGATTAAAATACTGTACAATAATCAAGCCTCTATTTTCACAAGTAACTGACGAAAATAATGAGTTCACTCAACAGTTGCCGCAATTGAAAATCGGTCAAGGTTTGCCTGAATTAAAACGATATAAAAGTAATACGGATTATATTTATTGGGATGATCCTAACGAACTTATTGAAAGACTGAAACTTTTAATTGCATCTAAAAGTGCTGGTAACAGCAATCATGACAATGAAATTATATCAATTATTGAAGAGTTAAAGGAAGCGGGTATAATAAAAGAATAAATTCTGTTTTCGTGTAGTCATTTCGTCTAGTAATCTAATAAGCATTAGACATGAATGAAGAGAAAAAAGGAAATTTTAATGTTGATAGTTATAAACTGGAAGTAATTAAAATATCATCTATAGATAAACGTGAAGTATCCGACGTTGTTAATAAAGAGATCGTTGATAAATTTAATAAGAATAATTCTGAAAAACTTGCGCATATTGAAAAGCTGGTTATGATTTTAACAGACCGTGTAAAAAATATTGAAAAAGATATTGCATTAAAGGAGCTTGAGGGAAAATTAAACAAGCATTATGAGCAAAGCCGACGTTGTTAATGAAATTCATAAAAACGTACGAGTAAACTTCCCTCGGAGAAGCGTAATATTAAGAGATATAGATGACCTTTGGCAAGCGGATTTGATAGATATGCAAGCTTTATCCAAATTAAATGCTGGTTATAAATACATACTAGTAATTATAGACGGTTTCTCAAAATATGCTTGGGCATTCCCGATTAAACAAAAGACTAAAGAAATCGTATCTAAAGAGTTTCAAACATTGTTGGAAAATGGTCGTCACCCAAAAAATTTACAAACTGATATGGGTACAGAATTTTACACATATCGTCACGCCTCTTTCCCACAGGGGTAGGCAGAGACTACTTTGTTCCACTTGCTACGATCCTGACATACCTCTTTCGCTTCATCCACATTCATCAATCTCTTCATACATGCTCGTCGGTTTCGGGTACTCTTGACCTGGCCTTTCTCCAAAACGTCCCCAATTTGATCACGGAACGTCCGCCTAGGCCTTCCCCTCCCAACGCACCCATTCACACTCCCCATATAAATCTGTTTAGTTAATCTTCTTTCATCCATCCTCTCTACGTGACCAAACCAACTAAGCATACTTTTTTCTATCCTAGTCACTATATCTTCTTTCACACCAGCACATTCCCTTATCACACTATTCCTTATTCTATCTTTCAGTGATATACCTTCCATACTTCTTAACGCTCTCATTTCTACTGCATTTATTCTACTTTCATGCTTCTTTTGCCATACCCAACTTTCGCTACCGTACATTAGTGTTGGAACGAGCACCCCTCTGTGAACAGCCAGACGCGCCTTCTTTGACACCTTCTCACTGCTCACAAAGGCGCGCAGCGCTCCATTGACCATGTTTCCTGCATTCACTCTTCTTTCAATATCTCTTTCACACTTTCCATCTGTCGTAAAAGCCGAGCCCAGATATACAAATTCTTTTACCTGTTCTACTTTCTCACCCGCAACTATAATCTCACATTCTGTCATGCTATCATCTTTTTCGAATACCATAGCTTTCGTCTTGCTCACATTAACTTTCATACCTTTCCTTTCCAATGCCCCACACAAAATGTTAGCCATCCTTTGCAGCTCCTCCTCCGACGATGCTAACAACACTTGGTCGTCGGCGTATACACAATTTACAGAATACACACGGCGAAAAATGTAGCGGAATATGTACGGCGTGTACAGAATTTTATAATAATAAATTCAAAAAAGTTATTGAAAAGTATCACATAAATCATTACTCTTCTTATTCTACAAAAAAAGCATCAATCGTAGAAAGACTTATAAGAACTCTCAAAACTAAGCTTTACAAAGAATTTAGTTTGAAAGGAAATTATAAATGGATCGATGGGACTCTTGACAAGAAAGTTTACGAATACAATCATACCTTTCATAGAACCATAGGAAAAACGCCGGCTGAAATTAATCATAATAATAAAGAAATTGTCTTACAAAGATACATTAACAATTCGCTATCCGAAAAAAGACCGAATCGTCATGTTTTTCAAGTTGGAGATTTTGTAAGAATCAGTAAATACAAAGGATGTTTTGAAAAAGGATTTACACCTAATTGGTCAACCGAAATATTTAAGATAAGAAAAGTCCAACAAACTAACCCACTCACATATTTATTAGAAGACGCAAAGTCTAGGCCTATTTTAGGAGCATTCTACAGACAAGAAATTCAGAAAACTGCTCACCCTGATGTATATCTTGTTGAAAAAGTTGTAAAAAGCAAAGGAAACAAAGTATATGTTAAGTGGCTGGGTCTTCCATCAAGTGAGAACAGTTGGATTGATAAAAACAATCGTTTGTAGTGATTTTAGTACATTAAATAAGCTATTCATACTTAATACGCTCATTTGCACTTGGATCTTTATGCAAGAAAGTCAACTTTAAATAAAGCATTTTAATCATACCAATATTACTATTATTAAAATGAAACACACACGAAGTAATACTAAAAAAGAAGCGCATCATAAGGAAAAAACATTATTAGCACCCTCCCAGAAAACGGGAGCTGGTCTGAAAAAAACCTTTAGTAATATTGTATCGCACACTAAAAAACATATTCGAAATTTGAAACCAAAGTGCAAGAAATTGCTAACGGAGTTAGCATACGCGGCTGCTCGAGAATTTGCTTCTGACATAACCGTGCAATCCCCGAGAGTGATACCTGTACCTAAAACTGGTGGATTTTTACCATTAATTCCTATTCTTGCCGGCTTATCTGCTACGGGGAGCTTGGCTGGAGGTGTTGCGGGAATCACCAAAGCTATCAATCATTATAAATCGGCACAAAAACATCTTGCAGAGTTAAAAAGACATAACATGAAAATGGAGGCTATGTGTATTGGTAAAGGATTACATCTTAAACCGTACAAACACGGGTTAGGAATTTACGTTTCAAACAAAAAAAACTAGATACTGGGCTACCTGATCGAGCGCTAACTAATATCGATATAATAAAGCATGCGAAAAATATACCCCATTTTCGAGGCGTATTTATGCGAGATGAATTACCAGAAAAGCCGTGGCTGATGGAATGCGGTGTGATTAATTTAGATTCATCTAAAAATGTTGGTACTCACTGGGTAGCCTATGGAAAAATTAAAGACTATATTGAATATTTTGACAGTTACGGTAACTTAAAACCGCCAAAAGAATTCTTAGCATATGTCGGAACAAATATTCGGTATAATTATGTCAATTTACAAGGCAATCATTTATACAACTGTGGACATTTATGTTTGAAATTTCTAAAATCATTTTGGAAAAGTAAATCGAGACTAAATAAATAAATAACGAAACGGATTAAACATATAGTTACGGTTGTTAAATGATAATAAAATAAAATGCTAAACCGGATTAGGACATTCCTTCGCGAACAGTATTCAGAATTGGGCGTTGAGTACATAACAGTCTGCCGAGTTTAGTACAAATAACCGCTTCAATTTATTATAAGTATACAATTAAATATGTATGTTTTCAATAAAAACAACATCAAAGAACAAAAATGTACTATTAATCTTCCAGTGTTCAAAGGAAGAACACGATTAAGTACGACAAATAAAATTACTAAAAGTAATAAAATCTTTCTTCATTCTCTCGGCTTAAAAATAAAATAAAAATAAATATAATATGCTGCAAATAACTGAACTACCGCAGCAAGATAATTCTATTGAAAGCTACGAGATTCACAGCTACAATCCATACAATCACAGCTTTAAAGAAAACGATGAAATCAGAATACCTATTCATCAGCAAGATGTTTATGTATTACCATCTGCAAGCTCCATTTACATCGAAGGACATGCGAGTGTATTTGAACTAGATACAGCAGGAAAAAAGAAGAAGAAAGAGTTTAAGTTTATAAATAATCCTATATTGTTTTTATTTCAAGATATAAGATACGAATTAAATGGGGTAGAAATAGATCATGTTAAAAATGCTGGAATCACAACTACGATTAAATCTCTTATCTCAATGAACGTAGGCGAAAGTAAAAGTTCAGCATTGTGGGGGTGGAATTTAAACGGAAGTGCGAAAAAAGGGGATAATTTTTCTGTTATTATACCGCTTAATAAAGTGTTAGGGTTTGCAGAAGATTATAACAAAATTGTTGCCAATTGTAGACATGAACTTATACTTCATAGAAACAATTCCGTTTTGAATAGTGTTATAACTGATACAAATGATACTATAGAAATAGACATACATAAGGTTCAGTGGCGTATCCCTCATGTTAAAGTTTCGGATCGCAATAGATTATTGCTGCTTAAGCACTTGGAAAAAGATCGAGCAATACAACTAGCTTTCCGAAATTGGGATTTATATGAATATCCGCTTTTACCTAAAGCAACAAAACACTCGTGGTCTGTCAAAACTGCTTCTCAGTTAGAAAAACCGAGATATGTTATATTCGGTGTTCAAACTGATAGAAAACTGAATCGAACGAAGAGTTCATCAGAATTTGATCATTGTAACATAACAAATGTCAAGTTGTTTTTAAATTCACAGTACTTTCCTTATGATTCACTTAATTTAAAATTTAATGAAGATAAGTATAGTATATTATACGAAATGTATGTTAACTTTCGTCAGTCGTATTACAACACCGGAATCGATCCCCTGCTTGATTTAAATACATTCGGGAAAAAAGCCCCACTGTTCGTTATTGATTGTTCACGACAAAATGATTCGTTGAAAACAGGACCGGTTGATGTCCGTTTAGAAATCGAGTCTTCAGAAGATATACCTGACAATACAACAGCGTACTGTCTAATCATAAATGATCGTCTAATCGAGTATAAACCCTTGAGTAATATAGTGCGAAAATTATCATGAATGCGATTATGGATGTTCAAGGTTTTAAAAACGAAAACAATACATTTATACCTAAAGAAATAGCAATTATTTGCAAAAAAGGTGTCATTGTGTTGTTGATTAAACCACCTTATCCTTTTTATAATTTAACTAAGAAAGAACGGTTGCAAGCCTCATGGATAGAGAGAAACAGAGGAATATTATGGAATGAGGGGTATGTGCCATACTTCAACTATAAGAGTTTGATATTAAACTTTTGTAAAAATAGACGTATTTATACAAAAGGTACTGAAAAAGTGGTCTGGTTAAAGAAGATAATAGAAAGTGACAATGTTTACAATTTAGAAGACTTTAATTGTCCTAATTTAAAAACACTTAGTGAGAAATATTCGATTTCTTCCGACATTTATAATTGTATTTACCATACCAAAACATGTGCTTTTAAAAATGTATCTTGTTTAAATAAGTGGTGTGTAGATAATAATATTTTTAAGTAAATAAATCAACAATCATATTATATATTTGTTTAATACTGATATTTGTCAACGTATATATTTTATAATAAGTATATAATCAAAATGAATATCAACAAAGGAGATATCGTTGAGGTTATCATTGATAAATGTCAGCTTCATGGTCGTCATGATGTCAAAATATTAAACGCTGAGCACTATTCTGGTGTGCTAATAACTCAGAGTTATTATAAAACTAAACGCTCACGAATCTTTTACACGGGATTACAAGTAGCAGCTCGAGTAATTAGAATAGATAAATGTTATATAGACTTGCTACCAATCTAATTGGAAGTTTCTAAATCATTACGCTGAGTGGTTATAGAAACCTGAGCATGTTATAAATAGAAATAGTAGTGTTGTGAAGGATATGATGGTGTTCTATTTATTCACTGTGTATAATAATAAACATTTTGATTTTAATGTTTGTACCTTTAAAAATGTATGTTTTATAAATAAATCATGTATACTTAATCCTTGTTTACTTTCTTCCTAAAGTTAGGAATAAACCTAAAGATATAATTTGATTTGATTACCGTCTGCGAAATTCGAGCATAATAATTATCGTTTATTATACGAACAATACGCTACACTTCAACAGTCGTATCACAACCGTCATAGTCTAGAACTGCTTCTTGTTTTCGAAGAAACTAATATGAATTCAAATACTTACATAATTGACGTACAAGGCTTCAAGGTTGTGAATCTGGAAAACATCAATCCGTATCTGATGTGTCCAAGAACATTTCTGCGATTTTGTTCGACAGAGCAAAAGCTAATGAATCTGAGCATTAACATTGTGTGATTGAAAACGAGGAGCGCTGTTTTACAATGTAAGCTAAAGCTCGGTCGCCTAGTTAGTGCTTTATTTATTTATACAAACAATACGCTAGGCTTCAATCAGTAGTATCCCAACCGTTATCGTGTAGAACTGCTTCTTGTTTGCGAAGAAAGTATCATGAATTCAAATACTTACATAGTCGACGTGCAAGGCTTCAAGGTGAAGGAGAATAATTTTATAATAAAGGAATTTGCCTTCGCTGCAGAAAATTATGCGCAAAATAGTTTAATAAAATCGCCGTACCCGTATTCTAAGTTAACAGATGAAGAACGAAAACAGGTGCAGTGCACTAGGAAAAACTATGGCATAACATGGAGTGAAGGAAATATTGACTATCCAGATTTCAAAGGATATGCGGAGTATTTGTTAAAAAATAAGACCATTTTAGTGAGAGGTTCTGAAAAAGTTAAGTGGGTAAAAGAAATAAGTTCTAATTGTGATATTATTGATGTAGAAGAAATGGGGTGTCCAGACTTTGAAGAATTGCATAAAATGTTTAGTGATGTTGGCGATCTGTATTTTAGATGTATTAAACATAAAAAAAAAAGATGTGCTTTAACAAATGTAAAGTGTATTAGACGGTGGTACATAGAATGTAACAACCTTATTCATAATTAAATAAATGATTTTAATTATAAATATCAGTGCATTTTATTTCACTATTCAAAGTTCGTAAATAAAGCAAGACTAGTATTTGTGATCGAGGGTGTTTGTGGCGGTTCTGGCTCAGAGTGTATTAGAACTAGAATTTAATTGAAGTAGTTTTTGATTGAACTAGCACTTGATTATCGGATTGTACTGTAATTATATGCTCAACAGATAATTCGATTGACATATATTAATGTATTGATTCATGATCAGTAATCAATATAACGTATGATTGGGGGATCCTGGATCTCGTTTGATCCAGGTCCCCCAATTATACACTACTGATGTAGGTATTGAAAATGAAATTATTATCACACATTTCTACATACAGGTCAAAATTTACTAACGTTCTTACAAACGTCACGAATGCCATTATGAATTTGCCATTATGATTATTGACTGCCATGTTTTTTGGTAGAAGAACCATGCGTTACCAATTAACCATCTGAGGTGGTCCATATCCTGCCGTAAGCTGTTTGTGTTATACTTCACAAACTACCTACTATGCACTTGCTTGAGCCTAGCTATCCAGGATGATGTTTTTAATTATTTTCCGTTTTTAATGTGTCTATGATGATCACATAAGCACCCATAGTAACAACAAAATTCAGCGGCCACACATGATCGTGTCACAAAAACCGCCTTTCAATGATGATACTCACAAAAATAGTTTAGAACGACTAAGATTGCGTCAGTAGCCCCGAAACAAAAAAGAGCTTTCAATGATGATACCCAACACCCACAAATGATAGCCTAAAATCCTCACAAAAGATTCTACATTCTGTGGTACACTTTAACAAGACTAGTATGTAGGTAGATTACTTAGGGAATGTAACTGGATTGTAGTACAAAGGCGGCCCGAAACCTTTTCGGACGTAGCTAGCTACATTGCACAGACTTAATTTCCTCGTGGCTACGTGAAATGTTTCGCAAGTTATGGCAGCGGCCAAAGCTGGCTATAGAATAGTACCTATAATGTTATCGAGATCACGAACTTGTACACATAAATACTTAATCATAGTAATTTTGGGGTCAGGACCTCTGTCAATTGAGTCACGGTACATGAATAATGTAACGTTCTAAGTAACTTCTCATCGCCCTTTACAATACCACATATTCTCAGCGGCATAAAATTTGGCCCGGTCTCCATACAAAATTACTTATTATTACACACATAATAAGGGCTACAATTTTTTTGCCACTGATGATATCTTAACCAACTGGAAATATGCAAGGCATATTACAATATTTTTTTCAATATTTTCACCAACTTTTTCGCTTAACGAATGAAGTTCCGATTGAATTTATAAAGCGAGGTAAAAGATAGTGCTAATGAAACCCTTCTTTTTTGCCAAGGTTGTAATGAAGTTCGAACTACGTTAATGCACGATTACAGGAGCTATTCTCCAACCGATATGTACATCCCACTGCTAGGCACTGGCATCCTCTCAGAATGAGCCCCTAGAGGCACTCAATCTACAGAGACATTTACAAAAGAGAAATAATTTAGTGCTAAGTATTCAGAATAAATACATGGCATAAATAATATACGTATATTTTTTATGCTAGTGTATAATAAAAAGTAATCCTGAATCTGTTGTTTCCAAATTCGTCTATGGTATGGAGATTAAAAAATATTTGCGTAGTGCTTTATTTTGAGTCTTTTTAAAAGACCAAAGTTTCACTGCAATAACCCGCTGATGTCGGTGTTCGTTTTTTATACGTCCGTTCGAGGTTCGTTTTTTATACGTCCGTTCGAGGTTCGTTTTGCGGACGATTTTTTTGTTTTAAAATTGGATTTGAATAAAACTATTTTATTGAATCAGGCGTTACTTTGCGGAGGTCCATTTCAATGAACACAAAATATTTACCTTGCTACTCCGCTACTTACGTGCAAGTTAACCAAGCCTGTGCGAAATATGTACGTTTTGCATGCAAGCCCTCCCACCATTACTACCACACAAAACGCACACAAATCCCACAAACTTAATTAATCCTAACCCCACACAAACACTGACGCGCGTTTCGATCCCTCTACGGGATCATTCTCAAAGTTAGAGCACAACCGATGCACATGCGAACCAACGTCGTACTAATTTGTAAAACTATAAATAAACCAAATGTACCCACATTCGTATATTACCAAACTACCCTCTTATTTATAATTTTAATTAGCCATCCACAACTACCTTCATAAATTTTTCCGACTACAACAAAAACAAAGAGGGTTATGTATTTAACAAAACAATTTTACTATTCATCAAAATGGACACGCAACAAAGGTGACGACACCAAGTTCACCTGTTCGTTAATTATTGAAGCACTATTGTTGTACCTAATTATCATCCAGAATAATTAAAAAATCATAATTTCATCCAGATAGATCAAATTTTGCAAAACACTTATTAGAATCAAATCATTCATTGTCAGATTCAGCAGCATTTGATGTTTTGCATTTTTGTGAAAAGGGTTTACGGTTGGATGTTTTAGAGCAGTTGGAAATAATTAGGTACAACAATAGTGCTTCAATAATTAACGAACAGGTGAACTTGGTGTCGTCACCTTTGTTGCGTGTCCATTCGTCTGCGATGAATCCATTTATCTTGACTTATTTTATCCTTAATGTTCAAAGTTTCTTCTTGCCAATTTTATCAAGTTAGTTAAAGCTTACAGACGGACAAAGTAACAGATATTTACATTTTATAAATGAAAAAGAAAGGAATAAAAAGTAAAGTTATTGGCTAACTTATTCATCAAAGCCCGGCTCAAACACTAGGACCTAGTAAAGTAAGTTGAAATTTTGCACAGAAGTTCCCTAATATGATGTAAGCAAGAAATAATTACTTATGGATTACGCGAAATTTCCTTTCTGATACTGTCTTATGGGTCTCTAAACGAACCTCGTCTTTAAAGTAATCGCTGTGCTCGGATAGAAAATCATAACTGTGCAAGTATTTTGAAAAACTATTTTTTTAGAATTTTCTACCTTTTGACTGTCGGTGGCTGATTGGCGCATGTGCATTGCCACGCGCCGCGGCACCAAAGAAAATAACAAAAAACCGGCTGTCAATTGTTATCAAAATTGTCTATTCATGTGGACGGCTCGGTTTTGTACGGGGATTTATGTTTAAACTAGCTGTTGCCAGCGACTTCGTCTGCAAAGAATTCGTTTATCGCTATCCCGCGGGAACTACGCAATTTTCCGGGATAAAAAGTAGCCTATGTGCTATTCCAGACTTTTTTCTATCTATGTGCCGAATTTCATCCAGATCCGTTGGGCCGTTCTGGCGTGATTGAGTAACAAACAAATATCCATCCATACTTTTGCATTTATAATATTAGTTAGATTAGTTAGACTATTGTAACATTAATTGATGTAGGTATATATATTGTAGTATTTTGGTGTATATTAATTAGTGTTCATAATGTTACTGACGTTCTCCGGTGGGTGTCTGGACATTTAGTTAGCAGCGGCGGTCGCTATTACAGACTCTATACTTCGCAGTGTTGTATTGAAGCAGACTTGTTTTTTTTTATATGAATAGGAAGGCAAACTAGCAAGTGGGTCACCTGATGGTAAGTGATCACCACTGCCCATAGACACCCGCAACCCCGGAGGGATCGCAGATGCGTTGCCAACCTAGAGGGCTAAGATGAATTGCCTCTTATGCTCGTAATTTCCCCGGCTGTCTTACTCTCCACGCCGGAACACAGCAGTACAAGCACTGCAGCTTAGCGGCAGGATTAGCGAGTAAGATGGTGGTAGCCCTTGCACAATGCCCTACCACCCGCAGTTGTGGTTTGTGGTTCTTGAAATGTTTGTTAGACTTAAATACTGCATGGGAACAAATAAACCACACGGCCTTAGGCAGCCACTCTCTATTTAACATTTTCAGTCGAAGAAATTAAGTATACGGAAACAGGGGAGCTACTCTGAAATTAGACACCATTGAATTGCCTCGCAGGTGCATGCAAGTTTCCTCACGATGTTCTCCTTTACCGAGGAACTCGAGATAAATTTAAAAGTGAGATTTCGCACATAAATAAACACTCAGATGTGCGAGCCCGGGGTCGAATCCACGACCTTCTGTTTGAGAGGTCTAGGTCATACCACTAGGCTACAACGGCTTTGTTCTAAAGATACTAGTGGCAAAATCGTACCCCAATTGGAATAATCAAACTAAGCAACCGCAGTTTCCAGGAAAATTTGGGTGAATAAGTTTATCGAATCAAGAGCGGAGAGTTCCACAACTGGATAATTAATAACATCACCTCCCTCAGGACTTGTTTGCGTACCTACGGCCGACCTTTGGTATGATTTTATTTGTTGTTAACGATTATAATAAGTTTACTTATGAGAAATAACTGTAGTTCTTATTCTAACTTGTAGATACTTACGCGCTCCGGAACAAAGTTTTTGCTAACTAAATTGTCTTAGAAATAAATACTTAACTCCTTTTATAAAAAAAAAAAAAAAAAAAAAAAAAATAGGGCATTTTATTTTGAAACACTTGCGTCACTATTCAATCAAACTTTAATTTGAACACCCGCACTTTGAGTCTGTTACTATCAGTTCTGGAATTTTTCCACCGGTGGTTTGTATAGTTTAGCTGCATACCTAAAGTCGTCGCAATTTAAAAGGCCCGTTTTGACAGTTCACGCCCATGAAGTTCTAAATTTTTTACCGATCGAAATGTTCTGAAGGTAATTGCATTTTTCATTGATGGGTATCGCTCACTCAGCGAAGTGCTGTGCATAACGATTTTTTCATATTGTCCACAGACTATTAATAATCGGTTAAGGAAAAAATAAATCGATCAAGATAAAAATTTTTAAGGCCGACTCGCACTTGGCCCGTTTTATTTATTTTATTTAGACCAATTAATTACTGAATTTCACCAGCTGTGTAGAGATATTTACTGAAAATTATGACCTTGGAGCTCAAGGCCATAAACAATGGCAGCACTGATTTCTATAGAATGGCTCGTCTTCATCATCTGAAGAAAATTATTGACTGATGATTCACTTTTTCTCGTTTTTTTTTGCGATTGAGTGAATGTTATTGTAATCAAAATATTAAATGAAAGAAAATTGACTTTTCGTAACATTGTATCATTTCAAAATACCTATAATATCAATTTAAGTTAAATTTTCTAATCAGAACTTTAATCCAATACACTTTACAATACATATTCAAATCGATCAAATACTCATGCAAACTTGAATCGATTTATCGTGAGTATCGAGTACCGAGTCATATGGTTACATCACTTGTTACGTCGGGAAGACAAAATGTCAAAACGGGCCTTTTATTTTGCGACGACTTTAGTACCTACTATTGTTATTATTTTTCAACGTAATTTTGGATTAAAAATAATGAAACCTAAAAATGTAATTTTTACTCAAAGAAAAACAAATAATAACAAAAAAAAACAGTCTGAACTTAAAAAAAACTTAATCCTACTTACCTAACACTAATACCTAATAAATTAAAGATAAAAAAATTCTCCCAAATCGCCGCCAATAGGGAGGGTGCCCAGAAGGCTGGCAGCATTGCCACGTTGTATGGCAATGCTTATTCGCTGAGCGAAATATTGACCAGCCCTCTGGTCACGGGAGGCCTCTATAAGGCGCGCCGAGATATCTTTATACATCCGGCGCGCGCTTGGCCCCCATGGCCCCAAAGTTTCGACTCCAAACGCCTCAAATATATAGCTAGCTCCAAGCGAGCTATACTTTCGGCGTTTGAAGTCTTCCGCCGAGGCCGCAGCAGAGCCTACAACATTTTGGGTCCTTGGAAGATGGGTCGGAGCAAGAGTATCAACACACGTTGCATCCCAGACTAAGGGCCGACCCATCCGCCAAGGAACCAGTGTCAGACCGTCGGGCCGTTTGCCATCATCTCTAGTCAAACCGTTAGGTTCTAACACGGCTGGCACTTTAATACTGACAAGGGCCCTACGGATGACGTCATTAATGTTGGCATGACGGGGTATACGACCAGCGCTTCTACTGCAAGATAGGCCGTGGTGCCCGAAGCTGTCGGTCATTTTCCCACATTGGCAGCGATGAGGGACGTTTGTTGGTGTCCCCACCCTGAGACTGGTGGCGAGGCGAAATGTGGTGTTGTCCAGCAGGGTACCTACAGTTGGTGAGGGTAGGGCTTGGAGCCAGAGGCCTGACTCCCACTCCGCAGTAGCAAGGAGACGAGACGATTTTTACTACCTACTAGGTTTTTTGCATTGTCATCCTTCATACATATATTACTTGTAAGATCTATTCCAGTCATTACATACAACGGCAGAGACGAAATTAAGTACAACAACAACAAGTCAACAAGTTTTGCCACTTTTTGTGCGTCTGAATGTCTGAATCAATTCATTCCCTTCTCAAAGGACCTTCAACTTCAGATGCATTTGAAGTACTTATAACGCACGCCACATCCAAGTTCCGCGGTAAGGAATTCAATTTCTACGTTTGTCTGTGCAAATAGCTCCGGTGACTCGCTATCGACCCGTGAACTTCTGCACTTGATTCTGTTTGAAGATTTGCATGGAAGTAGGATTGGCAGTATTTGTTCGTGATTGAAGGCATTGACTGGAGGTTTGCGGAGGATTTATAAATTTAACTTTTGTGTTCTTTGATTGTAGTTACGCCTGGACGCACATTATAATAAGTATCTAAGAAGCCTCCGAATTCTCTTTAGTTATTTCACACTTGAGGTAGATTCTGGAAAGAATGAAGCTTGCGCGAAATCACGGAAATTTTCTATGCCGAATAACTTGAACATTCCTGTCAGTACTTAAATACATACTTCTAATGGCTATTTCGTGGGTAGTACTATATAAAACTGAGTATTTATATGTCATAGAGTAATACATGGCTAGTTAGTTACTTTAAGAATAATTTTAACCGTAAACGATGGTTATCACAAATATTTCATGGTTTTCTGTCAATCTTTTTTCCAGTAGTCTGGTTATTGTTAGAGTAACTTGGTGAAACTCCCACTAAAGTTTAACTAATTAGCTTTGGGCTGGTCAAAAACAGGAACATTAACATACTTACCAATATAATTCCATTTACATTTTCAGCAATTCCTTCCTTAAACACCCTTCGGATTTCGTAGAACCTTTCCGTAATCAACTTAAATCCTGCAGAAAGCTTTAATAAAACCGATTGGAAACAGAGCCCACAATCGTTGGCATAAAAGCCAAATAAAACTTTATGCCTGTTTCCGCACACCAAAATGGCGGAAAAAGTAAAAACACAGACCATTTACAACCTCAACCTTTGTTAAACAACATTGTTTCTATTTTATTTATTCAACATCACATTCTTACATTTTACTGTGGCAGGTCCCCAAAACCCTGAGCAGTGACGCAACCACCATCTTAATCGCTAATGTTATCACAAAGCAGCTGTGCTATATTATAGGTATACTTCCAAAACTGTGATTTTAATAAAATTTTAAGTTGCCTAAAACATATTTTTTGAGCTTATTTTTTTGCAAAAGTCATATACTGGGCAGTAGAGAAATAACCGCAAGGGCTCTGCCAGGCTCGACATTCTAGATGCGCACATTGATTAAATTAATATGTTTTTTTTATTGTTTCAACGTGCCTAAAACACCTTCCCTAAATTCGTTATGAGCTCTGGGGCTATAGCGCTACTATGTTCCAGGGGTGGAGAGCGAGACAGCCAGTGAAATTATTACTACATGAGGTTCTATCTTACCCCGCTAGGCTGGAAATGCATGTGCAATTCTGTGGTGTTTTGGGTGTCTTTGGATCATGGTGCTCACTTAATATTATGTGATCTTATTTAAAATACGGCCACAAATACAAGTTTCGTAATACGACGCGGTTGGCCTAGTTGGTAGTGACCCTGCCTGCGAAGCAAGCGTCCTGTGTTCGAATCCTGGTAAGGGCATATTATATTTGTGTGATGAGCACGAATATTTGTTCCTGAGTTATGGATGTTTCTATCTATATAAGTATGTATTTCTCTATATAAGTATGTATATCGTTGTCTAGTACCCATAACACTAGCCTTACTAGCGCTTACTTTGGGACTAGGTCAATTTGTGTGAATTGTTCCCTAATATTTATTATTTATTATTAAAGGTCATTTGCTAATCGGATCTAAACATATTATTGGGAAGTTATGGTATTGTTATAGATAAGATAATATATTTAGTAAAGTCTGTGTAAGGCGTGCAATAATAAAAATGGCACTATTCATACAGGAATTGCTTCATAACGCAACTTCAAGAGTATTCATATAATCTAAGTTAGTCCTTAAGTAAGCGTCAGTTAACTAACAAAAGCATTTAAACTCAAGTTTAAGACACGTAGATGCTTGTGGTTGCAATGCCTTCGGTTACTCGCTTTGCACTGCAACAGATTACACCATTGTTTCCCACCCTAACTTTCGCATTTAGGTTTCTTGAAACATAAATACAGTGGCTGTTTCGTTAGTTTTCTGCTAAGTTTGTTTACGGTAATGCTGACATTTTGGTGGATATTCCCTTGTATCGTTGACGACTTCCATTGGCAAAGGCCTGCTCTCCTATACGCTCGTGATAAATTTAAAAAAATATAGGCAGGAACCCGGAGTGTGAATACGATTTGTGTATGAATATCGCGAAAGTTTAAAACTTTTAAAAACAGAAATTATACAAGGTCCACTCCTGAAATATTTCAGCAAGTTATTGAAACTGTTTATAAATGCGACGTTAAAAGATTTTAATCCAGCGGTTTTCGACCAACCCGCTTTCAGCAATGTATGAAAATTGGACTGAAATATTGCTGATGGCGCAGAAAGCTCGTTGCGTGGAAACACATGGTGATATAATTTTTAATTCTGGAAACGGTCCTCATTCTGTTCACGCCCTCGCCGGGCTCATAATCGGAACTCACAAACACATGCTCACCAGAATTTTTAAATGGATATACGAGTACGTTTCTTTCTAATGCGTTAATAAAATTACGCGGACACCTAAAATTATTATGGTGTTTTAGATCTAGAGGTTTTGGCTTGTCTATAGTATACTAACATTTCTGAAATATGTTTTAGTAATGCGTCATCAATTGAAATCACAAACTACATTTACATGGAAAGCTCTTTCTCACCCGACGATAGATATAATTATATCGTATAAAACATAAAAAAGCAAAGTGTTGAATCGTGCGTGTTGGCAAATAATTTTATTTCGCAGCGCAGTGCTTCCGACGCGCGATTAACTCGCGAAGCTCGCTGTGCAAATAGCACATGCAGATAATTACTCCCTTACAATTTACTAACACGCAAACTGTAAGAATGAAAATAATGAGCGTGCCAGAGTCAGAGCGTGCGTGGTAAGTTAACATGGTGTAAATTCTACACTTTGTATATGGGTGACGGTAAATTGTAGTTTGGAGGTGGACATTTTTGACTGACTTGGGCACCTATTAAATACTAGCTGTTGCCTGCGACTTCATCTGCAAAGAATTCGTTTATCGCTATCCCGCGGGAACTACCCAATTTTCCAGGATAAAAAGTAGCCTATGCGCTATTCCAGGCTTTTCTCTATCTATGTTCCAAATTTCATCCAGATCCGTTAGGCCGTTCTGGCGTGATTGAGTAACAAACAAACAAACATCCATCCATCCATCCATCCATACTTTCGCATTTATAATATTAGTTAGACTTAACGAGACCGCGTATTGCTTGTATGGTATTTTTGTTTCATTATGAATTTAATGTTTTATTTTTTGGTATTTTAGTGAAATAATAATAATTATGTACGACGTTAAAGTACGAACCTTATATATTCCCTTATTTTAAATGGTTTTGGAGAAACAGGTTCGAGCTAGTGATACAAACGCTGATCACAGCGCCAAATTGTCTCTTTAAATCCATATAGCGCCCGCTCTGATAATCATAATGTGCCAAAGCGACACCCCCAACTACAAATTCCCACTATCCGTGACTGACGCGCCTATCCATTTGAGCCTTGGTTACTCATAATGTTAGGAGCTAATGTTATTGCGTCGAATGAAAGGCGGCGAGGAAATAACACTAGATTTGAATGAGTAAGATCCTTACAAAACGTCATCGACTCTGCGTTGTTTTTGGGATTCCGTACCTATATTGGCAAAAGCGGATACTCTTAATAGGATCACTTTTTGGCCGTCCGTCTGTCTGCCAAGAACCTTTTTCTCAGACGCATTATGTGGATGACATGTTTTTTCGTTAGACCCTTTTAATACCTTCACAAGCAACATAACTGTCACTTTGCTTAACCTAACTTCACGATCACAATGGCTAATTAAAGATTGTTTTATCGAATGTCTCGACGTGGAGATGGATTAAGAGCAGATCGCTTGTCAAACTTTTCCAATCTTTACTACGAGCCTGAAACGGGTAAAACAGAATAGCAAATGGCGGCTGCCGGCACCCAGTCGATAAACTTTTGCAGAAGCCAGTATTCCCCTGCGTTCTAGATTTATTTTTCTGTATCGGTAAAATGTCAAGCTAAGTTTTATTAGTACAGTTGTTTTTGTGTCCGTTTGTTTAAAAACATTACGTAGAATTCAATGAACAGTGGGAAAATGTTTTAGAATAAGTTTTTTTGTACAATTGTACACATACATACAGTCACGCCTCTTTCCCATTGGGGTAGGCAGAGACAACATTGTTCCACTTGGTACGATTCTGATGTATCTCTTTCGCTTCATCCACATTCATCAATCTCTTCATACAAAGTGGAATTGTAATTTAAATTAAAATAACTTTATATGAAACTAGTTGTTGCCCGCGATTTTGTCTGCATAGAATTCGTTTATCAGTATCCCGCAGGAACTACGCAATTTTCCAGGATAAAAAGCCCCTATGGCCAAGGCCTATGTATTATTCCAGACCATAATCTGTCTTTGTTCCAAATTTCATCCAGATCCGTTAAGCCTTTCTGGCGTGAAAGTGTAACAAACATCCATACATTCTCACAAACTTTTGCATTTATAATATTAGTAGGACTAACTCGGTCCTGTTACTTCATTATATTACCTACTAGCTGTTGCCAGCGACTTCGTCTGCAAAAAATTCGTTTATCGCTATCCCGCGGGAACCACGCAATTTTTCGGGATAAGGCTATTCCAGACTTTTCTTTATCTGTGTGCCGAATTTCATCCAGATCCGTTGGGTCGTTCTGGCGTGATTGGGTAACAAACAAACATCCATCCATCCATCCATCCATACTTTCGCATTTAAAATAAAGTAGCGAAGCTCAAAAACTTTATGCGGTTTTCACCAATAGATAATTTATATGATTCATACACGAGGAAGGTTTCTGTTGTTACAAAATTATGCGGTCATTTCGTGACGATGTTTTATGACTATTTCTTGCTTTTGCGCACATAATGTTTTGAACGCTATATTAGCACATAAATGTGTCATGTCATGATGTTTCACTTGGATATTTTTGGCACCAGACAATTGCCGGTCTTAAAATTAATTAACTTCTGTCCCTCCTTATGAGATACAAAGTACCTATTCATGTTCATAACCAGAGAACCTTTCCTAATAAGGAGAGTTGAATAAGTATCTTAATCCAAATAAAACAATAAAACAATCAACATAAATAGTAGTGGTATAGTAACATAAAACTTCCTACACAAAAACGGCTAAACCAATTTTGAGGTTCATTCGTTTATGAGCTGCGGTGCCACAGATGGACACAGCCAGACTCACATGGCAGTCAAACTTATGTTTTTAAAACACCTCTATTTGCGATGTTGGGGGTAAATCCGTCAACGATTTATAGGAAACTTCTGAACGAATTATCATGGCGTTTTCATCGATATTAAGCTCATCCTGAAGCATAGGGTGTTTATTTTAAGCAAAATTGGGTTTCCGGAAGAAAGTCATTAAGTCACACTAGTCTAAGGTATGCAAACGATGGCGCGAGGTATCAGCATGTCTACATTAATAACTTTAAAGAGGAATGTTATTATGTTGTTTGTTTGTTTGCATTTAATACCTAGGCTCCGAAACTACTCTTTCTTCTACATGCAAATGCAACGTACCTATTTTCTTAATAAAATGAAAATTTTACCAAAACAGTTAGCACTAAATCAAATCTTTTTCGAGATAGTATGTAAAAGGACGACCATATTTACCTACCGATAAAAAATAGGAGGCAATAACTGGCGGACCCGTGTGAGAGGAGTTCACTTTCGATCGTTCGATACACTTAGCGCGACATAAACCATTATCGCCCGGTGCGGGCTTTATCGCGCTATATCGTAAATATTCACAGCTTATTCCCTCTAATAACGACTGCGATGTGTCCACCCTTTAGAGATGGAGAAGTTTTTTGGAGATGATTTTGGGGAAAAAGGGCGTTTTTGTTTCTTGCTCGAAGTACCGTCACGTTCTTGTAACAAAGTTAAAGTTTTACATATTTAATAATAAATAATAAATAAATAAATATCATGGGACAAATTACACTAATTGACCTAGTCCCAAACTAAGCACAAGGCTTGTACTATGGGTATCAGGCAACGGATAAACATACTTATATAATGTAGGTAAATACATACAACATCCTTGACTCGGGCACAAACATTCGTATTCATCATACAAATGTCTGCCCCTACCGGGATTCGAACCCGGGACCTCTAGCTTCATAGTCACGGTCACTAACCACTAGGCTATCCGGTCGTCAAATAATGCGACGAAAACCTTATACTAAAGGTTCAATAAGCCGCAGAGAAAAGTGACTCCTCTAGAAACAGTAATCGCAACACGGAAATCTTGTTTTGATACATTCAATGTAGGTACTCTACAATAATAATGGTAATTGTAGGTAGTATTTGTATTGTATTGTATCGTACTCTGTGAATGCTTTATCCTCCAGATGATATTACGTAAATAGAAAAATAATTTGATTATAACAGAAATAAAGAAGGTAGGTAACATAAGAATACAGAAACGAAAATATTTAGAGGTGGCCCTACCTATGTACATACCTTTTTGTTTCAAAAAGAAAATATCTCCGAGTTTCACGTTCGAAAATTCTATTAACAAAATAGTCGAAACATCCCGTATAGCCATCAACGAAACACTGAATCCATTAACACTCGCACACTTTTTCACTCCATTATTGTTATTAACATCATAACTTTTTTACGGCATTAATCAAAGGTTGACAAATGGCGTTGGAGACAAAAGAATATCGCATTCGATAAATAACGACCGGCCATTCCTTTCGCAATTGGAACAATAATCTATGATGACGTCTCTGTCTGTTTCGTAGTAATAAACAGAGACAGAATCACAGATAACTGACGCTTAAGGAGTGGTGAGACAGGCCCTTAATTTTGTATCATCAGAGCTCAAAAAAATTACTGTCAAGTTAATATAGACAAGATATAATTACAACCTCGCACTTAACTTAGGAGTAGTTTAAAATCAAATCAAGTACCTATAAGTTTTAAACTAACGCCCAAAATCATACTAAACATGGCCTTTAGTTCTTGTTACCTTAAGTTTTGTCTGCCCTGTAAAGGATAAATCGTGATTTATGTATCTAATAAATAAATCTAAATCTTATCTAAATCAAATGGATATCCACCAACATCATTTTCAGCCGGAAGAATACTACAAATTTTACCACCACTACCAATGCCAAATTCAAACGATTTCTTGGGTGGATTTTTGACGCTGTAATTTGTGTGCCTTACCTACTTAAAGTATGGCACACAAATTACAACCTCAAAAATCCACGCTCTTAATACATTTTAAATTTACAGATTGTATTTAATGTTGTAAATGATCGAAGAACGTCACTAAATCTGAGGTTGATTCACTAATTCCACATTCCATCTCCATTTCACGGCTTTTGACTTTGCCTTCATTCGGTTCCTTCAAGCTTCGAGTTGCTCTTTAGAGTGCATTGTCGTGTATAAAGTTGCAATGCGGTTGAACTCTCTGGACAAGTGTTCCGACTGTTATCTTTGAAGCGAAGCATTGGCTTTACATTCGCCATTTTGGAAATCTGTGAAGTGGGATTGAGAAATTTATTTTAGAGCGCGTAGTAATAAGGTTAGGTACAATTTTTTTAAGAACTAAGTAAGGTTATGTATACGAATTATTTTCAGTGTGTGTAATTGTGTTGTCTGTTGTTTCAGCGAGCACCAACTTAGTGGGGAAGTTCACGCAGAGCGTCCGTCGGATAGTGCAAGACGTCAAGGACGAAGGAGCTTCCAGTAAGTAGTTCTTTTGAGTCCTAACACAGTGGTCCCACTGCTGGGCAAAGGCTGACTGCTTCCCGCCACTCGCCCCTGTGGAGAGCAAGATTTTCTCTCTTTAGTATACTGGACCAGTGTAATCGATCTGAAAAATAGTTTGCTTTGATTACTTATACCTTAATATCAGCTGCTCGAGCCGGTAATATAATTCTCAAAGTACCTATTATTATACCTAGTAGTATATGAAAAAATAAAAAATTACGCAATCTTGAATCTAGATTAATCTAGATTATAAGATAGAAGATATAAGTGTCCGTTGTTCACCCAAACGAACCTGAAACAGATGAATAGGTAAAAACGAAAAATCACGTCTTAGGTACGTAGTTACACTTGTTCCAATAAGAAAAATAAGACGCGACAATTCCCCAGAAAATATCAAGATTGTTTCGTGTTAGCGATATCCCATCTCATCAAAGCCTCAGCTTACAGCGAATACAGTTGGAAGAGCAGTCGTGTAAAAGCATTATTAGTTATTCTGTAAGGACCGGATTAGTGTAGGATGTGGATAACAGCTAAATCACTGAAGCGGCCACTGCGGGTATCGTTTTAATGTTAATTTGTGCACAATCGTTAAGTAAAATAAATTATCAAGTTTTATGTTAGGTACAATTTTCGTAAATTAATGAATTTGTGCTCACTTTTGATACCCACATTATACACAGTACCCGTATAACCGAGGTTTGCTCGTTTTTTTTGGTACCTTTTTTACAAAAATGAAACCTAGCCAGATTGATTTATCGCCCCCGAAACCTCCTGCATAGCAAATTTCATGAAAATCGTTGGAGCCGTTTCCGAGATCCGCGGCAGCGTGTCAAGCCAAGTTCAAACAAAGGAACTGGCTAGCCAGCGCCGAGTGTATCATTACATGAACCACTTGGTGCCATTATAATATACAAAAATTTCTCGTTTAAAGGTGTCAGATACAACGAACCAATGGAATTACTCCGTAACATATTGAGCATTACTCAACTTTGATACGTGAGTGATCAGTTTATTCTACAAAAAGTCCAATCATCAAAGGTTCAGGCAAAAGTTGAACAATCGACTTCGAAAACTGCAATGCTAGGAAATTGGGCTTGGCATTGGTAATGTAATAGATAAATAGAATAAGAATCCAATGCGACTAGCAAGTCAAAGTGCACAGTGTTCCCTGCATCGGCTGCGGCGTCCCCGGTCTGACCGGAATGCTAACGGCGGGCTCATTGATTAGTGTAGACAAGGCCTACGTGCGGGCCGCGATTCATTAGCCCTGTCCCAAGCCTTTTTATACGTTCTCCGCTTTTTTTTTTTTTATAATATAAGAGGGGGAAAACGAGCAGACGGGTCACCTGATGGAAAGTAATCACCATCGCCCATGGACACCTGCAAGACTTGGGGAATCACAGGTGCGTTGCCGACCCTTTCAAGAACAGGAAGGCTCGCTTTTTAAAGATCCCTAAATTGTACCGCTCAGGGAATGTTGCAGCAGGAAGTTGGTTCCAGATCTTCGTCGTACGAGGAAGGAAATTGCGTTTAAAACGCACGGTACTTGACTGCCAACCACCAAGATGTTGAGGATGGAAGGACAGACGATTCGTTACAGGGGATTTGAGACGATCAGAATGATATCTAGGAATAGGGACACGAATTCTTAGCAGGCCAGTAATTTGGTTTGCTGCGTAGCGTTCTCGGATGTAGCGATTAACTTAGGGATCATTAAAAACGCCCTTGCCATTTACTTGACCCTTTTTTTATAAAGTTACTGCTTCAACACGTACATAATTTAATTTAAAACACTAATTACGAGATAAAATGTTTACTTTGGTATGTGAGTTAAGTTGGCTCAATTACCTTATGAAAATACTTGTATCGCTTCAGTAGGGGATGATTTGATTGTTTTGTTTGAATCACTAAAAGTGTTGGCAAAATTGCTCAAGTTGTAAAGCGCCACGAACTTTGGTACATCTCTTTAATATACACGGTAGTGTGTTCGGCCAAGCTCAAAGAAAACGCCTGAGCTGAGTGAGTATAATATGGTATAATTTAGAGTGCCTTTTCCAATACCAGTGTAGGTAACTGATTTTTATACAACAATTATAAAATTACAGGTTCCATTTTATCAAAATCAATAGCTTTCTCATTTCACGTGTCACGAAATTTGACATCGAAGTAATAAGTTCAGGATTACATCTAAAAACACAAATGTTTGCTCCCTTCATTAGAAACTGGTTAAATTTGCAAAGTGATGAATGCGTGAACACAATAACACAAAAAATATTGTCAAACTGAGAATTGAAATTGATATAAAAGTAAAAATAGGCCAAGTACCGACATGAAATGTTTTAATGATTTTATTTGATTGCTAATAGGTATCTACTTGCAATGCCAAACTTGGCACCTTTCGAAAAACTTCGCAAAAAGCCCATTTTTACATTAATATTTTTTATGCAGTACGGAAGAACTCCCTCCCTAGGAACTAGGTATTTAAGTATTCATATTCGAGTTTAAATTCTCGTTTCGCGACTGTGCAATTTGTAATTTCTTAATGATTTACTCAAAACGTGCAATCCTCTAAAGGCAATTTAAGTAATTAACTGCCTACGCGTTCATTACATAACGAAAGAATTTATGCTGTAAGTTTATTTGGTTAACTTGCTTGCCTCCCGAGCTAGAATATTAAATTGTATAGAAAATTTGAAAATGTAACCTTCTAATATACATAGATTAGATTTGATTGAATTAATCGATGACATTAAAATGTTGGCTTAATTATTATCACAACAAATTACTTACAAATTATTATGTTTTTTGCATCTGTCTACATTCCACGCTATATTTAATTCCCTCTAACAATTCACTTGTCACCGTCTGTATATATAGGTATGAACTACGCATCCCATTTTAATGCGATTTTAATCAATATATATACATATAGAACAATTCAAGAGGAAGATAGCATATAGTTTAATAACCTGTGCGAGCTCCAAGGCCGCACTGGCAGGGTCGCCATGTGAGGATGGACATTGGGAGGCAACTAATAAGGCCCAGTTCCGAGTAAATACTGTTCTTTATTATACTAGATGCTTACTTTTATACAGGTTACATCCTGGGAGAGTGTGGGTGTGCTCACACTACAATCCAAAGCTGGGGCGGATCGGTTGATTAATAACAAAGCTACATCAACTTCGTTTGGTTACCAGGCGGTCAGACAAAGGAAGAGGTGATAGAGACGAACGAGCGGCTTCGAGGCGTGAGGATCCGGCTGGACGAGAACTATGACACGGCGAAGAAGGCGCTCGTCACGCTCATGGCGCGGTACTCCGACTCCAAGACCCAGAGGAACCTGTTCACCAGATACGCGCTGTTGAAGGCCATGATTAAGGTATTAGTTTTATAAAAAGAATGTAAGAGTATTTTTAGCAGAGGCTGGCACGATGCCGATTGCTGGCCGAGTATTGTTGGAAGGCTAAGCGAAAGCGAGGCCGTCTGTTGTACAGGTTCAGCAATTGTTTTTTATGTATTTACTGCTGTCCTCAAATATTGTGAGGAAAACAAAAAAAAAGATTTTCCTTCCTTCCTTTGAATATTATATTTATGTAAAAACATTATGTGACTAGCTCTGCGGCCATTATGTACATGTTTAAGAGTTTTTAGTTATGAAAATGGAAAAAAAGCAGTGAAAAAAATCCTTTATCACAACCAGTTAACTATAAAATCTAAGTTACTAACGTGGACGAAGGGACAAGGTAGATGAAACACGCTCAAGAAAACAACGATTTTGTAGCTTTCTATTCTTGGCCTTTAAGATTGGTAAGAATTATTAGGAAATAAATTTACTAATGAAACACTGATTTTAAACCCCATTTTCTTTTTGACGCAGGTTCTAATTTCTTATTAGTCTGAAATTCTAATCAAAAACTATTCACAAACCAGTACAACGCTTATTCAACTACGAGTAACAGTAACAAACAGAATGAAGTTAGAAACAAATTGTGGAGAGTAACTAAAAAAGACAGTCAGTGGCACCGGCAGTAGCTCGCCTGTCCCGCTGCGCGAGTGTTCCCCGAGTTAAGACAGTCAGTGGCACCGGCAGTAGCTCGCCTGTCCCGCTGCGCGAGTGTTCCCCGAGTTAAGACAGTCAGTGGCACCGGCAGTAGCTCGCCTGTCCCGCTGCGCGAGTGTTCCCCGAGTTAAGACAGTCAGTGGCACCGGCAGTAGCTCGCCTGTCCCGCTGCGCGAGTGTTCCCCGAGTTAAGACAGTCAGTGGCACCGGCAGTAGCTCGCCTGTCCCGCTGCGCGAGTGTTCCCCGAGTTAAGACAGTCAGTGGCACCGGCAGTAGCTCGCCTGTCCCGCTGCGCGAGTGTTCCCCGAGTTAAGACAGTCAGTGGCACCGGCAGTAGCTCGCCTGTCCCGCTGCGCGAGTGTTCCCCGAGTTAAGACAGTCAGTGGCACCGGCAGTAGCTCGCCTGTCCCGCTGCGCGAGTGTTCCCCGAGTTAAGACAGTCAGTGGCACCGGCAGTAGCTCGCCTGTCCCGCTGCGCGAGTGTTCCCCGAGTTAAGACAGTCAGTGGCACCGGCAGTAGCTCGCCTGTCCCGCTGCGCGAGTGTTCCCCGAGTTAAGACAGTCAGTGGCACCGGCAGTAGCTCGCCTGTCCCGCTGCGCGAGTGTTCCCCGAGTTAAGACAGTCAGTGGCACCGGCAGTAGCTCGCCTGTCCCGCTGCGCGAGTGTTCCCCGAGTTAAGACAGTCAGTGGCACCGGCAGTAGCTCGCCTGTCCCGCTGCGCGAGTGTTCCCCGAGTTAAGACAGTCAGTGGCACCGGCAGTAGCTCGCCTGTCCCGCTGCGCGAGTGTTCCCCGAGTTAAGACAGTCAGTGGCACCGGCAGTAGCTCGCCTGTCCCGCTGCGCGAGTGTTCCCCGAGTTAAGACAGTCAGTGGCACCGGCAGTAGCTCGCCTGTCCCGCTGCGCGAGTGTTCCCCGAGTTAAGACAGTCAGTGGCACCGGCAGTAGCTCGCCTGTCCCGCTGCGCGAGTGTTCCCCGAGTTAAGACAGTCAGTGGCACCGGCAGTAGCTCGCCTGTCCCGCTGCGCGAGTGTTCCCCGAGTTAAGACAGTCAGTGGCACCGGCAGTAGCTCGCCTGTCCCGCTGCGCGAGTGTTCCCCGAGTTAAGACAGTCAGTGGCACCGGCAGTAGCTCGCCTGTCCCGCTGCGCGAGTGTTCCCCGAGTTAAGACAGTCAGTGGCACCGGCAGTAGCTCGCCTGTCCCGCTGCGCGAGTGTTCCCCGAGTTAAGACAGTCAGTGGCACCGGCAGTAGCTCGCCTGTCCCGCTGCGCGAGTGTTCCCCGAGTTAAGACAGTCAGTGGCACCGGCAGTAGCTCGCCTGTCCCGCTGCGCGAGTGTTCCCCGAGTTAAGACAGTCAGTGGCACCGGCAGTAGCTCGCCTGTCCCGCTGCGCGAGTGTTCCCCGAGTTAAGACAGTCAGTGGCACCGGCAGTAGCTCGCCTGTCCCGCTGCGCGAGTGTTCCCCGAGTTAAGACAGTCAGTGGCACCGGCAGTAGCTCGCCTGTCCCGCTGCGCGAGTGTTCCCCGAGTTAAGACAGTCAGTGGCACCGGCAGTAGCTCGCCTGTCCCGCTGCGCGAGTGTTCCCCGAGTTAAGACAGTCAGTGGCACCGGCAGTAGCTCGCCTGTCCCGCTGCGCGAGTGTTCCCCGAGTTAAGACAGTCAGTGGCACCGGCAGTAGCTCGCCTGTCCCGCTGCGCGAGTGTTCCCCGAGTTAAGACAGTCAGTGGCACCGGCAGTAGCTCGCCTGTCCCGCTGCGCGAGTGTTCCCCGAGTTAAGACAGTCAGTGGCACCGGCAGTAGCTCGCCTGTCCCGCTGCGCGAGTGTTCCCCGAGTTAAGACAGTCAGTGGCACCGGCAGTAGCTCGCCTGTCCCGCTGCGCGAGTGTTCCCCGAGTTAAGACAGTCAGTGGCACCGGCAGTAGCTCGCCTGTCCCGCTGCGCGAGTGTTCCCCGAGTTAAGACAGTCAGTGGCACCGGCAGTAGCTCGCCTGTCCCGCTGCGCGAGTGTTCCCCGAGTTAAGACAGTCAGTGGCACCGGCAGTAGCTCGCCTGTCCCGCTGCGCGAGTGTTCCCCGAGTTAAGACAGTCAGTGGCACCGGCAGTAGCTCGCCTGTCCCGCTGCGCGAGTGTTCCCCGAGTTAAGACAGTCAGTGGCACCGGCAGTAGCTCGCCTGTCCCGCTGCGCGAGTGTTCCCCGAGTTAAGCAATTAGAACTTGCTTGGAACAGCAACTTGTAGCAAATATGACTAGAGCTTCCAATAATAGCTATTAGGACAACTTGAGGTTTTTTCTTTAACCACCGATGTCAAGGATCCATTAACATTTTGACCGACAAACGATCGACAAAATGTATTGTTTGCCGAGCAATTCATTTGACAACTCTTTATTTCCTGCTAACATATTAACAGAAAATAATAATAAGTATTAATAATATTATTCGAAAAGTAATAGAACAAACCTAACTTACTACTTAAATGTAGGTAAGCCACACAAAGACTTTTTGTAGAATTTTAAAAAGTTTACCGATTAACAGATATTACTACCATTCATATCCTATACAAGTTATAAAAATTTCGACCGTATTACAAAGACCAATAAATACAAAATCTCTGTCAATGTATTTTTACAGTTGTAAGAAGTACCTACGTAGATCAGTACATTTTGTTTCGCACTGATCATAGATACAGTAAATACCAACTACGTTAGATTAGATCGGCGCTGAAATAACTGAGACAAGATCGAAAAAATTTACAGCTCGGCGTGTGTCAAAAAAATTATCAACTTTCAATTAAGAGTGTCACTAAGTTCTCTGTAAGAAATATCTCGTCCATCTCGCCTTGACATACGCGGTTTATATCACTCTTTCTTTAGCGTTGCCGATCTACCGTTCTATTACCGTTCATTTTTTTATTTTCTACCCACTGTGTATACCGGCGCGTGTTGTTATTACATTATCGGTTTTTACTAACTTCGGGCACACTAGCAGAGTTTGATAATTTTCCCACATTTTCTTTTGGACATCTATAATTGTGTAGAAGCTGTAAGTGAGTTAGCAGTTAAGGGAACGTGCCCTGTGCTCGGGTATTGGCAGCTGGAGACTCGCGACTCGGGAACCAATACACGTATAATTTTCCTTACACACGGACATTGTGCCGTGAGTGTGGTGTCACAGTAATGTCGTACGCGGAACACGTACGATCCTTCGGTAGTTAGGCCTACCCTGCAATTCGCTATTATATTTTCGGTTTGAAGGCAGAAAATATTAACAATTTTCTTTTTTATGTTTTAGTCACAAATTGGCTTTGGCGGCGAATGAGACATTAAGTTTATATAACTTTACATTGAAATGTAAGTAGAATACATAAACAGCATCTAAGGGGCGACTAAATTTTGTATCATAAAAATCTTGACAGGTCTGTTAGATTGAACTAACTGAATCAACCGCTGAAATATTCGGGAATTATTCTAGATAGGTATTTTGTATGCAGATTAAGTATAGGCCATTAACACATTACACTACTTTGTATCGCGCATTCGTCAGAGACGCTCGTGATCGTGAGTGTAGGCCTTTGTGAGCTAAGCGCTTATAAATAAAGTGGTTAGAGCTTGCCGCTTCTTCCGGCATTGTTAACTGACTTGATTGTTCCATCCTTAGTACTCTTCCATGACTCACAACCGTGACTCACAGCACTTCAATTAATGTGAGTATCCAGTTACTTTTAAATATCTGGTGGTCTAATTTATTAAATCAGGCGTTTACTTTGCGGAAGTTCATATTAATGAACTTAAATATTTACCTTGCTATAATGAAAATTTGATTAGGTCTAACCTATAGGGCTAATTAATATTAACACGGGCATAATTAGTCCTTCGATGACTTGGTTCAATTTTCGCTTCCGTAGCGATCCCTTTCGAAAAAGCTCAAGAAAATAATGAATCACATTTTTACAGACAACGCAATGAAATTATCCCAAAACGTGACATTGGGGTCGTAAATCAGGGGAAGAAGGAAATAATAAAATGGGGCAAGGTGACGACCCGGGGCAGCCCCAGCCTATATTAATTTAATGTCGTCCTACGTGGGATCTTTGCGTTTTGAAATTTTGTCGAGTTTGCGAAGTGAGAGGCTTGACAGGGACACTATACTTTATAATACCCGTAATACCAGAGGATTGCAAGTGCGTTACCATGCATGCGACAGGATGCTGATAGCGATTGAAAGTAACCAATTGAAAATTTATATCATTTAAATAAATAAATAATAAATAAATAAATATCATGGGACAAATTACACCAATTGACTCAGTCCCAAACTAAGCAAAGCTTGTACTATGGGTACCAGGCAACGGATAAACATACATATAATAATGTAGATAAATACATACTTAAATACAATACAACATCCATGACTCGGGCACAAACATTCGTATTCATCATACAAATGTCTCCCCCTACCGGGATTCGAACCCGGGACCTCTAGCTTCATAGTCAGGGTCACTAACACCACTAGGCTATCCGGTCGTCAAAATTTATTTGATAATAGGGTATTTTTTCAATTCAACAAGACCTTCTTCAATTTATTATTACATCTAACCTTTAGTGTGCAAAGATAATCTCTTAACCTAGATCTATTCTCACCTATTACCATCGGAACTTGATGATGCCAGACATTTACTTAAAGGCCACTTCCCAATCATTTTGACTAGGCAACAATCGTAGCAAATTCCACGTACCAATTGTTTACTCGCATTTAAATATGACGATGTCTTGTGTTATTGTGCTCGTGCTTAAAGGGCATGAGCAAACTTGATCTTCATTAAGTATACCTAATGAAACTCAAACTCAGGTATATCTATATAAGGAATTCGATCCAAATACAAGCAGGCAGCGGTTTACTCCACGAGTCAACAAAAAATACTTCAAAAATCGAACGCGATTCATTAGTATTTCAAAACAAGCTCTTAGAAGATCCTGATATCCTGGTACTTAAACTCTCCCTCCGTCTTACGTCTGTCGCGAGATTATCATTTTTTACCCATCCCAAAAAGCGCACAGCGCCGCTAAAGAAATTTTCACTTCAAAAAAGGCAACATTTTTAATCCGTATTAACTTACATTGCATTACAAGCTCGTGCAATTACGGCCGGGGCTTAATTTAATCGGGCGCAAACACCGCGTGCATTCATAGAGGGGTATGCATTTGCATGAAGTAAGCCGTACAATCCCCGCGCATGTAAATATAACGGTGCGACGCGAAATTTCCTCATAAATAATTTATCCATTCCGAGAACGTACCTCCTTTTGACCTATTTGATACGTGCTATGTGATAATGATAATGATAAGTATGGAAATGGCTGAAAATTATTTTATTGGGTTATTTATTTTGATATGTATTTTGACGTGATAAGGGTGCGACCGAACCGCCGCGTATACGCAGTGACGTGTCGTATGGGTCACGTTTTCTCACCGTTTCTTCATACATTTGGGTGCGACCAAACCACCGCGTATACGCATTGACGTGTCGTATGCGTCACGTTTTCTCACCGTTTCTTCATACATTGTAATTTTTTTGACTGTCTGTCTGTTTGTTTCGGCTAGAGTATACTTTCAAACCTGAAATTCGAAGATCGTATCATATCGTCTCTCTCACTTCTTATTATTAAACACTTAGTAAATAAAGTGTTAATCTATCTATCTATCTACTTAGTGTGAGCGAGACGGCACGAATCGAACTTTGAATTTTTAACTTGGGAGTATAAATAAGACCTGTTAACTACCCTCAATATCACAGATTGCGAACCGTAGCGCCGCACGTAGCACTCGCAGCATTGGCCGCGCGTAGCACTGTGTAGGCAACAGATGTTGCATGTTATCAGTTTTGTGCTACAATTATTCAAATAAACTTGACCCACAGAAAAAAATTTACTCGCTTGTTGCTTATCATCCTCGCATATAACTAAGTTAGCTAACCAGCAGCCAAGAAGTATTATATCTTATCTTATTAGGTCTTAAGTACAATGTCAAGAAATCTGTACTGATGGTTTTTAAATATGATAAGGGGCCAGACATCGTCGCGCCAGTATATTTGCTCGGATCAGAATTAAAAGTCGTTTCCTCCTTCAAATACCTGGGCCATATCCTAACGGACCGTTTGACTGATGATCAGGACATAGAGAGGCAACGCCGTGCCATTTCTGTGAAAAGCAATATGCTGGCGCGAAGGTTTGCTAAATGCTCAGATCAAGCTAAGATCACTCTGTTCGGGGCATACTGTCAGGCGTTTTATACGAGTCAGTTATGGTACAATTACACTAAACAGTCGTTTAACTCGCTACGAGTGCAATACAATAACGCGTTTCGTGCCATGCTAAAACTACCCTGGCGTTGCAGTGCGTCTGGCATGTTTGCCTCGAATAGAGTGGATGACTTTTTTGCTGTCATGAGGAAACGTCACTGGTCTTTTATAGAAAGAGTGAACAGATCCAGTAATGTACTAGTCAGGAACGTCTACGATTCATGTCACCTTGCCATGATGTCTTTTAATGTGTAACAATCTGTATGGTATTTAATTTATTTTAATTTAATTTAATTTAATTTAACTTTTGATAATTGTGATTATAATTAAATATTGTAATGGGATTAATGCCTAAATAAATAAATATTATTATTATTATTATTATTATTATTATGCAGTATGAAAATGTATGAAGGAACTTCCGAACGCAGCGTCACTGTCGCCGCGTTACTGTTGCCTGGGCCGCTACCGCTATGCTCGGAAGTCCAGCTTTACTCTTGCTGAAACACAACGGCGCAAGCACTGCTTGGCAGTAGGATTAGCAAGTGAGATGGTGATAGCAACCCGGACAAATTGCTGTAAGCCTCAAAATAGCATTGAAGCAACTTCAATAATTAATCTTACTATTGAACTCCAAATCGAACCCATTTCTATTAGTGTCTCGAGTTTTCAAAATGAGTTAGAAGTTGTCCTGAATGGATTTCAATTTAAGACATCGATTAAGTGTCAGGAACAGGCACCAGCCATAGGTAACTCAATGTTTATAAAACGTGTTTTGCTTTGAATAAGATTTATTAGGAAAAACCGGCCTTGTGCGAGTCATATTCGCGCAACGAGAGTTTCGTGCAAAGTAGGGACTTATCATCACTACATAGTATAAAACAAAGTCGCTTTCTCTGTCCCTATGTCCCTATGTCCCGATGTATGCTTAAATCTTTAAAACTACGCAACGGATTTTGAGGTGGTTTTTTTTAATAGATAGAGTGAATCAAGAGGAAGGTTTATATGTATAATACGTGCATAATATACCGTGCGAAGCCGGGGCGGGTCGCTAGTATTAATATAATTAGTTCTGCAAATGACCAAATTAATTATACAATGTTAGCACAACCAAAGTGAACGGAGTGTGAGGTCATCAAAAATTCAAAACTTCAGTAAAGTTACGGAGACAGGGCCATTTCAAAGTAATAATATAAATCCCTTTTACTTCCTATCCCACGGGAATTTCAAAATTTCCTGAAATTAGTTCGAGTTCTTATGGTTCCCTGCTTGGTCACCAAATTTCAAGTTTCTAGTTGTCATGGTTACGGAAATCCCATTCATTCCCTATACCGTGGGGATTTAGAAAAATCCCTTCTAATTTCACCTTTATGACACTCACAAGGAGTAGGTCTGACAAATTGCTTTAACAGGTTTAGGATGTGCATTATCTGTCAGTCAGTCAGTCAATCAGTCAGTCGCTTACTCTTTTATGGCATAGATTATTGCTTGTCGCTATCACTCCGGAATAAAACTATTCTCTGTCCCCCAGGACTGAAACTGTCTTATACCAAATTCCAACCAAGCGGGTTCAGCGGTTTAAGCGTGAAGAGGTAACACATGCGCAAAACAGACAATCTGAGGTAACAGATAACCTCATTTACTCTAATCTATGCTTAGATTAGACGTAATCATGTGATAAATTAGCACACGTCCAATTCCATGTAGTAATTAAACTACATTGTAACAGTAATTGCATTGATTTAAATTAGAAGCGGTCTGATCGCTGATATAACTTAATATTAGACAGTATATCTGCTATTAGAGGCTGAATTTATGTATTTATAAACACAGTTTTTAATTTGTAGATTAGACAACACTCTTAGCTTCTGAGCTAAGAAAATGCCTACCCTCGCTGGTCATTCGAAGCCTCTATCAATTTGGTCGTCAGGAACCCATTGTTACTAATCAAAACGGATCAAAAAAACGCTCTTTCCCCGCATGCTATTATAATTATTGTAAGGAATAATGCTTATGTGTTGTGGCAGAACCTCGTGCAATTTTTTTCCGGGTCGCTAGTGTTGCTACCACCGTCTTGCACTACTTTCGCTGCTGTATTCTTCCGGCGGCAGCGCGGAGAGTAAGACAGCCAATGAAATTACTGCCACATGAGGTATTCTGACTTAGACCTCTAGGTTGACAACACATGTACAATCCTCCAATATTGGCAGTTCTGAATCGCACATCCCTCTGTCTAGCCATTTTCCTCAGGCTTCGCCTTAAAACGAATTAGTCGCACCAGTTCAAATGCGGCGTCTGGGTCGACCAATATGGCCACCATGGGCTTTCCTGCCAGCGCAGTGCTGGCCGCTTCTCCCGCTATGCCAGGCTCAATGATATTATCCGCCGGGCACTCGTTCAGTGAACGTCCCGGCCATTCTTGAACCAACTGGTATAGCGCGTGATGACGGCAAGCGTCCTGACGAGATGACTCTCATTCCGTGGAGTCGTGGGAGAGCGCTCGTATGGGATGCCATGTGTGTTGACACTTTGGCTCCCTCACATGTCCATGCGACATCTAGCCGGGCCGGTGCAGCGGCGGCCTGCGCTGAGAATATCAAGCAGCACTAATACGCTACTCTTTGTGAGGGTTGCGTATTTGCGCCTCTTGGTGTTGAAACTTTAGGGCCTCGGGGACCGGAGACAAAACAGCTCATCAGGGAGCTTTGTCTCGGCTGGAAGATGCCTCGGGGGATCGTCGGGCTGGTGCTTACCTCGCACAGCGCATCAGCCTTGCCATCCAGAGAGGTAATGCTGCCAGCCTCTTAGGAACGGCCCCCCAAGGCAGCAGCCTGGAGAATATTTTTTATTTAGTACAAGTTTTGTAAATAGTTTAGTAGTAGGTATTTTTTCTTTCTATCCTCCAATGTTGCGGGTGTCCATTGATGGTGGAGCTCTCTTTTCGTCAGGTGATCCAGTTGCTATTGTTTGAGTAACAATAAAAAAATAGGTGAACCACTTCATCAATGAATGAGCAAACCCTTTATTTACAGCTGCTAGACGTCGGCATTCAACAACTTGTAGAAGGGATTTGAAGCTCGACCTAACGAGGAACCTTTGTGCAAAATATTACAAAGTGGCCTGTAATGCCTGAACTGAAAACGAAATTCATAAGAATCACAAAAGTATTCGAGCTCTCCTGGGCTGGTAGCGTTAACAGTTGCCAAATTATGGACGCGGAACGCATAGTAATAATAGGGAATAATTCACGATTTTTTCATGGCTTTCATGAAAAGCTCATTTATGTAATAAACAATATAAAAAATATTTTTCAAAAAACTATAAAAATAACCAAGATATAAGCTTTGTCTCTAGACATTTTTCTAGATAAACGGAATTTTAACACCCATGGAGGCGTTGTGAAAAATGACTTCACCATGTAATATTGGATCTCTCTTTCTAATCGCTGTCTAATTAGCAGTTTAAAACTCTTTTATTTCTTGGCCGATGCTAAGTACTATTCATTTCACTTTTTGACATCTTTTTTACGATATGTTCATATTTTATTAACAAATGTGTTTTTTTTAATGCATGTTCCTTGAAAATGAGGAGGCAATGAGAGACTCAGTCAGTGTGTAGATAGATTTCGTATTCTAACAAATAATGCTTTCGGTTGATAATTTCACATCATACATTGAAATGTATACGTATATAGGCTTCCACTCCCACTGCTGGGCACAGGCCTCCACAGAATGGGAGGCGCTTGGGCTACAGTTCCTACGGGGCCCCAGGGTGGATTAGAAACACACGCACCATTGAATTGGCTAAGTAAAGTTTTTGGAAGAGGTGCAAATTATATTTTTATTCGACAGTCTACGTCTTAATAACCGAGGACCTGCAGCTCTTTTATTTTTATTCCCTTTTGTTAATTAGAAATATTTTTTTAAGTGGTCGATTTGACATTTGTGAAATTTAATGGATGACCAGCTACGCGTGCCTAGAACTAGCTTGTAATAAAAAATAAATACGTCAACCGTACGTCAACTGTCACTTTTGACTGAAAAAACTACGTCAACCGTACGTCAACTGTCACTTTTGACTCAAAAAACTACGTCAACGGTACCTCAACTGTCACTTTTGACTCAAAAGTGACAGTTGACGTACGGTTGACGTAGTTTTTTTTTTATTACAAGCTAGTTCTAGGTAGCTGGTCATCCATTAAATCTCACAAATGTCAAATCGACCACTTAAAAAAATATTTCTAACTAACAAGAGGGAATAAAAATAAAAGAGCTGCAGTTCCTCGATTATTAAGACGTGGACTGTCGAATAAAAATATAATTTGCACCTCTTCCAAAAACTTTACTTAGCCAATTGCTTCGCATCTCGCCGCAACTTTTAAAATAAGCAATGTTATTTTTCCACCCTGATTGTCCATTTTCCGTCTTTATAGCAACTCGGGTCCTTTTCTTTCCGTCGCTTTGTTTTAAAGCTCTCGGGTAACAGGGATGTCTTTTGTTCCGGAACAAACTATCTTATTGTGCGACTCGAGCGAAGCACACTGTTGCTTAGTTGCAATTAGGGAGCGATACACTTTGTACCGATTGCTTCAGGTGGTTTTAAAAGAAATCTTTAAATATTATTTACGAATAATAATTATTCTAACAACGTTCTAAGTTTATGATATCAACCGAATAAGTTGCAAAAGTAAAGTTTAAAGTGATAGTGAAAAATAATGTTATTGAAGTGTATGTAGCAAAGCGAATTCTTTTTAATGCGAGGTTAGTTCACTTAGGGCCTGTTTCACCACTCCTTAACTGTCAGTTATCTATGATTCCGTCTCTATTTATTACTACGAAATAGAGAGAAACGTCATCATAGTTGAGGAGTGGTGGAACAGTCTCTCTGTGTAACAAATGAGTAGCTGAAAATTTGAAATATTATAAACGGGATGTGAACCGCGATTACCTTTATTGAGCACCCGATATTTCATATTCCCCGATATTTCCCGATATTTGTTAGTTATAATATTTCGTATGAACTTAACCGTGAATCATTAAAAACTCTTATTGAAAATTTGAAGTTCAATTAAATGGGTACCTAAATATAGGCGACATCGAAGCGCTGAATCAGTAGAAAATAAATTTGCACCCATAGATAGGATGCCCAACACGTGGCGCTGTGGTGTTATAGTGTTATGGCATTTTTTTAACTGTTTAATTTGGTGTGAATGTAAAATTGTCATTATCATACAGAGTTACATAAACACCCTTCGTTATCCCAAATTTATGTTCTAATTTATACCGCAATGATTACGTAAATTGACCCCATTTATCTTATTATCTGTGTTAATTTGGTTTAAGCGAGCGGCCTAATGACTTAGATAATTAATAATTATAAATTTATGACATAGGTTGGTAACAAAAATTATACGTCAGAATAGGGGGGAGCTAACTTTGGGGGCGACAGGCGCAGGTATGCTTGCCTAGTTTTATTTTGACCTGTAGAGACTACAGTCTAAGATGTTGAGTATTACTTAACCTTGGGGCCCTATAGATCCCTATTATAAATGTTTTACCGAGTTTTTTTTTATGTGAATAGGAAGGCAAACGAACAAGTGGGTCACCTGATGGTAAGCGATCACCACTGCCCATAGACACCCGCAACCCCGGAGGGATTGCAGATGCGTTGCCAACCTGGAGGACTTAGATGAAATGCCTCTTGTGCCCGTAATTTCCCCGGCTGTCGTACTCTCCACACCGGAACACAGCAGTGCAAGCACTGCTGCTTAGCGGCAGGATTAGCGAGTAAGATGGTGGTAGCGATCCGGACGGACCTTGCACAAGCCCCTACCACCCGCGATTTGAGGGTTTATTCATAAATGTGTTTCTTTTAATACGTACCCTATTTAAGTTATTTATTAAAGTCTTTCTTACGATTCCGTCGGAAACAAAAACATGAACATCAAAATGACAATGAAATTTTTAACCGAACAGATGTATAGTATATCTATCTATATAGCACTTACTCGGAAATCACGGAGCCTTTCTTCAAACAAAAAATAATGCGCTTAATCAGAGTAATCGGACTACAGAAAGTATATAGAGAGATGGCAATACAGCGTTTTATTTGAGTTAGTTAAAAAGAAACACACATGTCAACAAAACTGGCCGCAGTAGTGGACTATCATTAGACAAAACTGCAATTTATGAAAGGTTCAAGGCTGTTAACTGCTCCAAAAATAAGTAAGATTGTAACGTTACGGTCTTGTGGTAAATCTGGCAGTTACAAGCTGATGAATCGCTTAGCTTAGCCGGCAAAAAAGGCGATAAACTGTGAAATATAGCCGCTGGTCTAGCCTGACAGACGGAGATTTCCCTGAACGCTGGAATAATAAAATAGCAATGAATTGTCACGCCGCGGAAGGACTATTTCACTGGAGATCCGAGATGTGGGTATTACCTAACGATTTCTATTTACTAAGGTCCGTTTATCTTTACGTGTCTTATCATGTAAACAAACACTTCTCAAAGACATTGACACACTTTTATACCCAACTAATAATAGTTATGTTGTTGTAGGCTTAAAGAAACTCATAAAGTATTAAAATTGACCAAGTAACTACAGCAAAATAATTATCATTTTTAATAATATTTTCTTCAATAATCGGCGGAATGGATGAATCAACTCGAGAATATAGATCTGGAACCTGAATAGCGCCACAAAATAAAAAAACCTGATACAAGTTCTATTTATTTTTAAATCGGTCACGTTTTATGTATATTTTATCAATTACATTTCCAATCACTAGTCATTGTCTATTATCACTTTTAATGATACGTTTGTTTGCATGATAAGACACGTATTGGATGAATGGACCATTGATCTTGATGTTGTGGCGTAATATAGAATGTTTTTTCCAGAAAACGTTGTTAGACATTAAGATTTTTTATTTAGATATTTATTTAAATATGCGAGACACAGGCTATGATTTCATTTGGTGTGTACATACCTGGTACAACTTTCACGGCAGGTGTATTACCCCTTCGCAGAAAACAGTGTGAAATTTTTCATTTTCCAACTGTTTCATATGGACGACTGCTTTTTTTCTGAAACCGTAAACTATTCAGGATGTATGTCAAAACTATCCTGTGCAATCAAACATTAAGTTAGGTTTGTTTTATAATCATGTTCAGAACTCAGTAATGTGAACTATCGTCTGATTAACTGAACTCACATCTCTTTTCTCTTATTTTATTATCATTATCTCTAAAAATGTGTGAGGGACTTTCTGCTAACAAAAATTACCAGTAGCTGAGTAATAAATTTTCTACCGCCAGACTTTAATTTCCTCTGCCAGGCAATTGATTTTCTTCGCGAGAATGGAGTTTTTGTCCTCTGTTATTGTTTCGAGAGTAGGTATTATTATAGTACGGCTCAAGATGCTTTTTCTACATTTAAAAGCTGCGCTCTAAAATTGAACAACAACAAAAATGCCATGTAAGTTTTTTTGTCAATCAGTCACTTGTTATTCTTTAACTTTTCTAGTCTTAAGTTTCAACCTACATTTAGAATATTTTTTGTATATTGTCCTTACTTAGGTATATATTTAATATACCACCTCATATTCAAAGATATAAGTAGTACAGATAATACATAATAAATACTGAATTGACAGTCCGCTTTGCAGTGTTTTAAATCCGATTACAACTATTATGAAATTCACCTGCGAGTTATTGGAAATGTATGTGCGAAATACCATTTGATATTAACCACGAGCTTTTCGACGAAGGAATTATTATGAGAACACCTGCATATACTCACAAAGCAATTCAATAGTGTCTGCGTGAAGTTTCCAATACGCACTGGGTCCGCATGGAAGCTTAGCCCAAGCCCTTTTGTTCTAAGAAAGCCCTGCAAAGGAACACAACTAACTGATTTTTATGTGTGCATCTTTGGCACACCATTACTTATAAATTATAAAAAATATAACCTTCTTTTCCTATAATGTCTATTTTATGTAGTGTCTACCGTAACTAGTCTGGTCCGTAGAAAATTTTCAACTATAATGTACTTAGTTCGCAAAACAGTAATTTTAAAGATAGCTACGAGGCGCGAAGACGGTTTTTATCTGTTTAAACTGGCACCAGTCCAGTAGGAACTTCTCCCCTTGAGACAAGGCTGGCCACAAGCTGCCCTGGCGCATTGGTCGGATTAGCCTTTTCATATAGATTCTCGGTTGTATGCACTTCAAGCCAATAGAAAGCTTTATTGGTTGAAAAGTTCGTAAAGCCTATAAAATTTTCGCTAACTGTACCTTTTGCTAAAAATCCGTGGTAATCCAGTGGTTTGACCAGAGGATCGTGGGCTCAAACCTGCGTTCGAACACAGGCTAGCATTCTGAGTTTTTCAGAATGTAAGTGTGAAATAACATTTGAAATTTACTATAAGCAATATATAGCCGTGGTAGCCTAGTGGTTTGACCTGTGGCCTCTCAAGCAGAGTGTCGTGGGTTCAAATCCCGGGCTTCGCACCTCTGAGTATTTCGGAATTTATGTGCGAAAATTACATTTGAAATTTGCCATGAGCTTTTCGGCGAAGGAAAACATCGCGAGGAAACCTGCACACATCTGCGAAGAAATTCAATGGTGTGTGTTAAGTTCCCAATCCGCACTGGGCGCGCGTGGGAACTATAGCCCAAACCCTCCAATACACGGAGGAGGCCTATGCCATGAGGCACGCCGAATTACGCAACAATTTTAAACAACAATGTACCTACTTACTAAAATTGTAGCGAATTCGGAATAAAAAGGCTATATTATTATTATTACTATATTATATAAGCAATATTAACAACAGGTGAATCCTGACCGCCCCAACCCAAAGTACAATCAATAAAATTAGCCAGAGTAAAACCCATTGTAATTTAATAAAAGACATTCAAACAGATCCTAATAATGTTACTGAAACAACTAGGTACCTACTTTGCTTCAAAAAATAACCTATTCATCTGTGTAACGCAAAGAAAACAACTCTTAATTCAGAAAATACCGGGCACTTCTTCCCAAAAAGAAATAACTTTGCCAAAGGACTTTAAGTACGTTTCACGATATTGATGGAGGTTTATAAACAAAATCACGTACTTTTAAAAGACTTCTGTAAAAGTTGTTCAATGGCGGCTTGCTCGGGACAGAGAGAAATTCTTTTCAATTGAGTTCGCAACAAGCTATGGTCGTACACGGTACTTTCTAGTGACCGACACGGCAAGCTTATTGTCACAGATATCAACTTCGCGTGTTCAAACCCCTACCAAGCGTCGAGGTTTGTCCAGTTGAATCGTTTTAATAGTTGTGGGGAGGAGAGGCATCGGTTTGTATTTACCATCACTAAATTTCAGCTGTGGCGTCACAGTACGTAGTACTCTTAAGTGGTAAAAAGTCGAGACGCTTGGTTTCAGTACAAATCGTGATATTTGCGTAATTGGCATACCTATCTGATATCTGCGCTTTGTACTTCACGCCTTTTTACTAACAATTCAATAGACCGCACTAAGTTTTTCAGTAAAACGAGCCTTTGAAACTTCAACAACAAAATTTCCTTTCAGTTAAATTACAGCAAGCAGCAAGCAAAATCAAATGATAAATGATGAATGATTTAATTCAGGATAATTATTTCAGGTCATTTCTGATTCTGAACCTATTAAATGGTTCGATTACCATTTGTTGTGATCGCTTTTTGCGCAGTGGATGAGCTGATTTATGAAAAATACCTTTGATTTAAGGTATTCAGATCAGATTTTTAATATTCACCATGAAAAGCTACAATCGTAAAGGCCATCGCAAATGATTGATGGCTGATTTCGTATCATGTTGCTGTCGCAAATACAAAAGCCGTTGTTTTATTGTTCAACCGCTGTTCCACGGCAGCACCTAGATTGTACGAAAAGCGGATCGTATAATTGATAGTCAACTAAGATTATAGTGAAATACAAAAACTTTTTTTATGCATTTTGTATGGAAAAGTGAATATCAATATTAGGAAACCAACTATCTATGTTAATAATAGGGATCAACTGAGAATTGCGAAATATTCTAATTTCATACATACGTACATAAACCCCGTATTTAGCCCTTACGGAGTAATTCCTTAAACATAATCTGAATCAACCATAACTTGTCCAAATTTTACCTTTTTCTAATGTATATTCCAGGATGTCATTCGTCTAGAGACTCAGTACTGGTCACTGGTGGAGATTCCCCGGCAGGAGAAGGCGGAGACGGTGCCGGCATTTGTTCTTCGCGCATGCGCCATCATGGAGAAAACGCAGAAGTCTGGAGAAGGAGTGAAGACATCTTCCAAGCTGGCTGAGGAGGCCGCTGACCGCAGGGAGCGGATAGAAAGACTGAGCGGTATGTGGACACGTAGCAACAATTATTGTTCTCACTAAGGGGGTAAAAGGGGGTGATAAAAAATATAAAAAAACTAAGGGGTGTAAATTAAATATATCACACTGTATAGCTTGTTGTTGTAGCTACACCTTTGAGTTTGCGTTCTTATCGGTTTTCTTCCACTTTTACTAAAAAAGGACATGTTCCTATCCGGAACCCCTCTTTTGCCCGAATTTCAAATGCCATAATGTAATGTTTGCCATAATGATCATTTGCCATGACCCTTCTTTTCTCTGAAACCGTAATTTTTTCAGGAGCATTGTAATGGCAATCCTGTAGAACTCTATAGGTTAGGTTAGGTTTGTTTTATAACAATCCTGAATAATTAACAAATAAAGAGAAAAAAGAGTTATGGCAAATGATCATTATGGCAAACAATACATTTATGGCATATGAAATTCGGGCAAACGATAGAGACCCGAAGTGACATATTTTTTCGTCGTAAATCTCTATTCTTAACGTATCTGTTATTCAGGGATTCCAATGAAAAATACAGAGATACGGCAGACCAGAAGCTGGGAAATAGTTTGGCTGTTAGATTATCCCGGATCCCGGTCAAGTCCAGTAATCCTTCGCCGAGTCCTAAAGAGACGATCGCAAATTCCCCTTTAGGTATATCGTCGCAAAAAGTTTCCAAGGGAAATTTCTATTAATTTTCTCTTATCTTTTACTATCTTCATCGCTCTTGGAATGTAATACTTAATACACGTTAAACTTTTCCGTAAGGAAATGGATTCCGTAGCCGAGACGTTCGGATGGATTACGATACGGGGCGAGCGACCAATAAACTTTTATAAGTATTTTCTTATTTAGCAATTTTCTCCCTTCCTAAATCCCATTTGGAGGATAAAGTACATACAAGTACATAGTGCGTCTCAGGATTTGCTGGTCGTTCTCTACTCATTTACATATTTTTATGCTTAATGCAAGAATATTAAAGGAAACCGAGCTCACTATATGGGCGCTGCGCGGCTAGTTTGATAGCAACAATACAAGAGTACCTAACAAAGGAAGATTTAAATTATGTGTCTAACACATTCACTGAAATACGAATTCGGAACTTTCAATCATTGTATATTTGAAATGAAACTTATAAGAAGTAGGTATATCAAATCGATGTAAGTACATCGATGGAGCAACACACAGTTTGGTATTACTGTGACTTTCTGACATTTTAGTAATTTATTGAATCAGGCGTAACTTTGAGGAGGTCCATTTCAATTAACAAAAACATTTACCTTGCTACTCGCTACTACACGTGCAAGACATAGAGAGTGTTTTGTGTAGATTAGGGGATAGTCATAGGTTTGTAGGATTTGTGTATGTTTTATGTGGCATCACAGGAGGGTGGCTCTATTTGTAAAAACATTACCTATATATATTTCACACAAGCTTGGCTGTCTTACACGCACAGTATCGGAATAGCAAGGTAAATGTTTTTGTTCATATTTGAATTGCCATATTGTAACTGTATTCTCCAAGTTACATTTTGGCCGGCGCCTGGAGCCCTGTACGGCGAACGCTCCGCTCCAGGGAAAATAGTGTTGCCGTATGGACATAAAATTTGCCTAAATCGCCTCCGATAACAAGGCTGGCTGGAAGCCAACTCCAGCTTTCTAGCGTTTGTCGAGGAACCGGATCGGCCCGGGCCTAATAGCGAGCTCGTCTAATTACATTCCGACACCCGGGAATCCCTTTAGTATTAGATTGTTGATTGCGATTCGAGAGCGAAAAAGTTGCGAATAAAGTGGAAAACTAATTGAATTAAAATTGAATGAGTTTGTGGATCCCAGAGGCAAACAATTAGATTGGGCGAGCCCAACAGTTGTTTAAAGAGGACCGGCAGTCAGCACCCATTATTCTCCGACTCGACTTGAACGCATGTGCTGCCTCCGGTAAAAATGTAATTATAACAGGGCACGCCATTTCCATGCATAGCCTATTTGCATGTTGAAATTTGTCCGCTAGATATAAAGCGGTCTGGAAAATTAACACGTCCGCGTTAAATCATTATTTTGATTATCCCCATAACTAACTATGAATAATTATGCCGCCTTGCGTCAGCTGCAAGCTGCAACAAAAGCTCAGTCCATTCACGTGTACATTTAGCATGTGCTGCTTTAAATCAATGCAGGGTTATTTTTAATTCAAAATAAATAATGTTTTCAGATATGACAACATCACAAATAGAAGCAGAGAACACGCAGATGACTAATGATCTGTACAGACTACTGAAGAAGTACACCGGTCTGAGAAATCTTATTAGAGAACTAAAGGTAAGCAATAAGTTTTGAAAACGCATCTGACCTAATTACCAAAGTTTTTGAATCTGGAAAATTAAAACAAGTTAACGGTCATAAACTTAAGCAAGTTTCCGCAAAGCAAACATTTGAATTTATCGTTAAATGTTCTGATTAAGTGTAACGTTTTAACCTAAATTACCACTGTTTAGATAGCGATGCGATGTGAGGTATCACTTGGTGCATACGTAACGTTCTTGTAAAATAATTAATTTGAAATTCGTGAGTTCGTTATGATGTTGTTTGCCTGCATTGGCTTTTCAGTAGACACACTTAAAGAGCAGTGCCAGTTTATCCCGAGAGACATGTCATTGACGCTGCGATATAAATCGCGTCTGCCGTGATAAGCCTCGTCGTGCCTCGCGGCGGCTTTGTCGCCTGTGTCACCATTGTGGAACCTCTGCCTCTTTTAGAGCCGTATTTTTTCGTAGGATAAGACTGGCAAGTCAAAAAAATAAGATTATTTGTCTTCGTACTTTATTGTGCGATTTGGAACCTCTTCGGTGTTTTTCTTTCGTTTTTTATCAAATTGTCGCAATTTCATCGTTAGGTACCACTAAACTTATGAGCATTATTTTTCTCCCTCAATGTTTGCCAAAGAAAACTGAATAGTGCAGTTACGACTATAACTAAATAAATTCACTGACTTTATAGTCTATTGTAGGCTACAGTAGCAGTAATAGGTAGTGTCAATAAATATTTCCCAACATTTTTCATAGCTAATAGTTCAAATCCGATACGGAAACGTCAGCTATAAACCTGGCAGGTGTAAGAAAAAAGAATAAGCGCGCAATAAACCAACTCCGAGTGCCTTACCAAATTAAACTGACATTATAACCTCACATCATTGCAACAAAAACCGTTCATTGTTATTCGAACGTGAGAAATTTTTCGAACGCGATGCAATCATCGTCAATTAAATACGTTACAATTAATATGTCCATTCCTCTTTCCAGTCGGAGTACGTCAGCTCTAAAGTGTACCCAATGTTCCCACGGTACACGATGCTCAAGGACATGATAAAGGACATCATGCACGATCCCGACTACATGGAGGTGTGCCACGAGGTGGATCCATAGCGCGGGGTTCGCAAATAAGTGAGACGCTCTTTCACGGACCGAAATCGGTCGTGTCGTCGCTAGCCAAGGGATAGGAGAAAAACCCAGGAGTAAGCAAATTAACCAATCAGGACGCAAGGAATTTTGTGCTGCACGGTGTTGCCCAATCCTTGCGATGTTCTAGATGGCTTTGGAGCTAGCGGCGAGTAGTGAGGCGAGTACTCGTTTATTTGCGATGATTTGTTATTGGACTTTGTTAAGTGTTAGCTTAGATTCGAGTTTTGTACGTACTCGTCCTTCAAGAGCCTGTATCCAGTATGTCTTCTTTTCCTTCTCATAATACTTTTCTAATTAGCGCTTATGTCTCCTCTATACTCGTGATTTACAACGGTTGATGATATTTTTTATTATTAACTGATCCTCGTTTTTTCTGAAGTTGAACTTTATTTTAGATTTCAAATCAACTAATCTAGATATAAAATAATTATATGTTGCAGTAGTGAAGCAATGGTTTTTATTGAAGTATAAATCTTAAACTTGAATGATTGTTTTAGATTCTGATTACAGCCGTTAAAATTGATCATTAGGAAACGGTTTTATCAATGCATATTAATGTCTATCTATTGCTACCACTTGAAGTGTAGTAGCTTTTAAATTGTGTCTAACATAATCACAGTACCTAAGCATATTTACTCAACATATCATACTCTACCAAAATAAATATTCAATAACTATCTTATCTACTTATATCACAGAATAGAAAAAAACAGTAGAAGTGGTAGGTAGGGGGCGTGTCGAGTGCAAAATTTCACAAGTCAAGTTTCAGTCATCAACATGCCGGTTGTGAGAAAATTGACACTACAATAATGAAACACAACAAATTTGCAGTTATAAGTACACGATTCCGTACCATCATCATCATGACCAACCCCAAGTTTTGGTGCCACTTCTTTAGTTTTTTATGTTCTTTGACTTATTTATACAATCTTAAGTCTATGAAACATTCCTATCAAATCGTCATAGAGGGTGAATCATTTTTTATAATATTAAGTAGCGTGTGTAAGTATTTAATAATAATATAATAATATTATTTTTAATAATAATAATATTGGAATGAGCGTACAAGTTTGTAATGCCATTGTATGTGTTCATCATTGAAATAGATTAAAGCATGAAAAATATTATAAATGTTTAATTGCTAAGGTTATTGAAAATAATCGCGATCAAATGTAGGTAAAACTTTTTTATAATATAGTTTCAAAGCAAAAATGTGAGAAGCGTAGTGGTCCTAATAAACTGGTACCCCTTTAATTTAAAGAAATATAATTACTCGTTACGTTACAATGGGCATGTAGAGAGATGTCCATGAATGTGTAGTTATCAAAAGAAGAAAAAGAAAAGCTTCAAATTTCTTAAACAAAATACTTAAGATTACCTAATTACGTTGTTCTCATTAGAAGTATTTTAACAGGTAAAATTATGGATGATAAATGATTATTATAATACGGTAGGTAATGAACGACCTAGCGTGACAGTTACCTCATTAATGCCTACTCTGTAAAAAGTTTGATTATTTCTTAGAATATTAGAATAAACCAGAAACCGCTATATCCGTTTAAATTTCAATACAAGTTAATGTTACCCTCCAGTTCGGTCTACTCGTGATCTCGGTGGTTGTAAGTTGCGACATGGTCGAGATAATGAGAATATAGATATGTATTATGTCCCATTTTCTAATATACCCATAATGCATATCCGCTAGAAAATTTTATGAAAAAGTATGATTATTACTCTCTTTGCGAGTTGATAATGAAAATAACAACCTAATAACGAACGCGAACACGGTTTCTATTTTACTCTACATAATATATTCTAGGGCTACATACGTAACTATGAAAAAAGTACCAATAAAATTCAAAAGTCACAGTCGGCACCGTATTCCTTCAGCATTATGAACAAAACAAAACAAAGTTTATGAAGTTCACAACTTTTGGGAACAAAACAGCCGGGACATAATAAAGAAATAAAATCGATATGGTCTTTGTATATTTTCAATGTTTTTGGTCGTTTAGAAAGGTATTAGAGGTAACTGTTTTAAGCTGTATCGTGTCAAAATGCAGTGCGTTGATGGATTTGCAAAATATTTTGTAGTTAAATATATAAGAGACTTTAAGAGTCTATGTTGAAGATTTAGTTAATAGATTTTAATAATTTTATAATACTTACTGTGATTGTATTTCGATTAGATAGCTTTGACTGTAATATTATTATAAGTTTTTGTTTTTACTGACTAGGAATTTTTCAACTGAAATAACGTAAGTGCAAGGTTTTGTGCAGCTCAAATTGTTTTGCACAATTTTTAAAGGCAATTCGAAATTAAATTAAAGTTTGATTATTTATTCCACAATTCAATGATTTCAAATGATTTTAGAGTAAATAGTCAACTTTAGTTAAAAGATTCACTTCCTATAAAATGTGAATAAAAATAATAAACATTGCCTCGAGAAATTACCTTTTCTTTAATCACATCTTTCGAGCATTCAAATATCAAATCGATACTTAATAATAATTATTAAAAATGTAATGATTTTAGTTTTTCCATTTTGTCAAGAAAAAAGGTTTTGTCTTATTATACTAAAACAATAAATTGCCAAATTGTAATGTTATTTGTTATAATATAATGTCTTATTGAAGTTAACAGTATAACATAAGTAAGTGTAATTAATACATGTTAAAAATGAAAGCGAATAGTGAGTGTATCTGCATACATTAGTTTTAAGAAGTATTGCGAAACATTGTACCTAACTGATAGTAATAACCCCGATAAAACACCCTGTGGTTTACTGCGAACAGCCTCTACGTGAATTCTAATTGTTAGACTCGTTAATTTGTCTATTTATGAACACCCTGCATGGATAAATTACTGTCAAAATTTATTTCATCAGTAGATAATTAACTGTTGACGTTATTACTTTTTATGACGTATCAGTGGTTACCAAATTACAAGTTTCTGATTTATTAATAAAATAGGATACATGGGTCAATCAAACATTGTTATGTTGTTTTGTTTTGTTATTTAGTATGTGCTTCGGTATAGTAAAGTAAAATAGACTAGCACTATAGAAATTTAATCTCATTCAAAGGCTTTCCTTACTAGAAATGAAATATCGTAATCTTGCTTGTTAGATAGAGTGTAGAATGATTTTGTTTTACATTGTTAATACTTAGGTTATGTTGTCTGCTATAATATGGAATTGTTGAACAGCATGTATGTAACCAGAACAAACAAAATACAGTGTATCTTACATACAACAATGTAGTATAAAATAATTGTGGCCATCTTAGGTGGTGTATAATTATGTAGCTTAAGGCCCGGTTGCGACTATGCGCGACCCCTGGGGCGATGAGCGATGTTTCTATTCATTGCGTGGTCATAATTTTCGCCACACGTTTGTTAATTTGGCAAAACGCGCAATGTATGTGTTTACTAGAACATGGCGGGTAAGACTATTTTGGTAGACGAGCCATTTTTATCCAAAAAATATTATTTGACCTGGAAGTGCTCTGAAGTATTCTGAGTTAGTGATGTAGTGGACAAAAATAAAAAATATTAACACTCATTTAACACAAACTCCGAATACTAACTAGAAAGTCGCTCGCCATGTTGCCAATCGTGCACAGTCGCGGCTGGACCTTTCCTCATTATAGCTGCATACCACAATCATTATCGTTGTGAGTAATTCTGCAGACCCAATAATCGTAGTCCGGTTTCCAAAAGCCGTGAGTGGGGTGAGTTAGCTCTTGGTGTATTGGTTCCAAACCTGGGTTGACTTACAACCTGAAACATTGATTGCTTCGCAGGTTTCCATCATTATATCATTCACAACAATATTTTTTTTGGTATGTAGCCTTTAGCTGTATGTTAGTCTAAATTTAATCCATAAAGGTATCAATACCGAAATACTGCCATTGGTTTAGAGCGGATATGGGAACTAGTTTTAGTCATTGCTTATAGTCGTAAGGTAATCGTATTATAGACAAACATATCTTATGGCCTGGAAATAAGGATAGGTACGGTCCGCGTCTTGGTTTATGCCACATATATACCATAAATCGAGATAGTAGGAAGGAGTTCGTCGATTAGTATGGGAGCAACAATCTTCACCGATCTGGTTCTTTAGAATCCCACAGCTGGCGTTGGATAAAATTAACGCTGATATATCCCGTAGAGTTAAGGCTTCTCGTTGGCCAATATCACAACTGAGACCAGAAGTTATCCCTAAGTTAGAGTGAGATAGATATACATGCAGCTCACTCATACGCAATACTGTGCGTACCTCAGTTATATTGGCTTACGACCTTAGGTGAAATGCCATCAGCGTTATAGACGTCCAACCAAAGTTGCACCCATCTCAAATTTTCACTACTTGTGGTCTGTCAAAGACATATATTTACAGCTTGACGTATTCACTGCCAGCTGTCATATTCATATGCTCTGGAAACGCACATTTGCGTTCGAATGACTACTAAATTGTCACAGTGGCATGATGAAAACGGATATTATATGCGTTGTCGGCAGTGAATGTGTTAAGAGACGAAATTGAAAGAAACTGAAAGCTTTTGAAACGGGTGATTGATTGATATTATGGAATTGATATAATTATATCCATCCCTTTCCACCATCAAAAACATTTTCTCATTTCCTTCCTAATGCCTTTGGCTGCTTTAAAAAATGTCTCCTTTGACTAACAAGGGCAGATTTCCTAAGTGAAAACATCAGGCCAGATATAAAAGTGTAAATCGTAAATTGAATTTCCGTGCCCAAAAGAGCCTGAATGTTAGAACAATAAATCAAAAACATTTATTTTTAATTATTTGCTAGCCAGTGAAACTGGCTTGTGTGGTATAACCATAAATTTGAACCAATAAATAATTATTTACCTGTATAAGAATATACATATTTATGTCGTCCTTGTCTAACGTAGCTTGCTTTTCATGTGCTTTTCTGAATAGTGACAACAGTACCTTAAATAAAATTGAAACACAGTCACAATCCATGTGCGTGTTTATTAGCGACTTAAGCGGTGCGCCTACGCATCCAATAGAACGTAGGACGGTCAAAATGTGACTAGACAAGAAAAAGTGTCTCAATGTTATTTACAGTAATTGCCGTAATGCACCGTGATGTTGTCCAACCTTAAACGGCAAATTATACTGAAGTGCAAAAATAACGGGTCGCTTTCAACACAATGTTGTATGAAAACCGACCCGTTTTTTTGCTCGTGAGTGTAAATACACCATACCATAAATATGGCCGAACGAATTCGTGTCGAATACCTTGCACAAAATGAAAAAACATTGTATTTGTCGATTTGATTAAAAAATCTAACGTCGTAAAAAAAAAAAGTGCACTTAAACTGTAAGTACCATTTAGATGTGTAACAAGCATTACATTTTTTATCATATTTCTTATCCAAATACGAATAATTTTTTTTAGTATGCAGATACCTACCTACATGTTTACCGCGAATAAAGCTCACTCGCCCTCGTAAATTGCAACAGCTATACCATCTATAAGTTACATTAGGTAGTATACCAATAAAACGTATTCCGGGCCATTGCACAAAGCCCAAAAGTGAGATACGAGTACATAATAATTCATCATCGAAATCTAAACTTGTTACAATATATATTTTTGGCGCACACGGATTGGAGCTGAATTTCGATACCTTCGAGATCCATTTCGATTGTAAGACTCGTACGTATAGAGCTACGAGTATGTTCTACATCCCACACAATCCTCAAAGACAGTGGTCATGATCAGGGATTGATCTTCACGTCACTAAAAAAAGTCCTAACCTACTGTAATATCCAGCTCTCCAAAATATAGCAATTTTTATGCAATAAGTTTTAGAAGTGTGTCGATATCGATATGGTTTGATGTCGCGGATAATCGTCTAAATAAATGCTTTGTTATATAAAATATAAGTACTTAATATAATATTTTTTGTGCTAATATTTGTGTTTTATTTTTGTGACATAATTGACAACATTTAATTTTTATAACACCTGAAAATGTATATATGGTTCGAAAGCATTTTGCCTCCTGATCACTGCAATATGTTTATATAATTTTAATATCGCTTATTATAAAAAGTATTAATTAATTAAAAATATGTCCTAATTTTACCAAAACTACCACAGGATAGGTGAAACGCCTTTGCCTTTTTCACGAGAAAAAATAAGCGATCATAATTTTGTATTTTTGACAACTTCAAAGTACAAGGGGGGCAACTCTGAAATTCTATTTTCGAAGTTCGTTGCATACCTTCACTCTCACTCTCAAGATAATGACTATTTGTATGAGCGGAACAGCACGAAGCGAACCTCGAAAATCGAATATTGAAGAATAGGGCCTGACATTGACAATTTGAAATTAACGTCAGTTTTTTTTCTATAGAGAAAAGACAAAAGGATAAGTGTCTATTCTGTGATAGTATCGGAGTTACGCCCTTTTAGAATAAGCACAAATTAATAAATTAACTATAAATTAAATACAAACCCTAGCGAAAAAATTAAACTGTCAGCATGTTCATCTTTTCAAACAAAATACTGAGAACCATTAATATTATAGGCTCAGAAATATGAAATGTTATCAATTCGGCTACGATCCACGTAGCGATGCGATGTTCGAAAGTGGTTTTTAGCTGCAAAACTACGGCTCAAATAAAATTTTTGGCAATTGGCAAGATAGAGTTCTAACTTTCTTCTATATCAGCACCACCACCCAACCCACTCACGGACACCTGTAATACGAGAGGTTTGCAAATTGCTTTCCTTGTTTGTTATTTCACCGGCTGTCTTACTCTCCACTCCAGAACACAGCTGTGCAAAGCACTGCTGCTTGACGGCAGGATCAGCTAAGAAGATGGTGGTAGAGATCCGAACGGATCTTGCGCAAGCTCCTACCGCCCGCAAATTATAATTATACTTAGCATTTTCAATACTAATTATGAATGCATTAGGTAGGTATTAACAATTCCACTCAAATACTAAAAAATAAAAAGAGATAGAGATAAAAATAACTAGGTATTTCATCTTTCACCTTATAATTCCTAATTCGGTTGAAATCCATTGTCATGGATTAGACGGTCTATATTATCGTGATACTGGTATGTCAGTATAGAATCATGGATTTTTTGTGATATGGATCGCGATTTGCGTGGATCATACGTTAATTATACATTCACTTAAATTGTCTCCATGCCATCGCTATCAGATAGGTAGCGCCATCTGTAACTTTTGTTAAGAACGAATTCGAATAAAGTTGACTACGATTGGTGCGAATATTTCTGACACTCAATCTTAAGCCGACGAGTAAACGTCGTAGTTTGCATTGTGGTCACAAGAGGGCACTATATTTGGTAAGTGTGACCAGTGCAATTTAATAAAACAGTTAGGGAAAAATTGGGGAAAAAAGAAAACAACTAAGTGCATGTTTGTTATCTATTTCGGCTCAGGATGATATTCATTTTCATTAAATACTTATTTATAGAAGTAAATCACCAAAACGAAACTTCTTTGGCTGAATTTACCTTATACCAAGAAAATATCCTGTCAGATTTTATTTTAATAGTTTATTTATTACCTTTAGTTCAGTTTCAGCAAGCAGTTTGTTATCTTTCCAGGTTCAATACATTTTATGTCGGTACCTATAAAACATTGTTATGATCAAAAACACTGCTATTTTTTTGTTATTTTGTCCATATTTCACTTAGTAGCAACTTTAAACATTTAACGGAAATAGGTATCTACAACTTATAAATTATAAAGTAATTTTTTATAGTAAGTAACAATATTTTTATAAAGTGAATTGTTACGGGAAAGTTTTAAGTTTGTTACGGCAACACCGGGACCCGAGTTCCAGTTCATTCATTTCAGTTTCAATCGGCCGGCAGCTGTGGGACGTAGAGGTTGTGGCATGTTGCTCACCGTTATGGCGGGATTGCGTGAAACTATAAAGTTTCCCACAAACTTTTTAACTTAAACAACTTCAACTAAACATTGTACAACCAATTAGAACGAAGCATAAACTGTACATAAAACCTGCACAGGTATTCAGTGAAAGTTCACCGGTCAGGATGTCGGTTAATTCAAAGTGGCGGTTACCTGACGTTTTTTGTGTTGTGTGTTGAATGGATGGAATTACGTTTTATTCGCGGCGCGGGGATGGGCGAGTAAGTGGTTCAAGGTGTTTTGAGACTTGTCGCGATGCCTTTCGTGCAGCGTGTGGTGGAGCCGAAGTTCCTTTCGCGAACTAGCTTGAGAGATGAGGATGGCAGGGCTCGAGTTACTGACGAGGAGCTGCAAGCGGTCACGAACTGTACCCTGAGCAATGCGCTGCGACAGCTCGCGTCCCTCGTGCTTCTGGCCGAGGACATCTTCAGCGAGCTAACGGCACAGCTGCAAGGGATCACAGAGAGATCCAAGGCTGCACAGGTGAAGATAGAAGCGATCAACGGCATCGTAGAGAAGTTTGATCCTAAGAAAGTGCCAGTTCGTGAGTATCCATATTCTGTTGCCTACTTATTTTGATTTCAAACAACAACTCTCCGCTTACATTCCTAAAATCAGATACTTATAAGTTACGACTATGAATGTAAGTACTTAGATGATTTTGTGGTTGTGAACACAATTTTCACTTCCGAAATTTCGGCTAAGGGTTTCTCTAAGCAAACAAAGTTGAGTTTAAAAGAGGAAAACGCTAGTTTTAAATGCCTCTTCTCCGATTATAAATGCTATATCAACCTGTCTTTACCTCCGGCAGGTGTTTTTATGACATGAGTATATTTATCAACGTTTACTTAATCATTGTAAGAACTTACGAAGGTACCTAGCACACATTTATGGATAAAACTAGGTCTAGACAATGTGGGTGGCAGACTACTGATAACCCTCTTACATCTATCAGTCTAATCAGACCAAAATATTGCGAGCTAAAGTAATCAATGGGCTGACCTAAAATTAATTACTAACACGTCTTATCAGTCACTAAACTCTGTAGTTAGGTGCACCTAGCTTGGGTAACATCCAGCCCACGACCCAAATAATCCCGCTGATGAATTAGGGCTGGTCGTAGATGGTGATAACGATGATACTGCAAGTACAAACAGTAAATTAAAAAAAAAACCCGCGCATTAATTTTATTGAGTAATCATAGGTACGTAGTACTTACCTAAACCAAAAAATCCCTTACATCATTTAGGAAAAGAGACTCAGATATCGACGTCAAACTTATTTAACACCCCTCATTTTGCGTCGGCAGTTAAAAAAAGTCTATGCTTAAGTTACCTTATTAAAAAAGCTTAAACCACCATAACTCATAATACCACCGCATTACACCCACAACTGACTCGCGCAGCCATCATCACAACACGCAAGCCTAGAGCCTCCCAATAAAAGCAAACGTAAATTAATCCTCATTGAATAAAGGACCACAGAGTCATTATCTTGTACTTTTTGAAAGCGCCGCCTTACAAAAACGTTACGGGGTGATGCATTGCTGAACGCTATCTAAAAACCTGTTTGGGCGTTCGAACGGGCCTGCTCTGGGAAAAAAAACTCCCAGATTCCGATGCGGAGTACAAAAACTTGGAGATAATTCCCCATCCAATGCCACAGGATGGCCGAGCGCGAGCGCCTCGGAATCCATTTGACCGCGCGAGTATTTAGCAGCGGACGAAGCTCTTTAAGATGCTAGCGCGGAAATGTGACTTCTTTTCCACCTGTATTTCGAAATGAATTATATTCATGATTACGAAGATTATGTCCTAAAAATGTTCTTCGACGCCTTATAGGTCTATTTACGACATGCATCTTTAACTAACTAACATTCTCTTTATATTAATAAAGGGTTAAGATTAAAGATTAAGTATTAATCAGTCCTTACCACAGGATTATTACATGGTAACATTGCTGAATACTATTCACAAAAATCTTATTTGAATGTCTCACCGATTGCACAAGTCTCAAAATCAATTACAGCCCGCGAGACACCGTTTCAGATTAACATAAAACAATCGTAAATCTGATCACCGCTATCGCTTCACTATAGGTGATTGGATTCCGATTGAAAATTAAACTTAGGCTATATTTAACTGTTTATAAATTATCCAACTAAAGCCCAGACCAGCGACAGGCACAGGCAGACTATTTTATGCAATGAGAAGGAGTGAAAATACCATCCCATTTAAATAATAAATGTCCAACAATACATACAAAAAAGGTATAACCAGCTCCAGCGTTAATAATAAAGAACTTAACATTACTGGATATGAATATAAAATTTTGCCTTTGGGCGGTCCCAATCGTCTTCTGTATGGATACTTATGACTTCGAGGATTGCGAAATAAAAAGAACTGTCGGAATGCAATATTGCAGCGATCACTTTAAAGAATATTGTAGCGTAGTATTACAATACCTCCTCGCAACAATTAGTTAGTAGGTGTGCCGCACTGAAGATTACATAAGTGCACTTCAAAACAAACCAAACCAGGAAAGGAGACATGTACCAAGCAAACATTCATCGCTTTCTTGTCACCGACAAATTTGTCATCGTCCAAATGCATTTCGAAAAGAATAACAAAGTGGGACGTACGGCTCGGTTGGACAAACAAACAGCTAAGTACTCACCTAGATGACCTGACATCGTTTTTCGTGAGCGTAAACTTCACGATTCGTTGTACAACCTTTCACCTGGAGATAAGCGCTAAATGCTGTTTCAATGTTTTCTTTGTCCTTTTGTTTGACCTTTAAATTGGAATTACCTTCTACGAATCTAGTTGTAAAATAATACGCGATAATATTATCATGAGTATCATCGATGTTAAATGTTTTTTTATTAACAAAAAAATCAAAGAAACTGAACTAGAGCTCGAACTTTAGCCGAATCAATTACAATTAGACAAACTATACTTGACAATATACATTCGGAGTGTGACTGCAACTTTGCCACGTTTGCGCAATTGTTGTTAGTTCATTGGCCGATAAAATTCTTATCAGCCGTCTTTGGAACTAAAGAACGAGTTCGACACAACGGAATCAATTAAGTACTAAACCTGTATAAAATAAATATAAATACGATCAGATATAAAGGACACGAAATAAGTATGGAAATATTATATGTATGTTAGACTACGTGGTGATTTAAGCGTCTCTGTATAAATGACTAGGTGCATCGCGTACACAAATGATCAAAATGTCAGGCGTGTTGTATGGTCGCAAACAAAGAGTACTGTGACAGTACAATATGCGATAGATTTCCCATGCTTGATTTATCTGCCGCCTGAGAAAGGCCCCTTGAAGCGTATACAACATCGTCAAGATACTAAATCGTCTCCTCGTCTTTATACTCACGGGGACTTTGAATTTTATGCAACGCTCTCAATCACACTTATTCTTGATTTTAGATTACAATAAAGAGAAGAGAGTAGAAATATTATTTAGAACGGTAATAATCGACTCCGATGGTGGTCGTAGCTAGCACATTTTTCTTAAATCTGACGTGACATTAATTCGTGTAATGGTAATAAAGTAGTTTATAGCCAGTATCGGGGGTATTAAGAAGCTTCATAAAACCGATTATGAACCAAACCGTGTCTCTTCCAACCTTAACACTCAGATAATGATAGAGAAGGAACGATAGTGTCACCATAAATCACTGTCCTGCTTAAATATTATATGGGATGAAATTATAGAGAGTGTTTCCGTGGCCCGCATCTCGGATAAGGAGAAATTATATTTAACAAGATGATCCTAAGAGCCGTACCTACCGTTCTCGATAAAGACAGACATCTTGACTTGATTCATACGCAATTGTCGTAGGTATATCAACAATCCGATTGATTTCTAAGATTTCATTTTGATATTATTGTCATTATTGCTTTACCTTTCTCCTAAATGTGTATCGGAATGGAAAAGTCATGTAGAATATAAAACGACTGTAATAAACGAGGAAAAAGCACGAAACATTAATTAAACCAGTTCACTGATGCATTCAATTCATTTGTGTTAAGTATATTGCTCCCTATGGGTACCAGACGAGATATTATCTCGTGATAGTCGCTTGCCTATTTGATTCCAGCGCAAGATTCAGTTAATCTCACGCTAAGATAAGGAAGCACGGGACTAATAATTACAATCTGATCATCTCGAACTCATTTCCCCAAATCAAATTCATTTAGTTCATTCTCTAGTTTTACTGCGCTTAGCGAAATAACAGGATAGGTATATGAAATGTTTCGAAAAAAAATGTTTCATCTGCAAATTATGCTATGTTAAACCCTCATCATAGGTTCCAATCTTACCGTTTATCTTCAAGTAGCATGTATGGCTATTTTGCATTGGATAATGTATCTCCCGTCTGGCCGACGTCATTGCTGTCTATCATAATAAGGATCTCTTCATGTATACGGGTCTTGCGTGTTTAACGAGGCCTCATAAGCGGACACGCCAAAAGGGACTTATCTCTAAAGTATTCTCAAGTGGGTATTCAAAATTGCACTTACCCGGGTCTACCCTTGAAGACCAATCGCTTAATGCCTACTTGGTTACCAAATTGATATCCCATTATAAAATTGTTTCGTTTCAGCTAAAACTGGTGTAGAAGTTGATAGTCCTCAAATTGTATTTTTACAGTTACTCTTCTTAGTAGTATGTATTATGATCTCATGATATTTTATGCGTAGAAATAAATTCAGTGTAACCTTATGGATTGGATATGGAACCTGACTTGTTTTGCGTTCTCTGCCTTATGCAGCGCTTGCTCAATAATAGTGTTTCTAAACCCCACCTATAGCCACCTATAAGTGTATGTTGTATGGCCACAAGCTTTGGTGTCACCTTTCGTCCCCGATACTCTAAAGCTTTTCCTAGTGGCGGTGCCGGTATTACTTTGGTCGTAGGCTATTCAATGACCATAGTATACGCGTAAAGAACCCGCTATACCCCTTTTCTTTCTCTTCAAAGGCTTTACATTGTACTTACTATGGATTTTTCATCTGCAATAAATGAATTATTATTGTTATTATTGTTTTTAGCTAAGGAGACGACGATACACATATTCCTCACTCACATACCTCGCTCCTATTTCTTGCTTGCCTTATATTGACCAATAATCTAGCTCCGCTAAGCCCAACCTAATCTACACTCATTAACTCAATATAGGCATATATTACTTACTTCTACTACCGACTCAAAAGATCAAATTTGTCTAGGGCTAATGACTATCCTAATGGCTTTCTTGATGTGTGTATATAGCTAATCAAGACTAGGATTATTAATAATCTTATGATTATTATTTCCATTGGTGTTTGTTCCTTGCACACTGCTTGGCTGGCCACACTTCAGGTCCAATGTACACTCAGCTTTAAGCAAGGCTTAGTCCGTAATCTGATCGGCAGTTTTAACTAACGGCTTCAAACCTAATACGTTATGCTTGAATAAATTACGAAAAATAATACCTCACAAAAGGCTTAGCGCGGCTTGTAAACCAATACGATGTAAGCCGAGTGCAATATCGCTACCGAATAACCGGAATATTGCGAAAGAAGGCCCGCTTTATAATTTGCGGTAAAATATAATGAAAGTATTTGAACCGACTCGGTTAAGTACTTGGGGACTAGTTGCGTTAAAGTTTTATTATCCTCTCCACAAATAGCAGAGGAGACAAAAACCACACTTGAGATGTTCACCCCTCTCGTCCGTCTTCATTGTGGGAACTTTAAACAAACAGGGAAGCTCGATTTTTTGTCAAGCTATTCTTGGAATCAAGGCGTCCAGGTAGGTAACTAATTCGAACCATCATCTGCATACTACAAAAAAATAATCGCAAATGACAGGGCAGGGGAGGATGCAAAAGACCAGGAATCTCGAAAACGGTTACAGAAGCTTGTTATCGAATCCTTTTGCACTATTAATAATACAATTATTTACTCGATTAATTATCGGACTCAACAAATTGCATTCGTTAATAGCTGTTTTGATACTCTTTATCGATGCGTACATATACAAATTATTACAGCCATTAGTGCCCTTATTGATTGTTTTGATTCATATTTCAAAGCGGCTCTCGTCCGTTATTGTTTAATGGGAGATGTAATTTCGTAATAAACGAGCTAACCGACACAACTAGCTCCTAATATCTGCAAACGATTAGTTACAGTTGCTTATTAAACTTCACTCGCATTCGAAACGAAATCTTCTCACAGTTATCCGATTGCGAGTTAGCTGTTACCGGCAGCGTATTATTATTCAATTACAATATAGCATTTTGCACAATGCAATTTCTGGGAACACATTGAAGCGTCTGCGATTCTCGTTCGACTTTATTTAAAGCTTTGAAATTAACCGGTTTAATACAGGAGTGTAGACAATAGGACTATTTTAATTCTAGTTCCTGCCACGCAGTGCAGCTGCGACAATGACCTTTAGCAGCCCACGCTAATTATACCGTGTGGTACGGGATAGGTGTCCGACTAACTGGATAGAATGTACAGCATTCCCGACGCTGCAATTTGTGTTGATCTTCCTACGCGTACCTCCTCGGGCCCCCGAAGATAGGAAAGTAATCATGCAAATCACATCGAGTCATTTTACCAGATACATACGTTAATTAACTGTGAAAGATGCTAAACTCTGAAAGATTGAAGGATAGAAAAAGTTTTCCTACATACGTACATAAATCACGTCTTTATCTCTCACGGGGTAGACAGAGCCAAGGATATCAAGACCCAAAATTCACGATTAGCATGACTGTGACCCACGTCTGTGGGCGTAAAGGTGGAATGGGATGGGGTATCAAAAAGTTTTTTTTTTTTTTTTTTTTTTTTTTTTTTTTTTTTTTTTTTTTTTATGCGAATAGGAAGGCAAACGAGCAAGTGGGTCACCTGATGGTAAGCGATCACCACTGCCCATAGACACCCGCAACCCCGGAGGGATTGCAGATGCGTTGCCAACCTAGAGGGCTAAGATGAAATGCCTCTTGTGCCCATAATTTCCCCGGCTGTCTTACTCTCCACACCGGAACACAGCAGTGCAAGCACTGCTGCTTAGCGGCAGGATTTGCGAGTAAGATGGTGGTAGCTATCCGGACGGACCTTGCACAAGGCCCTACCACCCGCGTTTATTCGTGACAATAAAAAGCAATTAAAAACAAATTAATTGTTTACTTAGTAACGTACACATACATATCGTCACGCCTCTATCCCACAGGGGTAGGCAGAGACTACTTTGTTCCACTTGCTACGATCCTGACATACCTCTTTCGCTTCATCCACATTCATCAATCTCTTCATACATGCTCGTCGGTTTCGGGTACTCTTGACCTGGCCTTTCTCCAAAACGGCCACTTATCGGTTACTTAGTAACCGATATAAAATGTCCTATTATTTATTCTGAACTTCTAATATGATTCAAAATTTCATCGCAATAAATTTTTAATTGCCTACTTAAAATGTCACTAAATGGTCCCAAACTGATAGGGTATAAATCGCGTCTAGATCATTTTGCTTTGTTAGACCACAGCGGCTTTTTTGTGATGGGAAGAAAATAACTACTAACTATAATTCCGAAATAACATTATACATACAAAATTGCTGGCATAATCAAGTCATTAAGTTCTGGGGCCTTACCATGACGTCTTAATGCGATCCCGTAGGCTTATTGTCTAACTCGCTCGCGATCGCCATCGTGTTAATTTTGACAATTCTTGTATGAATGTGACAGCTAGCTGATTCCGATACCAATTGAGTCTTTGAATTTAAAAAAAATATCGATTTTTTTTATGTTTTTTAAAACTTTATGACATATTATATAATATCTAATTCAAAATCTTAAAATATTTTTTTAAAATTAATTATAAGCAATTTAAAACTGATGAAATTTGAAATATGACCACTTGACCGGGAACGGGCCATGATTGGTCGCCATGGCTGTGACGTCACAATGTTAAAGCAATTTCACGACAGTACTGGGTTAACGGCTGATTTCGCTAAAAACATCCGAAATTTAATACAAAAAATATCTGCTGAAGTTTTTTTATGGAATGAGGTGGCAAACGAGCACGCGTATCACCATATAGTAAGTAAATTTTTGTTTTAGTCATGTGTAGGTAGGTAATAAAAGCTTAATCCTGATAATGTTTCTGATTTATGTGAACTGGATTGATTTTACTGGACCTGAGATTTCACAATAAAGTACCTAAGTACAGTGAAAGATACTGAATCGCTTACCTACCACTGTGGAATTTTAACATACACCCTGTCAGAGATATTATTGCTAAATTGTACCTATTAGGTAGGTTACGTGATTCAGTTTCTTCGACCCTACGTACGTAAATTTTAATGGCTAGATTTTGTGGTTGATAGGTATTTCTGTTTTTTTTTATAATCCCGTGGGATTGTATTATATATTCAATGGGAATTTTTGCGGGTGTAAGAGCCTAACCTTGTTCTAGGTAGGTACGTCCGGATCGCTAGGTACGGTCAACGTCAAAGATATCTTTACACTTTAGTACCTTGTCGTTGTAACTATATGTTTGAGGTTTCATATGAAGTTGTCAAAGTGCTTGGAGCGACAAGGCACTAAAGTGTAAAGATATCTTTGACGTCGACTGTACCAGCATCTTAGTAATCCTGCCGCCAAGCAGCAATGCTTGCGCTGATGTGTTCCGGGTGAGGAGAGTAAAACAGCCCGATTTTGGCATAATTTTTTAAATCCAAGATGGCGGATGACATTTTGACACTATTGATACTTTGACACTAAAATATTGATGGGTGTCGTTTTTGAGTAATTTGGTGCTTCTGAGCCTGATTTTGACATACTTTTTTGGATTCAAGATGGCGGATGACATTTTGACACTAAAAATGTTTATGGGTGTCGTTTTCGAGTAATTTTGTGGCTCTGAGCCCGATTTTGGCATAATTTTTGGATCCAAGATGGCGGATGACATTTTGACACTATTGACACTAAAAATGTTTATGGGGGTCGTTTTCGAGTAACATTTTACACTTTTTTGTGTTTTTTGTGTCAGTAATGTAAAAATATCATCCGCCATCTTGGATCCAAAAAGGTATGCCAAAACCGGGCTGAGAACCACCAAATTACTCGAAAACGACACCCATAAACATTTTTAGTGGCATAAGTGTCAAAATGTCATCCGCCATCTTTGATCCAAAAAAGTATGTCAAAATCAGGCTCAGAGCCACAAAATTACTCGAAAACGACACCCATAAACATTTTTAGTGTCATAGTGTCAAAATGTCATCCGCCATCTTGAATCCAAAAAAAGTATGTCAAAATCAGGCTCAGAAGCACCAAATTACTCAAAAACGACACCCATTAATATTTTAGTGTCAAAGTGTCAATAGTGTCAAAATGTCATCCGCCATCTTGAATCTAAAAAAATATGCCAAAATCGGGCTCAGAGCCACCAAATTACTCAAAAACCACACCCATAAACATTTTTAGTGTCAAAATGTCATCCGCCATCTTTCTTATTCATATAAATAGTTACTACCAAAGTGTACTCATCACTATTCTCATCTAATTTTATTGTTTTAAATCCCGGTACCGTGGAAAGTTGGGATAGAAGCATGATAGAAGTATAGATAGTGCCATCCACAAAGACTCGTAGATGTATTAAAATTAACCTTTAACTACAAATTAATAAGCACCACGGTGGATGGCATCCATCGTGAATGACACCTACTATAGCCGGTACGTAAATCCAGATTATAAATTATAAAGTTCGTGTATGCCAAATTTTATCGAAATCTGTTTAGCCGTTTTAGCGTGAAAGAGTCACAAACCAATGCGCTCTCACAAACAATAGCATTTTATAATAATAGTAGGATAATAACAGAATAAAGTAGATTAAAGTCAAAAAACGGTATCACCTGTATACTAACTACGAGTGGAAACTAACATTGTGACGTCACACGCGGCTCGGCCTTGTTCGGGAACTGTCGGTGTGTTTTCGGTGCGGTACTCGACGATCAATTTTCAAATCGGTATAACTCGTTAATTATAGCGAATAAAAAAAAACTAAAAATACTTTTCTTACAAAACTTATATATGATCTTTCCATTTATGACAAAAAAAAATTTGATTCAAAAACTCAATTGTCAACCCATACATGAACTGTCAAAATGAAGACGATGGCGATTGCGAGCGAGTTAGACAATAAGCCTACAGGTTAGGTTCGCTCGCTGTCAGATTCATACTAAAAGTGACAGCTAAAACTTGAACTGAGTCGGAATTAGGACGTCATGGTAAGGCCCCTGTTTTTGTAAATGTATCGCTTTTTAATCAATTACGATTTCTACATTAATACGCCAAATCTTTCCAAAGAGATTTACGCAAGCAATGAACGCAATGATCGAATTAGAGATCGTTGATGCTCGCAATGGAGTAAGTCGGAAGAATCTCCCGTAATAAATTTAAGCCACCCCTCCTGCTCCCAACATACGGTGCGTTGCTAATATACTTATCGAATATAATTTTCTTGCGATCGATTCATAATTTCCTAACTCACGAGCTGTGGCGTTTACAAACGCTTATGGTATTTAGTTAGTTTATGTAATACAATTATAAAAAAGACAATTGTTACCTTAATGCGCCGAAGGACGAATATTTCTTTAAATGCCCTGGCATATTCGTGTTTCTCTGAAATATTTAATTCATGCTGAATATCTCTGTCAAAAGTTTCATTCAACATGCAAGGGACACTTGTAGTAGTTAGAGAATATAAACTAACGGTTGCTTCACATTATTTGGTTCCTTTCCCTTGGCCTGTAACCACAGCAACAAATTTGCGTGAACCTTCCCCTTCGACATTATTACTATTAACGAGGGTACCGCATATTGGAAGTATTCCTTTGGGCTGACGAAAATGGTCACGTTTAATTAAAATATTTTTTAGCACGCGATATATGATAATTTATGATAAACATTAACCAGTGTGGCAAATGGACCGTCACATTTGAGGCCGCTGCCGCGCCTCACAATATCGTCCTATTTTAGGTAGAAGTCATTTTCGACTTTGACACGTTAGTAACATATTTGATGAAGCCATGTAAAAAACAGGGGTGGCGGCAGCTGATCGGAAGTCCTGTCCTTTGTTCACCTCTCCCCGCATTATTTGTCGCTGGAGGAAGGAAGGAAACGGGGAATCTTACCTATATCGATCTGAAGCGCAGCAGTCGGAACGCAACTATTTACTTGTATCTGGTAAATTGCCTTCCCACTGTATTTTGGTGGTCTGTCATCACGAGCGTTTTTATTTTCTGCGTGATCACGAACTTTACGCTGCGCTATTGTCCTGTTACGAAATATCCGCGTTTTTTATTCAGACAATGCAGGAAAGTTCCATTATTCCGTTTTTTTTTTCGGGCACAATGGTCGCTATGGCGCGCGCGCAGCATGTGAGCATACCGGCGAGATCGATTGTTCGCGATATCCAGAGGTGGTTATTCAAAATTTCGGGCTTTGTCATACACAATGCGAAGATAAAAGAGTACTACACCTACGAGATCCGCCTTTCAAAGTTTATTAACAACTTCCTGCCGCTCCTTGTGCTCCCTTTACATCCGACGTAATATTTTTTGTGATATTTATCAAACCTCTGACTGACTTTTTGAACTATTTTGAGCTAACTAAGTATACTTAAAGTATAATTCGTTGGTGTCCTAAATTAGAGCCGTTTTAATTTGTTCAAACACGTCATCACCATAAAGCTATTAAGGTGGTCAGATTAATTATGGGATAACATCCTTTGTTATGGCAACACTGGCACTGGGTGGAGGGGCTTGTCGTCACGTGCATTGCCACAATAATTGCTATAATCGCCACAGTTGTGGCTTGTGGCGCGGCCACGTGGCGCTAGACGCGTGCTTCAGCTTTCAGTCCTGCGGCTTCTGCAAATAGCATTTATTGCTTACCAACCACAAATATGGTTATGAGGAAGGATTGAAATATCGTTAAGATTTATGAAACGACAGCCCCAATAGAAATGCATTACCATGAAAAGGTATTTAAATGAAACAAGAACAGAAATTCTAGGTTTCTAATGTTATGAGCAGTAGTGAGCTGAAATGTACACAAACTTATAATTTTCTTTCGGCATTACAACTTTCAAAGTGAATTAAGATTGTACTTGATCTCATAGTTATGATATGATTGTGATGAATCACACGCACATGACATAACAACTTGGATAAATAAACTAACCAACATGTGTATTAAATCTGATGTTCCAACTTGTATTTGTTTCTGCTAATGGTCCATTACGAGTCGGGCACATGACGTAAATCAGTGCGGGGTGATATAATCAGATCAGGCATCGAGAGGATATTACGATATCCTGTGTATGTAACATCCTGCAATCCAGCTCGTCATTAAACGAATTTATTACATAATTAATCCATAGAAGGCTTGACTTTTAAAAGAGGCGAAGTGTAAAAAATACGTTTGATAAGATATCGGGTGACAGGATCACGATTCCCGACCGAGTTTATCGGGCTGGAGCTTTTGCCTTTAAAAAGAATCTTTCGCATTAAATCACTGGCTTACTGTATAATATCGTTTCTTATCTCGGATGTGTTATCCTCTCCGCATGTGCACGGATTTCTCTCAAACTGTGTTAAGTTGATAGATACCCGTTTATAAATCATCCCTTTCAATATCCTGATCATCTATTTTTCATATGAAGGTCATTCGTGTTAAACTTGGAGCTTGGTACGTCAGTAAGTATGTAAGGTAGATACAGTTACCGGTTGAAGTAGCTCGCCTTAGCCTAGAGCTTCTTTGAAATTAATCAAGTTTACTTACACGTATCGACACCGTTGGAGAGTCATTAGCCGTGTTCACACATGGGCCGCACGAGCGGCTGGTATGGAAAGACAAGACCGCTCTCATCCATATTGCAGGCTCCCGTTCGATCAGTTCATTTATATTGCAAGCGGATGTTGCCAACCGTCTTGGGACACATCGGCCTTTTGAAATGGACAACATAAGGATATTCCGAGTCATACTGCGATTTAAAACATTACAGCACCAAAGCAAACCTACTTACAAGCATCATGTCAATCAAAATGGCCCTTCCATTCGAAAAAATCGAAGTCTCTGGAATTACCGAATTAGTCACTCGCGTTTGTCGTTCGGCATGATTTGCGAGGGAAGAGTTTGGCCATGTATTTCGTGATCTATGACTGGCATTTTTAACTTAAATACGATGTAAGCGCCCTCGTTAATATTCTACGGGCGTCTATGAAAGCTTTGCTATCGGCTTTGAATGGGACAGATTGCAATCATTATTCAAACGTAAAACGTTAGACATTCTTGTGGTTATGGCAGGCTGGCATTTAACGTCGGATATTCACGTGTATATAGGGCGCAATTATAACAGGGTAAAACGATATTCGCTTGGCACGAAACCATAAAAAATCAACACATTTGCGCTATCATTATTTTATCGCAATGCATCCACATGAATCATGGACATTGTTTCAGGCGTGTGACATTACAAAATAAAGGTAAAATCGTTGATGGCACAACGTATGGTTTAGATAAGAATGCACGAACGCGACGTAATGGCTGTTAACACGACCGCTGGGTGCTACATAATACATGCAGAATGTTTTCATAACAGTAAAGATTAATCTCCTGTGAGGTATTGCTTGTATGATTTTGATAGTTGTCATATTACTTTAGCTTTTATAATAAGCATACGTACGCTCCGTCAGGCACTTTTTGCTGCAGGTTTGTTATATTATAAGCATAGGTCACCGCAAAAGCAGATTAAGAAAATAAAACGAGATTCAGTAGAGTCGTAATGTGGTGTGATTGTGTGAAGAGGACATTTTCGCAATTAACATTTGTCATTTTTAGTTGCATTTCTGTCGTAGTTTAGAAGAAATTTTGTGTCATATTATACTAACATACTTAGTAGACGGAGTGGCTTAAAAGTACCACAAAAAATCATTGTCATGTAAACCTACGGTTTAGAGAATGACCTAGGAGAATATAACTATTAGCAACGATCAACATGAAACTACAACAACACACATAATTACAACAAACCGCTGCCGCCGGGGCGAGCGCTCTCTGATGAAGGGCTACGGAATAGTCTGAAACAATGTCGGAGCAATCCTTCGGCTTTTATACGTGAGTTATCCGGTTTGTTGTAATTATTAGCAACGAAGTAGCAGAGTAGCAAGGTAAATGTTTTTTGTTTATCAGCAACGAGTCACAAAGAAAAAATGATCGACCCAACAGTGTTGCGATTGTTTTTCGATGGCTTGTCCAATCTATCATATAGTTAATTGTATCTTTGGACGCTTTTGATGTGTCTACTAATTCGTTTAAGTTCATTATTTACCAGCCTCGTGACTGGGAACTAGTAGCAGTGCAAGCTCAGCAAATTCCCGGCGTGTTTATGCGGAGAGGAAATTCAAGTGGTCGCCCGTAGCCGTTACGTGGCATTCCTCGCGCTCTTAGATTTTACGAGACCGGCTTTTCTGTTTTGTAAGAGTTATTTAATGTATGTTGGTGATTCCGGCTGTGGTTTTCTTAGGGTTCCGTACCGTAAAAGGAAAATACGGAACCCTAATAGGATCACTTTGTTAGTCCGTCCGTGCGTATGTCAAGAGCATTTTTCGCAGGAACGCGTAGAGGTATAAAGTTGAAATAACAAGTAGATGGAGCAGTGACAAAATCAAAATTTTAAGTCAACTCGATCAAAAGATACAGTCTTTTTAAAATCTACTCATACAAATCTAGCTCTAGTTTTAGCTGCCAGTCTTTTTTAATATAAAACTACCGACTACTAAAGAATATGCCAGTCTTTTTGTACAATTTTTAATGTCTCGCCAATTTTTGCGTGATAGCCGTTGCTCTTATTAATTAAAAAATAAATTCAGGCGACATGTTTGTCGCCAGTTTTTATGTGGCTTGACTTCATTACGAAACTGTTGATGTTCGATAATAGTAAAATGAGTGGAAATCATAGATCTTGCATCGTCTGACGAAACTCACGGGAGGTCCGGAAAAAAGGCCTAAAGATTTTAATTAATCGCCATCTCACCTGGTCAAATTAATTCCATTTCAACCCCCATTTAGGTACCTAAATTGGCCGACGACAGTTCTTTGTAAGTTAAGTCTTATTTACCTGTCACAATTTGAATGTCTTTTTCAAGATAATTGAAGATTGAAATATAATTTTTAAGTTTTACGTTACTCTTATTTTACATACATACATACATACATATCGTCACGCCTCTTTCCCACAGGGGTAGGCAGAGACTACTTTGTTCCACTTGCTACGATCCTGACATACCTCTTTCGCTTCATCCACATTCATCAATCTCTTCATACATGCTCGTCGGTTTCGGGTACTCTTGACCTGGCCTTTCTCCAAAACGTCCCCAATTTGATCACGGAACGTCCGCCTAGGCCTTCCCCTCCCAACGCACCCATTCACACTCCCCATATAAATCTGTTAACTAAATAAAATTGTCAGGTAACGTAATAGAAGACATATAAGGTTATTGTGATCCACGTGTTGTCTAGACGCCGTGCTATGGAGGCAACGCGCCGGCGCGGTGAACGAACCCTGTCACGTTGCGTTACAGGTTTCGGTGGTTTTTGAGCGCAGGCGCGTATTGACCGTCTATAGCGATGAAACTTCATTCACTAAATCGGACCAGTACGGTAAATCTTAGTGCTAATTCGCCTCGTTAGCGGTTACTAGGCAAATAATGTTGATAGTGTATTTTATGCCCTTGCTTTTGGCTTACATCTTTAGTAATTCAGTGGACCGTACTTTGACTAAACAGATTTATACGGCGAGTGTGAATGGGTGCGTTGGGAGGGGAAGGCCTAGGCGGACGTTCCATGATCAAATTAGGGACGTTTTGGAAAAAGGCCAGGTCAAGAGTACCCGAAACCGACGAGCATGTATGAAGAGATTGATGAATGTGGACGAAGCGAAAGAGGTATGTCAGGATCGTAGCAAGTGGAACAAAGTAGTCTCTGCCTACCCCTGTGGGAAAGAGGCGTGACGATATGTATGTATGTATGTATGTACTTTGACAATTGGGCCAGGGAAAACTGGCGTAGAATAATCAAATGTACTACCCGACCACGACTACTCTGTCAAGAGTACCTATCCGACGAAGAAGAAGACTTTGAGAACAGAGTCACACTTATTCCACAAAAGTGAAGCTTGTACTTTTAATATTGTGTGTGGCTGATACCATCACTATTTTTTTAAATGTGATAAATAGGAAAAGAGTATAGACTTGCGGGTGGTAGGACCTTGTGCAAGGTCCGTCCGGATCGCTGCCACCATCTTACTCGCTAATCCTGCCACTAAGCAGCAATGCTTGCATGCTGTGTTCCGGTGTGGAGAGTAAGACAGCCGGGGAAATTACAGGCACAAGAGGCATTTCACCTTAGCCCTCTAGGTTGGCAACGCATCTGCAATCCCTCTGGGGATGCGGGTGTCTATGGGCAGTGGTGATCGCTTACCATCAGGTGACCCACTTGCTCGTTTGCCTTCTTATTCATATAAAAAAAAGACTCATTTTTTGAAGATCCCTAAGCTGCACTTTTCTAATGAGCTTTCAAGCGAGACAACAACGCCAAGTTTTGTCGTGATATTGCTTTGTACAAATTTATCTACAGTACACTATAATAAATATATATTAATCCACGCTAAATCTTTGTCAATTTCCCGGTAATTTAGAACCTAGGGTAAAGAAATGGATTTGAAAATCTAAATAAATATTAACCGAACATTCAATAGAGATCACCTGGAAGCGATATTCTTTACTCAAATGATAAACGCGTCTAAACACCCATGCATTCGGTCACAATGTTCACCTCGGTAAACGTTTAAAAAAACTCAGTAATCCACGTAACTGCGAGCAGCTGCCACCACGAATCACAGCAGCTTACCCAAATTATTAAAAGCCATAAAACGAGTCCTGATAGAAGGGTGAGCCACCCCATTGTAGAATTACGTGTCTAAAAATCGCTTGAGCGTTTTATTATTTCATCGATTCAAAGAACAATTTCACTTATGTTGCTACCGTTAAATCTGTGTAAAAACTTTGTGAAAATTACCAATTTAATGCTGAAAGGCAAGGCGTCGTTTACCGGGAGTCTTTTACTTCTTACGGCTTCTCTCTTAATTAGTTTTTAATTTCATTCAGCTCCGCATTTTTGCCACACGCGGTTTTATTACTCGGAGAATTTATAAATGATCGCTGTTCCGTATTTTGTGTTTAACGAGGTTTCTTATTTGAAGTTGTCGTGTGTCGAGGGCTGGGTCCTTCAAAGTAAAAATTGCAGCTATATTTTATCACTTTAAAATTTAGGACTGAATTCAAACCGTATGTCCGTGGCTGGTGGAGCTCGCCTACCATCAGGTGACCCAATTACTCGATTACAAAAAGCTTGGTTTGCTCTCCGAATAAGTATGTAATTCGTGTTTTGTGTTTGGCATTTCGGAATTTCGATATCACTTTAAAAATCTTTGGCCACTCATTCATGTCTTCAATTTTAACAACAATATCTATAGTTTTCGGTATTTCTGATTCTATGGAGAGGGGCATGACGAAGTAGCGTGCGTACGTTGTGCGTGTGACAGGCGATGTAAAGACAAAGATTCAATGGACTTTTGTATACTATATCCATACGCTTAGTGAAACTATACATACCTAACCTACTATAGAATAATTTGAATATAATTAACCAACTTATCCAGTAACGACTTAGTAAATAACAAAATTAAATGATTATAAATAAAAGCACTGGTCCGCTGCTCTGTAAAAACAAATATTTTTCAGTACTTCTCAAAAGATCTCATGTGGATGTAATTCTAAAATCACATTTCAAAGTACTAGGAGCCCATGAACAATCAGAAGCAAGGGAAGACCGGCGCGAGGGTCCCCTCGACCGGCCGGCGACCGTTACTCGCCCACCTGCCGCCAGCCCACTGAACCGCGAGCGACGTGTGTCCAGACACGTGTACCTAACCTATATGACATGACAACTGTATAGGTACACAAAGGGAGCCTTATAACTCGGACTCGTAGTTGAACTGCGGCGGAATCCATTCCGAACCATAGCATTTGGGATGCCAACATTCAATCGAATTTACGTTGTTATTAACGCGTTCACTGTCCCAAACGCATGAACCCATCCTATATTTCCGTATTTAGGTAGTTTTACTAACGTTTCGACTGCTGTCAGTATCCTGTTACATTTATTGAAGAAATGAGTCACACGGAGCGTAAGGATTTTATAAAACGATGTACATGCTTCTAGTTTATTAATGTCTCGGCGAACTTTGTGTTTCTTCAGCAGTTCAGATTCAGTCACATGAAAAAAGAACTTTGCCGAGAGACATTAAGAAAATCGATGCACTGTAGTGTGTGCGGGCATTTATTTACATTACTATTACTATTATTACCCCCAAGCGTGATTGTGTTGTGGTTAAACGCAAATTATTGAACATTAAAAAATGCTTCTTGTTGCTAATTTCTTCAAAATTCTATATGCGACAGGGACAGGATACTGATAACAGTTTAAGCGCTAGTAGAACACTGCAATAACCCGTGTTCGGCAATTTGAAATCGCTCGGGTATTATATAAGATCAATTACCTACGTACGTTAAGTCAAAAAGCTAGCGTTTGTAATCACACTCCGTTGACATCAAAAATGTTCATAAAATTAAGTGTCGATGTTGCGAATGCCGCGAAACCAACGTTAATAACCGTTCGTGTGAAAAACGTTATGCAATACCTGTTATGGCGCAACGATTATGGCCATAATTAAACATTAGCCGGCGGCGATGCATCGCGATGCAATCATATATCGTAAGTCAAACTGCCGGCAAGATAAGCATATCGATTTGTGACGAGGTATCGCATTACGGCGCACGAACCCGACACTATGACACCTAGCCACCGGCCGTGTCTGTTTGTACAGCGATTATCATTTGTAGGTTGTTCTCGACTTGCATTCGACCTAGTTCCGAGAACGAATCAGAAACAGATATCGTAATTTTACTCCTGCCATTAATACAATGCTCTGCATATTTTCAACGCTGTAGAGAACCAGACAAATAATGTGCAAAGAGTTCGCTCGAGGGTATTTAAATGTACCAACAGCGGTGCTGCTTCTTACGCTTTGCCAGTATTGAAATTATAATAAATATGGCACTCGTCCTGACTACATCGTGCAGGGTTCTATCAATTCTCTTTGTTGATCTCCTTTGACTCCTTTATCGTATTAATTTTCGAACAGAAGAAGTTACTAGTTTGATTAAGGGATTGAATAATTTTGCATCGAACGATGCTATTGATGTCGGGTTGAGAAAGGTAAAGTAATGTAGTGAAGTAAAATTGAATAATGGAGTAAACAAATCCAAAAAAGAAAGCAAAAAGGTATTTGCGCAAATTGGTTCGATGTTTGAGGTTGAACACAATGTTTACACAATGATAAAACCATACACGCAGTTTTTTGTCTCAGATTTTTCAGCATAGTTTTTAACATGGGACTGTTTCTGATTGTAACGAAAAATAGCGTTATTTGATAGACACTAGTGATCATGGAGCGCGGCGCTTTGCAATGCCTCCTTCGGATTGTATTACGACCGCTAAAGCCGTTGGCTTTGACAAGAAACTGAAGGAAGCTGATAAAAGCAAAATAGAGAGCTGGAATAAATAGTATCGAAGATGACATGGCGCCAACCCAAAGTTGTGTTATTGTGATGTAAATAAGGTTTGATCACGTACAATGGAGCGTGGGAGCGAGGGAGTGGGCAGGGCCCTTAGCCGTATAAACAACCACCCCGACTTACCACACGCGAGTGTGATTCTGATTCCTGGCTTCTGATATTCTAAGACGAGTGATGTCGCTAGATTAGCAGCAGAATTGTAATACAAGCAGCACGGTAAGCTTGGGATTTATCAACGTATAGTGATTTGGCATTGTGGTAGAATCCATGTTTCTACAAGATACGTGAGAAAGCATTGAAGAGCCTTAAAACTTGGCGTTATACTGCAATTATCCAAATTTAGAAATTTGAAGATCGCATCGTGCTGTACCGCTCACACTTGTATTGATTTATAGGAGAGTGAGAGCGACGGTATGATACGAAGTTCGACTTTCGGAGTAGCTCCCTGTATAAGCCATCAATCACTTAAAATACTACTAATAATGTCTACGTGTGTTACTGATGTTCAAACTCAAACTCTTTATTGCATAAAAATGTTGTGACAAAGATGTTAAAATATGTTAAGTTCCAAACATTTACCCTGTAAGGGCACCGCAATCTTTACATTTAATAAATTTATTATAAAATTATCTTAAAACTAAAACTTATTTTTATTTTTATAATAACAGTAATAGTAATATTATTATGGCACTTGCGTTCCTAATAATGTTGAATATCAAAACATGACAACTTTGAAAATAATTTGAGATTATTTCTTCAATCCTACTAATATTAAAAATGCGAAAGTTTGTGAAGATGGATAGACGGATGTGATGATGTGAGTGCATATGTTTGTTCCTTCTTCACGCTGAAACAACTGGACGAATTTGGATACAATTTGGAACAGAGATAGCTGGTACCCTAGATTAACACATAATTATGCTACTTTTTATCCCGGAAAATAGTATGGTTCCTGCGGGATAGCGATAAAGAAAGACGAAGTCGCGGGCAGAAGCCAGTTATAAATATTATTTTCGTAGAGAACTTGAAAATGCAAAGTACCTAAATTTACTTGATAGAAGTACCGAGGGGTCACTACGAGTATTAAAACACGTTGCTTTCAAATTTTCACAAGTCAGCGTAGCGTAATAATTAGCCTAGTGTTCATGTTCCGCTGACGTGGGTGTAGGGTTTCAAGTATTCATATGGGCAGTGAAAGCAAACATTCAGTCAGCGTTTCACATAATGCGTCTCTAGAGAATGATACTTGACACCTTGCCCTTCATTACCGAGCCCGACTCGTCCGTCATACTTGTCTATCACAAAAGGGAATTGAGAGCGTCGGTCGAAAAAACGAGTACCACGCGTTACCGCATTTGTATTTTCGTTTTACTGTATACTAGCTGTTGCCCTCGACTCCGTTTGCGCAGAATTGCTATCCCGCGGGAACTATACAATTTTCCGGGATAAAAACTATCCTATGTCGTTGCCCGGGACTCAAACTATCTGTATACTAAAATTCAACTAAATCGGTCCAGCGGTTAAATGTGAAAAGGTAACAGACAGACGGAGTTAGATACTTTCGCATTTTTTATAATATTAGTAGGGATAATAGAATGGAAAACGAGCACGTGGATCACCTGATGGTAAGTGATTAGCACTACCCATGGACGCACGCAACGCCTAATTGCAGATACGTTGCCAGCCTAGAGGGATGGAATGCCTTATTTGCGGTAATTTCACCGGATGTCTTACTCTCCACAGATCAGCGATCAGCGAGTAAGATGATGGTAGCGATCATGCCAACGTAGCCTTTAGGTTCTGTCTGTGTGTAAGGACTATCCATTAGAGACGTGATTTTTGTGTTATTATGCATATTTTTTCAACGTTCCAACGCGACCGAGCGCTGCAGTCGGTAATAATTGGCTTCATAATTCTTGTCACGGCCAAGTTCAATAACCTCGTATGCAGATTGTTTTGATTGATAAATCGTCATTTTCAAAGCAAACAGCGGTTTCGCAACATTCTAACCGCTGGCACGTTTTACAACTTTAATTCAATATTTGTTTAGTGTTTCCTTTTAAAATTTAGGTGAACGATTATAAGACTATCTTATCTTATCAGAGTGCTTCGAGTAAGTACACATTCGATTGGATAATGCTGCATCGTTATCTGAAGAGAATACCTAGTTAGCATTAAACATGTGTTACGTATACATTACTACAGTTAATAAGTAAAACGACTTTCTTACTAAAGGGAAATGTAGTTACTCAAGAATTACGTGAGTCGTAAATTTCCATATAAGGCGCCGCGTCATTTCGAGTTCCATGTCTTTTACTACACCGGTGGCGGTAGATCTTAAAAATGCTTTAACATCATTACGACCTAACTGCTTATAATCGTCGCGTCCATCATCTCGAAACGTGTCGAGCAAGACTTCAGTTTTAACTACTTTTGTTTCGATTATCTTCAAACTGAGCGCTACCTTCAATGACTTCATTACTTTTTAGTAAACGCAAGTATCGTCATAAGCTTAATCATTTTCACAAGGAAATTGGATCGTTCGGACATGTAATGAGTTTTTGGATTAGATAAGAGGGAGGGTGATATTAATCTGTATTGAATTATATCACCTCGAACGATGTGTCGAGTAAATTGAGGTGATTCAAAAGGCGTAAAATCGAAGAAAATTTTGTGCTGTGGCATTTCTTTCGCTTTAAGTTGTATTGTTAATACAGTATGCCATGAACAGTTAGATGCGTAGGCGACCTGTGGGGTCGAGCGAGGCGCATTCGACGACAGACCTCTTGAGAAACTCCTACGCATTCTAATATTGTATCTCAGTTACGTCTTTATATTCCAACATTACCTAACACTTATTTAAATAATCAACAACGAATTATAACAGCCCGTTAACCGCAGTTACTTTTGGGCCTTGTCCAGAGCGCTACCACCATCTTACTCGTTAATCCGGCCTAGAGAACAAGACAGCTAGTGAAATTACTGGCGTATGGGGTACTCCCTTAGCCCTTACCTACCTGTACTTAGCCCTTTCAATGCAATCCTTAGGTGTCCATGGGTGCTGGGGATCACTTGCAATCAGGTGACCCACTTGCTCATTTTCCTCCTTTACCAAAATCAGTAATGTTAGAACGCAAAAAATCCCGCAGTGAATTTTCGATGTCTATTCTAAGTTAATTTCTGCGAACAGCTTGGGGAAAACAACGCGCGTGTGCAAGTCACCAGTCACCCCATCTTGTCAAAAATAACTTCATGCTCCGTAAGGTAATCAAACTACATGACATTACACGTGCAAGGTGTGAGCCGACGTAAAACACGAATACCGCCCTTCATTATTTTATTTTTAGCCTGTAAACCGTGAAGATAATAAATACGTCTTTATTTTCTAATGACTGGTCTAAAACAGAGGTTCTTTATTATTGTTCTAGGGAAGTATTAGTACCTATGATGAAATGTGTAGCACGGAAACCTCACAAAGTTGTCTGAATGGCAACTGATTAACGTTTAATAATAACTAGCTGTTGCCAGCGACTTCGTCGGCAAAGAATTCGTTTATCGCTATCCCGCGGGAACTACGCAATTTTCCGGGATAAAAAGTAGCCTATGTGCTATTCCAGACTTTTCTCTATCTATGTGCCGAATTTCATCCAGATCCGTTTGGCCGTTCTGGCGTGATTGAGTAACAAACATCCATCCATCCATCCATTCATCCATTCATCCATTCATCCATCCATACTTTCTTACAATTTATAATATTAATTAGATGAATTGAGACTTTTTTGCTTCAGTCAAAAATTATCGTCTCTAATTTAAATTGTTTAATGAACATAATTACTTCGTCTCTGACAATAGCTGTCATTAGAGCTCCACGTTTTTCAGATAATTGCTGTTCAAATCTTTTCCTCATTCTGCTCAGACTGCTCCTAAGATTGCAAAGTCGACAGGCTCAAGTCCGTGTTACCAGCCCAATGTTACCGAATTCAATTTAAATCTAAAATGTTCAATTACAGACAATACCGAGTCAGAGTTCGATTTATTGGAGCACGCCTACGTATAAGAAACCGGTATGGGCGAGAGAAGTTTTGTGCCGGGCTACGTCCAATTTTTATACCACAGTGCCTCTTGAATGTTTCGGATATAGAAACCAGATACCGCGGCGCTCTATTGAGGTTCCCCAAGCATCGAATTAGAGTACTGGAAGGGCAGCGTGGGCGTGTCGTGCATGAAGCTATTCGATTTAGAATGTCGATGGTTACGCTCAATTGGTTATACGATTGTTGTTAGTTTTGACATTTCCGCTAGAATAACAAAAAATAACAATTTGAAAATAACAGTTTTTGAAGTTACACGCTATTGGGTTGCAATTACAAAGTATCGCAGCCTCATCAACAGGATTGCTGAAACAATGTGAAAACTGGTAAAGTGTGTCATAAAATAAGGAGTTAAGCTCATAAATACAAGTGCATTCTTTAGTTCAATGGTTTATAGGATCTAGTTGCGCCGGCGCCCGCGGCTCTCACGTCAAACAAAGCAAACACCGACTCGGAGCGCGTTCAAACGAACCTGAACCCAATTGATCACTTAACCGTATAAGGCTGGACACTAGCAATTGCTTAATGTCAAGTCCTGTCACGCAGGCCACCAAACAGAGAAAGCACTTTCGATCTCTGCACTATATTAATCGTCTAGGACACATGTTCTCAGAAGCTTTAGTGCTATTGGATATAGCTTCAAACGATTCTTTATTTCCGTATGCGACATCTTTAGAACGATCATTACAAGTTTTTATGACCGCGTCTACAGTAGCTGACTGGCGACTAGGATATACCTTCACTTTAATTGTTCTGCTACTTTCAAAGCTTAGCCATCTGCTGTATTTGATAGGAATTTAAATGTTTCTACATTTCCTGCATTAAACGTAACAATTATGGTTATGCATTAGCATCATTCGGTGCGTGAAGAGACTACTAGATGATTTTCTGAGTTTACAAATAATGTGCAGCTCGTCTAAATCGTGCCTTGAGGCGTTTATGATATTAAATAAAGGGCAAGTTTGCCGCCTCGTGTAATCCCGTCCGTACAAGAAACGGGCTTACTGAGTGACAGTGAAAACATTAGTCTGTATTACCTCAGAACAAAGACAAATATGAGCAGTGCAGCTCATTCGGCGGCGTGGGTACGAACGGTTACAATAATAAGGCGACTAAAGTTAAGCCCGTAATGCCTCGGCTTTGAGTTCTCTAGGAAACAAAACACACATTCAACTCTGTAACTCTTCTTTTGTTTTGTAACAATGAAACCGCCGTAATAATGAATTATTAGAGGCGGCAACTGTAGTATATTGAACTCGAACACTCAAAGTGGTTGTTAGAGTAAATTTATTTGTTTTCCCTTCACAGAATGATGCGTTTTGCGTCTCTCGTCGCGCTTAATGGCTCGATCAGGCTTTCGATACGACTCCTTAACCCACAATCGCTTATTTTTTATTGAATTGCGTTTTAGTACCTACGACGTTTTTAAATCTTTGTGGTTCCATTGCGCTTAAAGCATAATAAATAACTTCAACTGAGCTTATCAAATCAACTAATCGAATCTTAAATGGGCCTGGTTTCTGAGCATTTCTAGATAGGCATCGTAATACATGTCATGTTACGAGTACAACCAATACAAAGACATGTGAAATACAATAAACAAATGACTTGTCACTACCGTCTAGGTTGTTACACGGCCCTGATCTTCCTGTTACGTATTTTGACAGCATATTCTTTGAAATTCCACATCACATTCGCTACAGCATATCATTTACGTACAAAATTTGGCAAAATATTATCGCACCGAATAATTGAACAAAACGAATCTTCGGCTTCTTTTCCCGCGTCATGGGTCATTTAATTAAGTTAATTAAATCGTCGTGATCATTCCTATTACCGATAATTACTTGGTACACTAGAAATGCCTGTAGCCAATGCCCGAGCTTCTCAGTATAAATATTGACTGGCAGAAGTAACCACCCGGAAAATAAACATGCCTCCCTTAAGATTCGAGGGACGTACCGCATTAAGGTCGGATGATTCAGCCAGAGGCTGCGATGTCTCGAGGTATTTATTGAATTCAAGTTATGATTAGAAAAGTTTCCGCGTCGTGTATAGACTCATTTTTGCTAATAACTTTAGTATTGACGTTCTTAAACAAATTATACTTTTACTTATCAGACTTCATGTTTAACGGGACGCCTTCGGGATAACACCATAAGATTGTGAAAACAGATTCATTGACGCTATTCACTTACACAAATGCAATAACTCTCTTTTGGGCTTCGCTGTCGGATAAAAAGAAAACGCGTCGTAACATTGTCGAAGCGGTATTATCATTTTTTTTTATAAAATGTCCCCTACAATTATCATTTCATTGCAACAGTACCTTGTGAATGCATACAACAGATGGGTGATATTATCGTTAAAAAACTTTTAGTACCGCTAAAAAGAGCACTCGGCCAAATGCTGATTTTGTAACACACTATCGGTATAAGTAACTTTACCCTGCATATGGTTAGTAATTATGTGGTTGGGCTACCCCATGCCATTTTGATCTATCTCTGGCTAGAATAGTTAATTTACTATTTAAATTAATGAGGCGTTTATCCGCTACATTTCCTTGCAACGCTGGAATTTATAATTTTGAGAGGATCTAGTTACCTCTCAAGATAATTATGACGCGTTGATAACTAGTTGGATGATAAGATAGCCAAGAAATTTCTTTGTAACAGTCTTTCTTCATTTGAAGTACTTTTTAACTCGAATGATTCGGTTTTATCTTCCAGATTAACATCTCTGCAAACATGCAAATGGTTTTGATTTTAATTTTAAATTACGTTTAATAAAATAAAAATAACACAGATACTTGCATAGAAAATCTTGTTATTGATAATGACAGTTGCATCTCTGTACAAAAGGACGAGGGTGAGGTCATTGTGATCCCTGCATCACAAAAACAGATGATAGGTGATAGTGTTATTGTATGACGTATAATACACATATCAGCCGGCACAATAACTTATAATCCACCATTTTCCCGCCACAGCTGTTAAAAGCACGTGTCTCTGATGCATAATACAAGTAACAAACAACAGTATTAATTACATCATAACACGAAAAGCTTGTCTCTTTAAAGTTAATTACAAAACGCTTAATTCTGTTAACTCGTAATGTAATTTGTTTAAACTTAGGGAAGGTGCGCTTACGGTGTTTCTAAATGAAACTTAATGTACTCTAATTTTGTCTGTTGGTCACGCTCTTTAGTCGCCAGCAGACTGCGTCGGGGTCTCCTAATTAGCATTCGATGGCTTCACTTCACGTGCCACGTTCCTCGTGGCCAGTGCAACCACAATTTGGCTTAATGGCCTCACATCGTCAACGGACGGTCACTTTTTCCTTTCTTTGCGAGGCAATGCCCGTAAAAGTCGTCTTCTCGAAAGTTATCAACGTTAATTTCGTCTGCGAAAACGTCACTCGCGGTTTCACTGTAAGTAGTTACATCCTTTAAATCAATTGTGGTTCCGCAATACACTTTAACAAAAGATTCGAATGGCTGTTGTCATAAATGCAGTCCTAGTGATTCCTGTATAATGAGTTCAATGTAATTTAATGCGTTGCATTAGTGGGCTGCATCATTATCACGCTTATCACTCTGAAATAGCTTTTTGATATTTGCCAGATGTTATACCGCCTCCCCTTCGTAACTCCGTCACGGTTTAAACAGCGAACGCGAACGCCTAAAAATGGGATCCTCTCCGAATTTAATTTTGCAAGATGTACGTAATGATCGTATTAAAATTCAATATATTTATCGCCTGAGGCGTTAGCCTTTGATCCTTCAATTCACCTTATAAAAATAAACACAGCCGAGGCATTTTGATAGGTCAAGCATTAGCATTTCGTCATTAAAAGTTTTTTTTAAATCATAAATAGTTGATTCTCAATCACTGCGGTACTCGACGCGGGCCTGCAAATTGGCCGGCATCTGTCCCCAATGTGTGAGCAAACATCTGTTGAGTAATGATGCCCTTAGCTTCGTGACCTACAGTTTGGGGCCATTATTTATCTATGAGCCGCCCTCACGTTTAATTAGGGCCTATTCACTTATCGCCGCATTCCTATTTCGATCGGTTTACATTTCCACGCTTGGGCTGCGCGGGCGCCGGCTCCGCTGCAACAATGCCTCATTGATCGGCGATTAGAGTTAAATTTTATTCGACTGCACGTGCATTAGAGTGGAACTCTTATACTTAACACATTTGAAGGACTCTTTCGTCATGGCGTACTAAATGATGATTGATTTGTACACTATTTAATACATCTCACGATTCTATCCGTGAATGTACGCATTTATTATGGGATCCCTCCATTTCCCATAATTTCATTTGTACTAATTTCATTTGCCATAATGGTCACTGGCTATAACCTTCATTTGCCCTAATATCACATGCCATAATTTTTGAATGCCATAATACTCAAACGTCAAAATGTTCAACATCCCTAATATTAGATACCATAATATCACTTTCCATAATTTTTACTTTCCATAACTTTCAAAATCACTAATATTTCATGCCATAACAATCATTTGCCATAATTAAGGAAAAAACAGATCCAGACTGTTGAAATTTACTGCTACCGAAACACGGTAGGTTCGTTAGGTTTCTTGCGACCCTCAGAGCTGAAATAGAAGCATCTCTAAGGGCTCGGGGGGCTCGGGGGGCAAAGCCTCCCTCAATAGCCACATGCCTGGTCAATTAATTGGGATCCCTCCATTTCCCATAATTTCATTTGTACTAATTTCATTTGCCATAATGGTCACTGGCTATAACCTTCATTTGCCCTAATATCACATGCCATAATTTTTGAATGCCATAATAATCAAACGTCATAATGTTCAACATCCCTAATATTAGATACCATAATATCAATTCCCATAATTTTTACTTTCCATAACTTTCAAAATCACTAATATTTCATGCCATAACAATCATTTGTCATAATAAGGAAAATACAGATCCAGACTGTTGAAATTTACTGCTACCGAAACACGGTAGGTTCGTTAGGTTTTTTGCGACCCTCAGAGCAGAAATAGAAGCACTCTACGGGCTCGGGGGGCTCGGGTGGCGAAGCCCCCCTCAATAGCCACATGATTGGTCATTTAATATAATTATAGGTTAGGTTAGAATGGTGTCAAGGCGCGAAGCGCCAAAACTAGGCGGAATAGGAGCTCCGCTAAGCGGAGCTCCGTCGACTTCGCCGCAGTCATTCAGTTCATATTTATATTTGCTTTCTAGACATCAATCAAAATTCTGGGTTTTTTTATGGCAAATAATTATTATGGCGTTTGAATTTTATGGCAAATGATTTTAGGACAATTGATAATAGGAAAAATGAAATTTATGGCAAACGTATCGTTATGGCACCTGAAAATTATGGCAAATGAAAATATGGCTAATGATCATTATGGCATATATATCGTTATGGAATATAAAATTATGGCAACTGAAATTCGGGCATGTGAAATTAGTTCATATGAAATTCGGGCAAACAATAGAGAACCCAATTAATTAGGTTAGGTTAGGTTAGAATGGCGTCAAGGCGCGAAGCGCCAAAACTAGGCGGAATAGGAGCTCCGCGAAGCGGAGCTCCGTCGGCTTCGCCTCAGGGTCATTCAGTTCATATTTATGTTTGTTTTCTACACATGTCATCACATCTGTTAAAAGTAGATAATTAACACAAGCCGTAGTAAAAAAATAACATTTTTAATTAGTTATTATTATTATTACAAGAATCAAAATTCTGGTTTTTTTATGGCAAATAATTATTATGGCATTTGAATTTTATGGCAAATGATATTAGGACAATTGATAATAGGAAAAACGAAATTTATGACAAACGTATCGTTATGGCACCTGAAAATTATGGCAAATGAAAATATGGCTAATGATCATTATGGCATATATATCGGTATGGAATATAAAATTATGGAAAATGAAATTCGGGCATGTGAAATTAGTTTATATGAAATTCGGGCAAACAATAGAGAACCATTTATTATCTGTTTTTGAATCCCGTGGTACGAAGGTTTCATTGCATAACGTCGAGCTTACAAGTCGGGTTCCTTATTTCCTTTTCTTATGTGGAGGTAAATTAATTCCGTGAGCGTAAACGGCCATATATAACGCTGGAAGCGGGTGTAAGTAACACGGTATTTTAACCTCACCCAGTCGTAAATCATACAAAATCCTCGGTTGGCTTCACAATCGAATTTGTAAGCATTTTTCAATTATCCGTTATTGACCACAATGGCCGATCTTATTGGTCTTTTCGTTGTCATAAACAATTTGTACTGGGGACTTTTATTTCGAGACCACACAAAAATGACGCTTCCGTCCTGGTATCAAAGTGCACAATACAATGCACATTCGGCACAAAATTCGATCCCGCAGCCCTTTTAACTTTATAGGGGGTCGACCTACTTGAACATTTCGATTGTTGCGCCTGCATTCTATAAAGCAACTTATGCAACCGCTAAAACTATAAAATACTCGTAAATCCTTATTATGCAGCTTTGTAATTGTACCTTGCCCTTTACATCTGCAACTTTAATAGCATTTTGTGCTTAATTGTGTGTTTTCCAATTACAGGTAAGTATCTCCAGGCCCTATCCAGTTTTCTGCGAAGATAAGTAAAGTAATTTGCGTACGTTTGATGCAAAAAGTTTCATGGTTCAGATCGAATGGCTGTGAAGTGCTCCAAGTTTTCCTCTTACGATACGTTTCTTGTAGCAAATTTCTCAATTCGTTCTATTATGCCGGCTTAATTAAGGTCTGACTATCCACTGACCCTTCGTTTGGGCAGATGCGGCCCGACGACCTTATTGCGAAGCAAATTGCTCTCACTAGAAGCCTGCTACTTTATGAAGACAATTCTAAAATAATTATTTAGAGAGTGTAAGAACTCCCATTCTATGCTTTGATGTCTTACGACGGTTGAAAATAATTCACTTTTGCATTGGTTTCTTAAATTAAAAAGTTTTTTTTTTTTATCTCCGACCTATTACACATTAAATTATCAGAATAAATACGTTACCTAAAACATGTTACCTTCGTTTTGGGGGTTCTCAATTCGGCTCTGTACTGATGTATGTAAATCAGTTGCTATATTCGCCATCTGTGAAACGATTTCAATAAAAACAAACTGTCAATGCGTCTCAAAGTTGGTCCTAACAAATTTAATATTTATCTTCGCAGTCGATTAATGTTTCTGTTTTAAAAGAAGTTATTGGAACTCAAAATTCAGAAACCACTTTACAGTTGTACATTTAACACCTATTTTGTCCTACGAAATACTTTCTTACCATTATCATAAACGTGAACGTAAAATAACGAATCGCCGCGTAAATAAAACTGTTATCTTAACGCTTCATCAGTGCTGGTCACGAATGGCGGTGAGACAGAAAAGGCGGAGGAAACGTTTGTTTATCTGTTTGTGTGAACAAAAGTGCAGAGTAAACATCGGAGTGCTCGCACCTGACAGCCTGAAGAGCACTTCACTTCCCTGCAATTGTTTGTAACACGAGAGAATGAACACACACTCTTACAATGTAATGACATAACGGAACGCTTACTGAAAATATCACCGACGTCAGTTTGAAATAAGATAACGGGAACGTAACGAACTGTTTTCAAATTCAAAGTTCGTTTCATATTGTTTCGGTCACACTAATAGTCATAAATAGGTGAGTGAGACGGACGGTATAACACTAACTTCGAATTTTGAATTCCGAAGTAACCCCTCAGCTTGCTCATTTCGGCCCTTGCTTTGAGCACTCTTTTAAATTCATCCCGCGCGAGGCGCCTCGATAGCCGAATTTGTCGAGTTTAATTAAAGACCTATCGAACAGACGGCCGGGCTGGATAGTAAAGTGTTTAATTTAACATTAATTACACACCAAATCAATCTCACAGCTTCTATTAGTTCTTAAATCTCAACGTTGACTCTGAAAATGTAGTACAGTAGACGCAATCAACACATACTTCCACGCTTTTATGTCATAGGTCTTGGGGTTATCTATTGGATCACTAAAAGGGATAAAATAACTTCGCCGCCGTTATTTCTAAAGATTACAGAGATAATGCTGTAAATCCTCTACTGAGCCCCTTTAGACGAACGCTCGGTTAGGTAAACATCCAGTCTTTGGAGATTTGTTGTTACTTCACAGAGTGCCATAAAGAAGATATAGCACAAGTTAGCTAAGAACTTATCTTATGAGCTCATTACAGGCCCACTTTATTCGCCTGTCTGGAATGGACACCGCTAGCCACTGACGTGTCGGAGTTATGACGCTTAAGGATATAAAATATGGCAGCTGTTATTTCTGTATTTTTACTACTAAGCGAATCAAAATGGGTTACGATCGCATACTACACGAACTAAATAATATTAATATCACCTATCAACTCAAGTTATTATGTTTCCATTGGCGATTATTCTTCTTGATTTTATTGTAGCTTTCAGTGTTCACATTCACGTCAACTCAATTATCTTGTCAGTATATTTAAAAATTACTTTGTTGTGCTGAGAGTGCGTTTGACAGAACATAATTAATGAATGTCGGTTTCCAACATCGCTCATTTGCTCAGTCATCGCTTTGTAATTATATAAGACAAATATAACTTTTAAATTTAAGATACACAATCTCATTTCAAGAAGGTAGAGAGCTGTTCCGAAAAAATAAACGGAAGTTCCAGAGCCTTAGTATTCTCTTCACGTTTTATGATTCATCACAGAGAACGTTTGATGCGAAATGTTAAAGCTTATTTTTGCATGTTTCAAGATTTATTTTTTAAATTGACTCTGGAACTCGATATCCGGTAAACAGCGTGATGACGTAACGATTCGATTATCTAACTTCCTTGGCCGTCTTTGTACAACATGGCGACACTTCCGGGTCGAGAAGTGCCCTCTGCCCGGGACCTCGTCCCGGAAAAGTTGATTCACCGACGCCACTTAGAACTTCCTTCTTCAAATTATGAGATTATGACCAAAGAAACCGACCAATTATTTGTCGCTAGGAAATGTAAACCCGTGTGTTGAACTGTTATGCTTCAAATGTAATTCTGTATAGACTTTTTTTATGATAATTTGACACAAAATAATCCCATTTTTGTCTCAGGATTCTAGTGCAGATGACCTTTGGGGGTTTGTGAAATCACGTCTTAATCCCTTATGGGGTAGACAAGGCCTAAAAAATGCCACTTTGGCATGATTGTGTGCATACCTAAAGGTGGTAAGGTGTAATCAAAGCAGTGATCGGTTGCCAGCCGCTTCGCCTATAACATGATTCCTAAAATTTTCGCCCATGCCCTCGATGGGCTCAACCATCTGCACGGAAAGAGAAGCAACTGGTACATTCTATGTTTTTTCTTTACTCCCAGACCAACATGGAAATTACAGTAGACATTTTAAAAGCGAAGTTTAATCGTCCAGTGCAATACAAGACAAGAGGGAAGTAGAAAAGGAGTAATTGATTTTTATAATACACCTATTGTCATTTAGTATAGAGAGTTCGTATGAAGGGCGGCTATTCACTAACACTTACATTGATGATGATTCCAACATACTAATACGGACACTGTTACTTAAAGTTCAAAGTGTTATCAGCTTTAGTATGTCCGGCAAAAACTCGTTGACCTGACTACCCCACTCCAGCCTCCAGTCGGGTCCAATTATGTCTTAAGCAGATCTCATTGAGAAGGATTTTCCAATTAGAGACTCTCGTTGAATTAATGAGAGGTCTAAGCATTGATAAAACACCTCTCTTCCGCCATTTCATCGCTACAAGAACCGTCGTTAAGATAAATATTTCCCCTTGAATATGAATTTTTGTGCGTCCCTTATCTCACGGTCGTCATTTTTTGTTTTAAACGGCATCGCAACGTCCGTATTCGCTACAATGATCGCAAATGCTTTGTTTTACTACATAAGTAAGTCATAACCAGATCTGCCTTCGTAGGATTCGTTCCAACGCTGTATCGTTTATACCAGCGAATAGGAATAGAGTCGTAGCTCTAAGCGAAGTGGTAAACCATAAATCTTCGTATTGTTTTGTCATATTCGTACACATGAATATGGATATAACGACAGCGCAAAGCGGGTGGCTTGGAACTTGGAATACCTTGAACGGGAAATCAGAAATTCTTGTCGCTGAATTTAACATTCTGCGGTGTATGGTTTGATGAGGATCCCGGAAATTTAACGCAAGTCATTAATGATCGAGATGACAGTGATTTGCGAACCCAACAGCTTTACCGAGCAGTTTCAAACTAGACAGCCGTCCTGCCGAGGCTTGCAGTCACGGTTCAAACAATAGAACCATAACTTAACTAAGCGAAAAGCTAGCGTTGACAAGGGTAACGTCCTGTTGTTATTTACGTCGCGCTTTTATCTTCGCTAAAGTGAAAAATACCATTCCAAATAGTTTTCCAATTTTAGCGCACTCTTAGTTTTAGAACTTTTTTATGGTAAAACAAGTGGGTGCGATATTTTTCATTAGAAAATCTGATCAAGCGTGAGACGAAGTCGTGCACTGAAGATTCGGTGCAAATTTAAAATTAAAATTGAACTTTTGTATTTAACGTTTTATCACGAGCAAAAGTAATCTCTGTTTAATAGAAAGTCTTATAACATTCCTTATTCCTTTGAAAAATTACGTTTTTTATGTGAATAGGAAGGAAAACGAGCAAGTGGGTCACCTGATGGTGAGCGATCACCACTGCCCATAGACACCCGCAACACCGGAGGGATTGCAGATGCGTTGCCAACCTAGAGAGCTAAGATGAAATGCCTCTTGTGCCCGTAATTTCCCCGGCTGTCTTACTCTCCACACCGGAACACAGCAGTGCAGGCACTGCTGCTTAGCGGCAGGATTACTTGGTAAATTATAATTAAAAGTCAGACAGTATATTATTTTAGAAACGGAAATTAGTGACTTTTCCCTTTGCTTATGTTGTTAGACTTTAGGTACTTTCTTCCCACGATTTAATTCCATGTCAACTTAATATTTCGTAGTAATTTCAGCTTGATAAGTACTTCCGCATGTTTCGAAGAAAAAAGGTCTTAACTGATAAATAGATATACAGACAAAATGGCAACAAAATTATTTTATAAGGTTTCCTCTTTTACTGTCGAGTTACGGAACCCTAAAAATGGAGCTAGCGAAGTAATAACAACCTAATGACTTTTATATGCTATTAAATTTGGCAATGTTCCCTATTTGACGCCGAGGATGCCAAAACCACGAAAGGCTATCGTAGTTCTGCGGCGTATTTACTTTACCTACTTGTAAAGCTTACTTAACATAAAGTAAAGTTGCTATCTGAGATAGCTCAGAACCGTGTCTAGAAATTCCACCTGCTAACAAAGAATACATTGTTTGCCATCCATCACTGTGAGTCACGTTCCCAGTTTCTGCTCGAAATATTGTGAATGTTTGTTTTGTTATAATAGAATTTAAGAGAACTTTAATTTTGCTATTTACAATACGTACTTCTAATTTGAACATACTCAAATATTTGCGCTGGAATTGAGTGAAGCTTGGATGTATTTTGGAAAATGTACAATGTACTCTTACAATGCCAAATTTTTAGACTTCTGCGTTAATTCTATTATTTTTATTACTACGGGTGGTGGGACCTTTTGCAAGATCCTTCCGGACCGCTACCACCATCTCAAAAAAAACATATTTCACGTAAGGCTGTCATAACTTGAACTATCTCTCTATCTACCCGAGACATGTAACATTTGCACACTCAAGAACTTCATAGTAAAATACAATTTATTGCTGGATTGGTCTAATATATGACCTAGCTTCGTGACAGTGGTCCAGGAAGTAGATAAAATTTATTGCTTACTTTCATTGCCATAGTTCGTAGAATCATGGTCGTGCTGTCAAGATGCTCTGTATTACAGGATCTCTTTCTACTGTTTTCTTATAGGTTCTATTATTAGTACTGTACATGTAACTAAATGTTGTTTGTTGATTTTATTTGATTCTACTAACGCCATCGCTTTATCTTTTTGTTTTATCTTTTGCCTCATTAGCACAAGGTTACACTGTGCGAGATTTGTATCTGTAAGTGGTTTTCTACCTTAATCTGTTAACGTTATTTCATCCATCTGATTACAGGCAGTACCTCCATTATTTCGAAATAGACGAAATAATTAGAGACCAGCTTCAGTTCCAACACACTAATCGATACTCCTATGTACCAGTGGCGTGGCGTCCATAGAACTCGATTCCCACTGGCTTGCCTATTTTAAGGCAGTTGGGCAATTTATTGTGCAGAATTAGAGGAAAAGGCTAGTTAAGTTCCCTTCGGCTTGCTTTCTGATATACTTGACGCCACGCCACTGCTAGGTACTATTCCAATTCCAAACTAGTTAATACTTCCTGTAAAAGGAGCAACAGTGAATGTCTTTCCGTAAACTTATCGTATAGAATACTAAGTCGCAAAACGATTGCTATGTAATAAGGTAACAGGCTTAAAAGCTAACTTCGTAAATAGTTTTCGCAATGTAATATCCATCATAACATAGAGTAATAATCAAGAGCGGTTAAAGTGTGCCCATGCTTATTTTAATAACCAAGCAATTTCTATCATATTTTACGAGATAAGTACAGCGCTTTAGTTGTAATTCCAGTCTAAATTTAGACTAAACGTTCACGAACATTTAAAGTTAGTTGGTTTACTGCTTCCTCTGTAAGCAATTTTGTTAATTAATCTTCCGTTACTGGTCTTTATTGCAAGCAAGGTTATAAAGGCGGGCTTTGCGGAATGTAATAAAAAGTCGAGTGTCATACGAACGAGTGCGTAGAAACTTAATCCCTCCATCTGCGATAAATGAAAATGCGCCAGACACAGGATTTTAAAAGTTAGCAAAAGTAAATTTAAAAAAAAGAGTTCACTGTTATTATCGTTTTAGTGGTAGGATAAACACGTTTGAGCTGTTAGTTAACTGAATTAAATTTAAAGAAAGAATTGTAATCGTCGCCAGTAAATTGTAAATAAGGTCTCTCACATGCATGTGGACATATTTACGTACATTCATAAAGACTCTAATATGTAATAGATCCTAACCTTCTAAAAACCCTGTAATACTACTAAGACACACGTATCTGAAGATAATATGGTGTTCTTAATTCAATCTTACTGGACTTTTTGTCGTGACTAGTAACTTAGCCGGAAATTATATAATCATTAGAACATCTGAATCACAATAACAAATGACAGTATAAAAAAATCATTAGACTTACCGGTGTCTTTGAACCAGACGTACTTACCTATAGTATGGAAGTAGATACCAAAGCTGCCGACCTTCGGGCTGTTCCGCCAAATGTTGGAGTGACCTTGTTACCAACCGATGATTTTAGTCACGCTATTCACGTAATGATTGCGGTCATACTAAGTCCTAATACGAAGAATTTGTATCTGTCCGTTTTGTGAATTTAACAGTCTTCCTTTATTAAAACTGACTTGAGAATATGTATAATAACTACATACACGTAAGAAAATAAATTGCAGTGTTCGCTACAGAATGTGTACGACGGTGTAGCTTAAAATCGGACAAAAAACGATCATCCCGATTAAAAAGTACGTAACTTGATTGTTTGATTTGCCACGGATGTACTACTAGAGCATTACCATAATGCTCTCGTCATTGACGTAGTACTTCGTACATTATATTGTATAAAAAGTTGCAATCATGTAGCTTCGAATGAAGGTTGTACTTAAATCTGTACGCGAGTACAGCCATTAGAAAAAACCGGCCAAGTGCTCGGAGTCGCGCACTGAGGGTTCCGTACATCGGCAAGTGAGTATAGAATCCAGTGTCAGCAGAACCCTGCTCTGTGTTTCGTTAATTGTGCCATAAGAACTGCCTTTATACCAAATTTCAAATTTCTAGGACAATTTTCCAGTTTGGAACTTCCGACAAATTTTGGGAACACGGCAATTTTTAAGGAAGCACCTTTTCTGATGACGTTGCTTTTGATTGAGTTGACTGAGAGGATTGATTTTATTCAAAAGACCGCAGAATATCATTTGCAAATGATATTCAAACCTCTACGCGTTCCTGAGGAGAAGGGTCTTGACAGACGGACGGACGGACGATAGAGATCTTATAAAGGTTCCGTTTTTTTCATTTAGAGGTACGGAACCCTAAAAATTTCTTGAATACGTCCATTAGTTTCGACATTGACCAAATTGTTTTACACTCAGAGCTATCCTACAGAGGCCTCGAAAACCTAATCTCAGGCGCCGTGCGTGAGTTAGACAAGTTATGCAAATAATAATAACCAAACTTGTCCCATTCTGAAACAGTGCAGTTACAGCCACTTCCATTTCTAGTAGATATTCCGTTATGGCGTCGCTTGTATTTATCAATTCCGCATTCGTGCTGTGCTTAATGGTAGATTAGGATTTATTGATTGTACTAATTGCACAGTTTGCCGTGTACCCTGTTTGCCGTGGTAGTTTGTATGCCTCTCGTGTAGAAATGACAATTACCGTAACACCAAAGTTTTACTATTCTTCAGTGTGAATTTAAAGCAAAATGCCTCGAAATTTTACTTAAAAGTACTTTAAGCACAATTTTGTTGTCTAGCGGACGTAATAATCGTAGTCGGGGTGCTTGCGGGGTAAAGCAGGCTGAGATAAGGAAATATACACCGCCTTAGCGGGCTTAATCTTATTTAAATATTTTATCGAGTTTAGAACGATCCTAGTCAACATCGGGGACATGAAATGGGACTTTAACTAGGTACCTGGGGCCGTACCATGACGTCTTAATGTGTTTCAGTTTAGGTCCGCTCGCTGTCAGATTCATACTAAAAGTGACAGCTAAAACTTGAACTGCGTCGGAATTAGGACGTCATGGTAATTAAGGCCCCTGAGCGGGCAAAGATTCCAATTGTAAATAATATCATGACTTCAGTAAAGATCAAACCTATATTGTGAAACTTAGAGCCGTATATTAATAAACAGCAGCTTACTTAAGATTGTAGTAGCATTTACTACCGAAAAAGTGCCGATCGAAAGTATAACTTCAAAGTATGAAAATTTTACTTAAAGTAGCTCTCCATGGAAATAAATTGATGTAATGCCAAAACATAAACATGATTGGTGGGCTAAGCTAGCGCAAGCGCATCCAGACTATTTCTATCCCACGCGCGTGACTCACGCATCGCGTAGACGACTTGCAGACAAACAAACAAACAAACCGCTGAAGCGCTGAACTAATGATTTCCTAACTACTCGGCTGACTTGGGATCGTGCCGTTTATGGCTGCGAAATATTTCACGAATAATTCTCAGTTTGACGGTTATTACCAGACAAGTAAGAGCCTGAATAGATAAAGAAAATACTTAAGCAGAGTTCCGGTGATAGAAATTTAACAAGCTACATCAAGGCATGTAATTAGCACTTGGATTACTTTTTTAATACTCAGGTAAGACAATGGCCATGTAGCCAAACAGACTTTGCACTGTCATCCGCCTAGAGTTTGACGAATTGCAATCCCTGGGTATGAGCTGGCAAGAGCTAGGGTCGCGGCGCAGGATCGTCCCAAGTGGAAAATGTGCTGAGAGTCTTATCTTGATGATTCTTGCCCTGATTACGAGATGCAATGATGATGTTGAATAGTTGGAAACATGGCAAACCAGATTTTAAAATGTCTCGAGTTTTATAAGTAACGTTCAACTTACTAAGTAGGGACTTAAAACGCCAAGTACCAATTACAAGTTAAGATTTCAATTTATTAATCCTTAAATCAGTTCTTTAACGTTTGCTATAATACAAACGTTTTATATCAGCTGCAAAGGTTCCTACTTCGGGCTTATTTTTTACCAAATTGTTATATAAGAAGTGACATTAGTTCGGAGTTTCTTATTTATAGTGACCCGAAACTAGGCCATGGCAAACCTAAAACACTTCTTCACTTCAAGTGCAGTACAATGAGATAGGACAATAAATAAGTTTGCCGCAACGCGAGATGAGAGATTAACCGATGACTCGACGGATTGCCCTACTTACTAAGTGCCTTTAATTTCCTGCCCTACCAATTATCTCTTTGACATTTAACCGTTCTTTTTCAGCTACACATTAAATAGGAATAATATAACATGACATTAAAAGAATAATGGTACACAGATACAATTCTAAATCAGAACAAATTGAAATTAGAAAGGGGGGCGGTGTAAAAGAATTGTCTTGTTCAGAGGGCGGTCAGCCAATAATGTTTGGGAATCTAAGGCATACACAATTAGCAAAGTAGAGTTTTTGAAAACCTATTGAAATCACTTTGGCTGGTAACTACGGTTAGTGAAGTACTTAATTTTTCTTAGACATTTCCTTTGATTTAACGGTTGATATAGGCGAGAACTTATCTATATCCAGGTATCTTTTAACTCCACTCACAAACTTCTGTTTAGGCAATGTTAAATTAATATTCGGGTGTATTACAGATGTTTTGCTAAGATGGTAACAATATATAATTTATTATGAATTAGGGGGTAAATATTTTGACTTCACTTAGAATTCAATATCTCACCGCTAATTTGAATCCCGAGGGTCAAATAAAACATTTTGCAAAGTAGCTTTCTGAAGTTTTGATTTATGAAAGCTTAGGATTACCCGTACCTAAATAAACAAATTTTAATTAGCAATTTTGTACAGCACCGGGTTTAAACTGCGGCCATAAATGCTTTGCAAATTATACTTGCAGGTTCTCATATAGCAAATTATCTGTTCCGTATTATTTTACATCACAGAGTATGGTACGCCACTCATGATTTTCTATGTCAATAAACAATGATGTACGTTGGAGCATGTTCGTTTTAATGATGCCAGTTCTAACTAACAATGAGCTGGCATGATTTCAGCATTCCTTGCCACCATGAGTTGCACACCTGAGCCAGTATATTGTGTCCTAGAGCCGTCACTCTTCGTTAGACAGCACACTCAGCCGTCTGGAACTGCTCGCATGCCTTTTACATTCAACAAAACCCAATTCACACGCTACGGTCAAGGGAATACCGGTCAGAGTTCCAGTCGGTCCACGTTTGTGGGCAACTTGCCGGCGGCAGCTTGTGACGTATGCGTGATATTTTCAAACCTAAGCGATGGCCTCTAGCTCGACAAGGCCCTGCTGTGATATAAATCGAAACATACCCAGCTTGATGAAGTCATATAACCTGTCTCCATCCAAATATATACCACATGCCTACCTCTAAGCTAATCATTGCTTTGCAATATTGCTTTACTTTTTTATTTATTTTCTGAGAAGGAAATGTTTTGTATTTATTCACTCGAATAAAGAAGAGAACTCTAAAAGGCACTCAGAACTGTGTGTTCTGTCAACTGTCGTTAGATCTCCAGTAAACCGGATTGCAATACTCAATTCAGTCCGTTCTCTTCGCTGTTCAGTTTGAAATTATTAATTCGGCGCTCGCTCTGTTTGCGTTCCATTACCCGCTGCGGGATTGCTCTGATCGTGAAGACTAATCTGCTCGAGATACGCATTCAACAATATTTGAAAGTGAAATTAAGTTGCTAACTTCTGTACGGACGTAAGAATGTTTAAGAATTTTCGACGTGGCACCGCTCTGTGTACCAACATCAACAGTAAATTTACGTAATCTAAAATGCCTAAACTTTTTTTATTTCCTCATACATCTCTACGTCGGATTGCCAAGAGCATTCATTGCCATGCATCATGGCCGTCAGTATAAAGGCATCAAGCGATAGTATCTTACAGGCTTCAAAATGAGCTCAGCCAAGCGCTCGGCTTCGTTAATTCAATCACGACTACAAATTAACTGCTCTAACCTACGTATTGAAACCATTATACAATGTACGCGTTTGAATCTTTTCAAATTAATTCACCGTCGATTTTCCTCAAGGATTTATGACTGAGTTAAGTTAAGTTCCTGAGTAGCGAAGTGGATAAGTAGCGTTAGAAAATTAACTGTAAGTTAATAAGATCGGCACACGACACGGGTCACCGATCGGTGCTTCTTGATGATTTAATGTCTCACGACAATTTTATGTCAAAGATCGATAAAATTGATAATTAACCAACTTTAACTTTGCGAATTAGCTGGCACACTGCGTGGGTCATCATAATCTAAAGACACTGGCTTATATAACAACACGAGACAGACACACACGAACAGCAAAATTTTACAGCGATACCACCAATTCTTTCTGATTTTTAAAATGTGAGCTCGTGGTCGTCCTATGGATACATTGCCAGTCAAATCTACGGCACGTGTTCTACGTGATTCACGCTCAATTGATGGCAAATTGGCAGAAAGTTCACGTATTTATGTGTCGACAGCATACGGTATGGAAATTTGCAATATACCTGTCACCATGGCATTATTTTGATTGCACGCTCTTTTCGTTTCGCTCTACTAATTTTAATGTGCCTCTGAACATTTATCTATGAGTCTATCTGTAAATCTTAGCATCAATGGTGTAACATTTTCATTTTATTAGACACTTAGTTCCTCACCGCAAGCACTACTTAAATTGAGGACTATGCATCCCAAGCAATACCTAGGCTTTGAGAAAGTTACTTTCTGCCAAATTTATTGCGTCACATTCTATTTGGCAATGATGGCCTTTCCGAAAACGCTGGTAAATTTCAAAATAAATTGTAAAAGAGGCCTTGCCAGCCTATTTGCAAAATAAACTGCGGTACTTGTTTACTTAATGAGAACACAAAATGAAACAATATAATGGTACTCAGAGTGAAAGAACCTAACGTCTTCTTTAACCAGCGGCGTCGAGTCGTGAACAAAGACCTGCGTATCGACAGCCCCTTGACATGGAAAGGCTTTTTTGCCATCCACAATACGCCTGCAAGAGCCGCGCGATAGCGATCGACGACGGGCTCACGACAGTTGTATGTGGCTTTTAAACCAATGCAATTTCAACCCTACCTCCTTTCGAAAAGGCTTGGGCTGGCAGTCAAGTTGACTGTCCTATTCCGTAGTGGCCCGAACACTTTGTTCCGTAAAAGCATTCCATCCATTGTGATCACAGAAGCCCTAGAGACTCAATGCCCTGAGTATTGGTAAAGTAAATATGCCTGGCACCACTTCCGCATGAATAACGAAATAGAAACAATAAATTATGAATACGCTATCGTCTTCTCATAGGGCAACTTTAACAATCTGTTGAGATTATCCGTCGCCTTATTAAAACCAAGTCAGAGCGTAAAGATCAATACAATCTCTATTTTCATGAGCCAAGTCCAGAATAAATTAATTAGAATCCCCGGGCCTGACCTCCGGGCTTATGATGCAGTCAAGATATAAGGCCCTTTGGTAAATTAATACGGTTTCCTTCACTGGATATTTGAGGAATGCCGCATGACGCCGATCTCGGGCCGGCGTAAAATTACGTCTGTTGTGCGGTTATTTTGTAACCTCGAGGCGTCTCACAAATTGCAATCTCGGCGTAAGTGGGAAAGCGCGAAAATTCAATCGAGATAAAATAGTTTCGGAGTTACGTGACAGAGTTGTTTGGTGGTGCTCCTGACATATTTTTCGCGCGTATCTTCCCGGTTCGCCGATATCGGAAAGAAAACTTGGCGATGCTTGATCGTACATGTTTGATATTGGGGAAAGCTGACCTCGTAATATATCAATCTGTTGGAAAATTCTTACTTAAGTTAAGCACAGTTTGATGTGAGATTTATTTTGTCCGCTGGCTGAGCTAAGGGTTGTTTGGTGGACATTTTATCCCTGTGCGTTGCTTAACTTATAGTTGTTAGTAAACAACTTACCCCTTACATCGTATCGTATCTGCTTCGTATCAACCTCGTGTGTACAAACGCCAACACCGTCGAGTTCTTTGACTCTTACCAAAAAAGTAAAACAGTTCCTGGTCATGGTGGCGAGATGGGACACGAGCGCCCGCTAACTTTCTTGTCACGGCTCACCACACCACTCGACTCTGTAAATCAGCTTTAAATACAACTTAACAAGAAACGTAAAAATTCGTGCTGGGATGTCTATTCGGCCTTAATTGTTCAGCTTGTACATAGGTCCTTCCTGTTCTTGAAAGGGTCGGCAACGCACCTGTGATTCCCCAAGTCTTGCAGGTGTCCATGGGCGATGGTGATTACTTTCCATCAGGTGACCCGTCTGCTCGTTTGCCCCCTCTTATATAAAAAAAAAAAAAAAAAAAATAGGTACACGTCTTAAAATTAACCCAGTTATTATTATTATTTCATCAGATGGTTGGGTTTTCAGGGGCCTTACCATAACGTCCTAATTCTGACTCAGTTCAAGTTTTAGCTGTCACTATTAGTATGAATCTGACAGCGAACGAACCTAAACTGAACCGCATTAAGACGTCATGGTAAGGCCCCAGGACTTTTTAACAGTGTCAAAGTGGCGACTTAATTTTGAGTCTAAAATTACGATGCAAATTTTTTACTGGAGTATTCAATCAAAGTAAGCCATAAGCTGAAATATGTTTAGAATAATTGTAGGACACTACAACAGCCTGGCAGTTCAGCACTAGCTGGTGGCACAGCGGCGGTGGCGGACCACACAACACCGCCGGCGCCCGGAGCCACTCGTGAGCCATAAGTCCTGGACCGCCCGTACAATAAAGATTTTCCCACTACGAACTAACGCTATGAAGCAATAAAGTCGTTTTATTTGTTTCTGTACTCAGCTACATCGCTCAATTCGCCTGATTCGTTCGCGGCGCTACTAAATCTAAAACAGGGTGTTTTACCAATTTAAACCACAAAACATGAATCTTTATTAGGTTACCTCTATAAGATAACAAGTCATTTCCCGCCGTCTTTATGTTTGAGATCTTTGAAATGAAATGAAATGACACGTACGTATAGTTATATTAATTAAGTATATGATCTGTGCGTAGCTGGAGCATAGTAGGTAAATAAAAAATACAATCAAATATGTGAAATGTTGCGTAATTTAATCCTACTAATATTATAAATGCGAAAAGTTTGTGACGACGTGAGTGAGTGAGTGTGTATGTTTGTTCCTTCTTCACGCTAAAACGACTGGACGGAAAAAAAAAATTGCAAAATTTCCGCGGGATAGCGATAAACATGTCAAAGGTCGTAGATAGCTGCCTAGAGTCGCGACGTTAATAATTATTGCAGAATATACTATCAACATCAGTTCTTAAGCCTAATTCTACGCGGACGAAGTCGCGGGCAGAAGCTAGTTATAAATGTTAATTAAAAACGTGACAACACACGGGATATTTCCGGCGTTACGGTAACTACGTTGACACCATACCAACACCAATTGATAGCTTCAAAAAAGGTAATAAAGAAAACGCAATGAAGATACTTAACTTAATAAAAAAGAAAGCATCGTTTACTGAAACTGTAATATTCTTAATTCAATGTTGTCAACGATTGTTTATGCGCTTTGTCCTTATCAGGCACAAATTGTACCAACCGTTAAAACTGGCTAAGTTAGCGCTAAGTTCTGCAAATGGGCAACAAGTATTTACGGCCGCAGCCTGTGATGCCGGAAGCATGTCGCGCGTCGTGAGCACAAGACTGACAGCTCCCGCCACAGCCATGATCTGACCACTCCCGCCATTTCCCTGTGGAATACCGTGAAAACGCTAGCTTTTTAACGACTTCATAAAAGGAGGAGGTTCATAATTTGCCGGTTATTTTTTATGTATGTTCACAGATTACTAGGTAGGTGGTATGTAGGAAGATAGGCTAGGTCCGGTCCTGCCATGGCTGCCACGTATTGCGGTTTAATTATGGAAGCGCGGATAGGAGGGACTCGTGCTGGCTGTGGTACCGACGTGCTGTTGCAATTAACGGATTAAAATTATTTTTCGCTTTTTTGTAGGTGGTTTTATTTTTATACATTATGTAAGTTGAGGTGAGAATGGCTGAGAAAAATTGGAACAGCCTGTTGATAGTTTCACCTTCGACTGTTTATAGATCCACTTATAGTTTACCAATGTTGCACACGGTTTTGCCAATAAACCTCATTTCTCGGATCAAATAAACTAAAAAGAACAAAACTAGATACATACATTGATAGCGTACCTTAAATAGCAAAGTACTAAACTTTACTAGTAAATTAGCAAGTTTATGACAATACACCTTCTATATTCAATACGGGACACAACATATGGCGTTGTCAAGTTTTTGTAAAATTAAATGGGCTAGGCACCAGACTGGTTCAAAACTGGTATATTGATACTGTTACGGACGAATATGGTATCCCATTCATTGTGATCTATTTCTTCACACCTGGTTATGAAAACAACGATTAAATCCATGTTGTAACTCTCGAATCGAGTACGTTGTCTTGTCATTATTTCCAAATCTGTCCGCAAGTTCTACCTATAATAAATAAATCTACATACAATAAATGTTAAGAACTAGCTGCGGGTGAGTTTAAAAAGTTGGGGCTACTTTGATACGTTAAAAATGGCTATATTAGCCATTAAACTGTTTTTTAAAGTATAATTTATTATTTTAAAATACGCATACATAATTTTGTACAAAGAGGCTCTTTGAGACTATTGAGATCTCTGAGACAGAAAAGCTGGCAGCTTCCTCGCACAACGTACCAGAATTGCGATGCAGTGAGGAAATTCTGCTGCCAGCATCTTTGGGACTATGCTGCGGGGCTTGTCTTGAAACATCCGGGTTTAGTTTACTTTAGGTAGGTACTTATTTTTTCTTCTTTATTAATCTTCTTAGTTGTTCATTTGTAGCTTTTTTAAATCATAGTATTTAAGTAGGTAACCCCTGTCCAAGATAACACTAAATAATTAATGAATTTCAATTACGACTTAGATAAATATTCGTGCTTTAGAATGGAATTTAATCAACTTAGTCGTGTTGTCTGCAAATTATGACGACTTATACCTGTCGTTTAAAATTGTAAAGCGTCTATAAAATGTCAGGGTGTCGTTAAAATGTCGTTATAATTTATATCTTCAGCGCAGCGTCAAAATGATCGTAATTCGAGAAGTGAAACAACGTGGGCAAGTCGGGTTGAGTTACCTTTGTAATAATTAACGTCGGACCACCTTTTTATTAAGAGAGCTAAAAAAATTTAATGAGTGAAACTCTCGTCAGTAGAATTGGAATAATAAGGCCGCCGAAATACTTTGTATTTTGGTTGTCATCGTGTTTATTACTGTGTATTGTTTATTTCATACCAATCACAAAACGCGGATGATCGTGATGATGATTCCGACCGATTTCAGCCATGGCGTGTCACCCTCTTCGATTCCTAGTCAGTTTGACGCTCGTACGCTCGAAGATGGAAAAGGTCCGTTAATTTATTAAAGAGCATAATGGAAACCAATTACTTAATCGTGTCCAATTCTCGCCACACGTGCTTTTAAAAATCTTCTTCGTCTAAACGGGCGAGCACTTACTTTCTGGACTCGAAATGCTAATTCTAACGCGGAAACAAAAGCCGGTGCCTAACAGCCGAGACACTAACTGTAAAACAGAGAATAAGTAACGCTCATAAAATTTTAGCATCAATTCAAACGTAACTGTAACCTAACTGTAATTGGAAAGCGTTTAGTTACCTAGAAATCTGTGACGTCCAAACTTTTTACTTTCCGTCTTATCTTGATTACGTTTTGCTGCGAAACAAATTACTTCTTGTGTTTTAACTTTCTTCTATCAATTCATAAACACAAAAACGTCCGTGATTAAACAATGAAAGTGATCACTTGATCAGACTAACGGTACTTAATGTCTTTAGAAAATTAAAAAAAACAATCAGCGGTTTTAAAAAGCAATTTCATAAATTACACGAGCAGCAAATACCTGTACATTGTTTAACTGTTCTGTTACGTAGCTACTATTATAATATAGCAGTAGCCGATTGCTTAAAGCATCGTGATTCATAGAAGACTTTAGTTTAATTGGCTATAATTACCAACGATTATTATAACGCCTTGCGTTTCCTCATTGGCCGAATGCGCAACTTGTAACACTAGAAATGGAATAGTTCAGAAACACAAAGCGAGCATATAGGAAGCCGGAAGATAGCGCCTGATCTCCTTTTACTGCTTATGAGAATCGTAATCATAAAAAACTTTTTTATTAAAAGTCGTCGGATGCAAAAAGCTACCCCTCGAAAGGAAGCACACGCGACTAATATTACGGAAGAACGTCTCGTTCCAATTTGAACTTATTAATGTTGACAAATTAAATAAAAACACAAGACACACGCCAAATGTCTGGCGCTCGCCGAAAGTCATTGCGTATCGTTTTACTCAGCATTCCGCCTACCACTTACAAAGATATCCAGCTTTCAAGGGAATAAATCGCTCCTCATTCCCGAGCCCGATTTGGCGAAACGGCTTCCGTAACCGTCTCGTTACTCACTGATTTATTTAACATTGTACTCGGAACTACGGGTCATATGAATATGAATAAAATTCACCGTTGGAATTGCGGACTCGCCAAGAAATATTACGAAACAATATCAGTCATGAGCTTTTCCAAATTTGTGCGGCAACCAGTCTACCGCAACTCGCTTGTCGCGTGTAGGTTGCTTAAATTCATTTATAGAGAACACGTGTCTTTAATTTGATATGACGTGAATTTGACTGTGGCTGGTAGCTTACTCGTATGAAAAACGAATAATCTGGAAAGGGAAGCTCTACCTCTGAACATCTAAGGTGAACAGTTAACTCTGATGGAAATCGGAACCTTTATGATTGAAGCGAATTAGGGGGAAGTAATTAATTCGCATCCAGTTTAATCATTTTAATTCAAACACATGTTATGTTACGTACATCAAAGTAGAAAAGGTGGAAGGGCTTTCATTTTGTAAATTGATTTTCTGTTAATAAGTATGTAGGTACGGACGCCGAGTAGGTACCAGCATAGAATTAAACAGTCGGTATCAGACCGTAACGCAAATGGGTTAACAACCTTCATTTGTGTACAAGTACGGGTTAAGTTGCATACTTGATCTACATTTTACATAAACTGGATATGTGTATAGACTATTTACAGTACGTTGAATTCGGTTGCAAAATTTCAACCTGTGTTACCTACCATTGTTTACGCTTTCTCAACAGCGACCACCACACCATTTACGAATTACGAACGTTACCGTTGATGATATGATAAGCAAAGATGGCAGGCTTTGTTACAAAACATGGTCTGCCTACTGTTACGTGAACAAGTGCATCCAGCTATTTTAATCCATTTAATTATCGCACAACGTAAACTAGCTCGACGTGATTGGGTCAATCGGTGTCGATATTACAAACATTTTTTCATGTGGTTTATTTTAAGAGTTCCTGTACGCGGTTTTGATGTAGACTTCACGTGGTTTCTGACACGCGTGGTTACTTTATTTATGATTCGGTTTGAAAGATAAATTAGATACGGTTTTATTGACCGTTTGAATCATTACTTTTAACTGCACGATTGGATCATAAAATTGAAATCAAAGCGCTGAACTTAGATTTAAGCTGTTTAAAACCAAAGTGTATTGAATTTCACACATTTTAAATGTTACTGGGCAAGTTTACATTCACAGATTGTTCGTAAATTCCAGACTAGGACCAGACAAACTGTGAGATGTGGAAAGGCCGAGGTGTTGAGAGTATGAAAGCTTTGTTTGAGCGGGCGTCAAACAATGTCCGCTGTCAGTTCTTCAAAGCCATGTTTGTTCTGTTTTTTAACAACTGACACCGCTAATGCAGCAACAGAGGACGTTCCGTCTTTATAGATTTTCATTTCTGCTGCAAATGTTAATTCAATTTTCAAAACTTTGCCGTTACAATGTTACCGTTCTCTCCTGTTTAATAGCCTACAATCAAAATCAACGCTACGAGTTCTATACGATTCTTGGTATTGAGATTAGCACATGTACTTTTTCTGTTTTATTAGCACAATCTAAGTTTTATTTTTAACATTATTTTTGCATGATTTAATACAAATAAAGTTCTTTTTATAACTCCAAGCACTTAAGAAAATGAGAAATCCAGGTTTCTAAAGAGCAGTTCTTCTTGCCTGTAACACGTATCTGTATCTGTACCTATTTAAGTTTTCCGCTTTAAAGAAATACTAAGTCGTCGCTCGAGGAACTTTCGTAATTCAATCGAAATTGAGCATAGGTGCCCACTTATTTCGTTTTCTTATATCCTTGAATATGTTTTGCAGCTGGCTAAACCCTCATCGTTTATGTTGTGGTTATCGTGAAGGCTCGTACTTCAATGCGCTCGGTATCTGCGCTCTTAGCTTTGACCACAACCTATGCCCCCATTTTATACCCATCAATGGTGCTCTGTGAATCTAGATAAATATTTCTAAAAGCTTTTAGCGAGGATAAGAGCGCGAGAAAACGTATGTATTTTGGATGCTTTGCTCTTCTTCATTGTTGACATTACAGGGGCCTTACCATGACGTCCCAATTCCGACTCAGTTCCGGTTTAGCTGTCATTTTTACTATGGATCTGACAGCGAGCGAACCTAGGAATTGAATTGCGTTAACACCTCAAGAAGAATTGATGGTAAGGCCCCTGGCCTGGACGTATGTACATAGATATCCCTGTGAAATATATAATTACATTATTTGAGTTCCGTGATTGGATTGCTGCATAATTATTTCCGTTCAGTTAGATTCGAGTCGTTCAAGATTCAAGTTAACCACAGGATCCATGATTTATGTAGGTACTTCCAACTTTATTGGCCCTTACAAGTTCGTGGCAAGGCCCTGGAGATATCGAGGGCTGTTCGAGTTTGATACGTTATGTGTCACAATTCGACGTTTTATGACATCTATGAACCGTTGAATAATGTATAGCTGTTAAGTTATATGTTATACGATACGTTATGATTTGTGTGTATTGTTATTAAGTGATTGCTTGTTCAATGTTCGTGTCATGTTCTACTCGTGTCTGGTGCCTAAGTTTGTTTATTAAGCTTGACAATAACAGACAGACAATTACAGTTGTTGCAGGTGTTGATTTAATAATTTTAGTTGTACATCAGAATTAACCTTTAAATTCTTGATGTTTAAATAACTACTTTTGAATGTAGATATTTTAAAACCAAAACAAAAAGAAACGAAAAAGAATAGGAAAATCTTAGGAATCATATTAGGTAGGTACAAGCGATGCGGCTAGCCACCCGCATAAATTACTTTGTTGGTTGTAATACTTAAATAAATAAAATAAAATAAAATAAATAAAAATACATATTTTGATTCCCCACTTTCACCTATACGCCCTCAATCGAACTAAACGTGGCCTAGGTCTCGTTACGTAAGTGAAAAGGTATAAAAACGTGATTTGTGTACGTATGAATTTCAAGAAACTAAACGTTCGATAGTAACAATAAGGTGAATATGACAGGATATCGGCGGGATATTTTAATTAATTATCCATCAATGGAAATTCGTATTTTACGAGCCACGTTGTTCATAGTAAAATAGTAAAAACCCAATAAAGGTTCACGAAGTTAATATCCACTTATCTGCAACCGAGACGGAGTCCGCTATTAATTTGACGTATAGGCTTCGTAAGAGCGCGGGGTCGGTGACCCGGCGCGGGCGCACCTCGTGGGATGCTGCCGCTAACCGCCGCAGCCTACCATAGTTCCCGGATGCCCAGCCAACTAGGAAATACCTAATGTAGGTACTCGCAGTTACATAAATTCGTTTACTTTTTACCTCTACATTTATATCCCTTTCGGGTAGACAAAGCCTAAGGTAGCAATACAGAATTTACATACATACAATAACTAAAGGCCACGCTTAGCATGATTGTGGGCGTATAGGTGGAAAGAGGTGATGGGTTGCTAGCCGCATCGCCTATAACATGATTCTTAAGATTTTCGCTTATTACCTCGATGGGCTATTTACCGTCGATAATTTTACACTATGTTCGAAATATTTTCAGTCGAAGATTTGTGAAACTATGTGTCTAAAATGTTGTTTATGAGATCATTTTGTCTTTATTTGTAATTTTTGACTGCCCATACCTTAACCAAAAAAATCAAATGAAAAAAATGCTCTACCTCGTTACTCTGTCTGGCCATCGTGCCAATCAAAGACAAGGAAGACCTACAATAAAATATACATTATAATAGTGTATAATTATGCGTGTATCCATCAGATTGAGAATTTTTTACTTTATTATTAGTATTACAACACAACCGTACTTTATTTTTGCACAAAAATGGTGGCGGAAATTGACCGCCGACCCTCCGTACGCAAACCGTCACACCAAATGGCTCGTGAAGCAAAGGAAACATAAATTAGTGCCTACTAATGCATGTAATACTTGCTTCTCTTGAGTGCCTACCTATACCATACCTTGATGTGTACATTTAGTATAATTAGCCTTCAGTTTTGGATGAACTTACTTAAGTTCAGTGTCGTAAATAGGGCGGTGTCACCGGTGCCCAAGGCACAGGGCGTAGATATTAAGTTTAATTACGAGTTGTGATCTAATTGGTCATTGGTTTTAGTCCCAAATATAATTTTGAATAAAGCGTTACTTTGCGGAGGACCATTTCAATAAACAAACATATTTGCCTTGCTACTCCGCTACTTACGTGCAAGATAGCCAAGCCTGTGCGAAATATTATGTATTTTTACATACAATCCATCCCTCCTCTCTACTAGCTCATAAAACTTACAGAAATCCCACAAACTTTACAATCCTCTACATCACACAAAATATTGATGCGTTTCCATTCATCTAGCGGATCATCCTAAAAAAAACCTTACTTGAACACAGTCGTTGTACAGTTGAAGCTTCATAAATCCCACATTACAATTGCTGAATAAAACAATTACTATTGCAAGCATAGGTATTCTTAGTCGTGCTGACTTTATCGGGCGGGACCGAGGTGTTCTGATAGCGGCGATAGCGAGTTCAATCTGCAATATCTACACTTATTGATTTACACACCTTTTGTTTCCTATTCCTTTCACCAACTGTGTTACTGAAGCCAGGACCGAATCCAATAACTTATATCATGACTAGCTTTTGTCCGCGACTTCGTCCGCGCAGGGTTATAACACGTATCCCAGGCAGCTTGACTTTTTCCAACACTTGCAACAATTATCATTATATTTCAACTAATTTACAAAAAAAAAATGACAAATTGTATGCCTAAACCTTTCTCGTGAATCGCTCTATCTAATGGTGAAAAGCGCATGAAAATCCGTTCAGTAGTTTTTGAGTTTATCGCGAACAGACATAGACAGACGCGGAGGATTTTGTTTTAAATATTTATGTAGTGATAATATAAAGCAGCGAGCGCTTCTATCAGCCTCCTTGGCATTAATCTCCATCAATTCAACTTGCTGACATTTTGAAGATTCCAACTTTTACAACCATTGTGCTCTATTTTACTATGACGTGGATGCAGCTTATGCAGCGCTCTGGAAATAGGGCCACGTCATTCCAGAGCCATGAGCAGAGAATGGCATTGTGGCAAGTGGAAACTTTTCTTTGAAATTGCGACTGTAGGTTGTAGCTGACAGAAAGATGCATTCTCGTTACATTACTACGTTAACGTGACAACGCTGTTCGTAGTAGTTAAACTCTGGAGACTAGGAGTTTGCATGTGGATTAATGGGTATTGATTGTGGCGTTGTTGTTCAACCAATTGCTTTGCGTTTACGACACTACTATTAATTTTCTATAATCAATATTAATTTTTCGCCAATTATCGTATTTGGCAGACTGACTTTTAAATAAATCTCCCGTTGGCGAGTCAACTCTCGTTGCGAATTGCTAAATTAATAATTTAAATTGAGACCTGTCCGTCAATCGTAATTAATAAACAGTTCTCGCCTCTCATAAATTGAATACAGCGTTGACATTCTCAAATAACTTGTACACCTTCTGCAACTTAACCGAAACAGTTGTTTCCGAAATTCGGGCATTGTTTTTAACTTTGTCAAAGTTTCATGTTCCTTTGGCAATTTCGGAAGTTGGACTAGAACGGTGAGGCCATACAATTAAGTATAATTTATATTATGTACCTATTTGAGTTGCGTAAACGCGCTGGTTGATAAGGCGTTTTAGGGTCGGTAGAGAAACTTTAATTTCAAGAGTCGCCATTGTTGGCAAGGCTTAAATTTATAAGTTGAGCGTTAACGAGCCTCTGATAGTATCGCGGCGGCTCCTGTAGCCATAGCGATGACAAGTCCACAAACGAACCAAGGCTCGAAGTTTGTAAAGTGTCTTTCCGCTCATACTAGTACACATTAACGTGAGTGTGAGCGAGGTGGTAACGTACCGAGCCTCCCAACTCTATGCTTGAAGACAAATTATTTATTAAATTAACTTATTGGCTTATTGATGACGCCTAAAAGTCTTGCGGTTAAGTTTCGTATATTTAAGAATTTCGGTATCTGATTTGGCTCCATTGTTATAAAAGTTGAATTTTACGGAAAATCCTAAAAAAGCGAACTTATTCCAGGTATTCTTGTGTTCTTGTAAAATTTCAACAAAACAGACTATAAACTGTTTCGTTGCTGCGAAGGATGGATGAACCGTTAGAGAAAATACGAAATGTTTCAGCTTCGAGCGCGAAAATGTAGTAAAATATTAACTTCCGCATTAAGAACCATTTTCACACGAGAATAATTCTTGTTTTCGTACTCGCAAAAATTACAACAATGGACGCTGGTTGCTGAATAAAAATGTAACAAAAGAAAAATGAGCATTACTCTTCCCTAATTTAGGTTAAACTCGGCGATCCTTTATTGTACGTGTTTACGCGTTTCTTGGTAATTTGTGTAGGTACAGCTAATGTTGCGCTATAATCATTAGAGCGAGGGCGCGGGAGCCCCTCCTAATTATAATTCATTACCTTGTACCTTTTTATAATGCTTTATATCGAATATTAATATTAATCAAGGAACACCTGAAGCATAAAATCTATAAAGAAAACTTTTTACACGACTTTATTTCTAAGTTACTCAACTAAATCTTAATCATAATCACGATTCCCCCTCGTATTAACTACGAGATAAATGGCACACAATCTCACTATCTACCGATCTCATAACTATAGAATACTTACTAAATCAATCAATCAATGAATCCTCAGAAATAACGCACGGTTGGTCACGTACTTAATAGTAAATATAAGCAAACCAAATCCATTTCACGGGGCACTGAGCATGGCGTCCCACGTAAAACCTCAAGTCAATGAGATAGGAAGCCTCGCGTACTGCGATCGTCTGTCATTCGAAACGGTCTGTAGGCTTAATGTCTAACTCACTCGCAATCGCCATCATCTTCATTTTGACAGTTCATGTATGAAAGTGACAGCTAGCTGATTCCGATGCCAATTGTCAGCCCATACATGAACTGTCAAAATGAACACGATGGCGATTGCGAGCGAGTTAGACAATAAGCCTACTGGATAGGACTCTACTCTTGCGTACTCCGTGCATCGAACATATACATACATATACGAATATGCACGCACACATAAATCAATTTCATCCGCGCCAGCGGATACCGCAACGAATCGCATTACATGTGGTCACTGACATTTCCGTAACATGTTTAAAATAAGGTTCCTAGTTGGTATTGTAACACACATCTATCATTTCAGGCTCACTCTGCAATCGCAACCCACATTTGGCTTAAGCCCTATACAATTTGTTAAAGCAAAGCGACAATGTCATTGCGGGATCAAAATTGTCCAAGTTTTGGACCGCACCGTCGTTGACCGGATTAGCGTTCCAAATCCTGCAAAAATTGTATTTCTCCTTCCATACTTTCCTTACTTTAGTGAGGTCGTGTTGATGGCACGATTTGCCGCATTGGCATAAAATCCCGCAACTTTTTGAGCCTTGTATAGGCATCAAGACGTAATCTTTTCCTTTAACCAAATTTATTGCTGTGAGGCTAATGAGGGCAAGTACAGTGTTCACCGCAGAACTAGACGGGGCTTGTAAAATTTGTTTATACTCATTGTAAAACACGCCTGGCTGCATAAAACAACCGATACATTTAATGGTATATCTCTAGTGGATATAAAATCAACTTCGCCGTATCTTTTCTAATGGGCCAATGCACCTATTCTATCACCTTAATATGGCAGCGACTTTTTTCCGGCTATTTTTCCTGCAAGAATGCCGCAGTAACGGCCAGAACCAGTCTCGGTTCTTCCTGGTGTTGTCCTTAAATGGTCCCTATACATCAATTGATGCGTGTAATTTTCTCCATACAACTTTTTGTCGCCATCGCATTCAATGGAAGCTAATCTTTATTGCATGGGCACATCTTTCATTAGTATTAAAACGTCTTCGTATATTATGTATACAGTTTATTTGTTGATAATTTCACCTCAGCTACAAAAGTATTGGATATCGTCAATATTGACAAAGTTATGTGCAGGCAGACCCTTCCTCGTATCATTTGAATATGGATTCAGGTACTTGTCATAATTCTTCTTTACGACGCGTCTACCTGGAAACATATGCATTTTATAGTAAATTTCCCGCGCAGCCTCTTTAAGATTCACATTTTGGCACTGGTTCAACTTTTATGAAACATGTTGGTGTCAGGGTTGCATTACTTCTAAACCGAGCGCACACAATATACTATATTAAACCTGACCTAATGTGATTCTTTAAAACAAAGTTGTCCGCAAAATGATAGCAGCAATTAAAACTTGACCCATTCTCTCGTACGTATATACGGAGTCATGTGTCTAGTCAACTGATCAACGTACGCCCAACAACATAAGACCCCTGACTCCGTGTAATGCCTGCGGAGAACGGGTCAAGATACGATATCATGTCAAGCGCAGCGAAAACTTCGCCGGCGAGTTTCTCTTATACGTATTCACGTTGTTGCCATTTTCTGTTTTTTTAAGTAAACATAAAAGCTTTTTCTGCTACCCTTACATATTCAAAAGGTATCTCGGTGAGTAAATTGATAAAATACAGGTTGTTACTTTGAATTATCGACTCGTTTGGAGGTAACCCTGGCCCGCTCATCCAGAATTCAGCAGGCGCGTCAGCTGGTCCCGTGATTTATTCTCATAGCGTCCGTGAAATCTACTCCCGAGCGTTCTGCGCCGGCATAAAAAGTCTTAGGTATATTTGCAACCATTACTCAGTGATTGGGACGTAATTGAAAATTTAGAGTGCTCCCTGGGACTCAATGGAGCTACGTTATTACGAAAGCTGCGAAAGCGGAACTGGTGCAAAACATTTTTTGTATTTCTTCCAATTTACAAGTATCCATTTTTTTTTCAACAGCACGTAAAATAACGGCTTCCCCTGTTAATTTTGATAGGATTATCTCATTGCTTTATTTTCTTTGCCAATAAATCTCACACTATTCTTAATTAGTGTGTTTCACGCTTGGCTGACTGCTATGAATTGATTGCGATTGTAAACAAACCATGCGCTGCCAACTGCCAGTTTGTTTTTGTCAGGAAACACCAACAAGTTAATGACTAAATGATGAGAAATTATACCTTACGCACAGTAGAAGTAGTGGTTTTGCGTGGGGTAGGACCCTGTGGTAGGATTGATCTGAATCGCTACCATCATCTCACTAGCTGATCCTGTCACCAAGCAGCATTGCTTGAGCTGCTTTGCTTCGGCGTGGAGAGTACGACAGCCTGTGAATTAACTGGCTCTTGAAGTAGGTACTTATTTTCTTATTGCCGTCTGGCTACGACGCATCAGCATTAGTTATTACTAGCCAACCATACGAGTAAAGGAGAAATAAAGTTATGTAACTGTGTTAAGAATATTAAGTATCTAGTTATAGAAAAACGTCCTTTCCTATGTTTACCATATCTGGTCAATCCCAACGTTTGTATAAATATTTGCCAGAAAGGAAACAAGAAACCCTGTTTGGGTTCGGATTGGGACTTTTCCTTTACACTTTATGGCTTCGCCTCATATTTCGTCGCGACAATTTGATACCGTACTTTTATTGATCTGTTTGTGACTGCAATCAAATGCAAGTGGTACAAGGGGGTTCGAAGTTCATATCATGTCGTCCCTCTCACACGTATTAAAGACTATTAGTATGAACGGAATGGCGCTGTACGGACTTCGAATTTGTATAACTTCAGAGTATTCTTCTCGGCTAATTTCGGCTTCGTGGAGCGTTGTCTCGCGCTATCTTACGTGACACCAATTGTGTCTTTCCAAAGACCGAAGTGCAATCTTTATGGTCAGGTTTACTAACTAGTATGGATTAGATCAGGGGCCTTACCATTATTTAAGACTCAGTTCAGGTTTTAGCTGTCATTTTATGGACCTGTTCACAGAGGGGTTCTCGTCCCAACACTAATGTACGGTAGCGAAAGTTGGGTATGGCAAAAGAAGCATGAAAGTAGAATAAATGCAGTAGAAATGAAAGCGTTAAGAAGTATGGAAGGTGTATCACTAAAAGATAGAATAATAAATAGTGTGATAAGGGAACGTTGGTGTGAAAGAAGATATAGTGACTAGAATAGAAAAAAGTATGCTCAATTGGTTGGTTTGGTCACGTATGGAGGATGTATGAAAGAAGATTAACTAAACAGATTTATATGGGAAGTGTGAATAGGTGCGTTGGGAGGGGAAGGCCTAGACGGACGTTCCGTGATCAAATTGGGGACGGTTTAGAAAAAGGCCAGGTCAAGATTAACCGAAACCGACGAGCATGTATGAAGAGATTGATGAATGTGGATGAAGCGAAAGAGGTAAGTCAGGATCGTAGCAAGTGGAACAAATTAGTCTCTGCCTACCCCCGTGGGAAAGAGGCGTGACGGTATGTATGTATGTATGTTTATGGACCTGACAGTGAGCGAACCTAAACTGAATCTGAATTGAATCGCATTAAGTCGTCATGGTAACCCCAGCACTGAAATAACTGCGACGAAGGCGAATTTGACAGCTGTCAGCGCGTGTCGAAGATAAAAATGCATTGACTACTTTCAATTACGAGGGTGCATCCGTGTTGAGCTCGCAACGTCGCATTTTTGGTGATTTTTTGCGATTATTTCACAGAAATTGAATGAAATTATCAAATATCCGTCTGTAGTGCACTTCGTTTTTAGTGTATTAATGTGTCCAATGCAATGATTAATGGTGATGGACTTTTATTTTCGTATTAAAGCGATAAAATACTATATCTCGTTTAATAAGAAAATAAAAGTCCATCACGATGAATTATTGCATCAGACACACTAAAAACGAAGTGCACTATAGACGGATATTTGATACTTTTATTCAATTTCTGTGAAATAATCGCAAAAAATCACCAAAAATGCGACGTTGCGAGCTCAACACGAATGCACCCTCTTAAGAGTGTCACGAGACTCACCATGGGCTCACCATTGTGCAAGAAAAATGGTCTCGTCTTGCTGTCGTCTCTCTCTGACGTACGCGTATAATATCGCTCTTTCTCTTGCGTCGCCAATTTATCACTACATTCTATATCTGTGGTAGTTATAGTTGTATCTCTGTCACTATGGCCTCGTAGAGTAGTTAATTGTTAACCGATTTCAAAAAAGAAGGAGGAGGTTCTCAATTCGGTTGTATTATTTTTTTCGAAATTAATCTAGGTACACGTTCTATACGACTGCCTAAATAAAGGATTTTATTGTTTTGAAGTAAGAAGTTTGAATTAATCATTCTTGTGTTCATGTTCATTAGAATGGAAGGAAAATCTGTATCATTAATCATCTAAGTGGTATGCTGAGTTTTTTTTTGGTAGGTAGTTAACCTTTATACTGGAGATTTTTTACTTCTTTTTTAAAGGTTATTGTTGAATTAGGTAATTTAAGTATTCACGACAAAAAAAACCAAGATGAATCGAGCTCTACAAAAGATACCTGCATAACATTAATATTTACGAGATTTAATACTAGTACTTACTTATTATTAGTACTTAGGTCTGCCCTTCGAACCTGCAAGCCAAAATCCTTTCATTTCGCCGAATTTTATTTAACTCATTTTTTACTCTGAAACCCTTCTGAAACCGTACTTTTTTTCAGGGGCTTTGAAATGGCCATCCTGTAGAAATATAATATACCTACCTACGTTAGATAAGGTTAGATTTATAACAACCCTGAACACCAACAGATAAATAGAAAAAAGTTCAGGCAAATAATCATTATGGCAAACGACAGAGAACCCCTGCAACCTCTTTCTTTATTTTCAGGGCCAATAGCCTCTATTTAGACCTAGACTATCAATAATCGTTGTCACCTGGCAGCTTTAAAACCCCATTTGTCATATGAATATTGCACAACCTCAAAGCAAAACTTTTAGAGTAGGTATCCAACCCTAGATAAACGTAAGTACACATAACATATGTCCTTTGGGATCAGACGGGCGTATTGCAAAACTTTGCTTATTTAAGTTGTAACTATTGCACAAAACTTGACCAACTTGGTTTGTAACGTAAATATCATAAGTATCACAGCAACCGTCATAGATCTACAGTAATATGTGTTCTGAGCCCCGCAATGCGCCCCCGAAGGCCACTCCCAGACACTTGCACTACTGCATAATAAATCCCTATGGCCACGTCGCCGCGTGCGCAACTCCCTATATTTATAGCACACACTCCGCACTTGGTAATTGCTAAGATTTTAAAAACAGCCTTCAATTGGATCGAACAGTCAAACGACGCAAAAAACTACGGCAGTAAAAGTAGCTATTAATGTCACAGATGTAGAGGTTACTCGTAGATATAGGTATTCTTATGGAGCTAGCCTAAAGCTTTTCCTCTGACTCTTGTTTCATTTTAATTTGTCGTAAAATTCTGGGTACCTATTCTTAATCGTATTGCTGGGAAAATCTCGAAAATCTTGATTCAATGTCAAACTCGATTTAGACAAAATGTATGAAACTGTCAAGCTTAAATACATTTAGTATCTAAATCGAGATTATTTTTTCTTGCAAGACGGCCTTAGTATGTAGTGTATATTCCATTTGTCGGCGTCCCTCCAATAGCAAACAGCCAGATAAATCGAAAGGTCACCGCAGGTCAGCAGCGCTGAGGTATACTGAATCGTACCTCCTAAAGCGTCCATATAAAAAAGTAATCTGAAAATTTTCAGAGTCATTACCCGCCCTTCGTATCACGAAAAATATAAGGGGAGCGTGCACCATACTATATTCCGCCAATATCCACTTGGGCGAACGCCAGGCTACGTGCTTTGTAAATAAACACTGTTCATGTTCTTTACTACGTATTCACTATTTTGGAACTCAGTGGGTCCCCTAATGTTTAAATAATAAATTGACTGAACACGCTTATAGCTACTACGTGTTTGGCTTGCCCGCCGCTTTAAATGGCGTTTCAAACTCGAACTAACTGCTGTGTAAATTGGTTTACACGCTATCTCCGAAGAACTTATGCACGAACTAATCTTTTAACTTAACACTAACTTTCTATATCTCGAATACAAAAATAAAACTGAACTCCGGCTCCTGTTTTTGTACAACAAAAGCTTAACAAAAATAATGTCGCAGATTTCTTTAGGGTGTACAATTCAGTGATCGCATTAGACTCTAAGAGGCAATTCTGTGAGAACAGTTGTGTCCTGATTTAATGTCCCATACGTGTCGATAGTGTCCCGCTGTAAATCTCCCGGACAATAAAAGTGTCTTCTTTATGCTCGCTAGTAATTCCTACTTATTTAACAAACACTGGAGCGATTATGTCGACGCTTCGTGTGTCGTTTTCACGCCTCTGTCGTAGGTCCGATTACATCTCGTAAAAGTAATTTAGAATGTCATATAGACTCGCACACATATCATTTCTATAGGGATCCGTTTCGGCTTATAGGATCTCTCTGTTGTCCGTCTGTACAACCGCTAGACAAGACACGTTATTTCAGGAACGCGTGGAGTTACCTAGCAGAAATTAACTATCAGGTACCTACGTATATCAAGCTCTACCTCCTGGAGCTGTGAAAAATCGAACTTCTAAGTCAACGCAATCGAATCATACGAATTGCCGTGGTATCAAAACATACTTAGCACTTTCAATAGACCCAGAAATTTGAAATTTGCTAATAGCACAACTGAATGAATAAATCTAAAAATATTTACTATTGTATGTTTGTCTGTGTGAGTAATCAATATAAAATTACCACACGCAGCCTATATTTTGCTTAGCAGCTGAGCTCTGCTAACACTGGATTTTTATATTCACTATACTGCATGGAACCCTCGGTGCGCGAGTCCGACAAGCACTTGGCCGACTTTTCCTGCAAAGATTATTAAACACATTACTAATGATAAATTTACGCACCCACACTCTACCTTAACTAAATACGGTTCTGCGAATGATGTGAACCGTCCATAAAATAATGAAATGACTTTCCTCAACACGTAACGACGAAAGTTTTAATTAGTCACATAGATAGGCGTTTCTATTGAAAATTTAGCGGCCGTTTCCCAATAACAGTGGGCCCCTTCTGAGCGAAATGGGAGTTGCGATACTTAACGAAAAGGTCCACCATTGTCGCCGGAGGCCTGCATTTTGGAGCGTGCCAACACTCACATGTGACCAGCGATATCCATACAAACCCCCGACCCTTGCCGTCGGTCATAATAATAACGAGGCGCTACATGCCGTCAACTTTTAGGTTACCGGCTTCGTAAGAAATATTGCCGCCCGCAGCCGTCCGCTGAGACATTCGCATAATTTTTTGGCCTAATTTACATTTTGTTTGCCAAACAAGGATACGTCTTCGTTAGAATAGCTCTATTAGGCACACGAAATAAACATTTATGGTAAACAATTTAATGCGCCTTCTAGGTACAGGCAACTTTGAAAATAAATCATTGTACCCTCCGTTATATAATTGACTTACTTTAATAAATAATTCCGGCGAGTAATTAGTACCTGTACACTACACGTGTTTGCTGCCTCTAATCTTAAATTTAGAAGTAGAATTAAATATGGTTCGTATTTCTGGAAATAACATTTGAATTTCTTTAACAGCTTTGAACAAATTCTTCCATCCATATCGACGGATCGGCGTTATAAACCGAAAATCTGTACCAATTGGGAATTTCTGTCGTTAAAGTAATTGACAACCTAGCTTAGCGCTTTAAAGTTAATTTAATATCAAAGTTTGATTACTTTGTCGCCAACATTGTTATTCTGGTACAATTTAATACAGTACTATGGTTTAGTTTACGGATTCCTTTAATCTTACCCGACTTTGAATTATCCGTGTGGCGCTGGTCAACATTTCTAATTAAAACTAAAGTTTATTCAAGCACCTGGATCAGGGCGTGTAAGGGACAGGCCCTTCAGTTTATCTTATGGCCGACAAAACACTACTAACGCCCTTCATGCCTTACCCCTAACTTGCCAACATAACAAACCCTTAAGGTCACAAGGACATTTGCTACAGGAAGCACAACACGCTCTAAATTTATGCAATATCCTTATTTCAAAAGGAAGTTAGAATACAGCTAGTATCAGCAATTTATGGAGACGCCTTCCTTTTCTTGCAAAACAAGTGAATGTCTTATTATTTTCCGCTGAGTCGGCGTCTGGCGAAAACAATATTTATGAGGGATTCCCGCTGCATCATGCAAAGCATCTGTTTATGTCTGGCATGAATACACCAGAGCCTTGTAACCTTAATCTAGGAACTAAGTTGTAAAGTTGGTAATATTCTATAGTTTTTCCAAAAAACCTGCCGCTTAGAAACTGTAGGCTTATTGTCTAACTCGCTCGCAATCGCCATCGTCTTCATTTTGACAGTTCATGTATGGGCTGACAATTGGCATCGGAATCAGCTAGCTGTCACATTCATACAAGAACTGTCAAAATGAACGCGATGGCGATCGCGAGCGAGTTATAGACAATAAGCCTACAGTGCTGGCGCTGCTGTATTTTGGCGTGGAGAGGACAGCCGGTAGGTAAAATTACTGGGTATATGTTGAGTTTAATCATGACCCTCTAGGCTTAGACTGGCAATACATCTCTCATCTGTAATGCTCCGAAGTTTATCATCGGCAAAAAATATAGGTAGGCACTTAAATATTCCGAAAATAGACTGCTTGGTGGCATCTACAAAGACTTCGCCTAAGCAATGTGCAAGTTGCAGAACATTAAAATAAACAAGAATATTCTCTGAAATTCACAGAAACTTTCACGTAAATTTAAATATATAGTAATTTAGTAATTAAGCATTATTCATAGTAAGTTTTTAAGTTCCCATGACGAAAGTTTCCAATGGGAATCTTTCAAAAACTTCTTAGAAATACTGATTCTGATTCCGCTTTCATGAGATAATCAGCTGAAACATATAATAATGTATCAACATGAGAACATACCTATAGGAACATTCGAAATATTATAAACGGGATGTGAACCGCGATTACCTTTATTGAGCACCCGATATTTCCCCGCCGCGCTTAACCGTGAATCACTGTAAACTCTTATACCTATAGGAAATTTCGCAACTTTGGTAACTTCTTGATTCACTGCTAGGCTTGCTTTTAGTGCTTGAATTTGATATCGACTGCACCTGTTGTCTGCATTTCCTGCGAGACGTTCAGTGAATGCCTATCGTGTCTGCGTCAATCATTGATTGAGGGCTAAGATTTACTCCGAGACAAATGAGCCGAGACTGCCGGCGTTTGTTGTGATTCCCAGACGATCTCGAAATAGATGGAGTTACTGTGAATGACTCATGTCTTGTACATTCAGATTCATTACATGTTTGAATGCCAATGCATATATTGTACTTATGCGGTTCATGAAGCTTCTCCTTATGAACATAAAGCAAATGCACTATCCGTTCAAACCACATAGAATACAGCAATAGATTGGCAATGTTAGAGAAAGAGCAATGTATATTCATGGCGAGATAGACATTACACTAGACCAGTTTTCTTAAACGCTGTGAGTCTGAGAGGTCAAAGAAGTAAAGGTATTTTTCATTGCCACGCGCCGACAGCTGTCAATTTTTCTGTTCACGTTTCAGTTAATTTAGCGCCGGTGTTATCTAAGGATGGTTAGTATATGCTATCAATGGTTCAAACAATAACTGTAAAAACAGTCTCAACAAAATCCGTTCCAGTTTCAATTTACCTACACGAATTTACATTATTTAACATAATCATGTCGCATTATAACGGAGTTTCCAACTGTATTACTGCAAAAGAGAGCACGCATGATATTCATAATAGGCAGCGGTAACAAACCTAATCTAGTCTGTTAGTATTATGGAAATCCTAATAACAATAGTGCCATAAACTCCAGTCCAACATATCCCGCTCCCACAGTGTTTTAATCAAAATGCTAATACATTCCCGACTCGGCTACATACTTCAATTCACTAAGCCAAGTAATTGGATATCGCAGGTACCTAGACGGCCAGCCTTCATGGTAATGTAAGAAAAAGCTATCCCCTGCGCTATGAAAATTTAATGCTTCTCGAGAAGCCTGCCAGATTACGACTTAATCCACACGGCACATGACTGTAGCTTAAAAAAACTTGAACTTTAATTCTCCGTTCCGTGTAAGCCCTGATTTAACTACACAATACATACTAGCTACTAACATAAATGAACACGAGAGAGCCACTCGCAACTCCTCCTTTTTTGAAACACAAATAAAAAAGAAGCCTCTACGTGCATTGGTTCTATGCCGAAGATATTCTAAACTGAAACTACGGAGGCGTGATTTTCTAAACGACTTGTTCTCTAGCAGGCTTTATTCGGAGTCAGGTGTATTGACGTAGGCGGACATTGTCGTTGACAATAAGACACCTTATTCCGTATGATGGTCTTATTCCTCCGAGGTATGATGCCTACGAGCGAAAGGGTCAAGTTATGAATATCTGCCGAGCGTAGACCACTTCACAGGCGAAGTTCGTTAAAAAATCACACATCTATGTATGCTTAGTGTAAGTTTTCGGTAGCAAAATACTTACGTCATCGTGCGTTTGAATTGCCAAATACTAAAGGAATTCTTTGTTGCAGTTTCATTTCGCCAGTGGCGCTGTTAATTTTACAATAGTAATTGAAGCAACACAAGAAACCTAGGAACCCTCTAAACGTAAACTATTTTCATGCTCTCAGCATAGTCAAAAAGGAAAATCATTATCCACAAATATATACTCCACGAAGATTTAACCGGCACTAATAATATACTACGAGTATTACCGTTTTCCTTATCCGCTTTAATTATCGGCATCAATTATTAGTTACTACTATTTATTCCGTTCATGTCTAATAATACAGTGACTCACATAACTCCTCAAAAAGAGCTTCGAAATCGCCTCATTTTAGCGGCATCAGAGCGCTGTTGCAAAGCGAAAGCGTTTTGCTGAGTTCTTTTCTCAATAAATCCCTTTCTTCCATACAGTTGTGGATCAAGTAACCTCGTTTGGTGGGCTAGGAATCTTTTCACAAGTTCCCCGGTCATAAATTGCTACAGCCGATTGCGTGCGAATTACACGGGAGTTCGGCGAGACTTTATCTCGTATTGAAGAGGGAAAAGTATGTGACTTTAGGCTACTTTGAAGAAGTCAGGCAGCTTTAACGGAACTTTAACAAATAATACCTCGATTTTTTTTCTTAACCATTTCTCACTGCTTTGTTTGACATTGCTCGGGGTCAAATTTCAATTAGTAATTTGACCCAAACAAACAAATACATATGTAAACAAACAGGGCAAGCTAAATAAAAGCTTATAAAATGAATACGGTTAGGTATATAAATAAACTACCGTACAGTAGCACGCACACAAGCGCAACCGCAGTTTGCCAGGCAAGGCGTAGTTTTAACCGGCCTCACTTTACCAAATAATGGTCTGAATGTGCAGCAAAGATTTTTATTTTTTCCCGGGAGCGAAGCCGCGAAAATAAGCTAATAACAATATACAAAACAATATCTATGCATTTGCGAATGTAAGGTGCTCAGCCCATTGCAAATTCTTCGCCCCTCGCAAATAGACATAGTTATATAGTACTAGCTGTTGCCAGCGACTTCGTCTGCAAAGAATTCGTTCATCGCTATCCCGCGGGAACTAAGCAATTTTCCGAGATAAAAAGTAGCCTATGTGCTATTCCAGACTTTTCCCTATCTATGTGCCAAATTTCATCCAGATCCGTTGGGCCGTTCTGGCGTGATTGAGTAACAAACAAACAAACATCCATCCATCCATCCATACTTTCGCATTTATAATATTAGTTAGATTATGTTTACACGCAGTGGCCTTGCGAGTCCTTTTCAAAGTCGTGACCCATAGGCTCTCGCCCCCGTGGGCAATGGATTATCCACGGAACCCGTCCGTCATTCCTTCATGCCGCATGCATCCTTCTCGAGTAGGTAACCAACAGACTTGCCATTACCATCTACCACGTTCGTAATTTATGAATGTGGTAATTATAATGATTTTGATACATGATAAAATATTATAAATTAAATAAGTCGAATGTGTCTGAAGTTAGTTTTATGTATCTTTTCACATTACCATTCTATCCAAGGGCGTCACCGAAGGGATGTAGACCTTATTTTTTGTCAATGTTGACATTCAAGTGCCGGTACACTGTTGACCTAATGATAGACACTACACTATTATGTAGATACTTCTACTTGATCATCGGCTGGCGACACCATTGATTCTAACTTTATAAACATACGCGCATAACGCGCGGCGCGCGCTAACTTCCGAAAGGCAACACCACATTGGTATTTTTTTTGAAAATAAAACTGGAATGGAGTTGATCCCGCGGGCAACAGCTGGTACTAGTACTGAATAAATCTGTATTATAATATACAACTACCTCTATTCGTAGCGATGATGGAGTTGAATCAAACGTCAAGATGTGGAACCAACTTCCTGCTGCAACATTCCCCGAGCGGTACAACTTAGGGATCTTTAAAAAGCGAGCCTACCTGTTCCTGAAAGGGCCGGCAACGCACCTGTGATTCCCCACGTCTTGCAGGTGTCCCTGGGCGATGGTGATCACTTTCCATCAGGTGACCCGTCTGCTCGTTTGCCCCCTCTAATATATATAAAAAAAAAAAAAATAATAATATACAGTCATGATTAGTCTTTTATGTTTTTGTCGACGCGTGGGTGAAAGGCATTGATTCCATTACTCGTACTTCTAGAGTGATTCGATGATTGTTTTCTCAGTCTTTTGTTTTTGTGTGGCAATGCACTAAAGATTGATACTCGTAGTAAAGGGTCGGTGAGTCGCCACCCACGTAGTTCCTGCGCGGCGACCCTCAGGGAGCCAAGGCCGTGGCACAATGGGCCCCACTTGTGCTCTTATTGCGATCCATACTATTTAATATCGCTATCTGTTTTGGAACTAGTTTCCTGAGGCCAGTACCCTTTGCGCGCGCCATTCACACAGGAATTCCATTTGCAACCTATAAAGGGTGAAATAGAATTGAGTGCCTTTGAATGCGCGAAGTGAGAAGTAGGTACGCTACGTTCATAAAATTAAATGCATTCTTAGCAGTCGTTAGAGTTTGAAAATTTAAATTCTGATACTTCACTACATAGTATAAAACAAAGTCGCTTTCCGCTGTCTGTCTGTCTGTCCTGTACACAGGTATGCTTATATCTCTAAAACTACGCCACGGATTTTGATGCGGTTTTTTTATGGATAGAGTGATTTAAGAGGAAGGTATAATTCTACGCAGACTAAGTCGCGGGTAGAAGCTAGTTCATAATACAACAACAATAACTATGGGATAAGGCATTGTAACTAATATTTTTATATGGATCTCGGTCTGAATATATATATTTTTTTATAATAAGTGAAAAAAAGTACTTACACAAAGTGTTGCATCTTCAAAATCTTAACGTCAAGTGTGTGACAGCTGCGAAGGAAGCGGCACTTCATAATTCTACTCTGTGTATGTATTGTCCGAGCATAAACAACTAACAAAAATTACTTAAAGTTTTGGTGTTGCTACCTTGTTCTCCGAAACATTATCACTTATGTCTTCGGGCGTTAATTTAACGGTCGTATTTATATCGAAACCTTGTTCATAAACAGCATGTAGTGATACAATACAACGACTAGTTTATATCAACGCCACGCGAGAAATTTATGCCCGCACTGCCTGTTGAGGAATGCACGATATTGCGCTGACCACACATGCAAATACGTCCGTATACGCGGGAAATAGACAAACGTCTGCAACTCTTATTGAATATAGAACAAAAGGTCCGCTTCGAAGGACCCCGTCGCCTACGAATTGCTAAGATTTTGTATAATTGACTTAATTAAGAGAATTCAAAACAATTCGTTTTTAACTTACGGGTAACAAAACACGTAATTCAATAATACAAGTTAATTGTTGTAATTATGTTTAATACAAGTTAACGTCGAATTTAATGGAGCAGCATTAGAATTTGAGTTATAGAGGTAAGCTGGATTAATGAAGTAATTAACCTGGATCCTATTTATCAAATTTCAATATCGTAATGGGCATCAAGTTTCTGAATATGTCCTATTATTTGTCATGACCAACGTCATATCACAAATATTTTATGTTTCAAAGCAGTAAAAATAAATTGTTTTAAATCACGTAAGAGTTATTTTTTTATGCATTATAGTTTACTAGCTGTTGCCCGCGACTTCGTCTGCAAAGAATTCGTTTATCGCTATCCCGCGGGAACTACGCAATTTTCCGGGATAAAAAGTAGCTTATGTGTTATTCCAAATCATAAACTATGTCTGTTCCAAATTTTATCCAGATCCGTTAAGCCGTACTGGCGTGAAAGAGTAACAAACATCCATACATCCATACATCCATACTTACAAACTTTCGCCTTTATAATAGTAGTAGGATAGCTATAGGCTAGCGTTTAAACAGTTACGCCTGATGCCGGTAAAGATGTACTCAATTCGATGTTTGGTAAAATTTTTAATTCCCTGTTTCTTATGAATTTAAGGGATAACTTGTTAGTAAGCCGAGGTTAATAATACGAATAATAACGGTCTAGCTGATCTATTTGGAGAAACAGTCCATCACGCCAGTGCCTCGCTGTATGTCATGTCATCGCGATTTTACTATACTAGTTATTGCTTCTTTAGCACCAAGAGAAGCTTCCTAATCCTCAGAGTTAAATTACGACTATTACGAGCCTACTACCGGGCTTGATTTACTGCAGCAGTTGTAAAATATTTTATTGCTATAACTCCAAGCACGTTATACTTGGCTTTCAGATAAGACTTGCCTCTACATTTTCTACATTTTTGAATCTTTGGTGTCAGGTTTTATTCAAAGCATGAGGCCTCCAATGGACTATTCAATAGTTCATTAACGTTTGACCTAAAAATTATTGACAAAATGATCATTTGACAAACTTTAAATACCTATCTGATAAACCGTAAACTTTTTTAAAAACTTATAAAACAAACCTAACCTAACCTAATGTGAGCCACGCATAAAGGTTTTTAGATTGTTGTTAAAGTTCACGGTGTATAAGATATTTAAATTTTGTCAAATGATCATTTTGTAAAAAGATGCATTTGTCAATAATTTTTAGGTCAAATGGAAGGACACCCTATTCAATATCGTTATTTATAACTTTAGTTTCATGACTATGAGAAATTCCATAATCTTGCTTATACGTTATCTAAATTATTTATCACAGGCTTTGCTTTTGCATTACTGTTCCTCCTTAGAGATTTGTTTAAATTTTCCGCAGCATAACATAGTTATTAACTTCTTATTTGTATTGTCCCTATTGCCCACGATGTTCCATTAAATGGCCCCTATTTCCTCGTCTATTTTGACAGAGATCTAGTTACCAATTCCTGTTTATGTAACGTATTAGCCTAATCTGCTGTTTCATCACAGAAACAACGCACGTAGAACTATTTCCTAGTTCAGAGCGTTCTTGATTGATCACCTCGTAAGTCCTGAATACTTTACAATGCCGTTTTGTTGAATAACAATACATATCGTAAATAGCAACAATTAATTCTCTACTCTGTAAAATAATTAGGCGTTAATTGTGTTCGCTATCATGGCAATTAAATTTGGAATATCTATCAGACCGTATGTCTACGGTACGGTACTCCTATTCTTCTTTTCAAGTACCTACCGTATATGTGTTTTATATGGGTATTCTTAATTGTTATTTTATATTACATTTACGATTTATAAAATTATTACATGAATAAGAGTTTTTAGTATCAATAAATTCTTAGTCTAGCACGAAGCTTATTTCAAAGCCCAATCAAACTACTGTAGAATAACTTTTTAATTGTACTGCCGCCAGCGAAGAAAATAAAATTATCTGCCGCTGTTCGAAACATAAATCCCGATAACCTGTGGGGTATAAATAATGGAGGGTGATTAGTCAGTTTCACCTTTATTATTCCCCGCCATTGAAACTTGTGACTAATAATCGTTATTTCCTTTATCGGGGAACAATGTCTGATTAAAAGCTAGTAACTTTTCGTTAATGATTAATTTTAATACCATATTTTTCAATGTAACTTCACCGGTCGGTCTGAGACCATAAATTACCACATTACGAAGAGTGTGAGCAAAATCTTAGACATTTTAACGTAGGTACATAATTTTATGGCAATACTTGTAGGTATGTAATACGTCTGCTCCAAAACAGACTTTGTTGTTAAGCCAACTTAAATTTGTTTTTATTTACGAACAAAATGTACCTATTCAATTGTAAGTATTCCACAGCGGTCTCGCGTTAAAAGAAACTTTTTGTGTTTAAAAGAAATATCGTTGGTTATTTATAATTTTTTCGTTGTTACAGCGGAGGGAAGCCTGTCAAACTTTGCGCTCCGCAAAGTTCACTACACGGCGAGGAATCCCCTCAAAAAAGAATTGTTCACACCTGATACGAGGTAAAATTTGCATTATTAAGTACCTATGAGAGAAAACGCCAATTTTTTATCCTACAACACATTTCTTTGCGAAATACCTCAAGAGACGCGGTTAACCACGACCTAGTAACACAATACGTAACTGCATTTTTGATGAAGCACGACTTTTGGCTTTGGAAGTGATATAAATAACACTGAATAAAAAACTATTTAACCTATGTACAAAAGAGTAGCGTGACTCACTGATGACCGAGAAATGGGAGCTGGAGACTACAAAATTTTACAGAAATATACCTTACATGGATACCATATTTCAACTTATTGGTTGAGTCGATTCAGTATACTAGCCCCTCGGTGCCAACTCGTATCTGCCCGATTCTTTATTTTCACTTTTCGCATCTCGTATTCAAAAAGTGAACTGGGGCCCGATTTTTGAAAGCACATCACTCGAAAGAGGCATAAATCAGCTAATATCTCCAAAACTACAGCTCTAATCAAAGTTTTGACTAGTTCACAAGATTAATGAGAGCTGTGACTGTCTTCTATGTTACTCGTATTCAAATTCAGCACAATTTTTCACCACTTTCGAGTGGTATTTTCACACATGTGCTTTCAAAAATCGGGCCCCTGAACCGCAATCTTATGTTCCAGACCAAACAGCTTGCGAAACTTGTACGAAAAGGCGACCACGGATCGGCTGGCGTCCTCGATCCTCGACCAGCTCCGCCGAGACTCTCAGCATTCCCCTTACCTTCTGTGTACCCCCGTCCTCGGCTCCAAGAGACGACGGCTCTTCCATAAAGTCGACGCAGATATTGAGACCCATGTGGTGAGTGTAATTAGTTATGATAAGTTTGGAAAGCCGCACTGAAACTCGTCACATTTTAGAAACTCTCCGAGAGATACAGCACTTGCAAGAAGATTTGAATATTTTTTAAAAACATCGATAATTTTATGTTTATTTAATTGACCGAGCTGATGCAAATCGCGAGCGGAACGTCTCCGATTGAGTGAAATGCTGTTTTGGCTGTATATTCTCCTCTACAGGTCACAATTCTCAACTTAATCTCGTGAAATTTTGTGATCACGTTCGATAATTAATACGATTTTTCCGTAAATTTTCTTGGGAACCCAGTTTTTTTTTGCTTTGGGGGTAAAACGGTTTTTTACTAATTATGTTAGTGAAGTACCTACCTAAAAGAAAAACGTTTAAAACAACACCAAAACACAAGTACATGCCCATTAATTAAACGTTTCAGCCGTCTGTGGTAGAGCACCTTCGGAAATGGACGTCGCGAGAAGCTGTGGGCGACGTGACAGCGCTGCCGGACGCTTCGATGCGGATCGCGAGCTCGGTCACGCTGACGCCCGACGAGCTGTCCGAATGCGGCTCCGGCGATGACGAGCCCATTGACCACAGGTTGCCTAGCCCTGAGGAGCAGCTGAGGGTCATCGCTTCCAAGTAAGTCTGTCAAAATACAATAAGTAATCGGTTACTTGATGAACATTTTGCGTGTTTGTGCTGGGTGATTTTTGCAACGATTTCAAATGCACACTGACGAAAAAGAATGACGAGTGGCTTTGTAAATATAAAACAAATTCGTGTTAGTTTCACTAGGTATTCATAATACTCATAGCTCAAGAACTGCTGCACGGATTGTTGTGATCTTTATATTTATTGGATTTGTCTCTGACCCTAATACCGAAAAAAACGAATGCAAAATTCACGAAAAAGAAACACATGAAGGAAATTCGATTTCGCATTAAATTATTTTTAACCGACTTCAAAAAGGAGGAGGTTCTCAATTCGGTTGTATTTTTTTTTTCCTATGTAGCGCCATCTCAAATGGCAATATGACAGAAACTGGTCCCTTTATTTCGCAGTGTTGTTTATAATCAACATACTTTTTGTACATACATACATACATACATACCGTCACGCCTCTTTCCCACAGGGGTAGGCAGAGACTACTTTGATCCACTTGCTACGATCCTGACATACTTCTTAGTCTTTTATCCTTTTTCCTTTTTTTTCTCATATTTTTTGTATTTCTTTATAAATTATTTTTGTTAGTTTAACAATAACCTAATGAAGCTCGAATTGAGTGGTCCGACTTGAGAAATAAAGGGTGGCGAAACAAATACCAGCTCAGCTAGTAAATTAATAAAATGGTTGTTATAATATTGCTTTTTAACTTATTATATTGAATCCCACAACACAGGCTTTGCCTAGTGTGGGCGTGGGGTGTACTGTTCCTTCTGTGTAAAGTGTACCTCTCTCAGTTACATAAACTATTTCTGATTTGTTTTTTTTTTAACTTGGACAGATTTCCTCCGGAAGTTGTTGCGATCGACACGTCAGGCAAGTTCTTCGACAGGATGTGCAGCTCGCGCAAGTCGCTCCACATAGAGGGCGTGGTGGGTGAGACCGACACCGTGAAGCGGCGCACGCGCACGAGGAAACCCCGCGGTAAAAGACGCAACACCATATCGGGCACTGATCAGAAAGAGCTTAGAGAGGCTATAGCTGGGTAAGCTTCTAGTATGCACCTACACCAACTAATAAATTACATTATCCATCACATTATTCCATAGTAATCACCATTTTACATCCTCCGATAATGTAATCTATTAAAACGTCCATTAACGACAATAACCGCTGAGCACAGTATTGTGTTGACAGCTTCAATGATGTTCTTGTTCGTATCTTCGGCACATTTTAACAAATCGTTGATAATATCTTGTGCTTCTGTGAATACATTTACTGTTCATTGGTTGTCATTGTTTCGTTTGCCGATGACGCTCGTATCAAAACGAGGACAATCAATTAACTGTGCACTTGAACACTAATTGTTCATAAGCTTTACGATTAATAAAATCTTTGATGAATGCCGATGTTACGAGACGAAGAGGCGTTCTTTATGTATTACAACTATAGGTTGCCTTATGCGTGTGACTAATGCTTTGCTTGGTTTGTTTTATCGTAGCGATACATCAAATGCCGTGGCTTCAGAAGAACTCGAAGAAAGCGTTGTCGTCAGGTCGCGCTCTAGCGATCTTCTTAAGAAGAGCCCTATTGACCCCATAACAAAGAAAGGGCACTTTAACACTCTGAAACAATGGGGCAAAAGCAGACTGAAAATGATTGGCAGATCTCCCAGCGCAAGCAGAGATAGCTTTAAAGATACTGTTAAGAACGAGAAAAAGGATACAAAATCGCCGACAAGACAAGAAGATAAGGATATACAGGAAACTGTCACGATGCGTAAAAAGCGTCAGGGAGATGAAGACAGGAGATCTCATCAAAGGTGTGCTTCGTATTCCTCTTCGGAAAAGAGCATAGGAGTTCCTACGGCCCCAGCAACTGCTACCATCAACGTTGGAGTGAAATTACGGGGTACATCAGGTCAAAGAAGACAAAGACGATCCGGCGTAGGCAAAGAAGAACCACATTCCTCAAGTGGTAACTGGTCAGCTAGTTCAGAATCCGGAAGAACAAGTATCGGTTCTGAAATAACATCCACTACAGTGCCACCTCGAAGTTCAACCTCAGCTGCTACATCTAATAACTCTCTTAATTTCCACCATGGACCGCCTAGTTCGATTATAAGCAGAAGAAAGTTCCTTAATACTTCGGGGTCTGGCAGCGTGACCAGTGAAGGAACCCTGACACCTGATATTATTCATGACTTACACGAGGATTTAGAAACTAGCTCTGAATTCTCATGCGATACCGAGGGATATTATACTTCATTCCACATGGATTCTGGCTTAAAAACTCTCAAAGAAGAAGAAATTAGTCCCAGCACGCCTATGCATACTAGTAACGCACTTTCAAACTCCTCCAATAGTCAAACCGCTGAAAACGAATATGAACTGTTTGGAAAAGGCTCGACTAGCACAACTACGAGCTCTGCTGGCACCGTTTGCACTACGCTAATGGCAGCTGGAAGTGATCGGTCTTTAGTCATTGGACCTAAAGTACCAGAAAGAAAAAGCTCATTAACAATATTGAATCGCAGTCGGAACAATAACATCCATAGCGCGAATGCTAGCTTAGATAGAAGTAGTAGTTCCCCGTTTACAAAGTCTCCTTATAGTAGCCTACGATACAATCCCAACCGTTCTTACACTGATAAGCCAATATACAATCATTCGTCTCCTGAAATCAATCAAGTTTCCACTATTACCATAACAAGAAACGTCGGTAATCATAGAGAAATGACAGCCGTAGCTGAGATTCACACGGAAACAGATCTTGAAAGCGCAAAGAAAAGTACTGGCACTAGTTCCCCTGACTCCGGTCACAACACGTCGAGCTCTCCGATTGAGGATTCTGTTTCAAGTGCTCATGGCAAGAATAGCCTTTCAGAACAAGACTATTCTGAATCTTCTGATTTAGAAGGCACTGACAGAATAGAAAGAATAAGATACAAAACCACAATCAACAGTTCTAGAATACCATCGTTATGTGTCATTACTCCTAATAATTCAGACGATGAAAGCGAAACTAGCAACAAGGAGCTTGATACATGTAAAAAACCAACTGTAGAACACGAAAACACTTTTAAGAAATCAAACAGCAGGCCTAAATTAGATCTTCCTGTTGATGAAAAACCAAAAGAACCGAAAATCTCAACTGAACTGATAAAATCATCCAAACCCCACATACAGATGAATTTAAAACCATTCAATAATTTAATGTGTAAATTGAAAGGTGTGCTTCCAAATAAATTGTCAAATAAAAAGTCACCTGTGTCAAAAGATAGCAGTTTACCGGATCACGTATATGATGCCGGTGATTATGTGACCATAGCCGATGTTAAGAATAACAACCAAAAAGTGAGCCTCAACAGAGGTGTTTATGGAAATAATGACATTATAAGAAAAAACTTGCAAACTGTTTTATCAGGCAAATTACCGGAAACAGAATACGTTTCTTTAAATGAATTGCCAAATTGTTTAAGTGAAAGCAAAGATTTCTTAGAACATGGATTAGACGAAACACTGACACCTGCACTAGAGGAATATCAAAAGAAAGGTGCGAAAGTAACGCTCGACTCACACGGCCAAGTTATTTATTCATCAGATACACTTAAACGCAGAAAGGGAGCGCATACTACATTCGAACCTGGTCCTTTTGTACAAGAAATAAACGCCACCACTACAGTTATTCAGAGAGAAACAGCAGATATTGTTCAAGTAAAAGATGAGACTGATTTCCCTTATGAACCTCCGCCTCCTACAAGCAAGCCAACGTCACCTCAGTTAGGAAAAGTTATCATTAGAGCGCCAACCGTTCGAGATGGACCCGTAACAACAGAATTTGTAACTTTACCGACCCCTAAACCGAATACAATTATCACCGCTACGCCAGTCACCGAAACGCCTCCGATATCTCCTAATCCACAGCCACCGGTATTCTCCAAAAATCCTCAAGATATACCGCGAGTAGTAGAAGTCATGCCTAGGCCCGGGGCATACGTTAATATTCATGATGCGGACGGTGTCAGCTTGTCTCCTACGAAAGACGATTTAGCAGGTAAGAATAAGTACCATTCGAAAGACCCCACCAATTTGAATGGCATTTCTGAATCTGATCAATTAGGGACATCGACAGAAATAAGTGACGATATCACCCCGTTTGTGCCCAATTTCCAAACACCAATTATGTTACAGAGTAGTAAATGTAAACATGAGTTTAATAGATCTAGTAGTAAAGTATCTGAAGTGTTGAGAATGTTTACTAATAGGAACAATATTAGCGCCATTGGTGATGGCACGGCTAGTTTTGCTAATACCAACGGTGAAGATAAATCCTTACAAAATAAAGTTAAACGCAGTGATAGTTACAAACTCGCCAATTCTCCCTTACTACCCATAAAGAAGCTTCTTAAACTTGACAGTTTCAGCAGCAACCCAAAGAAAGTAAATTCCTTCGAGATGATTCAAGCTGAAATAACTGCAGATTTATTACGAGAAGAAATCAATTATCCACCAACAGTATCGCCTAAACTTGGTCACCGGAGTTTTTCTAGTGATTCTGAAAATTGCGAATGCATGAATAACAACATTCCGTTTGTTGACCACTCGTTCGAATCTCAACTAACTGCTTTGACTTTAAGTCCTTTTACAACGCCGATGCCCAAGAGGCATTCGGTTGCTTTTACTCCTGATAATAGAGATACTTCTTTAGATATTTTGACAGCCATTTTGGACTCTGATCCTGACGATATTTGTGTGTTGCACTCGCCGCCCTCTTGCCCGCTTTCCCCTAGCAAAGTCACTGTACCTGTAGATAGCTCAAAGCATCGAGCTCGTATTCTATCAGTATCTGAATCAGATTATGGAACTGAAATTTGGTAAATCTATTTTTATATTAGGCGTCTTATCGTAATTATTTGTCAAAAAGTATTTGTTATCGAAATATTTGATAGCACAATACTTACTTACGCTATTCATAAAATAAATATACCTACACTTTTAGAATAGGTAAATATATTATTTTATTAGGTACATACCTAGTTAGCAGAATTAGATAGTTATGAGATGAAATTGCGAGGTTGGAGATTTGTTATTAGTAAACATGGTCTGTAATTAATGAATTGCCTATGCCGTCCTATAAATTTGTAATTGTAATTTTAGAAATATGTCTTCCGAACATTTTTGATTTTGAATTCTGTGATACAATTGTATATTTTAAAAATTATGACTGAAAGAAATCCAATACTTATATAAAACATTATCAAGAAAATTAGACTTAATCTAATTACAAAAAAAGAGTTTTTTAAAACGTTATTATTAAGTATTTAACTTGAATTTATTCAAAAACTTATGAGTTTCAACAAAGTTTGATAAAATAAAAATGCATGGTGGCTTCCTACACCGCGGCGTGCACAAGCACTGCTTACGACTTAAATTTTTTTCGTTTGTAAGTGCATGGTGTGTTATTCTATCTTTTGTGTTTTGTAATTAATTTTATTATAGAGTCATTGTGAATTAACTCACTGATTTCATTTAATTTTTATCCTTCGGCTCTCCCCTCACCTCATTCACTCTAGCACATGGCACTTAGATTTAGATTTAAGAAACAAAAGTTCTGTTTTGAACACCAGCTGGACTCTGTGTTAAACGTTCTTAAACGGAATTTTAAACAATTAACAGTCTTTCAACATCTAGATATTATTGCACTGTTTTGTAAATATAATACGTGTCACTGGATTTTATTAGCTAAATCTATTTGTGGGAAACTAAACCAATTCTAGTAAGAGTGCACTAATGAATTAACCAATCGGTTTATATTCCTAGCGACTCCATTGCGAATCGAATGTAACACGACTAATTTGTGAAGGTAAAAATTAATGACCCACTGTTTTCCATAACGGAGAGTGTTATGAAAACTTTTTAAGTTGTGAAAAACTTTTAAAAACAAAATTTAGTCACCGATTTCGTGGTTAAAATAAAACGGTGCTCAGTTTACTCTAATTGCACTCATCTCACATGGCTTGCACAGAAGGAGATTGCTTCCACTTTGCGACATTGTTAACATCAAGTTCTTCGAAGGTAAAGTTTTGTGTTGCTTTTTGGCATGACAATTTTTATTTTATTTTACGGTGCATGAAGAATAAAGGCTCAACTAACACAAGTTACGTACATAATAACACTGGAGTTGCAATGCGGGTACAATAATTGTATCAAACATTAACTATTTTCTTATACCTATTTATACAGTAAATCTGAACTTAATGTAAGGAATGCTAGTACTGTTCTGAGTAAGAATAAAATACCATGCACTTATGTAAATTCACAGTTTACTAATATAATAATTATCATTGTTTCACAAACGTTAAGCCAGATACATGCTAAATATTTGTCGTAAAACTACTGTTCATACAATAACGCAAGTGACATGTTTCATAATCGTTGTTCACTATGTAGTATCGCTGTTTCTGTAATTTGGAAGTTACCTAGCTCTAGGCTTATGGGATTGGTATGGATTGGTGCCATAATTTTTAAATTTTATTATACTTATGTCATGTATAACCTAATAAGATTTTAGTCGCATCCGTTGAATCTTCTACAACCAAATATATTTATATCAATAAATTAAAATGTAGTGTTATACTGTAAAGAATGAATGCCTGGTTTTAATGCATTAGCCTTAAGGCGACGCCCGACTGCAGCGCCCGGTCACGCTACGCACGTGGGCACATATTGCCCCCGTATCAAAATGTAGGCAGTCGTTACCACAGCAGTGCACGCACACGCTACGCACGAGATGACCAATGGACCCACGTGGGTGACATTTAAAGCGTATTCGTGCAACAGCGTGCGCAGCAGTAGGGCGTCGCCTTTATTCAAATTTAATTAGGTAATCAAAATATCGGAAGGTGTATCTACTTACCTTATGGAATGTTAGTTAAGTACCTGCTCTTAAACGTACTTCCCTGCACTGATTGACTGTTGTTTGTATTCCAGACTATCGACATTCCAGTGCTGACAAGCCTTACCTGAATATGCCACAGAACCCGGCCCAGAAAGGACAAAGAGTAGATTTGAACACTATCCCCTCACACAAATACCATACCGCCCATTTGAGAGGGAGACACGGTGTAGTCAATTATGAGAATCCAGCAAACCCACCACTAAAAGATGAGCCAGTGTTCTGGACACTTCCAAAGAGAAGCACCATAGAACCGAGCGCTCGTCGCCCGGCGCCGTCGGACACCAGAACAATATTCAACTATCCCACCAGCGTCGCTACTGCCTCTTCACAATTCATCGAAAAGTCAGTAAATTCTCATCCCACTCCGCCCATTGATGAATCGATTAGAATTTCACCCATAGACCCGCGGACATCAGGGTCTTTCAAATCCTCCACTCCTTCTAACAAAGAAAACGTAGTCGATCTTGGCTCAAAATTACTGTCCCCAGTAAAATCTACAATGACCAACGAAGAACTCTATGCAGTAATACACAAAAGTAAAAAGAAGCTGAACATAAAGGGTAGCGTCGAAAGATCCGAATCTCCGGCGTTGTCCACCACGAGTCTGTCCCCCGTTAGCTCTGAAACGTCGCTGCATCTGAAAGGCAACCAGCGCCACCCGGAGACGGGGTACCTCGGCGATCCGAGAAACAGAAACAGCTGGTCACCAGCCGGCAGGCAAAGTGTAATGGCAGCCCCGAACCGTGGATTTGGCTTACAAAAACCAGAAACGACATGCGCTGACAGATACGGCCCCATACCTCAAACGTCGAGACTCGATTTCAAAAAACTCCTTCTCCAGCACAGTGTAAAACTAAATACGCTTAACACTCAAAGTAAGTCTAACAAGCTCACAGCTGTAGAACAATTAAAACTGTCGAAAGAAAAACCCGAGTTACAGCCACCTCCCAATAACAGAAATAAAATTAATATTCTAGATTTGAGCGGCTCTCCGAAAACTTACACCCACAGGAAAATCATAAAACCAAATCCGCAACCCGCTTCACCTGGCAGAACGAATGCTCTAATAAAAGAACACAAGAATTCGCCAAAAATACTGCTCTCACCGAAGTCACAATGGCGTTTCTCGAGTCCAAGATCGGATGTTCTATCAACTCCTATTCCAGAGGCTAACAATGAAGATGACAATTCCAATAGTTCAGGCGAAAAACACGATACACCACCGAAGAACTTACAAGCCAAAACAGTGCCCATACTTACAAATCAGCATTTCGGTGCACGGCGTAACCTTATACCAATAAACGAAAATACTTTAGAAGCTGATACCGACTTCCTTGGTGCGGGTGATCAAGGAGTGTTCCCACTCGATTCAGATTTTGCTAAGTCTCACGGACTGTCCCGGACGGAGTTATTGCAAGCTAAACGAGCTGAATTTTTCACTAGGCCACCTGAATCTTCACCACCCAAGTTTACATCATTTAAAAGTCCAACAACGGCGGGGTCGTCTGTTAGCACCCGAAACAGAACATCACCGGAAAGAGGGAAGACATCGCCGACCACGTTGGAAACGGCTTTATGATAATTCTACTGATAAATTTGAACGTGTTTATTAAGAAGTGGTGCTTGGTATTCCGTTTTTACACTACAATAAAATTGATAGAAGCTTTATTCTAGTCTGTTCTTGCTTAAAGTGCCATTTTTGTGGGCACCACTGACACCACTGTACCTACCAGTGACTAGGTACTTACCGCAAGCGGTAATCTTTAAGCTCAAAAAGTTTTAGTTATTACGAAGTTAGCTCTTAAGGGGCCAATGTTTTATTATGTGTATTGTAAATATTTCATCTTTACAAGTATTTTTTATTTAGATTGTAAGTATTTATTGAGTACCTTAAACCAGTACTGTTCAAGTAGCGTATTGAACGTTTTTCAAGTTATTAGGATACAATTTTAATAAAGTGTTGAATAATAAACATGGTGTTTTAGTTTTTCCGGTTCGTAAGTATCTAGGCTACCCAAAGGGTCCGTCCATCTGTCAGGACTGGGGGGCTACTCCGAAATACGATTTTCGAAGTTCGTATCACACCGTCCCTCTCACTCTCAAAATAATAACTATTAGTGAGAGTGGAACGGCATGAAACGAACTTTGAAAATCGAATTTCGGAGTAGTTATAAGGACTGTTTCCTGAAACCTTCCTGAAACTTGAAATTTTCAAATTCTGTGGGTATTATTATATTATATAAAACAGTAAGTAATGGAAATATACCTAAATGGGTAAAAAGTAAACGGAAGTCTAACCAGGGTAATGCCGTAATGCTTGGCTGGGTTAGCATTTATTAAGGCGGAACCACATTATTAACACGCGACGCGACCCGACGCAACGGTTGTATGCGCGTGGCGTCGCGTCGGATGTTCATTAGTGTGGTTCTGGTCATAGAAAATAATACAATTTGATTCGACTCAACACGCGTCGCGTTGCGTCGGGTCGCGTCGCGTGTTAATAATTTGTGGTTCCGCCTTTACTCGCACGGTGCAAGTAAGCAAGTCATGGGCCTTCATGCTACCTAAGCTGTAAGAGCCCTTACACACTGGCGATTTCTCAGCGAGTTACTCGCTGTGTAAGGGCCCTAAAATCATACTAAAAGACAGGTGCTTGCCTACTGCAGTAAATGTGTATGATCTGATCAGAGATATTTGTTCACTGGCTGTATGGACTTGTTTCCTTTGCCTATCCCGGCGTGGGTGGGAAGAAAGATAGAATGGATGAAGGAATCTAAAGAAGTAGATACAGTTCATAGAGTAGAGAAACTTTTTATAATATACTAGTAATTGTCAAAATATGAAAATAGGCACCAACAATTTGAATTGAATTGAAAATTTGATCATCAGAAAATGACCTATGAAGATTGCTCAAGTGTTCTCAAAGTGATATTATGTATAATAAACACAGGAGCTTTATTGGTCGAAATTTACACCCCCGCAATGGGCGTCACCCACTCCTTGCTTGGACCAACTGCTATATTCACAATATACTTGTTGATAGGAAGCCAAATGTTAGCATCATGTTTTGCCCACTATGGAACAGAGTTTTTCCAAATGTACTCGACATGGACTTGTATATGTGTGGAATTAGCTTTTTCTGTGGTAGCGTTTAAGGAGGTAAATATTCCGGAGGTGATGCAGCATGGCACTCACCACCTCATCCTCAATGGGGTGCTTCCGATTATGATGGCAATTTTCCTATTGGCTGACTTTGTGCTTATTTATTGGTCTTTTCAAGATGAGGGACCTCTTATAGGCAATTTTTCAAGTATCATTACAGCATACAGAATGAGATCAAGATCAAACACATCCAATGCGTCAGGCAAGAAATAAATACAACTCCAATTTTGTTATAAAGCCCATTGCACTGATCTATTTGAAGATAAATTTTATAACAGTGGAATGCCCCAAGATTTAAGTAAAATTCATCAACAAGATGGCACTGAGTACTAAATTGAATCAACAAATAATTGAAATAAAAGTCAATTCTTTCATTTACAAATATATTTCTTATACTAGCTAGGTCACTTTTATTAACTAGAGTAATGATTGGTTTGCTTGACTGACAACTTCAAATCCCCATTAATAATTTAGAGGAGTAGCCTAGACTATTTTGCATCTATCTGTTGCCTGCAACTTAGCATGCCAATGTTAACTGGGGATAACAACCTCTTAACAGAACAAACATTTTTAAGAATTGGCTATGTATGTTGTTCCGGAATTAACTACAATATTATAAATGCGAAAGTAAATCTCGTCTGTCTATTACCTTTTCACACTTAAACCTTTAAACCGTTTTTGTTGGAATTTGGTATACAGACATAGTTTCAGTCAGGACAGGATAGTTTTCATCCAAAATAGCACAACTCCATTCCATGCGGCGTATGGGTGACCACTCTTGTATTTGTTGTGGGCGCGAAAAGGTTAAGCCTCTTCTACAAGGTGTGCGAGCATTGCAAGAGGTTTGAACAGTGTATTCATGTCAATTCAATTCAATTTTTAAAAAGAAATAGCGCCATCGATACTGTCGATGATTCCACCAATGTCAAGGTTGAAGAAGACAGTGTCGTTATTTATTTAACTGTTGTTCGGTGGCTTTGATGTATGGTAGCGATTATTCAGGTCATAAAGAGTAAAAAATGTTATATAAAGCTAGGTTGAATTATAAATTTTTAAAATTCATTTTATATGGCCACGGTCAACATTATGTGAAGCATACATTATGCATTGCAATGCTCAAGCACACCTTGTGTAAAATCTACTAAGCATATTAGTATGAGGCACATTACTTCTTGCTTATAGGACAGTAACAACAAGAAATAGTTAATCCAACCAGTTAACACTTGCAACAGAAAACAAGTTGTAAGATCACAAAAATGACACTGAATTGATTGTAGAGTATTTTGTTGGAAATATAAAAACTGAAACCAAGTTAGATATACATTTTATAAATTCAGTTAACATTTTGATGACAAACACAGCTGAATAATAAAATTAACAACAAAACGCACTTTTTCACTTGAACTGAAATGATCACCACAATTTAAGAATACTCTGTTTGATAGCACAAATCCATTCATTAAAGTCTGACAAGTCTTTAAAATCTAGTTCAATTTATCACTATTTGTTCATAGGAGGTCCGTTCATTAATGGTGGTCGCATCTGACCCATAGGTCCCATAGGGCCCATTGGTCCCATGCCCATCATCATTGGTGGTCTCATACCCATCATAGGTGGCATTGGGCCGTGCGGTCCCATCATCATGTGGGGTGCCATCGGGCCTCCAGGACCCATGGCTTGAGGCGGCAGCATTCCCGGCGGACCACCTGGGGTCGGCACCGGCGGTCGCGGCCCTCCTGGACCCATAACAGAAGGATCCCAAGGAGGCGGGATCGCAGCACCCTTTCCACCGAACGGGTTCTGTGCAATCTTCCCAGCTTTGAACGCGGCTGTCGTTGCGTCTATGAGATGCTGAGCTTGCTCCTCCATCCATTTCTGGTAGTAGAACTTCACGTTGTCTTTATGCTTTCGGCCTGTACAGTGTGTTTTTCTCACGCTAGGTGAATCGTGAGTTAAGTATGTATCACAATAATCACAATAATATTTCGGCATTATTATAAGAGCTAGAAACTTCTGTACTAATTACTAATCCACGAATAAGTAAAGTAAAACTAACACGCTGAATGAATGAACGCTATTTTAATGACAGTTCATTATTAGTGTTGCCATGCCAAGTTTAGTGGTTGCCAATTAAATAGACCACGCCACAATTTTATAAAAAGGCTCGCATACTTCTCACATAATTTTATTATCGTTCTTCAAATCTCGTCAAGTTCTTGACAAATTCAATTAAATGCAGTTTTTAGGATAATTATGGCCCCATCTATGTTAAAAAGCACGGGAAATGTTTAGCGTTCCATCACGATGTTAAAGTATTGTGATAAAGAGTTTTAGCATAATTAAGAATAACCTCCTATACAAGACGTATATAGTAACGAGTAAATCTAAATTGTGTTCGTAAAACAAAAAGTGTACACTTAACACAACAACGATTCAAGTGTTTCGTTCAGAAATTATTTTGACATTGACAGCTTCAAGAAAGCTAGTTACGAGACTATACTATTCACATGCTGATGCTGAATCAGTACCTATCACACTACATTAAAGTTGATATTGCTACTATGACACTTACCACTTTGCTATACTTTTTACGAACTTCCATAGTATTAATAGTATTATTCAAAAAAATACTCATTGTAATATAACCAGTATTCCCTGTCAATAAAGTTAAATTTGATATGGAGTACTGTCAAGATATCACATCTTAAATGACGAAAATACGCTTTAACTCAAACGTGGAAAGTTGTAGGAGGAAAATACTACAATGAGTCACCATCCTCCAGTTTCCTGTATTCCAAACACGACCAAAATGTCGAAAGCTAAGAAAGTTATTGAAGAAGCGAGGGAAATTAACAATCCCGAGATAGATTTAGTGGATAAAGGGATTTCCAATTTAGAAGAGATACCTGCGCTGTGTAAGTACAGTTAAATCTCCTTTTATGGAACCAGTTCGGGCACTTTTGGTTTCATTTCGTCGTGTTATGTTGAAAGTTTGACGTATGGGTGTGTCGAATATAGCCCGCCTACTCTAACCTTTGCTATTTTTCTAAGAATGAATTTGTTTACATGCTTCACAGGACTACATTAACTTAAAAGACTTTTTCATCAGGTCAAATTGCAACTATTATAAATAATATACATTCTTAAAATGGAATGTATATACCACCAGCTATACCTACTAAAGAAAACTGATTGTCTAACTAATGAAATGACATCATAAAACCTGAACTTTGTGTTTTACTAATATTAAATGGAATAGTAAGCCCACACCCCCATAACAATAAATTGCAATACCTACCAAAGAGATTGGCAGGGTCATGGGTTTGAATCCCAAGCTTGCACCTGTTTTTCGGAATGTATGTGCGAAATTACATTTGAAATTTTATTTGTACTAAGGAAAACATTTTCGTGTGCGTTCTGGTCACATTCCAGTAAATAGTTTTTTGTATTTAATGAGAGTTATACAATCACCCTCGTGTGCTTACTGTAATAAAACTGAGGACCTTATTAATTTTCTGTTGGAATGTGACCATAATAAAGACATCCGTAAGAGGTATATGGATGGTATAAATTTGTATAATGGAGGTGTTAATGTGATCCTGGTTTCCCTTTGTCAGATGACGCAGTACTATTTTATAAATTTGTAAGACACGTCTTTGGCTCCAGAGCCTCGGACTCTGGGCAAGGCAGAGTTTGAAATAGGTACCTGTGGTTTCCCATGAGGCTGATTGGTGCACTCAAGCCTCGTTAAAATTTTAGATAAAAAAAAAAAAAAGGAAAACATGGTGAGGAAAGCTGCATACATCTGTGAAGCAATTTAATGGTGTGTGTGAAGTTCCCAATCTGCACTGGGCCACGTGGGAACCATAGCCCAAGCCCTCTCTTGCTAAGAGGAGGCCTGTGCTCAGCAGTGGGACGTATAGGTATAAGCTGGAGATGATGATGACCAAAGGAATTGCAGATGTGTTGCCAGACAGAGAGAGGGTTAAGATTGAATATCTTTGGCTGCAGAGTCTCGGACTCTGGGCAAGGCAGTGTTAGAATTAGGTACCTGTGGTTTCCCATGAGGTTGACATAGTCACCATTGGTGCATATACAGTTTGTCTATAAAGTCATGACATTAAAAAGTGGCAATACTGTAGTGTCATCCCTTTCTAATCTATAGGTACAAGAAAACGGGATGACTGTACAGTAGTGCCACTTTTACTAGTACTTTTTAATGCCAGGACTTTATGGACAAACCGTATCTTGTGTTACGTGCCAGTAATTTCTTATTAATAATTTATTTCCAGTTACCTTAGCAAACATCACCCGTCTATCTCTGAGCCACAACAAAATATCAACAGTGCCTGCGGCCCTGGCCAACTTGATGAACCTAGAGATCCTGAACCTTGCCAACAACCATGTTGAAGAGCTGCCTGTCAGTCTGTCCTCGCTCCCCAAGCTCCGAATCCTCAATGTGTCACTCAACAGGCTGTATACGCTGCCACGGGGCTTCGGAGCGTTCCCGGTGCTGGAAATATTGGACCTGACATATAATAATTTGAATGAGAAAACTCTGCCTGGAAATTTCTTTATGATGGGTTTGTATTTGTTTTGTAATGCTGTAGAAAAAGAATTATGGATTAGGAAACTATTTATGTTGGATGAAATCAACTTCGTAACCTCATATTTTTTATCCCTAAACAGATCTTTTGACTCCTAGTAATATGCCTATATTGAAATTTTCAAGATTGTCTAGGGATATTCTTGTAAAAAAATAATAATATGTAATTGTGTGTAGGGGTATTCCTGTAAAGAGTGTATGAAAAATACTGATGTGTTAATTTATATTTCAGAAAGTCTCAGGGCATTGTATCTGGGAGACAATGATTTTGAGTTGCTTCCGGCTGAGATTGGGAACTTGAAGAATCTGCAGATTGTGAGTATGGAATGGACTTCTAGGTTTTATGCTCCACACACTTGGGCAAGCACACAGGGCGCAGTCATGTGAAAGAATAAGATAGGAATATCTCTGTCTTACTCTAACATATGACTGCGTCCTGTGTGCTTGCTGAAGTTTGCCAAACATGGATCCGGCAGTAGATTTAAAATCTTTGAATCTTCTTATGCTTCTTAGCTTAGCTTTTAACGCCTTTTCCAATTTAAAAGCAGCTATACACGGGAGCAAAGAAACTTCCTACAAGTTCTATTGAAATAAATAAATTCATTTCATCTCAAATCTTTCTATGGGGAGTGACTTGGTTTCTAAGCTCCAGAGTGAGCTTTTTTTCGAGATTTGACCATGTTTCTGTCACTCTTTTGTATAGGCATAGATGATCAATATTATTGTGATATTGGCGTGGATTTCAAAACAACCAGCAGGCTTATTACGTAACTCGCTCGCAATCACCATCGTCTTTATTTTGACAGTTCATGTATCGGCTGACAATTGGTATCGGAATAAGCTAGCTGTCACATTCATACAAGAACTGTCAAAATGAACACGATGGCGATTGCGAGCGAGCTAGACAATAAGTTAACAGGTTTGCTGCGATATGCATCAATGATATTTCTTGATATTATATTGACCGTCTACATCATGCAATAGCGATTGAGAGTGTCTTATCTCGTCCATGTTGTGATATTGTGTGTGCAGCTGTCGATGCGCGAGAACGACCTGATCGAGGTGCCGCGCGAGCTCGGCGCGCTGCCGCGCCTGCGCGAGCTGCATCTACAGGGCAACCGGCTCGTCGTGCTGCCGCCAGAAATAGGTAGCTCATCTAACCTCATTCAGGCGCAGAGCCAGCCTTTAGGGGTGGACACTTGACTAAGATGGCCGAAATTCAGTCAAGAGCGCTAAGCTAAAGCCCTATTGACCGACAGCTTAAAGGTGATATCAGAGGGTTCATTTTTTGTTCATTTTCTTATTTCATTTTGCATCTTTCACTCAAAGTGAGACGTCTGAACGCAAAGTGAAAGAAAAGTGTCGAATGAATTCATTAGTGAATTGATCAAACAGTGTTGGGTATTTTCACTCGGCAGAATTCGAGTGAACCTTCTGATATCATCTTAAGTGTATTAATGTGTGTGTGTAGGGAGTATGGATTTGGCCAGCAACAAGTCGGTGCTGCGCCTGGAGGGCAACTTCTGGGTGCCGCCCATCGAGGACCAGCTCAAGCTGGGGCCCTCGCACGTGCTGGACTACCTCAAGTCGGAAACTTACAGAGTGTGAGTAGTGTTTTCACGTACATACATAAATCATATTTTTATCCCTTAAGGTACTGACGACAGACGTGCTCATTACTAGCGCGAAAGCATGTTTTTATTGATCAAGTGCTCGTTAGTAGCTTTTCTCTATCGTTTGCCCGAATTTCGTATGTCATAAATGTGTTGTTTGCCATAACTCTTTTTCCTAAACCTAACCTAACCTATAGACTTCTACAGGATTGCCATTACAATGCTCCTGAAAAAAATACAGTTTCAGAGAAAAAAAAGAGTTATGGCAAATGATCATTATGGCATATGAAATTCGGGCAAATAAAAGGCTCCGGTTAGTAGCACGTGTGTAACAACATAGCTAGTAACGAGCATGCTATCTCAGGCGCAGGAGGAAGGCGGCGTGCTCCGAGCGCGTCTGAACGCGTTTGCGTTTGCTTTAAGCATGCTTATTTATTGCTGGCGAACGTGAACAGTTGCAGAGCATGCTAATTTTAAGCATGCTTTTTTTTGAGCACGTCTGTCCGTACCTATGTCCGCGCCGCAGCATAAGCTAATTAAAAAACCATAGTACTAATGATTAACGTTATTTGCAGTCTGTACAGCCGCCACATGTCGGCCAAGCCGCCGCCGCCGCCGCAGACGCTCGACAAGTCCAAGAAGGCCAGCCGCGCGCGCTCCTAGAGACACTCGCGCCGCTCCCACCATGACAATCTCAGAACATTTAACCTTTACCGAGGACTATTTTAACCTTTTAGACGCTAGTGACACAAAAGTGCCACATACACAGCACGCCTCGTCGTTATCGGTAAACATCGCACACTTGACGAATGGCGTAGGCAATGGGGAGGAAGAGATAAAAAGATGTAGTGTAACTACGTTACTCGTCATGCACAGGTATCTCTCTCTTTGTCATGCCCGGCAAGAGACACACAGAAGATTTGAGCGAGACACTGTATCCAATTCCACATAACGGACAGGTGAAAATTTAAATTAGAAAATAATCACATAATAATATGACTTTTTGGTAACCTTTTAACCTGTTGCATTTGTACCTAGAAAAGGGAACTTAAATTTAAATACATTCGCAGAAGGCAAGTTGTTAAATATACGACTAGATAGCGTATTGCTCGTGGTCCCACTGTTATAAAAATCCTCATTAGAGATGATAAAATTAGGTTAGGTTCGATAGGTGTCATCAGATAAAGCAGGTTCCCAAAGGACATAACAAATAGAGATAGGAATCCCGCTAGTGGGGTTCCGTCGAATGGTGGAGTTGTAATTCGACATTTTTATAACAGTGGGACCACAAGCCCGTAATGTGCTAGATTCACAGTAGATATCGGGTTCAATTCCAGGTTAAAAGGTTAAATATTGTGCCATAACAAGATATTTTTAAAATAACAATGTAAAAGATCTGTTTTTAAATAATATTTTGTATTGTTAAACAACTAATTGTTTATTAAACACTGCCCCAGAAGTGAATTACCTATTTACTGAAAGTATTAACTTATTTTAATATACCTAGTTGCTTTAAGTGTGTTGTATTTTAACTACTAAATATATTAAATAGAAAATGTTAAAGAAAGGAAAACTCTGACATTAATTGAATAAATATAACTTTATTCATGTTAAGTTAAACATTCAAGTCTTATAATAAATTAAAACATGTCACACAAAATAGATAATTAAATTAATAATAATGAAGATCAATCAACACACCAAGACATATTTTTATACGAAAATTATTTTTAAATGAAATGGTGCTAGCCTATAAAAATATGAATAGGAAACAATGAGAAGCTTTTTTAAATAAAATTGTTACTAACTAAAGAAAATGGTTTTATTACAATAACTTGGACAACATTTGTGGGTAAAATGCTTATTTCTTATTATAATACAGCACGTCTAGCACGAGTCGCGTCGCGCGCGAGATAGATGATTACTGGTCTCGTGCTAGCCGGGTTGAACTACCTAATCAGTCCCATCACTTGTTCAAACTTCAGCCACGAAGTACGCTACTCACTCAAGGATATTAGAAACCCTAGATTCACTACGAGCGCTCAAAACTCGTCCCGACCAGAGAGTGATTAGAGTCTGTCATTAAGCAGGCTCTGGCCCTATGGAGCTGTCAAAATGATTTACGACGTGCAGTCAGTTTAAATTTTAATAATGTCGTATATTCCGGACACGTGCATTTGAAATAAAACTTTAATGTTCGTGTTATACAGTCGTATTTCGAATATTTTAAAATGTGGTTGAAATATCATTTGGCATTTGCGACTCATATTTTTGGAATGTACTTTTAGGACAAGTTTTGGCAGTGATTTTATACGTGGCGGTACATCTAGAGTTTATAATATCATTGTAGTTATTCACTTGCAAAAAGCTTAGTAAGAATTTTAACCTTATATGGAGGTTCGCTTGGCGACAATATCCGTTCGGCGCACTTCAGCAAATCACACACTATCTAACGACATACATAAACCACGTCTTTATCCCTTACGGGGCAGACAGAGCCTAGGGTAACAATCCCTAAAGGTCACGTTTAGCATGATTGCGCTTTTGCACTATCTAACTATTATCTATAAATAGTCATACCACGCGGGAAAACAACTCTTAACCCCTTATTCATAAACGCTAGTTTAGCTGTCACTATGACATTTACCTTTGCCAGATACACAAAACAGTCTGCTTTATGAATAAGAGGGTTAGCGATTAAAAGGAATAATTAAAACATTCGAAACACATTTCTTATACGAATATAGCAACAAAACTATTTTCTCGAATCTACAACTTACAATTGACAACATTTCATTTTTATAACACCTGAAAATAAATATATGGTTCGAAAGCATTTTGCCTCTTGATCACTGCAATATGATTATATAATTTTAATATTGCTTATTATAGAAAATAAAAAATAATTAAAAACATGTCCTAATTTTACCAATACTACCACAGGATAGGTGAAACGCCTTTGCTTTTTTCACGAGAAAAAATAAGCGATCATAATTTTGTATTTTTGACAACTTCAAAGTACAAGGGGGGCAACTATGAAATTCTATTTTCGAAGTTCGTTGCATACCTTCTCTCTCACTTTCAAGATAATGACTATTAGTATGAGCGGAGCAGCACGAAGCGAACCTCGAAAATCGAATATTGGAGAATAGGGCCTGACATTGACAATTTGAAATTGACGTCAGTTTTTTTTCTATAGAGAAAAGACAAAAGGATAAGTGTCTAGTCTGCGATAGTATCGGAGTTACGCCCTTTTAGAATAAGCAAAAATTAATAAATTAATAATAATTTAAATACAAGCCCTAGCGAAAAAATTAAATTCATCTTTTCAAACAAAATATAGAGAACCATTAAAATTATAGGCTCAGAAATATGAAATGTTGTCAATTTTACGAGCGTAAACTGGCAACATTGGCCCAACCAACCAATCAGTGGTTGGGATATCATCAATGTTGCTAGTGTAGACTCGTAAAATTGCAGCTTGAAGCTTCAAGAAACGGGTAACTGACTAGGATAACAATATTAGTTATCACATACCTAAATAATACAATATTATAAAGCTAAAAGGCACAAGAAATATGACAGGCAATGACTTGGTCACGGGAAACGTTTATTGTGCGTGGCGCATTTGTGTGACAGTTTTGTTTTAGTGTGAGTAGGGAGGAACTAGTGTCCGGCTTAAGTTTCGTTTTCGGCTGGTTTCGGCCTAAAAATCATGTTCGGCCAAAACCAGCCGAACCTTTCGGCCGCGCTGAAACTTACAATATTTACTTTTTAGGGTAGTTTAATTGAAATGACGATTCTATGATTCCGAGAAAAGGGAAATAAAGAACCTTTTAATATTGGACCAGCGAGAAGTTTAATCATTCATAATATCTGGAAAAAACGGCCCACTGACATTTTATTCAACGTTTTAATCACATATATAAAAGATTCGGTTTTGGCCTAAACTACAATCAAAACCGAACTTTCGGTTCTAGTAGGTAACAAATTTTGTCAATATTGTAGTCTATGTATGAGAAGCTGTAAGTGGGTAGGCTTATTTTTACATTAAGAGATGTGGGTAGTTATATATTTCTTCTTTTAATACACCACCGTACCGAGTGCACGTCTTTTTGGCTCCGCTGAAACTCCTGAACCCCTTGTAAGCGAGGGTTGAAGAGCATACATAATAGATAGTAGACGTGTGCTGTCTGCCTCGTCCCCGCGGATAGCAGAAACAATGCGGTGCAAATATAAACGTCACTCCTGTCATAAATGCTGTGCTAAAAGGCAGCTCGTGAATTAACAATAACACAACAATTCAACCTCATACAATCAAGTTTTTTAAGCCCCAAAATTATCAACGGTACTCATATTTGGGTATTAAGAGATTTACCCCCTTTATCATAAACGCTATGTAGGATTCTGCTAACTTAGCAATCGTTTGTCCTTATCCGTTACTTTGACATTTACCTTTCACTTGCACGGACCATGGTTAACGACTTAACCCAGTGTTAGATGCTAACCTGGGGCTAAGTAGTGTCAAAATGTATAGAACTGTTAAACCTAACCCCGAGTTAAGGTGATATCAGACAGTTCACTCGAGTGAATGCTGCCGAATGAAAATATCTAACACCGTTTGATCAATTCACTAATGAATTCATTCGGCACTTTTCTTTCACTTGGCTTTCAGACGTGTCACTTTGAGTGAAAGATGCAAAATGAAACAAGAAAATGAACAAAAAATGAACTGTCTGATATCACCTAGCGATTTAATTTTTTTAATCTGGACTGTGCAAGTGGGTGTAAGGAGGCAGTGATATCTGAAGGTTCATTTTTATTCATTTTCTTATTTCATTTTGCATTTTTCACTCAAAAGTGACACGTCTGAACGCAAAGTGAAAGAAAAGTGCCGAATGTATGAAAGAAAAGTGAAGCATTCACTCGAGTGAACCGTCTGATGTCAGCTGTAGAGTGTCTATAATGCGTCAACCTTCAAACGTCATCGTCAGTAAGCTCGTCGTCATCGTCGGAGAAGTCGAGTTGGCCGGCGAGGACGGTGGAGCTGGCGGCGGGCTTGCGCGGCGCCGCGCTGAACGCGTACGCCTCGTAGCCGAGCACTTCTTCGTCGCTGAGGTGCGACTCGCCTTCTACAAACGACGCGAACCTGGCATGGGAGAGACTGGCATCAACCCATGAGAAACCACAACCGTTGTACGTTACAAATGTTACAATCACTGTTCAGAATAGTTTAATAAATAAATAAATAGTACATAAAGGTGATATCAAACGATTAATTTTTTGTTCATTTTCTTATTTTATTTTGCATCTTTCACTCAAAGTAACACGTCTGGGCCCCGATTTTTGAAAGCACATCACTCGAAAGTGGTATAAATAAATCTGTTTATATCTTCAAAACTACGGCTCTAATCAAATTTTTGATTAGTTCACAAGATTAATGAGATAAGTATCTTCTAAGCTACTCGTATTTTAAATTCAGCACAATTTTTCACCACTTTCGAGTGGTATGTGCTTTCAAAAATCGGCCCCTGAACGCCAAGTGAAAGAAAAGTGCCGAATGAATTCATTAGTGAATTGATCAAACGGTGCTATATTTTTATTCGGCAGCATCACTTGAAAGAACATTCATCGAGTGAACCGTTTGATATCACCTTTACACTCGTCGTTTTGATAACAATGTATATGTCTCTTTCGCACCGTCAAACCTCTCAAACGCTTGAGAACAAAAGAGACCGACAGGTTTTCAGCGCGTGACGTCGTGTCATTACTTCTCGCGATCGTATGCAATTGACAATAAACTTGGCCACGGAATAAGGTGTTAATTTGAACGAATATGTTAATGTTATCTGTATAAGTTGATGTGTTGACACACAACACATAGACAACTCCGCTCGGACATTTCTTGAGGAACTTTAGTTTGCGATTGGGAGTCTAAGGTATCTTCATTCTTACCTGTCTTTCTTTATTTCATCGTAAATAGAGGAACTGGAGATAAAATATCAGCAGAATTATCTACAAAATATTGCCTCAGGTTTATTTGAAAACATAATACACCTTATTGTTTACAAAAAATTGCACATTGATGTTAGAATTTTGTTTACCAAATAGGACAGTTAAGAATGGAAATACCGTAGTTGTTTATATTGAAGTCAATGATGGATTTAGACAGCACCAACCTCTTGGAGTCGTTGAGCTTGAGCATGATCCGCCACTGCGCGCAGTCGGGGCTGGCGCAGTGCTTCCTCAGGTTCTCCAGGGCCTGCTTCGTCTCTCGCGCACCTTCCTCGTAGTACTCTTCGTTCGTCAACAGCCTCGGTTTGGGCGGGAACTTACGACGCCTGAAAATTTACATTTTAAGGAAAGAAAAATCTAAACAACACTGAAAATTAGAACATAGAAAAAAAAAAACCGAAAAGTAAAGCTATGGCCGGGAATCGAACCCGGATCCTCGTCTTTCCTTGACGCGTGCTATACCCCTACCTCCTACACCACCCTTAGCAGGTGGGTAAGCCTTCGAATTTTTCTATCTGTTACCAACTGTCACGTGACCTTCTTACTATACGAATATTTGTCGCCAAGCGTCAAGAAACAAAAAAAAACAAAAAAAGAAAAGTAAGTAGTAAAATTCTAGATTCATTTGAAGGTTATTATTATTATTATTATTATTATTATTATTTAAAATAAAACACTAGCAGCTCTTTGAGCTGATGCGTGTATATCACTGCACTTGTGTTCTTTGAGTTTTTAAATGAATGTGTAGTCTATTTTTAAAACTGTTCACTGACGGTCCACTTATCACAAGTTCGGGGAGTGCATTATGAAAAGAAAATGTGTGTGTGTGTGTGTGTGTGTGTGTGTGTGTGTGTGTGTGTGTGTGTGTGTGTGTGTGTGTGTGTGTGTGTGTGTGTGTGTGTGTGTGTGTGTGCAGTACCAGTAGCCCTGCGCAGCGTTGAGTACGGACTGCGGGAAGTACTTGGCGAGCAGCGCGGCCAGCACCACGCCCGCGCTGGCCTCCTGGTACGAGCTGCTGAAGAATATCATCAGCACACCCACGCCCTGCAACATTATGTAACGACTCAGCCAAGGACCGGAACAGGTTACCATTAAAGGGGTATTGGATAGGGTATTTCATAGAATTGATTTCACAAACCCTATCAATTTGGTAAGCATATCATCGGGTTACCCGAAAGAAAGTCTGACCGTAATAACATAGTTAATTCCATAAGCGATTACCAAAACTAAAAACCCGGTAACCGTATTAGAAAACGGTTATAATATGACCATAATAAAAAACGGGTAACCAAAGGTTAACCTTATTCAAACCGGTTTCCGTAATGATAGGCTTAGCACAACGATAAGCTTACCATATCATAGGGTTACCCTATGAAAAGGCTTAAGCAAATGAAGGGGATTTCCGGTCCTTAGACTCAGCTCACGTATGCATGTACACAAGTATGTATGTCTGGCATAGATATATAATAATATATTACTTCGTAAAGATAGGCCCAACGCTCACGAGTAATTTGTCCAATGCGGTGGTCCTAAAAGACCACCGTGCCTTAGTCTGTGGCAGGACGCCGTATCGTTCAGCTGTCAGTGTGTCAGAGAAAATGCCTAATGGCGCAGTAAGCGAATTGTTCGGACAGGCGTATCTTGATTTTTGATATCATTGATGTGTGGACCAACCTGCAGCGTCCACATGACCAAATTCCTGCTCCGCCTGTCCCGGGGCGGGCCGACCCGGTAGCACACCACGAAGCTCCCGAAGCCGGTCGCCAGCGCGTACCAGAACACGTACGCCTGGTAGGAGAGCACTATCGCCCGGATGTTCTCCCATATCTGCTGGAGTATGTACACCCCCACGGTCCAGCCGCCGATCAGCACGCCGTATGTCAGGGTTTTCTGGAATCATTGGAAATTAAAGGCATCGTGGGGAGAGGCCACAATAAGAAATAATAACAGAGTAGAACGGAATCTCTTTTGACCGCGTCCAAAACGCCGCCTACCTACTTCCCCCTTCACGTCGTTACACCCCTCTGTCGTCAAGGCGTGTTGCCAGGGTTGCTTACCTGTTAAATACGACTTACGTCTAAAGATAATATCGCTAAAATATTAGTTTTTATTTAGGTACTTTGAAATCATTATTTTATTCTAGTTTTACAAAACATGAGATTTAAAAATCATTACATGCGTTTCAAAGATGAAGTTACGGAACGCGCAAACAGCCAAACGCGCGTGCGGCGACGCCGGCCGTGACCGTGACAGCCTGACCGAGTAGCCGCTTAGCGGGTACTCTAATATCGTGACCTTGAATCCGGCCGGAGCGGGAGTTTCCGTTCTACTATGTTCTTATTTATTCTTATGGTAGATAGAGGCCACAATAGAGAGATCTCTCTCCAGACAGACGGTACGTCTGGGGACCAAAGTCCGCATCCGCGTTAAGAAACTTCGTTGGCGCGATGTAGAACAACTTAAGCCAAGAAGTAATGTATGAGAAACCGTTTGAAATGTGTGTCTGTTGTGTTCTTCGTTTTTAGTGTATCAATGGTGTCCAATGCAATAATTAATCGTGATGGACTTTTATTCTCTTAACACCCGGCCTTACGCTCTTAACCGGACGCTGGTTTTATTAGGAATTATACATATACATACATACATACCGTCACGCCTCTTTCCCACAGGGGTAGGCAGAGACTACATTGTTCCACTTGCTACGATCCTGACATACCTCTTTCGTTTCATCCACATTCATCAATCTCTTCATACATGCTCGTCGGTTTCGGGTACTCTTGACCTGGCCTTTTTCCAAAACGTCCCCAATTTGATCACGGAACGCCCGTTTAGGCCTTCCCCTCCTAACGCACCCATTCACACAAATGACGAATGAATGAATGATGAATTATATGACGTCACCACACAGAACTAATAATAAAGAGGATAGAAATGCTTTAGTTCCTATTTCCAACCGGAACCGCTGTCGCCGTTTTATCCCCTCTACTTGCTATTAATGCACACACGCAAAAGACCGGAACCGTACTACGCAATTACGCACACAATTACTCGTAAATTTGCTCACAAACAATTATGAACTTTACGTATTAAAGACAGAGCGATGAATAACACTCGCCTTAAGTCATACTCACACTTACACATCGTCGCTCTTCATTGGCTATTTCAACGTTATGTATGTGCTGTGCAAAAGCTACATCGCTAGGCCTTGAATTTATCGACTATGATATCGATTGTTTTTATTTTTCAGTAAGTAAACTTAACAGGACATTTTTGGTTAAATAAATGCTAGCGAATTACGTAAATTTGACCTGTCTGAATGTGACATGTATGTATAATGTTTGTTTGTGGAAGTGTAAGATGTAAGATGGCAAAATGTTTAAAGATGAATGAAGAATGAAAGAAGTATACATAATGTCTCTTTGTCAATGTATAAGGCGCAGGCAACCTAGCGAAAAAAAATATATTTACCTAGCAGATATGTGACATCGCCTTTTTTTAACCGACTTAAAAAAATAGATTTATTAATTTGACCCTCATGCATGTAATATTGTTTAAACGTTGTTTAAACCTGGATGACCTTCTTTTTTAGTACGTTTTCTAAAAATGAAACCTAGCTAGATCGTTTTATAGCCCCCGAAACCCCCCTGCATACCAAATTTCATGAATAGCATTCGAGCCGATTCAGAGATTCAGATTATATATATATACATAATTATATCTATCGACGTTGGAAAACAATAAGGGCCAGAGTTAAAAAACAGAAGAAAAACGGAAAAATAATCATAAAATTGTAACGGCATATCGTATAGACGTAATTTTTAGACCATAATATCTGTAATATAAAAATGGCTATTTAATCGTCTACAGAACTTGAATTTCCTATTAACAGAAACAGAGTTATTAGATTTATATTGGTTATTATTTTAGACAAACAAATATTAAATAAAAAAAAAATACTTACTAGATCTCGTTCAAATCAATTTTGGGTGGAAGTTTGCATGGTAATGTACATTATATATATTTTTTTGTTTCATCATTCTCTTATTTTAGAAGTTACAGGAGGGGGGGGACACACATTTTATTCATTCTCGCGCATGTTTGAATCGATTTTCGAGTGAGAACGGTTCCAGTGGTAACGACAGTGCACGCAGTCGACGCGCAAGAATGAGGGTAGACAGAGCTCGGTCTACCCAACAATAACATCCACCCGCAATTTCTTCAGTTTACCCGTGATCATGATGCATGCAACTGCGTCGAAATATCATAATATTTCGAATGAACTTAACCGTGAATCATTAAAAACTCTTATTGAATGTTTTTTACTTCTTATTAAGTGCCTAAATGTCAAGTTGCATAGTTTTATCTTTGACACTGAAGAACTTAAATAAAATCTTTCATGGATTTGTATGATTATAAACTAGGATGTCGATAAAAACTTTGTTAAAGTCAACGGACATCACTAGCTCGGGACTCGTAATAACCAGTTTTCATGTCCGTACCATGAACTTTTGTGCGAGAGAGAAGTGTTATCAAAAGTTACATTACATTGCTGCGTGTACTTCAAATCGCTCTTCGTTTTTATGGGCATGAGCAGCAATGGTACGTGAAGTTTTTGGTAAGTACGAGTAAACCAATATTTCATAGTGAAAGATTTTCTCAATGTGTTTTATAATATAAAACAGCATTATTACATTTAAATAATACATACCTATGAAATGTGATCCCCTTATTAGTGTAATTACACAGTTTGGATGAGTTCCCGCAATTGCAAACGCTGCAAAACACCATTTTTAAGTACTTAATGTCACACCGACGTTTCGAATAGCACTGAGCCACAAGTCGCGCGCTTGTGTCCTACGAGACACAAGCGCGGCGCCAAGGTCACGCGACTAAGGCACTTCTATCCTCTTTATTATTAGTTCTGTGCGTCACCAAATGGTTGACTGTGATTTTATAGCCTCACCCTGGGCAGCAGCTTGCTGATATAATAGACCAGCAGCATGAAGGAGGCGGAGACGCCGAGCAGCACCCCGCACAGGTAGAAGAACACGGGGTTGCTGCTGAGCGCGCGCGACGCGCACACCGTGCCCAGCCCCGCCAGCATCAGCAGCACGCGCCAGATGTCCACTCCTGGGACGGGGCCCAAGTTAATGTTATCCGTATTACAATGTAACACACTGATGCTGCTACCATTACTAATCTAACATGCAAATATTATTTGTATGGATAGGTTCCTATTCATTTTTTTAACTAGGTCTTAAATTATAAAGAATTTTTTTTATTGTTAACAACACTTGAAACACTTAAAAGTGTTTGTGTGGTGTTAGGGATAATTAAGTTTGTGGGATTTCTGTGTTTTGTTTGGCAGTAGTGGAGGGAGGGCTTGCATGCAAAACATATATATTTCGCACAAGCTTAGTTATCTTGCACGTAAGTAGCGGAGTAGCAAGGTAAATATTTAGTGTTCATTGAAATGGACCTCCGCAAAGTAACGCCTGATTCAATAGAATAATTAAAGAAAAAATTGGTTGCCTGTAAAGTCGGTATACGGGCGAAAGTTTTACGTGACAACGACTTTGAGTGGTAAAATAATTTTAATGTGAATATTCATTCGTATAGTAGGAAGAAGGACGTGTAAACTTGTATGCAGGCGCCTAAGCGAAATAGAAGCGCAAGACATGAACCGGTGTGTATGCCTATCTCTCTCACTCTCTCTCTCTCGCTCTGTCTCTCTCGCTCTTAGGCGGGCTAACTGTGCTCGAGTGGAAGGGACGCGTGCCTTTCACTTTTTATGTCTGTCTCTCTCGCTCTTAGGCGAGCTAACCATGCCCGCGTGCCTCTCACTCGCTCTCATTGTGAGCGCATAACGTGAGCGGAGCGTAACGCAGTTTCTTGAAGTGTCACCCGGCAAACCAATTTATAAGACGTTGTCACGTCAAAAAAATTGTGACTGAAAACCGTAAATTCAAAATTAAAACTGATCATCATATCAGCCGAAAGACGTACACTGCTGAACATAGGTCTCCCCCCGCGGCTCTCAACTTGGACCGGTTCTGTGCCTTACGCATCCATCGCGATCCCGCGATCCTGATCAGTAGGCTTATGGTCTAACTCGCTCGCGATCGCCATCGTGTTCGTTTTGCCAGTTCATGCATGAATGTGACAGCTAGCTGATTCCGATGCCAATTGTCAGCCCATACAAGAACTGTCAAAATGAACACGATGGCGATTGCGAGCGAGTTAGACAATAAGCCTACAGGTTGACACTCCATCTTGTTGGAGGCCTACCGACAGCTCCGTCAGCTCGGTGTTGGCGGCTATTAAAACTGATACCTAAGTCAGTTCAGATGACTGATGCTAAGTTCTTTAATATTATTATTTTCCCTTTTTGGTTATCATCTTTATAATGTCACAATTACGGGTCATAGGTGGGTGTACCATTTTGATATTTAACTCAAAAGTAAATTATGAACATTACAGATATTTATAAGTAACATTTTCTGGAGCCATCTTTGACCCTTTATAATTGGGTTGCTTAAGCTTTAATAGGAGTAGTAGAATTACTTGCAAAACTAGTAAATAGAAATACAGTGCAACCAACAAGTTACTTACTTATTATCTGCAGCTCAATGCTGTGCCGATGCTTGGTGCTGACTGCCATGCAGGTGGTGTTGAACAGGTCTATGGACACGGTTCTGTATGTGCGTTTGTGGAACGGGCTCACCACGGACCAGCCGTAGCTATCCTCCGTGTACTCCTTATGCACCTCCTCTGGCGTCCCGCCCATGTATTGGCTGAACTCATCATTCTTTATTCTGATGTGGAACTGAATAAAGAACAGAAAACTTACTAGACTAAACATTTTATAAGCTACTAATTTAAGTGAACTACTCTAATTTCTGAGTAATTAAGCAATTTATTTTAATTTATTTTTTGTTTTATTTGTCTCATTGCCTGTCTGTAATCAGATGTTTTAAGTGTAATTTGATCCACCCCTGGTTTAATTGCCATATCATACAGGTGGCGGCACGTAAGTCTAACGTGGAGTACGCCCGCCCGCGTCGCCTGCACTCCCCTGCGATACCTTATTTTCGACTCTCTCTCTCTCCAGCCTATATACGTCCCACTGCTGGGCACAGGCCTCCTCTCAGAATGAGAGGGCTTGGGCTATACCTAGTTCCCACGCGGGCCCAGTGCGGATTGGGAACTTCACACACACCATTGAATTGCTTCGCAGTTGTGTGCAGGTTTCCTCACGATGTTTTCCTTCACCGAAAAGCTCATGGTAAATTTCAAATGAGATATCGCACATAAATTCCGAAAAACTCAGAGGTGCGAGCCCGGGATTCGAACCCACGACCCTCTGCTTGAGAGGCCATAGGTGAAACCACTAGGCTACCATGGATTTTCGACTACTGCGCATCAACAGTCATCGCTAGACTTACTTGCCGGCACTTGTACCATATGTTTGTTTTACCTTTACTGATACCAGACTACTCCACATCATGTTTACTGCCACATAATCCCTGTAAAGTCAATTCCTCAGACTTATTACCAGTGTTGCCAATGCAAATTTTTAGGTGGCCGTGTACATAACATAAAAAAGCCATGTTTGTATGGAAAAAGACCTTAAAAAAAGAAACACTGGCATTCGGATATGCAGGGCTACTCCGATTTTCGACAATAATATAGTCCCGTTTCTCTCGATCTCCTATCCAGCAATATTTGGATGAGCGGGACGGCACTATACCGTAAATTTGCAAAAAGCCGTACAATCTGCAACTGCCCCAGGGTTGCAGCCGTAGGCCGTGGCTTTTGTAATTTTTTGGACTGAAAGCCATAGAACACGGTAATTGCCGTAGCATTGGCAACACTGCTTATTACAGTTACTATTTGTTATTTAAGCAAAAAGTACCCTACTCACCCTAGCAGTCTGCCACAGAGCTAGAATGTTTTTGGATGTCCCCCGATAGCAGTAAATGTCAATATTCTGCTTTAAGGATGAAATATCTCGGTCTATAGTCTGTGGTCCACTCAGCCAGTGCACTGCGAAAAAACATTGCAGTGATAGTTAGATCGATTACAGTTGCAATTAGAAACAAATAGTTTAATAACAAGGAAAAAAAAGGAAGGAAGGTTTAAAAAAAAAAAAAAAAAAACAAGGATGGATGTAATGTTTATATTATGAAACCAACAACAATCATTGAATATTAAACACAAATTAACAGCTGATTCATTATTTTTAATTATCTCCAATGAACAATACACTTGCCTTCACTATTGCAAAGATCAAGTACTAAATAAATAAGTAGCAGAGTAAGAGTATCAGCGCTTATATTTTTAAAATTCAAAATTCAAGGTTCCTAAGATGCTGTTCAGCTCACACTAATATTCATAAGTATAAGAGTGAAATGAAGGTTTGATTAGAATTGAATAGAATAACTTTTATTGTTTAACATTGATTGTTGTTTTGATTGGCTTGCTTTTGTATTAAAGTACTATACTAGCCAGTATTATAGTCAACTAAATCAAGTTTAATAGGTAATTATTGAACAATCTAAGTAACTTTTGACCAACCCCTTCCTTTGACTTGACACCCCAAACTCAATAATTTTCTCTCAATATCTACTGATTTAAAATATATTAACATTCTTACCATCATACGATAAAGTGTTGGCTAGCGCTAAGTTAGCGCCAAAGAACAACAAAACCGGAAAGCACTTTAGTACCTCCATTATTTACGCGACAACAACTATAACATACTCAGAACACGTTATTATAACTTATAGCTTAAATATGCTGTTATTATTAACAAAGGTAGCAAACGCTAACTTGTTTAGTTAGAATAAAATTCAATTCACTGCTTGAGAGCCGACGCTTGTTCCTTGCAAATTGCAAATTATTATTTGTCCTTCCTTGCATCTGCATGGATTGGCTTGGCTGTTTCTGTTTGAGATTAGCTTGACATTGACATTTGACTTTTATATGACGTGCATCACAAGCCGTTTTGGTTTCGTCCGGAAACCATCCCGTTCTTTTGACGTGACAACGTCTTATAAATTGGTTTGCCGGGTGACACTTCAAGAAACTGCGTTACGCTCCGCTCACGTTATGCGCTCACAATGAGAGCGAGTGAGAGGCACGCGGGCATGGTTAGCCCGCCTAAGAGCGAGAGAGACAGACATAAAAAGTGAAAGGCACGCGTCCCTTCCACTCGAGCACAGTTAGCCCGCCTAAGAGCGAGAGAGACAGAGCGAGAGAGAGAGAGTGAGAGAGATAGGCATACACACCGGTTCATGTCTTGCGCTTCTATTTCGCTTAGGCGCCTGCATACAAGTTTACACGTCCTTCTTCCTACTATACGAATGAATATTCACATTAAAATTATTTTACCACTCAAAGTCGTTGTCACGTAAAACTTTCGCCCGTATACCGACTTTACAGGCAACCAATTTTTTTTTTATCCACACAAGCTTTTGACCGCGACTTCACTCATGTTCTCAGCTCTTCTACTTAAATATTCTTTTCTTGTTATTGGTTCGCAGACAATGAGGCCACATGCACAAATGTTAGTTTTCCTGTCTTATCCCAGATATTTGAAGAAGTTCTGGACAAACGTTTTTGGTAAGCTAAAAATATCCTCCCACATATGACTTTGTCGGGAACTTGACACTCTATGAGTGAAATATATATATGTGTCACACTTTATTGCTTGTGGCATAAAGTTGTATAGATGTTTTTGACATCTTGATAACGTTTCATTTTAATGGCAACACATTGATACTTTTTTTTTAATTGAAGAAGAGATTTTTTGTTGTCTGTAAAAAAAACTTCGAACTAAGGATGTCAATTTTTTCCAAAAAAGATCGATTCTCGAATCGATTCAAGTCATTAGCTAAAAAATCGAGGCCAAAAAGATCGATTCTCAGAAAATCGATCTTCGATTGTCTCCATCTCCATATCTCCAACAAGTTAGAGAATGTTTGCTTCGATTCTTCATGGATGTATTTAAAAAAATGCACGCTCACAATTAGACGACGTTTTTCTCCATTTTATTCAATCACGATGACAAAGGGAATAGAGCCCATGTAGTTAAAATGAACAAACGAACGAAGTGATCAAACAAAAACTAATTTTCTATACTATTAAACACAGACCACCTACCCCAGAGACATGCCATCTTTACGAATTTCTAAGCAAACACTTCTGCCGACGTTGGCGGAATGCGACGTAAGCGGGCGGCAGGGGTGACGTCACGGAAGAGATGAGGGCATGTCGATATTGTATATCGATAAGTTACTGGCCGGTTAGATTTTGGGAGCAATGTGCGCTGGTGAAGTGATAACTTGGGAGGGTAAACCGCTTTGTTCAAACAACTCCACCAGTGACGTGACAAACAACTATCCAACCGCGACTATTTTCAAACACAATTTACTAGGAACGTAACATATCTTCACTCTGTTAATTATCATTGGTCTTATTATCATAGTTGATTCACGTCGCTTAACACGAGTGAAAAAAATTACATGACAACCTGTTCCGAAGTATCAGTGTCAAAAGCTATTAAATAGACAAATTGACGAACGAAATCATTTTAATAACTTCATACTGTCTAGTAATAAGTTTTACGTGAATTAAATCAATCACTTAATGAAATGATTGTAAAAGTAATTAGTAAACAAGATTTTGATATAACTTGAAAGACAATCAAATTGAATGAATGAATAATATCGATACGGTTTGGTCGCATCTCTACTTACGCATGACGTTGAAATGCAAGAAAGAGATGTAATGCGACGCAAAGCGTGCTAAACAAGGACAATCATAGACTTGGTACTTATTAGCGACCAGTGTTATTAGACCTCCGTGATTTTTTGTTATTAAGGTATTATATTATTATACTTTGAACTTACCGATGAAACGTAATAATAATATTATCCTTCTTGTAATTATTTTTGCGACAGTCGCTTTCACACCACCTTACAGTGCAAACTGGCATTTTTTTGTATTTTACTATTGTAGTTTTTAGGTCACAGTAACAAGCTGCTTACGGGTCTGTTTCCTGGTCACTACTGAATGAGCGCGCGTTTGCGTTCGAAGTTATAGGCGCAATTGCGCAAATAGGATCCAGAAAATGCCGCCCTGTATTACAAGTCTAATGGGGTAGGTGGTCTGTGCTATTAAAGGAAGGTGGAGGATGGGTGAAGGCGATTTTCGGGGTTGAATTTCTTAAAACAAACGATTCTCCGACTAATCGATCTCAGATCGCCAATATCGCCATAAAATATATTTGTTCGCCGCAGCGGTGCCAGCTTAGGCGACTTATCGCCTTTTAGTTTAGGCTACCTTAGGGGGTCAAATGGCGACCAAAAAATCCGATCGGCTACCAGTAGCCATTTAGGCTACCTAGGAAAAAATTTACGGGCGATTTAGGCTATCTCAAGATTACCCAAATTTATGGAATCATTCCTTAATAATTCAAAAATGCTGATGCTGATACAAGATGATTTGTAAAAAAGTAAGAAATAATAAAGTGTTCCCGCTCCCATTATTATTCCTTTACAAAATCATATAACCTCATGTATGCTTAGTTAAATTCTCGGTCACAAAACACGTCTCGAATGCGTTAAAGTATCAAATACTATGAGAACAGTTTGTTGCTGTTTCGATCCGCAAGTGGCCCTGCCAACTATTCCATATTAGGTGAACGTGTCCGAGACGTTCTTATATGCGAAAACCTACAATAGAGGCTCTGCAGAAGCTCACCATAACCATGGTCTAAGACGATAAGAAGTATTTTTACTATACTATGACCATCATTAAATGGTATCTACTATTACCTACTATATCACTAGAGTCTGTCTAACCATAACCAAAGCTGAACCCACTAGTTATTTGATTGGCAACATTTTGTCTTTAAGTGTGTCTATCTGAGGTGTCATGTTGTATGTCAAATTGTCATTTCTCTAAGAAAATTGCAGCTGTGTGAGTGATCCTGTTACCCGGTCATGATTTTTTGAAATTGACACTTGCCATTTGGTGTCCTTGGTGACAGCACGTGTGTGTTTAGACCTACGAAATTTTGTGGCTAAGACCTATTTCATTTGTGTTTTTGTTGTGCACCAGCTGTAGTAGCGGCCATCAGTAAGTGTGTTAACCGTTTGACGTACGCTGATAATCTTGCAATGTCTCATATCCCTCCAAAACCCCCGGACATAACCTCCAACACGGATCCGACCTCCGGCGTCCTTCCGAATATTTTGACGCAAGTCAATCACTCGGAAGATTCTATGGATTTTGAGCAACCCATTAGGAGGGCAAACAAGAGGGCCCCCGAGAGTGTGGTACTCGAACCTCCAGCTAAGCTGGGGAATAGGGCTCCTTCGGACTCGATAACCGTCTTGTTTGAACATCCTAACCTAAAAGAGGGACGTAAATACTCACCCAACGACGGAGGTCCGTTCCTTGTACATGTCTCGAAGATAGAATCCCAACCTTCCTCTGGTTCAACCCTTAATCCTCTTAAGTTCGGTCAGGTGATGGTTAATTCCCGTGTACAAAACATTGCTCGCGAAGGAATCAAAAAGATAGGACGAAATCGAATTAGCATCGAGTTTAATTCTGCGGAATCTGCAAATTCCTTTCTCTCGGACCCACTGCTTGCATCAAATAAATTCGAGGCATCTATTCCTACATTTAACATTACCCGCATGGGTATTGTTAGAGGCGTCCCGACCGACCTCTCGCTGGATGAATTTGCCAAAGACGTGGAGTTGCCTTCTGGATGTGGAGAAATCCTCAAAGCCAGAAGACTTAACCGGAAAATACATAAACCAGATGGCATTGAATGGACTCCTACTGGAACAGTAGTCATTACATTTAGTGGACAAATTCTCCCCCATAGGATCCTCTACTGCTACACTTCCATGGTGGTAGAGAAATACCAACTGCCAACTATACAATGTCATAGCTGCTGCAAATTCGGCCATGTATCGGATCAATGCCGCTCAAAACCGAAGTGCTACAAATGTGCACAAGAACATACAGGTAAAACATGTGATACCCAAGAAGACATGGCTTTATGCCTGTTTTGCTCAGGCAGACACTTTGCGACAAGCTTGACATGTCCTGAACATACACGTCAAAGAACCATCAAGGACACCATGTCAGAAGAAAATATTTCTTACACAGAGGCAAGCGAGCGGTTCCCGCCAGTTAAAAGAACGTATGCAGATGCTGCTCAAGGCCGCTCCCGATCCCAACCTGATCCCACCCTCTCCCAACCCCAATTCGAATCCTCCCCTCCCCCATCTCATAGGACCTCAACATCTTACAAAAAAACCGTATTTATTCCAAGATCCCCTCGCCAGCCCCTGGCAAAAGGATACGACCGTGCCGCCCATAACGCCATTATTGGAGATCGGGACCCTCCTCCCCCAAGGAACGGTGCGGGTCTCCAATATCCAAATCCTTCCCCCTCCTCCTTCCAACATTCACCTCCCAATGACAATCTTTTAGACGTCTTGTTGTCGCTGCTAATCAATATGTTTAGCAAGATGGATGACTTCCCCCTACCGTCCAACGTTGCCAATAAACTTACGCAATTCCTTCAGGTCATTAACATTCCAACTCATCCAGTGGAATAGCCACAGCCTTCGCCCCAAGAAACATGAAATTCAGCAAATGGTTGCCTCGTATGATCCTGTTGTCTTTGCCATTTCGGAGACCTGGTTAGTCCCTGGGTCCCGGTTCCGGGTGCCTGGATTCTCCTGCCTCCGACATGACAGAGACGATGGCTACGCAGGAGCCGCACTCCTTATCAAATCTTCTGTTACTTATTCCCTCCTAACTCTCCCTTCCGTCCCTCGTGGTATTAACGCCGTCGCAGCCAGGGTCATGCATTTTACTGTTCTATCTATCTATATTTCTGATCCCCATTCTATCCATATCTCTGACCTGGACCTTATATTCTCCGCCCTCCCTGGTCCATTCCTTATTTTAGGTGACTTCAACTGCCACCATCTTTTGTGGGGAAGCGCTGACTACGACTCCCTAGCCTGTGATCTCGTCGACCTCATGGAGGATAAAAATATTTGCCTACTCAACGACGGCTCCCCGACGCGCAGGACTTCTCCTCTCCAGAACGCCAGCGCTGTTGATCTCTCACTTTGCTCTCCAATTTTTGGCACCCTTCTTTCATGGTCGGTTCTTCACGACTCCTATGGTAGTGATCACCTCCCAATTTTAATATCTTTCCCTTCATCAGTTTCCCAACCCGATTCCCCCTCAAGTACCAACAAGTACCGCCTTTCCAAGGCGGACTGGGGCCAATTCGCCGTAGATACAGACTCAGCAGTCAGTGAGATTCCCCCTGTTTCAGCAGAAAACGCTCTCTCCGGTCATGACAAATTAATTGATGCCCTCAAATTGGCTGCTGATAAGAACATTCCAGCTAAAAAAAGGGTTAATTCTAGAAGGGCTTCTCCCCCTTGGTGGGATTCGGAGTGCTCTGACATGATCCAACGAAGGAAAGATGCGGAAAAGGAATACTGTAGAAACATGACCTTAGACAACTTTCTCGCTTACAAGAAAATCGCGGCCTTGGCGAAACGCTTATTCCAAAAGAAAAAGAAACTTGGATGGGTTAACTTCTGTCTAAATATCTCTCCCTGTACCCCGGCATCTGTTCTATGGAAGGCTATAAAGCGGTATCGAGGGTCCTACATAACTCGTGACCTTCCTAGCAATGATCCCTCTGTTTGGCTCAGACCATTCATTGACTCACTATCCCCCTCGTCTGCGCCACCCCTAAACTCTCTTCCCTCTCCCTATCCCCCTTTCTCTGCCCATAACCAATTCGATCAACCGTTTACCTGGTTAGAACTCCTTGCCTCTTTAGATCACCTCAAAAATTCATCCCCTGGTCCTGACAACATTCCTTACCAATTCCTGTCCAACGCTGGACAAGTAACCAAAAAGTTCTTCCTAAATCTCATTAACCACTTCTTTGACGTCGGTTCTGTCCCAGAGGCTTGGAAAAAACAATTGGTCATCCCCATCCCTAAACCAGGAAAAGATCCCCTTTTAGCATCTTCTCACCGTCCCATTGCTCTATCTTCCTGTCTTCTTAAAATCTTGGAGCACATGATAAAAAAACGACTTGAGTGGTTTGTGGAATCGAAGAAAATTCTGGCCAAAAGCCAATTTGGTTTTCGGAGGGGAATGGGCACCTTGGATAGTCTCTCTATCTTATCCACTGACATCAGGATTACCCTGTCAAGAAATGAGTTCCTTGTCGGAGTATTCCTGGATATTTCATCTGCTTATGATAATGTGATCCTCTCCTTACTCAGGGATAAATTATCCAAGCTGAGCCTGCCGCAGAAGTTGATTCATTTCATTTGCAATTTGCTTATGGATAGATACATCGAAGTCAGACACCGAGGTTCCCTTTCCCCTCCGAGATCGATTTGGAAAGGCCTTCCCCAAGGATCAGTGCTGAGCCCGCTTCTCTACAGCCTTTATACGCACGACTTGGAAGAGTCTGTGTCGCCATTCTGCAACATTTTACAGTATGCAGATGATATAGCCCTGTATTCCTCTTCCAATTCAATCGAAGTAGCGACAAGTAATCTTAACCAAGCACTGTTTTATCTGGGAGAATGGCTATCGGAACATGGCCTTTCTCTTTCGGTCTCCAAATGTAGCGTAGTGCCTTTCACCAGAAAGAGATCCTACCCTGCCATCGAGGTAGCTTTTAATAACCAACTAATTCCCGTCAGCAATACAGTAAAATTTCTAGGTGTTATACTGGACTCTCGTCTTTCTTGGTCCCCTCACATCGATTATACCATTCAAAAGTGCCAAAAAAACATTAACATTTTGAGATGCCTTTCGGGCGTGTGGTGGGGGGCCCATCCTTATTGTCAAAAGCTATTATATAACGCTATAATCCGCAGCGTCCTCGACTATGGCTCTCTCATCCTGGAACCTTGTGGTAAGGTGGCATTGGCAAAACTGGATAAAATCCAATTTCAAGCTCTAAGAGTCATCCTGGGAACTATGAAATCGTCTCCGACTAACACCCTTCAAGTCGAAGCAGTGGATCCCCCTCTTTCTCTCCGACGTCAGTTCCTGGCTGACCGATTCTTCCTCAAGCTTTCCACTCTGAGAGATCACCCCCTCATCCATAAACTGCAAGAACTCTCCTCTTTAATAACTGATAGCGGATACTGGTTCAACAAAAATCCTCCCTGCTTGATAACTAGCTTACGTAAATTCACCGATCTCCCTAATCCGTCTTTTTCCTGCTCCCTATCTCCTCTCTTCTCTACTCCTTACGATGCCCTTATTTACCAGCCGAGCATAGTCCTGGATTTTGGTATTGTAAAAGGTGAACCTGGCGCCAACCAATCCTTCCTCAGTAGTGTTGATAATCAGTGGCGTGGCTGGTTATTATTATTTTCGGATTCATCCAGACTTGTAGTAGGAGGCACAGTGGGTTCAGCAGTATGGATCCCGAAGTACTCGATTATACTAAGCTATAAATGCCCTCCACTGACTTCAGTCTTTACTGGGGAGCTGGTGGCGATCTTGGAAGCCATTAGATTTGTAAGTACGCACGGGATTCGCAAGGCAATAATTTTTTCGGACTCCCTTAGCAGTTTGCAGACCATCAAGGCTAATCCATTTTTTTCCAAAGTTAGTTACCCCCTAGTTCTTCTAATCAGACATTCCCTTTATGAGTGTCAGCTTCACAACCTCGACGTCTCACTGGCCTGGATTCCCAGTCATTCTGGGATACAGGGCAATGAGATCGTCGACGCTTGCGCTAAGGAAGCTATTGAAATTGGCAGCCTGGATCATTCCCAGTGTTACTTCTACGACCTCTTTTCTTCTGCCAAATCAGATCTTGACTCCAACTGGCTCCGTCAGTTCGAAAATTCCCTTCAGAGTAAAGGCCGCCATTACGGAGAAATCCAACCCAAGATCCCTCTCAAGCCATGGTTCTTTCGGTTTCGTCAAGCCAGCAAACGGACCACCTCAGTAATTTGCAGATTACGCATAGGTCACACCTGTACTCCTGTCCGCCTGCACAAATGGGGTATTGTCCAATCCCCCATGTGTGCATGTGGTTTAGAGGAGGGCACGGTGGACCACATATTTTTCAACTGCCCGAACAGATCGGTTCCTCTATACCAGCTTCTCCCTCCCTATATCCCCAAACCCATAGATTTTAAATCCCTTCTCCATCTTACATCCTCTAACAAAAAAATCCTAAACTTACTTATTAAATACATTAGCAAAGAAAAAATCAAACTTTAGGTGCTTTCTCCCGCTTTTGTCTCTCCCTTAGTCATTGTTTACTGTTTGTTTGTAATTTGTGTTCTGTAATCGTGTAAATGTTTTGTAATGTCTACGTACTGTGTATGTCCATTCCAGGTATTCAACAAACTCACACAACTACAACCTTCGTTTAGGAACCAAAATTGAAAACCGGTCAAACACAATATACACTTTGCTGCTGTCAGGTGTCATTGGCAAGAGTGGTTGTCAACCATAAGCAACCGGTTGCCATATACAAAAAGTTGAAGTTGAAGTTGAAGTTGATTTTTTGAAATTGCCGCGCTTTTACAGGTTCAGCTTTGGTTAGACAGACTCTATCATTAAATGATAATTTTAAAATATAAATATTGATTGCTTTATGTTATATATTTTTTACGTTTCGTCTTTACCTGGGCTAGGCTACTTAGCTCAAAATTTTAGGCGAATTAGGCTACTTGAAAAAAAAAACATATAAGGCGATTTAGGCTACTCGGTAGTCAAAATTAGGCGAATTGAGTTAGCTGATATCTGGCAACCCTGGTTCGCCGTCCCATCTCTACTTCAACAGTACGTACAGTTCGCAGATTGTGTATTGAATTCAATTAATAATAGAATAATATTGTTATAGTTTGTCAATAATGTGGTAATGGTGATATGAGACACAAGTTCTTTTGAAAGTTAAAAATGTCGTCCGAAGAGACAAGAAAACCAACCGAAACAGATTTGACAATCGGTGGACAGAGCAAGCATTCAGAACCTCACAACTCTCACAAGCCGGCAGATAACTGTGATAAAAACAAAACAAACAAATCTTCAGGCGATTCTCAAGGAGCATGCTACTGGTACCTATCCAATCTGTATCTAATTCTAATAACAATTTTGAAGTCGAGTGTAGTCAAACAACAAGTAGTTTCAGTTCGAAGTTCAACGCTTCGGTGACTTCTTTACGCTTATATTTTTTTAAGTCACGATGGAAAAAGTCTGTATATCATTTTCTCGTGAAGGTGTGTGCGACAATATGTCACAGTGTGCATTTTATGAGCATTGTTTCCGAAAAAAAGTTACTAAAATGAAACAAAACTTATTGTTTGTCACATGGAACTTTTTAATATTCCCATAGAACAAGCTTGTAGCCTTCGTTTATGGATATCGATTGAACTTTCGAAAATCGATTTTTAACAACCATTTAAAGTTGCATTATTTTTAAGATTAACACATTACTTATTAAATATTATTATTGATCGAAAAACAAATCATAAAATCTTACAACACACTGTTATAAAAATGATATTTAGTACAAAATGTATGTAACATCTGAATTTTTAAAGTTGTTTTAAAGTCACACCATCCATTGAAACACAATTTGTTAAATTAGTTCACTTCCTTGGTTTGCTGTCAGCTGACCTCAATCAAGTCTAACTCAGTGATAGTAAGAAGCACATTTTATACACATGGCTGATGGCACGATAGGTGTGCCATCATATTCTATAGCATATGGCATTTCGATCGTGTCATGATAATAATTGTTTGTCGCCACAGCAAGAAGTTTATAAAAATGGGTGATGCAATAAATCGGTTAAAGAACATCAATTTCAAAGATTTAGGTGTTGTCAGCCTCTTAGGCTATTTCGTAAAAGGTTTTGAATAAATTTTCTTATTTTATAAATAAACGGAATTTTGTATTGTCTTTGTCAGTGGTAAAGACAGGAACCTGAACATAGTGGAGCTGCTGTGTGCGTCGTGCTCACGCTGGTTCCATGAGTCGTGCATCAGCTACCAGCTCGGCAAGCTGGTGCCCTTCATGACCAACTACCTGTTCATCTGCAAGAATTGCTCGCCCACCGGCCTTGAGACCTTCAAGAAGAACCAGGCACGTGAGTACATCTTGTTTTTTATAAAGAAACAATTAATCAAGTCTGACTTGCATTTAGCCGGTTTTTTTAAGATGTTTGAAATTTGAATGTAATTTAATTAATTAATTAACTGCGCACCCACGGATACCGTATTTTATACTTAAGCGCATACAAGGTCATTGCTTTAATTAATGTTTTCGTAATAGCAAAGACTGGTATTAATAGTGGAGCGGGACTTCCTGACACAAGTATTCCTATGCTAACTAGGAGGTCCCAACCTTGATACTATAAGGGTGCGCCCAAACCGCCGCGTATACGCAGTGACGTGTCGTATGCGTCACGTTTTCTCACCGTTTCTTCATTCATTTCGTTGCGATTCCGTAACGTCACCGTTTTTTAAGCGGCGGTGTGGTCGCACCCTAATTTGTAAACCTAAAAAAAGTTTTTTTTTTTTTCATTTTCCATTTTCATTTTTTCATTGTTGATAAACCAATTTATTCTGGTGCTGTTAATTATTTGAATTAAAATTTTTGTACATTTATTCCAGCATTTCCTCAGATGTGCCTCACGGCCATCGCCAACCTGACGCAAGAGAGCGTGAAGGACGGCACCAACAAGGTGCTGTTCAGCAAGGACCGGGACATCATCCCCTTCATCGATCAGTACTGGGAAGCTATGACCACTATGCCTCGAAGGTTCACATTTATACTAATCCTCTGGTACTATCAAATGAATCAAGAATTTTACTTTTTGATTTGTCATGTTTACTTTTACCGTTTCATCGTTAGAAATTTAATTTCTAAACGACACTGAAAATTAGAACAGAAAAATCCGAAAAGTAAAACTATGGCCGGGAATCGAACCCGGGTCCTTGTCATTCCGTGACGCGTGCTATTTGCTATACCCCTACACCACCTATAGCAGGTGAGTAAGCCTTCGGATTTTTGAACATCTTTTCTGAAGTGCCAATGGAAGAGCGTTGGAAGTTCCGCTACCATTATGAAAAACTTGGATGCAGCCAGCTAGCTATCTCGTGTCGTGAGCAGTGAACGTCGTGAGGCCTGATTAGGAAGGCGATGACTAGGTGGCGCTAGGGTCGCTAGATCAATTATTTTAATGAAATTGGTATTTTGAATAGAGTGGAAAATAAATAACAGTACCGATGCAGTGCTTGAATAAATGGCAACAATTTTAACTCCAATGAACAATCCAGTTTGACCAACAATGTAAGTTAGTGCAAGATATGATTCATTGTTGCTCTATGGGCTAATGTGACAAAATTTTGTACGAAGCCCATTATCAAATAAAATAAAAAAAAAACAATCCAGTTTGATTTGAGTTTGAGTAACTGGCTGATGCATTTTACCTGTCAAAATTGACAAAACTTAATCGCTTCAAATAGCTTTAAGATTTATTGATTGGTTCAATCGAGATTTACTTTTTCCTGTGAGACGGCTTAACTTCCTTTCATTGTATAATATTTTATTTATGTTTGTACCCACATGTTCATGTGACATAACCACAAGAGGTGCAAAAATTAGAACTTGGAACCGCAGCTCGAGACGTCAGTTGCGTTTATTTTAAGTCTACGTGAGTACGGTGCTTCGTTTAATTTTTACTGGCGTCCATCGCAAATAGGCATCTCATACCGACTTGAGGCAATAACTTTCAACACAGGTAACTACCTACCGGGAGACAAACACATTCATAATTTGTTTCTGTTTGGGTACCTATAGGATATGGATATACAGGGTGTTTGGTAGCCAGGTGCAAAGCTTTAAGGGGGTGATAGCCGAGGTATTTTTGAACATTTATTTCAATACACATTAAACTATCCAAAATAAAAGATTTTGTTTACAAATGAACGCTCATTGGTGCAGCATTGACTCGTTTTATCAAATTTTGGGTATTTTCATAAAATTTCTAAATTTACGATTTAAAAAAAAAATATCAAATTTCGGCTAAGACATGTATGGCTCAAAATGTTCAAAAATACCTCAGCTATCACCCCCTTAAAGCTTTGCACCTGGCTACCAAACACCCTGTATAATAATATGGATAGAAAAGAAAGATACGGTCGGTTTTTTATTAAAGAGCTAGAATTAGCAATCGACATGTTTATCGCTATCCTGCTGGATCTACGCAATTTTTCGAGATTAAAAGTTAGCTACGTTACGCTACGTTTTAATCTGCGGTACCAGCTATCTCCGATCCTAATTTAATCCAAATCCGTCCAGTCGTTTCAGCGTGAAGAAGGAACAAACATACACATTCACTCACAAACTTTCGCATTTATAATATTAGTAGGAAGTAGGATAGAATAGGATTTTTTCATCACACTTGCACGTAAACTGTATCAAAACATGCAGGTTAACTCGGCCATAATGCCCGATAAACCCTCGGGCTTTTCTTGTCATGAAACCCTAGGGCGGTAAGTAACGCCCGCGACGCCCGCAGCTCAAGCTGTCCCTTGCCATCCGCGACCGCGATGACCCCTCCCATCGTATGTTTCACGGGCGGTACGGGAATTACTTAAGCGCCTGTTACACATGGCTAAATTTAGTCATCCTAATTAGGATGCGCTTCTGATTACACTATTCCTGAATTTAGTCACTGAATCAGACACGTCCCCCGCCGTCAGGCAGGTGCGCGTCGCGAGGGCGACTAACCTGCACTAAATAAATACTATTAAAGAAAGAAAGAAAGAAGAAGACATTTATTCATTTTGCAAGACACAAATATAAGAGAACACACACAATTTTATAGAAAAGAAACAACAAAAAAACCACAGACATGAAAATTAGATCATCAGCGTTGTGTGTGTCTTCGCAAAAGTGAAACGGTCGCATACCTCACACCCATATTACACGTAACTAGGATGCTAAACCATTCAGCTTGTCACAATCACAAACCATCCTTGCTTATAGTTAGGATACTTTTTAGGATCCTTACTTCATAAACGCAATTACACTTTACTAAATTAGGTTTCTAAATCATATAGCATCCTAAATTTAGCCATGTGTAATAGGCGCTTTAGGACTTCGGGCTGCCAGGGGCTCGATCGTAATACCTCACTTGCCGCCCTTAATACACAATGTACTATCGGAGACATGTGTTTTGTTGTGCAGAGTGACTCAGTCGTGGTACGCGACGGTGCAGCGCGCGCTCCACAAGGACGTGCCGCAGCTGTTCGTGGCGGGCGAGGACGCGCGCGGCGCGCTGTTCGGGCTGGCCGAGCCGCTGGCCAACATCCGGCCCAACTACGACACCATGATCCGCCAGGGGCAGCTCAAGCTGTCCGACATGGGCGTGCCCACCGGTCAGTATCGCTAGCGCCAGCTGCATCTACAGGACGCGCGCGGCGCGCTGTTCGGGCTGGCCGAGCCGCTGGCCAACATCCGGCCCAACTACGACACCATGATCCGCCAGGGGCAGCTCAAGCTGTCCGACATGGGCGTGCCCACCGGTCAGTATCGCTAGCGCCAGCTGCATCTACAGGACGCGCGCGGCGCGCTGTTCGGGCTGGCCGAGCCGCTGGCCAACATCCGGCCCAACTACGACACCATGATCCGCCAGGGGCAGCTCAAGCTGTCCGACATGGGCGTAACATACTCGGAGGAATAAGACGTGGTATAGTATCTTAAAAGAGAGTAAAAAAGTGAAATGTGAAGTAGTACTTATGTAGGTCTAACGGTTTATTGGACCTGTGAAAAATCAACACTAAGTCCACTTAATCAAAAAATACAGTCATTAGAAAAGTCGTTTCTATAAAAATTGCCGTGTTCCAAAGAATCTTCTTTTTTTTGTGACCCTATGTGTTAGATAGAGACTTCCTCTTGTAAATTGAAATTTGTAGCTTTATGAAATAGCGCCCAGCCGGCCGAAAACATTCTTCTTTTGCCGAAAACCGCATGAACACCAGGAATTTGTTTTATAACATGTATCTATCTACTCTATCTAGTGATAATCCAAAAAAAAAACGACGAAGCGCTTCGAGAAAAGGTAGCTTGGCTTATCTTGACGAGGGCACTTCAGTGCCCCAAAATTCGTTACATTTGTTAATTTTTAAGCTTATGCATATTTATATACGATTCCCTTAAATTCCCCTATATAACAATATTTGTGCATGGATTGTAGCGTTTCATTCACTTTCTCATTTAAAAATAAATAAATAATTAAATAGCATGGGACTAATTACACCTATTGACCCAGTCCCAAACTAAGCAAAGCTTGTACTATGAGTACCAGGCAACGGATAAACATAATTACTTAAATAATTTAGATAAATACATACTTAAATACATACAACATCCATGACTCGGGCACAAAATACTCATGTTCATCACACAAAGTCTGCCCCTACCGGGATTCGAAACCGGGACCTGGCTTCATAGTCATCGCTAGCTTCATAGTCAGGGTCACTAACCACTAGGCTATCTGGTCGTCAAATTTAGTGCACTTGTTAAATTCTTAATAAATAGATAGATTAAATTTATTAAATCCCATCGCTCGCTATATTAGCTCGTTGAAGTGGCAATCGGCAGGCCATATAGCACGGACAACAGATGGTCGTTGGGACCGAAAGGTTCTCGAATAGAGACCGCGGGTCGACAAGCGCAGCGTAGGACGTCCACCAACGAGGACGGATGACCTGGTTAATGTCGCTGGTTCACGGCGGATTCAAGCCGCTTCCTACCGAGATGATGATGAAATGCTATCGCAAAATATTAAGTGACTTAGCTGTTGCCCGCGACTTCGTCTGCAAAGAATTCGTTTATCGCTATCCCGCGGGAATTTTCCTGGATAAAAAGTAGCCTATGTGCTATTCCAGACTTGTCTATGTATGTGCTGAATTTCATCCAGATTCGTTGGGCCGTTCTGGCGTGATTGAGTAATAAGCCAACATCCATCCATCCGTACTTTCGCATTTATAATATTGGTTAGATGTAAGCTGCCTCCGAATGATTCGCGTGTTTATTTATTTTTGTATTGTGCTCTGTGCGTTGTGCTAGCCCCGCTTCCATGTACCACCAATGTTATTTGAGTAATCGCCACATTGTTCTGCATACAGTAGTGTTTGTAAACACGGCGCGCACACGCGCGCGTCTAGTGCTGTCATTACGCGTCCTCGCAGTCACACACGCGCAGCGGCGTCCGCGGCGGTCTTGACTATTGATTTTAGATTGAAATAGTTCACAATATCACCTTGAATTTTAATGGCGGGTGAGTTCTACCATGTTATTCGGTAGCTGTGAAGCCGGCGCCGGGGCACGCGATCGATGTTGACCGCGCGTCGCTTAATCGCCTTGAACCGTGTAGTAGCCTGCCTTCCTCTATAGGTATTGTTTAGCCGGTCGTCTCATGTACGAATGTACGCATTAGAACGATCGTGCCATTGGAATGTTGGAACTTAAATGAGCTAGTTTCGTTTGGGACACCGGGAGCCGCTCGGTCGGCTCCGGGCTGATACGCGCTTATCTTATCGCCGGCAGTGCTGACGAACTGGCAGCTTTGTCATTTATTAGGTTGAGGCGATATATCGGCGTTGTAATTGCTATGGATCGTAAGTTTTTATTATTTTTTTGAGTATTGACCGTTCGAAGAATTAGTTAAAATTTGGCTGGGCGCGTATCTGAGTGCTAACTGAGCAAAGTGCCCTCGCGAACCATGAACCTTGAACCCTGCCAATCAATTCTGCCTTGTGCGGTTAGCTCATAGAACCCGGCTATACAAATAGTGGGTCGTAACAGTGTGAATATTTTTGAAATTCTCTCAAGAGCTACACATTCAAACATAAAAATAATATGCTCGCACGTTCTCTTATCATTTTTTTACCGTAGGTTAGCTATCCGCTCCGTCGGCATCGATGCGTCGTCACGATCGATATCCAAGTAGAAATACCTAGTAAGTTTTATTTTTCAATACGATCGGGTTCGATTCCTGAGTAAAAGTTTTTACTTTTATCTATGTATGCAGTTCAGTTTGTCGTCGGTAAAATCGATAACACGGGTCCTAAGAAAGGTCCTCCTTCGTCTCATACGCAGACTCGCCCATTCCGTATCAACTCCGGGTTCTCGATTCGATTGAAATCTTTTTTTAAAGGTACAGTCACGTCTATTAATACGTAAACGTTTCTTCATTTCCAAAAGTATACATAAATGCTAAATTTCTTAGCTAAAAATACGAGCGTATCTTTAATAATTAGAGATCCAAAATTGCCTTCATAATCAGGCACCTACACAATATACAAACAAGATGAAGTAAAGGACTCATTGTACTTTTCATTTTCATTTTTAATTATATAATATGACGAAGTCTGAACATTATCCGCAACAAAGCGTCAGTAACATGTAAACTGATACAGTATACAAAACGACACCGACACTAACACGTCGCGTCTGTCCGGGCAGTGGGTCTGGCGGGCGGCGCCAAGTCGCGCGCGCCCAAGCGGCGCGTGGCGGGCGCGGAGGCGGCGGCGGGGGCGGGGGGCAAGCGGCGCGGGGAGGCGGGGGGCGCGCGGCTGCCGGCGCACGGCTACCCCAGCGAGCACCCGTTCAACAAGGACGGCTACCGGTACATCCTGGCCGAGCCCGACCCGCACGCGCCCTTCCGCCAGCAGTTCGACGAGAGCAGCGAGTGGAGCGGCAAGCCCATCCCGGGCTGGCTGTACCGCGCGCTGTGCCCGGGCGCCGTGCTGCTGGCGCTGCACGACCGCGCGCCGCAGCTGCGCGTGGCCGAGGACCGGCTGGCGGCGGGCGGCGAGCGCGGCTACTGCCTGCTGCGCGCCTCGCACGGCGTGCGCGCCGGCTGCTGGTACTGGGAGGCCACGCTGGAGGAGCTGCCCGAGGGCGCGCACGCGAGGCTCGGCTGGGCGCGCCGCTACGCCAACCTGCAGGTACGGATTGCGATCCGGAAAAACAGATCCGGTATTCCGGCGGATCCGGTGCTTGCAATTTTTGACAAAATAATAGATCTGTTGCATTTGTACGTACTTTAAATTTAGACTATACATCAAATCATGAATATCATAATGGCGTCTGTCATAAATAAATATAATACAGTGAAACCTGGTTATATGGAACCTGTATAAATGGAAAACCTCTATAGCTGCAACCGTATGCTCGGTCCCGGTCCCTTCACAATGAATTACCTCTATTATTAAAATAAAGGGCCCTCTGTAAACGGTTTTGAAAATTTAGACATTTGCTCAATTTTTACCTCTATACTTGGTACAGGCCTTAACCAAAACCTCTACATTTGGAACAGTATTCGGCCTCCATTATTGGAATTACCGGACTTTTTTAAATGGAATTCAGATTTTAGAAGTTTTCTCATTTTTACCTCTGTAATTGGAATAGGGCGTGTCTAAAACCTCTATATTTGAAACAGCGTCAATCAATAAGTGCATTTGTATAGCTAATGAAACGATAATCTTAATATGTGGAGGGTTTCCTACTTTTATTAAAAACATAGTGCATTTAGTTCATCTTTGTTATCATTGCGGTTTCTTTCTTTTGACGTAAAAGTGCAGGGATAATGTAGCATTCTAATGCTGAAAAGAAAAGCATTATGTGTATTGTTTTTTTTAATAACTACAAAAACACAACAGTAATAAAGTATAAGTGTAACACTCTGTAAAGGAAACAAATTATTTTTCAAACCCGGGTATTTGGTACATGCGTTAAATGGAATACCTCTATAAATGAGACAGATTGGCTGGTCCCTTAAGATTCCATTTATCAAGGTTTCACTGTAATATAAGAATAAGACATGAAGACATTAAGTGAGACAATGTTTCTTAGCAATTGGCATTGTTCATTTTTTTTAAGCTGTGCTTTTGACACCTTTATTTGATAGAATGGACTATTTCAAGGAACTAATTTGAATATTATGCTTCTACGTAGCTTTGTTTATTAATAATAAATATTTTTTCGCTGTTTGATAATTTGTTAATTTAGACAGGATCCCAATCGCCTTCGTACAGAAATATAAAAAATAAAACAGTTTTGTCTATGGTTTTGTCTATATGTCAACATTGTCAACGTCATAGATCTGTGAATGTGTGTGTGAATTTAACGTCAAAAACAATAACAATATTCGCGTGTTCGATTTATTTTCGTTCGTTGGTGTAATTATTGTTTTCCGTGCTGTTTTTGCTTTTTGGTTTCACCCCTGCACATCTTTCCTGACTCCTACTTACATTAAAGTGGTCTTCGCAACAATACATCGTGTAAACATTGAAATATTCCACATTAGCTTGCATACACTATTCGTTCCGCAAATTTTCTCTGATTTTCACAATGATTTTGTTGGGGCTTTAGTTCGAGTCATTGTTGCATCCCGGAACAAAACATTTTTTTATAAATATCCATTGTTTGTTACAGTTTTATACTTTGAAAATTTGCTATTATTTGTAATGTTTGCAGGTTAAGTTAGATGTGACAGTGACAGCATGACAGATACCGTAGATAAACTTTTTTTTTCCATTTTTGTGGCAAACATTTAATGCCCGATTCTGACTAAAAACCCGGTCGTTAGATCAAACAAAGGTCAAAAGTACTTTTACAAAAATATCTGCAATCGTAAAGTATTTTTGAAATCGGACAAGATAAATCGGTTATTTGATGGTTTTCCTCCAAATGGTTTTCGAATTAGAGCATACTAAAAAAAATGAACAATGCCAATTAGCAATGCAATAGTTAACATTCTCAAATAATTTAATAATTATTGTGAATAAAGTTGATTTCATATACACTCGGAGACCTAAATCTGTGCCTTCTGTGAATACTAATACAACTTTAGTTGAAGCGATACTGCGTTTCTTACACCATTCGATTTAGAAAAAAATTACCTATTTTTTGGTCTATTCGACATGTTACCTACACTTTTTTTTATGTTTCGCTAAATATATCCCTGAGTGGTTTGGTAGCCAAGTGCAAAGCTTTAAGGGGGTAACAGCCGAGGTATTTTTGAACATTTTGAGTCATACATGTCTTAGCCGAAATTTGATATTTTTTTCAAAATTTTCAAGTAAAAAAAAAAAAAATTTCGGCTAAGACATGTATGATTCAAAATGTTCAACAACAACTCGGCTATCACCTCCTTAAAGCTTTGCACCTGGCTACCAAACACCCTGTATACACTCAGGGATATACATATTTAGCGGAACACAAAAAAAAAGTGTAGGTAAGGTAACATTTTTTTATAAACAACCTATATTACGTATAATGACACTTGATTAAATTACTAACAATTGATTTTGAATTGAAAAGCGCCAACCATCCTGATTCGATCGATCCGGCCGGATCCGACGGGACTGAAAATGACGCGATTGCAATCCCTACCTGCAGGCGCCGCTGGGCTACGACAAGTTCGGCTACAGCTACCGCAGCCGCAAGGGCACGCGCTTCCACGCGTCGCGCGGCGCGCGCTACGGCGCGGCGTACGGCGAGGGCGACACGCTGGGCTTCCTGCTGCAGCTGCCGGCGGCGCCGCGCCGCACGCCCAGCTCCTACAAGGACCGGCCGCTGGTCAAGTTCAAGAGCCACCTGTACTACGAGGACAAGGACGAGGTGGCGGCCTCGCTGGCGGCGCTGCGCCCGGCCCGAGGCAGCCGCGTGCTGTTCTTCCGCAACGGGCAGTGCCAGGGCGAGGCCTTCGCGGACATCTACGCGGGCTGCTACTACCCCGCGCTCAGCCTGCACCGGAACGCGACCGTCTCCGTCAACTTCGGGCCCGTGTTCAAGCACCCGCCGACCCAGTACGACTTCAGACCGGTACGTACCACGTCTCGCCTTCACGCTCTATTTCCTCTATAACCGAAATATACCTACGCTTTATGAAAAGATGCTACAAGTCTGAGGAACATGACTGAAAATTGTATTCATATTTATGACGCTGATTTTACACGCAGTTGCTACAAATTATGAGACTGTGTACCTAGCTAACATTTTATAATCGACAAGGATAATTCGCCGTTTCCCAGTTTGTGAATATTTTTTTTCATATTTGTCCAAAATTATAACTTGAGCCCTTTTCTTCTTCAAAATCGTCTAGTTGGAAAACTGCAATAATTAGACGAGTGCATAGTAACGCGTATACTAAATGTCCAAATTTTGAATGAAACGCCCTAACAATAAAGGCGTTCGTTCTGGTAGTGTACATTCAGGGCAATCGAACGATCCTTCAAGTTCGAAAGCTAATCCTTTATAATGCCCCATTTATTGGAGCATATTACCACAGATTTGTAATTTGCCATAAGCTTTTCGGTGAAGGAAAACATCGTGAGGAAACCTGCACACATCTACGAAGAAATTCAATGGTGTGTGTTAAGTTCCCAATCCGCACTGGGCGCGCGTGGGAACTATAGCCCAAACCCTCCAATACACGGAGGAGGCCTATGCCATGAGGCACGCCGAATTACGCGACAATTTAATAAATAAACACAACATAACAATAACAACAACATGTACTTACTGAAATTGTAGCGAATTCGGAATAAAAAGGCTTATAAATAAATAAATATTACCACAGATTCAAAATGCATACCTGACAAAGGATATTTTCAAAGCTAGTCATGTTTTCAATAATTACAATGTGAAATGTGATGTATATTGAAATCAATAAGGTTGAAATTCCAACACAATGCATGTGGTCGCAAAATCGCTTCTGCCTTATAAAGGGTTAGTCGACGTGTCTCAGCCCACTCGTACTTGAACAATAAACGGTTGCAGATGTCAGAGAAGGCGGAGGAGGCGATCTGCGAGCAGACGATGGCCGACATGCTGTACCTGGCCGAGAACGAGGGCAAGCTGCGGCTCGACACCTACAGCCTCTGACACGCGGACCCGCGCTAGCGACGCCACTCCATACTCCGCCACTTCTGAGCCTCTAGTCATTGACTTACGATAAACAACTAGACTCCCAATCACGCTCAAAACCTGTAGGAAGCAAAAGTCTGCACGACGTGTCTATTGTGCAGAGTTTTGATTCAGTTATGTTTCGACCGCGCTTCGATAACAATGTACATCTCTTTCGCACCGTAATCTCAAACGCTTGAGAACAAGAGACAGACAGGTTTCCGGTGCGTGGCGTGATCGTGAGAAGTAATAATACTTCTCACGATCGTATACAATTGACATTAAACATTACTGCCACGAAATAAGGTGTTAATTTGAACGAATATGTTAATGTTATCTGAGTAAGTTGATGTGTTGACACACACAATACATAGACAACGCCGCTCGGACGTTTCTTGAGGCACTTTTGTTTGCGATTGCGAGTCTAGTTGTTTATCGTAAGTCAATGCCTCTAGTGCAAGTTCTCTCATATAAAAACGTCTCGAACGCGTTCACGTAAACGTCTCGATTACTATGGAATAATTGGCAGCGCCACTTGCGTATCGAAACAGCAACAAACTGTTCTCATAGTATTTGACATTTTAACGCAAACGCGTTCGAGACGTATTTTGTGACCGACAACTTACACTAAGCATACTGTTGTATCATCTTGATGCTCCTGCCCGGCTAGAACGTCAGCGCACAAGTCGCGTCGCGCGCGGGTTAGACTTCCCATCTCTTTTTAGAACGAACAGTAAGAAAGAGACGGGCGATCTATATCGCGCGCGACGCGACTGGTTCGTTCGCGTGCTAGACGTGCTTGGGAGATACTTCCAAATTCAATTCGACTTTCGCGTATCTCACCTTCTCACTCGTTTTGATGACTTTGCGAAAGCGAGACGGCGCGAAACGAACTTCGAAAATATAATTTGGTAAATATAAGACCTTTGATCATGTTCATGTAAATATTAAGATCTATTCATATTCAGTAATAGTGAATATTTAGCAGGCCAGCAGTTCCAAAGGCACGTGAGTTTTTTTTTTTCTATATATATATATATAAGAGGGGGCAAACGAGCAGACGGGTCACCTGATGGAAAGTGATCACCATCGCCCAGGGACACCTGCAAGACGTGGGGAATCACAGGTGCGTTGTCGGCCCTTTCAAGAACAGTCTCTGATGTCCAATTAAATATATTTCATGTAAGTGACGATATCCTGAGGTCCCTCAGCAGGGACCAGGGCTCCAAGTAGGGACTATTTCTTAGAAATTCAGACAAACATTATTAGTCCATCGTATGTGTAAGTAATTGGCAAAAAAGATATTGGTTGATGTATTAACCCTTAACTTCACTGCGAACTGCATATAAGTACTTCCACTGAATAAGAGTGAGCGGAGCGGACTAAAGAAACCACTCTAAAATAAAAAACAACTTAATTTAATTTTTGATCTCTTATCTGATCACAGACTTTAAAGTTGTTTTTGTTGCCATTTAATTATATAATAACCTGTAATGTTACTGTCTAATTTTAGTTTAAATTTTGATCTCGAATACGATCACCGACTTAGTTCATGCCTAACAATTTTATCGCTTTTGAAAAAAAAACATACGGTCGAACATGGAACCTCCTCATTTTTTTTAAGTTTGTTATCGAACCGATGGTTGCGTTGCTCTATTGCAGCGGTTCTCAAACTTTTTCGGTGACGGAACCCTTTTAGAAAGCGAAATACTTTACGGAACCCTAAAATCAGAATGAGAGGTGTTTTGAATTATTTCGAAATGATTGCGGAGCTCTCACGACGACTTCGTGGAACCCCTACGAGGGCTTCGTGGAACCCTAGGGTTCCGCGGAACACACTTTGAGCATGGCTGCTCTATTGCATGCAATGACTGATTGTGTGCGAATTTACATGAAATTAGTTTGTTTATAAACACATTAACATGAGGCATGAACAGTCAGCATTATATACATTGTTACGGTCAGTGTTAAATACACTCAGGGACATATTTAGCGGAACACAAAAAAGTTAGCAAAACGCATACTTAATGCTTAACTAGAAAAAAAAAAAAAAAAAAAAAAAATAGTTACCTACACTTTTCCCTGAGTGTATATCGGTACGGTCGCCCAAATAAGTGGTCTACCACTTTTCATCCAACTTCCTATCGAATGAAAATGTCGCTAAAGTCGAACTTTCAAGTTAACAGCCTGTCTTATCGACGTTATGTATTGTGACGTCCAAAGGAATTATAACCTTAGGGTGGTAGACCACATATTTGGCTGATGGTACATGCCTGTATGTCAGAGGAGTAAAAGCGTGTACCGATATATTTGGACACTTTATTTGACGCTGCCTGAACAATAATTTACTCCAGTCCAGCCCAGTATTTGTTTAGTGACTTCTGTTTCTGCTCATTATCCTTTTTTGTGGAAGGGAATTACTCAGTATGCATTAGAAAGTTTAATACAAGATTGACCTAGTCCTGTATCACCTTGGATCTTCACTTATATTTGAACTAAGTAAGCTAAGTTTACATCTGATTAAATATAATGGAAAACTTAAAAGATTTTTATTTGAAGTGGAGAGATGTTTATTACCAAGGGACAGAAAAAAGTCGAATTACACTCCACCTGTATGGAACCCTGCTTCCGCGGAGTTTGAAGATACCTAGCAAACCTAACGTAATTATTATCTCTATAGTCTATCAATTAAAGCTAGATACTAAATTGACAATTGCAAATGTCAAATTGTGAAATAATGATACCAGCTTTTATTGTTTAGTGGTGTACTCGAAACCATCGACAATGTTTGTGGTTATATTTTAAGAAAAAAATAGGATTGTATCATAATCAAGCAAATTTAAAGGTTTATTAGTTTATTATATTAGCTTATACATACGTAAATCTATACTAAATTTAATTTATCGTCAACTTTCGATAGTGGTGGCACATGACTATTTCTGAATTGCAAAAAACAGGCAACACAGGTAATGTCATTTTAGTATCTAGATAAATTAAATAGACTATAGTGAGGATTTTATAACAGTGGGACCACAAGAACTAACATGCTGGCAAAATTGACCCATTTTGGAAAAGGGATAATTATGTGTATCAATTTTTAAAATGAAACTACAGTGAGGCTCAGACATATTAATGTAAATAAACGAATAACTCACGTTGGAATCTTACAAACAGAAACGTATGACAATGTTATGGAGATGACAATGCAAATACAGTAGCAAAAAAGCTTGTAATAAAAAATGAAATTTTTGACAGAAACCTATATCAAATAGTTGGTACTATTAGGGGGGCACTATTTACAATCTGCAGAAAAACAAGTTCAATGTTTACTAGCTATTTTAATAAATTAATCTAACTATATACAAACTGACATGTCATTTGCCGAACCCTCCACGGCAGGTGGGGCTGCTCTCCACGGCCTGGCTGCCCGCGGCCCACTGCTGCGGGGTCTTGGCCACTATGGACAGTGCATGTACACCTGTCTGCAACTCCTCCTTCAATATATCATTCACCAATCTGTGTCTCTGTTAAGAAAAAAAATTATAGTTAGGCATCTTTCACAAACTTTCAACAGCATCTCAGAGATTTTTACCAAACATGGCTAAGAACCAATCTAAGGAAACTGGCTTTCGAATGAAAAAACTGCATCAAAATCTGTCCAAGTGTTAAAGAGCTACAATGCCACAGACAGAGAGATTGACGTCAAACTTATAAGCGCCGGTATTCTTACATATAAGATCTACCTACCCTACATTTGGAATATAATAAATAAACAGTCTGAGCATATTTTTGTGTTTGATTGTTGCGTACTTTGACATGGCACAGTCGGTAGGATGTATAAAATAAATAATTTACCTAATCAAAGGTTCAAATTAAGGAATCTTAGCATTTTATCAAATTTAATAATGTGCACAAAAATTGATTATATTGTTAATAATGTTAAATGCATGTTAGAAAAAATAGGCGTAAAATAGTATTGTTTACTTTATTTTTGTTACGAACAGAGATGTCGGTATTCTTACATATAAGATCTACCTACCCTACATTTGGAATATAATAAATAAACAGTCTTTGAGCATATCTTGTGTTTGATTGTTGCGTAATTTGACAATAAGTACCTAACACTCCGTTTTTTGGGTCGCTACCCGTGGTCCCACTGTAATAAAAAATGACTAATTACGCTTCACATAAGGTTGACGGAACCCCACTACTGCCCGTTTGCCCTTCGGGCATTCGAAGATACCTAATGAACCTAACCTAATTTTAATACTATCTAGTGAGGATTTTTGTAACAGTGGGACATAATGGTGGGCTCACGGGTAATTCCTTCTTTTTTTGCACTGGGGTTTAAAAATACAACAGATAAAAGCAAAAGGCAAGATCTTGTACCCATTATAAAATAAGTCCTACCTTGATTAAGGGTAATCCGTCAAATTTGTCGGTCACCACGACGACTTTGAAATGTGTCTCGGCGCCCTTCGGAACGTTGTGCATGTAAGACTCGTTTATTATGTCCAGGTGCTTCGTTTCCAGCGCAGCTTGAAGTTTGTTTCGGATTGTACTCTCTACCGCTCCAGACATGCTTCTCACTGTGCTAGACACGCCTGGTCAATAAATCAACAAAACTTTTATAATTGTATTCTTGGGAATAGTTGTAAATTGAAAATGACGGGACTTGTAATTTGCTGATTACCTGTACGTACTACAGCGTACAATGGCGACTTTAACCTACTAGTAAGTAACATAAGTAAACGTTATAAATATTTTGTTAATCGTCAATCGTGTTTGAATATTTTAGTAAAATTAAACATTCGCGAATTTTGCGATAACACACTTGCTTGACATTGACATTGACATTAGTATTAGTAGATTTTGACATTTTGACGTTTTTGTTTTGTTTTGACGGACCTTTTTTTCATGTAGACAAAGCAAAGGAAACTAAACCCATACAGCCAAATCTGAAATCATGGGTGTGATATTAGAGTTTGGCAAACGAAATCAAATCACTTTGACTTGCCTCTGACAGAGTAATAATGTTGCCATATTAAAACTTTAAAAAAAATCCACGGCACGCACGAGGGCTCAGGCCATAGTTTCCAAGCGGGCATAGTGCGAATTGGGAATTTGCAACACTATTTACTTGCTTTGCAGGTGTAAGCTGGTTTCCGCGTGATGTTTTCCTTCACCGAAAATGGTCATAGTAAATTTTATATGTTGTTTCGCACGTCCAGAAAACTTCTGACTTCTGAGCTTGAGCAATGTGCACTTCAGTCAGCCAGGCCCCTCTTGAGAGGCCATACTCGACCCACTGTCTACCATGCTTTTACCACGCCTACCATAGCTTTTACCACGATGCACCTTTTGTCACTCTCGGCCGGTGTCGTAATGTGTTGTGTTTGTTTGGTTTGTAGGCTGCAGCTACTCTTTGGGTAAACTAAACAAGCAATTGATTTTACCTAAGCAGAAACAAAATTAAAAAAAAAAGCTAGGCAGGATGTTCATTTTGAAGAACATATCTTTGCTCTTTGAGTGTGTCTAGATGTCGTTGTAACCATTTGAGCATATAGTATAGTTCAGATAAATCAGTTGTAGGCGGACGAAGTGAGTCCAGTTATTCGTCCTTGATCGTGGTGTGGGGCGAGCCGCGTGACGTATGACTGATGATGGATCCCGGCCGCGCCCGCGCGCCGTAAATCACTCCGCGCCGGAGAGCACTATCCTCAAATGCCTCGCGGAGCTATTACAGTAATTTCACCTTCTATTGAGTTTGACGGATTGAATCTCCATTCAATATCCGATTGAGCACAGACATTGTTTCCCGCATGATATATCGCTCGATCAAATAACATCCCGGCTCGTTGATTTAGAGCTTTTATTCATCTCGCTACGCATTTTTAGGATTTGGTAACCCTATTAAATTATTAGCTATAGACTGATCGCTTAAATAAGTCCTCGACCGTGCGGTTGTCCTCGTCCGACTCAAAGGCGAAGACTCAAAGCGGACTCTTTCAGGTCTTGCTGCTTCCATTTTTATGGTTAACAAACCCATGCCTGTAAGATTGTTTATCGGGGCTTATTGCATGTATTTATTTAATTCAAAGGAATTTCTTAAATCTACCTAAGTAGGTAAATGGGTATGGGTACGTACAATGTTTTTATAGAAAATCCAGAATTAATTATCTAGAAGCATTCTAATTCTTTTAGTGACGAAGTTCGCACCCGCACCCGCGCACACCTTAATGTTTTACTTGGCTCCAGGGGCCTTACTATAACGTCTTAATGCGTTTCAGTTTAGGTGCGCTCGCTGTCAGATTCATACTAAAAGAGACAGCTAAAACTTGAACTGAGTCGGAATTAGGTAGGACTCCATGGTAAGGCTCCTGTTTTCATTATTTACGTTTTCGTGACAATGTTTTCCTAGTAACGATTTCTTTGTGCTTCATTTATTCTACCTACTTGTAATGCTACGAATAAACCTTTCTTTCTTTATATATTTTATTTATGTTTTTTGCGGGATGATCTGACCACCTATGTAAGGTGTGGGCTGCATAGGCTCTCTTCACTCTTTAACACGTGAACACGCCGGGAGCCGTAATGCAGCGCTCCGCTGTCGCAGCTTCGCCAGAATAAACAAGAAAGCGAGCAGCATTAGCGGCAGACGCATATTCCGCAATAAATTTGATTTGGACCCTTTGTGTGCGTTAATTAATTTAAACACCTCGAACAATGGCCGTCGCCCGCGCGGCACATTGCTGTTATATCGCGTTTAAAGTGAGATGTACACTGGAGGAGCTGGGTCTAGGTAGGTATAGTAGTGGCCACAGAACTACTATGGGACGCATCTTTTGTAACGTAATCCTGTTCTCATTGTAAGCCAGAGCAAAGTAGGCAGGTATTAACAACAAAAAATAAATTATGGTTAAGAATGAAAGTACTGCCCACCCCATATAGAAACATTTTTAACCCGCATTTAGTCTGTTTTTCTCAGTACAATGTACAAATATGTACAATGACATAAAATACGATACTTACGTATTACCCTACTTCTTTATGAGTTTCTACGACGAAACATAATTATTTCCTTAGTATTAGTTTGACGAATGTTACTGGTTAAATGGCTTCAGATTTTACAAATTCATAAATTGTACTGAAATGATTTGATGTTATCAATTGCCTTCTGATTGACTTCGCTCCACAAGTAGGCGGGTGGGACGGCCCAGCGGGCCAGGGGGCCCGGCGGTGGCGGCGGAGGAGCTCATGTGCTCTTAACTTAATATCAACAAGAGCAAAATGAACTTTCCTTCTAAATTGAGCAACCCTAGCTCCTTATAAAGCCGTATAATGAATGTTTTACCCCGAAAGCGATAAAGAGCGCTCTTTTGCATACGAAGTTCGTTAAGTTTAATTAGTGAGCCCTACGGACATGTCCTGGGCCTTTGTGCCACGGGCCCGCGTTGGAGTCCCGCCAAGCGCCAACACCGCGCTTTTAAGTACTTTGAATCCTTTTTCGGTTTACAGGAAGTCAAAAAGCCCTAGCAACAGTGGCAGCAGAACGGTTCGCCTCTGGGTTTATTTTACCTCTACTTTCAGGTTCTTTTAGTTTAGAAATAGGCATTTCAAAAAAAGGTTAGGTCAGGAGTACCCGAGACCAACGAGCATTGTATGAAGAGAATGAATGTAGATGAAGCGAAAGATGTCAGGATCGTAGCGGGTGGAACAAAGCAGTCTCTGCTCTGCCTACCCCTGTGGGAAAGAGGCATGACGGTATGTATGTATGCCAGAATAAACAAGAAAGCGAGCAGCATTAGCGGCAGACGCATATTCCGCAATAAATTTGATTTGGACCCTTTGTGTGCGTTAATTAATTTAAACACCTCGAACAATGGCCGTCGCCCGCGCGGCACATTGCTGTTATATCGCGTTTAAAGTGAGATGTACACTGGAGGAGCTGGGTCTATATATAGGTAGGTATAGTAGTGGCCACAGAACTACTATGGGACGCATCTTTTGTAACGTAATCCTGTTCTCATTGTAAGCCAGAGCAAAGTAGGCAGGTATTAACAACAAAAAATAAATTATGGTTAAGAATGAAAGTACTGCCCGCCCCATATAGAAACATGTTTAACCCGCATTTAGTCTGTTTTTCTCAGTACAATGTACAAATATGTACAATGACATAAAATACGATACTTACGTATTACCCTACTTCTTTATGAGTTTCTACGACGAAACATAATTATTTCCTTAGTATTAGTTTGACGAATGTTACTGGTTAAATGGCTTCAGATTTTACAAATTCATAAATTGTACTGAAATGATTTGATGTTATCAATTGCCTTCTGATTGACTTCGCTCCACAAGTAGGCGGGTGGGACGGCCCAGCGGGCCAGGGGGCCCGGCGGTGGCGGCGGAGGAGCTCATGTGCTCTTAACTTAATATCAACAAGAGCAAAATGAACTTTCCTTCTAAATTGAGCAACCCTAGCTCCTTATAAAGCCGTATAATGAATGTTTTACCCCGAAAGCGATAAAGAGCGCTCTTTTGCATACGAAGTTCGTTAAGTTTAATTAGTGAGCCCTACGGACATGTCCTGGGCCTTTGTGCCACGGGCTCGCGTTGGAGTCCCGCCAAGCGCCAACACCGCGCTTTTAAGTACTTTGAATCCTTTTTCGGTTTACAGGAAGTCAAAAAGCCCTAGCAACAGTGGCAGCAGAACGGTTCGCCTCTGGGTTTATTTTACCTCTACTTTCAGGTTCTTTAAGTTTAGAAATAGGCATTTCAAAAAAAGGTTAGGTCAGGAGTACCCGAGACCAACGAGCATTGTATGAAGAGAATGAATGTAGATGAAGCGAAAGATGTCAGGATCGTAGCGGGTGGAACAAAGCAGTCTCTGCTCTGCCTACCCCTGTGGGAAAGAGGCATGACGGTATGTATGTGTATGTCAAACACTGAGATACATGCACAAAGGCAGACTTATTCGTTTAAGGGATCTCTTCCAGTGAACCTTTGAGTGGATGAAAGAAGTATAATTAATATAATTGTCTATGTTTAATCAAAAACAAACATGTCAGACATTATCATTTTGCGTCTCAGCTATAGGTACTCGTATGAAAAATGTTGTTACAACAAACGCGTGGAGTTGAGTTTTTTTAATTCCCGTGGATGGACATCGGATCATCGGCTATTTCCGTCGACGGTTTTCGACTTCGAGATTGTTTCTCCTCTAATCACGCGTCTTTTGGCTTAATTAAGACAGAACCAGCAAACTTAATAAAGTAAATTGTTGGCTAAATTCATGTTCCGCGAAGTATCCCTTTTAATTAACCTTTGAATAATTTGTAATGAACACCGGAGCAGGGAGCCAGGTATTTTATTTAATATTGTTTTAGGATGGCGGTCGACACGAGGCTCCCGGGACGGGGGCACGGCGCCGCGGCCCGACGGGCCATACATGAACCCATACATGAAAATGTTGAAGCCACAGCCACGTTCATTGTTTTGGCGCGGCGTATGTCATCGCAGTCATCGCATTTCTCTCTCAATTTCAATGCTCTAGCTGCTTGTCTTCTGTTAGTCTATTCGCCAGTAATAGTACTGTTTTTTAGGTTAGACATATACACGTAAGTGATAGGAAATCGCTTTAAAATTTCACCTATTATTATTGGTCTCTATTGGCACTATTTCTTGTCTTAAGGCGCGGCGCGCTGCGCCCGCGACTGCGGGCAGTACAGCCTCGGAGTACAGCACGTCCGAACTCGAGCTGCTTTAAAACACGAGCACCCCGAGTCTATTTTCGCATAGTTTCTCGCATGCTAATGTATATATTCAATTTATGGGGCCTATTAAAGACATTGCATCGGCAAGCAGCGGCATTCGCAGTCCGCGCACGTCGCCGCGTCAGCCGCCTCACGGAATACTAACCGTCCCGGACCCGACCCTGAACGGGATATCCCAATACGAGATCTCGCATCCCTTACATTTATTCGCAAAAGAACAGGACGGCAGAGGCCAGATGCGGCAGCCGGCAGCTAGGACCTAAGTAGGCTGGTTTCGCAGTTTGCTCCAGAAAATTGCCTTTTAGCAGACACTGAAATATAAAATGGCGTTTCATAGATGTGTGCAGGGTTAGTTGGTGTTGGGATACTGGTTTCTATGCTCGGAATGAATATTTCATGCCTTGGGCAGTGTAGTAACGTTGAAACAATATTGTTTTGTGCAGAATTTGAGGTGAACTAAAGGCAGACATTTGCGTAAAAGGAAGGTAAAGAGGTAATGATTGTGGCCTACTTTTGGCATACTTTTAAGTTCGCAGTGACAGTAATAGCGATAGCAAGCTCCCGGAGAATGTGTCCATACAACGCAGCGCAGACTACCGACAATTTTTATTAAAAAAAAAGTAGCAACGGTAAAACGACGCCTACATTATGGTTCTCGGACGGACTATAGTCACTTTTTTTATATCAAAACCGACATACGCAGCTGGAAAATTGTTTCTAGGTGTTCATTGGTCAAAGTGTGCATAGTTCCAGCCCCTAACCTGCATGGAACGCTGAATACAGCTTAAAAAAATTACACACTCGTCGCTCACTTCGCTGTTTCAGCTAGTGCAACTACAATTTGTCTGTTACAAACAAAACGAACAAACAAATTGACTTAGTAAATGAGCGAGTACGCCCGGAGGTGCGCTTGTGGCCGCCACAAAGACCGCGGCAGACAATGGCTCTCGCGCTGCGTGCTCTCTGCGTCTTCAAAAATTACTGCGCCCCTTTGTTTTGACAACAAATATGCGGAGCTGGTTGCGCGCTGAGTTTGTTTCTGTGAATAATTTATACTCGGGAGCGAAATGTGCGCGGCGATGGGGGGTTCACTTTGCGTACACTTGGACTCCGTTAGTACCTACCTTAATTCTAGTGCTGATAGAAAATTAATGACCAGAGCCACTGCTTTAAGTTTAGACACAAAATATGTTTTATTGAATCAGGCGTTACTTTGGTGAGGTCCATTTCAATGAACACAAAATATTTACCCTGCTACTCCGCTACTTACGTGCAAGATAACCAAGCTTGTGCGAAATATATATATTTTGCATGCAAACCCTCCCTCCACTACTGCTACATAAAACGCATTATATAAATCACACGAACTTAATTATCCCTAACACCACACAAACACTGACGTGCGTTTCGATCCCTGTACGGGATCATTTTCAAAGTTAAAAAGCACAACCGATGCTCATGCGAACCACCGTCGTACCCCACGACGACGACAACGACGATGACGACGACACGACACGACGACATGATGAGTGCGACGTTGGTTCGCATGTGCATCGGTTGTGCTCTTTAGCTTTGAAAATGATCCCGTAGAGGGATCGAAACGCGCGTCAGTGTTTGTGTGGTGTTAGGGATAATTAAGTTTGTAGGATTTATATACAATACATATATACGTTTTATGTAGCAGTAGTGGAGGGAGTAGCAAGATAAATATTTTGTGTTCAACAAAATATGTCTCAATTTCTGTGTGCAAACTGCGACTGCGGCGCCGGCGTCGAGCCGATAGACCCGGCTCGTTTCAATATTCACTGAATTTTAATGAAATTAAAACGGCGCTCGATCCTGCTGCTCCCGAAACAGAAACACTCATTAGGTACCTACACTTTCGGTCTGATGCCGGTGACTCATTAAGCATGTAAATAATACGAATTGTATGAAAATATGACTACCTACCTATTGTTTTAATATTTGGCAGTCGATGTCCGCATTAATGAACGTAGGTATTTGTAGTAGTAAGTACTGGATAGGTACTTTATGACATTTTACAACAATTATACTATGATTCATCATCTGCGAGATAGCGATAAACATCCCAAAGGTCGTAGCTGTCAGGAGTCGCGACGTTAATAATAATTGCAGAATAGGTATACCATCAACATCTGGATGTACGATACGATCATGTGGATCTGGATGTATGGTTAAGAACTGGTTCTTGAGTCTACGCGGATGAAGTCGCGGGACGAAGCTAGTAGGGAATGTCAGTAAGTAGGTATTATTAAGGTACTTACATAATTATAAGGTTCTTCAATGCCTGAAGCCACCTTCTTTTTATTTGTTGAATAAGTAATAGGTGCTTAATATAATATTCTGAAGCATAAAAACCGGGTCACTTTTTATACTACTTTCACCCGGTATTATTGCTCTCGAATATACCTACCTACATAGATACTCGATAAATAACAAAAATAGATCTTAATTCTGAGAACATTCGTTTAATATTCCAACTATACAGACGCCAGCAGAATTCAATTACCTACATTTTGCCAACCGTCTATTGAATATTGAAATTAGCATTTCATTTGGAACGAGACCGAGAGACGCTTCGGTCCACGGTCACCTTAGCCCTTTCAGAATAAAAGCGAATATTCATAAGCTGAACGTAAACATGCCTCCGGAGCCGTTGTTCCCTGCTAAGTAATCCTTGGTGTAGTCCTTTTGAGGTCTACATAGAATTATCTGGTTAAATTCTTCATTGTTAGACTTAGTTCTTGGGCGGTTTAGTGCGATCAACCATAATTTGAAATCGTTCGTGAGAAGTTTTAAACAGAATTCGTCTAGCGAATATCATTCATGTAGCATGATCATAACTTTATTGTTCTGATGCTTCTAATAATTATTGTCTAAAAAAGTGATAGTAATATCAGGGTACGTATTAAAATCCATAAAGTTTAAAATGTATAATGGGTTAAAATGCATAATGGTTCAAAATTAATAGAATTGCTATAAACTGTATAAACTAAACCTAACCTAAACTAAACCAATCTATAGACCACGCTATAAAAAAAACATATACCTAATAGTTTAACATAAAATTGCATTATATATTTTGACCTATTATACATTTTAATCCATTATACATTTTAAACTTTATACATTCTGATCCGCGCTCGTAATATCAACTAGAATGAACAGGTTGTTGTTCGCCTGGCTCCTTCAGTATTTTGTTTACATTCCCGACTTTCGAATTGTACCTTCAATCTCGCTAACGCACTCGGATCCCGGCTAATCCCGCGCCTCCGCGCCTAATGCCTGTCACCGCAGTACCGAGAAACCAAAAATTAAACATTACCTATCAAGTTATAGCGAGGGCCAAGCTCTCCGAGGTTTTTATAATCTCCGACGCCATTGTTATTAAAATCAGGGCAAACCTCTCGAGTTTACCTGCCGCCTATAAATAAGTCGCTTTGAGATCGAAAAGCAATACCTTTTAGGCGTGTCCTGATAAACCGACCTAGAGCGCTTAAGGATTGACTCCGGCGTCGCTGGCTCACACAAACGCATGGCTATAACAATGGAGATATTGAACACGAATTATTTTTAAGTACCTAGGTCTCAGAGTCGACGTTCTGTAATTATTGCCTATAATAAAGAAACTGAACAGCGCGCTTACTTCGCGTAGGTAATTCTCGGAAAACAAGAGAGAACAAAGTTGCTATGGCAATTCTAACAACAGTGAAATTAATATTCCTAGAAACTTTCTAACAACTAAATAAAACGATCAAATTAAATGAAAATGTTGTGATACAAAATAATTACAGCTGAAGACGTCGCCGTTGAACTTTGTTTGGAAAATTGAAGCGGTGTAACAAATTAAACAAAGATCTTAACATTCATGTTTTATAGGTAAATGTGTTATAAATGATAATACATATTATACTTACATTGAAATTCTTTAATGACCTTTCTATATTATGTACTACCTCATTTTATTGCTGTAGGTAACTAAAGCCTGTTAAGGCGTATTGAACTGAAAACTGTAAAAAAACTTGTATTTTTTTAACTAACAGAGTTTTCACAGATAGGTAGGTATGCGTTCCATAACAGAAAAATGACACCTGCACCTGTCCAGGATACCTGCTATGGGTGGTGTAGGGGTAAAAACGCATGTTGGATCGATGAGGATCCGGGTTCCATGTCCAGGTATAGCTTTACTTTTTTCTATACGTTTGTTTTCAGTATCGTTTAGTTAGACATAGGTATAATTTCTAGCTGGTTAACCGCAAAAATAAATACAAAATTCTCGATCATTGACAGCGTAGCAAAGTACAAGGTAGTGAATAATCCTTTCCCATCGTGAACACCCGATACATACCTCCGAATGATACCGATGTGTCTATGAATCTGACTGAAAGTAGCATGATAAATACCATACAAATACGAACATTTCCGAGATATTGCGAGTGGTAGGGCCTTGTCCAAGGTCCGTCCGGATCGCTACCACCATCTTACTCGCTTATCGTGCCGCTAAGCAGCAGTGCTTGCACTGCTGTATTCCGGTGTTGAGAGTAAGACAGCCGGGGAAATTACGGGCACAAGAGGCATTTCATCTAAGTCCTCTAGGTTGGCAACGCATCTGCAATCCCTCCGGGGTTGCGGGTGTCTATGGACAGTGGTGACCCACTTGCTCGTTTGCCTTCCTATTCACATAAAAATAATAATACGGAATGGATTTTGCACGACATCTGTTGCAAAGCAGCTTTTGTGTGTCGGCCGGCGACGCGGCGCGGGCGCGTGCGGCGAGCGATCGCATCGCGTAAGCTGCGAGTTAAGACTTTTGTCGGTGGACGGGATTTATTACCACGGGCGAGGGACGCAGACTACCACTGCCACAGACGCTGCCCACGTAGTAACGATACAAACAAGAAAAACATTTTTTTTTTCAAAATAGCCAAAGCGGCCACATTGAGTCACGTGGCACAAGGAAGGCTACAAAAAATATATTTGTCACTTAAATGTGTAGAAATCGCATGCACTTCTTGTCAATTTTCCATTTTTAGTATAACCTCATTATAGGTTAACTTCTTTTCTTTAAACATAGATTAGGTAGGTATTGTACCTGTTTCTACTTCAAATGCAATGCCATCTACTGCATCTACCGTTCCTATTTACCGATGTTCACTTTATTATTGTAATGGCACTCCAGACACACTTTATTATGTCTTAATAATATGTTCAACTATGTGACTGTTTGTTGCCTAAATAAAATAAATAATAATAATAATAAAATAAAAAAAACGCCGAACAATATACTTAGTTAATTTCTTATTTTTTTAACTGTTGATGAAGCGGGCGCCCCTGTAATAAATCTGATAGCTTATTACGTAACTCGCTCGCAATCGCCATCGTGTTAATTTTGACAGTTCTTGTATAAATGTGACAGCTGGCTGATTCCGATGTCAATTGTCAGCTCATACATGAACTGTCAATATGAAGACGATGGTGATCGCGAGCGAGTTACGTAATGGGCATGCTGGTCTAAAAGATACAGCCATGTGACAGGGTGATAATAACGGTACGGACAAACAGACAGCGGAACCTTATGCCGGGTACTCACCTGCGACATGTAACCGTACTTGCACGATACAGTAACTAAATACCCTAGTGTTGACGTGGCTTGCGAGCTTGCCGACACACACTAGGGTTTTTGGTTACAGGTTACAGCTCGTAGACGAGTACTTGGTTTTAGTGGTCCTCTGTGGCCGTTATGTGTAAGCGGAACTCTAAAGAGGCTCCAGCAAGTTGAGTGTGCCTCACCAAAGCTTTCGAAGCAAAGTATTTTTTCCCAAATACAGTTTACCGCAAATACTTCTAAGTACTACAAGGCGGAAGGCGTGTGAAGTTTGCGAGATTCTTAATTGTGAACAGCCAGGTTGATATTGTCAAGAGACCTTAAACGCTAACCGCTTACCTACATGTTAGAAGCTGTTCTCATCAGCGAGGTCTAACATAAGCAGATGCTTCGATAATAAAAGAAGCTCTGTATTGCGGGTGCCCTGCGCCCCGTGACCCGCATTGTACGCATTGCCTGCAAATCCGCTTAATCTATCGTTGTGCGGCGATGTGGGGGCAAGGCCTGGGTGAAGACAGAACTAGAACACATCTTTTCTACACTCATGAGCAAAAATAATGGGTAACTTTTCATACAAAGTTTTATGAAAAGCGACCCTTTATTTATGTTTTTGAGTACATTACACAATTGGTCAAAGCAAGTAGTTATATAAAGTCACCGAATTGATTTGATTGTGCCCGGTTTTTTTATTGCTTGCGTTGATATGTATGTATGTATGTAAACACTTTATTGTGCAAAATAAACAAGACAAATACAATCTTGAATACAACTACTACCACACAACAACAACACAACACACAACAACACAACAACAACTACTACTACTATACTTGAAACAACACACAACAAACAACAACAACAACAACAACAACTTTGAATACAACTACTACTATATTTGTTAGTCTTTGAATACGAGTATTAAACAGAAAAGAACTGTTGTATGCTGGGTCCCATTTTGTCCCATAATTTTCATTGGTCATAATGATCGTAAGTCATAATTTTTTTGGTCATAACACCGTGCATTTTTCAGGAATCTTGGAACAGTCATTAGAATCCCATCAAAAACATAACATGTAAAAAACACCAAGTCTCGCAACTCAGTTCTTCTACCATAAAAAGTAACTAACTAACTTGGCTTAGGGACCCAAATAGGGTCTTGGCCTCCGAAACGAGAGCACGCCATCTGTTCCGATCGTGCGCAGCTTCTTGCCAGTCGTCGACTTGAAGACGTCGCAAATCCGCCTGGACACTGTCCCCCCAGCGATACCATAAAAAGTAGTGAGATAATTTGAATGTAATACCAAGTCGGTTAATTTATTCAGTCCCTACTAAAGAGACCTCCTGTTTTAAGTTATTACTTAATTAGCTAACCTAACAACATAATAATGACCATGTCAAAATTGAAAACCGAAACTAACCGGTTTTTATTAACGAAGATTATGGCGAACCATACATTCAGAACTTCAATTTTATGATACAAAATATAGACACGTTCTATGCATATTGTGTCTACAGGAAATTATAACGGCATCGCAAGCCTCAGGGCTCATTGATAAAGGCGCCGGAGCAGCGAGTTGGCGCGCCGCCAGCCGCCACGTTTAACCGAATGTATCACGCATATTGATTCGAGCCGGCGCTTTAATTAATTGCCACGTAAAGCATGCCAGGATTCTGATGACGCCTAATTTTTTTGCCTAAATGACTGGTGAAACATGCAGCTTGATGTGTGTGCGCCGATAATAGCTGGAAATGCATTCTGATACTAAGGGCCAGTACACGCACAAATAGTATAACTAGTTCATAAGATCTAACATTATTAGTGTTACTAAAGTCTTTTTTTCTTTTATTTTCTTTCATTCGAACGCATAACTGTTAGCAGTAAGCTGGAAGAGCGAGGCCTCCTGACACAGGTAAAATATACCTAATAGGAAGTCTCGACCATTATTGTATCTACCACCTAAGTTTCGATGAAATAAATCATTATTATTATTATTATTATAGTACAAGGGGCCTTACCATGACGTCCTAATTCCGACTCAGTTCAAGTTTTAGCTGTCACTTTTAGTATGAATCTGACAGCGAGCGCACCTTAACTGAATCGCATAAGACGTCAGTTCGATCGCAGTTAGCGTGCAGTTGTAACGACTGCTATGGAGTTGCAATAGAAAATTTATGGGCTGTCGGCAGTTGGCAGTTACGTTGCAGTCAGAACGCAAACCGTCTGTACTCACCCTAATTAAAGGCATGTCCACATGCCCGTATCGCATCAAACGGATCCTAATATTATTTAGATTGTGATTTAGATTAGATAGAGAGTGTGGAGTTGCGCTCACATTGCGGCCCGCATTTTAACTTGTTCGTTAATTAAGAGGCTGACAACACCTAATTTTGTTGAAATTGATGTTATTTAAGCACTTTTTTAAGAAAAACTACACACAAAAAAAATACAAAAAAATATAATGTTAATTTTCATCATATTTCAAACACGCTAGACGGACTCGATACATAATTGAACAAAATCGGCTCGATAGAAAATAATTGCAAAGATTGGTCTTAAAATCATCATTAAACGGTTCTATGTCTTTATTTTTTCGACGTATGGGTCTGCAATTAAAAACATGAAGTCAACATATTCATACCTACACGGCTAACGAGTCATATTTCACAAATAATCCATACTTTTTTTTATTTCTTCTTATTTGTGTCTCATTTGCAAGATTTTAGACGCGCGCCAAGCTGCCGGAATAGTTTCTTCTCTTTCACTCACAGGCACGCGAACCGTATGTGTGAAGAGTGGCGCTGCTCAAGGTCATTTGCTGTTGACAGCGCCTTAAGAGTTCCGCCGTATCTTAGAATTGCAAATAAGTGCCTACTGGTCTTGGTCAACCAATACATATAAGTGTAAAGGTGGAAACACATTGTTAACACGCGACGCGACCCGATGCAACGCGACGCGTGTTGAGTCGAATCAAATTGTATTATTTTCTATGACCAGAACCACACTATGAACATCCGACGCGACGCCATGCGCATACATTCGTTGCATCGGGTCGCGTCGCGTGTTAATAATGTGTTTCCACCTTAAATATTAACCCCCTTATTCATAAACGCTATAGAACTTAGTATAGGTAATCGTTTGTCCTTAAAGTTATGTGCACACCTCGGGCGGTGATAAAGAAAGCCTCAGGTCGCATGTTTATTGCCCTCACCTTTGGCTCGTGCGACAAGTTCTAGCGAACTGAGGCATTCTTGTAATGTATCATTCATGTAAAATAGGTAGGTAAGTATAAGTAAGTATGTACACAGCTATTCAGTCAATCCAACCCACACGCCTCCTGAACTATTCCGGACTAATTTAAAGTCACATTATAAGTATAGACCTACCTAGGTACCTAGCATCTAATCTAACTAATATTATAAATGCGAAAGTATGGATGGATGGATGGATAGATGGATGGATGGACTAATATTATAAATGCGAAAGTATGGATGGATGGATGGATAGATCGATGGATGGATGGATGTTTGTTTGTTTGTTACTCAATCACGCCAGAACGGCCCAACGGATCTGGATGAAATTTGGCATTGAATAGCACATAGGCTACTTTTTATCCCGGAAAATTGCGTAGCTCCCGCGGGATAGTGACAAACGAATTCTTTGCAGACGAAGTCGCTGGCAACAGCTAGTAGTTTTATAAACATGAATGTGAAAAAATCAAATTGAAAAAAACAGAAAATGCCGTAAGTAATAAAAATATAATAATATCCATCGCTCACTCAAAAACAATCCAATTACACGTCAAGGGTGAAACCTCAAGCAGCTCTCCGGCTGACAAAATAAAGCGAAAAAATGAAGACGGATTACGATGAGGCAGATACAAGCGCGGGGGAACGGGGACACGGCGGGAAACTCGGGATCAACGGGATACCTACAGTCAACCTGTTTCATTCATAGGTCTCTGCTAGGCCTCCATAAAACCCTGTCAAAATGACATTTACAACATTTGGTTAGCGTTTACCATAGACAAATATATTTACTACTAGCTGTTGCCTGCGACTTCGTCTGCAAAGAATTCGTTTATCGCTATACCGCGGGAATTTTCCGGGATAAAAAGTAGCCTATGCTATGCTATTCCAGACTTTTCTCTATCTATGTGCCGAATTTCATCCAGATTCGTTGGGCTGTTCTGGCGTAATTGAGTAACAAATAAACATCCATCCATCCATACTTTCGCATTTATAATATTAGTTAGATTACATTAGATGACAAGATTGATAAAGTTCTATGGTCAGGAATCAAGTTGGTTGACGCGCGCGAAGACAGTTGTCCTAAAGTTTAGGATTCCACTGTTTACTGACACCTAAATAGTGGAATTGCATAGAAAATTGTAGAGAAAAGTAGAGCGATAAAATCAATATACAATGTACCTACCTAATAATAGGCGTTCATTTACTGAAAAAAACCCGGCCAAACGCGAGTCCGACTCGCGCGCCGAGGGATTCGTACTAATTTAGCTAGTGAATATAAAATCCGTGCTAGCAAAAAGCAGCTCCTGAGCAAAATGAAGGCAGTGTGAGGTCTTTTTATATTGGTAACTTACACAGACAGACATAAAAAACTGAGATTTTTAGGCGCAATTCATTAGTTTGACCGTGGCCCGGCACGAACTTGACCGGTTTTTCATTTCGATGTAGGTACGTAATCTCAGAAATGCATTTATTTTCTTTGTTTGCTGTAAAGAAGTGTCGTCGCTTTGAGCAGCCAGTGTCCGCCGCGGAACAAATGGATTCGTTGGGAAGTTGTTCTTGTCTCAGATAATCTATTTAAGGAATAAAAAGGCGTCTAGACCCGCGGGTCCGCCGGCGCGGTACAATTTCACGCCGCCCGCGCCGCCCGCGCCGCCGCGCACTGCTCAGCTGTCAAAACACTACTGTTGCTAAGATTAGTTTTCTTTTCGCGTTATTTCGGGAAGACGATATTGTTTTGCAATATTTTTTTGACTATTACTCCTTACATTATTACATTACTGTTCTGTGTCCGGTGCCAACCGCCACTTTTTGTTTGCTATGTTGTTTTAAATCAGTTTAGTTTTGTTTTTTTTTCGTCACAACATATTGGAACTCGATACTTAATTATCCCTTCGCGTTTTTTCAATTTTTTTTTGATTCCACTCAATCATATTCACACTTCTATACACTTCACTTATCTGTGTTCGTCCACAACGTCAATAAAATATCTGAGGTCTTATCGGAGAATTATATCAAGAAAATTCTAGTGTACCTATTTGACCAAGGTACCTATTCTTACATAGATACATCACGCCTCTTTTCCACAGGGGTACGCAGAGACTACTTTGTTTCACTTGCTAAGTACGATCTATTCTTGCTCTCTCTGGTTAAAATACATACCTGATAAAGAAATATTTGTACCTATCTAGTATGTAACTGCTTACATTTTACGTCTCTTAGGCTGTAGACTGAAGAAAAACATGTCAATCCATTCATTAAAACGCGTGGTTCGAGATTTCCCACTCCCACGCTAGCATCTCGCTCTTGAGTTTAATGTACCTACTACATAAACAACTTAAAACGCGTTCTTGCGAAACTTCTCAACAGCAAAGTTCTCAGTTTAAATATGAAAACATTCTCATTTACATTAAAATACGAAGTAAATGAGCGCGCATAAACGCGTGAAGCGTCAACTAACAAAAGCTTTTAGCAATTTGCGAGTAATTCCAGTGTACGCGACAATACGTTGTTTATATTTGGAGCAGAAAATTTACAACAAATTGTAATTACAGTAATCCTTGAGCTGCGGAAGCATGAAGGGAGGGGGAAGCAGCTGACGGTGGGGCGGGGGGTTCAGTCTCGGTACGGTTGTACCTCACACTCCCCATAAATTATGTGTTTAGGTCTATTAGCCGAGGGCATAAATATCGTTACAGCCATCAATCATCATGTCAAATATATGTCACTGACCTTATTTTTTGTGGCATAAAGGTGTATAGATGATTTTGACATTTTGACAACGTACATTATATTTATGCCCTTGACTGTACACCATTATATCTATTCTCTTTGATGTACATAATTATGGAGTACGTATCTCTCTCTGTATAAGTAAACTTTGCCTCCTTTTTTTTACCCTTGCTTTAATTTAGCAACTGTACATAGGTCTGCTTGGTGTAAATGAACACAAAATATTTACCTTGCTACTCCGCTACTTACGTGCAAGATAACCAAGCTTGTGCGAACAACGTAACGTAACGTAACGTACGTAAGTAGCGGAGTAGCAAGGTAAATATTTTGTGTTCATTGAAATGGACCTCCGCAAAGTAACGCCTGATTCAATAAAATACTGCGTGGTGTATAAAAATAGAGCATAGATTACAAACCATAATTGTGCAAACTAACGCGCATTGTCTGATTTTACATCAGTTTTTATCCATTGGATCGGCTGCACTGCAGAAGTGCTGTGAAATGGCCAGCAATGGGCCCAATGGGTGCGTGGGCTGCAAAGGGGGCGCCCGCCAGTACAAAGCTTGTTAGGTAGGTGTCTGTGGGAGATGCGGCACCCGCGGGGCACGGGGTCAGAGTTTACTGTAAGTTTTAACTTTTGACACAGCAAAAAAAGTCTCGAACGGATTCGCGTAAACTTTTGGCAATATCGGCAATGCTACTAGTGGCACCTAACGGAAACAAACCAATCTTAATAGTTGACGCTTCAACGCTGACGCGTTCAAGATGTTTAATTTATTGAAGCAGGCTTTTCTTTGAAGAAAAAAATCCATTTCAGTGAAGAAAAATAAACATTAAACTACCGTGAGACCCAAACATACTTACAACAATCGGATAACTCGGCTCTTTTCGGCTTTTTTTATACGTGAGTTATCCGGTTGTTGTAAGTAAGAAAAATAAAACTACCCTGTACTCACGTGCAAGGAGGTCTGTGGTTTTGGCGTTTGGCTTGCACGTGAATCGCAGAGTAGCAAGGTAAATGTTATTTGTTCATTCAAGATTTTTGTTGCGGCAACATGATACTAAGTACTCCGTCCTGTAGACAGACGAGACGACACACAACTCCACACGACTTCACTTTGCGATACGACAGGTCGCCGCCGCAGAGCCAGTGTTAAATAAACAACCGGTGCAAAAACGCGCGCTCAAAGCGAGCTTCCTTAGTCGCCATTAGGAAGCTGTGGCCGCAGCAGCGACATTAAAGGCATACCTTTCCATATCGTGTCAAACCTTTTGCAAATTTATTCAGGACACTCGTTCGCGACTCGTCGAATAATACCTCAGTAACATTAGCCGGGGCCGCGAGACCGCAAATAGCGACCGTATCTCCTCTCGGTAGAGTACGCTTTCTCCCGCCGTTGTCCGCGAAATATTTCAATTCTAAGTACTATTCACGTAATTTGCATTGCAGTGGCCACTACAGGCGTCGGACGGTGTCCCCGGGATCCGGAATAATCACGCGCTCAGCAGCAGCGACGCGGCCGCGGCTGCATTTTAGGAAGCTCAATAAACAGTTATTTTAGCTTTGCGACGTTATTTGCGGAGCCAAGAGAGACGCGAACACAGCGAATACGCTAATTAGCTAACACCTAACACGCTTTTTGCACAGAAAATAAAGCGCTTTGTCGCAAAACATTTGAATTTCTCTTATAATGTGGGTATTAAAAAAATAACCCGATGCTGTAATACGCTGCACGGAACATTATTATTCGCTGGGTGTTTGGTTACATTTCGTATTAGCGCGTTCCTTGTCAACTGAGAATGTTGTTTATTCCAGATACGGAATACTTTGTAGCGAATTTCCAATCTCAAATTGCAAATAAGCTAATAACCTAACTGATAAATGTGATATTTTGGTGCAAAAACATTTCGATCGGGGAACACTCGATACATCATTGCTGCGGCAGGGGCTGCTGGGGGGTTACTCCGAAATCCGATTTTCGAAGTTCGTATCACACCGTCCCTCTCACTCTCAAATTAATAACTATTAGTGAGAGCGGAACGCCACGAAACGAACTTCGAAAAACGGATTTCGGAGTATAAGGTCTGGGTGCTGCGGTGGAGGCCGTAATAGAATCCCGTCGAGCGATCTGCGGAATTATGTAAAACACCTGAGCCCTATTTTATAAAGTTACAATTTACATGCGGAAGTCTCTTTCTAACCCTATGTGTTAGATAGAGACGTCCGCTTGTAAATTATAACTTGCAGCTTTATAAAATAGGGCCCTGGTATCCCAAACAACGCGCCGCCGCACCGCCAAAGGACTATGTTACCTTTATTAGCTTACTACCTTAATCTCCTAACTTGGCTAATCTAATAACTAATATTCCTTTTGATAATAAAGGTTAAATGCCCTTTTAAAACCACCAGATGGACCCGCAGGGGTTTTATGGATAGTAAAAAATTGAAACACAATAACTAGGAGCTCTGTTATTTATAATTTGTTCTAAGATTATAATTTGTACTTAAGATTAGCTTGCCATCCGAAAACTTTTATATTTTCTTATAAGCTACCTACCTAATTTAAATATTCGAGTTCAGACATAAAAACACACTAGATATTCACAGACTATTACTATAAACTGGTTTCCTTCTTTTACGTCGGGTTTAAACATTGGAGTTAGTGCATAAAATCGACTTGCAAATTCAAGTCAAGTGCCTCATAAAATCTGTCTACCTCTTGGTTCCCGAGCGTGGTTTACTGACGACATGATTCACCCCGTTAGTGTTTCGGCGACACCGTGTACAGAAGGACTACTACGAGGTTATAAATTCGAAGATCGTTCCGTTCTGCTCACACTAACATTCGTTTATAGGAGAATGAGAGGGACGGTACGATATGAAGTTCGAATTTAGAATATCGGAGTAGCTCCCCAGTATTCCATTACAACGACACGTGAGGAACGATCACAGCGAACACGCCGTTGCATTCCCTGTTAACAGAATTTAAAACTTAACGTGGGTAGTATTTAGAGACGTGTTGGATTATGAACTCTAGCTGGGCACAAAACTATCGATAGTATCGATACTTTCAACATGAAACTACCGTGAGACTCGAACATAATTACACAAACGGATAGCTCACGAATAAAAGCCGAACAAATGCTCCGACATATGTTTCGAACTATACCGTAGTCCTTCATCAGAGAGCGCTCGCCTCGGCGGCAGCGAAACGAACACGAAGTGTTATAATGTCGTATGTACGTAAGTGTTGTATGTCGGAGCATTGTTCGGCTTTTATACTTGAAATTATAATAACCGTCCGTTTGTGTAGGTAATTATAGTATCGATACTATCAATAATTTTCATAGATCTCTGTTGTACCATCAGCCCAATATGTGGTCTACCACCCTAAGGTTAAAATTCCTTTGCACGTCAAAATATATAACGTCGATAAGACAGTCTGTCAACTTGAAAGTTCGACTTTAGCGACATTTCCATTTGATAGGAAGTTGGATGAAAAGTGGTAGACCACTTATTTGGGCGACTGTATAAGGTTTAATATTGTAATTGTAATAGAATCCGTCACATAGCTGCCCAGCCACTGCACGTCCAGCGTCACTGCGTGGAGAGCGCGGTACGAGCGCGTGGCGAGCGCGTGGCGAGCGCGTTACGAGCGCGGGCGGGCTGCGTGCTGCTGCGCTTTTAGCGATCCGTCGCGATACGCTATCGGCGCCATCGTCTGTAAGTGCCGAGCGGCGGAAATGATACGTTTACATTAGCCGTGCATACATGCCATAAATGTCAGTAAAATCGTGGCATCGAAAGAAAATTCAACCATTTACATACCTACCTTGTTGCACAAGTTGAATATTATATTGGCGCTTTACACCTCCACTGAACTTAAATTATTTTAATTCGCCTTTTTCTTTCTCTTTCTTATCATTATCGCATATTTTGTTTCGCTTTGACCAGTAGAGATTTTATACATCTCTACTATAGACCAATGTAATTTAAGGTACTAACTTAACTTAGGGACCTTTTACATCCCTTTTATAAAATGTATTAATTATATTAGGTAAGTTAAGTAGAATTTGAGTACTATTGTAATTCTATTTTATTTTGAAAAAATGACTTTCTGCCAATTTTCTTGCGGCGCATTCTTCTTGGCAATAATGGTCTTTCCGAATGCGCTGGTAGATTCAAAAAAAGACATGTAAAAGAGCTCTTGGCGGCCTATTTGCAAAATAAACTTTTGACTTTGATTATTATTTTACTAGTTTTTGCCTTGTTTCCGTCGGCGAGAGGCTTCTGCCAACTAAGTAATCGTTTGTCCTTATCTGTGAATGCACCCTCTTAATATTGAACGCATTATATAAATAAATAGGGTTTTATGACATGTGTGTAGGTTAGCTTTGATGTAATATGGATGACTTCCTAAGAGGCATTTTCAAGGCTTGTCACAGTCATTATTTCGTATAAATAGCTACAATGACTTTTCCCTATTCAAATAAAGCTTTCAGAGTTTTCATTTGTAATAACGAAGATACAATTCGTGTTTAAGCTTCGTACACAACATCATTATATTATCAGAATTTTGATTAAGTACCTGTTTTTATAAAAATTAGGTGATTTTAATTTACTGGGCTACGCAGTGACTAAATACGTGTATCCATTAACTATCCAAATCATTCAATAATAATTGCAGCAATCGCCACGCTGGCTTGGTGAAATTTTATTTCATAAAAAAATAGAGTTTCTTCTGTAAATTTATTAGAATGACTGAATTCATGGAATGTTTGACATTTGGCGAAAATCTTAGGAATCATGTTATAGGCGATGCGGCTAGCAACCCATCACTATTTTGATTTCCCTTTCCACCTATACGCCCACAATCATGCTAAACGTGGCCTAAAGGTAGAAAAACCTAAAGTGATAAAGACGTGATTTATGTATGAACTAGCTTCTGCCCGCGACATCGTCCGCGTAAAATTAGCAATTGACATGTTTGTCGCTATCCCGCGGGAACTATGCAACTTTCTGGGACAAAAAGTAGCCTATGTTTTAATCTAGGGTACCAGCTATCTTCGTTTAAAATTTTATCCAAATCCGTCCAGTCGTTTTAACGTGAAGAAGGAACAAACATACACACTCACATCGTCACATCGTGTCTCACAAACTTTCGCATTTATAATATTAGTAGGATAAAAAAATACTGGCGAAGCAGAGTTTAACAGTGAATTGCGATATTGAGAAATTAATTTTTTACTCAAAACTGCATCGGGTTAAAATTGTTTTGGTCACATGTTGTCCGCACAGGGGGTCGGCTCGGCGTGGGCGGGCGGCACGAGTGCGTGGGCGGCGCCAGAGGGCGCCACGCGACGAGGCACTGGCCACGCGCACAGCGCCTGCTTACATAATATATATTATACGTACACTAACAATAATCCACTGGGGTATATAACCATAGCTATAGAAGCTAAAAAAAATATTAAAAAAAAAAATGGAGTTAGAAACTTTTTGTACTATGTATAGGAATGATTATAAAATAATACTATCATTCCTATAGAAAAAAAAAATTTACTCCAATTTTTTTCAAAATATTTTTTTTAGCTTCTATAGCTATGGTTATATACCCCAGTGTATTAATTGTTAGGGGGTATCTGATATACCCTGTATATTCCTTACGGGGCAGACAGAGCCTATGGTAACGAGGTGGTTAATATGATTCCTAAGAATTTCGCCCATTCCCTCGATGGACTTTTACCATCTGCGCGGGAAGAGAATCAACTGGTACATTCTATGTTATTTATTTGCTCCCAGACCAGTATGAAAGTAATAGATAATAAGTTTTGTAAATATGTATGTATTAAGTGTAAAACAATTGGCATTGTTCATTTTTTTTAGTATGCTCTAATTCGAAAACCATTTGGAGGAAAACCATCAAATAACCGATTTATCTTGTCCGATTTCAAAAATACTTTACGATTGCAGATATTTTTGTAAAAGTACTTTTGACCTTTGTTTGATCTAACGACCGGGTTTTTAGTCAGAATCGGGCATTAAATGTTTGCCACAAAAATGGAAAAAAAAAGTTTATCTACGCCACTACGGTATCTGTCATGCTGTCACTGTCACATCTAACTTAACCTGCAAACATTACAAATAAAAGCAAATTCAAAGTATAAAACTGTAACAAACAATGGATATTTATAAAAAAATGTTTTGTTCCGGGATGCAACAATGACTCGAACTATAGCCCCAACAAAATCATTGTGAAAATCAGAGAAAATTTGCGGAACGAATGGTGTATGCAAGCTAATGTGGAATATTTCAATGTTTACACGATGTATTGTTACGAATACCACTTTAATGTAAGTAGGAGTCAGGAAAGATGTGCAGGGGTGAAACCAAAAAGCAAAAGCAGCACGGAAAACAATAATAACACCAACGAACGGAAATAAATCGAACACGCGAATAATGTTATTGTTTTTGACGTTAAATTCACACACACATTCACAGATCTATGACGTTGACAATGTTGACATATAGACAAAACCATAGACAAAACTGTTTTTTTTTGTATTTCTGTACGAAGGCGATTGGGATCCTGTCTAAATTAACCTGTGAAATTAACAAATTATCAAACAGCGAAAAAATATTTATTATTAATAAACAAAGCTACGTAGAAGGATAAATATTCAAATTAGTTCCTTGAAATAGTCCATTCTATCAAATAAAGGTGTTAAAAGCACAGCTTAAAAAAATGAACAATGCCAATTATGTGCCTACTTTACTTAAATCACAATTTTATTTGTCATCCCCTTTGAAATCCGAAAAATTGCCAGAATATGAATTCTTATTGACATTGATAGGTAACTGATTTTTTGGCCAGTTTCGTCAAGTCAAGACCAACAAACAGCACAGCGCAATCAATTTTCGAGAGTTTGAACAGGTCCTAGTAAAAATGTTCTCATAGGTAGCTCTTTCCGTCAAACTGCGCCTTTGATTCGAGCCTCTTCATTCCAACTATTAATTACACGTTGATTAATCGAGCAATCAGACGTCGCCTCAATCGAGGGCCAATCAAATAACGTGTAGTTGATTAAAATACGTTCCATTTGTCTCCGTCGGGGGCAGCTAATAAGGCGGGCGCCCACTAATGGGCCGCAATCGGAGGCGATAAATAAGAAAATTGGCGACCCAAGCACGGAGCATTAATTGGCATGTGGCTGTGACGCGCCGGCTCCGAGCGCGGCCCGCCGGTGTCCCTGTAGCGAGGTTAATGTCGGTAACTAAACTAGTAATACACGCAGGGTTTATTTTCACGCTTGGATTTGGACGTGCCTTACTGTTCACGTGTTTAATTGTAATAGCCATTAAAATATTAAAACCGCCCACGCAAAAAAGGCTAATTTTGGAAAATCGCTGCACATTTTCACCAAACATGGCCAAGAAGCAAGTAAACTGGCTTACGAATTAAAAAAACTTGCGCTGACCCATTGCGATGGTATTTATTTAAATTAAGTAGGTATCAATGAGCTTAGCTAAATTAGAAAGAAAAAAATAATATTTTATTTAAGTTCCAAAAGTCCCACCACCTTAAAATAAAGTTAGGTACAACTTAATATGAACACAAAAAGGTCTCCACTCAGCATGTGTCGCTGCACGTAAAGTGCAGCTACACTGGTTTTCTGTGGAGCCTGGTAAATTAATAATCTTCGTAAGTGTAACCTCATTATAACACAAATCTAAGGCACCACTTTGTTGCATTTCGAAGTCAATGTTTGCTTTGCTGATTTGTTTCAATTAAAAAAATGGCCGCGGATCACGTAAATTGAAATAAATATTAACAAAATGCCAGTCTAACTTAATTACTTACCTACTTTTGAGATAACTATAGTGTGGTAGAGGTATGTCAGGATCGTAGCAAGTGGAACAAAGTAGAGTCAAAGTAAAGAGATCATAATGCATGCAACTGCGTCGAAATATCGGGAGCTCAATAAAGGTAATCGCGGTTCATTATCCGGTCTATAATATTTCGAATGAATGTAACCGTGAATCATTGAAAACTCTTATTGGAATAAAGTAGTATACACTTTGGAGAGTGTGGACAGGAATTACACGAGCTTATTCCACCACCGTACGACTAGACGGGGCGAGCGACTTCACCCTTATGTTGTCCAGTATTCCGAGTTCTCGCACGAAGCGCTTCGCTTCATCTTTTATACTGCGGACTGCTGAGTGGAATGCGCTTCCGTCGTCTGTCTTTCCGGATAAGTATAACCTTGGACTATTCAAATCCAGAGTGAACAGGCTGTTACTGAACCAGTGAGCTACATCTTCAGCCTCATCTGCACTTACCATCAGGTGAGATAGAGGTCAATCGCTGGTCAGTTTATAATAAAAAAAAAGTAGTATCTGCCTACCCCTGTGGAACAGAAGAGGCGTGACGGTATGTATGTATAGTGCGGTGCACTTTGCTATTTCGGCTCGTCCCTTATTACCGACCTCTTTTTCCTGGTGGGTTAAAATAGACATATATGTACTCTGCCTGCAGTGCAGGGCCGCATACAGCGACACAATGGGTTGCTAGTTAGGTCGCGGTCCACACGGAGCAGCCCACGAGCCCGCCGTCGAACACCGAACAAAGTGCCACCACTTTTGATTGTTTATTTCACACTAGCTGTTGCCAGCGACTTCGTCTGCAAAGAATTCGTTTATCGCTATCCCGCGGGAACTACGCAATTTTCCGGGATATAAAATAGCCTATGTGCTATTTCAGACTTTTGTCTATCTATGTGCCAAATTTCATCCAGATCCGTTGGGCCGTTCTGGCTTGATTGAGTAACAAACAAACATCCATCCATCCATCCATCCATACTTTCGCATTTATAATATTAGTTAGATTTTAATCAATGTGTGCTGTTATAATCCATTTAGGAAAATATTAAACAGGAAGAATGGTTCTTTGTAGTAAAAAAAACTACCAAACACATTACAAAAAAAGCTTAACATTATTTCTTTAAAAACAAGCTTTCCCTGCGGACTGTACCTCGCTGGCTTATATTGTCATCCAGTCCACTATTAATAAGTTCTGTTCCTCTATGGCTTGATCCAAACCGATGGTCACGACATTGAATGAATGTTCGTATAACCAATCTCAAGCCCGAGATTACATTCGAATGTGCGCGCCCACCATTGGACAGCGCGGCTCGCTCAATTTCCGCCTAGAACGTTCCTGAATTAGCTTAGTACCTCGTCCGTTTTTGAAACGACCACTTGAGACGATCATTGGCAATGTCGCCGTCGAGAAGAGAACATTTATCTTGTAAAATCTGTTCGCCATTGAATGGATGAAAGGGCCATTGTGTCCTCTAACTGATTACTGCAGGTAATGGGAGTGAAAGTATAGCGCACAATGGAGGCCGCGCGCCGGCCTTCTGCTTCCAGGAATTATCAAAGTTTTGGTTCATTTTACTGCCAGCAGAAACTTGACATACCAAACAGCTATCTAATAAACAGTTTCGAGACGAGCTTCGGCAGTGAAGATACAGACAAAGGAGAAAAGAGACCCAAAGGGCTTCAAACGGGACCCCTTTGCTGAAACTCTGTTCATCCATCAGTCTGTATGTCCTTTTGTGCGAAGCGAAGAGTGTGAATGTGTGTATTACTACGGGAATGGGTTATATTACTATGCCCTCCCACATTTGATTTACACTTGGCTGTTGTTTGGTAGTAGTAATTAGTTGTTTTTTTTTTCAATTATGAACACCTATTTGCGTTCCATAGATTTTAAATAGTCTAATAATGTTATATATGTTGTAGAGGACATCCTCTACAATTGCAACGTTAGTTTTAATTAAGCGTTTTCATAACTAATTCTTAAAGAAATGGGTAAGTCTAATTTTTTGGCGCACATTCCTTTTAAAACTTTTTATTGGAGTCCGCCGAGTCCGCCGAAAATTGTGATATCGACAAATTTATGACAAAGTTCTGAAACCCCGGATAGCAGTTCGTTCCTGCGGCGCACCTGATAATAGTCATAAACTTTAGAGACCAGACTATTTCTTTTTGCAAGTACCTACGTATAATAATAATACACTCTTAAAAATTAAGACTTTAAAAGCAAATTTTACGCATAGTAGTACTACCTATGAAGTATTTTTTTGTAGTCCGTTGTCCTCTAGAATCAATTGGATATCAATCCTTGGTTCTTCTTTATTATTATATTATTATTATACTTTTTTTTGACAATAATTTCTTTCCGAAAGCGACGGTACTTAGTACCTATCAAAAAATATATATTTCATGTATGTTATAAAACCATTCTGATTTTGTTGCAGCCGCGTCAAGAATTAAAAGTTTAAATCGTCATGTTTTACGGCTATACTCTAAAATTATAATAAAGTTGTTTACCTATTTGATTTTGAAAGCAAAACAACTTAACATGCTGAGTAAGATTTGGTTCAAAGCCGTGGATCGTTAATATAAATATCTCGTTGGCTCAAGTTTTGGAGCGTTTTGAAATAACAGCCGGTGAATTTTCACATCGCTCGCCGCGTTGAGAGCTCTTTTGACTGAACTATTCATACGTAGAGCAGGATCGCCAGATCACGATGAAATACAATAATATATAATGTGGATTGTACGAAGTTAGTTATAAGATTATTGAGTGATTCACAATATTTCAAAAATTTTAACTCCTATAAATCAAGAACCACTTCGAAAATTTTTTGTTTTGGATTTTTTTATACAATATTTTTTGGAAAAAATAGCAAAATATGTACCTAAAACGGGCAATGATGTCACATGGCTGGTCTAATACTGCCATTAGCATTGTTTCTTACGGGATATATTTAGACCGCGATTAGTGCGATTACATATATTAATCTCGTCAGTAGAAGTGGGTTAAATTTCACACGCAAGATTTCAAGAAAACTAGGCAAAATGAAACAACAAATGCAGGACAGCAACAGGACGTAGGTTGGTAAAAAGCTTGTATTCGCCACAGGTATATACAATACTGTCTTTTCTAGACAGAACTCGCGTACTTACTTAAATCTATAAAATAATCCACTACAGGAAAATAATTCGAGACAGTTTTAGTTCTAATTTTTCTATAACGCACAGGAACGTACCGATGGATTTTTTAAAGGAATGGTTAAAATTAAGCAATGCTACTCTAGGCATCGGCCGTCGATTTCATTGCGACCACCAGCAGCTCGTTAACAACGAGCACTTGATTGTGCAATGTTGCTTGGAATTGCTCAATCAGCCACATTTTATTCAATTAAACTCATTATTATGTAAAGTTATGGGGATGGAATGGGTTGGTCTCCGTTACCTGGTATGTTTGCCGCACCCAATATCCACTCGGTATTCAATATTCAGCTGTACACGCCTGGAAAGCCAAGCGTGCCAAACACGAAGGATGCGTAATCGGCCATGAAACTGGTTTCCCGGTTGATGATTTGTGACAGACTGCCTTTGTTGAACTTTTAATCTAGTCAAAACTGGTTAAGCACTTTATTCTATTTTACTACAAGTAAGTAACAAATGAGCATGACGGCAATAGCAGTGAGTGTCGCTGCCTCTGTCCCGCAGGGTGCGGCAGACGCGGTCCTGTCGCCGGTGCTGTTCGTGCGGGCCAAACGTATGTACAAACACACTCGGCTCGAGCCCTCGACTCGGCTTGCGTAATCAATTTTACCCTTGTCGGTGCTTAATTTACCTTTACCCTCGCCGCAGTTCACGGCTAAAACAGTTGCGTATTTACGTGGCTTCTAGTTTCAATTCCTAATGTTTTGTGTCGGCGAGAATGAAAAAATCTGTCATGTTCGTAATTATCCATCAAGGTCAATAGTACATACCAAGATATTAGTTTATTTAGGAAAGCGCGGTTCTTGATCAACTCGTGTTTTTGTCGTGAGTTTGATTTGCTTGTCTTACCCCCGTCGCTGGAAGGTTCCTAAGACGAGTGAGAGACTAAACAACTAGCCAAAAAATAATATATGAAGAGATTGATGAATGTGGATGAAGCGAAAGAGGTATATTAGGATCCTAGCAAGTGGAACAAAGTAGTCTCTGCCAACCCCTATGGGAAAGAAGGCGTGACAGTACGCATGTATGTAAAAAATAATGAGACGTGCTAAGATACCGACAATGGTTTTATTATCTTAATAAGCTTCGATGAAATAGAGTCGTCACTTTAAACATTTACGCCTTGCTAAAAAAACGGGCACCCATGGTTTTTGTATTTTACGTGCATAAAAGCTTACTTTCTAAGCTTTAATGCCTAAATCTGAAAAACTATAGGTGGGTGGATTTTTGACGTTGTAATTTGTGTGCAATACGTAAAGCATGGCACACAAATTACAACGTCAAAAATCCACCCAGGTGCCCGAATTTTTTGCAAGGGGGTGTATTATTAGCCAGCCTTCGTAAAATAGACTGGTTAAGAAAGCAGTTAGTGATTGTGCGAGCGAGTAGCGGGCTAGGTGTCTCGCTTGCTGCGGCTGAGCTTGCGCCGGATGCGCTCGACGTAGGCGGCGACGACGTTGGCGAGCAGCGGCAGCGAGAGAGACTTGTCGTCGTCCCGCACGCCGACCGCCGCGCACAGCTCGCTGCGCGCGCGCCGCGCCGCCGGCAGCGCCGCCTCCGACGCCATCACCGACGCTGACCACACAATCATTACATCACGTTTGGTAGGTGAGGAAGGGGGCGACGTGAGGTAGGCGGGATGAATTTTTGACACTTGCAACTTTAAACTTGAATTAGTAGTCATCATCATCATATCAGCCGAAAGACGTCCACTGCTGGACATATGCCTCCCCCAAGGCTCTTCACTCGGACCGGTCCTGTGCCTTCCGCATCCACCACGATCGGATCAGGTCGTCGCTCCATCTTGTTGGAGGCCTACCGATTAGCTCGTCTCCTGGTCCGCGGACGCCATTCGAGAACCTTCTGACCCCATCGGCCATCGGTCCTGCGAGCAATGTGCCCCGCCCACTGCCACTTCAGTTTCGCAATTCTTCGGGCTATGTCGGTCACCTTAGTTCTACTGCGGATATCATCATTTCTGATTCTATCTCGCAGAGAAACCCCGAGCATAGCCCTCTCCACAGCCCTCTGAGTGACCTTGAGCTTCCTCATGAGGCCCATCGTTAGCGCCAAGTAGGTAGGATAGTGATAAATTGATGACAGCAATGAACTACAACTGACAAGATTTTTATCGCACCATAAAACTGGGTACACATCTGCGAGCTGTAACCGTAAATGTTGCACGTTACGGCTAACAGTAGCAGACGTGTACCTTTCGTTCACAATACTGTAGTCAAACGATACGAAGTTGATAGCGACCTGTGTAAAGATAGCCGTTCCATTCGAGGTACTCGCGCACCAGCTCGTTGACTAGCAGCACCTCGGCGGAGGGCGGGGGCGCCGCCCCCCCGCCGCCCTCCTGCCGCTCCTTCAGCAGCTCTGTCACCTTCGCACGCGTCTGTGTATAACATACATAAAGAACTATTTATGACTGCATATTATGAAACAAAGCTCTCCATCCACCGCGTCTGTCTGTTTGTTCAAGATATGCTAAAAAACTTCTGAACGTATTTTCATGCCATTTTCGCCAATAAATAGAATTCACTAAGGTTTAGTTGACTTGTTGTGTTTTTGTGTAAATTGGACGAAATGTAACGATAGATTGTTGGATGTGGCGGGAAAAGTCAAGCTTGGGATACCTAAGGTACACATATTAAGTCACCGGAATATCCCAAACAATTTCGGCGTGGAATTAGCTAATCGTGAGAGTAAGCATAAAAAAAGATGATGTCCATGCCAAGTCCCTCATCCATTATTTCGCCGGATTCGTATCGCACGCGTTGGTTGCGCGGTGTGTCGTTCCGATAAACGCCTGGCCTCAACACACGCGGCACACATTTCATTACCTCTGCTTGTATTTTGTCCAAATGCCCGCTCTTCTTCAGTAGCTTTTTAATCGCATCTAATAGTTCTCTTTCCGAAGTCTCTTTGGACACGTTCATCTTTGTAAATCGTGGCAAAATAATAATAAATTTGTATGTTTACGATTTCGTTTTGACGACAAGTAACAAGTAGGGCTTCAACGCTGTCAAAATTATCTCTAGCCAGTAATACTCAACAAAGTTGTCCCAAAATAGTTTGTATATTAAAAAGTGTTTGTTCGTAGTTGTAGTTGAGAAACGAAAGCAAGGCCCAGCCAAAACATACAATAATAGTATAAGATAGTTAGTAGTAATAATAATAGAAGTAGTAGAAATAGCAGTAATAGTAGTAGTAGTAGTAGTAGTAATAATAGTAGTGTAAGATAGTAGTAGTGGTAGTAGATAGTAGTAGTAGTAATAATAGTATTGGCTTGATGGATCCTCTCATCTTAAATGAATGTGTTGAGTTTTGTAACTTATGTATATGTATATGTTGTGTAATATATTTTATTTATTATGTATTAGTTTACCGTATTTATTTGTTATGTATTATATCTTACATTAAGTATTTAAAATTTAGGCATTTAGGATTATTTTAGGTTTTGATCAGTTCTTTTACTTTTTCTGTGTGTCTACTCTTGCTTAGTCAAAGTCAAAGTCAAAGTCAAAAGTTTATTTTGCAAATAGGCCGCCGAGGGCTCTTTTACATGTCTTTTTTTTAATCTACCAGCGCATTCGGAAAGACCATCATTGCCAAGAAGAATGCGCCGCAAGAAACTTGGCAGAAAGTCATTTTTTCAAAATAAAATAGATTTACAATAGTACTTAAATTCTACTTAACTTACCTAATACAATTAATACATTTTATAAAAGGGATGTAAAAGGTCCCTAAGTTAAGTCCGTACCTTAAATTACATTGGTCTATAGTAGAGATGTATAAAGTCTCTACTGGTCAAAGCGAAACAAAATATGCGATAATGATAAGAAAGAGAAAGCAAAAGCAAAAAGTGAATAAAAATAATCTAAGTTTAGTGGAGGTGTAAAACGCCTCCACCGTCAAATAAGTTAATTGGAGATATCTCCAATGTCGATGAGAAAAAGAGCAAAAAAAAAAAAAATATTATATATAATAAAAAATATGAAATATGCATTTCATGTCAAGTAAGTAACTGATAAGCTTTTGGATTCCGAAGGCAAGCTTACGTCTGCCGCCCCCAATGTTGGCTCACACGCGCTCATGTCATGCTCTGAAAGCAGAGCGGTACCGAGGGCATGTATCACTTCCGTCCCCACAGGCTCGCTATGGGGACGTTTTAGGAACTTCGACGCTGCTAGCCTGTAACTAGACAGTAAATGAAAAAATAAAACAACAAAAGAAAACGGAAATCCATAAGCTTAACAATATACCTACCTAATACCTAACTTAGCACACATACACAAACGACATAGCAATATTTATGTCCTTGTAAATAATTAATAATAATAAAAATAAAAATATTACTAAAGTAAAAAGAAAATAATAATACAAACTAATTAAAACAGGTAGGCACAATATTTAAATTGATAAGATGCTAATATTGATAATGTCTATATAATCTTTAATCTTAATAAAATTTTTAGTAAGGTAACCGAGATCAGCAAGTCTAAACAGCAGACGGTAGCAACAGGGCCAGAGACCGTATATAGATACTACACACACGCACACACACACACACGCACATACTACAGGATCACTCACAAAGCACTGGATTCTCCGGCTTACGGTCATTTTTCCAAAGATGGCCATGTCATATTATCGTCGCACATATAATCATCTACTGTGTAATACGCTTTCTTCAAGAGCGTGTTCTTTATGTATCTCTTGAATGACACATGTGGCAGTTTCCACGCATCAACAGGCACTTTGTTGTAGAACCTGACACAGTTTCCCAGAAAAGATTTACTTACTTTCCGTAGACGAAATTTAGGAACGAGAAGCTTGTGTTTATTTCGAGTGTTGAAATCATGGATGTCTGACACTTTCTTAAAGGAATTGAAATTCTTATGTGTATACATAATCACATCATGTATGTACTGCTTAATACCTATGTCCTGTCAATCGTTCAAAGGTTAACTGGAAGGGATCCTTTATCCTTTTAGGGATAAGTTTGTGCATTTGTGTTTTCCTGTATTCATCTTTTTCATGTGTTTTATGTACAATAAAGAGTTTTACATACATACATACATACATAACATGTATCGCAAACTTCATACCAATTTATTAAGCTTCAAAGTGTTTTTATGATTGAATTTAAAAAAAAAATAATAAAATAAAAAAAAATATGAAAAAAAAATGATAAAATATAAAAATGAGGGTAGTTGTGCGCCGATGTCAGCTGCGCCGAGTAGCCGCGCGAGCAGAGCATTGGCACGCAGTGTTCGTTTCGCTGCCGCCGGGGCGAGCGCTCCCTGATGAAGGGCTTCGAAATAGTCCGAAACAATTGTCGGAGCAATTCTTCGGCTTTTATACGTGAGTTATCCGTTGTGTTGTAATTATGTGTGAGTCTCACGGTAGTTTTATGTTGAAAGTTGAATTTTTCAAACTCATGCTTTGACGAGAATGTGACCACGACTCCTGATGTGCAGCCCTGGCTGGGGGGCGCCGGCAGGCCGCCACCGCAATTGCAATCCAACTCGACTCCTTAAGTGATTCGATTCCAATAATAGCGGTTTAAATTGAGAGACAATTTCGCAAAAGGCAGGAGCTCGCGTGCCCCTAACGACTCGCTCCTAAACTCCACCGCTGACCTTCAATACCTCCTATCTCACTCAACTATAACCGTAAAAATCAACCTTAAGGCACATAGTTAAAGCTCAAAATTTATCCAATCGCCAAAGCACTGTACGAATTTGTAAAATTTACCGAGTAATTGCAGTCGTAACAGGCAATATTTCAAAATCAAATCAGTCCTCAAAATGGCGGTGATTTAAAGCAATAAATTGGGCGATTGTAGCAGCGGGTGATTCTGCATTTGTTAGTCTCTTACATCAAAAGCATAAATTCCTTGCAGCGATTCACCGCCTGACTTCATCGCGGACTAAGAAAATTTCAATAGAATCTTACCCTACTTGATGAAATTTTCCTTGTAGCTTTTTACATTAGTGTAATTAATTTGTAGCATTTAATATTTCGTGTATTATTTTACTCTATACGCATTTCGCCGCGATCGACGTTTGTTTAGGACTCTAATTAAGTTGACTATTAAAATTAATAATAAATTAATAATATAATTTAAGTGAGTGACTTTGTTGTCGCATAAAGTACTCACTGAAAATTTTGCATGCTACCCTAAGCAGAGTATGGCTGATCTTAATTATTTCAAATGTTCACCAATATGTATGCAACCTGTACTCAGCAAATAAAATCATTTCATTTCATTTCATTTCATTTCATTTCATTATGTATTCTTGAAGTGAAAACTTCTTTAGTGGCGCTGAGCACTTTTTGGGATGGGGAAAAAATGTTAAACTCGCGTCAGGCGTAAGAGAGGAGAGTTTAAGTACCAGGATATCAGATCCTCTAAGAGCTTATTTTGAAATACGAATGAATCGCGTCCGATTTTTGAAGTGTTTTTTGTCTTAGAGCAAAAGTACTAGAGGGCATCAGCACATTGTTAGAGGTATGTCAATAAGTCAATATAGATAATACGTAAGTTTTTTTTGTAACCAGCCAGCACCAGTTGTTTTAAGCACACTCATATATAAGCATTAAACGCAATTTCCTTCCTCGTACGACGAAGATCTGGAACCAACTTCCTGCTGCAACATTCCCTGAGCGGTTCAATTTAGGGATCTTTAAAAAGCGAGCCTTCCTGTTCTTGAAAGGGTCGGCAACGCACCTGTGATTCCCCAAGTCTTGCAGGTGTCCCTGGGCGATGGTGATTACTTTCCATCAGGTGAACCGTCTGCTCGTTTGCCCCCTCTTATATATATAAAAAAGCATGCTTAAAGCAATCGTAAACCTGGTCTGTTCAGACTTGCTCGCAGCACGCCCCCTTCTACATGCATGTAGCATGCTCGAAAATTATACATCGGATCATTTTTAGCATGCTCTAAATAAGCATGTTCATTACTAGCAATGTTGTTCCACACGTGCTACTAATGAGCGCTTTGCTCAATAAAAGCATGCTTTCGTGCTAGTAATGAGCACGTCTGTCCGAACTTCTAGGCGCACAAGTGCATCGCCACTGCAGCCAGCGCGGGGCAAGTCGCAGCCCTTGTGCTGGCGAGCAGCGCCTCTGCCACTCACTGATGCCAGCTAAGCGCTTTCGGCGCTAAATCTAACGCTTTTTTGGCTGTGTCAACTCCCAACAAAATTATATGGCGCTTAGCGCCCAATCTAGCCAGCAGGAACGCCAGGAAATTGTACAAAAAGAACAAGATTCTGACGTTAAAGAAGTCTGACTATTAAATTCGTAGATTATTTTTTTAGGTAATTTTTAATTAAAAGAAATAATTATCTAATCTTTCACTTATTTTTTAAATTCAGCGCTCTTTTTCGAAAAATATCCAAATCTAGCGCTTTTTTTAATCAATTCAGCGCGTATTTTTAAAGAGTGTTGGCAACACCTCACCATCAACATCACATCGCCAGTAGATAGAGTAGTAGTAGCCCTAGCCAGTCCGCCGCGAGCCACCGCCGCGAGCGCACGTCGCCAGCGTTCGCTACACACCCCGCGAACACGTACACTCGTTCAGTGCTAGTGAAATACAAGTGGACCTAGATGTGATGATACACCCAAACATGAGTGACTTACTAGTACAGTAGGACATTCCTAAGGTCAGTACGGTATTATGCAAATATTTGACCCTTTTTTTTACAATTTGTCAACATTTTGTTGATTACAGTTTTTTTGGGGCTCAGCTTAATTCGGGTGCTGTTTGCTCGCAAAACCCTGTTTTGGTACCAGATGCTCTTCGCCGCGGTTTATTTTTTATTAAAATTATTGTATTTAATCAAGGCGCCATCCCAACAATTTTGTAAAGTAACATTTATTGTCATGTTATGACTGTGTCCCGGCTGTTTACGAAAGATTCGGACTTTATAAAGTAGGTAAGTTTGGTTTAAAACCAAGAATGGTGTCATCCATCGCACGTGAAGGTTTCAGACGCAGTCAAGATTCAATAGAAAGTTTAGTTCATGTTTGTGGCACAAAACTTTTTGGTTTCATCGAACCTAAAATGTTACTGGTCACCAAAATGCCTTATAATATTTTATAGATAAATAGTGGTATATTATGCATGTATTATACATATAAACCTTCTTCTTGATTCACTCTATCTATTAAAAAAAACCCGCATCAAAATCCGTTGCGTAGTTTTAAAGATTTAAGCATACATAGGGACATAGGGACAGAGAAAGCTACTTTGTTTTATACTATGTAGTGATGAGTTTTATGTTAAAAGAGAAAAAATACGGTTTTATTTGCAATTAATTTATTAAAATGTTGTTATAAATAGTTTAATTTAGAGTTTATAAAGCACTTGGTGTGCTTTATTATCTCCTTCAAATCTTTTGGACGAAGCTGTACTCTGTAAAAGAGTACAGTGAAACGAATTTAATTCGACATTGAATGATTCCTTTTCTTTAAACTTTGTATGTATTTACCATAATTGCTTTTTATTTTAAGACATTTTATCGCATTTTATTGCAAAATTTTATTACGTATAATATTGTTTTTAGAATCAGAATCAGAATTTTTTATTGTCATCATTGTTACATATTCGACACTACATTGCGTAAATACAGACGTCAAAAAGAACAAGAATGACTCGTCATTGAGTACGCAGTACAAATTGCCATTCCATTTTACTTAGCAGAAATCTATTTATTATCAATACAAATTAAAACTAGAGATAAGTTCTGCTATTGTTCAGCACATTTATTATTGTTCAGTTTATTTTAGTTAGTTTGATATTGAATTTGTTATTAATTTCTTGTTAGCTTGGATTTTTTTTATTCTCTGAATCTGTACCTCATTATAAAAGTATATTATGTAACTTACAAATGGATATAAATTAATCTAGGTAAAAGTGTCTGTTTATCTCACAAACAACAAGAAAATGTGAGAAGGGCCCCAGAACGCTTATACATTTTTGCCGGTTGACGACCTTGTGCTACGGGCTACGAGCTTCGTAGCCTCGTAGCGCGTAGTTTCGTAGCACCCGCCGTCGTAGCCATCCCTGATCTGATTTGATACGGTGTCCCCTTTTTTGTAGACAGATTTTTCACATAATTTCGTTCCATACAATTCTTTTCAAAGAACAACTATTAGAATAATCAAACTTATAAATAATAAAATTGTAAACATAATTCTTTAGGTATGGGTATTGGAAGTGGTGATTTCGTAAACCAGTATGTACTGGGATGTGTGCCTGATGACAGCCACTTCTGTAACTGGCGTCACTGAAAATCAGCGTCACGACATTATCCTGGATCTTATCGTGACACATAGCTGAGTGGCGGCCATTTGGCTGGTTAGAATAAGTTTAGTATCCATGTGTAATATTCTGTTTGTGTTCTGTGTGTGTATCATCACTACATAGTATAAAACAAAGTCGCTTTTTCTGTCCCTATGTCCCTATGTCCCTTTGTATGCTTAAATCTTTAAAACTACGCGGATTTTGATGCCGTTTTTTAATAGATAGAGTGAATCAAGAGGAAGGTTTATATGTATAATACATGCATAATATACCGTGCGAAGCCGGGGCGGGTCGCTAGTCAGCTAACAAAGTTCTCTTTTTCTTATTCTTATTCTTATTCTTATAATATTAAATCCAATATTTTCATTTCAAATACCGTCAACTGGGGTGGCTTTGGTAATTTTGGGGCTACTTTGATCGTTTTAAAATTGCTATAAAATCGATATTATCCATATCCGGTGAATGTTTGGCGTGTAGACGCTAAGGCGATCGACGAAGGCATTGATTGGAAGCAGTAAACGCAAATAAAAAATAATGGTTTTGTCATTAAAACTCTTTTTGAAGTCACCCCTTAAATCAAAGTCACCCCAGTTGACTGTACTCTTAGTACAAATTTTGTACAATGAATTTTATTACCTACGTAGGATATTTTTTTTAACAGATGGATATTAATAATTATAAAGGCGAAAGTGCCCGTGTGTGTGTGTGTGTGTGTTTTTGTGTGTTTATTGCGTCTTCACGCCCAAAATCTGGACGGATTTGGATTAAATTTGGAACGAATATAGCTGGTACCCTAGATACGAACATAGTACTACGAAATGTTACCAGGAAAGTAGGTTAGGTTAGGTTAGAACTGCGACCCCAACAAAAACCAAATTCAACCAGAAACGCAGGGCTACCTTAAGAGTTAAAGATACTAAGTGTATTTGTTTTTCTGCCAACCATACTTTCAACATGAAACTACCGTGAGACTCAAACATAATTACAACAAACCGGATAACTCACGTATAAAAACCGAAGGAATGCTCCGACAATTGTTTCGGACTATTCCGTAGTCCTTCATCAGAGAGCGCTCGCCCCGGTGGCAGCGAAACGAACACTACACGCCAACGCTGAAGGACTCTGAAGGTTCTCTGATGAAGGACTACGGAATAGTCCGAAACAATTGTCGGAGCATTCCTTCGGCTTTTATACGTGAGTTATCCGGTTTGTTGTAATTACGACCATACATTGCCATGAAAATAGAACTTTGATACTGATCAATGTTTAGATCAGCTGTTAACATGTCCCATTAGTTGAATGTGTGTATTGGTACAGTTGGGTCGGGTTTGTTCAGCAAATCTGCCGGAGGGCTGTCAGAGCACGTCCGAGATAAACCCTCGGCTAGATCAGCGGATATCTCTTCAGACCTACCTTTATAATGTCCGACGTTTAGCTTACCTGGCCTCTATTCCCAAACTCGACAATTGACGGCGATAAATGACCATTCGAAACGCAATTCGCGTCCAATATGAAGCGTCTCGTCGAGTTTGTACTATACAAGACAATACAAAACAATAACTCTTTATTGAACACCACATATAACAATCAAAACAGAAAAAAGGTATACAGAAGTAATAAGGTAACAATAGGCGGCCTTATCGCTACAGAGCGATCTCTGCCAGGCAACCATAACGGACCGGAGAAAAGAACACATCTGAGCAGGTGGTGCAATTTAGAATATAGTAGTGAAAATACATACAAAATACACATAATACAATACATGATACATTACATTATATTACATTATATTATCTAATTAATATTATAATTGCAAAAGTATGGATAGATGGATGGATGTTTGTTTGTTACTCAAACACGCCAGAACGGCCCAACGGATCTGGATGAAATTCGACGCATAGATAGAGAAAAGTCTGGAATAGCACATAGGCTACTTTTTACCCCGGAAAATTGCGTAGTTCCCGCGGGATAGCGATAAACGAATTCTTTGCAGACGAAGTCGCTGGCAACAGCTAGTTATTTATATTTTTAATTGTAGAATTGTCACATGTCGCCGACAATTGTCGCGTTGGTGGAAAAGGGGCCTGTCAGGCCGCCGATACAGTAAATACTGGTCAAGTGTAACTTCAAGGCAACTCCTCAGGTCCTAAATGACTACTTATTACTCTAGGGGGTTCGTCACCGACGATGAAATAATAACAAAAAAAATATGACTATAGAGAATTTTTTAAATACTCGTAGGTACAGGGTGAAAAGCCGTGAGTCGGATTATACCCAGCGGTAAAGAAAATTGCCCCATACATGTATACAAATATACGTAATTTTGTATGGAAAATGGGCTGAATTTAGTGTCAATGAGTATTATTTATACCTGTCTCATTCCTTATGATACTCGTATGTAACTAACAATCACCCCCTAATTTTGCAGTAAGTTATGGTTACCCTGTACCTCTAATGCAAAAGCTAGCTCAATAAATTGCAACCAGTGCTCTGTGTTCATCTTAAAAAGCTTAAAATTAACCCTACATTACCATTCTTCTTCTTGTCCTTGTCCATATTCCCAGTTCATCTGGGGTCGGGCCTCCTTGTGCAGCGGCGCCAGGACCCTCTGTCCCGGGTTGTCATTGGCGAAATGTCTTGATCCCTCTCAACATTTGACCACCACGTAGCAGGCAGCCTGCCTCTTCCCTTGGGCTGTGACTTGATCCTACATGTAACCCTCTACATGACCATTACAAATATTATAATCAACTGTAGGTATATAGACGAATTTGCAAGAAAATAAAGTACGAAACTTAAGAAAGAAATAATGAATGAAAGAAAGAAAAAAGTTTATTTATGGCAATCACAACACAACAAATAAATAAAAACATTAAAACAACAGATGAAAAAGAAATAAACTCTTGTGAATTTGCTGACTTTATTTGAAAATTCACGGCGAATAACGCGTGCACCACGGAAATAGCTCTGAAGAAACGCATTCTTACCCGCCGTCGCGATGCTTAAAATAAATGTGGTTTCACCTTTCTTGCAAATAAAATTGCCACTGCAAAGTCCTGCAAATGTAATATTGCTCAAATTATACACGACCGTATTTGCATGTCAGATCCTAAGTAGTATTCAAGTGAGTTGTTACTTAAATGAAAGCAAACTATACGGTTTTAATGCAACGTTTTCATTAAATTGAAACTGGTTTTACAACCTGCTCCATAAACTACTAAAACATGTCAGTTTGTGCCATAACTGGCACGAGAAGTTTGCTCCGCATGAAACCTATTCCACAACTATAGCAGCCTGCCCTGCTTGGGCACCGTCAAATTACGGTTTATTTAATACACGTGCTATTAAAAGTTTTAAGGTTCAGGTTCGCGTGACAGAGTAAGTAAACAAAAGCGTTTGACGTTGCGGTTACGGCTGCTATAATTCCCGCTTCATTAAAATGAATAATACTAACACGATTAACCTAATCAATATAAATTAAAATCAATGTTTGTATGTTTTCATCCTTTATGATCTCTAAAGCATTCAGCCGATTGTGGTGAAACTTTGGTCGATGGTTCACCACTGTACTGACATTGTTGGTTTGCATGCGTGATTGACTGTATAGTTGTGATCGCTGTGTACTCTAGCTTTGAGAATGGACCCGTAGAGGGTCCTAATCGCGTCGGTGTTTATGTGTGTTGCCGGGTATAGTTAGGTTTGTAGGGCAGAGGAGGGTGGAATCGCGTGCCAACATATACGTTCACACAAGCTTGGCTACCCTGTACGTATGATAACGGAGTAGCAAGGTAATTATTTTTGTACACTAAAATTTAAATATAATAGCTGTTGGTTCTCCGAAAATAAATAGATAAATACGACATAAAATACAATAGATTCAGATTCAGATTCAGATTCATTTATTTCGATTTGTAAATTACATTATATTTTTATGTCAAACATAAGAAAGTCACAAAAAGATCGTCAATTGTAAATAAAATAAAAAATAAAAAAATAGAAATCAGAAATCCAATAATAATTACAATCAAAAAATAAATGTCAAATTCAATGTCAATAGGACATAAAATACGTCACAGGCACAGGTGTTCATGCGACGTAAATAAAAACTAAAATGCAAACGAAATTTAAATGAATTTAACTGGCACATCTAAAAATTCACGCGAGCAAAGCCGCGGGTTAAGGATAGTAAACCATAATCTTGTAAGGAGACTTCTCTTGTGTGATACAAGCTACCCAAATCATACAAAAAGGAACTGCGGACGCATCCAGTACGAGTAACTCGCGTTACTACTGCGGCCATTACCAATCCAATTACCGGCAATAGTCGTTAGGCAAAACTTTGGGCGATTATTACCAACTATCGGTAAAAACCGGTTACACTCAACCGTTATCCGAAACTTCTAATGGAAGCCCAAATAAAGCGTGAAATAAGTAGTTGTAAGGAAGTTCCGGCATTGTTCCCATACACGCAGCGGAAACTTCTCTGAGGTTAGCGGGCATTGTGGCTTGCTTCATACTCGTAAGCTTTAATAATCTTCGAACTACATTATTGAATGTTAGAGATATTTTAAGGTTTGTGAACATTGTACCTCTTGACCATTTAAATACCTACAGATACATACACATACATACATACCGTCACACCTCTTTCCCACAGGGGTAGGCAGAGACTAGTTTGTTCCACTTGCTACGATCCTGACATACCTTTTTCGCTTCATCCACATTCATCAATCTCTTCATACATGCTCGTCAGTTTCGGTGGTACCTACAGATAACTTAATAAAAACCCTGACTGGACCAGCTACTCGTTTCATTCGGTTACTTAGATAGTTTTAACAAAATCACCAACCAGGACTTTTGACTTGTTACAATTTTACAAGTTTAAACCACTCGTAGCACCATTGGTTGAGATTTGACCAATATTCCTAGTTTCTCTCTCTTCTTCTTCTTCATCAGTGTGTAGACGCCCACCGTTGGGCATACGCCATGTCTCCATCCCGAACGGTTGCTCGTTTCCCTCTTCCAGACTGGTCCTGCTGTCTCCCTTATGTCATCGGAGCATCGGGCAGGTGGTCTGCCTACACTTCTTCTGCCTAGCCGGGGTCTCCAGTCCAGAACGCGCTTGCTCCACCGTTCGTCGTGTCGTCGGCACACATGGCCGGCCCACGCCCATTTTAGCTTGGCGACTCTGTGCCCCACGTCAACGACTTTCGTGCGCTGTCTAATGAAATCGTTCCGGACTCGGTCCCGCAGCGTTATTCCAAGCATGGCTCGCCCCATATTTCACTTGATGTCTTTCTCAGAGCCTCCCGTCTCCATCCCGAACGGTTGCTCGTTTCCCTCTTCCAGACTCGTCCTGCTGTTCTCCTTATGTCATCGGACCATCGGGCAGGTGGTCTGCCTACACTTCTTCTGCCTAGCCGGGGTCTCCAGTCCAGAACGCGCTTGCTCCACCGTTCGTCGTGTCGTCGGCACACATGGCCGGCCCACGCCCATTTTAGCTTGGCGACTCTGTGCCCCACGTCAACGACTTTCGTGCGCTGTCTAATGAGCTCGTTCCGGACTCGGTCCCGCAGCGTTATTCCAAGCATGGCTCGCTCCATATTTCGCTGCGTCACCTTGAGCTCGTGGACCATCCCAGCAGTCAGTGTCCATGTCTCACAAGCATACGTCATAGCCGGTAGTACGCATTGGTTAAAAACTCCTAGTTTAGATTTGTCAAATTGTAACTTGTAGGTTTGGGAAAATGGTCACAGGAATCAGTCAGATGTCTTTCCCAGAGCTCCCCTCACCAGCCCGGCCTGTGCCTTCTCGAGACCTTTGCTACAACATGGTTAGTGTGACTTGCACCAAATTAATTAAAATATAACATTTAATGTTTATAACATACAGGTTTTCTGTCAACTATACATCAAAATCGTCGGTTATGGTCAAAGTTATTGTTAAAGTAACTTGGTGCAACTCACTAATTTGAAAACATGACTTTCTGCCAAGTATCTTTCGGCGCTTTCTTCTTCGCAATGATGGTAATTCCGAATGCGCTGGTAGTTTAAAGAAAACCTTGGTGGCCTATTGCAAAATAAAGATTTGATTTTTGATTTTGATTTTGATTAAAACATTAGAATAGAATAGAAAAAATTTATTTGCTCAGAATACGTACATACAGATCTTATTAAACAATTATTGTGAACCAGTATTCAGTCGACGAATCAACATGCAAATTTATTACAAATTTAAAACTTAAGTATACCTAACTACAGATAATTAATCGAGTATGCCTTTCACGTACTATGTGCAGACTTGCACATTACACATTACACATTTGCATTTGTGCATTACACATTTTATTGGGCCATTAGGATTTATGTAGTACAGTCAGCGTCAAATAGTTCGTGACACCCAAAGTGGCCAAAAAGTTAGCAACACGATCTTATTTCAACTGTAACAATGACGAGCTATTTGACGCTGACTGTACCCACAAAAATACCACTTTAAAGACTTACAGAGTTCAATTCATATTTGTAAATAAACAAAAGGTATTGCAGCTCCATTCGTGGGATTAATGCGTGTATAATGGAACGGTAACCATTATTTCTGTTTATTAAATTTGAAACTCGGGTCGTTTTGCCTGTACGTAGGAGTCAATGACAAAACCGTAAACTTCGTTCAAACGTTCAATACAGCGCATTAAAATGAGTGACAGCGAACCACCAAACGGCTCGAGAAAGCCTTCGTTCCATTAAAAGTTTTAAAACGTCGTTGGGCGATCACTTTATTAAATCGCGCGTCATTACCGGCAGCGCTGATCGGGCAAGTTCGTGTTCCCTAATGCACTGGCATTTGTCAGGATCGACTCCCTTTGGCTTCACGCTCGATGCTCGATGAGACTCTTGAACGTCACAACACATCCCTTGTTTATTAACTTACCAACAATAACTTATTTGACGATGGAGGCGGTTTACACCTCCACTGAACTTAAATTATTTTTATTCGCCTTTTTATTTCTCTTTATCGCATATTTTGTTTCGCTTTGACTAGTAGAGACTTTATACATCTCTACTATAAATAGACCAATGCAATTTAAGGTACGAACTAAACTAAGGGACCTTTTACATCCCTTTTATAAAATGTATTAATTGTATTATAGGTAAGTTAAGTAGAATTTAAGTATTATTGTAAATCTATTTTATTTTGAAAAAAATGACTTTCTGCCAAGTTTCTTGCGGCGCATTCTTCTTGGCAATGATGGTCTTTCCGATTGCGCTGGTAGATTAAAAAAAAGACATGTAAAAGAGCCCTTGGCGGCCTATTTGCGAAATAAACTTTTGACTTTTGACTTTTGACTTGATTGTTCCGAATTCGTACCAGAACCTGTAACTTTTTTAACGCGTGAAACAACCATCTTAGCTTTGTCTGTTCGGACGCTACAAGTTGACTTTAGACAGAGTACTCTTCCCTTTTACCCTTCTTCATGCTCGCAGCAAATTTTAACGTAATTTTCGCTATCTCTAATTAGTCAACACAGGCAGGAGCAAACTTGCTCGTAATCTGCAAAGTTTTCTGCGAGTCTGTAGCTCGGTGCAGTGAACTCTGTAAGAACCTCATTATTTATTAAAACTACTTTCTTCTATTAGCCTTGGTAGCTCCAAACTTCCCGTCGTTAAAACCGATGAGAACAGTACCGATGAAAGAATTCAATAGGAGTTTTCTTCGGAATCTAACTAATATTATAAATGCGAAAGTATGGATGGATGGATGGATGTTTGTTTGTTACTCAAACACGCCAGAACGGCCCAATGGATCTGGATGAAATTCGGCGCATAGATAGAGAAAAGTCTGGAATAGCACATAGGCTACTTTTTACCCCGGAAAATTGCGTAGTTCCCGCGGGATAGCGATAAACGAATTCTTTGCAGACGAAGTCGCTGGCAACAGCTAGTTATTTATATTTGTAATTGTAGAATTGTCACATGTAGCCGACAGTTGTCGCATTGATGGAAAAGGGGCCTGTCAGGCCGCCGATACAGTAAAAGTGTAAATTCCAAATGCGATTTCGCACACTATCACTAAGTCTGGGTTGCACCGAGTTACTTTGACAAAAACTTTAACGATAACCGACGATTTTTAAAAGAAAACCTATGAAATGTTTTGTCAATGTAACTTGGCGCAACTCATGCTAAGGGCCTGTCTCACCACTCTCGGTTAAATTCCGTTATGTATGATTCCGTCTCTATTTATTACTACGAAACAGACAGAGACGTCATCATAGATAACTGACACTTAGGATAACTGGAACTTAACAGAGAGTGTTGAAACAGACCCTGAGTGTTGTAGTGAGAATTGTCACTTAAGTATTTTAAAATGACCACCAACCACATCTGGCATATACTTTAAGGTCGTCATGAAGTTGTAATGTAATGCAATGAAACTAGTTTCGGCGTTCGTTGCGAGGAGACGCCGCGTGCAAATGACCCTAAGATTGTTCACCCGAGGACGCGTAGCGTGACCGGGAGTTTTAACACATTTCCAAAGCACCGTCGTTGCATAAAAGTTTACTACTCACATGGTTAAAAAGCGGTTATTAAGTGGATAATGTACTAATGTAGTTAATGTGTACAGTGGGTATTCATGAAGCAGAAAATAAGGTTTTTTTTTGAGTTCTCAAAGCAATGCTCGATTAGTTTGCCTTTAAATCTTTAAATCACACTAAACTTTACAATAATGAGCTGAATACATGTTCACCATGAAACTACCGTGAGACTCTATCATAATTATACAAACGGATAACTCACATATAAAAGTCGAATTATGCTCGACATGTTTAGGATTACTTAGAGTGGCTCCGAGAGGAAGGACTACGAACTAGTCCGAAACTTGTCCGAAAGAAAAATTAAAGCATTCTTGCAGGAAAACGCCTTCTACTCAATTATAGATTGTGTTAAACTTCCCGCCTATAATAGTACATTACTGCAGAGGCCGGGAAAGAAAGGCTTGCAGGCTGAGCAATGTATATAGACGTACGTAGTACGAAGCCTGCAAGTTCTTTCACGCCGAGGCTTGTATAGTGCTTTTCTCAAACATGCAATGAAATAATAAAAAAAACTCCAACAAAACCCTTAGAATGTTGCCGCTAGCGCGTGCATTAGGCAGCGGCCGAGCAGCAGCAGGTGCATATCCTCCACGTGCGTGTCCTCCAGCAGCGCGCCCCGCGCACGACGACGACCACCACAAAACAAAACACGATCGCTTTGCAGGCCAAGGCCTGCCATTTTGTATGAAAATCCATTACGTACCACTTGTCCAACCGCGCCCGCAACGTGATACGTCCCGGCCTATTATTTGGAACGTAAGGTTAACATTTCATTGCATCTTTGAGAAAAAATACTTTATGTGATATTGTTTTGGATAGATTGCTATTTAGGTTATTATTGCTATTTTGTAATTATATTTATTTCGTAGTCATGATATTAAGACTCAATAATGTACTTAGTTATAATGACGTGCTAAAATGTAATGTTGATTACTTGGCCAATAAATAATCTGAATCTGAATCTGAATGTCATGACTTTTACACGTGAGTTATCGGTTTGTGTAATTAAGCTGAATACATTTTGAGTCGCACTGTTCGGAGCTCGATCTTGCACAATGACGTGTAGTTGGAGAGGCCTATTATGATCAATAGTGGACTATAGGCTGATATTGATGATGATGATGACTGTTGTTAGGAATATTACATACACGGGAAAGTGATTACGATAGATTAGAGGTTGGTTTATTCTCTGCTGTTATTTCTCTATCGCATCACCCGTTGCCGACTTTCAATACCTTAGTTGGCGATCCACAGCCGTTCGTTTAACACAGCACGCACGCACAGTTATAGTAGGCGGCAAATAAGTTAAACGTGGAGGGGATATGCGCAGTATGAAAAACAATATCATTTTCATAGTGCGCATATCCCCTCCATGTTTTACTTATTTGCCGCCTACTATAAACTCTGGGATGAGCTAGCGGCACCAATATTTCCGAAACGGTACTTAGAGATCTTCAAAAAACGAGCTTACACTTTTATTAAAAGGTCCGCCGGCAAACGAAAATCTTTGAAGGCAGTTTTGTTTCTTTAAAAAAAACCTAACTTAAGCGTCTAACTTAACCTAACTTAAGGTAGTAGCACTTGTAGCCCTTTAGGGCTCATCTATTTGTCTCGATTTTCATGCTACCGTTACCTCTGGCTCGGGGCCATAAAACCGCGTTCGATTCACCTTTCACTGTAAACTCACACAAACCTCGCCGCTAAAAAGAGATCTGTATCGCGATAAGATATTCGTTCATAATTCTGAATTCTGTAAAGAATCCGAATTAACGGGGTAAATCTCTGGCCCGCGATCTAATCCGGGGAATTGATGTGGTCTCCACTTTTTGCATACAAATGGCAGCAAGGCCGTGGCCTTATCGCGGTGCCGGAAGAAGGGGCGTGATTAAATACAAGCATAGCGGTGGCTGGAGCTTGGAACTACGCGGGCATGCTGCATTCAGTACACATGGAACCGAATGCGTGTGCGGCGTGTGCTTAATTATGTATTTACCCATGACGGACGGAACGGAACGGTATATGCGTTTGGAGTTAGAGGTTGTGTTTGCGTTTAATTAATTTATGGTAAGGTCGGCCAACTTCCTATCAAATGAAAATGTCACTAAAGACGAACTTTCAAGTTGACAGTCATGTCTTAACGACGGTGTACCATCATTTAGCTAAACAACTTTTCACAAATGCATCATTTCACAAACTCGTCATTTGAAAACCTTTTATTTTCTACTAAAATATTGACTTTATGGAAAACTTATAAAACAAATCTAATCTAACCTGTGAGCCACGCCTACATGTTTTTCGATTTTTTAAAAAGTTTACGGTTCATCAGATATTAAAGGGTTGTCAAATGATGAGTTTGTGAAATGATGCATTTGTGAAAAATTTTTTAGGAGATGATGAGATCCCCATAATATACTCGTAGAGGTGGCCTGTCTACCTTGTACGTCATTGCTTTTGTATTATAAAACTTTAATATTGAAGACATCAAGTTGACGCCTCGTTAAGTCAATATTTTTTGCGCTGTTAACTGATAAATTATGAATCCATGAATTTGTTATGCCGTTGTTTGATCGTTTCATCCATTTAAAAGATAATAAGGACTAAACTTCTAGAGCACTCCTAGAAATAGGTATTTTAGTAAAATTAGGTTTTGAAGTGGAAAATAATATAATTTCATATAGGGCCGCGTATCACACAAAACGAAATATTCTCTAATGAATAATATTTATGTTATTTATTCACTAACTGATAAAAATTACAGTCGTTTTATTCTTAAAGAGACACCAGTACTCGTTGTTGTTGAGTGTGAAGAGATATTCATCATCATCATCATCATCATAGCCTTAATACGACCCGCTACTGGGCTCGAGATACCTACTCGTTACTCATTATATATTGCAATTTTTTATTATTATTTAAGTACAATATTAAAGGTTTACTGGAAGAGATCCCTTTAAGAAATAAGTCCGCCTTTGTGCATGTATCTCAGTCTTTGTCAATTGTATTTCTTTTATGTTTATTCTGCACAATAAAGAGTTTACATACATACATATAATTGACATAGCTTGCTAAGTAATTTACTACAGGTAATGTATTTAATTTACGCTTAGATATTTTTTACGGGAGCGGATCAGAATTTATAAAGTTTAAAATGTATAATGGGTTAAAATGTATAATCGTTCAAAATATATAATGCCAGTTTCTGTTAGGTATATGATTTTTTTTATAGCGTGATCTATAGATTGGTTTAGGTTAGGTTAGGTTTAATTTATAGCAATTATGTTAATTTGCAATTTTCTGGGTAAATCGCATTATATATTTTGAACCCCTATGTATTTTAACCCATTATACATTTTAAACTTTATGGATATTAATACGTACCCATTTTTTACGAAAATTTTAGAAAAAAATAATAGCTATGTTATCGTTTGTTGTCGGGCAGCGGAGCCCCGCCGCCTTTGTGCGTCCGTAATATTATGTAAAGCTCTCGGCCAATGCGACTGTTATTCGATTTAGTCCGGTCGAGTCTGAATTTTTACACGGGAAATTGGATTCATCCGTTCACATAAATAGAATGCTCTGACTGTTTGTGTACTGCGCTAGGTTTTAGATAAAATGCATGCGGGAATATTTCGCGTGCGCGAATCTTTTTCGTGTATGCCAATATTTTAGGAATGTTTGTGTTGTGCTATGTTTGGTTGTTACGAATTTAAGTGTATTGTTCACTCGTTTTTTTGTGAATTCGAATTTACACTAACAAGAATACTTTACAGACTCTATTCGCCTTTTTCGTAACGGGTATTCAATTTCATGTACAAACACAGCCTCTCCACTAAATGATCGACAACTTATACCCAGCTTGCCAGCAAAAATGCATGTGTTTGACTAAAATAAATCCTTGCAACATCAATAATCAATAATGGCAGCAAATTTCAGAATACTCTCATAAATTATTCACAAAATAACACGAATTAGAAATGATACCGCATAGTACAGTTACGTAAGCCGGAGCTACCACTAATACTCACGGCAAGCCTCCAGTAGTCTCTGCCTACCCTTGTGGTAAAGAGTTGTGTGTAATGTACGTATGCCTCCAGCTGGAGACCGATTTTTGAAAGAACATCACTTGAAAGTGTATAAATCTTTGTATTGATACAAAATTACAGCTCCAAATCATTTTTTGATTAATTAACTAGATTAATTAGAGCTGTAACTTCCTTCTAATCTACTCCTATTTTAAAATTCTGTACAATTTTTCACCACCTTCGAGTAGAATTTCACACATGCCCCGGCGTCAAGCGGTGTATAAACTACACACAAAAGTAGGTACCGCTTACTGTCCAAATCCTACAAATATTATAATGTGAAAGTTTTTGAATGAGGATGCGAGTGAGTGAGTGTTTGTTCCTTCTTCACGCTGAAACTAATAGAGGGATTTGAATAAAATTTGGAACGGAGATAGCTGGTACCCTAGATTAAAACATAAGCTACTTTTTACCTCGGAAAATTGGGTGATTCCCGCGGGATAGCAATAAAAAAAACAAAGGTCATAGCTGCCTAGAGTCGCAACGGTAATCTATATATCTATATTTTTTATATATATAAAACAAAGATGGGTTTGTTACAACACTTATAACTCGAGATCGGCTGGATCAATTTTCATGGTTTTTGTTTCGTTGGATTTGTCTCCGCCCTGAATAGCAGAATACATTTTAAAAACAATGAAAACTTGACGAATACATAATTATGAAAATGAATCATTTTCCATTTAATTATGTTCCTTTGTTTCGTACCTGTCAAACATTTGTTTTCCTCCTGTCATTCTACGCGGACTAAGTCGCGGGCAGAAGCTAGTGGAATATAAACGAACTAAGAAAACAATATTATGTAACCATCCAAAGCTTTACCGGAGCGCGCAGAACGCTAATTTAAAACACCACGTAGTTACTTAAAGAAACAAAAGGGAAATTGCGAAGGAAATCAATGAACGTAAATCATTACATAAACGACTAGAGTGCGGGGTGTGTTATTGAAGGCTAATACTTTTATTGATTTGTGAATAAACTTTGGTACTTGTAAGTTATTTATTAAACTTTGATAGGAATCAAGTTTCGATTTGATGGCCTGTAAAGAAAAGTATGATAACAAGATAACAAGTCAATACAGAAGTAGTATAGAGTTCATAACTGAGGAACCTTCCAAACCTGAGATTTCTTTACTTACACGGTTTTTTTTATTAATCCGGAATATTTCAGCGCGTGGTTGGGTTATTTTATATAACACCCATGTACAGTAGCCGGCCATAAAGATTGCACAACGGTCTACTCGGCTAATTTCCGTTTTGTAGAGCGTTGTCTCGCTCTAACTTACCTGACGCCAATTGTCTCTTTCTGACCGGAGTGCAATCATTATGGCCGAGTACTTAAATGTTTTTTTAAGACTTAAATGTGGCTGACAAAAGTTTCCATACAAACTCATTGGCGGATGATCAAAGCAGTGTTGTTATGGATATCCATATCCGTAACCGAAACTATCGGATATCCGAAATAAAAAAATATCCGTAACCGTAACCGAATCCAAAATAAAAGTTTTGGATAGTTTCGGATAGGGCGGAGTCTAACTAAATACTACAACTCGTACGAATTAACTGTGCACTCCGCTGGAATGCGACACCTCTCCCGCTACCTACATAATGACGTGACAGCGCGAGGTGCACAGCGCAATATCCGTAACCGTAACCGAAACCGATATTATATCTTACCAATATCCATATCCATATCCGGATCCGAAATTATATATCCATAACATCCCTGTATCAAAGCATGAGGCGTCAAAGAGGTAACTTAGTTTTGAATCAAAAATTAAAATAATGAACCTTAATATGAGTGTTCAATTAAACTCCCCAACCTGGGTCCCTTTTTTTATTATTTATTTATAGCCTTTTTATTCCGAATTCGCTAAAATTTCAGTAATGTTGTTGTTGTTGTAGTTTTAATTTTTAATTTTTATTTTATTAAATTGTCGCGTAATTCGGCGTGCCTCATGGCATGGGCCTCCTCCGTGTATTGGAGGGTTTGGGCTATAGTTCCCACGCGCGCCCAGTGCGGATTGGGAACTTAACACACACCATTGAATTTCTTCGCAGATGTGTGTAGGTTTCTTCACGATGTTTTCCTTCACCGAAAAGCTCATGGCAAATTTCAAATGTAATTTTCGCACATAAATTCCGAAAAACTCAGAGGTGAGAGCCCGGGATTTGAACCCACGACGCTCTGCTTGAGAGGCCACAGGTCAAACCACTGGGCTACCACGGCTTCCCATAATTTAATTGGTCATAATTGTTGCCACTCCAATACTAGGCTATATAACAATAATATTAGAAATAATTATTCGTTAGTCATTTTATTTCATAACACAATGTTGAAAATGCTTATTCTTTCACAAATAAAACGTTTTATCACTAACTAAAATTTTTAGGAAATATACACCCCTTTGCAAAAAAATCGGGTACTAATGGTGGTTCGCATTTTTAGGCATTAAAGCTTATCAAGTACCTAAGCTTTTTTTCATATAAAATACAAAAACCATGAGTGCCCGTTTTTTTTGCAAGGGGGTGTATAGGTACTCGGAACTTAATACTGCGGGACAAAATATTGACCCAACTCAACCAACCAGCTGCTGAAGTATGTATTCTAGAATATTTAAGAATATCTATTCTTCGAATATTAAAATCTATTTTTGTTACTTTGTTATTGTTTACCAGGCGCTTAGTTATTTTGTTCAATCGCGTTTCCTAGTAAACAGTTCAAACAACGAGTTCACGGAATAATGAACGGATATAATGTACCTATTACTTACGTCTACAATATATACAACGAAAAATAAGCAGAAAACTGTTTCACAAACGTTTGTCGATACTATGCACTTATTTACGTTACTCTATATGTGTTCATACGTTTCCTACAAAGCTGGCTGAAAAAAATATCGAGGCTTATTTCAGTGTTTTGCGGGTAGTAGGGCCTTGTGCAAGGTCCGTCCGGATCGCTACCACCATCTTACTCGCTAATCCTGCCGCTAAGCAGCAGTGCTTGCACTGCTGTGTTCCGGTGTGGAGAGTAAGACAGCCGGGGAAATTACGGGCACAAGAGGCATTTCATCTAAGTCCTCTAGGTTGGCAACGCATCTGCAATCCCTCCGGGGTTGCGGGTGTCTATGGGCAGTGATGATCGCTTACCGTCAGGTGACCCACTTGCTCGTTTGCCTTCCTATTCACATAAAAAAAAGAAAAAGTGTACTTAGTTTATTTTAACTCGTCGTAGGTGGGAGATGTCTGAAAATATTTTTATTTTGAAATTGCCTATTTGCTGGTAGCAGTGGTTGCCCCCTGCAGGTTTATTGTCTAACTCGCTCGCGATCGCCATCGTGTTCATTTTGACAGTTCTTGTATGAATGTGACAGGTAGCTGATTCCGATGCCAATTGTCAGCCCATACATGAACTGTCAAAATGAACACGATGGCTATTGCGAGCAAGTCAGACAATAAGCCTACTGATTAGGTAGTGATCTCCTTGTATCCCATAATATTCAGTGGTCAAATTTATTCGTTAGTCACTTTGTCATCAATGCAGTAGCTTAGATCCTAACCTAACCTACTAACTTACCCTACTTTAAAAAAATAACTGTTACAGAAATAAAGCACTTTATGACTAATTACAACACAACGAATAACTCACGTATAAAAGCCGAAGAATTGCTCCGACAATTGCTATTGCAATTGCAGCTGCGCCGAGTAGCCGCGCGAGCAGAGCTTTGGCACGCAGTGTTCGTTTCGCTGCCGCCGGGGCGAGCGCTCCCTGATGAAGGGCTTCGAAATAGTCCGAAACAATTGTCGGAGCAATTCTTCGGCTTTTATACGTGAGTTATCCGTTGTGTTGTAATTATGTGTGAGTCTCACGGTAGTTTCACTTTATGACTAACGAAAATTATGTCGAACTACATTCGGAACGTCAATTCTATGGGACAAAAAGACCCCATTCGGCTGTATTTACTGACATGGTACATAAATGGGCTGGGGTTACTCTTCTTCCCCCGTATTTCCTGCATGTTTGCGTGATGTTTGTAGTGCAGAGTTATTTGATCATGTCGTGAAACAGACATGTTATTAATGAGTAGGTAACGATAAGATCGCCTATTGTATACTTTGTTATTTGTTTCTGTATTGTTTTGTACTGATTTGTGGTGTTCAATAAACAGTATTTGTATTGTATTGTATTGTATTGTAGGTAACTTCATAAGTTAGTGGTGGCGATTATTTAGTGGTGGAAGTATCATTTTATAATAAAAAACCGGCCAAGTGCGAGTCGGACTCGCGCACCGAGGGTTTTGTACAAATTTTGCAAGTGAATATTATGCTGTGCAAGAAATCTAAATCAGCAGTGCAGCAGCAGTTTACAAAAGAATAAAAATAAACTCCTATCAAATAATAAAAAAAAAACATTGAACAAGATAATCCACACTAATTATGTAGGAACTTACAATGAATAAGTAAAAGTTTTTACTTTATAATGTAGGAGATCATATTCTCTGGAAACTGAAAAAGTCATTTTAAAATCATTCACTAATTGAGACTTTTTACCATGATAAACTGAAGGCTAACACTAAATGAACAACATTTATAAACAACACTAAAGAGCTACCACTTTTCAAGGTCACGAAAGTATGTACAACAGAGAGGATGTAAGTAGTAAATTGAGTATAAACTAAGTAACATGTCGCAAAGCGTGCTGTGGAATGTAGAAACGGGAACTGCTGTCACACAGTGACTTTACAGCTTAGAGGGCCATTATACACGTTCACCAGAGCAAGAGTCGGCGAAAAACTATTGCTGACGATATCGAATTACCGGACACTGCGACCTCGCCCCCGTTAGTAAACCGGACTAATAAATTCGGTCTCGGAAATCCAATAAAGATAGTTCGGAGCTGGAATTCCGGCGAGCGATTATTCTTCGCCAACGATTTTTGTCGGTCTTTCGACCCCTGCTCGATGCACGGCTCCGCTGGCAACGCCGCGCCGACCCGCTGCGGGCACGAACATATCTGACTTTGGAATTTGGTATCCTTCACTTTGTCTTGAGATTATTTGTAAACGGAATTTCACTGTGAAACAGGTGTATGTTACAGTAGTATAATAAAAAATTTGAATCACACCAATTTTTAACAAATACATTGTACTATTCCTTTAATCTTTACGTTCAACAAAATGATGTCTTCATGCTTCGTACCAGGAGGGTACGGCTCGGATATCTGCTGTAATTATTCTTATCTAAGATCTGTTATGAAAGCAAAATAAAATGAACAGGAGTAACCCAATCACGCCATTCAGTATGTTTAGTAGTTAATCACACCAACATGATTCACAGAGTTGACTTGTCTTGTATTGTACACGTCTAGTCTACTTATCGTTTTAGTTGTAAATTTATTCATGATAACACTACAATAACAATACACACAAAATTAACATACAAAACCCAAAATTGATCCTAAACTCAATGTAGGTAAAAAAAGGAAATATTAAAACTAAAAAAAACATTATTAAAAGAGGTCCCCTTGAGTATGGTGCTGAAGATACTGGCGGCATTTTCTCTTTGAACGGCTGTGCTGGTTCTTTGTCCGAGGAAATCCATTTGCAAATCCATTTTAGAACGCGAACATCTTCATTGTTTGCCGTTATCATCGTCGTGTTAAACCTCTTCGTCACGGGCAGCGCTGAAAGGCCGCCCGGAGCTGCTTCGACGCTATTTATTATGGATGCAGATTATAACGTCGCGGTATTGGGCGGCGGCGGTGACCATCCATCGTCATTACCGCGCGGCCCTCATTTCCGTGCCATATATCAGTGACATGCGGGATACTCTTAAAGGAAATAAAAGGGCTGCCTAAAAATAGCGTCGTATGTCATGACTGACAGAAAAATTCGAGATTTACGCCTCATTTTCTGCTCCTTCTAACACCCTATTTTGTGTAATAACATGAAACAAGCATTTGGATACACCTACTTGTTTATGCGCCCAATGGGCCGTTTTATAAAACGGAAACGGTCAGACTTTGACTAATGTAAATGTCAGCGTTTATTTTTGTGGAATATACCATTTTACTAATTTTGTGAGGATTGTTACTGAATTTTCTGAGTATCATTTCTTACATCAAGTAAACTTGCCTCACCTAATTATTTAGTCGTAACTACGTATAGACACAGATTTTCCTCTACTAAGTTCAATTTCTGAAACAGTAACAAACTAAGTCTGTTACTTTACACTTCAACGCAGTGTTGGAGACGGTTGTTGTGACGAACGATTTACACCAGGCGCGCAGCAGTCGCCGTTGCGCGCGATGTGTCATTTCCGCGGTGTCACTCCGCGAGCTGCTTCCAACCCGGTCCGAGGCAGACGGCCTCATTCAACAGCCAGCTTGCACACATATTTAACATGACATCACTGTTTACTTGTCAGTGTTTGTTCGTAGCATTCAGTTTTAAAATGGGCTTGTATGAAAATTTAGAACGGGGAATCGACAACTGAAAAATTTTAGTAGGTACCTATGCAGGTGAAATTTTATTATTGTGTTTCATATTCATTTAGTGCTGGACAATCTACCATGTATGTTAACACTTAGCTTGTAAGATCTTACTAACGCAAATGTATGAGTCACCTAGGCTGGTAGTTACTTGAAATAAATTATAAGTATATTATTATTATTATGCAGGTGAAATTTTATTATTGTGTTTCATATTCATTTAGTGCTGGACAATCTACCATGTATGTTAACACTTAGCTTGTAAGATCTTACTAACGCAAATGTATGAGTCACCTAGGCTGGTAGTTACTTGAAATAAATTATAAGTATATTATTATTATTAATGAAATGAATTGAAATGAAATGTTTATTGCCAGACTTACGTCCATAATATAACAGAATATTTGAAAGAAGAAAGAAAAATTAAAATTAAATGTCAAATTTGCTCAAATTAAATCAAACTAAAGTATATAAAATTAAATGAGGTCAAATCAAATTAAATTAAATCAATCTATTAAACTAAATTACACAAAATGAAATCAAATTAAATCAAACAAATAAAATAAAATATAGTAATAAAAGTCCAACACCACTAATGCATTGCAATGCAAAAAAAAATTGAGGAAATTTGCGATTGACATACACTGTTCAAATTAAATCACGAAGTTGTATGGAAACCGCAAATTTGTTCCGACAAATCTGTTGAAATGAATATTCTACCAAAAATAAATGCATACTTACATTATAATCACGTCTTTATTCCTTACGGGGTAGGAAAAGCCTAAGGTAACAAAACCTTAAGGCCTCGTTTAGTATGATTAAGAGCGTACAGGTGAAAAGGCAAATCAAACTAGTGATGGGTTGCTAGCCGCATCGCCTATGACATGGTTCCTATGAATTTCGCCCATTCCCTCGATGAGCTTTTACCATCTGCGCGGGAAGAGAAGCGACTAGTAAATTCTATGTTTTTTCTTTACCAGCGTGGACAACCATCAAAAATATTTCATCCTTATTATAAGAAAAACGGGACTTAATCACGTAAATAAAATGTACCCGCCTCTTCAGTCCTCTCGGGACCATTGATGCAAAGTCGCGTCCGAAACGTCGAGGTATTTACAAAAATACATTTTATTTACGTGATCGAGTCCCGTTTTTCCTATAATAATATTGTGTGAAAATTGCGAAAGTTTGAATCGATACATTTATTTCATCCTTATTGCGGAATACTAGGTAAACCAGGATAATTCTGTATTGAAACAATGATAATTGTGATATATAATACCACCTCATTATCCTGGGCAGAGCGGTCATTATCTTTAGCATAAATTATGGCACTAATAGTTACAGAGGACAGGATAACAATCTCAATTGCAGATATTTTCTGAACCTTTAAAATTATTACACTTCAAACGTAGGTAACGGACACTGAAATATTATTTTGGTTTGAAATTACTATGGTAGTGCGATTTTTAAATCTACATTGCGGGTGGTAGGGCCTCGTGGAAGGTCCGTCCGGATCGCTACCACCATCTTACTCGCTAATCCTGCCGCTAAGCAGCAGTGCTTGCACTACTGTGTTCCGGTGTGGAGAGTAAGACAGCCGGGGAAATTACGGGCACAAGAGGCATTTCATCTAAGTCTTCTAGGTTGGCAACGCATCTGGAATCCCTCCGGGGTTGCGGGTGTCTATGGGCAGTGGTGATCGCTTAACATCAGGTGACCCACTTGCTCGTTTCCCTTCCTATTCACATAAAAAAAAAAAAACGTACATACATTCACAAATCTCATACACATATCTTAAATCTACTCTAAAGTAGTTATTTATCACCTTCTTTCAATTAGTTATGTGTTTTTAAGGCGATTTTATTGTGTCGTCGTTGGACCCGATATAATAAAAATATGGACCTCTGAAAAGTAGGTAACGTCTCAATCTATAAGAAAATGCCAGGCCAGGATGTTTTTAGCCAATTTACTAGACTAGCAATATATTTTTTAACATTCTGTCATAGTAATAGTACTATATTTTGACATAAAATATTGTTCATTCATTGAACACACTAGGTACTAATATATAATATATAGACACTGTCATCATTATCATCATCTCCAGTTTATATTAGTTCCACAGCTGGGCACAGGCCTCCTCTCTCAGTGAGAGGGCTTGGGCTATAGTTCCCCCGCGGGCCCGATGCGGATTTGTGTGCAGGTTTCCTCATGATATTTTCGTTCACCGAAAAGCTCATGGTAAATTTTCAATTGAGATATCGCACATAGGCAACTAAGAGTTGCCCGGGATTCAAAACCCTCTGCTTGAGAGAGAGGCCACAAGTCAAACCACTAGGCTTCCACGGCTTTTTTATTATTAGACTAGTTTTTATTATTAGACTAGCAGCCCGTCCCGGCTTCGCACGGGGTAGACAATTATTTATTTTTGGAAATTTGGATATAAAAAACTTTTTTTCACAAATATTTTTATGTGTATTAAAAAAAATCCCACAGTTATATTTGTATAAAATGAAAAAAGTTGTTGTAGTGACATAACTACAATAGTTGGACATATGCTACCGCGGAGTTTTTTGTAGAAATTATGATGTTCTTCAATATTGTTGTACATTATTTTGTTCTATCGCTAATAGTTTCGGCAGCGCATTCGACGAAAGACATTTTAAGACTCATTTTTCTACACCTTCGGTTACATTGTTCAAATTTTACCAAGGATCCCTAATTTTTTTCAAAATGAAATGTAGCCTATGTCAAATTGGAAGAATGTAGCATTCTATTGGTGAAAGAATTTTTTAAATCGGCCCAGTACTTTTTGAGCCTATTCATTACAAACATACAAAAATAGGTACAAATCTTTCCTCTTTATAATATTAGTGTAGATAGGTACTGTAATGCTGTGTATATTTGATAAATAGATAAATAAGTGTATTGTGTTTGGTGCGCAGGCGCCGCGCTGGCGACCATGCGGCGGCCGTAGACGACGTCATGACGACCGCGCCGTTGCTGCTGGCCCTCCTCTGCGCCGTCGGACTCTCCTGCACGCACGCCAAGATCGGTCAGTCACATCTTATTCCACAACTTCTACGAACGATTTCAAAAGGCCCAGGCCTATTTATTAGGTTTTTAAGAACTTAAATGTATTTTTATATTCTTCTACATATTAGATTTAAAAAGATATTATTAAGTTTTCATTACAAACTCAACAAGAAATGAGGTTAAAAATTCAATTTTCATGCAATATGTTTCTAATCATTTTTTGTGGGCAAATGTTTGGCGCTAACGAGTACCTACAAAGCAGATAATGGCATTGTAGGGATGTAATAAATAAATAAATAATTAATAAATAAATATTAGGTAACAATTCACAAAAACTGACCTAGTCCCAAAGTAAGCGCTAGTATTTAAGGCTTGTGTTATGTGTACTAGAAGTCGATATACATACTTATAACGATAGAAACATCTATGGCTCAGGAACAAATAATTCGTGCTCATCACACAAATATACGCCCTTACCAGGATTCGAACCCTATTCGCTTGCTTTGTAGGCAGGGTCACTACCAACTAGGCCAAAACGCGTCGCCAAAAGTATCAAAACTGGTTTGCCCGAATGTATTTAATACGGTACAAATCTCTTCATGCCCTTCCATTCTGGTCTGGGAGAAAAAGCATTATGTAGAATGTACCAGTTGCTTCTCTTTCCGCGCATATGGTAAAAGCCCATCGAGGGAATGATCTATTAGGAATCATGATACGCGATGCAGCTAGCAACCCATCGCTATTCTGAATCCCTTTTTCACCTTTTTTTTAAACGTGGCCTGGTAAGTTGTCACTTAGGCCCTGTCTACCCCGTAAGGTGTAAAGACGTGATTTATGTACGTATGTATCTATCTCTCTTCAAAGTTAGTTACCTAATAGAGTTGGTAGGTGTGTGTGAATGATTTATTGGAATCGTTTCACCTCTGCCCTGTGAGGGTCGGGTGTCTGACGTATTCATCATTGTGAGGGATGCTGTAATACGTTGTGCTCGGATTGTTCGGCAGTCGGCAAACAACTGACGGCCGCGGACGGGCCGACCGTCTACCGACGCATTGGATATTCAAACTAAGATAGATCGCTAAGATAGTCTGGGACGGGGACAACTGGAAGGTATTTGCCGTATATTCGACATGCTGCATTATTATGCAGAAAGAGTACACGACTTGTTTCAGAAAGTCGATTATAATGGTGACCCATTTCAGGAGTTTAGGAACCATAACTAACTAACTAACTTGGCTCAGGGACCCAAATAGGGTCTTGGCCTCCGAAACGAGAGCACGCCATCTGTCCCGATCGTGCGCAGCTTCTTGCCAGTCGTCGACTTGAAGACGTCGCAAATCCGCCTGGACACTGTCCCCCCTGCGATACCTGGGTCGCCCAACCGGGCGGCGACCAGTCGGTCGTCCCACGTACGCCCTCTTGGCAGCACGATCCTCTCCCATTCGGAGTAGATGGCCGAACCAGCTAAGTCTGTGTGATTTTAGGAACCATAGTTTTATATAATATCACAGCAGTAACCAATGAGCTTATACATACGAGTAACATATAACATCATTGGCAGTAACGGTCAAGGAAGTCTTTGAGTTATTGAATGTTAACTACTAATGATATTTCATAGTTGCTTAGTCGTACTTTGTGTTGCGTAACTCGTAGAAATTGATAAGGCATATTTTAGCAATTGAAGTGATATTAGTAGAAAATATATGAGGATGTACAGCTGAACAGATTTGAATGAAATTTGCCACAGAGATACATTAAGGGCCTGTTTCATCACTCCTTAACTGTCAGTTATCTATGATTCCATCTCTATTTATTACTACGAAACAGAGAGAGACGTCATCATAGATAACTGACAGGCCCTAAAGCTTGGAATACTTTGGATATGAGATACTTACTATGCATGAAATCGATAAATTAATTTTATTCTTCTCAGACGAAGTTGTGGGCAACAATTGGTATTAAATATAATATTTGGTAGATTTGTTGCGTTATCTGTCAGAGTGCCTACATCCCGGAATAAATTCTGGTATCGATATTATCAAGCAAAAGCAACCAGCCGTTGATTAGACACGCATTTTAGTAACGACGACAATTACACCGTTCAATAATTCAGATGGCGTGACACGTTTTCGTTCGATATTTATTACTCGCGAAGGCCACAGACTATTTACCCGCAGCCGATTAAAGTCCCACTAACTTTATAATAGCGATCAGAAAATGACTGTTTGTTACAGTTCACTGCCCTTGAATGCTCCTTACTAGCAAATACCCGCAAAGTCGCTTTCGCTGCAGAACTTGCCTTGAAAGGAAAGTTTTGCACAATCGGTCGTAATTCCTTATTTAATATACATACTTACTTACTTACTAGCTGGGCGCAGTGACCTGAAGTGGATCTTGGCCTCCGACACTAGACTTCTCCATGCCTTGCGATCCTGGGTCAGCTCTCGCCAGCCATCGGGACTTTTTACTCTATCGTTGGATCTAATTTAGGCTTCAACTGTGTAAATCCTGCACTTTAATTTTTTTAGAATTATAAACCACAATAACATTATATTGCGTCTGTCCAACTATTTCTTATCTAGCAAATAGTACAGTGCAATAGTTTGGCAGCCGCAAAATAAAATTGTTAATGTCACTTTATTTGCGTGCCTTCAATTGTTACTCTAGTACAAATTGTAAAGAGATTACAGTTCACGAGCCGCAATATAATGTTGTTGTGGTTTCTAATTCTACAAAATCGAAGTTTACTGGTACCTAGTGCAAGAAAATGGCCTGCAATATCCTCTCGTAAGAACAATAAAGCAAGAGGCATTCTCGTTAAAAGTTCGTTATCGTCATATATCGAGTACCTATGTCTACCGGTGGGCAGGAGTACGCGGCGTGTTTACTTATGCATGGCTCTCGAAGGATTCGCCCTCGACCGGCGAACTGTGGAGCCTGTATAAAACACGTGATTTGGGCTGCGGATAAATAATGGAGGATGCGTATTGGGAAGCTATCTAGGCGTTCTCCAACGTGGATTGATTTTCACTTGCTGATTGAGACCCTGTTTATTTGAAAACACGCTGTAAAGACTTACATAGGTGTAATGTTCTCGTTTTATTTGTAACTAATTGTCTCGAAAGTATATTAATCAAGTTCAATCAATCTGCGCAAACATGTGATACTATCTTCAAATACGAAGAATAACAGAAATCTGGATTTTTCGTTTACTCATACTACACCAGTGATTTGGGAGTAAGGTATCTAACATTATAACATTATTAATGCGAAAGTATGGATGGATGGATGTTTGTTTGTTACTCAATCACGCCAGAACGGCCCAACGGATCTGGATGAAATTCGTCGCATATATAGAGAAAAGTCTGGAATAGCACATAGGCTACTTTTTATCCCGGAAAATTGCGTAGTTCCCGCGGGATAGCGATAAACGAATTCTTTGCAGACGAAGTCGCTGGCAACAGCTAGTTGTATAATAAATATAATTACCTATATGATTTTGTTAATCTAAATATATAAAAGAAGAAACTGACTGACTGACTGACTGACTGACTGACTGACTGACTGACATATCAACGCACAGCCCAAACCGCTGGTTCTAGAGATTCCAAATTTGGCACGTAGGTTCCTTATAAGGTCTAGGGGAGCACTAAGAAAGGATTTTTCAAAATTCGACCTCTAAAGGGGTTAAATGGGGGTTAGGGTGGTTCAAAAAAATATTTTTTTAATTTTTTAACGGGGCACCCCCTAAATCTTTTCCATTTGCTAACCAGATAAACCATAAAAAATTTCAACTGCCTCCATTAACTATAAGCCGGTGCTCAACTACCCCCAAGTTTTTACTATAGCGGTATTAGCAAGTGAATTGCAGGTTGCGAGGCGAGTCTATACGTGTTTATGTTTTGATTTTATTGGATTTCTTACTGGTCAAGCAGTGTAGTATAACAGTTTTTTGGTAGTAAAATACTATTTTGGTTGCTTAAATGTGGTGATAAAAATAGGCTCCAACTAGGCAAGACGATAGTTTATTTTTATTGGGAGTGTGAGATTTAGACCTTCTTACGAAGTCGATACAGCTTCCATCAATGCGACAAGTGCTTTTAAGATTTCATAATCATCTTAATCATTTAAAGTCAGTGCGAAAGGCTGCTCAAATAACGGTGGACAAACTTTTAATAGTTTGGAATAAAGCTGCTACACCAATCCGATACTGAGGATATAAAACTAGCTCACCCAAAAAACTAGAACCCAATTCCAAAATTCAACCATTCTTGAACCCATTGCTGGATCAACGCAAATAATGCCAGCCCGTTAAAAGTAAAACATGATTATATGGAATTAATTGAGTTAACAATGGTTGTTTTGGGAAACCCTCCAAGTAAAATGCATTGGCGAGCACCAGGACGCGCGTTGGATGGCAAAACTGCTTTATACAATGAAAATCTTTGTCTTTCGCGAGCAGCAAGATATATTCAAGCTAACTAAACGAGAGATGACTCAGCTGGTGCGATTTCTAACATGCGGGGCTCTTTTATACACAAAAGCGTGGACAGAGGCTCCTTTTGCAACAGAAGCTCCAATTTCAGATCTTAAAACTATGGTTAAACTTGGACAAATATAGCACTGTCGATCTCGAAGTATCCAAGTGTGCCAAACAGGTCCTGGAGCGTCATTTATGGTACTTGTCGGATGAATTGGTTGGGCTCACTCTTTTTTCCGATGTAGTAACGAAAGAAAAGAAAAACATCGTGAACGGAATGTCAAAAGTCTGTAGTACTCGAGCATCTCTCCTGAAAAAAGGCTACTCTTGGTTACTTTGCCACTAACCGAACGCGAAACTTGCTACAATCATTAAATATTAAAGACTCATTTCTCTCATTACCACCGCAAAAATGGAATGATGATCAAAGATACATCAAAGGGAAAGAGCGTGTTTCAAAGCTGAAAGTAGTCAATGACACTGCTGAGCTGAACGAGGAGTAAAGTTGTTCAACGACTTCAATAACCTGCTAACACACGACGAGGAAGATAAACAGTCCCTTTTCCCTTTTGCAGGTTGTGGAATCAAATAGAAAAACCATATCAACTGAAATTTCCAAACAGTCCATACTTAATTGACGCAATATTTAACGAAATAATTAGTAAAGTTTGCCTTGTGTGTATAATTTAATTTTCTGACACAATTATACGAAAATGTTTATTTTTAGATTCTTTATGCTTATATACCTTACTAAATAAACATATATTTTGATCTTTAACACTCTAAATGACTTTCATTTCGTGGATTATCTTATAGGTGAAAATGGCTAAAAATTTCAATTTTTTTAAACTTTAGGGTCGATGAGCACCCCCTTCGTCTTATGATAGGGAATTGAAATTTTAGTATGATATTTAAATAAGCAAATGTAAAAAAGATAAGGGGTGCCCCGTGAAAAAATCGATAAAAAAAAAATTTCCATACATTCGTGAACCACCCTAATGGGGGTCCAAAGTTTGTATGGGGAAACACGATTAGTTAGACTATTTTATTCGAAACTTCACAGGAGTAATCCTAACAATAAATGAGTAAACACCTGTTTCAGGTTTTTTGAAAATTCAACCCCTAAAAGGGGATAGGGGGTGACAAAGTCTGAAAATCAACGTGGGTATTATTATTATTATATTATAGTGGGTAGTATTGTTTGTACGGGTTATCGGGTCGCTGATTACGAAAACAACAACACACATACCTACCTGACCACACACACACACACACAAATTTCCACGGGAACGGGAAAAAACGGGATTTATTATATTCTATTCCGAGTGACCCTATCTAAAATTTCGTACACAAGTAGATGATTACAAAACTAAGAAAATAATTTCAGGATTTTTGGAAATTCTCACGGGATAAGGAAAAAACGGGATTTATATATTCAGTTCAACGAAATCCTATGAACATAATTACTAGACTTCAAATTTGGCATAGAAGTAGGTGATTATAATAGTAAAAACACAGTTTTAAGGATTTTCGAAAATTCCAACAGAATAAGGAAAAAACAAGATTTATATTCAGATCTACGGGATCGATTTTTCGTTTTAATGATCGTAGAAAACTGAAATTTGGCCTTCAGTTTCCTTGGGGAGTATAGGGGGGCACTACCGAAAGGATTTCCCAAAATTCTGACGGAAATGAACGGGAAAGAACGGGATTTTTTTGTTATACTGCAGTGCAGGTTTTAGAAAGCTGAAATTCGACATGTAGGTTGCTTGGGGAGTGTAGAGAAGCATTTAGAGAGGACTTTGGATTTTTTTTTACTGGTCGTAGAAAGCTGAAACTTGGCATGTAGGTTGCTTGATGAGTGTAGGGAAGCAAGCACTAAGAGACAATTTCCTGAAATTCCCACGGGAACGGGAAAAAACGGGATTTTTCGTTTTACTGGCCGTAGAAGGCTGAAATTTGGCAAGTGGGTTCTTTGGGGAGTGTAGGGAGCATTAAGAGAGCATTTCACGAAATTCTTACGGGAACGGGAAAAAAACGGGATTGAAATACTCCTGGTACACACAAGCGAAGCCGTGGCTAAAAGCTATTTGTCAATAAATGAAGTCTACGCGGACGAAGTCGCGGGAAAAAGCTAGTATTATGATAATAATTGTTGAAAAATCCGACTAATATTTGCGAACAAAATTGCTTTCGCTTTCTGCACGAAACATTTTAATGCCAAGTAAATCCTCAAAATCTCTCAAGTCTCAAAGCCTCCCGCTTTAATGCAATAAAATTGGTTTTCGCCACGTTCTTGCGTTGGCATCGATATGGTCTTGTCTTTTTAATTCCGGGGCATCAAGCGAGTCACAGTGTACCTAATTCCATTCGTTTTATGAGTCCAATAGCAGCCAGGCTCGCACTCGGCAGCATCTGTTCGTTTTGTTTACGGTAACGACAGCATGTACCGGTGACTTGATTTCCTGACGGTACCCTAATAAACAATCAGCTTTATGTTACGCGCGACAACTTTATTCGCGCAACGCAAACCGAAAACGCCTCTTACGGCGGCTTGTCAAGGTCCACGCGACGGCACATTTTATCAGTTCAACAAACTTACTCGTACAGGTGGGCAAATTTAATTTACGCGGTGATTCGTATTAACTGGTTCGGTTTTGCGGAGTCGGCAGTGCGGGGAGGTGTTCGGATAAATTTGCCGGCAGCCTGGTCGATGAAATGTGAAGGTCGGTGGTCGACTACAGGCTGCAATGCCGGCGGCGGTACATTCCTGCGTCCGCGCGCTCCAAGAATACTAAACAATGAGCGGTTGAGCAACCCCGCGCCACCGATACGAGGGTGCGGTACATACATGAATATTTAACACGTTTTTCTGCAGAAGCTTCTGAAAAAAGTGCCAATTGAAATCGGTGGTTTTGCAGATTCGCTGCCAGCCTGGAGGGCGGATGGAGTGCCATAAGACGAGGTTCCGTTACCCTAGCCAAGGTGCATCCGCGCTAAAATTGTGACGGAGTGCCAGTAATTATCCACACAAATAAAAATGGTGGCTGCTTTCTCAAATTGCTCTGAAATTATGATACATCTAATCTAACTAATATTATAAATGCGAAAGTATGGATGGATGGATAGATGGATGGATGGATGGATGTTTGTTTGTTACTCAATCACGCCAGAACGGCCCAACGGATCTGCATGAAATTCGGCACATAGATAGAGAAAAGTCTGGAATAGCACATAGGCTACTTTTTATCCCGGAAAATTGCGTAGTTCCCGCGGGATAGCGATAAACGAATTATTTGCAGACGAAGCTGTTGCCAAGCTAGTACATACATAAATCACGTCTTTATCCCTTACGGAGTAGACAGAGCCTAAGGTTACAAGACCTAAAGCTCGTTTGGCATGATTGTGGGCGAATAGGTGGAAATTGAAATCAAAATAGTGATGGATCAAAACATGATTCCTAAGATTTTCGCTCATTCCCTCGACGGGCTTTTACCACACCGTTATGCAAATTGAACTTTGAAAATGTGACGTAGCTATGGGCTTTCCGCTCTAGAAAGAACCACGGATTGCTGACCAGTCTATCTCATGTTAATATTATTATTAATGTTTGTGTCTGATGATAGTTTTGTAAGACATTTTAGACTGTTTGTGAACGACCGTCGGCAACTGTATCTATGTGGTCAACTTTAACCATTATTTACATACAAAAACATTGTAATACTATCACGGTAATATGAAGATGATTGGCATAGATGGCTTATTGATGTCGGATACAATACGGAATTCGGTTTTGTTTATTTGTTCGATACAAAATTGGCCGTAATTGTATATTGACATTGCCCGGAAGGTTTACAAATAGTGAATTGATTACGTTTTCTGTGTGTGATTCTCTGTTGCTCTAGTTTTGTAGGAGTCTATTGTGAGCATGGCAATTACTTCTTTGTTGCTTCTTTGAGTGTTGTTAAACAAATCAAGGAAATAATGTAATGATACCGACGAGTAAATAAACACCGGGTAGCACTCTGGGAGTGCCGGCAGAAGTGAAAACTAAACACGCACACTCGCGCAAAAAGAAAAAAAAATACATGAGATTTGAACTGCGGTCACCTGAGAAAACACACTGTTATTCTACTACTATACCATATACTATACTATTATACCAGTACTAGGCCAAACGCACTTAGTAAGCGACGAAATCAACGTACACTTCAAAAATCGAACGTGACTAGCTTCATTCGTATTTCAAAATAAGCTCTTTGAGGATCCTGATATCCTGGTACTTAAACTCTCCCTCCGTCTTACACCTGACGCGAGTTTAACATTTTTTACCCATCCCAAAAAGCCTGCAATGAAAGTTACGCCGTCCGCTGGGTTCCGCGTAGACGCCTCCCGTGGGACGCGGGGCAGGGCCCGTCACCCCGACAGTATAAATCAAAATGTTTCAAAGCGATTAAAAACGAACAGGGATTTTAAGTGGAATTTGATATCGCGAGTAGACACGCGTATTTAAGGTTATTTATTTTATGATTACTCGCGCCGGGAGCGGATTATTGTAATAATTTAAAAATCGCTGCTGGAAACGAGGGCAGTAACTTTCCAGGTGTCATTTTGTCCACCGCGTTTGGGTTAGGTTAAATAAGATGAGTTCGATGATGGCCCTTCCTTAATGTTAAAAGCATACAAACTTTAAACTATAGATGTCTCAAAGTATGTTCAAAACTATCCCAAAAAACAGATAAGGGTTAGTGCAATTTTCAGAGTGCGAGTCTTCGAGTTCAAGTTAATGATTGAAGTTTAGAATTTGACTGTAATGCTTGTGCACTATTCAAAAGCAATTAGTTATTTACATACCTTAATGAATAAATAATTTAATAATACCTAGCTCATGAATGTAATCCTTTTCGTTCAACCTTCTGAACCTTTTTTTTGTAAAAGTGCAAAAGATAAATGAAGATTGTGAAGAATAATTGCTTGCTATATATGTATAAAGCTCACCATAGTGCGTCTCATTGACCGTTTTTTTTAGGGTTCCGTACCCAAAGGGTAAAAACGGAAACCTTATTCGTGAGGCTCTGCTGGGCGTCCGTCCGTCCGTCCGTCTGCCACCAGGCTGTATCTAATGAACCGTGATAGCTAGACTGTTGAAATGTTCACAGATGATGTATTTCTGTTTCGTTTTTTGACGTCATTTAAATGGGTTAGAATGTTAAGAGACATTTTGGTTGTAAGTTATACAAATTTTTTTTCCAGTGTACCTAATTATTTACTAATTAATAGGCGCTCTGTAATAGGCACTGGTTATAAGATGATCCAATTAGTTCGCGAAGTGTGCTGACAGTAAGCGGCGCGGGGCTTCAAACATATTATGACTATAATATTATCTGCATTCAGATTGTTTTCTCTAATTTCACAATAAAATAATACGTACAAATGAAAAAGTACTATGTTCATAGCAAGCGAAAGGAGCTTTAAACATGTAGCATAAATGATGAAAAAGTGCGTATAATCGAAAAACGTTCATGAACAAACAGCTATTATAACAATTTCCGTAGTGCGATTCTCGCAAGCTCCACACACGCGGGCAGATAATTTAGGGCTGCTAATCACAGGCCACCGCTGAAGGGCGCTGATTGATGAGCCTCTCGCAATTACAATTTATGCGCCGTTTGCGCTTATGAGAGTTGCTCTTTGTTATTTTGTCCAAATTGGCTTGCTTCTGAAGTTTAAATTAAGAAAAGATGGATATGGAAGGCTCGGCGCCGGCTTTTGGTTTGAGATTGCGCTATAAAACAATTTTCTGTATCTCTGGCTGCTTATTTATTACGCACGTTTTCACAACTCAACAATGCAACGATTTATGACGATTAAAGCATGGCTGACGAAAGAAATGTTCACGAGAGCGCAACAATAGCTAGTTTAAAATAATGAACACGTATAAAATGGTTCGCAATCACGAGTCTCGTTATGAAATCTGATTGAATTTGTTGTTGCTACGTAAATTGATATTTATTTTCAGTCGTATTTCTACAAATAACTTCCCATTTGACTTGTATGAGGACCTATACTCGGGAGCAATAATACCGGGTTACTTCCCGTAGAAAGTTGTATATAAAGTGCCCATTTTTTTTTTGCTCCCGAGTGTATTTATTATGTTACTTAAAACTTTAACCTACTTTTTTTTTATGTGAATAGGAAGGCAAACGAGCAAGTGGGTCACCTGATGGTAAGCGATCACCACTGCCTATAGACACCCGCAACCCCGGAGGGATTACAAGATGCGTTGCCAACCTAGAGGACTTAGATGAAATGCCTCTTGTGCCCGTAATTTCCCCGGCTGTCTTACTCTCCACACTGGAACATAGCAGTGCAAGCACTGCTGCTTTGCGGCAGGAATAGCGAGTAAGATGGTGGTAGCGATCCGGAAGGACCTTGCACAAAGCCCTACCACCCGCAAGAGGTGACCCGGAATTAGGTGAAAATATGTTTCATCTAAAATAACAAACATATTTTAGCTTAACAGGTTTATTAACTTTTACGAACGAGAGGGCAAGTCCATAAACTCAGTAACTACTCGGCCGTTTATTTCCATCCCCACAATATAAAACTCCGAACCAATTTCTCGCGGCCCTTGATTAAGCGCACAATAAGTATAATTGGAAAACTTCCACGTGGATATGTTCATCAATCAAGCGGTCATTATGCGGGCACGCACGTTCTACCCGTCCCTTTTTATCTTCTAGGTTGCATGAGGGATGGGTGCTCGTAGCACGCTAGCTTGCAGTACTTAATTGGTAGCCATTTTGCGCGGCGTAAAGTGCGCCGCTCACGCATCATTTCAGATTGTTCGCAAAACCGCAACGACATTGTAGTGCTCGGAGTTTGTGTGTGTGTACTCGCTCTATCACAGCCTGGCCGGGAATGTGGAGCTAGAGAATTTAGTTTCGCCTCAATATCCATGTTTTACCGTCAAAGTTTTAAGCGGTTTGTTCGCACGTTTAATAATGTGGGAAGCTTGGACTTGTAAGCAAACTTTTATTAAGATGTACAAATTAATTACAAAATATCAAAACTAAAGATTAATCTAACACATAATATCTTGACATAAGTACATGCATAAATATAAAAATATTTTTAACAAAATAATCCGCCCGGTTCATTCCAGGCACAGGCCCACAACACACTTGCCGCGTTGCCGCGTTGAACGGCGATGGGCAACCTTTGCGCCAGGAACGACTCGGAGCGGGATTCAAATCACCAAACCATCAATTTATCAAACAGTTGAGAGATATACCAATAATTATTTGGAAACAAAAATTGTAAGCCGCTCAACATTGAAACACCAGTTCCCAGTTCCCAGTTCCCCGATCATCCATAAAACTACTACACGATTGCGAGTGGCGCGGTTCATTTGTTTCGCCAGACAAAAAGCGGTACCTCTAACAAATGACCTCACCGGTGTTGGCCACCATTAATATCGGAGGTGTGAAACAAAGCCTGATTGATTAACTATGTTGCCGTGGAACTTTCACGTTCGTGGCCGCTGGCCGCCCAGTTAGGCGCCTCGGGAGTGCTCACAGCTTCTTAGCTATTCAGTGTTATGGCAGCACTAAATGCTTCTCTCCTTCTCTCTCTCAATGACGACAAAGGAACGCGTATTTAACTTGCACTGTAACATATCGTAAGTCTTTGAATAAATACTAATAAATTGTGTTATATTTGTAGTCCTGAGAAAGAACACAGAATAATTATTATTGAGTATGGAAACTATTCTTTAAATTTAAGGAGGTGAAAATGGGGTGACATTTATTATGAGGATGCGATACCCTATGGGTAATATAATTTGTGCTGTAATTGAATGTTTGCCACTAATTTTTTTGTAGGCGTTTTGCTATCCATTAATCGAAGACGAAAGCGCGGGAAAAATCCTGTGCCCAGTGCGTGTTAATCTGCAACCCTAATATTATAGAAATAAGCTACCCAAAATACTAATTCAACGTAGAGGAAGTCGCTGGCAAAAGCTAGTATAGAATAAACCAGAAACCACTATCAACACGGTTACAACATAATTTCAGGTATGCTATTCGTTTCAATGTATTATATCATCCAAGTTGGATACAGGCCGCTCGCAAATAATGTCATCAGGTACATTGTTAAATTGTACAAGCTTTGCGGCTAATGAAGAGCTTGTCCGAGGTTCGATATGACCGTAGCGCTACAAAAAAAACCATCTTATTTGATATCCTGCCGTCCTGCGCATACGCAGTGGATGCAGTAAAGTCCCTGACTCCCCCCACCCCTCCCCGCCCCGCAACAACACTCTGAACAAGGCGTAATTCCAACACAAAGCCATAGAGCAGAAATCATATTTATGTCAGATCCTTTTGTGGGAAAATCACTTTCCTTACAACGAGTCTCCCTGACATTAAAAAACGGCGTGATTTATTTTTAGTATTCAAGCGAGCGTCGGCCATTATTTAAACCGACAGGAGATACATATTTCATTGAAATTTATTAAAATGAGATGTGCCACTCTCTTCTAATCAGTTCAACGACCTCGATGCCTTTTTGCGCCACGGTTTTTTATTAAAATTTGACCGAGAAATGAGACTTAAGATTTCGTGTGTAATATGTTTCGGGATCCGCGTCAACTCCGGAGGTTGATAATATCAACGATTGTTTATTCTACGTGGGTTTGTATTTGTCTACTTATAATTTTTAATGTAAATGTAATGTAATATCGAGGAAGCCTGAGAAAATTACACTCGATATTTCGTATAATTCGAAGTTGATTCAAAGATTATTGACTTCAAAAAATACTGTGTTTATTTCAAATTTTAGACGTACATAATTTGACACGGTTCCCGTACGTGTAGCGTTAACACGCGTAGCTCGTAGCAATCTACGCCGTAGAGCATCTACGAAACTCAACGCTTTTTCCTTAGAGAATAAAAACAAATTCGGTACCAATTCATCTTGCAAAGAACGATAAATTTTCATCCCAGCTCAGTATAAAATCCTTGCTTTTGGTATAAATCCAGCTCTGTCAAAGACAATAAAATGTACAGTTTACATAAATTTCATTTGACGAGGATAGTTTGGAGGTCGACGCCCGGTAACTGTAATGAAACACACGCAAGTTGGCTAAACACTGGTTTATTGACGTCCTACCCTCAATCACAAATATGTATATCAAAACTACCTACATTTAATATACTACATCTCCTTCCCTTCAACGATAACAAAAACAAAAAAAAAAAACAAAAATAAAAGGCTCGAGTAGCCTGATGTGTAGGTATACATGTGAACTTACTACTTACTACATTTTTTTTTTCTAGGTATATATATATTTTATCTTTTGTTACATTTTATCTTATGGTAAAAGAAACTTAATCTAAAATACTCTAATAATTTTAATTTGAATATATTTTAAAAATACTTTTCCGTTACTAACTTTGCTTTTGCTGACAGTTGGTACTTTTAAATGCTATCGAACAATGTAGAAACAACTTAATATTATAAACTGCTTACATGAAAAAAAAGTAAAACAATAAGTTATTTTCTTTTAAAGAAAAACAAAGAATTTACGCTTATTCTTCTTGATGGCCAAAATCAATACTTGTAAGCATTCGTTCCGTTCTTTCCTTAGACCTTTCTGTAACTGCTATTGACGGTGACGGCGCCGCAGGTGAGCCCGCGTCGCTGCCGCTACTGCCTGCGGGGCTAGCGAAGCAGTCTTCTGCTGTCGGCGTGCCCGGCGTGCTGTCGCTAGCTGCGGGGGGCGTCGTCGGCGTCGTTGGCGGTTCGGTCTCTATTGCTATTGCACTGTGACCGACTATTGTTTTCTGCCTACGCTTACGAACACCCGTGATCATCAACGCCTTATGAGCTCTGTCATCATTTTCCATTAGTGACTTTATAGTTCGGCGGTTGGGAACATTATATTTTTCACCAGGAGTGTTCGACACACGCGCAACTAACTGACCACGAGTACGCCGAAAACAACATCCACGTTCGTCTCTTACTATGTACGAGCGAGGTTCCGGCGCATGAGCTACTATAGAAACCGGTTTCCTTGCGCCGCTGCTAATTAATGTAGCCTTATCACCCGGAGACAGCTGTTTTAAGGCCCGTGCTGACTTATCGTAATGATTTTTTACTTTTTCTCTGTCAGTCATTAATGCTTGATAGTTCCGTTCGTTGTCTACCGTCTCAGCCAGTAGCTTCCGGCTAACTGGTAACTTTGTATTTAGTCTTCTTCCCATAAGAATTTGCGCTGGTGAATCCAAGCCGTTGCGTGGTGTCGCCCGGAAATTCAATAGACCTATATAAAAGTCCTGATTTGAGTCTATACATTTTTTTAAAAGATTCTTTATTGTCTGGACGGTTTTCTCGCTTTTGCCATTTGATTGTGCGTACAGCGGAGACGACGTCACGTGACCAATTTCCCACTCTTGGGTAAACTTTTTAAATTCTAGCGAGCTAAAAGCCGGTCCGTTATCAGTTACCAACTCAGCTGGTATGCCGTGACGACCAAACTGTTCTCTCATGAAGTTAATCACATTTTTAGAATTTATACTTGTGAGCTGCCCGACCTCCACGTAGTTTGAAAAGTAATCTACTAGTACAATGTAACTTTTCTTTTTATACTCAAAAATATCAGAAGCGAGTTTGTGCCAGGGCAGAGGAGGCACGTGGTGCTGCAGCAGGGGCTGGCGGCGCGGGCGCGGCGCGTGCAGCGCGCACGCCGCGCACCCGCGCACCGTGCGCTCCACCTCTTCGCACAGCCCAGGCCAAAACATTACTTCTCTCGCGCGCCGCTTGCACCGCTCGATACCCAGATGTCCTTCGTGGACCCGCTCGAGCATTTGTTTTCGTAATGCAGGCGGAATGAATACGCCCTCGCCTTTGAAAATCAGACCGTCTAAGACATGTAATTGTTCGCGGTACGGCCAAAAAACCTTAACTTTTTCATTGACGTCTCGTCTGTTTTTTGGCCAACCATTTCTAATATATTTTAAGAGCCACCCGCAATCGTTGTCGATTTCCGTTTCCTTTTTGATGACTTCCATTTTTTCCTTACTGAAAGGCACATTTTGCAACATGAAACAAGTTTGTACTTCGATTTCATCCGAGACACGGTCATGCGTGTCTTTGAGGGCTGCCCGCGAGAGTGTATCAGCAATATACATATACTTACCTGGGGTGTAGACAACCTTAAATTCATAGCCTTGTACTCTCATCATCATCCTCTGGAGACGGGCCGGTACCGAAACTAGTGGCTTGCTAAATAAGGATTCTAGCGGTTTGTGATCTGTGTGCACAGTCACGTCAGACCTCCCGTAGATGTATTGTCTGAAGCGCTCGACTGCAAAGACGATAGCCAGCATCTCTTTTTCGATCTGTGCATATCTGGTCTGCGTGTCGGTGAGTGTGAGCGATGCGAACTCCACCGGGCGCTGCCCCTGTAGCAACACAGCGCCCAGGGCTCCGCTGGACGCGTCCACCGACAGCACCACAGGAGTGTACGGGCAGTAAAGGGCTAGCACGGGCGCGCTGGCTAGCTTATTCTTTAATTCGTCTACCGCTTGAGAATGGTGTGCCTCCCACAACCATTCGGACTCTTTCTTTAGCAGCGACCTTAACACGTTAACACATTCAGAGTAATTTTGAATGAATTTAGCTAAATAATTCACCATTCCTAAAAACCGCTCCAATGCCTTCTTATCTGTCGGATAAGGCATCTCATTTATGGCTTTAATTTTTGATTCATCAGCCCGCATTCCGTTAGCATCGAACTTGTGACCCAAATAAATAATTTCTTTCACGGCAAACTTACACTTGTCGCGATTAAATTTTATGCCGATATCCCTGGCGCGTGCCAAGAGAGACTCCAACCGTCGGTCGTGCTCGTTCTTGGTACGGCCCCACACGATGACATCGTCAATAAATGACTCCACGCCATCCAAGTCCTCTAAATGCTGTCTAAGTTTTGCGTGGAACACTTCCGGCGCACAATTTATACCATATGGTAGACGTAGGAATTGGTACCTGCCGAAGGGGGTGCTGAACGTGCAGAGGTCGGCGCTGGCGTCGTCGATCTGCACCATCCAGAAGCCGCAGCGCGCGTCCAGCACGCTGAACACGGTGGCGCCGCGCAGCCGCGCAGCCAGCTCCGGCACCGTCGGCAGCGTGTACTGCGCGCGCCGCACCGCTCGGTTCAAAGGTCGCGGATCCAAACAAACACGAATGCTACCATCTTTTTTGGCCACCAAAACGATAGCGTTCACCCAATCAGTAGGGTGCGTAACCTTTCTGACGACACCTAAGCCTTCCATTCTTTGCAACTCTTTTAACAGCTTATCTTTGAGTCCTAAAGGAATTTTCCTAGTGGGTGAAATTACCGGTTGTATGTTTTTGTCTACTACAATACTATATTTATTCGGTAATTTTCCTAGTCCCTGAAATAAATCGGCATAGTTAACTATATTTACAGCATTTATTTGACTAATCAATCCCAAAACAATACAACTTTCCAATCCGAGTACATTCTGACAGTTTAAATCAGCAACAACAACCGGTAAGTTATAATTCGTGTTATTGTAAACAAAGGGCACGTTATCAGTGCCAATAATAGGTAGCCGGTTGCCCGTGAAAGAATGTACTCGCTTTGTGAACGGCTTAAGGTCCATAATCGATAATCCTAAACTTAAATATTCATTTTTCGAAATAACATTTATCATTGAACCGGTATCTATTTTTAGACGTACATTCTTCCCGTTGCATTGCAGAATTTCCACCCACTCTTTAGCCGACTTACTCAGTTGTTTGTCCTCCTCTATAGTATTGACATAGAACATTTCGTCATCGTTGTCGTCACTGTCACTCTGCACTGTGTCCACATTAAGATTTAGCACTTTTCGTATTACTTCCCGTTGTTCACAAACTCGCGAAAAATGACCTTTTCGATCACAAATAAAACACAAGGCCCTATGGGCTGGACAGCGCTCGCCGCCGGCGCAGGCCAGCGCGCCGCACGTTGCGCAGGGACGGCGCGCCGCGCCGCCGGCCGGCGCCCGCGCGCCGCGCGCTCGGCGCCCGCGGATTCCAACCCGGTGCCCGCGGCCCGGAGCGCCGCGTCCGCTTCCATCATGCACTGCATTCACTTGCACGGTCCCCGATGCACCACCGTCAATGCACCGACCTTCCTCTTGTGAAATTTCTGCAGCCTCGCATATTTGTATCGCTTTAGATAACGACAATTCGTCTGTACGGAGAAGTCGATCTCTCACTGTGTTATTGGTGATACCGCACACGATTTTATCGCGCAGCAAACTGTCGTGTAAATCGGCGAACTCGCACTGCTGACTCAACAGCCGTAATGCTGTTACATACTGGTCAATATTTTCGCCTTCTTCTTGACTGCGCATAAAAAACTTATAACGCCTTAACGTAATATTGGATTTGGTACCGAAATGTAGTTCAAATTTTTTCAATACGCAGTCGATGTCATCGGCAGTTTCACCATCACCAAACACAAATGTTGTGAAAATCTCGTAGCCAGCCGATCCAATGAGGTTTACCAACAAACTAGCCTGGACCTCTTTAGGCTCTTTGCTCACTCCGGATGCTTTGAGAAAGACTTCAAACTGCTTCCGCCATTTACGCCACGTTTCGGAACGTGTGGCCGGCCCGCCTTCAAGTACTAACTCCGCCGGAGGACGCGCGTGCTCCATGATTTCGATAAACAATGCACTAAACCGTAACCCAGTTGTTTCGTGCACAAAATAATTTAGCGTTCGTACTGCTTTTTCGTATTTAAACACGAAAAAAACGCTCACCGCTGCCACCATGTAATGAAACACACGCAAGTTGGCTAAACACTGGTTTATTGACGTCCTACCCTCAATCACAAATATGTATATCAAAACTACCTACATTTAATATACTACAGTAACGAAACGCTGGCAGAGTCTCACTAGTAGCGTTTAAAAGGATCGACAAATAAAATAGAACTATGATGAAAATGAAATTATTAAAAGAGATCGAAAAATTCGTACAAAGCTATCTTTGTTAAAGTCATTGTCCGCTTGTGTGAGGCTGCGTTTTCATTGATTGATATTCCTTCTCGCCCCTCTCCCCTGAATAATGCTATCGTATGATTGGTCGCTGCTGTCTCTAGGCTCCACTTAAAATTTACAGCTGTATAGGTACATACGCCTAATGTAGCTGGTCACTTGGATAAAAACATGCTGTGACGTCTTGTCCTGGAGATACTGATATTGGACACTAAATGGATAAACTTTACTTCGATACTCTGCGAAATATTGTAGCCAAGTTGTATAAAATAGCCGCGCTCGTGTTGGGCGTCTGACGGAGCGTCAACAACCACTGATAATGCCCTGGAGAGAGGTGAAACACGAAACCAGAGTGCTGTGGGAGGGAAGGCTGGTTAGTTGCATGAATAAAAAATAAAATAACGCGGCTATTTTGCATGATTTAAACTCACTAATTTTGCGGAGTAGGAAGGTAAAGTTGTCACTTTAGTTTAACATGGACCTCCATAAAGTAATGCCTGAATCTATACAGTCAAATTGGACGAATAAGTACATACAATAGCTTACATTAATATTGCTTGAAATTAAACCATATTTATAAGCTTACGCTTGCGGTTACACCCTCGTGAAAATAAAAAAAACACCGTGAAGCGCTCCGGGAATGCCGGCAAAAGTGACAACTACACACACGCACACTCGCGCAAAAAAAAGAAAAAGAAAAATAACTTTTTCTACACGAGATTCGAACTGCGGTCACTTGAGAGAACGCACTGTTATTCCACACCTTACACCACTAGGTCAAACGCACAGTATACGTTAAAGCGACGGAATCTACACTTCAAAAGTCGAACGCGACTCAAGCTTCGTTCGTATTTCAAAATAAGCTTAGAGGATCCTGATATCCTGCTACTTAAACTCTCCCTCTGTCTTACGCCTGACGCGAGTTTAACATTTTTACCCATCCCAAAACGCGCTCAACCCTCTAAAGAAGTTTTCACTTCACAATAATAATAGTAACTTCGAAAAATCGGTTTTCAATTTGCACTCTACAAAAGGCACCTTCAGATCCAGCTTTCGAATCCATATTAGTCTAGGCTGTGAGATTAATGAGTAGTGAGAAATGACATTATAATCATAGATTTTGCTACGATATCCTATATCCGTAAAGTGGCCGGCACGCCGCACACCCGGCAGCTCGCGTCGCGCAGCCTCATGTGACGCTCTTCCAGGATATAATAAACTTTTTATAGCCCTTACTTATTCACAGGAAGACAATTTATTTTCCTTCAATTCTTTGCGACGGGAGTTAACGAATTCGGGGCGTGCTTTGTTTCTTAATGTTATTTTTCATGATCTTCCTGGATATTTAATTATACGTAGGCGTAGGAATATTGCCGAAATAGAATCAATTTCACGCGTCTTCTTTATGTTTGGTTTCGTCTAAGGTGTGGTGATAATATATCATAGGGCAATTTTACACTAGTCGACCTAGACGTAAGTTCTCTTTGCGTGTTCTACAGGATCTATAATGGGGAGTGCTCCGAAGAACTTTTTAACCTTGTTCCAGCTGCCAAGTTCCATCACCGTACTACTCGATTCAATAGTTATTTGTTATGCAAGGCTGCAGAGTTTTTGTTTGGCGCGAGTGCCTGTATTGAAACCAGAGCAAGCAAAGGATCCTATGATTGAACCACAAGCGAAGCGAGTGGTTCAAAAGAAGAATCCTGAGCGTCGCGAGGGTTTCAAGGCACGAGGCACTAAACAAACTTTGCTGCCGAGCGAAACACACAATTTTTCACCTCACTACAGCGAGAAAAATAGTGGATGTAAGAATTTCAAATTTCTAATTACTTGAGTATATGAGTAGGTGGTGAGGTGGTGGTGGTCGTGGTGCAGGGGTGGTCAGCGCGGCGTTCGAATTTCAAAAACCTTTTCCACCCAAGAGGGGAAAAAGCACTTTTCCACGCAGATTTTTAAGGAGAAAGACAGCCCTTTCGAGCAAGTGAGGTGAAAAAGTAGTTTCCATCGACATCACCTCGATGGATGGTACTCCAACACCGTACGATTTAAACGGTCTTTCTTGCCCCGTACGTGTAAAATTTGGAATGGGCTGGCGGCTGGGGTTTTTCCAACTGGCTACGACATGGGTACCTTTAAGAGGCGAGTGTACCACTTCTTGCATGGCCGGCAACGCGCTAGCAGTCCCAACGGTGCTGTGGTTTTCCATGGGCGGCGGTGGTCACTTACTATCAGGTGCACCGCATGCCCGTTTGTCGGTTTTAATATATAAAAAAAAAGAAACAAACTCTCCTTTTGGCCTGTCCGCCTTCATCTACCACTTACTCCAAATGAATCACAGTTCACTCTGCTAGGCTGTGGAATCTGTCACCGACCTCCATCAGGCAGTATACCCCCGTGGCGTCGTTCAGGGATATATCTGTTTTTTATATTTGTACAACAAAGATCAACAAAAGTTATTGTTCGCAAAAAGGTTGCATTAAAAACGTTTTTTATGTTACTTTTAGTTTAACTACTCATCGGCTTTCGACATGTAATCTTCCAGCGAATTTACCATTACGTATCCCGTTGAAGACGCGAAGTAGATTGAGCTTTGAAGCCGATCGCTTCCCCTCGCCCTCCGATCACAAACAACGCCAAAAAAACAAACAAAAATCGTTTCGGCATGCGTTTTTTTGCGACGGCTCGGGAGTATAACAGGAAGCTGTCGCTAGCTCGGAATGGATCAAAATGTGATTAAAGTCGGCGATGGAACGGTTTATACTTATAGTTTCATGTTGATTCATACTACAGCGTACTGGAACACAAACGGGTTGAAAGATAAGATACCTAAATTTAAAAAGTCGTTTCTTTACAAATAACTTAATAAATAAAAAAGGTAAATGTTCTTAAGTTAGCTCTAGAGCTATCATAATAGATATTTATCTTATCTTATGAGTTTTTTACAAATGCGAAATTTTGTGAGTAAGTATACCATAATGTTGTTACTCTTTCACGCTATCATTTTTAATGTGAAAATGTGAATAAAGAACACGATGATATTTTTCGGAATTCTCACGGAATTCCTCTAGTTACTTTTATAAATTTACACGGTAATTAATTTGTATCAACTCTGCCACATCTACCATAACTTAACTTTATTTAATGAAGTTAGAGCCTACAAAGTGAGGTTCTCAATTTGTCATGATCGTTTTATTTATAAGCCTTTTTATTCCGAATTCGCTACAATTTCGGTAAGTACATGTTGTTGTTGTTGTTGTTATTGTCGATTTTTTTTTTTATTTATTTATTAAATTTTCGCGAAATTCGGCGTGCCTCATGGCATAGGCCTCCTCCGTGTATTGGAGGGTTTGGGTTATAGTTCCCACGCGCGCCCAGTGCGGATTGGGAACTTTAACACACACCATTGAATTTCTTCGCAGATGTGTGCAGGTTTCCTCACGATGTTTTCCTTCACCGAAAAGCTCATGGCAAATTACAAATGTAATTTTCGCACATAAATTCCGAAAAACACAGAGGTGCGAGCCCGGGATTTGAACCCACGACGCTCTGCTTGAGAGGCCACAGGTCAAGCCACTAGGCTACCACGGCTTTTCCCATTCATGATCGTATTAATGCTCGTTAAATACTCCTCTCATGTACGCAAAGGCTAACTGGTAGAGATCCCCTATAGGCCCAAGGTCGCCTTTGTATCTTATTTTTTGTCAATCGTGTCTGTTTCTTAATTGTGTACACCAAACCATTACTTACTTTTTTAATTATGTAACGACAATTTCTAAAACACGTGTTGGTTCAGATCTCAGAAATAAATTCTTTGTTTTATTAAACAAAAAACAATCCGCCGCAGGTTGCCGTTTGTCGAAATTTGGCGGAGTTCGCGTTTGCCCGGGACGCGGCAAAAACGTGTGATTAATGAGCGCGCGCTGATGAACACGTCGCTTTGCAACACGTAGCGGCGCTGGAAGAGGCGCCGCCCAGTGTCCGACACTGGGCGGGATTCTTTAAAAGAACTACACCTGCGAAAGGCACTGAGAGATAGTTGCGCTTGGCATGCCATAATAACTTAACCCGGTCTCTCGCAGGTATTATACGGAGTCATGTGTCTGGTCAACGAGCAACGCACGACCAACAAGACCCCTGATCCCGTGTTATGCACACCCGAGAACGGGTCAATTTATAACCGCAAGCTAATTTGAATAGGTAATTAATCGAATCATGCGTTACTTTGCGTAGGTAGCTCTATTCGTTTCATCCACGTAAACAGTTACACTGCGACTCCGAGTCTCCGCTGACACTTCTAGGAGCTCCGCCTCTGCGCACCCAAGTACGAAAAGTTGGATCCCATAGAATTCGACTCGCGAAATAAATTAGACAAGAGATTTGTATTGCCGCCGGATTAAACTGTCTTAATTTATTACAAGCGGGCGCCCTAATGGGTAATGCAGGCTCCGAAAAGTGGGATTGTTTAAGGAATTTTATATTTGCGCAATGGCCCGCGCCGCGGCGAGTGTAGTGCCGCCAGTGATAAGACACAATAACAGTTAATGCGGCTATTTGGTTTGCTTTCTTAGCAGTTTTTTGTGGGTAATCTGCTGGCCTGATATTAAATTAGGGTTGTTGGGTAGGGTACATCAAGTTTGGATAATGTTAAAATAACGAGTGTAAGCCAAAATGTTCAACAGATCAGGATAACACGTATCATGCAGGAAACGATCACCATTCAATTTCATTTTTAAATTATTTTTTCTGGAAAACATTAACATAACATTAAAGTATTGGTTTCAAAATCAGTCGTAAAATGTTACAAGCCAAAGTAGAATGTTTGGCGCACTTTCGAGTTTTATATTCCTATCAATGGGCAGGGCAATACGGCAAAGTTACGGACATAAAAACGCGGAACATTTTTATAAACTCAACTGTTTACTCGTATAAAGTTGTCCGGGATTGTGACTTGGTTGTTTTTTAGTGAGTGGGGCCCAGAGTAGCTGTTGCATGGCTTTAGTTAAATTAGAGTGTTAGCAGCGTGTGCGGCGCCGGCGTCGGTCGGATTTCGTCCGTTAAAAAAACATTTTAATAACACGAAGCAGGATTTAAGGGGAACGCATTACTCAAGGCATCGTCCTAATAGAACGCGAATGGATGATCATCGTAGGTTCGTGCGAATTTTACTCATACGAACGCGCGATCAAACATAATTGAAATCCTAACTGACAATCGACTCAATAAATTCAATAAATTCGCGCGATGATCATTCGCGTTCTATTAGGACACCCAGTTTTTGCCGTCTCGCGAACACGCGATGGTGGCATCGCTATCTCGCGGGACGATCACGCATTCGTGTTCTATTAGGACAATGCCTAAAATTGGCCTATTTAAGGGTATAAACTGAACTTGTTTACTTGTGTTACATTTATAATTACTAAAACCATTTATTCAGCAACAATAATTATACAATATACAATCAACAGTTTCAAATCTATTACAAATAAAAATACAAAAAAAAACACATCCGCACTAAGCTTCATCAAAATAAACAAGTATTATCTGCCACAAGCTTCGTCATAATTTCCCAAAGTGAAATCCGCAACAAGCTTCGTCATACCAATTTAACAACTACACCCCGGAATGATGAGAACCCGGTCCAAACGTGCCAAAAATGCTAGCGGCCTTATAATTATGCATTTATAATTAGTCTTTCTGATGTACAGCAATCTTTAAGCTCTTAATAATCATTTCTAAACTATGTGATTAGGGTTTAAGAAAACGAAAAAAGTTAACGGAATAAGGAGGAAAAAAGGAGTTTGAGGAATGATGCATTAGTCAAATAATTTTTTTGAGAATCATTTGATTCCAATTGAAAGAGGTGCATTAAAACTCGTGACACCAGATTTAAGGTGGTTGCAGAGGAAACAAAAATGAACGTTTTGTATGAAAATGACAGCGAAAATGACCTTAAACGAATATGGATCTCACGATAACAGTCAGATACGTTTTTGGACTGATCCGATTTTGGTTCCCTATTAGTCAGATCATTTATTCAACAGAATTGTTTTCCGTTAGGCGTCTTTATTGGCAGATTTGTTTTTCGCCAAAATTTTAATGCTTTATTCGCCATGTAGCGTCTAAACTAGAACCGTCTCTCGTCAGATAGGTACTTAATATTATTCTTCACATCTTATTATTCGCCAGATTCGTTAACTGACAGTTAGATTACTATTATGGTATATAAGAAGTGGCTTAAAGCTAAATCTAAAGAATAACCCAACTATATCAGATAACGAATCTAGCAAAATAATAACCGATTCACGTGCTATCTTGCGGAGTAGCAAGGTAAATGTTTTTTGTCCATTAAAAAGTTTGCATATTAAATGCAAATGTCATTTTTGATAGAAACTTTTTGTATTTTAAACCATTGTTTTTAAATAAACCCTTTTCTAACTGACGAATTTCTTTGTTCCGCAAATTCGATAATACTAAAATTTTTACCCGAGGTTACTCTTGAGGGTAAATTTTTTGTTTTTTTTTTCTGTGTTTGACAAGCGCAAATAATATCAAAGTGACGAACTTTAATTTGACAGAAGCTAAAAGTACGGTTTACAGCTCTTTTCTAGTCGATTGATAAAGAGAAAAGACGGAAAATCAAATTCGAACATTTATGTTTGAAGCTGTGTTAAAGGATACTCTCTGCTCATGAGCGCGATTAAGCACGTAACACAAATCAAAGAGCCTGATTGGTCGAGTTGAGTCTCGCCTTTGGCCAATTAGTGCAGACCTACACATGTGTTGCATTCTTATCGTGCAGTTAATTGTGCCAGACGAATGATGGCGTTACCTGCACAGCTCGTGAGAAAATGCACTAATTACTTAATAGGAATCTATTAGTAGTATTGGCTGGTATCAGTACCCGCTTATCCATTAGTATCATTGTTGCAGGGTACTTCTGGCACATCACGGACTTCCACTACGACCCGCTGTACTCACCAACTGGCGACACTAGAAGACGTAGGTACAAAGTGTATATATTACTAAACCTTTATTAATATAACTTATTTAAAGATTCGACTTACTACGAGTACAATACCTAATGCCGATTAGAATCTGATCGTTAAAATGCTTTCCAGCAGTACTTGTTCAGTTCATTTCTCAAGGTTAGAATTAATTATTAACAAGAGTTTTGATAGCGCGTAGCAAAAATGCTTAATTCAAAATGACAGTTATAATTCCGACGTCCAGACAAATTACCGTTAGACCATGACAGCTTGTTCAATCAGATACATCAAAAATCCAATTAGTTATTACCAGCAAAATACTTGGCAACTCAGACGACATTAATAAGATTTCAAACTTTCATAGAAGACCCAGCTCTATCTTTCAATTTGTTGTTATTGAACACAATACGACTACGCACGTAGGTAGGTATTGAACACAAGCGTTTCTCTGGAAATGGTTTTTGATTTAGGGAACAAAAAAATATATAATTATGTAGGTATGTACAGACATATCCTCTTCCATCGTGAACCCACGATTACTTCCGAATGAAGCCGACGTGTCTATGAGTCTGACTGAAGTAGCATGCCAAATACCATACAAATATGAACTGTTCCGAGATAAAGAATGGGAAAGGATTTTGCATGACATCTATATGCAAGTAATTGGCCAGAAAAGGACGCATAACCTCGTCTCCCTAGTGTTGGGGTTGGCTATGACGGCACTGACAGTTGTTTAATCGGCAGAGTGCCGGCGGACGGACGAGCGTGGCAGCTCGGGGCACCACCGCGCGCTGGGCCGCTTCGGCGACTACGCGTGCCACAGTTCGCTGGCGCTGGTGGAGTCCGCCGCGAGGCTCATGCGCGCGCGCCACGTCGAGAACGTCGAGTTCGTGCTGTGGACCGGGTAACTAGCTGCATCAGCGGCAGGCTGCGCGGCGGGTCAATGACGCACCGCAATTTGTACGCGCTGCCTACCGTGGCGACCTCTTACTGCACGCTCATACCAGTAATCGTATAAATACACAAAAATTTTTAAGGTGGTAGGACCCTGTGCAATGTGCAAGGTCCGCCCGGATCGCTACCACTACCTTGCCCGCGCGCGTGAAAACGACCGTCTTACATTCTCATTCTTTCATGGTTTTTCTTTGATTCCTGTGCCCAGCAAAGGTTTGTTCAAGATAGTTGCCCTCCAGGTGGTGTTCGTTTAAGCTTTGCTTAGTTTGGGACTAGGTCAATTGGTGTAATTTGTCCCAAGATATATATATTTTTTCTAATTATTTTATTTATTTATTCGACCCTGTCTAGGCTGGAGATGAGATTCTGATGATGATGAGATGGTTATCGCAGGGACATCATAGCGGCGCGGTACGGCGACGCGGCGGCGCGCTTCGCAGCAGTGCGCAACATGACGGACCTGCTCGGGCGCACGTTCTCGTCGCACTTCGTGTTCCCGGTCCTGGGCCACCTGGACCCGCCGCCCTCCGACAACCTCACCAGCCTCTGGGGGCACTGGTTGCCTCTAGATGCACTGACAACCTTCAGAACTGGTAACCAAGCCATTACTATTTGCTCCATCACAGGTACCAGACGGCTATGCATCTGTGTAAAATATAATACAGCAGCAAAAGCAAGCGGTATCCTATTTGATTGATTACAATTTTAAGCTTACTTAATCGAGAGATCACAGGATTTTGAGCAATAATAGCAACAATATGAAAACGAAAATATTATGTACTGACAAGAGTTCTTAATTTTGTCTGTTGCGTAAATGGCATGAGGCAAAAGAGTTGTCGGTTTAAGATATTCGTCAAACTTATGTTAATATCAAGTGCGAATACCCCTTTAATTATGATACAAGTAATATTTTTAAGTAATTATTTACCAAGAACCCGGCTGCGCGTCCAATGAGCGCTGGACAAAAAGTTGATTCCATTAAAGTCTGCCGAATCGATTCGAGTCAATCTCAACCTTACGCCGCCAGAGTTTATCCAATTAACCTCTATTCATTCCGCTTTTTGGCATGAGTTTCTAACTTTGAAGTGATTGAGCCTAAGTATAATTCGGACTTTATTATTGGATTGTCAAAAATTTTACGTAGAGCGAGATGTTTTAACTGTCCCTGTCCAAGTGAGGACCTGGACAAACACACGAGTAAATAAATTGTTTAAAGAATACACACTACTTCTAGTATAGCGGTTTTCATGTACATTTTTTTATGAAAGTTAAGTATAATTGAGAATAAACTAAATTGTAATTTTCTTGTCGCAATTTTACAAAACTACCTATGTGGTTTGCTCATTAACCTAACCTAACCCAGTGTGTAAATTTAAAATAAGAAATTCGCTTTAGCAGTAAAACCTAGGTAATTACGGTCAATATCCCTTAAACAATATTTTTTCTTGAGTATTGATTTGTTTAAGTATAGCTGAGTGTTTGTCGTCAGGGGGGTACTACACGATAGAACAGTCGCACAGCAAGCTGCGCATCGTGGCGCTGAATACGAACCTGTTCGGTGACGGCTCGCGCGGCGCGGGCGCTGCGCCGGCGCGCGAGCAGTGGGCGTGGCTCGACACCGTGCTCGACAAGGCCGCAAACAACAGAGAAATGGTAACATAATAAAATAACACTAGGCCTAAGGAACAAGCCACAAAGAGACGTAGGACGAGGACGCGTCGTGGGCGCATCTATTAAATGGGCGGCGTCTGCGACGTATATCGTCGTCCTACATCTCTTCTGTGTGATGTGCTTAAGTAAAAGAATACTTTTACAATTGTAACGGATTTTTATTTTCTTACGGCTAACAATCGACTACATATTTATAAAAATGTTTATTAATTAAAAGTGAAATGTGCTAAAATTCTTTAATCCACCCTTAACGATCGGTTACTTTTCTTTTACAATGTCGTCATCTATAAGTACCTTTTTATCATTTTAATAACTGAGATTAAATTAGTCATTGAACATACAGTGAACGCTTAAATTTGGGTTAAAATACTCAACGGTGACTAAAGATAGACCGCCATTTAACTATTGTCAGAACAAAATGACAGCCAGCGGCGGCTCCAAAAATCACCGGCTTTATAGCTATACCGACCGGTTTAAATAATTAGGAACAGTCCATTTCAGTGCCTATTAGTTGGTTTAGTTTTTACGCCTTCTATATGTAAGATTTCTGCCATATTATGTAGTACCTATTGTTAGTCGTATCTTTTTTCGGAAGATATGTATTTAAAGCCTTTCTATGCGAGCAACACGGTGGGGAGGACGGAGCAACATGAAGCTTATTTTCTCTGCGATTATTTATTCTTTTTTATCCAACCGTACCGTCAATGTGTTCAAATAAATACTTACATCGAGCGGGCTGTCCGAGAGCCGTCGCCGGCAGCACGACGCACGCTCTTTGAGTTAACATCTGGACACGTGTCGTGGGACATGGGATGCCGTTTTCTTCCACGATTTATCGGAGCGACGACAAAGGATTATGTTGACGGCTTAGCCTAGTTCTATCTTGTCTCTCACAGTAACTTCCTTTGAACCTAAACAAATCAAACAGGATAAAGTAAGATAAACTTTTTAAAACTTGCCGTAACATTAAAAGATCTATGTAGTTTATAATATTACTAGCTGTTGCCAGCGACTTCGTCTACAAAGAATTCGTTTATCGCTATCCCGCGGGAACTACGCAATTTTCCGGGATAAAAAGTAGCCTATGTGCTATTCCAGACTTTTCTCTATCTATGTGCCGAATTTCATCCAGATCCGTTGGGCCGTTCAGGCGAGATTGAGTAACAAACAAACATCAATCCATCCATCCATCCATCCATCCATACTTTCGCATTTATAATATTAGTTAGATTAGTTAGATGATTTTCAACAACATGAAATCTAGTATATTGTAAATATGTAACAAATACTAGAACTAGTGTTGGTATGAAGCGGAGTATCGTGAGGGGAACTAGTTAGGTACGGCACGGCATAAGGCATATTTCCAGAGCCCGGATTCATAACTACGCGGCAGGAAGGCGCGGGGAAATCCGGCCGCGGCCCTCTCTAATAAATTACAGATTAGAAACTCGTTAATCTAATCGCCTTTCAAATATGCAAGGAAAACGTAATTTTACAAAGAGTTCTTGGATTACGGGAACTTACTTTTATTTTTAAATTTATACCGCTGTTAATTTTGTAGACGTTTATTTTTATGGTGTTAAATTGAATCGAGGAAAATAATGTTTGCTCCTCGTTCGTGGGCCGTCGTTATCGGGTTACGTACCTACTTTATGTAGTTTGTTTGTATAATATAGTGGGCAGCCTGGGAAAAAGTAAACTGGAGATGGTTGCCTTTCCAAACAATGTTTTTGGAAATAATCGATTACGAAAAAAAGCAATTTTATTATTTAAAGTAAAAGGTATCATCAATGCATTCAAACCTTATATAGTAGGTAAACAATGTAAAAGATGTCATTCTACAGAACAGGCCTAGCCTAGTGTGGGTGAGGCATTCGTAACCTATCTTTTATTTTCTCACTGAGTATGTATTACAGCTATAAGATCTCGTATAAATAGTACTAGATATAAAATTTCATAGGAATCGTGATGGCCAATAATGTTGTGATATCGGACGTAAGACTTGTTATTTGCCTTGTTATCCGACATTAATGGCGTACTGAGGGAGATGTAAAATAATATTTGATATTGGAGACATTGTAGAGACAACATGATCGTGTAAGTATGTTCTGCCTTTGATATCGTTCTTGTCATATTTATTATATCTATCAACAACCAAAGAGCTTCGCTAGTCGAAAGTATTATTTATAAAAAAAAACTTGCCTTGCGGTAGACTTATTGTCTAACTCGCTCGCAATCGCCATCGTGTTCATTTTGACAGTTCTTGTATGAATGTGACAGCTAGCTGATTCCGATGCCAATTGTCAGCCCATACGTGAACTGTCAAAATGAACACGATGGCGTTTGCGAGTCTGTTAGACAACAAGCCTACGGATTCTTTTTTCGATACCTTCATACTTATTAGTCACCAAAAAGTTAAGTACTTAATTAAAAATAACTACTGTATTAATAATTAAAATAATATTTTTTGTACTTTAAATTTACATTTAAATTTTTGAGAGAGAGAGAGAAACATTTATTTACACACATTCGATACACGTAGATTTAAAAATTCATTTCCGTCTGTGAAAGATTTCTCAATCCGATATGTAAGCAATTGCTTTTATTTGCCAACTGCATAAGCTATACATATATTATTTGTATTTAAGTCAGTGATACAATAAACATGTTCACGGTTATTCATAATACAGAAAATATATCAAAGAGTGAATATTCGAACTTTTCTACCGCTCAGGTCAGACGTCACTCTCCGTATCCTCCATCCCACGACGATTACCATAACGGAAAGTTAAGAGAAGTCTTTCGTTTTCATAAAGACTTGAATTGACAACATTTCATATTTCTGAGCCTATAATATTAATGGTTCTCTGTATTTTGTTTGAAAAGATGAACATGCTGACAGTTTAATTTTTTCGCTAGGGCTTGTATTTAATTTATAATTAATTTATTAATTTGTGCTTATTCTAAAAGGGCGTAACTCCGATACTATCGCAGCATAGACACTTATCCTTTTGTCTTTTCTCTTTAAAAAAAAACTGACGTCAATTTCAAATTGTCAATGTCAGGCCCTATTCTCCAATATTCGATTTTCGAGGTTCGCTTCGTGCTGTTCCGCTCATACTAATAGTCATTATCTTGAGAGTGAGAGAGAAGGTAGCAACGAACTTCGAAAACAGAATTTCAGAGTTGCCCCCCTTGTACTTTGAAGTTGTCAAAAATACAAAATTATGATCGCTTATTTTTTCTAGTGAAAAAAGCAAAGGCGTTTCACCTATCCTGTGGTAGTTTTGGTAAAATTAGGACATATTTATAATTAATTTTTATTTTTTATAATAAGCGATATTAAAATTATATAAACATATTGCAGTGATCAGGAGGCAAAATGCTTTCGAACCATATATACATTTTCAGGTGTTATAAAAATGAAATGTTGTCAATTATCTATTTTAACAACAATAATTGATGGGAGGATAAAGACAAAAAAATCGCCGTAAGAATGCTGAATCTACCATCCTTTAAATTACACGATGATCTCAAACCAAATAAAAAGTCAGGACGCACTTTTGCGAAATGCACGGGCATAACCTAAAAAAATATTACCCAAAAAGCCAAGCCCATAGTAACACAAGAAAAGCTCCAAATAGTACACTAATTTAGCCGATTAAGATGTGTTCGATAACGGTGTTGCCGGGTAATTCCTTGGCAAGTCCGGTGAGTTATCGTCGCCGGCGCCGTCCATCATGCCGTACGGCCGCCGTAACTCACCACCGCAACACGATATTTAGAAATGTGTGTAATATGTTGCAGTTGGCCAACTAGGCTTAGTATTGATTGTCCAGCTGTGTCGGTTTACTTTGTGTTTAGTGCCGGCCGCGTACCAATCACTGTTCCTACATAGTATAAAACAAAGTCGCTTTCTCTGCCCCTATGTCCCTATGTATGCTTAAATCTTTAAAACTACGCAACGGATTTTGATGCGGTTCTTTTTAATAGATAGAATGAATCAAGAGGAAGGTTTATATGTATAATATATGCATAATATACCGTGCGAAGCCGGGGCGGGTCGCTAGTATTAAATAAAAGGTACACCAAAAAGATTAAGCAAATGAACATTCATGATTAATTTGAATTTTGATGAATCATTACGTTACAGAGTAGGTAGTATTCGTTTTGTCGCATCATTAACCACACAAGAAAACTTCAAAGTTGCTAGGTACTTCTTTTACTGGTTTGTGCTATCGTGTTATCAGTGATTAAAACAGTTACTGCAGCAATCCGGACATCCGCGTCCTCACCGCCATGACATAGGTATTCGTATCTAGGTAGTTGTCGCATGGCGTACACAGGATGCGGTGTAATTTGATACGCCCGCAATGTACGGGGCTGTAATTATATGGAGAATAAAGTAGAGGAAACCTCACGCGCGGTGAAAAGCCATGCACCGACTAGAAGTTTCCAAAGTTGCGAAACTTTCAACGTGAGAATTTCTCGATAATTTCTGAAACCTATGTAGTCGCCATCTTGCATGGGAACAGTGTTGGAACATCAATGTTAATAAGTAACTGTAACGAATGGACCTCACGAGACAGGCTCAGCCTAGTGTGAAGGTCATAGGTACGAGTACAGTATAGGTCATAGGTACATGTTTAATTTGTGAAACTTTTTAGTAAATAAACTATTATTTATACCCAATACAATTAATTTATGTAAAATGCAATACAGGGCGACTCCTAAGTCGTGAACCGAAATTAAGGTTTCTAACGCAGCATTTCAAGGAGAAGCCCGTGCATTTACTCCAAAAACCAACAATTAAATTTTGTTGAAGTTAAACTTAATTTATTTAAGTGTAAAAATTACCAACCGTTTGGTCACCCTATTCTACTAGACGAGTACTACTCAGAGTACTTTTAATCATGTTACTTAATCTTATCGATTGAGTGCCTAGGTTGAATCTTATGAAACATGTGAGTTTTAGATGGTACAATATTTGCTATAATTAACGCGAAAATACAGAATCCAGTGCAAGTTGAGCAGAACCTTATTACTGTATACGTTCGGTTACGGTAACAGTTCGGAGCTGATTACCCGGCTTGACATGTCCCTAATGTGTGACAGGTGTACATAGTGGGGCACGCGCTGCCGGGCGCGGATGCGCGCGCGCACGACGCGTCGGCGGCGGCGGCCAACGCGCGGTACCTGCATACCGTGCGTAAGCACGCGCGCCGTATCGCCGGACAGTTCTTCGGGCATCTACACGCGGATACCTTCCGCGTCATATACGACAATGGTGAGCAACGCAACCTACAAGGCCCGTAGCTTTCAGGCTTTTCGCTCAAAATTATGTAATTCCACACAGGGTTTTTATAACACTAAAAATAAGTTGAATAGGTAATCAATTATGGCTATTAAAAGTTTAAAAGGGAGCTTGAATTTAATATACAATTTAAGAAATAGATAACATCATTGGTCATTGGTTATCTTTTAGTTTCTTAATGTCTCTAGGCAAAAAACGAAGTTCGCCAAGAGATATTAAGAAAATAAACGCACTGTGTGTGTAAGCTTTCAGGAGCCTTACCATGACGTCCTAATTCCGACTCAGTTCAAGTTTTAGCTGTCACTTCTAGTATGAATCTGATAGCGAGGGAACCCAAACTGAATCGCATTAAGACGTCATGGTAAGGCCCCAGACGTAATTGTGAGCGTCTCCCCAGATCGTGCCGTGTCGTGGGCGCTGTTGGCGCCGTCAGTCAGTCCGCACCGCGACCCCGGCGAAGCCTCCAACCCCGGTCTCCGGTTGTACAAGTTCGACACCAACTCCGGCAAGGTACGTGCCAAGGAAATTGCAACACTATTTGTACGCGCTGCTTACTGACGCCTGCACGCCCTAGGTGCCAACCGTCAGCTATCGAGCATCGCTTAAAAAACGTTTAACCTATTTCGACAGTCAACATGTCACTTTGGCGAGCTAGCAAGTGCTAACCAGTGATCGTTAACCGCCCTGTGCCGCTAGCGCTCGCTCGTTGGCTTTTTTTTAACAAGGTTGTGAAATAAACGGAATTTTCAGCTTAGTTTAAGGATTCCGCACCTAAGTTGCCAATAACGGAACCTTTAATAGGATCACTTTGTTGTTCGTTCGTCGGAACTTTTTATCAGAAACACGTGGTGTTATAAAGCTGAAATTAATAACCAAATACTCAGTTCTGCTGAGCCTGTCTGCTACCCTCTTGAGCTGTGAAATAATCAAACTTCTAAGAAAACAATCAAAAGATACAGTCATTAGAAAGGTGTTTTCATACAAATTGCTGGGGAATCAAAATCTATGGAATACTTCCGGCTGGCATAGAAATATGTAATTTGCTGTAAAGGTAGCTCTTATAGTAACTACAATGAAAAGGTAGTGAACATTTTAGTGTTTTGTGCTTTTCTGTATATGTCAATATCAATAACCAATTAACCAATATAAAAAGATCTGACTGTCGACACTGCGTAATATTGGCTAGAAGTAAGCCTATGCTAACACTGGATTCATAAATACGGCCGTTTATATCTTATTATTTATTTATTATTATGAATAAATAATAAATAATAATAAATCTTTTTATTTACATAGCTACAAATTGTAGAGTTGGACTCGCACGGTTTTTTTCTCGCACTCCGCTCCACTTACTCACACATCTGGTCATTGCGCAGCCTAGCGTCAATACAGACTGCCGTTGCTATACGTGTCGGTACGTAAGTCTAGCGATGACGAGTCACGTAGAGGGGATCTGCGCACCCACGGACACCGTATTTTATACTGCTGCGCATACATGGTCAGCGCTAGACTTACGTGCCGGCACTTATAGCACCGTTTTAACCGGCAGGTGCTGGACTACACGCAATACTACCTAGACCTGGCGGCGGCCAACCGCGCCGGCGCAGCCGAGTGGGTCCCCGAGTACAACCTGACGCAGCACTACGGGTTGCACGACGTGTCGCCCGCGGCGCTGCACGCGCTGGCCGACAAGCTGCGTCTCGGCGCGCCGCACGACCCCGCCATCTTCAACAAGTGAGCACGCGTCATTTTGAAACCTAGCGGAAATCGAACACACCCTCACGGGCATTAGATACGCTAAGGGTCTTTCTCACCACTCCTTAACCGTCAGTTATCTATGATGACGTCTCTATTTTTTACTACGAAACAGACAGAGACGCCATCATAGATAACTGACAGTTAAGGAGTGGTGAGACAGGCCCTAAGGGACGTAACCATCCACTATCAAGTGATAGATTTAAAAGATTCACGGTTAATATAGCATTAAAGATAATGATCAACGAGATAATAATATGCCCTCTTATTCATAAACGCTCTCTAAGCATCTGCTAACTTAACAATCGTTTGTCCTTATCTGTCACATTCACATTTAACTTTCACAGATAAGGACAAACGATTACTAAGTTAGCAGAAGCCTATAGAGCGTTTATGAATAAGGAGGATACACTATGATTTGGTACCTTTAACGAGCTCTTGTGATTCTTTAAAACAAACTTCTCCGCGATGTGATCTTTGCGTTTGGCAACACCATAACTTGACCTGTTCTCAGGCCAGCATTACAAGATGTCGGGAGTCTTATGTTGTTTTATGACTAGACACCGTGAATACCTACAAAGGACGGGTCAAGCTCGAACTTTCCGGGCATGCTTCCTTTAGGCAATCACAATCTCTGGTCCGCAACAGAAGGGACATAGAGTACGCGTTGCAAACGTGGCGCCCCTTTTACGAATTTTCGTACAGAATGTATAGAAGCGTCGCGATGCTAAACAAACAGAAGAGACGGGGGGACGCCCGCGACGCGTCCTCGCCCGTCTCTGCTGTTTGGCTTGCACATGAGACGGTAGCGTCAACTGACGGCAATGTTGTATCGGCAGGTACGTGCGCGCGTACAGCGTAAAGCACGAGAGCGCGGAGTGCGACGGCGCATGCGCGCACCAACACTACTGCGCGGCCACGTGCCTGGAGCCGGCCGCGTACCGGCAGTGCGTGGAGGCAGCCGCCAGCGCGCTCGCCGCCGCCGGCCGCGCCGCGCGCGCTCACCACGTCTTCGCCGCGCCGCTAATGTTGCTCTTCATGCTGATACTGGTTTTATTCGAGCTCCCTCAGACTGCTTAAATCGACAAGATTCTGGATGTTGGAGGCATTGTATTCAAGAGCTATTCTAACGCTCGACGCCACAGGCACCATGCTGGTCCTACTTTTATACTACCTATTCATAAAAACATAAAATTGATCCGTAATACTTCAGCGGGTTATTTAATTAAGTAGTTTGACGTAACACCCCTGTAAAATGTTCTACATGTTTTTTTATTTAATGTTTCCATACATTTTTGAATCCAAAATTAAATTGAAACACTGAGTATTCCTGCTGAAATATTCCAGAATAATTTTTGGAAATCCTTGTTTATATACGTACCAACAAGTCTAGCTCTTTAAACTATACGCCTTTGCACTAGGTTCCGAGTTCCACGGTTCGTGGTCTTCGCAGGTTGATTATTGTAATCGTGCACTAGTTTTATTGCACTGACATTGACCTGTATTGTGTTAAAACCTCTGCATTCTCAGTTCTTATTATAATTTTGATGTGCTGTGCCAGTATTCTATAAGTATGTGCATTATGTTTTGATCTTGATCTATCTTCAACTAGAGCTGGCTGAAAAAAAAAACACGACAAATCCACTGAGACATTGGGAATGACTTTTATGAATTTTCAAATATTAGTGTATAAACTGCTAGTATGATCATTTTATAAGTGAATCATGGCCTTGGCCGGTCAAAGAACTCATGTCATACTTACCCTGTAGGTTGGCAGTAACAAGTTAGCTCTAAAGCCTATGAAATTAATGAGTTTACCTACATTGTTTAACCATGTACATGTCTAGTAAATTTATAAAAATTATCTTCTAAATTTTTCAATAATTATTGCGTACGTACGTACTCTTTCAGTTAACTAAATGAAAGTGAAGAGCTAGCATAAAATTATTAAAAAATATTTTTAAAAAGTATTAAAGTATGCGCTTTATTTTTTTTTAATTTGAGAGCCAAGATATTCGCTCAGACGGCAATTTGTGATATTGCTATATATCGCCATAAGTAAACATAATTAGTACGGTTAAGTAAATAAATTTACTTAGTACTTATGTGTATACAAAATGTATTTAAGATTCGATAAAATGTTAGAACATTATGAAATTGATCATTTCAAGTGACGCAAATCGAAGCCCGTTTGGTTTCTGATTTATATACCCATTCTCATTAACAGTTAAATGATAAAATTAAATCTTAACTTAACTTACTTTACCGGTATTTTTCTTGTAAATGCGGTCAGCAATTTACATGGTGCAATTACAGGTGCAAATGATTAAATAGCCGACACATTCGTTGTAGGCAGTTGGCTTATTGTCTAACTCGCTCGCAATCGCCATCGTGTTCATTTTGACAGTTCTTGTATGAATGTGACAGCTAGCTGATTCCAATGCCAATTGTCAGCCCATAAAAAACATGAACTGTCAAAATGAACACGATGGCGATTGCGAGCGAGTTAGACAATAAGCCTACTGTATTGGAGCGTTGTGACTGACATTATTGTTAGCAACGGATGAGCAAACAACTTTTGGCTCCTCGTACGCTTTGTACCAGTTTTAAGGCCTATACAATCAAGAGATTCCCATCGTTATTGCCATGCAATATTTCATACATTACCCAAATCGATGATTTAATGCCGATACACGTGCTGGACAAATCTCTTTCGGATTGACCTCTGTTACAGTATCTAAAGATACGGTGCTACAGCAGTATTCAATTATCGCCAACGAAAAATACAATATAATCAATTGTCATTATAAACGGTTAAGTGCATGCATAGTCATACATAATACAATACACATTAATGTTTGTAAATGTTAACCTCATGAATGTTAATTGATGTTAGCTAATATATTATTATGTTATGCTTATCAGTCAAGTACCTAATAAAGGAGATGATATCTCTTACTACATTCTAACCCTTAATAGGACATGTAAAAATTGCCGTCCTTAAAAGTTGGGATTATTTACATAGTTAAGTTGTGTTTACTTAAATAGATTTCGTTGTATTTGGTGTAATAAACTTTGATGGTTGCATTTCTGAGTATCGTGAACGATCTCAAAGTTGGTGGTAAATATATATTTACCACTGCCCATCAAGGTCTTAAAATTGTTCATTCTGTAGTTTTTTTTATTTCATTCTGCTAACATTTCTAATAAAAGAAGAGAAACAATTTCATTATTTTTAATTTTTGAATGGTAATTATAAATAAGACCCCACAAGACATCATTATGACAGAATAAAAACAATTTTATTTATTTTTTTACTCTCTGCCCTATTAAGGGTTAAGATAGATACTAATTTATGATCCTTCTAATATTTTCAGAGTAATCTAAAGTGTGTATGTATCAGACACCCCGTACGATAACTCACTGGGGTATATAACCGTACGTTAAGTTTATTGAACTCTTTTGAATCTTAAGCCTTTATTCCTCTTGGTTATGAAAAAGTTGTCAATCATGGCGACGCCCCGCCATTTTCGTTAAGCCCGACAGAATACGTGTTGCCTGCGGCGTTTCTCGAAAATACACGAAGTACCTTCTTCTTGTAGTTCAAGAAAGTCATTTTTGCGATTTAATTATGTTAACCTAGTGTGATTAAATCAGGGTAACTTAGCTAAAATTGTACGGTAACATCGGATTTATTCAATTTTTTTTTTTTTTTTTTTTTAGCTTCTCTATAGCTGTGGTTGTATGTCCCTAGTGAACTATCGTTCGGGGTATTGTTACACCCTATATACTTCAGTAACCAACTAACCCGGCGGCTGTGTCCATTAAAGTTAAGCTTTCTAATAGCAGTCAAGGAATTTAATTCGTGATCCATCGAGGAACCTTTTCACGTAAAACGTCATAAGTACAGACATCGCATTACTTAACAAGGATAATCGTTACTCTAAGCTTAGCTACTATAAAAAGGTTCCATGGTGGGTTTAGAATTAAATTGTTTGACTGTACTTTACTCTTAAAACGTGAAGAATTTTTATACGCCAGTACTACGTTAAGTATGTTAAAGTACCTAACTTTGAATTAAATCGTACGTAAGTATAAGGAATCCTCGTTTGTTCTCTGGGGTTGCTAAACTTTAGCAAAATATACTACTGTTTTTTAGAATAGTATTTGTTTTAAACATGATGGGAGTAAAAATAAAGATGGAAGTTGAGAGTTTTCCATCGAGTAGTGATGCCGTTTAAATAGGTATATTATCTGTGTTCCTGAAGGCCACAATCTGGCCGTCTTTAAGGTGCATCCGTGCTGAGCTGGCAACGTCGCATTTTTGGTGATTTTTTGCAATTATTTCACACAAAAGGAGTCCTTCTTTTTTAGTGTATTAATGTGTCTAATGCAATAATTCATCGTGATGGAAGTTTTTATTTTCTTATTAAACGAGATATAGTATTTTATACCTTTAATACGAAAATAAAAGTCCATCACCATTCACCATTGCATTGGATACATTAATACACTAAAAACGAAGTGCGGACAGACGGATATTTGAAACTTTCATTCAATTTCTGTGAAATAATCGCAAAAAACTATCAAAAATGTGACGTTGCGAGCTCAGCACGGATGCACCCTCTTAAATCAAGGGAATTGGCATTTACTAGTCCAGAGTGCTTCACCCTATATGACATCTATGCTTACCATCGGGTGTGATTGTAATCAAACGCATGCCTCTGTTTCGCATTTAAAAAAATTGGTTCGAGCTGGCACCGGTTTACTACATAGATTAGTAATTCTATTCGGCAAGCGATGTTTCTCTCGAGGGAATTGTGATGTTATCTTATAAGTAGGTAAGTATTTGTACGCAAAATTAACATAAATAGTTTAATATAATATGAAAACGAATCGTACTAAATCGTGTAAATAATTCACATTAGAGATGTAGATAAGTAATTTACAACTGCGAATGAGGAACAACTAGTCAATAAGAAAGCGTATTATTAAAGGCTTGTTGAGTTTCGTCAGGTTCCACACACGAGCAAGAGCACCGTTTGTGTAAGTTATGAGTATACTAGAGAGCAAAATAACTTGGAACGCAGATGGAACTTAAGTTTCCGAATTGTTATTAAAATTTTCTGATTTATGCTTTGTGAACGCAAGAGGAATAAAATGTCGTGATTTACATCTCCTGCGCCGCGGACGGACTTTAATAACTTTTCGCGCTCGACTGTGAAGTTGCTGCGTTGTTCTTAGTGGATTACGATGTTGCTTTTATTGTTAAAACTAAACATTGATATCCCTATATTTATTCCGCTGGGTGTTTCAATAATTAATTTTTGAATAAATGACTGTATTCAAAGTTTGCCTTTTAATTACCGAATTATAAAATTATTGTTCTCAATGCTAACCCTTTAAAAACTGTTTCGGTATAGGTACTTGGATATGTACTAATTGATTACATTAAACGGAGATCCCATCGCATAAATCAATATATAGACCGCAAAGAACGTTAATTATGAAGCTCAACACGTACACCTTGCTTTACATTTTGCAATTGCCTGTGGCACAACAGACCTCTTTTGACTTGCTTTTTAGGCAAGACGATTGTTGTAAATTTCACAGTCAGCTTTCATAGTAAACTTTCTTTAAATGACATGTACTACGAGTACAGCTAATATAAGTATCAACAAAGGCTTGCCTTAGCTTCCTCGGCTACACAATGTTGTATACCTATAAGAAGTCTTTGAAAACAGAAAACGAAACATTTTCAATGCTGTAAAAGAGACAGTATTGAAAATACTGTTTCGTTTTCTGTTTCATAAATAAGCCGACTCTGTTGTCAAGACGACTTGCAACGCTGAACGCCGACTACGCGTCGAAAGAGCTAAAATAATAACGATATTCACATCGGCAAAGTCTTCACTTAAAAAAAAAGAATCCAAATTATTAATGATCATACTTCTTAAATTCAAGCGATAATGACGTAGGTATGTCAGTGTTTTAAATTCAAACCAAATTGATTAACTTACCTACAATAAACAGTTGAGCTGATTTTAGTTTACAATACGCTTGAATCAATAAGTTAGCACCAATAAATGCCACGTCACATAATAAGAGATTACGAAAAACATTTTTTCAATACAGTTGCTCAAAAAGTGCCCTTTTTTTGGCTGTTTTGCGTGCGAAAAGTTCGTTTTTGCGCACTAGTGCGATTTACTTTTCCATTTTTTTTTAATTTGTACTTGTTCCAATTCACGACTACTTACCGAAGAGTTATTATTAATGCTAGTCTGTACCAAGATGAAATAAAAATAAAAACCTATTATTGATGTAAAAATATCAAAATATTGAGATTTTATATTTTATGACTTGCCTCTTCATCATTATTATTATAAAATATGGAATTTCTAAAAACAGTTCTTATTAAGGTGTCTGAATGGAACGGAATTTTAGCTGCTGAAACGCCTGTCAAAGTGGAGGCGTTTTTCCAACTACAACCATGGTTTTTAAGGTTCTAAAGGCTTCAGTAGTTTTTGTGTTTATACAATTTAAATAAACAAATGTCGGAGATTAACTGAAGCAGAGATAATTTTATTGTATTAACATTACAATTAATACTATCTGTTAAATGCGTTGTAGCTTAAATGCCGTCTGTCGGACAAATTCCAAACTGTTGTTGAGTAAGCGCGAGCGATACGCCTGGGTAGAGTCGGTAAAGCAGACTGTCATGGCGGCGCTCGGTGGTTAAAGCAGTCGAGGTAAGAGAGTCTGCCCGTAGAACTGGAGCGGCTGAGCGGCGGGAAAGAGATTTTTGAGGTTAAATGAGTTTTATTTTGTTTACTTGAAATGAAAAGCACGAATGACGAGATTTGTGGACTGAAACTACCGGTTTGCTCAATCAACAGCATTTTGTTAAAGTTAAGCTTAGTGTTAGTGACATTTGTTGACAAAGTGTTGTGAATTAGTTATTTCAAATTACTTTATTCTGTTGTATTTTTTTTTCGCAACTGTATTGAAAATCGTCGTTCGATACACGCGCGGAAATGTCATTCTTCACTCGTCTCGAGTCTTGCCTACTCGCCATTCGGCTCGTGGCAAGATATCTCGAGACTTGTGAAGTAATGACATACTTTCCGCACTAGCATCGAAATGTACTATTTTCGCACAACGTAAATTTGATTCAATACATATATAGTAGACAAGCTTCAATGCTACACACCATTTAGTTGTCGACCTCTGACCCGTTTAACGCTAATTTCTAATAATCTACATTATTTAGAGCTATTCTGGTCCTGATACAAACAATGTATTCCACTGATTGACGCTTTGATATATTCAAAGTAAATTAGAGCCAACCTTATTGATCGCAGACTGGCCAACATAAGTTATTTCCCAGTCAGCGGAAACAAAGCGGCACGCGACAAGCGACCTTTGATCTTATCCGCTATTAATATAAATATTGTATTCGTTTTAGTGAGGTGAAAACGACAGAATTCAGGTGTTTATCGCAAGTGAACATCGACTCATTTGTACGAAATTACTGGGAGTTCCTGCGAAGGAAAAGGTAATCGTCGAGTCGGCGCGAGCGGCGAGCGGCGGCGCTGGCCATCGAGCGCTTGATTGATATGTTTATCGCGAGGGACGAGCGATTGTTGCTGTTGCTGCTTTCTTGTTACGGTTTGCGCAATTTTTGTATTATTCGAACAACAGATTGTTACAAACTTTCGCTATGCTAGCTTTATTAATGTTGCCTTTATGAAAATGCCATCTCTTCTACTTAATCGGCGACTATGAAAGACAGTACGGTTCAAAGCTAAGGTATAAATGAATAAGCCTGTTTTTTTATTTAGAATTCAGACAAATAAGCGTAATTACATATTGAGTTCCGAGTTCGATAATTACGCTGCTTTCAGTTTCATACAAAGGGCTCTGGTTCACAGCACAATGATAACGCAAAATGAGGTCGTAGGTTTTACTGTTGTGTATGAAACCGAATCATGCGAAGCATTTTACACCACTCACAACTCGAAAAGTTGTTTAATTGCACAGATTTTGTCACTTTCAGGGATCTCATTGTGCCCTGACGTTTTATAAATTATTAAGCTGATTTCCCATTTCTGCCTTAAAGGCCACAAAATCTAATCTAACTAATATTATAAATGCGAAAGTATGGATGGATGGATGGATGGATGGATGTTTGTTTGTTACTCAATCATGCCAGAACGGCCCAACGGATCTGGATGAAATTCGGCACATAGATAGAGAAAAGTCTGGATTAGCACATATGCTACTTTTTACCCGGAAAATTGCGTAGTTCCCGCGGGATAGCGATAAACGAATTCTTTGCAGACGAAGTCGCTGGCAACAGCTAGTGTTTTTATAAACATAAAAATTTTAAAAAAATGGGACGCGTGCAAAGCCGCGAGGAACAGCTAGTAAACAATAACTGCGAGAACATAAAGTGCAATTGTTGGTATTTACTTAATAAAAATGTTCAGTAGAAAAAGTTCATAAAAATGAACTGTTGAATTAAACCATGCTACAGAAATGTCAACAACTGAATGTAATTTCGTCGTCCACGGTTTGTCTTAATTATTAAACAAGCAGTATGAATATTCAGCCGCCTACAACAGATAACTCGGTTATACGCAGCTTTCGTAAAGTCGCGGCGAGCGATCCCAATAGATGCTACGAGTAAATATGCTAATATCAATCCAAAACTCAGTTAGCTCTACAATTGACTGAATTTTACTTCTAAAAATTCAAGTACCACACATACAAGTAACTAACAATATTCTAAAGAATACGACAACGTATTTTATTTGGGTCATCAAATACAAAATCCGCGTGTGACAAGTATGTCTGTAGCGGCGCGGGTCTTGTTTTAAGGAAACGCCGATCATACATAAAGAAATTGTATTTCCACTTCCAAATTACATACAATAATATTTTTAATGCCTTTGCGTGGGCGGTCGCCGTACAACTGACTTTCATACAAAAAACCTCATCTACCTAAATTGTTTGATCTCTTACAATGTATGCACGGTATCGTACAATGTCCAAAATCAAAGCGATAAACGTGCATGGCATCACCGATAAGTCTCCCGCGACTTTGCCAAGTCGCGGCGACAAATTTTGTCGCGGTGTCACATCGTGCTACGTAAAGCGAGATAATTGACAGCCGCGGGAGAGATTTGTCGAGTCGCGAGTCGCGTCGCGCGTGTATGTCGTGCTAGACGTGCAGGATACCCTCCACGGTCTCTGAAAGCCACGACACATCGTCATCATCATCATCTATAGCCTGTATATATACTCATACGTCCCAATGCAGGGCACAGGCGTCCTTTCAGATTAAGAGGGCTTGGGCTATAAGTTCCCACGTGGGTCGGTGCGGATTGGAAACTTCACGCACACCTTTGACTTGCTTCGCGGGGTGTGTACTAAGTTTCTCACGTTGTAGATATGATTATCTAATCTTACTAATATTATGAATGCGAAAGTATGGATGGATTCCGATGGATGGATGGATGGATGGGTGGATGTTTGTTTGTTACTCAATCACGCCAGAACGGCCCAACGGATCCGGATGAAAATCGGCACATAGATAGAGAAAAGTCTGGAATAGCGCATAGGCTACTTTTTATCCCGGAAAATTACGTAGGTCCCGCGGGATAGCGACAAACGACGAATTCTTGGCAGACGAAGTCGCTGGCAACAGCTCGTCATTTCATATTTTGAATCGGGTAAAAGGTATGTTCTGAAGAATTAAACGTCATTGCAAAATTAATTGGATATTGCGAGTAATATTAATAGCCTCGATAACATGGTATATATTTTAAAAACTGATAATATACACACTAATTAACGTAAAAACATGTGTAACAGCAACATTAGTTGAATTTGGTTGAAAAGAGAAAAAGTTAAGTTTTGATTTTATTTGGGTGGGACCTTAGATTCAATTATTGGTGACCTACAAAGACTCCATTTTTAATATTATTCCCGGTTCTAGGCCACACACTTTATACCTACTCGTATAATAGGTGACCGCAAGTAAAAAGAAAACGTTAAAAAAATCTGCTTGTATACCAAAACGTGGTACTTACCAAATAAATCTGAATACAATAGCGCAAGTTATGCATACAACTCAAAATTTGCAGCATTAATTTATAGATTAGGTACTATGGAACAATGTGGCTCAGTTTTATCAGCGGAGCTCACAGCAAATATTCCCGGGATGACGTCACACGAGTAATGGCCGGGTTGAGCGGTACCTACTTAGCGTAACGCGCACACAAGTCGACATTACAAGATACTAGTTCAGGTCCTATCAAGAGACTTCGTATCGACTTTTGTGCTTTGCATAAATTTGCATGACAAGATGTTCACGACACTTGCTTATGCGGAAAACATGATACCACCCCTGGGTACATTACCGCGCTGTGTATCATAAAATTTATCAAGCATTTTGTTGGAAATAACACCGGTTTAATGTCACGGCGTATCGAAAGGGGAAAGGGAATCGCGCGATAGAACCAGCGTAGCTTACAAATTGCATGTATTTGATCGAATAAATTTGAGGTAATGCCACTTTGCGAATTGGCCAAATTTGTTAGTCGATTGCGAGTGTGAGACGCGTGCGGCGCAACGGGTGTGATTCCCTAAAAGAAACACCCGCGAAAATATTGCTGCGCATGGGGTGAAATCATAACTTGACCCTTGCTCTGGTTGGTATTGTACGTAGTCAGGAGTCTTAATATAATGGTGGTCATGCGTTGACCAGTCAAATACAAACTCCAGACTCCAAGCGCTGCGGTGGAAGGCTTGGGAAAATCACTATACATATTATTTTCCCAAGAAAATCGTCGCAAATGTTCAAGTCCTCAACAACGACCACGACCACTCTATCAAGGACTTGACAGACTTGAATTTTTACATCAGAGTTAATCATGTTTATGAGGATATGAGTAAAATTAGTAAACCATACTCTTTCAGTGACAATAATTTTTGCGCGTGTTATTCGTGCAAGGTACGTCCGGATGCAAGGTAGATCAAGCCAGCCGATGAAATTACTGAGACCTGAGGTACGAGTATTCCATCTAAGCCATCTACGCTGGCCACGTATCTGTAATTATTAATTAATTTTGATACATTTTTTAATCACCACATTTTCTGTTTGTATTAGGATGGTATCTAGAAAATTGTGAACTCATATAAATACCAGCTATTTCCATGTTCATTTCCTAAAAGTAAGCGCCAGATCAGACCCGCGACATTCATAAATTTTTAAACCGAAAATCGCTCGCTAGCTTGTTGACTATTTTCTCCGGGCGGGCGGAGCGGGGCGGGCGTATTCTAATGAAGTATCGCTTTTATGATGGTTTTATCATCGCTTCCGTGTCGCCGGCGCGGAGTAATCTGCAGATTTTTGTCAAGATATTTTACCCACTTTGCCACTCCTCGTAAAAAAGGAATAGTCATTTATACTGGCTACTTCCAAACAAAATGGGTTGCTTTAAAATGGAATCGGTTTTAAAGGATAATACAGTCGTATTCTGAAGCAACTTTCTGTGAACGGAAAACGGAAACAAGCATTTGGTCGTGAATTACTAGTTACTTTTATAGCGCATTGTTGACACCAAAGCGCTCGCACACACACACACACACACACACACACACACACACACACACACACACACACACACACACACACACACGCGCGCGCACGCACGCGCACACACACACACACACACACACATATAGACACACATACAATACAATACAATAACTCTTTATTGAACACCACATATAACAATCAAAACAGAAAAAGGTATAGAAGTAATAAGGTAACAATAGGCGGCCTTATCGCTACAGAGCGATCTCACACACACGGTATAAACACAATAAGTGTTAAGTACTATATTTTTGTTAGCCTTACTTTTTCTTAATGTTCTAATTTCGGTAGCTACCTTGCTGCAGACGCCTGAGGGTCGGAGACCTGGTGGCCTGACACTCAGGATATACCTAGTTCGGGCACCAGTCTCCCGCACTCGAGTGTTACATTTAAACTGCTCGTGATTAATCTTAAGTTGATATTTATAAACTTGGTGGTGGAGAAATAAATAAATTTTATTATTATTATTATTATTATTGTGAAATTATGGTAGGTAATGAAGTAAGTTGCTTTGGGCAACGCATTCATTATTTCAGAAAATTGGTTTTTGGCGAGCTTTTAATTTTGATTCTGTTCTTATAACAATTTTGCACCCAATTTGTACCCTTTTAGGCATAAATACTTGTTTTTTGTAAATTTTGTTTTTTGTGGATTGACGGTTTTTAGTCGACCCGCGCGACGCGAATATAGAAGAGGATAAATTTTCTATATAATTAAAATATGCTTTGATTTAAACAATAAAATCAGTAAATCATAAATACCTACTAAAAATAAAAGGAATGATTTTGATTTATAATATTTCATATCTATAATTAATTAGGTACCTTATAAGTACCTATGTCTCTGTATCAATAGACTACTTCCCCACCCCATGGTTAAAATTGAGTTTTAGTACCTCTATCGCTATGATAATTCAATAATGTAAAAGTCTACATATTTCAAGTACTCTTACTTCAGTGATTTCCCTGTACGTTTTCTGTCAATCAGTCGTCAGGGTATAGTAATGGAATTCTGATATCAAATGTTCGGAAGTTGCAACGGACAGAGCGGGTTTTCGTTCCTTTTTTAAAGTGAAGCTGTGGATTGAACGACGCTTGGAATCGAATGCGGGTAGTTCTAAAGTCTCCTGTCGGCTGGGAACTGACAACCAGGCGTTGTGTTTATCAAGTTAGTTATAATTTATAGGTTAAGGCGCTGTCAACAGCAAATGACCTTGAGCAGCGCCACTCTTCACACATACGGATCGCATGCCTGTTAGTGAAGGAGAAGAAACTATTTCGGCAGCTTGGCGCGCGTCTAAAATCTTGCAAATAAGACACAAATAAAAAGAAATAAAAAAAAGTATAGATTATTTGTGAAATATGACTCGTTAGCCGTGTAGGTATTGAATATGTTGACTTCATGTTTTTAACTGTAGACCCATACGTTGAAAAAATAAAGACATAGAACCGTTTAATGATGATTTTAAGACCAATCTTTTGCAATTATTTTCAATCGAGCCGATTTTGTTCAATTATGTATCGAGTCCGCCCAGCGTGTTTGAAATATGATGAAAATTGACATATATATTTTTTTGGATTTTTATTGTGTGTAGTTTTTCTTAAAAAAGTGCTTAAATAACATCAATTTCAACAAAATTAGGTGTTGTCAGCCTCTTAATGCTGTGAAGCTTTTGTTACCTATCTATCTTTACGTTGCACAAGTGTTTTTTTATTTATCATCATCTTCAGCCTATATACGTCCCACTGTTGGGCACAGGCCTTCTCTCATCAAGAGGGCTTGGGCTATACCCACGCGGGCCCAGTGCGGATCGGGAACTTCACACACACCGTCTACTACCAGATTATTATATTGTCATCTGACTTACACAAGCATGCAAAATTTCAGCTTTATCGGATGAAGATATCTGCTTCAAAATTGAGTCGTAAGATTTCGCCCGGACAAACATACATACATATATAATACATACATAACAAGTTACAAAAAATATCGTCAGATCAAGTACGATTCTTCAACATTGCGGTAGGTTTAATGGTAATTGGATACAGTGAGTGATTGTGTGGAAATTTAGATAAAATTGGTTTGTTTACAACGGCGTTAAAATGGGTAGACAGAGAATGAGGCTACAAGAACCTTAAGGCCATGTTTAGCATACGTAGGTATAAGCTCTGTCTACCCTGCGAGGGATAAAGACGTGATTTATGTTTGTATGGTATGGAAAAATGGATTGGAATAGAGAATTACACAATAATTTACTTGCAAAATTAATAATAATGAAGAGTTAATTAATATAATGGGTGACCCCAGGCTGAAGAAGAAGAATACCAAACACAATAAAACAAATAGGTTCACAAAACGAGGCACAAATTAAAACTTTCTTAAAAGAATTGGCTGCGGCACTTAAAATTCTCACCCACATTTATTACTTTCCCGGCGATAACTCTGTATTTTTTTTCACTCCGGTAAAGCGTTGTCCTATTCAAAACAGGAGCGAGCGAGTCACAACCTGAACTTGCTTTTTTATCCTACTAATATTATAAATGCGAAAGTTTCTGACGATGTTAGTGACTGAGTCAGTGAGTGTGTATGTTTGTTCCTTCTTCACGCTGAAACGACTGGACGGATTTGGATCAAATTTGAAACGGAGATAGTTCGTACTCTAGATTAAAACATAGGCTACTTTTTATCCCGTAAAATTGTATAATTCCCGCAGGATAGGGATAGGATAGCGATCAACATATCAAAGGTTGTTGCAGAAGCTAGTTTTATTGTAGAATAGGGTCGCTAACAAGAATATGATCTTGATGGTAAGTGATCGGCTAAATGGAATACACGATGTGCCAGAACTTGCACCGGCTGTCTAACCTCTCCTCGCCGGAACACAGCATCGCAACACTGCTGCTTGGCGGCAGGATAAGTGAGTAAGATGGTGGGACCTTCCACAATATCCTAATAACCGCAGAACTTTGCACTACAAAACGGGAATTCTACAGTATTTTATTAACATAATAATAATGTCAAATTTCCAAACGGCACTGAAAATTATAACATGAAAATTAAATGTGTTCTTTATTTGCAGTGTCGCTTAGAAATTTAATTTCTAACAGCTAAAACCGTAAAACACAAAAACCTAGAAGTAAAATTCCTTCAAGTTCAAGACCATGCGTTGCTTATGCTACCGTTAGATTTTTACTTTTATGATTTTGTTAACAAATTCGCTGGCGATTTGACCTGCTAATTCATTACTAATCTTAATCAAATGTTAATTTGTAATTTTAATTGAATATAAATATATTTGCCCAGCAGTGGGACAACATTACAGGCTTATAATAATAATAATAATAAATATATATTGAAATAAATGATTTTCCTTTTTTAGAAAAAAAAATCTTGATTCATTTCATAAAATTATTTGACTGTTAAGTCAGTTGGTACTGGCGCTTCAATGCATCTGGAGCTTCTTAATATTTAATTAACCTCTTCTTGTCGGGTTGACTGTTTTATTGGCGTCCACCTGCTTCCCTCTGCTGCCGGCATTTCTGAGAAATAAATAAAAATTCGCCAAGAGCGAAAGTAAAACAACACGGTAATTCATCAATCTTAATTCCCAAGGACAGCCAGCTCAAAAGAAATTTTGTGCTGACTCGCGGGAAAGACATTTCATTATTCCTCACTTCCCGCTGTAGCGGGCGAAAGTTTCTCGGGAAAAAAACGAGCGCCGGGACGCATTTGTTACTATTTTCCCTTACGGTTTTGTGTTTGTTTTTTCACTTGCTGCTTTCAGTTTTGGTGCGGGAAACAGTTTTCTTAAAAAAATAGAATAAAAATAGTAAGATGTTGCGCGTTGCACTATTCATTGCCGCCAAGTCAAAAGAAGGCTTACACAAAACTAAATACCTACTACCTATTTACTTTTGTAGTGGGTACAAAAGGTGTCTTAAAATTGTTCGGGCATATTTCAGTAGTTGACAGTCTTAGTATACTTAAGTGAGCACCCCTGTAAGTTTTATTCAGAAGATTTATAACTGTGGCGGAATGTTTTCAAAATTATATTTGTCGACGTTCAAAGTGGTAGTGTACAATGGTCACAAGGGTGACTTTGAATAAAAAATTACAGCGTAAAACCTTCACAAAAGTATTCAATGAAACTAACCTAACCACCTGCTAAATATTATTCCAGATATTTCATGAAGCCTCGTACAGTGAGAAACAAGCAAGTCAAAATCTACACACACCGGTTAGCGGTAGTTAATAATGATTTTTTTTTAGTTACCTTATTAATATGGTGTCCCACTGCTGGGCAAAGGTCTCTCCTCTCGACCTCCACAACTCTCGATCCGACGCAATCTCAGGCCAGTCCTCCATATACGCGTCCAAATCGTCCCGCCATCGCCTTCTTGGTCTGCCTCATTATCCGTTCTCCAGCCAATAATGAATTAGAACCTTAATTTTCATAAATACAGCTTAATTGTTGAGATAATATCAACGGATGGGCTGCCATATCAGCCAAAAACTTAACCCAGTTTTTAGTTTAAGATGACTTAGAACCAGGCTGCTCAACCCTTATTGTGGCCCGGCGGCCATTTTTAAATGGCCTGCGCAAGCCTAAAAATATCTGTCAAATTAAGAGTCCGTATACCATAGTCCTGTTCCGCCAACAATACTGGAATTGTCTGCTTGGCCCAACTGATAAAAAATTTGGGAGGCCTTGAAATAGAAAGATTAAATTTGGCGTTTAGCTGGCTAATTACTCTGTACCTACATATTGTGTCAAGTTCTGTTGACAATCTGAAACGTGTCTCTATAAGACAATTTAATATAATTTTTAAACACAATCTGTTGCTCGTTGTCTTTTGTTATCAATGTTCTTAAATTAGGATATCTTTTTTTTTGGTCACTAAATATTTAAAATACTCAAAGAATCGACGAATTATATACACGAAGCGGACAACTTAATCAAAAATAAAGTTTAACTTGGCTAGTTTTTACCAGCAAACCAAATTTTTAGTAGACCAAATATCAAGGATAAGAACGGTAACTTTCAATTATGTATGAAACATTACATTAGTATGAAAGATGACTTTCATGTGAAAAAGTCAAGCCAAACCTCGAGCTTTCATTTATCCTAAGTGATCTGCTTTGTGTAAATAATTCGACAGTTATTCTGTACCTTTAAGCCTGTACATGTACTTATATTAAAGCCGCAAAGCAGCCCCTGTGCCCTTTCGTGTGATTCGTCAAAATTAAATAAGGGTGCGACCAAACCGCCGCGTATACGCAGTGACGTGTCGTATGCGTCACGTTTTCTCACCGTTTCTTCATACATTTTGTTGCGATTCCGTAACGTCACCGTTTTTTAAGCGGCGGTGTGGTCGCACCCTAAGCCTTCATCCGTTTTTAACAGCCACAAGTTCAACCGAGCGGCAAAATTTTTAATAATAATGCTCTTTATTTTTGACTAGCTGTTGCCAGCGACTTCGTCTGCAAAGAATTCGTTTATCGCTATCCCGCGGGAACTACGCAATTTTCCGGGATAAAATAGTAGCCTATGTGCTATTCCAGACTTTTTTCTATCTACGTGCCATTTCATCCAGATCCGTTGGGCCGTTCTGGCGTGATTGAGTTACAAACAAACATCCATCCATCCATAATTTCGCATTTATAATATTAGTTAGTTAGATTTACACCAACTTACCTAATTAAAACCTCAATCGGCGACCGATTCACCAGTGAACGGTTCGTCAACTGGATAAATTAATTTAGCACAATATAAAAGCCATCAACATCAATAATGTTGTTTGCGAACTCTCCCGCTTTACACTCAGTTTGTCTCATCTTGATCCACACTTCAAAAGGGCGTGTTTGATGGGTTACCCGAAGAATTCTTGTTCAAACCGCTTCCTTCGTTTGCAGCACAGTAGTCATAACAGTCCCAGTAGCTCAAGGTACATACTAGTATGTATATATATATACATGTCATCATAACTTTGACATACTTACCTACTAATTGATTGAATGAAGCTATACTATACCCCACCGGGCTCCATGTGAAACTTCTTTAGTATTAGTAACCAACATTTACCACACCATAAATAAAATAAAAAACTCGGGATATTTAACCAAACCACATTTCCAAACTTTAGGTCCGGTATCTTTTAAAAAGGTGTTGAGGAGGAAAAGCAGCAGCAGCAACTCTAACGCTAGCATCAGGCAATGGGAACGGCTAGCAATAGTCGATGATTTTGCTTTGTTTTGTCATTAGACTAAACATCATTTTAGCGTGGCGATTGATACTTCATTAAATTGTCCGGAAAAACACTGTTGGTAAACCTTTCCTTGGGCCACCATGACGTCTTAATGCGATTCAGTTTAGGTTTGCTCGCCGTCAGATCCATACTAAAAATGACAGCTAAAACTTGAACTGAGTCGGAATTAGGACGTCATGATAAGGCCCCTGTTAAAGTACTGTCGTACTGTTCCGACAATAGTTACTGCTCTTTCCTCTTTGCCAGTCACGTTTGGACTGACACTCCAAACATCAATATTTGCCCATTTAACTCAGCACACAAATCCATTGTTCGCTTATTTGTTCACCTCCAGATGACAAGTGTTCTAAATGGTTTGCCTGCATCACGTAAAAATATGTGCGTGGTTCACATTAAATTTTACCTCATGGTATTATCGATACCTTTAAGTTCAATTGGCGTAAAGGACAAAATGCAACTTTTCAGGAGAAGCAAAAAAACGTTTTTTTATTTTTAAAACCTTTGTATTTTTTTTATTTGTGGACCTATTTCTTCGATGTATATGACAAAAGTGCTTAGAATTCTTCTCTCTACGCAGTAGAATGGTAACCACAACGATAATAGCATACCTATTTTAGAAGTTAAGTGTCCTTTACACCCCGAAAAAAAGCGTCGATGGTCCCTTACGCCCCGACCATTTTAAAAAACTCGAAAGTTTTGAGGTTGTATAGGTCAGTTTTTTATAAAATTATACAATTTATAAAACTATAATTTACACGTTTTATGTTATTTTCCTTACATAACCGTAATTAAAGGAATCAATGACGCAAAATATTTTCCTATTTGCTAAAATGTAACTTTGGGAATTATTATATTTTTATATTATTGGTAATGTAGCATTCAAATGTCATTAAGAGGCTGACAATCATTTGTGTCTTATTTGCTAAGACTTGAGACGCGCGCTACGCTGCCGGAATAGTTTCTTCTCTTTCACTAACTGGCACCCGAACCATATGTGTGAAGAGTGGCGCTGCTCAAGGTCATTGGCGGTTGACAGCGTCTTAAAGACATTGTACACAGGTAAGTTATATTCGTGAACAGCTATTTTTGTAGCGGAAACATGCAGATTATCAAAAGTAGGAATATTGTAAATGAAAGCACGAATTATAATAATTGTAATAAAATGTTTGATCACTATAAGTATTAAATCAGTAGGCTTATTGTCTAACTCGCTCGCAATCGCCATCGTGTTCATTTTGACAGTTCATGTATCGGCTGACAATTGGCATCGGAATCAGCTAGCTGTCACATTCATACAAGAACTGCCAAAATGAACACGATGGCGATTGCGAGCGAGTTGCGTAATAAGCCTACAGGTATCATCAACATTAATAAGTACGTCACTTATATTTATCATTTAACGCAACTGTACATAAAATGAGATCGTTATAAGTTAAATTTTATATCATTTAGGTACCTTTAAATTATGTATTTTGGTGTTTTTTTGTTAAGTATTGCTAACAAACGAACATTGCTTTCAAAATCTGTCTTATAAGGTATACCTATCTTTATACTTGTTGGCACTTAATGATTTCAGTTTATGTGAGCAACAACTAATGACAAATTGTACATGAAATCTTCCAATGATACTTAGTTGGATTGAATAATTAATAAGTGACATGCTTAATATTTGTGAGCTCTTACATACTTGATTTAACATTTATAATATTTGGACATTTTGTTACCATTATCATTATTGAGCTTTCATTTACTACACATAGTCCTACCCTGGGTAAATCTACATGTTTTATTCCAAAAATAATCGTTTATAAATATAACTAAACTGTTTAAAACAATGTTTATGTTACCCGTCACTATACTTATATTATAGGTAGGTATAGTGACGGGTAAAATAAAAGGTCACTTCTTATACAAATAGATGAATAAAAAGCGACCCGATATTTTTGCATGTTAGTGTAAATAAATTTCGAGCACACCAACAAAGAACAAAAACAAAAATTCGAAGCAAATTAATCAATCAGAAAAATCAAAAAGCAAAGAACTAACTATGAATTAATTGGTTGGAAACAATGTCGTTGGGTATACCTCGACTAAAAATACAAAATTGACTCATAATATCTTACTTCAAATATTTTTTACGTATATGTTCCACGGTAGTTTGATATCAGAAATGAGAGAAGCTATTGTTATATTGTATTCCCAACGCTTCTTATAAAGTTCAGACAAACATACGTCAAATTCTATATCGGTTTATCCATTGAAAACTTTGAGCGCAAACACGGGAAAGCACTCCCCGACACCTAGCTATCAATCTTGATCGTGAGGACAGCCCTGAATCAGTTCGCTGGCTTAATGTCAAGTAATAACCTCTATTTTTCCAAGTCACGAAAGAAACGGGTCAGACAAATACCTTTGTCAGTCTTTGACATCGGCTTTAGACTCTTAGAATTACAAAAAAAAATCATTATCACGAAAATGACGCCATGACAATCAAACTCGATGAGAAAAATATGTTTTACGACATGAAAGAAGAATGGAAATTTTAAATTCTGATCTTTTGATAGAAAATTTTCAAAGGTTTTAAATTGTTTTTCTTAGCTGATAATCCAAACATCTGATTACCGAGTACTTTAAAAAAACCAGTGACAATAGTTTGAGACAGAATTGTGTCGGCAGTGCTGTCCCGTCACCGCGGTGCTTGCAACCAACGTCAATCTAATCTAACTAATATTATAAATGTGAAAATATGGATGGATGGATGGATGTTTGTTTGTTGCTCAATCACGCTAGAACGGCCCAACGGATCTGGATGAAATTCGGCACATAGATAGAGAAAAGTCTTGAATAGCACATAGGCTACTTTTTATCCCGGAAAATTGCGTAGTTCCCGCGGGATAGCGATAAACGAATTCTTTGCAGACGCAGTCGGCGGCAACAGCTAGTATTTAATGCGTAGACTAATCTTTAAGATACTTAGTATAATTAGGTTCGTTGATTAGTTATCATTATTGTAAAAGTATAACAGAATTGGCAACTGGCTGGATCTAAGCTTCCATTCAGCGGCGCCCCGTATAGAGCCGACGAGCTCGCATTTATTCAGTAATTCGACTGCCACCGTTAAAGCAGGATTAAATTGCTCGAGCCGCGACGTACGAAAAATGTATGAAGAGCGGAAGAGGGAGGAGAAGCAATTAGTGAGGGGTATAATTCCCCAGCTCTCGTTTGCTTCCTATCCCACGATGAGACACTTTGGAAAAATTGGGCACCTTATTTATATGGCTTTTTATTTTAGTAGAATTTGCGCCTTATTTTTTTTTGTTCTCGTGTCCTAAACGCCAGCTTAGTGCGCCGGAAATGAGGAGCTGGTAATGAGGTTCATAATTTAGAGAATGTGCTCTCGATTTTGTCGGCTTGAGGGCTTATTGCCGCGACTGACACAAGGCAATGCTAATGACCGTGCGAATTTTTTACGTTGAAATTACTTTAGAATTTAGTCATTTCGTGTAATTTTTTAAGGGGATATAGTGTGCATTCTGGTTTAACTTTGAAATGCAAACACATAGTTTTTTAATTTTATTATTCAAGTTTAATCGCATATCGAATCTATTTTAATTAGTCATAATTATAACTAAATAAATGAAAACCTAAAAATCAACGTCTTGCACTAATCCTTCGATCTAAAAGCTAAGATGTTTCATAGAATGTTACCTTCATGATTTTGACAAAGATTGTTCACATAACTTTTTAAGTAAAACTTACTGAATCCTACTAATATTATAAATGCGAAAGTTTGTGAGGATGGATGTTTGTTATTTTTTTACGCCACAAAGGCTTAACGGATCTGGATGAAATTTGGAACAAAGACAAGTTATGGTCTAGAATAACACATAGGCTATTTTTTTCCGGAAAAATTGCGTAGTTCCCGCGGGATAGCGATAAAGGTATTCTTTGCAGACGAAATCGCGGGCAACAGCTAGTTTACCATGAAATGTTATTGCAATAGAAAATATTATTGCATTTTTCTATTCCGTGGTACCCAGAGGGGATTCCACGTTGCTTCCATGTGAAACTATTGAAACGGAATTTGATGTTTTTTAAAGGTGCACCTGCTCTACAAACTTGACTGTGTAGGTACATTTATTTTTAGATTTCATCTAGATGGTTGGTACGGTCGACCAAAGAAGTGGTCTACCACTTTTCGTCCAACTTCCTATCAAACAAAATAGTCGCTAAAGTCGAACTTTCAAGTTGACAGCCTGTCTTATCGGCATTATAATATTGTGACGTGCAAAGGATTTTTAATCTTAGGGTGGTAGACCACAAATATTCGGCTGATGGTACGAGATGGTTAATAAAGAGCAACCATGTCAGCAATTAGGTCATTTTTAGGGTTCCGTACCTCAAAAGGAAAAAACGGAACCCTTATAGGATCACTTTGTTGTCCGTCCGTCCGTCTGTCCGTCTGTCAAGACCATTTTTCTCAGGAACACGTAGAGGTATCCTGCTGAAATTTATATCAAACTAGCTGCTGCCAGCGACTTCGTCTGCAAAGAATTCGTTTATCGCTATCCCGCGGGAACTATGCAATTTTCCGGGATAAAAAGTAGCCTATATGCTATTCCAGACTTCTCTCTATCTATGTGCCAAATTTCATCCAGATCCGTTCGCCCGGTCTGGCGTGATTGAGTAACAAACAAACAAACATCCATCCATCCATCCATTCATCCATCCATCTATCCATCCATCCATACTTTCGCATTTATAATATTAGTTAGATTAGATACTCAGGGCTACTGCCCCTTAGAGCTGTGAAAAAATCAAACTTCTAACCAACGCAATCAAAAGATACAGCCGTTTATGCTGCAAAATTTCCGCAAATTTTCGAAACTCGCAAGGGAATCAAAACCTACAGGGTACTTCCCGTGAACTCAGAATCTTGAAAATTGGCATGAAAGTAGGTCTTATAGCACAGATATACCTAGTAATAATTGCGAAAACCGTAAATATGTATGTATGTGTATATATATCAGTGACCAATATAAAGTGACCCCACACTGCGTACATTTTACTTTGAAGCAGGGCTCTGCTTACACTGGATTTTAGATATTTATAGATAATGGTATGGAATCCTCGGTGCGCGAGTCCGACTCGCATTTGGCCAGTTTTTTGAAATCTTGTTCGGTTAAAGATAGTCTGGTTAAGGCAGATTCTTTACAAGGCAGATCCGTGTTAGGGCAGTAGGTTAGTATAGTCATAATAAAATTGATAAAATTATATTATGTATCTACGTAACTAAGACTGGATTCGACAAAAGTTTTTATCCCAGGAATAACACATACTCCATTCGTTTTGTATGGTGCCGATCGGAAAAATATTTAGGGATATAAAGTATGAATAAACTCTTGGCCACATGTAGGTACGACGACGAGCGTAGCGAGGAAGAGTTTTAGGTTTAACTGCGACCGAATCTGTATTAGATTATACTATTGTGACCATGACTGTCTTTTCTCTAGTCTAGCACGAATCTGCATTATGAATAGTCTGCCATAACCAGTACCTGCCCTTAAACCAAACGAAGGATTTTGAATACCTACTATAAATTCGTCAACAAGACGCGGATCACATGACGGCCATTTCTATTAAAGGACTGTCCCCTGTATATTAATGGATCGCGTCGGCGCGGAGCTAGCACTCGTACTATTTTGAATAATATTCCATTTACATGCGTGTAACAGGATTTTTTATTCGTTTTACTTAAATTTTCTTTTAGGTAGGCGGTACTTAATTGTGTTTACAATTAATAATTTAATATATATAAATTTACCAATATATGTACATATATTGCATACTACACTCAGATGACTATTACGAACGAGTATACCTAGTCTCATCTTATATTAACCTGTTTTGAGAAATTCACATAAGTAATTATTTATTGTTTTGCTTTCTGGGTATGAAATTATTTTAGACAGTATTTTATTTTCTTCTAATCTAAATAATTTTAAATTGTTTGATCTGGGGGCACGGTAGCGCCCCCGCCAAGACGAAAAAAAGAAGGCAGGGCCACTATCTACCTTTTCTCGAACCTCTATTTTCAAACAGTCATAAAATCGTCCCAGTTGACACCAAAGAGACGAAATTCACAGCATAGGTTAGGGAACTTATTAAACACACCAAGTTTCGTCGACCTAGCCTTCATATTACAAGTTTCCTTGACGGCCGCTCAGCATAAAAACTTTTATCATTACAATGTCTTGTAGTATGGCGATCGGCCACTTTCAGTGTTTAGCAGTAACACAATAGTTTACTGCTACATAAACGCATATTGCTTGTATCAGCGACAATCCTAATGTATATAAGCTAAGGTTTTATAAAATAAAGTGTTCTTATTCATTCTTTACTTCAATCATAAACTTGGGTTCTTATTCCATCTCCACCTCAACCATCGTACATTACACCCAAGCACCATCTTACATCTCATGGCATGGGGAAATTCTAAAAAAAAAAGAAGAAGAAAACCTCAAGACCCGTCAAACAAGAAACATCAGAAGAAAAAGCACGAAGACTCAGAAACTAGAAAAAACAGTCGCAGTCAGAACAATCTAAAGACCGAAACAAGAAGATAAGGATTTTTATTTTACCGCAATCAAATCCAGCAAACGAAGGAAGAGACGAAAGAAATCAACCACTACGCAGTCAGATCCAAAGAAAAACCCAACCAAGAAACACGAAGAAAAACCAATAAGAAGAAGCCCAACTAAGAATTTGGAAGATTCATCAAAGAAGAGCGTTGTCCAGGGATAACCCGGCTCGCAAATCAAGAGGTGTCCAGGGTTAGCCCGGCCCAATTCAAGAGGAGTCCAGGGAAATCCCGGCCCACGAACGAGCGACGGAGACAGACCAGCAGCATGGAGAGACCACCACCACCATCACCGATGGCATCACTACCAGCAGCACCAGGACGAGGTCGAAAAAAAAGGGACATCGTCAGTCCTTACTGAATTAAGGTTTTTTTTTCATTATCTTAAATTATCTTCTTATAGTACAATTTTGATGTTTTTTTTACTAACATTGTATTTCAAGTAAAATTTTAAACGTATTTTTTTAGCATAATTATGGATTGTCGCTAATATAGTTCAAAATATTTTGAAAAAAAAAGTAAAATCATATCAATAGTAGTGTCACTTAAATTAAGACAGCATATATATCGCAACTCTTGCCAGTGCGATGCCCGCTACGCGCTATCCGCGTCAGCGAAACTTTTGTAGGTCGCGCGCGATCGCCGACCATTATGCGATTTTATAATTATTAGTGAATGAAATTTGATACCTCAGGAGTGTGTCGCTGTCGCATCGCTCCAGTAGTTAAATAATTAACAACTCAATTCAATAAAATTATTTAACTACAGCATACAACACAAAATAGGATCAAATCGACACTAATAATGATAATTAAATAACAATTTTAAAGAATTATTTTTTTTTAGATCATGAAAACTTTATTGCATAGTATAGTACGGTACACGTTAAGTTTAGTTAGAGCACTTAGTCCTTATCTGATCATGGTGTTTGGACTACCGTGCCCTCCGTGAAGATGTTGGAGACTTTATGTCTTAATGTATTTAGTGACTCTTAACTTACAGGCACGCCGAAATAATGGGTGACCTGATATGCCAAGTGTTTTTTAGGGTGACCATGCCCTGGGTGACAAAACCCCATGAGATTGATGTTTTACAAGGGACGCACGGATGCGTAGCCCATTGTTTATAGTTTAGGAGCAAGAGACTCCGTTATGGCATTAGAATATTTGTATGGTACCGGAACTAAGACGTCACAATATTGAGAAATCATGAACATTTAAGTAGGTACTGATATTTTGAAAAATTATTACATTGTGAAATGATAACTATGACGATTAATAATAATACATTTTATTAAAACATACCAAGATTTCGCAACTCGGAACGAGTGCGATGACCGATGCACGTGAGACGCATCAGCGATTTTTTTTTATTTATTTAGATCAAGCGCAGTCGCGTTACTGACGCAGCATATTGAAATAAATTCTATGCTAATACTTATTATGAAATTGTAACTATTAATTATTTCTTATTGAATAACTTTCAAACAATAACTTTTATTAAATTACCTACAAAAGTGACACTAGGACAAATATTATATTTTTTTTTGATCTCACTCAATATGAATAAAATCTATTACTCATATTTTATTTTTGTAAATTAAACTTAATATAAGTAAAGTCAACTCAAAAAAAAATGTAAACAAGTAACATGCGTTTAATTTTTTTTTCTCTGCCACCCCGGGGGTGAAGGGACTTTCGGGGGAGGTGTAGTATGGCGATCGGCCACTTTCAGTGTTTAGCAGTAACACAATAGTTTACTGCTACATATACGCATATTGCTTGTATCAGCGACAATCCTAATGTACCTATATAAGCTAAGGTTTTATAAAATAAAGTGTTCTTATTCATTCTTTACTTCAATCATAAACTTGGGTTCTTATTCCATCTCCACCTCAACCATCGTACATTACACCCAAGCACCATCTTACATCTCAGTCTTTTTTTTAAATAATTTATGCACTTACCTAATTGTCTATTGACATAAAAGGATCAAAGCCTAAAATGATCTTAAACTTTTCTAATACTAGCTGTTGCCCGCGACTCCGTTTGCGATAAATTCGCTTATCGCTATCCCGCGGGAACTATGCGATATTCCGGGATAAAAGCTATCCTATGTCCTTTCCTGGGACTGTAATTATCACTGTACCAAATTTAAATAAAATCGGCTCGGCCTTTTTGCCATGACTGATCAACAAACATCTAAAATCCAAACTTTCGAACTTTCGCCTTTTTTTAGTAAAATAAGATAAGGTAAGATAAATAAAATTAATGTAAACTAAAACTTAAGGCTGTCTTGCAGGAAAAATTTGAACCTCGGTTTAGTGTTAAAATTAAAATCGATTTAGTAGTGTCAAATTGTATGGAACTGTCAAACTTTAAACCAGATTTAGTGACTAAATCAAGATTTATCTTTTACTGCAAGTGTGCCTTAATACATTATATTATTATTATTATTAAGATATTCCCCTTGGGTATGGTGCCAAAGATATGCTGGTAGTATCTCTCTTTGAATGACCGAGGAAGCTAAGGACCTCGACACCGAATGGCACGAAGTCCTATTCGGAGCCTAGTACATAATAATACAGGTATTTCAGAGCTTAATATACTTTAAATTTATTCTGAGCAAATAAATAAACAAAAAATGAAAATCTTTGAACTCGTCTTTCAACCCTGCAGACATTGGAAGCAACCCAATCTCCTCACGATTCTGCTTTACTCGTTTCAATCAACGCGAACTATCCACATTGCTCATTCTATCTGATACTATTTAATCAGAGCTGCTCTTAAGAAATTAAACCGAAACCGCGGCGGATGCGGTCATTGACTTTTTCACATTCTCGTAAAGGGAGCTCTAAAAGGATTAGACCGAGAGCGTGCAACCCCCAGTTAGCAGTACGTTCACACGTAGAACGATAATCGTAAAACTGTAAGCGATTCGCCACTTGGCCGGTTCCGCTCTTTTGTTGCTCCAGGAGCTTTTACATCCTGTAAATATTGTTGGTGCTACAACCATAAAAGAATACCGAGTTTTTGCGACGAATAAAAAACAAACTACTTATTTGATGGGACGGCAAACGGCGTCAGCAGCGGGTTGCCAGCTCCAAATAATAAAAATACGATATAAACAACTTCAACTTCCAGTCACAAATCTCGGGTGTAAATTCTATCAGATTCAAACCATCAAAGTAAACTAAAACTAGTTCAGACTTGCAAGAAGAGTCCTGCAAGACGCGGCAATACATCGCGGCACCGGGTCGACGATTTTCAACTCGTCGCATCACGGCCTAGCAATGTAATGAAACTTGCCAGATTTTTCTGTTAAATATTTATCGTTTCCATCTCATGTACAATACATCCCAATGCTAAGACAAAGCTCCTTCTCCCAGTGAGAGGGCTAGGGCTGTAGTTCCCATCATCGTTGGCACAATATGGATTAGGAACTTCGCACACCAATGAAGTACAATGTAGTTCACAGAAAATTTTCAAATTTAATTTCGCGCATAAATTCAAAGAAATTCAGAGGGCGCATTCATACTCATGACTCTTGTGGGAACATAGCTCAACCATGTACGCGAACTGGGGGAATAATAATGGAAATGGTTGTGCGACTTTCCCTTTATTGGTAATCGGAATGGCGTAGCGACTATCTCCTACAAACACACACAAGTGTGTGTGATGGGGTGGTTTAGCCAGTGAACTCCCCATTGGATACCATGGCTCAATAGGAAATGCAGCGAACCTCATCTGGAGTTGCTTAGTGATGCGCAAAGCTCCCTCTAATAGGAGTTTGTGGCTCGTTGAGCACGGGGTCACGAGGTCAAACGCGAGTAACACCAGCTCCTGAAACTCCGCGACTCACGGTCCCCGCTGTTCCAAAAAGGTTCAGTTTAATTATATCACAATTAAAAAATTCATTGTGCCCAAACACCTGATCCCGAATCAAGAATTAATAGAACGCTAACGAGTATCGGTTACAAAGGGCAGGCGTAATTAGTATTTTATATTATAAAAGGGTTAAAAGTAAAAGTTGGCCGTAAAATAAATTAGCAAAACAATTTCACTGCCGGGACTTGAAACGGTTTGTCAGCTATTTGCTTTAATTAAAGCTGTAAAACAAACTCGATCTCGGCGGACTCTAGTTAGTTGAATTTGAAGAAAATTGAAAGGACGTTAAATTATTTTAAGCTGCGATGGTCAATCCACTTCACCCCGTCCGAGTGGTATCGTAAACTCTACACACATATAAATGGTTTCCTGATGAGAAAACTTTTCAGGCTTTTGCCAATATTCTCCCACGAATTATCGCAGAACTGTCCAAACACTACCAAATATCACATAATCACATTATACAACGTATGTAAATTATATAAATAAACCACATGGGGCAACGAAATACAACTTGTTAAAATATTAAACCAAAAGTTTGTCTATACCTGGTCACGTAGCAAAACCGCTGCTAAAACATCTTAACACAATTCCAATAGCATGAATCTAATTATAACAACGAAAAAATAGTTTTAATAATGCAATAATGTCGCTGTAAAATAATTTCTGCTGAAAAAATACGGGTACGCAAGTTCTCGCGTTTTTCACCCAGTATTTCTATCTCTATCCTAATTCGTTAGTCAGAAAAGGACACGAAACGAGTCGTTGCTTTTCATGGCAACCGTTCAGCAACATTCTCTCGCCGTTTATCTCCACTTGTCCCGGCTCCGGAATTTATGGCCGCTCCCGAAACGAAACAAGATTTTTATTTTACAATAAGATTACTGAGAAGCTGCATAAATTTCGGGCAAAGATTCAACCTTGTTTGACTGAAAGTCTATAAATATGTTATACCCATACCTGCTAGCTTAAGTGCGCAGCTTCGCCCCGTTTCACTTTCCATTTCCCCTGGGAACTTCGCAAATTCCGTCCTTATATTCCTCGTCTAAAATAGCTGTTCAGCTCTTTTCTTTGGTTTGAGCTGTAGGCTTAATTGTCTAACTCGCTCGCAATAGCCATCGTGTTCATTTTGACAGTTCATGTATGGACTGACAATTGGCATCGGAATCAGGGGCCTTACCATGACGTCCTAATTCCGACTCAGTTCAAGTTTTAGCTGTCACTTTTAGTATGAATCTGACAGCGAGCGAACCTAAACTGAATCGCATTAAGACGTCATGGTAAGGCCCCAGCTAATTGTCACATTCATACAAGGACTGTCATTTCAATCCGATGCCGAGTGTCAAAATAGTTATATAATTACCTTGCTGGGCCAACGCCCAAACCACTCTCAACATGAGTCATTCAGGGCTTTTCTTGTGATAATTTTTTATCAAGGTCGGGTTTGAAGACATGTGCGTGTCCCTTTCAGATACATTCAGCTATGAAACTAGAGCCATGTCCAGGTTTAATTTATGTGCAACTGGCTCACCTTACCATATCGATTGCAATTGCGAATGACCACCGAGCTAGTAGTACCAAACAGGGTGTCGCAGATGTAGATACTGTAATGGTACTAGTAACCCGACTGGAACTTATAGGACCTACGACACGCAAGCTATCCCTGTTTTGATTCCCCTTTCCACCTATACGCCCACAACCATGCTAAACGTGCCCTTTAGGTCGTGTTACCATAGGCTTTGTCTAGTCCGTAAGGAATATAGACGTGATATGTTTATGTTCCTTCTTGAGCACCAGTCTTGTTCACAAGATTTCGTCTTAAGTCACTTAACACTCGGGGGTAATAGTACATTACTGGAGAGGCCGGGAAAGAAAGGCTTGCAGGCTGAGTAACGGATCTAGACGGCCGAGCTTTTCGAGGCCGGATAGGAGTACGAAGCCTGCAAGTTCTTTCACGCCGAGGCTTGTATAGTGCTTTTCTCAAACATGCAATGAAATAAATAAAAAAACTCCAAAAAAACCCTTAGAATGTTGCCGCTAGCGCGTGCATTAGGCAGCGGCCGAGCAGCAGCAGGTGCATGTCCTCCACGTGCATGTCCTCCAGCAGCGCGCCCCGCGCCCGCGCCGCGCACGACGACGACCACCAGAAAACAAAACACGATCGCTTTGCAGGCCAAGGCCAGCCATTTTGTATGAAAATCCATTACATACCACTTGTCTAACCGCGCCCGCAACGTGATACGTCCCGGCCTATTATTTGGAACGTAAGGTTGACATTTCATTGCATCTTTGAGAAAAAATGTTTTTTCGTAGGAGTCATGTCGTGAGCTGGTTGTTGTCTCGAACGCCGAAAGCTCATTACCCCATCGTTTGAGTTCATCGTTGTCGGGAGGGGTAAAACCTGTGATCCTAGTTACTTCATAGGGTAACGGAACTGTAAAGGTTAGGAACTAGGCTAGAGACTAGAGTCCCTTCCAGCGCAGGAAATCAGCAACCAGATAAACTGAAGCACGCGAATACATTCGAGCGTAAAGCGCGTCATCTGAGCGGGCAACAAAACAAAAGACGCACCTGTCAGAAAGTTGAGCTTGGAGATAAGTCGGCGTTGACGTGGAGCCCGGATTAATGGTTCCAGCCGCGCCACGGCCCTCCGAGACCCGCGTGACGCCGGCTGATGGCTTTTTACGGCCGTCACGGTACGAGAAATGGCGTCCTAGAAAAATAGTAAAACAAACATTGCGAGTACGTCATAACACAGTTTTAGTTATTGGTCTAACTTCATCTTGATAATTGCTTGTAAGCTATGTATGTATGTATAAATAACGTTTTCTCCACTGTGCTCGGAAATGTATGCTTTACTGTTAGCAAAACTAGTATTTACACGAAGTTCCTCGTTATAAGCTAACGTAAATTAACTTGTAAAGTAGAACATTTGCGTCAATTTTGTTCAATTGTAAGTCAGTGGTATTTGTTAATACTTTATTTTATTTCCTCGCATTATTGGAGAAAGGCACTAAACAAACATGCCTCGACGGGAACGGCAATTCGTGGATTCATTATTGACTGACGGACACAGCTACGCCTCATCCATCAAACTATAAAATATAATGTACTCATCCACGAATTGCTATTTCCCGGCCTCTGCAGTAATGTATGTATGTACGGAGGCCTGTGTCCAATAAGCTGTCCAAAAGTTTTGTAATAAATAATGATTGTGAGCTGAGGTATTGACGGAAGAATGAACAGGCAATATAGGTACCTATTTTCTACGGGATACTGAGCGCGATTACCTTTAATGAGCTCACATTATTACTCGCACCCGCAATTCCGACAGTCTACCCGTGATCATATTGGGTGGGAAGGCTGGGAGCTCATTACAATACTCACAATTATGTACAAGTGGTTGCAAAGCAATTGGTTTTAGATATTATAAAGTAGATCTTGTTTCTAGTTAATGCCCAGCAGAAGGTTGGAGTTGATGATGAGATCTAGTTTCTGGAAATTAATTTTCAACGTAATGCGTATACTCGTAGACATAACACGTTATCCTTTTACAGCTTTTCCCAGAGCAAGATATAAATTTAGTTTACTTTAACGTTTCTCCCCATTGCTTTCAAGTATTATCCTCTCTAGTTTCTGAGCGCGGAGTGTTGTCCCAGCAAAGACTGCGCCGAGGCGGCCCCGTCCGACTCGCTGCACCGAATTACCATAATACGTCCCATCCCGCACTACCGATGTTGTATTTTATAAATGAAATTGCTTGCTCGGCGAATGTGGAATTATGTAAAACAATGTCATGACATGCTGCTTTATGCGATTTAATCAAAGGCGCGATTTGGATTGGCGTTCGCGAGTCGCGCGGAGGTCATTCGCGTGATGTTTTTGTTGTATGCAAAAATGTTTTTGTTCATTTTAAATCTTCTTGAGATTTTAAGAATAATTTGAAATATAGAAACTTGTCAGTAAAAATATAATTAGGTGTTGTCAGCCTCTTAAATAAATAAATTAATATTTGGGAACAATTCACACAAATTGACCTAGTCCCAAAGTAAGCGCAAATAAGGCTTGTGTTATGGGCAGAGATGCAATTTATTTGAAATACTTCTATTTAAAATGCAAATACAAAATGCAAAATACCTATTTTGTATTTTGCATTTAAATACCTTTTAGTAAAAAGCATTTTGTATTTTATTTGAAATACCTTTTGAGATGTATTTTGCATTTTTAATATTCATTTCTGTTGTAACTGGCTAATCAATATTATTTTTATTGAAGTTTGAATATTTGAGTTTCCTATTGTGTTCGTTTGACTTTGTCACTCCTTATTAAAATCTCTATACAAACACATCATATTTTACTGTTTATTTACAAAATAACGCTATATAAAGCTCATAGGAATCCCAACACGTTATCAGCACGAAGAGCAATAAAAGAGAAAGCGTTTATTTTTGCAGTAATATTTTTAAATGTGTTATATTTTTGTGTGATCGGAAAAATAAAAGTTCTGTGAAAAATGTCACATGAAAGTGGAGATTGTAATGTTTACAAACAGCAGTCAACAGTTCTCTCATTTTACCTAAGAAGTAAAGATGGATATCCGACATGGAAATTTAAAATGAGTAATTTACTTATCCATGAGGATTTATGGTGTACCATAAGTGGTTATCCTGAAGGCGATAGCACACCAATTACTCAAAAGGTAAGAAATGACAGAAAGGCATTGGCCAAGATATGCTTAACAGTAGATGGTGCAGCTATAACTCACGTAAAACGAGCAAAAACTGCAGCCGAAGCGTGGAAGTCTTTGCAGAAAGCCTACGAGGATAAGGGAATGGGACGCAGACTAGCTTTAGAGCGTAAACTATACAGGTTAAGTCTTTCAGACTTTGAGAATATCGAGGTGTATATTAATGCAGTTCTTTCAACCGCACAAGACCTGGCAGATATTGAAAAGGAGATAGACGATGAGTCAATTGCAGCTATCCTTCTAGGAGGTTTAACACCAAAATACGAACCTCTGGTTATGGCTATTGAGAATTGTGACAAACCTGTTACGACTGATTTGGTAAAAGCGAAACTTTTAAATGAGATGTCGAAAAATGAAGCTATACCAGTAAATACAGTTTTCCAAACCAAAGTAAATACAAAGCAGAAGAAGAAGAAAAATGTGATTGTATGTTACGATTGTAAAGTACCAGGGCATAAAAGACCCGATTGTCCTTTAAGAAAGAAGGCTAATGTAGCAAACGAAGAAGGTCAAGGGACATCTTTTACAGCTCTGAATACTTCTGGTTCCGGTACTGATTTATGGTACGTTGATTCGGGTGCGACTAAGCACATGACATCTAGACGAGATTGGTTCCAAAATCTTACAAATTTAGATAATGGAAACGTTACTGTCGCGAATGGTGAACAAATCAAATGTTGTGGAGTTGGAAATATATCTATAAATACACCAGATAAAACTGTAGACATGATACGTGATGTTGCTTTTGTACCAGAATTAAAAGCTAACTTGTTATCAGTCCAGAAAGCAGTTCAAAAAGGTTTTATATGTATTTTTGATATTAATGGTTGTACTTTTTACAAAAATGATGCGATTTTTTTATGTTACAGGTGATTCGGTTCTACATGCTTCGCCTTGTGGTGGTTTGTACACTCTAGATTGTACTGTTAATATACCCCGGGCAAATGCAACACAACATGAGCACTCTGACGGTCTGAGTAACTACAAACTCTGGCATAAACGGTTAGGGCACTTATGTCGTATTGGCATGACTAGTTTGAAGAATCATCAGGTAGGTATAAACTTTACCGAGGTAGACAAAAGTAACTGCATCGCTTGCGTAGAAGGTAAACAAGCTAGAAAACCTTTTAAGAAGATATCATATAATAAGGCATCTTCACCTTTGGAATTGGTCCATAGTGATCTTTGCGGACCAATGGCCACGTCATCCTTTCAAGGAAACAAATACGTTTTAATTTTTGTAGATGACTATACACGAAAGATTTTTGCTTATTTTATTAATTCTAAGACAGAGGTAAGGAACAAGTTCTGTTTATTTCAAGCTTTTGTTGAAAAACAGTTAGGCTCTCATATAAAGGCTATTAGAACAGATGGCGGCAAAGAATATGTAAATAAAGAGTTTGCTGATTATCTCGCTTCTAAAGGGATCGAGCATCAAACTACTATGAGGTACAGTCCATCTCAAAATGGGACCGCGGAGCGCACTTTTCGCTCAATAGTAGAGAAGGCAAGATCGATGTTAGCTGAGAGCTCGTTGCCTAAAGCATACTGGCAAGATGCATTCACCGCAGCTGTATACTTGAAAAATAGGTCCCCTCATAGAGCTTTAAATGGACAAATACCGTACGATAGATGGTGTGGTCGTAAAAGTGACTTAAGTCATCTAAGAGTATTCGGATGCAGAGCTCTTGTTCATATACCCGCATGTCTCAGAAAGAAACTAGATTTGAAAGCTGAAGAAGCTATATTTGTTGGATATTCAGAGGATCCAAATACTTATTTATTCCGTGATCCTGAAAATCCAAGAAGAGTATTAAAATCTAGAGATGCAACTTTTTTTGAGAATCGTTTTACATCCCTTAAGCAAAAAGAATCACATTCACAGGTTGAATCCAGTCCAATTTTATTATTTGACACAGATGAAGGACGATCTGATGAAGGAGGATCTCAATATTTCGACTGTATTGACAGCTCTAGTTCAGCTGCTGAATCGTCTGTTCCTGTAAATCCAGTGACAATCGACACCGAGTCTGAGAACGTTCCAGTGAGTATGGAGGCAGATGCAGTAAATGTGGAACATCCAGAAGTTCCATGTGAGCCGAGATATCCCTCAAGGAATCGGAAACGACCTGATTATCTTACGTATCAAGTGTCAATTAACGATGTGGATGAACCAACCAGTTATTATGAAGCTATTCATTCAGATGATGCTGCAAAGTGGCAGGTAGCCATGAATGATGAGCATAACTCTTTGATGAAATTTCATACCTGGGAGCTAGTGGATAGAGCAAACAAAAAGGTTATACCTTGCAAGTGGATATACAAAGTGAAGAAAGATGCTTACGGCAATATTACAAAATATAAGGCAAGACTCGTTGTAAAAGGTTATAGTCAAACTAAAGGTGTTGACTATCATGAGACTTTTGCACCTGTAATACGTCATTCTTCCCTACGAACCTTATTTGCATTAGCTGCAGAACTTGGTTTAAAGATGAGGCATATGGATGTGGATACTGCATTCCTTAACGGCGACTTACAAGAGGAGGTCTACATGGAGCAACCTCTTGGTTTTGCAGAAAAAGGTCAAGAAAATAAGGTTTGCTTATTAAGAAAATCCCTTTATGGTCTTAAACAGGCTCCACGTGCTTGGAATAAAAAGTTAAGTGATACACTTCTGAAAATAGGTTTTATTGGAACACCATCTGAACCTTGCGTGTATACAAAACTTTTTGACAAGGAACTTTGTATTCTAGGTATCTATGTAGATGACCTGATTGTCTATTATTCATCTGACAAGATATTTGAGAGTGTCAAAAATGATCTGTCAAAACATTTTTCACTTAAAGATTTGGGTTATTTGAAATCTTATTTAGGTTTGCAAATAGAAAGCAATAAAGATTGCATAAAAGTGAGTCAGTCGAATTTCATATTGTCAATGTTGGAAAAGTTCAATATGAGTGATTGCAAATCGGCGACTACTCCTTTAGCACAGACTAAATTACAAAAGAATTCAAATGGTGAGTTACCGTTATTACCGTATCAAAACCTTATAGGTAGTCTTATGTATTTGGCAGTAAACTCACGTCCTGATATCGCATACGCGGCTAGTTATCTAAGTCAGTTTAACACTTGTTTTACCAAAGAACATTGGAATGCTGCGAAACGGGTTTTACAGTACCTAAAAGGTACATTACAGTATTCCTTAATTTACAGAAAAACAGGAAAAGACCTGATAGGTTATGCCGATGCGGATTGGGCTAATTGTCCGATTGATAGGAAGTCGTACACGGGCTTCGTGTTTAAGTTAGCTGACGGACCAGTGGCTTGGGAAGCTAAAAAACAGCCCACGGTGGCGCTGTCGTCCACAGAGGCCGAGTACATGGCGCTTACATCAGCTACAAACGAAGCGTGTTACTTACGTCGATTTATATCGGAAATTACAGGTAAACTTAGCTCAGTTAAGTTGTTGTCGGACAGTCAGAGTGCTATTAACTTAGTTCATAATCCTGTGCACCACAGCAGGACGAAGCATATAGATACTCGATTTCACTTTATACGGGAAAAGGTGTCCGACTGTACCGTTAATTTAGATTATTTAAAGAGCAGCGACATGCCTGCAGATATTTTAACAAAACCTCTTGGGCCTGTTGCACATAGGAAATGTACAATTAGCATAGGTTTAGTTGTATAGTTTGTTTTTCTTAGAATAATTTTGATTAAGGGGGAATGTTGTAACTGGCTAATCAATATTATTTTTATTGAAGTTTGAATATTTGAGTTTCCTATTGTGTTCGTTTGACTTTGTCACTCCTTATTAAAATCTCTATACAAACACATCATATTTTACTGTTTATTTACAAAATAACGCTATATAAAGCTCATAGGAATCCCAACAATTTCAAAATGCAAAATACTTTTTGATTAAGTTTAGCCAACATTACCAGTCAAACAAAATGAAATGAACGAATGAATGACGTTTGTTTTGCCGAATTTGACCGATAGAGGCGCCTGGTAGCCATGCGTGCTCATTTTTAGGGTTCCATAGCCAAATGGAAAAAAAACGGAATCCTTATAGATTTCGTCATGTCCGCCTGTCTGTCTGTCCCTCCGTATGTCACAGCCAATTTTTTCCGAAACTATAGAACCTATACTGTTGAAACTTGGTAAGTAAGATGTATTTTGTGAACTGCGTTAAGATTACCACACAAAAATAGAAAAACACCGGCCAAGTGCGAGTCGGACTTGCGCACCGAGGGTTCCGTACAAATTCGCCAAGTTATTATAAATATTATGATTAGTTATTATTATGTTGAGTATGAGTATGAGTATGAGTAAAATCCGGTGTTAGCAGACCCATACGTGTGGGGTATTATATAGATAGGACTTCAAAAGTGATATGGAGGTTTCTAGTATATTTTTTTTCCAAACTGAATAGTTTGCGCGAGAGACACTTCCAAAGTGGTTAAATGTGTGTGTCCCCCCCCCCTGTAACATCTTAACTTCTAAAATAATAGAATGTTTAATTTAAAAAAAACATATGATGTAGATTACCATGCAAACTTCCACCGAAAATTGGTTTGAACGAGATCTAGTAAGTAGTGTTTTTTTTAATAATTAGTGTCTGTCTGTTCTGCATAAGTAACCAATATAAAATGACCTCACACTGCCTACATTTTGCTTAAGAGCAGGGCTCTGCTAACACCGGATTTTTTAATAACTTGGCAAATTTGTACGGAACCCTCGGTGCGCGAGTCCGACTCGCACGTGGCCGGTTTTTTTTCTTTGGTCAGAGTGCGCGCCTTATGTCTTACTAGTGAGGTGCCATTTGGCTCGGCATTGTATCTCTATTCTATTTCTCATGATAAATACCTAAAATAAATATAAATCATTCGATTTGGTAAAAAGGTATTTTATTTTGAAAAAGTATTTTGAAAATACCTATTTTGCATTTAGCATTTGAAATACAAAACGCAAAACTATTTGGTATTTTGCATTTGAAATAGTAAATCTGAAAAGTATTTTGCATTTTGTATTTAAATGCTTTTTTAAAACCATTTTGTACATCTCTGGTTATGGGTACTAGACAACGATATACATACATAAGTATAATATATATACAGAAATACATACTTATATAGATAGAAACATCCATAACTCAGGAACAAATATTCGTGCTCATCACACAAATACATGCCCTTACCAGGATTCGAACCCAGGACGCTTGCTTCGCAGGCAGGGTCACTACCAACTAGGCCAACCGCGTCGTCACAATATTACTAAACAAACTGTAAGATTACCTAGTATCTTCAATTCTTCATGCAAATATCAACGTGATTAATTTAAGAGCACGTCATCCTAAGTTTTTTTTTGGTAAGTAAGAACGCTTAGCGTACGAAAACGTTTTTGGTATTAATAATAAATTATTGTTTCCATAACTTACATCCTTATGCTTTCAGAATGGTGTTAGTTAAAGCTGTAATTTTTGTCTCCGGATATTCAAAACATCTTTGCAAGGGTGTTCAGAGTGTTCAGACCAGTTACGCCTGACAAGTTTGTGAAATTATGTAATGCTTTTTGTTACCACCCGGTACATCAAATATTTTGTTGGCAACCAGTCGCCTCTAATACCACGCAGTAATTTGACTGCATTACTCCGGAGTGCCAATTCCGCGACACTTTGTTCCCGGCTCCGTAAAAACGCACCCTTATAAAACCCTTGTCCGACTCCGTGCTGACGCGTTTACGTCAATTTGTATCGGCGATGTCTCGCAATATCTCTCACGATGTGGACCGGATGGGATACATATCCCTCAGCGGCCGTGGCCCACTCTAAAAGGGTGTGTGAAAAAATGAAAACTGACACCTAAGGGGTGAAAAGCGCGTGGACGAAATATCATCTCGAGTTGGGCCGACGTAACTTTAGGCGCTTTTTACATTATCTCGACGGCGAGTTTTGAAACGGGTCCAGTCACTTTGTTGTCGATTCGAATATTTATCTTTAATGATGCGCTGCGAACTGAGGAATAATGTTTCTTTCTTAAAGATTTGCTTAGCTTTTTGGATCCAATCTTGCAAGTCAAATTTAACCCAATTCTAGAATTCAGATTGACTCGTTTGTTGTACATTAGGTACCTACGTAGAACGAATAATTATCTCAAAATTTACTAATTTACGACACTTGTTCGCCGCGAACTCTTGACAGCTCTTCCTACGGCAACAGACCACAGTTATTATACATAGATTAACTTACCTCCGTGTTCAAGAGATTGCAATTTAAAAATACTACCAAAATTAATGATACGTTAGCTAATCGCTGAATGACTCTTAAGCTCGTTATAACTGGTATCGAGTAAATTAAATTTAAGTTTCTTCAGTTTTTGAATTTAATTCTTGTCTTTGAGACTTCAATCAATGGACGGTCCGGCGAGGCTTGCCTTTGAGTTAACTGATATTAAGTAGGTACCTAAAGTCTGTACTAGTCCGGAAAAGTTAAAAAAAATACAAATCATGAACTCAAGTTATAAAAGCATGATATAACACCAAAACTCCGTGTGATACCGTTATCTAAGTACTAAATGAATGGAAAATGTTACGCAGAAGTTCTGGTTGCCGACTAACGTTTTAGTTCCGACTTAGTTTTGCAAGTTGTTTCTTTAGGTTTTCTCCGTGCAACTGTATAATAATTGCCTTTTGTAATATAACGTATTTGTAATAGAAATAATATAGCGGATCTTTTAACCGTATTTTCATGGTCGTGGTTACGAGCACTCTCGGATTCGAACTTGGAATGTAACGCCCTGCGTGCGAAGGAGGCTGTACCAGTCTGCTTTACATACATAATGCACCTAGCATTTCAGGTATTTCTTCAAATTTTATTATCAGCAACAAATTATTAAGTTATTGTTATCAAATTTTTGTACCGTCAGTGTCAGACAATATTGCGGCGACCAAAGTGGCCAATTATTTTTATTTATTTATTTATTTATTTAACATTATCATCACTTACACTATCATTACAGGAGTAAAACCTAAGGCGATAGATAAAGTCTATAACATTGGTTAATGTGCATAACATATAATATGTAAGGCAACCCTTTTGAATTCACTCAGAGTGCAATGAAATAGGTCCACTGTATCAGCCACTTGATTGAGAGTAGCGAGGGCGCGCGTGAACGGCGCCTTGGCCAGCAACTTGGTCCGGCCGCGCGGCAGCGCCAGCAGCGCCGGCCGCCGCCTCCGCCCCGCATAGTTGTCGGGCGCGCACAGTTTTATGTGCTTCAATACGCCCGGGTTGTTCCGCTTGCCCCACAATAATTCGACCATATAAGTAACTAACGCAAGGTCCCGCCTTGTTTCTAGTTTATTGTACCCGACCATTCCAAGAACGAATAATGTTGGGTACATCAAGGGGAAATAGGGGTAAACCGAGTAAAGTTTTTTATATAAGTATCTAGTAAACTTATTTTGGATTTTCTCCAGCATGAGAATATATTTGGCTTCATGCGGTGCCCATATGATTGCGTTACTTTCTAATGTACTCCTTACCAGAGCGTTGTAGAGGGCACATATTGCTTTGGTATTTGTAAAACCCTCGGCCTGGCGGAGTATAAAACCTAACCGTCTGAAAGCCTTTTTACAAACGTTGACAATGTGGTTACGAAACGTTAGCTCCGCGTCTATGTCCACTCCCAGGTCCCTAACCGTTGTAACCCTCTTAAGCGGCACCCCATCCACTGTGTAAACGTAATTAATAGGAACTCTGGCTCTAGTAAACGTTACCACTGCGCATTTAGACGTATTGAAGCAGAGCTTGTTTTTTTGGCTCCAGGCGACAACGCTATCTATGTCCCTCTGAAACCTCTCCGCATCTGACTCGTCTCTCACCGCCTGAAGTAACTTCAAGTCGTCCGCGAACAGTAGACAATTGGCATTTTCCACTACTTTAGAGAGATCGTTGATCATTATGATAAACTCCAGTGGTCCTAGATTACTCCCCTGACTCACTCCTGATCTAGTGTAGTAGAGATCTGACTTATAGCCACCGTAGTCGACAAACTGTTGCCTATCTTTCATGTAACTTGCAAAAAAATGTAGTGTTCCTGGAGTACAGCCTACCGCTGCCAACTTCTCCAGCAAGATATCATTGTCGACCATGTCAAAAGCTTTTCGGAAATCGAAGTAGGCAGCATCGACCTGTATCCCCGCATCCACATTAGGTACCACATATGTGACAAAGTTAAGCAAGTTACTTGTAGTACTACGTCCCGGTCGAAAGCCATGCTGTGCCTCCGATAATTGAGAACTCATCTGCTGAAACACGCTACACTGTACCACTGACTCAAATACTTTTGCCGGAGTCGACAGTATAGCCACCGTTCTACAGTTACTGACATCATTACCTTGGCCACCTTTAGGTACCGGCACAACTCGTGTGATCTTCCACTGGCTAGGAAAATACGAGTCTTGAACGCACTGGTTAAATATGTGCAGCAGTGGTTCCGCCAACACCGCTCGGCAATCCCTAAACACATACGCCGGTATGCCGTCAGGTCCCGCCGAGCGCTTCGGCTTGAGGCGACTCAGCGCGCGCTCCACTTGGTCTAGCCGTATTCGCCCCACATGCACCCGCGCACTCCCCGCTCCGCTCGCGGCCACCGCCGCGTTCACATCTAGTTTTGGTGCATAAGAATCATACACTGACCGAAAAAAAATAGCTAGCTCTTCGGCGCACTGAGAATCGGGAATAATATTGCCGTCTTTTGTAATTTTATTTCGTGTCCTAGACCCTTTCTTTGACCCTAGGTACCTCCAGAATCCCTTGGGGTCCTTGGTGAGTTCTCTTTGGACTATGTCCTGATGGTACGCATGTATATATATATATCAGTACACGCTCTTCACGTTCAATCTTCAGTCTTTGCCTTTAAAGCTTTATTCCGCTTGAATACTTTTTTGAACACTTTTGCTGCAATGATTATATCAGACGCTGACTGTACTGAAACGAAATTTTTTAAACGTTTAAAAACAGCCACGACCTAATGACATATTATTAAAAAGCCTTAACAAACGAGTTGTCGAGCCCTATTAAAATTCGGGGTTGAAATATTTGAGAATCCTTCATTACTCTCGACTCCGCTGCTCATAATAAATTGCCCGTCTTTTGTTTCTTTGCTTCAATCAAAGTAAGAGATGAGGCCATTAAAAATGCAGATTGAAGATATTTCTTATTCAGAAAACTATAAATTTAACTTCTTACAGTCTAAAATAACAGTCGCATCCATTAAAAGATGCACCTACGTTCTGTTCAATACTTGTCAAAGTAAAAACCAGGTAAATGATTAAATATTTTAGGAGCCATTATTATTGAATGAAATAGGTTATTTTGTGCTTTGAAAATCAACGGAAGAAGCCCAGCAGTGGTACATATTACGGGCTAATAAAAAAAATACATCGCATGTGAAATAAATGAAAAAAGAAAGTAATAAAGAAAGAAAGAAGACATTTATTCACAGCAGCAGCAACAGTGTATCACTATGGAAGGGTCCTGTGACACAGAGTATCCTAGCACAGGGCCCTTAGTTGTATAGTTCTGTAATTTCTTTTTGGAATAAACACATTTTCTTTTATTCTCTTTTGAAAGACACAGAATGCAAAATGCAGCATTTTCTACTCAAAACTTGGCATCCATATACCTAGATATCTGTTTGTGTGTGTGTGTGTGTTTGTGTGTGTGTGTGTGATGTTGAGAACTTATTTCTTCTTATTGTTTGTGGCATGTAGTCAGTCATTACGCGTTATCAAATTAATAAAGTAACTTGGTGCAACTTGCTCGAACTCTTAAAGGGTGTATTGAATAGTTTCAGTTACAGTTAGAAAAATTAGACGGTGGAAAATATTAATGACATCAATGTTGATTGGAAATGAAATAGAAGTACCTATTCCACGAGTAAATTAACAAGCTTCATGAAGCTTCAGTAATTACTGCTTCATTGGAATTTATACTAGTTAATGAAATACCTTTGAAAATGATAGGAGCAAATAATTAACTGTAAATGAGATTGATAGTTTGAATAAAATAATAATTTAATCAACAAAACAACTGTAATACGACTCATGCAAGCAATAGAACAGTCAATAATGTAAAAGTCACATAATTAATAAAGAATAAAAAACCATAAAGCATAAGTGTTAAAAAAAATGGAAGAGCTTGTTGCAACCTAAACGGAATTATACACATACACACACATACAAACACACTGTAACTAGTGATGAGCGTCTTCGACTAATTTGCTGATTCGAATGATTATTCATTACTAATATCATAATTCGAATTTTAAATTAGTATTATACTAATGCCGATACTCGAAAAACGACTACTAATATTAGTAACTAATCCGCGGCTGGATGACTGCTCGGACCGAATCGGGAATCTTCGTGTCGACTCGGCGCAGTACTCGCGTTAGTTGTTGGCTTGTTAGTTATATCAACGTCAACTCGACTGGACTGAATGGTGGGGATTTTGAGTACTACTAATATTCGAATGATTTTCGAATTAGTCGACTAAGTCGAATGATTACAATAATCGACTAATCGAATTAGTATTATTCAAAGTTGCCCATCATTAACTGTAACACGGGGAGTCCCTCAACTGCTCCCCCTTCGCCCCCCTAGCTCAGGCTCCGAAAGCAAAGATTTCTATTGTAATCTAACTAATATTATAAATGCGAAAGTATGGATGAATGGATAGATGGATGGATGGATGGATGGATGGATGGATGGATGGATGGATGGTTGTTTGTTACTCAATCACGCCAGAACGGCCCAACGGATCTGGATGAAATTGGGCGCATAGATAGAGAAAAGTCTGAAATAGCACATAGGCTACTTTTTATCCCGGAAAATTGCGTAGTTCCCGGGGGTAGCGATAAACGAATTCTTTGCAGGCGAAGTCGCTGGCAACAGCTAGTTAATTATACAGTAAACTTAAGCAGTAAGCCGCGTATTGCGTAGCCCTAATATTGAGAGATGAAGCAACATCCTGACTTTAATTATTGCTTTACTCAAGTTGAGGTTGTTTTTAAACTTACCCATTTTAGAGCAACATCTGAGCCAGGCTTAGTGGCTCTCTTTTATATCCTAAAGGAATAGTATACTGGAATTGTGATTAATTTCCAAAGCAAAGCAAAGCTTTAACAACTATGGGCACTGGGTAACGGATAAAAATACTTAAATGTATACCTACTGCATAAGAAAATTGATATTAAACATCCAAGACTCGAGAACAAACAACAGGGACCTCAAGCTGAAGTCAGGTTCTCTAACTATTAGACTAAATCGCCAAATATCGTCGTATAATGAATTGTATATTGCAAAATTATTATATGGCATAGGTAGACAAACTCGTTTATTGCATACTAGCTTCTGCCCGCGACTTCGTCCGCGTAGAATTAGCAATGATTTTACATGTTTATCGTTATCCCACGGGAACTATGCAATTTTCCGGGATAAAAAGTAGCTTATGTTTTAATCTAGGGTACCAGCTATCTTCGTCCCAAATTTTATCCAAATCCGTCCAGTTGTTTTAGCGTGAAGAAGGAACAAACATACACACTCACTCACTCACATCGTCACATCCTCACATCGTCACAAACTTTCGCATTTATAATATTAGTAGGATTTTGATTGGCAGATAGGTTTCGCGCCGCTTACTCGCTAGCGTGGTGTCAGCTGCGTTTTCAGCTTCGCTGAGGTGTTTCCACTAGAGCTGTTTTGAGAAATGATAGGTACCCAATACTGCAACGTATCTTCGCACCGTTCAGCTACCACGTACATGACTGTCTGGTGGAAAAAGTCACAAGGGTCCACCGCTCAGTTACCTCGCACAATTCTGGTGGAAACGCAGTCTTCACCGTGCGCCGGCGTTGCTTTGCTGTCGATCACAGCGCCACCTGGTGCCGTGTCGCGATTAATAACACTATTAATTCTCACAGCGATCTTTTGCCGGATGGCGGCGTTTAAACGCTTCACTGGGCAATATTAAGCAGTTAATGATGAGTGTGCCGGGTAAAACAAGGTGTCTTAGATTTAGCCCGGAATAATTCATCAAGTTGTCGTGTACGTTTAATTAAACTCTCCTGTTAACGTCTTTTATCGTGATTTTTAATCAAAAATTAAGATGATGATGTCCTCCTAGACGTGTCCGTCTAACACCCTGTCAATTATTTCTGGCATGCGCGCGAATGTGACTCGAGAACCCCAATTTGTTCACGAACACGCGATCACAAGAGAGACAGTATAACTGGACGCTAGAGTTGTATGTGTAGCTGTAGGAGGGCTTCGGACGCGTCTTACGGAGCTCGCGTTTAGCAGCAAGGTTTTCAAGGCGGTGGCACTCGAAGCCTTCTACACCCGTCTTCACAGCCTTTCGCCAATCCGTTCTTAGCGCCGCAATTTGCTCCCACGAACCACACGGTATGCTACAGGCAGTAAGATGGCGTCTCAAGACATCCTTGTAACGCAAGTATTGTCCTCCAGGCCTGCGTTTTCCACACTGAAGTTCAGAGTAAAATACAGTTTTAGGCAGCCTTACAGAGTCCATGCGCACAATGTGTCCACACCAACGCAACTGACCCTTCAGGAGAAGACCTTCCATGCCCATCATATCGGTACGACGTAAAATCTCCGAGTTTGGAATCCCGTCCTGCCAGCGTATGCGCAAACTGGCTCTGAGACATCTCATATGGAAAGTGTCAAGGCGCCGATATCACCTTTGTAAAGACACCACGTCTCAGAGGCGTACAGAAGCAAAAGTAAGATGATGGCTCTATACACAGCAAGTTAAATTAAATCACCCCTTTGACACCGTACATTTTGACTATCGGTTAATGTAAAGAAACAAACTTAATTTTTTTGAAAAACATTTACCCTCTTATTTATAAATGCTCTATAGGCTTCTGCTAACTTAGTAATCGTTTGTCCTTATCAGAATTCTGTGAAAGGTAGGTAAATGTCAAAGTGACAGGTAAGGACAAACAATTGACAACATTTCAATTTTATAACACCTGAAAATGTATATATGGTTCGAAAGCATTTTGCCTCCTGATCTCTGCAATATGTTTATATAATTTTAATATCGCTTATTATAAAAAATAAAAAATAATTAAAAATTATGTCCTAATTTTACCAATACTACCACAGGATAGGTGAAACGCCTTTGCTTTTTTCACGAGAAAAAATAAGCGATCATAATTTTGTATTTTTGACAACTTCAAAGTACAAGGGGGGCAACTCTGAAATTCTATTTTCGAAGTTCTTTGCATACCTTCTCTCTCATTCTCATGATAATGACTATTAGTATGAGTGGAACAGCACGAAGCGAAGCTCGAAAATCGAATATTAATAATAATAATAATAAATTTCTTTATTCGGGTAACTGGGACCCACAATTGATATTGGAGAATAGGACCTGACATTGACAATTTGAAATTAACGTCAGTTTTTTTTCTATAGAGAAAAGACAAAGGGATAAGTGTGTATTCTGTGATAGTACCGGAGTTACGCCCTTTTAGAATAAGCACAAATCAATAAATTAATTATAAATTAAATACAAGCCCTAGCGAAAAAATTAAACTGTCAGCATGTTCATCTTTTCAAACAAAATACAGAGAACCATTAAAATTACAAGCTCAGAAATATGAAATGTTGTCAATTTTATTGCTAAGTTAGCAGAAGCCTTATAGAGCGTTTATGAATAAGGTAGTTAGAGGGGTGTTTGAAAACCTACTGAAATATTCTGAACAGTTTGGAGAATTTGTATTTGCCTTTTATGTCAGATCAGTTACGTTGTCCTACGCTAGACACAAAAAATGACAATACCTTGCAGCAACACAGATGAATCAAGCAATCGTACAGCACTGCGCCTGACAGCTTTGTTGTTATGAGTAAACACAATTTCCACAGCAATAACTTGTAGCTCTCAACCTCGGCACTGCCAAAACTGCCTCATTGGACAGAGCCATCTACATAAATAATAAATTTCATCCATAGAAGAATCAACTAGTAGAGTGGTAACATGAACTGTCTATTTCAGTAACACGTGACGTGACGACCGGATAGCTTAGTGGTTAGTGACCCTGACTATGAAGCTAGAGGTCCCTGGTTCGAATCCCGGTAGGGGCAGACATTTGTATGATGAATGCGAATGTTTGTGCCCGAGTCATGGATGTTGTATGTATTTAAGTATGTATTTATCTACATTATATAAGTATGTTTATCCGTTGCCTGGTACCCATAGGACAAGCTCTGCTTAGTTTGGGATTGGGTCAATTGGTGTAATTTGTCCCATGATATTTATTTATTTATTTTATTTATTTACGTTAGTGTTTTCTCATTTGTATCATATCAAAGTATTAAACTCCTTAATATGGTGCTAAACAATAACCTTAACTTTGCAATTTTCTTACCAAATTTTAACAAAACACCCGTCATATCCTTTTGGTAACTTTATCTCTTTAAGTATGTGACGTAAAAGCAATTTATTTTTCTTAAAAGACTGCTCCGAGTCTTAGCAGCTTCGATATAATGAAGCATAGATTGGATATTATGTCCACCAGCTGGCATGGCCTTCCAAAGCTCAGAAAATAAATGAAAACATATTTTTAGGTTTCCGTACCTCAAAAGGAAAAAACGGAACCCTTATAGAATCACTTTGTTGTTCGTCCGTCCGTCCGCCCATCCGTCTGTCAAGACCCTTTTTCTCAGGAACGCGTGGAGGTAACAAGTTGAAATTTATATCAGATACTCATGTCTATTGTTCCTTGAAGCTGTGAAAAAATCAAACTTCTAAGCCGACGCAATCAAAAGATACAGCCGTTTATTCCCCAAATTTCCGCAAACTTTCACAACTCGCAAGGGAATCAAAACCTACAGGGTACTTCCCGTGAACTCAGAATTCTTGAAATTTGGTATGAAGGTAGGTCTTATAGCACAGATAAAGGAAAAATTGCGAAAACTGTAAATATGTACGTATGTCTGTATATATCAAGACCAATATATAGTGACCCCACACTGCGCACATTTTGCTTTGGAGCAGGGCTCTGCTTGCACTGGTTTTTTGATATTTATAGATAATCGTACGGAACCCTTCGTGCGCGAGTCCCACTCGCACTTGGCCGGTTATTTTTACAATTATTACGTCTTTTTAGGTTTCAGTAGAGCCTAGTTTTATAATACATTGCCAGCTACATGAATGTACACCTGCACGCCTTTGTAGTTCCAATAATTTCATACGCATATTATGCGTATTTCATTTTCATACTACGAGTGTTATCGTAATACAGAATGCATAACAACTAAAAATACAAACAACTTAATGAATAATTTGTCGAGTGTTGCAAGCATAGAGGAAATAACCAAACACTAGTTTAATTTCTAAACGACACTGAATATTATAACACAGAAAAATTCGAAAAGTAAAGCTATGGCCGGGAATCGAACCCGGGTCCTCGTCATTCCGTGACGCGTGCTATGATCATTCAAACAGAGGACGCTTAGCGACAAATATTCGCATAATAACAAGGTCACGTGGCAGTTGGTAACAGATAGAAAAATTCGAAGGCTTACTCACCTGCTATGGGTGGTGTAGGGGAGCACGCGTCACGGAATGACGAGGACCCGGGTTCGATTCCCGGCCATAGCTTTACTTTTCGAATTTTTCTGTGTTCTAATTTTTAGTGTCGTTTAGAAATTAAATTTCAAACATTAAAAATCAAGAAGTAAAATTTCTTGATTCATTTGATATTTCCAAACACTAATTGTTGCAGGTTGCTTTGCTTATCTGCTATAAATGCCATTAATTAAATCGCGTTAGCACAATCTGCGCTGTTTGTTCAAAGCATTCTAATCCTCTTGTCTGCCGCGACGTGTTTAGAGAGATAACAAGTAAGTTTATGCCTAACTAGCTGTTACCAAAGCCTTCGTACGCTATTAATACTTACTTGAATAAAACCTTCCTTTTTGAAGTTTAGTTTCGACCAAATGTCCTAAAACATTTACCTAAAATTTACATTTCATTCCAACAATTTGCCGGCAAAAAAACCAAGAGTTTATCAAGGGCCTCTCTGAGTCAAGCCACGGACATAACGACACAAATTTCCGTTCTGAAATTTTGTTTGCGAAACCCCGAAAACCTTGAAATTGAGATGGAGTGTTTGTAAACCAATGTGCAAATTCTCGTCGAGCCCCATCTATCCGGGATCGCATCTAAGCCGCCTCATGAAGATTGATCGCCATAGTGACTCGGCGTCGGCTGATTGACATCGCAATTTACTTCATTGGCGTTTTTAATTTATCCTGCGTTGTCTCCGAGCTGAATTAATTCACTTCGATACGTTTGCAGGCCTACTACGGGGCCCACGAGATTTGGGGTGCTCCGTTCACGAGTCCGAAAATTCAGTCGAATGTTGCTAGCGTAGAAGTTATGGAAGTAAATGTCAAAAATAAAATTATAACAAAATAAATCACACGTCATCTAATCACTCGATGGTGCTCCCATGCTGGTATTTTAAAGTTAAGAGTTGTATCATCACTACATCGTATAAAGCAAAGTCGCTTTCTCTGTCCCTATGTCCCTATGTATGCTTAAAATCTTTAAAACTACGCAACGGATTTTGATGCGGTTTTTTTAATAGATAGAGTGAATCAAGAGGAAGGAGGAGGAGGAGGTAATACATGCATAATATACCGTGCGAAGCCGGGGCGGGTCGTAACTTATAAAACACGATAAGATTTGCTAACACTTGATAACATTTTGTTACTCTACAACTTGCTGTATTTTTTATGCATTTTGTGACAAAAAAAGATTGATTTTGTAACGTTGTACAACTTTTACAATAACTCTGTGAGAGCAGTTACCTAACAATCGTGAATTAAAATAAATTTAATAAATACTGGGTGCCGCAAAAAGCATTAATAATGTTTTCACAAACTCGTGAAGTTAGTCTTTAAAGACTCTGGCAAACTCATACTACTAAGCTGGTGACTCATATAATAATATTAAAAAAAAAGTATTACATGAAAAATATTTTAAATCTATGGCACGAAACTTTACAGGGATACTAAAGCCGACTATCCTGACACATTCGCTTTATTCAAGTAGCACAATTATGTACAAAGGGAAGGCAAACGAGCAACCCGGTGTAGGTAATCACCACTGCTTATATGGACCTCCGTAGCACCGGAGCAATACGATGCGCTGGCAGCCTAGAGGGCTAAGATGCGTAAGATAAAACACTTCGTGTACAATACTGCTTGACGGCATTAGCGAGTGGTAGCGATCGGGACGGGTCCTGCTGATCCTACCGGCAACCATTTTGCCAAACATTAGCCTGACACTAACCCACGTAAACATGCTTATTATTAGCAACTATAGTCGAATAAAGTCGATTAATTTATCGATTTAAATATAATCGCCGGATGTTGTGAGTGCTGTGTGTCGGTCTAGTGGCAGCCCTAGTAAAAAAACTAACAATAAAGACCAAGTGCGGGTAGTTAGGAAAACTCGTGCAGCTAGAACATGTTGATACCCGCCTCTTCAGTCCTCTCGAGACCATGGATGCAAAGTCGCGTCCGAAACGTCCAGGTATTTACAAAAATACGTTTTTCTTATAATAAAGTCGATTAAACCATAGAGTCGTTTACATCAGCATACGTACCTATAAGTGACATGAAACTTACATTTTAAACTAGACGCTGCCATCTAAATTCAAATTCTATTCTGCTTCAAACAAGGTTTCAGTTTGAAGTGTTCCCGCTGTTAGCTTCCAGTTTGCGCGGCCGTTGTTTAGTAATTGAAGCTAAGTTGCATGTTTAGGGTTTAGCGGTAGTTAACAGCGTGTTGTAAGCTTATCAAGGAGCGTTTACGGCAACTGCCGAACTTATGAGGTGCCGGTGGTAAGTTTGCGACTCAGTTGGCTTTTTCCGACTTCAAACTGAAACCTTGTGTGAAGCAGATGAGAACGAAGAATTTCTTTAGACGACAGCGTATAGTTTAAATCAGTTTTTCTGGAGTTTTTGTGTAGATAACTTTTCATGGATGACCTTTCGAACTAAACTAAGTACAAACCCTCTTATTGGGAGAAAAGCCTTGAAAATCCACTTAAATAACAGTGTTAAGTACAAGGATCTGTTCTGTGTTTAACGCTAAATAGGTCAAGAAATTCCCGTATTCAATTCGATATTTTAACAGCGTACATAAATTGCTTACTGCTGCTAATACTTTCATGCTGGTCTGGGAGCAAATAAAAACATAGTTTTTTTTATTTTTTTTTATTATAAACTGACCAGCGATTGACCTCTATCTCACCTGATGGTAAGTGCAGATGAGGCCGAAGATGTAGCTCACTGGTTCAGTTATGTACCACTTGCTTCTCTTACCGCGGAGATGGTAGAAAACCATCGAGGGAATGGGCGGAAATCATAGGAGTCATGACTGTGTATGTATGTATGTAAACTCTTTATACTACTACTCTACTCTTCTTTTTTCTTTTTTATTTTCTTTTTATTTTCTGTGTTATAGGCGGTGCGGCTAGCAACCCTTCACTATTTTGATTCCACTTTCCACCTTTACGCCTACAGTCTTGCTAAACGTGGCCTGTAGGTTTTGTTACTCTAGGCTCTATCTACTCCGTAAGGGATAAAGACGTGTTTTGTATAGGTATGTATGTAAATTGCTTAAAGTCTCAAAATACTAATTTTTACTTAAAAGTCAATGGTAGCACTCACTTGGTGGATTATAACCTTAAAAGCTTAGTTGTTATTAAAGTAAAAGCGTATTAGGGGTGAATAAATTAAATTCCAGAAATATTAAATTTACTTTTGATGTGATTCAAGAAATATTCAGTGAGATTAAATTCGTCCTTTAAAGTAAACTATAATCTAATCTAACTAATATTATAAATGCGAAAGTATGGATGGATGGATGGATGGATGTTTGTTTGTTACTCAATCACGCCAGAACGGCCCAACGGATCTGGATGAAATTTGGCACATAGATAGAGTAAAGTCTAGAATAGCACATAGGCTACTTTTTATCCCGGAAAATTGCGTAGTTCCCGCGGGATAGCAATAAACGATTTATTTGCAGACGAAGTCGCTGGCAACAGCTAGTAATTAAATAAATAGGTACTTGGATATTGTTTCAGTTATGCAGCTCTTGCTACTATTTTGAAAATATATTAACTAGAAGAAAGCTTCACAATTCCAGATCAACTTAAGATACTTTTAAGACGGATAAAAGTTCAAAATTCCCAAAGAACTACCTATACAAAGCAGCGGGCAACAGCTAGTTCTTAATAACTTCGTGCGTCTTTCGAACGCTTTTCTTTTGTCTTAAAACTGCAAAATCCATGAAAAAAGAGCAATAACTTATTCGTAGTTCAAATAGAGCGACTAATAAAACGGTCATAACAACACGAGTCAGTCCTCCGCGCGCGGCGCTCGGCGCCTCGCGTGCTCTACAACACTAAAACGGTTATTTTAACCAGTCATGCCTTCCGATCGCTTAAAACTCAGCTTTAAATGAACAGCGATCTAATTACGTTCAAATGTACGATAATATTTTACGTTAAATACGAAATGCAAAGCTGCCAGACTGTGTAACGCGACATTTATTTATTTTATCGTCTGACAGAAGCATAACTCAATTTTATTTAACTTTCTCGTTTTTGTTTGTTATGTGTTAGTTAATGAAAACTAAAGTCGCTTTAGGAATTCTGATAAATCACTAAAACTTTTCTAACCTGAGCTCTTTTGTGTTAAATTTGTTCTAGTAGGAGATAGGCAGTTGGGAGTCCATTGTTCCACTGACGACAATGTTCGAGGCATACAATCAACCAGATAGAGTTTCAATAAGACGAATAAGGACAGGCATATCATACTTGCTCCCTTTGCTCCAATACAGGTAACAGTGTAAAGTAATAAACCCGAGTGAACAACTGTGGACAACATTTCACAACCTGTGTCCCCGCGAAGGCCCAATTCGTATGTGAGATTTGTGACTTCATTAAATAACTTTCACGTGTAGTTATTAAATATTTTACTAACTGGTATGACACATTGAACATTGATCACTTTATAAGTTGCTGTCATCGAGCAGGGATTAGTATGATGAATACAATACAAATATGTGTGCCTGAGTCATGGATATTGTACGTATTTAAGTACGTATGTATCTACATTATAAATAAGTTGTTAATTTGTTGCCTGGTAGTTAGAACCCATAGTACAAGCTTCGCTTAGTTTGGGACTGGGTCAATTGGTGTAAATTAACCCATGATATTTATTTATTCATTTATCTGTTATCTATTCATTTATTTTTGGCGAAGAAGAGGAGAGACCTTTGCCCAGCAGTGGGACACGAAACAGGCTATTTAGATTTAGATTTAGTTATTTACGATCGCCGAAGCCACAAAATTCTGCAAACGGATGGTATCGACAATTCTATTCGAAGTTAAGATCGATAAAATGTCTTATTTCGAAGCTTGACCGATTTTAATATTCAATTTTTACTGGATTCCCCAGTATATATTTTGATAATTATTAGTTTTACTAGTTAAAGAAAATGAAATGTTGACAATTCCCGTTTTCAATCTTAACAAATTTTCCTTCATTGCTTAGCGACAATTTTTCGTCTCAGAAAATTGTCGGTATATTGCACGGGGCTCAGTAATGGTCCATTCTGCGAGATGAGGAGGTGGCGGGAAAATTGAATTCTCTTTATGGCAAATTTAGAAAAACGTATTATAATCATGGCAATCGTTGCGCTGGAATATGCCAAACTGGACTCAAATAGGCATGTCACGTTGATTGAATGACTTTGTCTGAGTTATTTGAAGTAGGTACTTATTGTCTATATTTCTATTTTTAGAGTTTCGTAACTCAAAAGGAAAAAAATGGAAGTAACATGAAATGATCACATGGATGGAAATGATTGCTTTGATTTCCGTCCGTCCGTCTGTCAAAATCTTTTTTCTCAGGATCGCGTAAAGGTTAGTCTGTGGTCCCTTAGCGCTGTGAAAAATCAACCCTCTTAGTCAACTCAATCAAAAGATAGTCTTAAAAAAAGGTACAAATCGCCCCCAAAAAGGGGGTAAATCCAGTTGTTTATTGTAGTGTCTAATATAAAATGGCCTCATACTGCCTACATTTTGCTTAGGAGCAGGGCTCTGATAACACTGGATTTTATAGATATTGCTCGGAGTCGGAGCGCTAGTCCGACTCACACTTGGCTAGGTTTTTTTTAGATCATCTCCTACCAGCTCCTACCAGTCATAATGTAAACTTATTCAAGCTAACCCAACGATAAAAAAGTAGGTATTTAACGTCACGTTGCTAGTAATAAGTACCTATACTAGCTTCTGTTCGCGACTTCGTCCGCGTAGAATTAGACTTAAAAACTGATATTGATAATATACTCTGCAATAATTATGTCTGTCGCGGGTCTAGGCAGCTTACGACCTTTGACATGTTTATATCTATCCCGCGGCAACGATGCAATTTTCTGGGATAAAAAGTAGCTTATATATGTTAATCTAGGGCACCAGCTATCTTCGTTCCAAATTGTATCCAAGTCCGTCCAGTCGTTTCAGCGTGAAGAAGGAACAAACTTTCACATTTATAGTATTAGTAGGATAAATACTAATTGAAACCAAAATGAAGTCGGTTAAAAACTCAAAACTCCAGAATATCCAACAATTTAACACATAAGTACCTATTAGAATTCGTATTATTCTACAGCACGTTTTTATGAGTATTTGTGCCCATCAGCTTCGTCTGCCTTCAAAGAAAATTATGCAAAGAATAACTCAGAGAATATTCGCAGTACAAAACAACAGGTAATTTACAATTCATTGCCTCAAAATTTGCATGCAGTCGTTCAGCTTATAACGTCTTAACTTGCAGTGTACCCAGCAACAAGCTCAAATATCCCGGTACATGGCTGGGCCGTTTATCCCGTGCCGTCGTTTTTATTTACGGCCCGCTTAGACGTCCGCGGAGGTCCCCGAATTAATGTCCCCTGCCCTGAATAATTACCCGTTTTTTCCCTCGAGACGGTCTGATATTCAGACGGGATAAACTATGAGATGGCGTTGCTTATTTATTATGGGGAATGGTAATTATTATTATAGAAAATAATCCGCTCGCGGAAGGTTTTGCGATTGATTACTCCTAAAACATGGTGTTTTAAACTTTAAACACTTAGTATAGGTATACTTAAAAAAAAAAAAAACAGATTATTGAAGATGAGAAGGAGCTGGAAACTGCTAGTTATTCATATTAAATAAGTTTACTGCAGGAGTGAGCAGACTATACAGATTACAAATTAAGTAATACATAATTGAAAATAATCAAATAGGTACTTACATATATTGTATTTAGGTAGGTACCATCAGCCAAATATGTGGTCTACCACCCTAAGGTTAAAATTCCTTTGCACGTCACAATATATAACGTCGACAAGACAGGCTGTCGACTTCAAAGTTCGACTTTAGCGACATTTTCATTTGATAGGAAATTGGATGAAAAGTGGTAGACGACTTATTTGGGCGACTGTACATTAGGTTTCCTTGTTAATTTTATGTGTTCTAATTTTAGATTAGTTGGTTTCATTTTTTTTCTTAGATACAAACACAAATCACGTCTTTATACCTTACGGGATGGACAGAGCCTGAAACAGCAACACATGTATAGCATGATTTTGGACGTATAGGTAGAAAGGGGAATCATAATAGTAATGGGTTGCTAGCATCGCGTATAACATAATTCTTAAGACTTTCGCCCGTTCCCTCGATGGGCTTTTAGCATCTGCGCGGGAGAAGCAACTGATACATTCTATGAGTTTTTTCTTTGTTTCCAGATCAGCATGGTAGTGACGTAATATTTTATATTTAATTCAAGTATAAGTGATTCACAAAAGGACAGACTTGAGCGCAAAGGCAAGTGATCAAAAATAAACTTAAAAATAATCGAACCCATATAAACCACTTACAAATTTCTTACCTAAAAGTTGGAAAGCTAAACCGTAAATTAAAATCAATACAGTTTTTAGTCAGTGGGAGTTGCTGCTAGTATCAAAACTTTTCAAATATGGTTAACGAGGGGTGACGTGCGGCGAGGATCAAGTTTTTCTCGTAATAAATTGAACAAAGTTTACTGGCAGCGGTCAAGAGGTTTTACGCGGTTCCAAAAAGAGCTGCGATTTTTACGTAAGCATTTAGAAAATGTTCAGGCTTGGGTTAAAAGGGTTATATCACTACATAGTATAAAACTAAGTCGCTTTCTCAGTCCCTATGTTCCTATATATGCTTAAATCTTTAAAACTACGCAACGGATTTTTATGCGGTTTTTTTAATAGATAGAGTAAATCAAGAGGAAGGTTTATATGTATAATACATGCATAATATACCGTGCAAAGCCGGGGCGGATCGCTAGTAAGCTTATAAGTAAAAGTATAGATGTGTTGGTAAAAAAATTGGAGCCGTATATTTATTAAAATTGTTAAACATTATGCAAGTTCGCTGAATAAACACAATAAAACGAGAACCGTGAAAAAAGGCGCTAGAGTGATCATAATTTCTTCTTCAAATTCTTCCTAATTTCGTGCAAAGTTTTTAACTAATTAAAAGTAAGCATTTACGCTGAAATACCTAGTTCTATTTCGTTAGCTCGGCTTGAGTTCTTGGAAATATTTTTGTCGTAACATTCTTATCTTTACTACCGAGGAATAAAATATAGTGAAGCAAACCTGGCATGTTGTGGCACTACTATATCAGCGAACACCCCATAAAGCAAACCGCTTTATGCTTGATTAGACACACAAAGAACAAACTACTTTTTATCAGTCTTTTATTATTGTCACATTGGAAATTGGAAGCCAAACAGTGTGCAAGAAAAGCTATTTTATTTTATTTAAATCATATCAAAAATATGCAACTACAAAACCAGCTTCGCAACACCAAAATAATCAATTTCTGTATTTCACTGTTTATATCCCTACTTCCCTACTAATAATATAAGTCTGTCTGTCTGGTCACGCCTAAACCACTGAACTGATTCCAATGATATTTGGTACAGAGACAGTTTCAGGACCGGGGAAAGACATAGGATAATTTTTATCCCGGAAAATAGCACAGTTCCCGCGGGATAGCGATAAGGAGTCGAGGGTAACATCTAGTACTTATTACGATTCAAATTTATTCAAAAGTAAGCTAACGAGCACAAAGCGACTAATCAAAGCCTCTGAAATAAACGGAAAAGCCAACAATTCACAATATCGCCGACAATAAAACACGCTCCGCGAAACAATGTGTGCCTTTAATTTACCGTGACTAAAACTTAAAAACACTTTTATCTATGACACAAAATGCTTTTACCCACGCCGCGGGCGGATTTTAAATGTTTCAGGCCTTAATGTGGCTTGCAACACGATACCGCCATTACACATTTATCTAACCTAGCCGTTGCATGCTAGTTTGCGTTATTGTGCTGTTTGAACCACGCCGCAAGGAAACGATACCTGTACAACATCGGCGCTAATGTTCGTAAGCGTTCATACGGGCGTCCACTGAGGAACGTGACTCAGGACAGATCCATACTAAACGTGACAGCTAAAACCGGAACTGAGTAGGAATTGAATCTTATTAAGAGTCATAGTAAGGCTCCAGGTGTGATTACGTGTCCTTAGTCTAGCACTAGTGAAATATGTGTGTCATTATTTCTTAAAATTACATTTGGATGCGTCATTGTAGGTACTGCAGTGATATAGCTGCCAGACTATATGTATAGTATAATAGTATTTATACAGAGCGAATTCTGGCAGACTACTATTTAATGATAGAATATAAAAATATTAGACAGAGTGCAATATATATATTTTTTAAACTCCAGTTTTCTACTAGGTACTTAAGTGTTTTAAGTAGCAAGCGGTGATGTTTCTTTTGAGAAAATGTTGCGACCCATCCACGTGTCCCCCTCCCACACGTCTAAAAGTTCCCATTTCAACATAATTGAAAACAATGATTTCTTGGAGGCAGACCACTCCAAGAAATCATTGTGTCTAAATGTGAACTTTTGCTTGTGTTTAAATAAGGCTTTCAAATCATGACTCTAAAGCGGAGATTCAGTTACACGAGCAAGCGGTTATTAATAGAACAGAAGACCACTAAACATCCGCCATAAACAAACCGTTTACTTACTTATTCAAATAATTTGTTCTCGAATTCATTAACAGCTGAATAAGCCAATCAAGGGGATTCATGTTTGTGTTAATTGTGAAACGAAACGCTTTGGCTTGCAGACCAGGCCGTATATTTTGAAATTCGAAATTTAAATTTCGTTCTTGCCATTTCACTCACACTAATCGTCATCAATACGAGAGTGAAAGGAACGGTCTGATACGAACGTCGAATTTCGGAGTAGATAAAAGTTTATAATTATATGATAGGTATTATATCTATAGGTAGTGTTTATTACATTATAGGGGTCTAACGAGCAAGGGATTCACCTAATGAAAAGCAATCAGCGCCGCCCATAGACACTCATAACATTGGAGAACGCTCCAACGCACTCTTAAGGAAGAATGCGTTGCCGGCCCTTTAAGAAAAGAATAGGCACATATTTCGTTTATGTCGTTTTATAAGAATACATAAGGATTATTATGATTGGAGATGGTGACTGTTTTTTTAGCCATTATACTTAAACAACATTTCATACAGCTATATGTAAAGAATCACGTAACGTTTTTCCATAGAACTAAAGCAAAAATGCAAAATTGCGCCATTCAACAATTTAACTGAATCCGTTTCAAACCTAACCGAAACAAAAGAACCGCCAAACTTCTGTTAAAACACGTGAACTGTTTTTGTTTTGTGTTATAATTACACGTGTCAAAAAATTACGCTAACCGGTGTTCCCGTAGTCACTCATTGCATGCGCTGTTCCTATTCTGCTAGAGGCGGCTGCCATTAGCGCTAATCTCAATTTTAACTCAGAAATGGGGCAATAAAGTACCGTGTGATAAGGCCTAATTATTCTTTATAATAGTTTATTTACATCCATAATTATCATAACTTCCCTACAATAATAATGTTCAGGAACGATTAGCAAAAGGTCTACATTAAGAAACCTGTATCTGTGGTTGTATTATAATGTTTACTTAGAGTATCTGTCATCCGTTTTGAACATATTTTGATCTGAAAACGTTTATTGCAGAAAACTTATGATAGGAATGAAAGTTATGTACCTACCTATGTGACTGTACATAATTAGGTATTAAAACACTCGTGCAATCTTTATGAAATTCAGTTTCGCTTCATTTCATAAAACCCCGATCGTGTTTTAATGCCTCTCATTATTAAACTACTCTTAAATAATTATTAAAAACCCTTATTAAAAATCCTGTTTAGTATTTGATAAAGTCTAATTTAATTAATACTGAACGTCAAACATGAACGAAGAAACGACCTCGTTCCTTTTACCTGGAAAACAATAAACATGAAATATACCTACTCGTCGCTTGTAATTTTGCGTACCGTGCGTACTTTGATACTTGCATACAAATAAAACTTGACTATTACAAAGAAATGTGTTTTATATCGGCATCGCAATGTAATAGCTCCTAAAAGTTGGAAGTAATCAAATCATCGAACATTCCAAGTACATAAATAGCAGCAAAACAAAACAATAAAACTAGACTCTTTTCTCAGTGAAGTTCATAAATAAATCTCAATTCGCGTCGTTATTATAACGAATTTCTATCGAAGAAAGAACAAAGAAGTTTTTTAAGGAAAATAGCTTTTCTTTCGATGGCTGCCAAAAAATCATGGGAAACAATAAAGACAATAGACAATACAAATATTACTAGATTTACAATTTCTGGATTGTTTTGTAGGCTTTTGATAATAAAAGACCTCGAGTCAACAAGACTGACAACGATATCGACATGACACTAAAACCTAAACCAAGCCCTAAAATAATTGCTTTATTAATAATGTATACACGATACGAAACTGTTGTAACTGGCTAATCAATATTATTTTTATTGAAGTTTGAATATTTGAGTTTCCTATTGTGTTCGTTTGACTTTGTCACTCCTTATTAAAATCTCTATACAAACACATCATCTTTTACTGTTTATTTACAAAATAACGCTATATAAAGCTCATAGGAATCCCAACACGTTATCAGCACGAAGAGCAATAGAAGAGAAAGCGTTTATTTGTGCAGTAATATTTTTAAATGTGTTATATTTTTTTGTGTGATCGGAAAAATAAAAGTTCTGTGAAAAATGTCACATGAAAGTGGAGATTGTAATGTTTACAAACAGCAGTCAGCAGTTCCCTCATTCTACCTAAGGAATAAAGATGGATATCCGACATGGAAATTTAAAATGAGTAATCTTCTTATCCATGAGGATTTATGGTGTACCATAATTGGTTATCCTGAAGGCGATAACACATCAATATCTCAAAAGGTAAGAAATGATAGTAAGGCATTGGCCAAGATATGCTTAACAGTAGATGGTGGAGCTATAACTCACGTAAAACGAGCAAAAACTGCAGCCGAAGCATGGAAGTCTTTGCAGAAAGCCTACGAGGATAAGGGAATGGGACGCAGACTAGCTTTAGAGCGTAAACTATACAGGTTAAGTCTTTCAGACTTTGACAACAATATCGAGGTGTATATTAATGCAGTTCTTTCAACCGCACAAGACCTGGCAGATATTGAAAAGGAGATAGATGATGAGTCCATTGCAGCTATACTTCTAGGAGGTTTAACACCAAAATATGAACCTCTGGTTATGGCAATTGAGAATTGTGACAAACCTGTTACGACTGATTTGGTAAAAGCGAAACTTTTAAATGAGATGTCGAAAAATGAAGCTATACCAGTAAATACAGTTTTCCAAACCAAAGTAAATACAAAGCAGAAGAAGAAGAAAAATGTGATTGTATGTTACGATTGTAAAGTACCAGGGCATAAAAGACCCGATTGTCCTTTAAGAAAGAAGGCTAATGTAGCAAACGAAGAAGGTCAAGGGACATCTTTTACAGCTCTGAATACTTCTGGTTACGGTACTGATTTATGGTACGTTGATTCGGGTGCGACTAAGCACATGACATCTAGACGAGATTGGTTCCAAAATCTTACAAATTTAGATAATGGAAACGTTACTGTCGCGAATGGTGAACAAATCAAATGTTGTGGAGTTGGAAATATATCTATAAATACACCAGATAAAACTGTAGACATGATACGTGATGTTGCTTTTGTACCAGAATTAAAAGCTAACTTGTTATCAGTCCAGAAAGCAGTTCAAAAAGGTTTTATATGTATTTTTGATATTAATGGTTGTACTTTTTACAAAAATGATGCTAATTTTTATGTTACAGGTGATTCGGTTCTACATGCTTCGCCTTGTGGTGGTTTGTACACTCTAGATTGTACTGTTAATATACCCCGGGCAAATGCAACACAACATGAGCACTCTGACGGTCTGAGTAACTTACAAACTCTGGCATAAACGGTTAGGGCACTTATGTCGTATTGGCATGACTGGTTTGAAGAATCATCAGGTAGGTATAAACTTTACTGAGGTAGACAAAAGTAACTGCATCGCTTGCGTAGAAGGTAAACAAGCTAGAAAACCTTTTAAGAAGATATCATATAATAAGGCATCTTCACCTTTGGAATTGGTCCATAGTGATCTTTGCGGACCAATGGCCACGTCATCCTTTCAAGGAAACAAATACGTTTTAATTTTTGTAGATGACTTTACACGAAAGATTTTTGCTTATTTTATTAATTCTAAGACAGAGGTAAGGAACAAGTTCTGTTTATTTCAAGCTTTTGTTGAAAAACAATTAGGCTCTCATATAAAGGCTATTAGAACAGATGGCGGCAAAGAATATGTAAATAAAGAGTTTGCTGATTATCTCGCTTCTAAAGGGATCCAGCATCAAACTACTATGAGGTACAGTCCATCTCAAAATGGGACCGCGGAGCGCACTTTTCGCTCAATAGTAGAGAAGGCAAGATCGATGTTAGCTGAGAGCTCGTTGCCTAAAGCATACTGGCAAGATGCATTCACCGCAGCTGTATACTTGAAAAATAGGTCCCCTCATAGAGCTTTAAATGGACAAATACCGTATGATAGATGGTGTGGTCGTAAAAGTGACTTAAGTCATCTAAGAGTATTCGGATGCAGAGCTCTTGTTCATATACCCGCATGTCTCAGAAAGAAACTAGATTTGAAAGCTGAAGAAGCTATATTTGTTGGATATTCAGAGGATCCAAATACTTATTTATTTCGTGATCCTGAAAATCCAAGAAGAGTATTAAAATCTAGAGATGCAACTTTTTTTGAGAATCGTTTTACATCCCTTAAGCAAAAAGAATCACATTCACAGGTTGAATCCAGTCCAATTTTATTATTTGACACAGATGAAGGACGATCTGATGAAGGAGGATCTCAATATTTCGACTGTATTGACAGCTCTAGTTCAGCTGCTGAATCGTCTGTTCCTGTAAATCCAGTGACAATCGACACCGAGTCTGAGAACGTTCCAGTGAGTATGGAGGCAGATGCAGTAAATGTGGAACATCCAGAAGTTCCATGTGAGCCGAGATATCCCTCAAGGAATCGGAAACGACCTGATTATCTTACGTATCAAGTGTCAATTAACGATGTGGATGAACCAACCAGTTATTATGAAGCTATTCATTCAGATGATGCTGCAAAGTGGCAGGTAGCCATGAATGATGAGCATAACTCTTTGATGAAATTTCATACCTGGGAGCTAGTGGATAGAGCAAACAAAAAGGTTATACCTTGCAAGTGGATATACAAAGTGAAGAAAGATGCTTACGGCAATATTACAAAATATAAGGCAAGACTCGTTGTAAAAGGTTATAGTCAAACTAAAGGTGTTGACTATCATGAGACTTTTGCACCTGTAATACGTCATTCTTCCCTACGAACCTTATTTGCATTAGCTGCAGAACTTGGTTTAAAGATGAGGCATATGGATGTGGATACTGCATTCCTTAACGGCGACTTACAAGAGGAGGTCTACATGGAGCAACCTCTTGGTTTTGCAGAAAAAGGTCAAGAAAATAAGGTTTGCTTATTAAGAAAATCCCTTTATGGTCTTAAACAGGCTCCACGTGCTTGGAATAAAAAGTTAAGTGATACACTTCTGAAAATAGGTTTTATTGGAACACCATCTGAACCTTGCGTGTATACAAAACTTTTTGACAAGGAACTTTGTATTCTAGGTATCTATGTAGATGACCTGATTGTCTATTATTCATCTGACAAGATATTTGAGAGTGTCAAAAATGATCTGTCAAAACATTTTTCACTTAAAGATTTGGGTTATTTGAAATCTTATTTAGGTTTGCAAATAGAAAGCAATAAAGATTGCATAAAAGTGAGTCAGTCGAATTTCATATTGTCAATGTTGGAAAAGTTCAATATGAGTGATTCCAAATCGGCGACTACTCCTTTAGCACAGACTAAATTACAAAAGAATTCAAATGGTGAGTTACCGTTATTACCGTATCAAAACCTTATAGGTAGTCTTATGTATTTGGCAGTAAACTCACGTCCTGATATCGCATACGCGGCTAGTTATCTAAGTCAGTTTAACACTTGTTTTACCAAAGAACATTGGAATGCTGCGAAACGGGTTTTACAGTACCTAAAAGGTACATTACAGTATTCCTTAATTTACAGAAAAACAGGAAAAGACCTGATAGGTTATGCCGATGCGGATTGGGCTAATTGTCCGATTGATAGGAAGTCGTACACGGGCTTCGTGTTTAAGTTAGCTGACGGACCAGTGACTTGGGAAGCTAAAAAACAGCCCACGGTGGCGCTGTCGTCCACAGAGGCCGAGTACATGGCGCTTACATCAGCTACAAAGGAAGCGTGTTACTTACGTCGATTTATATCGGAAATTACAGGTAAACTTAGCTCAGTTAAGTTGTTGTCGGACAGTCAGAGTGCTATTAACTTAGTTCATAATCCTGTGCACCACAGCAGGACGAAGCATATAGATACTCGATTTCACTTTATACGGGAAAAGGTGTCCGACTGTACCGTTAATTTAGATTATTTAAAGAGCAGCGACATGCCTGCAGAGATTTTAACAAAGCCTCTTGGGCCTGTTGCACATAGGAAATGTACAATTAGCATAGGTTTAGTTGTATAGTTTGTTTTTCTTAGAATAATTTTGATTAAGGGGGAATGTTGTAACTGGCTAATCAATATTATTTTTATTGAAGTTTGAATATTTGAGTTTCCTATTGTGTTCGTTTGACTTTGTCACTCCTTATTAAAATCTCTATACAAACACATCATCTTTTACTGTTTATTTACAAAATAACGCTATATAAAGCTCATAGGAATCCCAACCAAATTGCTTTATCTGGGCATTTTAAAAAAGTTTAAAAATTACCCACAGACATTAAAGCCCATCGAGGGAATGGACAAAAATCTTAAGAATCATTGTTATGGTGACGCGGCTAGCAACCCATCACCATTTTGATTCCCCTTCTCACCTTTACGCTTACAATCACGCTAAGCGTGGACTTTTAATAGTCTTCAGACTAATTATTAATAATAAATAGAGCGGAAACGACAAAGTACACGAATATTAAATTGCTTTTCGAGATAAGCAATTTGTAATCGTGACGTCTACGTCTATCTACAGACTACAATTATCAGATTTATTTAAGAGTCTAAATTCAACGTTCCATGAATAAGAATATAACTGAATTGAGGAAAAACGTCTCGGCTTCCTGCAAAAACAAGACATTCAATACACCGTTTTGTTTTTAGGGGATTATGAGATTTGGTTCGATTTTCCCACGCCGCGCCATCGCTGGAGTTTGTGTAACCGATCTGACAATGTTATTTATACATTCTGTACTTGCGCTTCGGAAAGTGCTTGATCAATATTGTATACTCGTAGTTTGCGTAAATAAATAAGTACAAGTCGTATCCACAGAACTCATTAGGTCTGTCAATATTAAGAGTAACAAAATTGCGGTGAAAGTTAAAAAGTGAAAACATAATTTGTAAATATTGTGTAAATATCATTTAATTTTATGCATGCAAACCAACGACGCGCGCACAGAACACCATAATTTAACCTATGAAACCTATGAAATGCAAGAAGACCAAAAGAAGTGACGATATTGATACTGGGAGACAACGTTTTGTATTATACGTACCACATTTTCCTATTCCTGTTATTAATCTTTTAAAGTAGATATGATTTTTTATAGAGCTAAAGTGCCAGGTTTGAGCTCGCACACGCGCTACATGATATTTCACAAACCACACTAAAATCCAAACAATCCCTTGAAACGCTTTCTAATCCATGTCCCTAAGTAATTTCTGTAATGAAACGATTAAGTAGAGACTCTTTAAATATTTCAAGCTACACTGGTCTATAAATTGAAGCCGTTGGAATAAATTACTTGGATCACACTAAACTCAAGTGTAACTAATTAAGCTGAGTGCTAATTCCCAGATATACAGTGGGATGCTTTCACAGTATTAATTCGAGAGAGGTGTCAGTGCACGCCGCTTGATGTTCTACTGTTATGTTTTTAAGTTCAATTATACTAAAACCCTGAGTCGCTAGTCGCGGCATCGCCACTAAATTAAGTAGCGTTTGCGGTAAAAGCACACGGCGGCCACGACGTACAAAATCCGCGTTCTGAAATGAACACAGGCACGACGTCGTCTGTACACGCGTCAATGTGTGCGTAAGATACACAGGGCTGTCTATCGCAAAAACCTAGTACTATAAGTACTACCAATGACATAAATATACTAAAGATATGGCTTAGATGTGTGCAAATAAATGTACTTAATCATTATCTATTTATTTAAACTTACTTAAAATGTGTCTGTCTGTGTATTTAAGCATTATTATTTTCAATTACAATAGATGTACGACAACAAACTTAAGCGAATGATTCTGTAGTTATTTCATGTACTAATCGCGATAATTTCAGAAAGCATTAATTTTCTAATGTTTTATAAAATGAAGTAGGTAGGATAGGTTCCCGGACTTGTGACGTGCGGCCGACATACATCGCGTCGCGAGCCCTACTAGTTGCCGGCAGCTTTCCGGCAGACTGCGCTTGAGGGGTGGGGTAACTCGAATAGGTGCGGGGCGGAGCGTGGCCATTCTGTACGTTAGTACTATTATATATTCTGTGGTAAAAGTTAAATATGGGAGCCCAGTAAATTTTATTAAAAAAGCAGTGTATTTTCTAGTTTATTCCATAACAATATTTATACCACTCCCCTAATAATCCTTGTTAATAGGCAATGTTATTGTCTTAAAAATAACTGACTATTCTGGTTTTTGAAGTCTTTCATGCGTAGTATTTTTTTCACTTGCAATTTTCTCCATCCTTCATCCAATCCCAGAAGTAGCATTGATTTCTTGGGTATCTAACTAATCTAATCTAACTAATATTCTAATGTGAAAGTATGGATGGATGGATGGATAGATGTTTGTTTGTTACTCAATCACGCCAGAACGGCCCAACGGATCTGGATGAAATTCAGCACATAGATAGAGAAAAGTCTGGAATAGCACATAGGCTACTTTTTATCCCGGAAAATTGCGTAGTTCCCGCGGGATAGCGATATATGAATTCTTTGCAGACAAAGTCGCTGGCAACAGCTAGTAGTTTAATAAGTAGTACATCAGTCAGAAAAATGCAATCAGCAAAGAGAGCATTTGTTTTTTTTACTAGAACTTAGGCAGGTAAGTATAGTGTTCTATGTGTCGTTTCCTTAATAATCTTTGCCATGGCATGGCATAGTTGTATGGATCAGTCCAGTTAGACAAAAGATAACTAGATCAACGTTTTATAAAACCGATAGGTATCTAATAACTAATAAAACAAAGGAAATAATAAAGGAAATTGAAAACATGATAATACTTTGAAGTCGGATCCATTTCTATTGGTAATTATTGTTCCCATACCTATTAAATCCTTTACACACAACCTCGTCAAAACAAAAGATAATGGAAAGATATTCGTCTAACATAATTAATTATACTTTTTCCGTCATTGAATTTAACTTTGTTATCATGTCGATTAATGGCTGATGAAATGATGAATGATCATGAAATACAGTTGAAACCATCTTAAATAATTAAATGTAATTTTAACGTTAATTTCGATAAGCATTTTCTGTTTGACGACCGGATGGCCTAGTGGTTAGAGAACCTGACTATGAAGCTTGAGGTCCCGGGTTCGATCCCCGGTCGGGGCAGATATTTGTATGAAAAATACGAATGTTTGTTCTCGAGTCTTGGATGTTTAATATGTATTTAAGTATGTATTTATCTATATAAGTATGTTTATCCGTTGTCTAGTGCCCATATCACAAGCTATGCTTAGTTTGGGACTAGGTCAATTGGTGTCAATTGTCCCAAGATATTTATTTATTTATTTATTTATTTATTTGTAAAAAATATCAAATCCCATTTATGTGTTTCGACAGCGGATCACTTAAAATAACACAGTGCTTTTTGCGTGACCAACGAAAAACAAATTTAATCTAGTCGAATACAGATACATTTTTGATGCTGCACTATAGAAATAATTTAATGAATAACGAATCATGATTCATGAGTCATGACTTTATTATTTCTTTTTTGAAGCTGAAACAATCAATTTGTAACCATCAAAAATGTATCCTTTACTTTTATCTGAATCAAAGAACTCCAAATAATTTACAGAAAAAGTGTGCATTTTCATGAGATTTGTAATTACCTATAGGTAGTCTTCCTGTTAATCTATTGACTTTACATTACAAAAATAGCCGTTTCCACATTTATGTAGGTAAATAAAAACTGAGAGACTTATAAATATGATGTATAATGTATATTAACGAATGTGAATCATTAGAGTTTAACTCAGTTAATTACTTATTTAAGTAGCTTTTATGTGCATAAAATAGCCAAAAGAAGTATTAAATATTAGTTTTCATCCCTAGCTTTGTTAATCTTTGGTAGGTTGTAGAAGTCCGGCGTAAAACAATGAAAAACGTTTTCTTGCAAAGTGGGAAAGCTATAAACACTTAACAAGCTCAATGACGTAGTTAATTGAAACAATAAAGGCGCAAAAACGGTCAGTCGCCGATCGGGCGAGCATCGGCGCAGGTGCCGGCCGAGTGGATTGGCCCCGGCTCCGCCTATGATGGGCCAGTTAGCGACTATTGTTCGAGCCATCTCCTAAATTGGACAGGCGTAGGGACAACGTCCGTATTATGTCGGGAATTTCAATACTGTAGCAATGACAATAAATAAACTGTTTTCACTAAGTTTCTAAAATTATTTGACTTCTACACTGGACTTGTTATTCCAATTTTATAATTTTTTTGCCAACTCCTTCCTATTTTTTGAATGTAAGAATTCCCTAAAATTTGTTTTTTTTTAGCGATTTCCTGCATCGCAAAAACGGAGGATATTTTCGTTTGTTACAACCTCGAGTTGTAATTCAGTGTCGATTCCATTCTACTAATATTATAAATGCGAAAGTTTGTGAGTGACGATGTGACGATGTGACGATGTGAGTGAGTGTGTATGTTTGTTCCTTCTTCACGCTAAAACGACTGAACGGATTTGGATAAAATTTGGAACGAAGATAGCTGGTACCCTAGATTAAAACATAGGCTACTTTTTATCCCGGAAAATTGTATAGTTCCCGCGGGATAGCGATAAACATATCAATTGCTAATTCTACGCGGGCCATAACTGCACTATCCGAGTCCAGGCCCTGCGAAACTTACGGCCAATAGCCGGACAGTGGGCAATCATATATCAATACCCACGTACCCACGCATGCCTTTACACCGGCCCGTCCACTGTAGTGGCAATTCCCGCAATAACCGGATTAAAACTGGCTTAAACCTTATCAAAATATGAGATCGATAAGAGGTGGTGAAATTAGGGAAATTTACGTAGTGCGACCGACGTCAAATGTGATACATCGTTTGAAGCATGTGTTTATGAATTGTTACCATTCTTTGGGATTCCAATATCAACAAAAATGAAAAGGTTCGTCGTGACTTTTCAGAAAATCAGTCTTTATATAGTATCTATAGATCTATCTCTTGCAGTTTAAAGCAAATAAAAAACACCCCAGCGCATATGTGGGAAGAAAAAACTCATACCTACTACTACTAGGTACTATCAAATTAATCAAGAATTTTACTTCTTGATTTTTATGTTTACTTCTACGGTTTTACCGTTAGAAATTAAATTTCTAAACGACACTGAAAATTAGAACACAGAAAAATCTGAAAAGCAAAGCTATGGCCGGGAATCGAACCCGGATCCACAACATCATCATCATCATTGCAGGTACTTGCTGTGGGTGGTGTAACGGTAGCACGCATCACGGAATGATGAAGATCGGGGTTCGATTCCCGGCCATAGCTTTGCTTTACGGATTTTTCTACGTGTTCCAATTTTCAGTGTCGTTTAGAAAATAAAAAACTCATCACGTTCTCGCTTCTCGAAGCTTCTTGAAGTGATTTTGTAGAGCCTATAATGGTTTTATCCAGGCTAACCCACTTTTCTCCATCAATCGGTATATCATTATATGCCATAACAAAAGCCTTTGATTCAATCGAAATTGTGGGCAGTATTGCAGCCATTTCGGCGTTGCCATAATCGACTACAAGTATATAATGCACTAAATAAGTGTAACTTGAAAACGGAGCGTTAAACCCCATGTAAGCGAAGCTCATTTGTTCAGTTTTATTTACAGTTTCAGCGACGTGCGCGAGAGTGTTAAATTATTGCCATGCTCGTTTGTTAAACGTTAACTAGTTTTGGTAAATTTAAAGTTAAATTGCTATCTAGTTAGCACAGCGTTGCTCGTGAAATTGTCATGTTTCGGGAAGACAATTGCTTTATCAGCAATTCGCATTTGCAGTTTGACTGCGCTGCCTGGCTAGCACGACAGCGCACAAGAGTCGCGTCGCGCGCGAGATACATTACCCGTCCCTTTCTATCACGGCGACGGGCAATCTATCTCGCGCGCGACGCGACTCTTGTACTGGGCCTTAGTTCGTTATAATTGTTATTAATGGAAGGCTAATAAAAAAAATTGGCGAGGTTGGTTTAGACTTTCGTCTTGAACTACACTGACGAGCAAAAATGACGTGTCGCTTTTCATACAAGTTTCAATAAAAAGTGACCCATTATTTTTGCTCTTGAGTATAGGAACTTAGTGCAGAGAGGTCTGGTGGCGTGCATCGCTAGCCGCTACAAGCCAGTGCGCCAGGAATCCGTGTTCGGGTGAAATATAAAACTGGCGTAGTTTCAGGCAGTTATCGCGCGCAATAATTTCTCGCGGCATTTTATCGCGAAACAGCGAACCACTTTTTACTCGAGTGCAGTCGGAGCGGTATTTATGACTACACGTGCAGGTGAGAAGGGTTAAGTTCACGTTAGCAAGATATCTAATAGTCATCGACATAAAATAAACAACTAGACCCCCAATCGTAAACAAAAGTGCCTCAAGAAACGTCCGAGCGGCGTTGTCTATGTGTTGTGTGTGTCAACACATCAACTTACACAGATAACATTAACATATTCATTCAAATTAACACCTTATTTCGTGGCAGTAATGTTTAGTGTGAATTGCACGACGCCACGCGCTGGAAACCTGTCTGTTTCTTGTTCTCATGCGTTTGAGATTACGGTGCGAAAGAGACATGTACGTTGTTATCGAAGCGAGGTCGAAACACGACTGAACCAAAACTCTGCACAATAGACGCGTCGTGCAGACTTTTGCTTCCGACAGTTTTTGAGCGTGATTGTGAGTCTAGTTGTTTATCGTAAGTCAATGCTAATTGTAGATTATGTTAGTAGACATTTTAGGTTCTTCCATTCTGGTCTGGGAGTAGAGAAAAAACATGCAATGTATCAGCAACTGTTGCTTCTCTTGCGCAGATGGTAAAAACCCATCTAGGGAATGAGTGAATCTTAGAATCGTGTTATAGGCGATGCCGCTAGCAACCCATTACTATTTTTATTCCCCCTCTCCACCTATCAACCCGCGATCAACGTGGCCTTAAGATCTTGTTACCGTCGTGTTTTTGCGGGTGGTAGGGCCTGGTGCAAGGTCTGTCCGGATCGCTACTACCATCTTACTCGCTAATCCTGCCGCTAAGCAGCAGTGCTTGCAATGCTGTGTTCCGGTGTGGAGAGTAAGACAGCCGGGGAAATTACGGGCACAAGAGGCATTTCATCTAAGTCCTCTTGGTTGGCAACGCATCTGCAATCTCTCCGGGGTTGCGGGTGTCTATGGGCAGTGGTGATCGCTTACCATCAGGTGACCCACTTGCTCGTTTGCCTTCCTATTCACATAAAAAAAAAGTCTGTCTACCCGGTGCAACGCTTATTTGTTCAAGATAATAATAGATAAAATGGACGACTTTTTCTTTTAAAAAACTGTAGCTCCTAAACGGCGAAAGTAAAACTTGAAATCTAAATTTTGTTTTCACTCTCTGACATACTAAATTCATCTACCATATTATAAATTTCATCATAACATATTTATGTGTTTTTTTTTTTTTTTTGGAAAAAATTCACACAAATTGACCTAGTCCTAAAGTAAGCGCTAGTAAGGCTTGTGTTATGGGTACTAGACAACGATATACGACGACAACGATATATATAAATAGAAACATCCATAACTCAGGAACAAATATTCAATAAATATATATTAATATATAATACTTGCTTTTGCCCGCGACTTCGTCTGCGTAGAATTAGTATTTTGGGTAGCTTATTCTTAGTGGTAGGCAAACATTCAATTAGAGCACAAATTAAATATAATTACCCTTAGGGTATTACATCTTCGTAGTAAATTTCACTCCCCTATTCACATCTTTGACAATTTCTGCAAAAACTATTCTATTCCCTTCCCCGGGACCATAACAATATCCATCCCAAATTTTAAGTCGTTTAAGTCGTTTCATCGGCTTAAGGCGCTGTCAACAGCAAGTGACCTTGAGTAGCGCCACTCTTTACACATACGGTTCGCGTGCCTGTTAGTGAAAGAGAAGAAACTATTTTGGCAGCTTGGCGCGCGTCTAAAATATTGCAAATAACACAAATAAAAAGAAATAAAAAAAAGAATGGATTATTTGTGAAATATGACTCGTTAGCTGTTTAGGTATGAATATGTTGACTTCATGTTTTTAATGGCAGACCCATACGTCGAAAAAATAAAGACATAGAACCGTTTAATGATGATTTTAAGACCAATCTTTGCAATTATTTTCTATCGAGGCGATTTTGTTTAGTTATGTATCGAGTCTGTCCAGCGTGTTTGAAATATGACGAAAATTAACATACTTTTATTTTTTTGTGTAGTTTTTCTTAAAAAAGTGCTTAAATAACATCAATTTCAATAAAATTAAGCGCGAAGAAGGCAAAAGACAGACGCAATTTTACATAAGGGGAGGCATTTGCCCAGCAGTGGGACACTCAATTAGGCTAATATAAAAAAACACATACATCAAGTAGGCAAGTACCTAGTTATTTTTAAGATTTGTTAGTTTTCTAAGTGACTTTAACGCCATTTCATGCCCTATAGATATGAAAAAAAGGTTCCTTCTAACGATAGCTACTACCTACCATAACATATTAATTGTCAACCCAATCTTGCCCCCTCCACAGGTCTTCTTTAAACCGCTGAAATACATAATTATTTATTTTTGTCTAATAAAAAGTCTAAAAATAAAGTTCCTCCGTTTCTCAGGGTCAATTCTATCTCTGTAAGTACTTACCAAATTTCATAAAATCGGTTCAGTGGTTTAGGCATGAAAGCGTAACAGACAAACAGAAAACGAATTTACTTTCGCATTTATAATATTAGTAGAGATAGGGATAAATATTTTTTTTGTAAAAACCGACTGTTGCGAGTCGGACTCGCGCACCGAGGGTTCCGTATAAATTTGGCAAGTGAATACGATATCCAGTGTTAGCAGAGCCCTGTTCCTAAGCAAAATGTAGGCAGTGTGAGGTCATTTTATATTGGAACCTATGACCTACCATCATACAAAATTTGAAATATCTAAGACAACTGGATACCTGCCTAGTAGGTAGTACCTACCCAATATATTTTGAGAGCACGGCGATTTGTATGGAAACACCCTTTCTAATGACTGTACCTTGTTATTGTATAGATTTAAGGCTTAATCTTTTCACAACCCCAAGGGACCGCAGATCTACTGTACCGGTTATTTTATTAATTTCAACTTTATACCTACATATACGCGTTCCTGAGGAAAAGGAACTTGACAGACAGACAACTAAGTGATTCTGGGTTCCTTTTTTCCTTTAAGGAACCTTGAAAATAGATACTTCCTAGGTACGAATAATTTCATTCATATAGCGTAGCGACATCTATTAACGAATAGCGGAACTAATTAACCCATAGTAAACTTTATTATTATTCTGTTGCTTAGTATTATCATAACATATTACATGTACTACATTTTTGAACTCAGGACTTCTTCCTCTTTCATTTGGTATCCCAATAAATAATGTATCAAAAAATATTTTTGGTGGACCCCCCCTTTTTGTTTTATATCTCGACTTCTAGGTGGAATTTGGAAAAAAACGCAACATGGGAGTTTAAGTTAGACCTCCAGCAATACAATAAAAAAAACCGCATTCAGTTTGGTGCAGTAGTTTTTGTGTAGCGCGGTAACAAACATACAGACAGACAGACAGACAGACAAAAATTCTAAAAATTGTATTTTTGGCTTCTACGGCGCTTATAGAGGCCCCTTAGTTTATTTTTTCTTTATTATCTCCTATGTACAGACATCGACCTGTTACAATTTTATTATATTATATAATATAATATAATATATAAATAATATAATATATATTTTCAATAATATATAATAAATATATGCCCTTACCAGGATTCGAACCCGGGACGCTTGCTTCGCAGGCAGGGTCACTACCAACTAGGCCAACCGCGTCGTTATATATAATTATGTTTGAGTATCACATGTATGTATGTAAACGTATTTATTAATATTCATTACGAGAACGCTACTGCTGGCACCTTACTTCAGCATTATTATCGTTTCGTTTCCTCACACTTCATCTCGTTCGCGTTATTTGATATTGCAAAACATATTTTCAGATTTCCTTCCTCTCAAATAAAAGCATTACTCAAAAATAATGAGCTCCTCATTTGCGCATTTGCTTTGCATATCTGCGCCGGCTTTATACTTACTTGATTCACAATACTAATGATCGTTTACATATTTATATCCCATTTAAACAATGCAAATGTCCTTTTCATAATTTTCTTTGTCCGTCGTTGGACTTCGCATTATTCTCTCATTTGCAAGACGAGGCTTGATGACTTCCAGAAGCATGAATTTATTACCATAAACCATGGTTTTCTTTTAACATATTTCTTCTGTTTAAAAGCCACTTTAGTTTGTTTGAGATAACGTTTCGTTGATTCAACTGTTAGATAAAAAGAATTGGATAAAAATAATGTCTAAACAAATAAAAGCACTTTTGGTTTTTTAAAACTAAGTGAGTTTCATTCGCTATGACACGCAATTACTGAACAATAGCTAGGTATTTATTGCCTAACTAAGCTCTGTTTGACCTTTTGCTGGAAAATCAAGGTTCAGCAATCGTCACACAGGCTTGTCCATAGTTTTCAAAAATTACAAGAAAATTCCACGCGATTAGTATTTTCTCCATGGTATGTGTATATAGTTATTCAGTTGCTATGTTTCAATATAGCTGTTGCATTATACATATACCAACATAAAATGTAGAACGGTGTCTAGATTAAACAACTAACGCCATAACGTTAGTTGTTTAATCTAGACATTAAAATATTAGGTAGGTAGTCTTTTTCTTTATAAAGAATTGATAAAGTAATAATATAGACTTAAATGCACAAATAAATGAACAAAACAATACTCCTATCGAACTGATTCGCGTCCGCCCGCTTCTTAAGGCATCCCCGCCGGCATTAACTTCCCACTTGCTACAAATTGGAAATAGTCCAAACCCCTGAGTGTGGATTTAATGCGATAAACAGAAATCGTAAAGAAGGTTTTACTGTTAATAAGCAGTTGGCAAGAGCGAGCTGCAGCCGGCGTCAGCCCCTTGCCAAACCTTTCAAATTAACTCGAAACCGTAAAATTCAGTCGTTCAGATGACAAATCAAGATGAACGACAAAAATTCTTGTGGAACAAAAGGATCTTGAATCAAATAAAAATTACGCGTACGATGTTACCAGTGATTTTGTAAACAAGATATATTATCTTGGAATTCTATCTATCTATCTACAGCGATTGTCCGTCCACTGCTGGACGTAGGCCTCCTTCATATTGCACCAACTTTCGCGATCCTGGCCTTCCCTCATCCAGCCACTGCCAGCTGTCCTCCTAAGGTCATCCGTCCAACGCGTTGCTGGGCGTCCCACACTACGCTTTCCCAAACGTGGTCTCCACTCTAGGATACGTTTGCTCCAACGGTTGTCAGTTCTACGGCAAACGTGACCAGCCCATTGCCATTTCAACGTACTAATCTTTCGGGCTATGTCGGCGACTTTCGTCTTTTGTCTGATATGCTCGTTACGGACCCTATCTTTCAACGAGATACCGAGCATAGCCCTCTACATAGCACGCTGAGCGACTCTGAACTTATGGACTAGTCCTCCTGTGAAGGTCCACGTCTCTGCCGCGTAAGTCATTACTGGTAGAACGCAACTTGGAATTATTACTAGAATATTTCAGAATTTGGATGGGTTAGTTTAATTCAACATTATTGAAGGAAACCATCTTGAGGATAAATGCACACATGGGCGAAGCAATTCAATGGTGTATGTGAAGTTCCCAATCCGCACTGAGCCCAAGCCCTATCGTTCGGAGAGGAGGCCTGTGCCCAACAGTGGGATATATTATGTACATATATAGGCTGGAAATGATGATGATGATGATGATCTAGACGTTTACGCAAACGCGTATGCCGCGTTTTGCTTTGTCAAAACTCGGATTAAAGACTGATTATTTAAAGCAACCTCACAAAAGTTTGTTAGTGTGTTCACATAATTATTAAGTTTCAGCGCAAAATAGCGTTCTAGTAAACTTTTTCATTGTGGTATGGGCAATAAAGAAAGGGATTTCCATCCGGGATTGTTTTACGGTACAAAATGCTAATAGCCTGCTGCAGCTGAAGTTAGTTTTACTTTACTCAGACCTCGTCTTAATAATTGGCTTATAGAGGTTTTTCTTCGTTCCATGGCTGAGATTTCGTAGTTTGATAAGTTCTCATTTCAATTATCTGGCACAATGCAAGTTTAAAATGAACTTATAAACCTTTCATTATTATAGGTATTTAACATTTGTAAAAAACTGTTATTACCCTGCATGTTAAAAGCCAAATAAGATATTTTGGGGTTGATATAGTTTCTGTAGTCTGAGCGGAATCCACCTATTTATGCAGAGGGTATGTTTCCAGAACGCCTTAAACATTCGATTGTTAAACCGCTGTATAAGAAGGGTAATAAGCAAGACCTGCATAACTATCGGCCTATAACATTAATACCAATTTTTTCAAAAGTATTCGAAAAAGCCTTTCTTAATAGAGTTACCCAATTTTTAGATAAGCACAACATCATCGCGAAGGAACAAAACGGCTTTCAAAAACAAAAATCGACAACTCATGCGGCTTATTCCCTTGTTAAGAGTGTTACTCAATACGTTGACAAAAAAATCAAGGTTACTGCGACATTTTTCGATATGACTAAGGCTTTTGACTTTGTCGATCATAAACTACTGCTTCGAAAATGTGAATGTTATGGATTCAGGGGAAACGTTTTGAACTGGGTCGAGAGTTACTTAAGCAATCGCATGCAGTGTGTTGAACTGAGTAGAATCAATAAATATAACCGAAGCTTAACTTATCGATCGGCGTATAGACTAAACGAGTGCGGAGTCCCACAAGGAAGTGTACTAGGCCCACTCTTATTTTTGCTATACATTAATGACCTTCCCGAGGCGACGCCGTACCCAATGTGTCTGTTCGCTGACCAGATTGTACCAGACGACGATAAAAGCGTTTCGTATGAAAATAAAGTCAATTCTGTAATTGGTGTAATAGACACGTGGCTAAGTAAAAATAATCTACAAATAAATGTACAAAAGACCTGCTACATGCAGTTTCTGAACTATAAAACTCCGAAAATTGATCTAAACTTGCAATGTCAGCGTCAAACTATACACCGGGCCGGGCTATAGGACGAAATTTCTGGGTGTGACTTTAGATCAATATTGCTCATGGAAACCGCATGTAAAGTCGATCTGCGACAGACTGGATAAATTTGTTTACGCACTTAGGCAACTAAGGATTGTCGCAGGTGAAAGAACTGCACTACTTGCATACCATGGCTATGTGGCATCTGTTATAAGATATGGAATAGCGCTGTGGGGCAACTCAACTGAGATTCAAAAGGTCCTTGTAGCCCAAAAGAAATGTGTTCGAGCGGTCTGTGGCGCTGGACCAAGAGATTCATGTAGACCCCTATTTCGAAAATTAGGACTCCTCACGTTAATTGGTCTGTATGTTCTCGAGTTATGTTGTTTTGTCCGAAGATTCCCGTTACATTTTAAGAAACCAGTTATCAACAATAGATTAAGAGAAAGGGACGAGTTTAAATTACTGATGCCTACATGTAAGACTTCATTATATAAGAAGAACTGCCATATTATGACTATTACTGTGTATAATAAAATTCCAAATGAAATACGAAAGTTATCTGACATATTATTTGTAACTAAGTTAAGGAAATGGCTAACAGAAAAATGTTTTTATACAATTAATGAATTTTTAGACTTATAGATGAATTTATATGTTAGACATGATTTTATTTTAATTGTATTATTTAATTTTGACATAACTTATTATACTTAAATAATTTTTGCATGCCACTCTTGGCTAAACATGTGAACTAAATTATTATTTATTATCACTTGTATGTACCTACCATGTTTACGCAAATAAAGTATTATTATTATTATTATTATAATTATTATACTGTTAGTTATACGATAAAACAAAATGAAAAACGAAAAAACAAATAGTTATACTATTCGACTCTATACAATAAATTTATTTTAAAACTTAGTAGGTACAAGGTGAATAATAAATAATAGTCTACCTATATGCATTTATTTAATATAATAATAAAAATGAATCTGCAAAATGTTTGTACGCGCATAACTTGCGAAAAATTGGATCATTTTTTATTTTATTCGTTTTTGCCAGGACAAGGTTTATGAAATATTTTTTTTGAAAAAAGAAGCTGGAACTTCAGATGATTCAGAGGTTTTAACAAAAAAAAAACTACTTTATTTCATTATTCACTGGTACTTTTTCTTTTTTAAAAGCGAAGCAACCACCTTGATGTTACTTAACAAATAATGATCAGTCTGTAAATGATTAAAAATATTACCTTATTTTAACACGGTATTTTTCGTTGAACCTCATTTCCTGATAGCATCCTAAGCTCAAAGAGCATACGCTCTTCGATGATCAAAGAGAGAGTAGCTCGAACAACTTTAATAACGGATAGAAACTCGTAGTTCTTTCAGATGCGTCTATAGCACGTCGCGTGACAGGCAGATGAGACTGCGCGTCAAAGCGGTTGCAGCTAGCAGCAGTACCGGTGCAGTCGATTAGCCGACACAGCCCTGCATGACGGAGCAAAACTTATTGAAAATCCTTGAATAAGATTATATTCTCGAGCGGCAAGCTTCGATGTGTCGGATAAGACTTGTAAAGAATATTAAAAACTTTTTGATTAAACTGCTACAACTTAAGTACTGTGTCCGTATGTTTTCAAATAAATAAAGAATTTGTTCTACAGTCGACCAAGAAAGTGCTTTATCTTTTTTTTTTAAAGTTCATCTATCAGAACAAAAACAATAAGGCTGATTGTCACATTGACTTGTGAGTGAAAATAGGATGTGACGTTTTAAGCCGCACAAAAGACATTGAACCTCAGAGTAGTAAAGAACTTACTTAGTCGATATAACTACTCTTACTTATTTTCATTTCCTCCTTAAAGGAGCGATGAGAAAATAACCGAATGATTTCGAATGAAAATATGGGTGTTAAACACATATAATCACGGCTTTATCCCTTACGGAGTAAGCGTAAGGTATCAAGGCCCAAAGGCCACGTTTAGTATGGCTGTAAGCATATAAATAAAAAAATAGGTGGAAAGGGGAATCAAAATAGTGATGGGTTGCTAGCCGCATCGCCTATAAAATAATACCTATGCCCATTCCCTCGATGGCTCGATGGGCTTTACCATATGCGCGGAAGAGAAGCAACTGGTTCATTCTAGGTTTTTTCTTTACTCCCAGACTGGCATGGAAGCACGAAACGATTAAATATAACGTGGTATGTGTATGAAAATACAAGGCATACCTTTATTGGAAGGTCAAAGCAATAAACTAATAAAACAATAGTAATAGGTATTGTGTGCCTTCAGACGTTGTCCATTAGTCGTCAATATGTGCCCCATAAAGCTGCTAATAACAATAGGAGATAGCAGAAATATCGCCAATTTCTTGGCGTCACTCCAAATAGTAGAATAGTGTTCTAGACCAATGAAATCAGAAAGCGATAGTTGTGTTTGTCCACAACTTTGTTGCAAAATAATATCGAGTTTAGAACAACACACGGGACATTTTGCCAGATTAAAGTTTAGTTCATTGAACTCTCTCGCAATCGTAAATGCGCTAGCATTAGTTGTGTAAGTATTAAACTATGAATGAACAAAATAATATTTTTTTTTGTTAAGTACCTACTTTTGTAAATTATTAATATTTTCGTAAAGCATGCATCCAAAGTTTAAAAAGACCGTACCTAATTGCTGAATAATTTAGCTGCATAGGCTAAGCCCTTTATTCATAAATCTTACAAACCTCAAATCAAGTAAGGTAAACTAGGCACTAAAATTTAAACTAATGAAATGTTAATATCATAATGCAACCGACACTGCTCTTTACTATAGTGCTCGTCATTATAAAGAACAGTGGCCCGCAGGAAAATTGTGCAACGAAAAAAGGCACGCAATTAAAAACAATCATACATCGACACCAAACAGTTAAAACAATGGCAAGAAATAATAGTCGTGGAATCGTGAGCCTTCGTAGACAAAAAATAAAATACATTCGGTAACAAGCGCGTCCAATTTTTGTTAGCAGTGCAATTGTAGATCGCTTTTAGTAGCCTTTGTTCGTGAGATTTTTAAGGGCTAAAATTGTGTTTAATTATTTATTTATGTTTTGTTTCCCCACAACTAGACACAGCTTGTTTTATGTTTTACTGACGTAAATCCAGTATTAGGTGGGTACTTCCGTGCCTACCATCTAACTAATATTATTAATGCGAAAGTATGGATGGATGGATGGATGGATGGATGGATGATTGTTTGTTTGTTACTCAATCACGCCAGAACGGCCCAACGGATCCGGATGAAATTCGGCACATAGATAGAGAAAAGTCTGGAATAGCACATAGGCTACTTTTTATCCCGGGAAATTGCGTAGTTTCCGCGGGATAGCGATAAGCGAATTCTTTGCAGACGAAGTTGCTGGCAACAGCTAGTCTTTTATATATTTGAACTAGTTTCTGCCCGCGACTTCGTCCGCGTAGAATTAGAATTAAGAACTGATGTTGATACTATATTCTACAAAAAAAATTACGTTGCGACTCTATGAAGTTGAGATCTTTGACATGATTATCGTTATCCCGCGGGAACTATGCAATTTTCCGGGATAAAAAGTAGCCAGTGTTTTGATCTGGAGTACCTACAAGCTGTTTTCGTTACAAATTTTATCCAAATCCGTCCAGTCGTTTTAGCGTGAAGAAGGCACAAACATACACACACATTATTAATTATTAGTAGGATGCCTATCCTAGCTGGCCACGGTACTAGCATTAGGTATATATGGGATGCTTTTCACACTTCTATTAATGGAACGGCTTTGCAAATCAAGTCTGCTGCTGTTAGTTGCACAAAGTAAATTTGCAAGTGAAACAGACTCATTAAATATTAGATATGGAGGCCGTTAATTACCTAGTTGATTCCTTAATCAGAGACTTAGGACTCGCATGTAATGCAAATGGTAGATAGCTAATACGATTATATTTGCTGCACAAACAGTGAGATAGAGTAATACGCGGCCACTGTTATTGCATTGTGGCAAATCCATTACATAAGTCCAAAATCAGTTAATGTATGTATTGACCTGTAAATAAACATTGTAGTTGGTTGAAACGATAGTGTTTACCTACAGGGCTCGAAGATTTAGGTAGGTATTGGAGAGAAGAAAGAGAGAGACGATTATCTTTAACGGAGATGATGAGTAATTACCAAAGTATTTAGTCTAAAGTAGTTTTATTTTTATTAAATGCAAATAACCAATTTCAATCAGAGAGAGACTAAACAGTAGGCTTATTGTGTAACTCGCTCGCAATCGCCATCGTGTTCATTTTGACAGTTCATGTATGGGCTGACAATTGGCATTGGAATCAGCTAGCTGTCACATTCATACAAGAACTGTCAAAATGAACACGATAGCGATTGCGAGCGAGTTAGACAATAAGCCTACAGGCATAACATAAGCCTGATATTCAAATTTTTCGACCTTAATAGATTATTGCGCATTTCAACTTTATACCTCTCCTCCACGCGTTCCTGAGAAAAAGGGTCTTGACAGACGGACGAACGGACGGACAAAAAAGTGCTCCTGAAAGGGTTCCGTTATTTCCTTTTGCATGGGGTGCGGAACCCTAAAAATAATATCAATAGCTACCAACACCTCCAAGCGCTGTGTTCGTTTTTTAAATATCATTTTCGGCTGTAAACTAGCTAACATAATTAAGTTAAGCTAAGTTAGCTTAAGTTGTAGTTACCTCGGACAGTATCTTATTATTTTAAAACTGCACTTTTTATAAGATAAGCGCCAGCTTTATCTTTATCCGAGTAAAAGGTGAAGCGTGCCCGCGCAGCGTTCTCTTTATTAAATACTCGGATTTTGTGTTTTATACTTGTAATACCTTAGCCGTTACACGGAGTTGTAATAAAAATGCATTATTATTACACTAGTCTGTAAAATTAAAATTATTTTGAAAATTATTCATTCGTTATCTTTGTTATTACTTTTTCAACAGGAGAATATTCTCTCACGTACGTCAGCTTGTGTGCTTGGTGTTTAATCTAAAACAGACTATTCTGCTCTTAAATTAAAGTTAAAGTTGCATGTGCCTTCAATCTACCTCTTCCCACCACAGTAGGCTTATTGTCTAACTCGCTCACGATCGTCATCGTGTTCATTTTGACAGTTCTTGTATGAATGTGACGGCTAGCTGATTCCGATGCCAATTGTCAGCCCATACATGAACTGTCAAAATGAAGATGATGGCGATTGCGAGCGACAAAACATGCCTCCTCTCAAACTAATAGATAAGTACCTTCTTTTGGGAACAGGGACCATTTGCGCGTGGTTAGGGCCTTGTGCAAGGTCCGTCCGGATCGCTACCACTATCTTACTCGCTAATCCTGCCGCTAAGCAGCAGTGCTTGCACTGCTGTGTTCCGGTGTGGAGAGTAAGACAGCCGGGGAAATTACGGGCACAAGAGGCATTTTATCTAAGTCCTCTAGGTTGGCAACGCATCTGCAATCCCTCCGGGGTTGTGAGTGTCTATGGGCAGTGGTAATCGCTTACCATCAGGTGACCCACTTGCTCGTTTGCCTTCCTAGTCACATAAAAAAAAAATTAGGAAAAAAAAAAACGGGGCTGTTGTAACAGTCCACTGGTCCAATGAAACAAGGTAGCAAAGCAAGGCACTTGTAGCAAGATAGCGCCGGGATCGATTTGCAGCACAAATAAGTTCGCAATAGTGACGGTCTGGACGTCAAGTCTCGAATTTGCATCCCAAATTCTACAATTGACGCGCCTCGGACTTCGGCCCGCCGTGGCACGAACGCGTAATTTTATGCTACGTGTTTCAAGTTAGGATCAAGAGTATTGAATAGAACTAAGTTTAATTTTCGTCACAGTGTTGCGATGCTAAACGTTTGTAGGGGAAGAAAGTAAATACTATGCGTGAGTTGCTCCAAGTTACTTTAACAATAACCATAATCATAACCAGAGATTTACACATATTTCATAGATTTTACCTACAGCGAAAAACTTTACAGGGTGTGTTGAGTCAAAGTTGACTTGTTTGATTTTAAGCAGAATCACAAAATAACCAAGAGAAAGATATTTATAATATCTTATAGTACCTTACCTACATAAGTTTGGCGAGTTACAAATTTTTGAGCACCCCAATGAATTGGCGACCGTTTTCGTAGATCTTTATTTTTGCAGAGAATGACAACAAAGTCTGGGTTCGAGAGAATTCAGCAGATGTAGCGTATTTCGCTCAGGATTTTAGACTTTTGAAATTTAAAACGTGGAACGAAGGAACGGAGTCGATACGTGCAAAGTCCGATAATAGCATTAGTCGTACGTAATCTACGTCACATTATCACGATGCAGGGGAAAGCGGCGAAACGAGCCGTGATACTCACACATTCATTATAGTATAGGTAAGCTCCCATGGCGACGACTGCACGCGATTTGTAGCGCGGTGAGTGTTACTGTGTTCACTGCGGGGTACAGACGCTCGCTGCCCAATGGTTACCTGGCAACACGCGTAATGTACAAAGAAACGACCGGATAGCCTAGTGGTTAGTGAGCCTGACTATGAAGCTAGAGGTCCCGGGTTCGAATCCCGGTAGGGGCAGACATTTGTATGATGAATACGAATGTTTGTGCCCGAGTCATGGATGTTGTATGTATTTAAGTATGTATTTACCTACATTATATAAGTATGTTTATCCGTTGCCTGGTACCCATAGTACAAGCCTTGTGCTTAGTTTGGGACTGGGTCAATTGGTGTAATTTGTCCCATGATATTTATGTATTTATGTATTTATATTTAAATTATTCGCCGCGCCGGTAGTCCGCGTAGTCGTGGCCAAGCCATTAATGGTTGCATAGCCACTCACTTGATTTTGGATTTTAAAAATGGTGGCCTATATTGCTTCGTCATTTGTGAAAATTTCCGCGAAATGCCGTGTTTTATTTAAAAATTCATAACTTGGCTTCTACTGAACCATTTGCTATGTTTTTTATACACAAAAAAGCCAATGAAACAAAGAATTTATTGCTGTTGCTTATTTTATGGGTTACGATATTGAAAATATTTACAATAAATGCGTAAAACAGACACACTGATAAAGTTGAAGACTTCAAGCGGAAATGTATTTTTAGAAAAAAATCTAAAGCGATAACACCCTTTTTGTTTGCATGCAAAAAAAAGTAGATTAGTTGTTCTTTCATTTGAAGCCAAATACTATATAAGTGTTCATATAAAATAATATAGTAAACATCATTTCATTTTTAAATATGTGACGCAAGACTGCGCAAGACGGGGCGAAATTGTTTCTTTGTTTCGTGATTTATTTGTGGCTAATTTTATAACTCCAGAACCGAAATAAAGTTCTAATTAGAACAAGCAACTAATAATCATAAATTAGAATAGATATATTTTGCAATAATCACGTAATTTACGGTTCTATGAGTCAAAATAACAAAAATTATGTACGTACCACCGAAGTTTTGATTTCCAGTTGAACTAAAAACGCTTTAAACCACAATATCACACAAAACAAACACATTATAAATCACAGTCTGTACCTAGCAAACCACAATTACACAAAGAAAATCGTTAATACATAGAATCACACTGATTTTAAGGTAAATAAACAAAGCCGGTACGCAAAAAACAAAACACATGCGACGTTACCATGCCAACTGCCGATTCAAATACAAAATACAACATGGCCGCCCGTTAGGGTCGGAACACAACGGAGCCGCCAGGTCTATGCAGTGTTTTAGAATTAAGCGCATACCTACGCTATTTTAAGTGGTCTATAAATATAGTATAATGTAAAAAACGTAATATTTGCAAATTTTTTACCTACTTTTCATTAACTTATGTTCGAGTCTTTACCTATGTTAGTCGTTATTTATTTAAACCGACTTCAAAAAAATAAGGTGGTTCTAGGTTAGACTGTATTTTGTATGTATATTTAATTAAATGATAAAATAAAGTTCTTACTATGGAGATTAGGCATTTAAAGAGCTTTTTAGCATACTTGCTGTTAGGCAGTGAATAAAAAAACGATCGAATGTGGTTGGAATTGTATTGTATTTTTGCTTGACTAAAATGACCAGACACCAAATTAATGATTATAAAATGTAGTATGTATGTAAACAATGGGGTCGTGGTGTCATCTAAAAAAAAAATGTGGGTCCAGGTGTGGCTGTGAATATCTCATGTCTTCCAGCCATTGGCGAACGTCTTCGGCAAAATTTGGTGGTAATATAGCGACTCTCCGCAAGTGATAACGCCGGGAGTTTGCTTATCATCATCAATATCACCAATATCATCTTCCTCGTCTTCATCACTTTCGGCCTGCATGGTTTGGCACCAGCCCTTGAAGATCTCCTCCGCTCTCGTGGTTCCGTAATCTAAAAATTAAACAAGCTATTTGATTATGTTCATACTTACATACATACCGTCACGCCTCTTTCCCACAGGGGTAGGCAGACTATTTTGTTCCACTTGCTACGATCCTGACATACATCTTAAAATGATTTGATTATGTTCAATAACAAATACAACAATAAATGATAAAAAACAAAACACCGCTATGAACTTCAAATGTGTTTTTACAAATAATCTTATTCCATCATTGTGTCCCAAAATGTTATTTCAAATAAAGTTGAGTATTTTTACCCGCCGGCGGCATATAGGATTTTAGTAAAAGAAATCTAGTATCAGATTGAACATGAATACTTAGTAAGTAGGAACAAATCACAAAAGCACCAATCGCGTTCGCAGCGCGTCGGGTGTGCTCTATGCCTTACAACGTCAAAGCGAGTAGTTGGCTAAACTGATTATGGTAACTACGGCTACCACCCGTACTTACATGGACCGTTACTTGTTTTATTCGCTAATCCTGGGTAAATAAGTCATAGACGTTAATGATTTTATGTTTATTTAAGCAACTAATATTTAAACTGTTTTATTCACTAGAATATTACGAGAAATATTCTTTATTCTTCAAAATGTTGGCCATTTCAATAGCAAGTCACCGAAAAAATATCTGTCTTAACTACTTTGAAGTGAGATTGTATTTCATAATTATTCATTGGTACTGAAATATAGCTATAATCTGATAGTTGGATAAACACTGAATCGTTTAATGTATAACTTTAATAGTAAAATATAAATTTGAATACTTAAGGCATTTTCAAAATACTGTCCACTTTTACGCAACTTCACTTTTTCACAACGTTGAGAACGACAGCTATTTAAAAATATTTTAGTTCTATCATGTTGCCTGCCAATTTTTTTCTGTGTTGCCATCTTATTTGGGTATGTTTTGGACATAGTTTAAACCGCTTCGAAACTGCCCTTCACAGATTAAAAATCAAAAATTGTACAAAGGTCGTCTGGTAGCTCTGGCTACCAGAATCATTTTGTAGGTTACCAAAGTTGGTAGCTCTAGTTACCGCAATCAAGTGAGTGGATAGAGCTATTTAATTGAGTAAAAAACTTCGTGATCTCCATCGGCAGCATGCAGAGAACCAGCTTTGTCACATTGATTTACTCCGATACGCACTTCTGGCAGATAGGTACCCATACAGTTAAATATTCGTTACGTTACGTACTTTCGACCCAATGCTGTAATTACCACTCTGTTTTCAACAAATTGCGGGTGGTAGGGTCTTGTGCAGGGTCCGTCCGAATAGCTACCACCATCTTATTCGCTAATCCTGCCGCTAAGCAGCAGTGCTTGCACTGCCTGTGTTCCCGTGTGGAGAGTAAGACAGCCGGGGAAATTACGGGCACAAGAGGCATTTCATATTAGCCCTCTAGGTTGGCAACGCATCTGCAATCCCTCCGGGGTTGCGGGTGTCTATGGGCAGTGGTGATCGCTTACCATCAGGTGACCCACTTGCTCGTTTACCTTCCTATTCACATAAAAAAAAAATATTGAAACAGGCGACTGCTGTGTAGCTAGGTAAATGGTTTTTGATCGCTCTGTTTTCAAACCTGTTACGTGCTAATTTGCTGGCAGTCTCTGGAAGAGAAGCAACTACACTGACGAGCAAAAATAATGGGACGATTGCCATATAAAGTTGTATGAAAAGTGGCCCTTTATTTTTGCTTCTCAGTATAGTACATTCTAAGTTTTCTTTTGCTGCCAGACCAGCATGGAAGGCCATGGGGGATATCCTCATAAGCTTGGGAAGGTTACTTAGCCGGGTAGCAGTATTTTTTCGCCTCTTTCCTTTGGTCAGTCGCTGTCAGTTTTATTGTACATTAGAAAAGTTTAACTAACTAACTAACTTGGCTCAGGGACCCAAATAGGGTCTTGGCCTCCGAAACGAGCGCACGCCATCTGTCCCGATCGTGCGCAGCTTCTTGCCAGTCGTCGACTTGTTTGTGGAGAAGTCTAGGTTGTCATAAATATCTGAGGGCAATTCCAAAAATAGTGGCACCTTAACCTGTCATTTAGTTTTTGAATAGAAACTATGCTCAATATGTCGTTTTTTGAAAAAATAAAAATGTTCACAGGTATATACCAATCAAATACACAAAGGCCAGGCCTTTTTTTTTAAATTAAAATTTAACAATTTAATAAAAAAAATAGAAAGTGCCAGTTTTTACTGTAACCTGCCTTGTCCAAACGCGACACTCTTCGAGTTTTGGTTCTTTACTTTATTCATTTACGATACTATGTTAAAAAAATACTATGCTATATGACAACAAGATTATAACGTTATTAAAAATATAGTGCACGGATTTTTTATATCATTTTTAAACAACAATATCCATGCCCGAAATTTGTCCAGCGATATTTTCACTGTTACCTGTGTGTTCACTGTACAGGGTCTCACTGACACACAGATAATCATTTGTAGACATAAATCACGGCAAAACATTCAGTCAATATCCATCTAACCGCCTAGCTAAGCGTTTGCGACCATACGAATGTAGTTTTGTGGCGACAAGTGATCGAAGGCGGGAATCTGGAGTTTGTAACAGGTATGGTAACTTTAGCTTGTTTCGCTTATTTCCCGAAATTGGTATGGAACGATTTTTATATATGTACTTAAAATGTCCTATATACTCATATCTTGTCACAATGAGAATGCGGCATTGATATTATTAATGGTTTTTAAGTAATCGTCTAGTATACCTACTTTTCACTGTAACCTGTGTCACTTTCACATGTAATCAATATACAGGTTAACGTGACCATAAGCAGGTTAAAGTGATAAATAATATTGAGTGGCAATTACGAATTAGTTATTCGGTTATCTTAGTACCTAAAGTTAACAATAACGTGGAAATAATGATTTGTGTTTGAGTGGAGTCGTCTTTATAATAATATTTATAAAAAAAATACCTCAGGTCCAGTGCTTCACACGAATGTTAAAAGATGGTGATGTGATTCATCGGTCAAACGGATCTTCACTACTTAACTTACTATCATTAACTTCTCTACTTAATTTTAAACGTTTCAATTATTCATACATTCATCAAAAATTCACCCTATCATATTCACTCTTTTCATGGCGTCCACAACTTCCATACCTATCTCATTTTCCTCACTTTTTTCACTCAGTCTCCGGCATGAGCCGGTACTTGCACTGATTCTTCTACTCTTTCAATCAAGCTTTCATATTATTCCTTCCATATCTATAGCACACAGTCTTCTCCTTTTACAATACTTCCATCTTGGCTTCTGATCTCACTCAGCCCCGACTCCCGAGGCTGTATTTTTACGTATTCTTCATCTTACTATTTGCATTTTTTGATTAGCCTCTTTGGCTAACCAATTCGCACCACCAGTTGCACTTCAGCATTCATCCATACGTTCCTCTCCTTTCTCCCTTTTCCTCTTTCGCACACCCCACACATCTCAGTAGCAACACTCACAATTCCTTCCTTAAATGCATCCCATACCTTTCCTATCTAACATCAATCAATCATCATATCAGCCGAAAGACGTCCACTGCTGGACATAGGCCTCCCCCAAGGCTCTCCTTTTGGACCGGTCCTGTGCCTCCCGCATCCACCGAGATCCTGCGATCCTGATCAGCGGCTCGGTAGCGTTCGGGTTCGGGAAGCTTCGCAGTGTCTTTTCGTCCAAATTACCGCAGTGTTTGAAGTCAAAAGTCTTTGACCAGTGTGTGTTGCCAGTGATGACATATGGATCTGAGACATGGGCGCTAACGATGGGCCTCATAAGGAAGTTCAAGGTCACTCATAGGGCTATAGAGAGGGCTATGCTCGGGGTTTCTCTGCGAGGTAGAACCAGAAATGATGATATCCGCAGTAGAAGAGGTGCATCGGCACAGAGGGGGTGGAAAAAGTCCACAAGTTTACATACCTCGGTAGTGTAGTGTCGGAAACAGGAGGGACCGAAGAGGACATCACTTCGAGAATTGCCAAGGGGAGAGCAACCTTCGCGCAGCTCCGTCCTGTATGGCAATCGCGGAAACTGACTAGGAGAGTCAAGCTCAAGATATTCCGGTCCAATGTGAAAACCGTATTGAGACGTGGAAGGTCACGAAAGACATCTTGCGCCGGCTCCAGGTCTTCATCAACCGCTGCCTACGCCGTATCCTCGGTGTATACTGGCCCGAGAAAATCTCCAACCCGAACCTGTGGGAACGTTGCGGCGAGACGCCGATCGACCAGCAGATCAAACGTCACAAGTGGAGCTGGATCGGCCACACGCTCCGAAGGGAGCCCGATCACATCCCGAAGCAGGCCCTAGACTGGAATCCACAAGGAAAACGGAAACGTGGCCGTTCTAAACAATCCTGGCGGCGAACGGTCATCGCCGAGGTGGCTTCCATTGGCAAAACTTGGAGCGAAATGAAACGCGAAGCTCAAGACCGAACGGGATGGCGCGGCACTATGGATGCCCTCTGCCCCACATGGGGGACATAGGATCACAATGATGCAGTAGAACTAAGGTTATGGTTAAAGAACTTTATTTCTCAAAGAAATTTACATTTCACTTATTTAGAGGTTACCGAGTACCGACATAGCCCGAAGAATTGCGAACTGAAGTGGCAGTGGGCGTGGCACATTGCTCGCAGAACCGATGGCTGATGGGGTCAGAAGGTCCTCAAATGGCGTCCGTGGACCGGGAGACGAGCTGTCGGTAGGCCTCCGACAAGATGGAGCGACGACACACAATATGCCTCATCTAAATCACGAAATCGATCCCTTAACCCATTAGATGGAGTAATTCAAGAGGAATGGTTATGTTTAATACGTGCATATTATAGTAGAACAACACTGATTGCACCCGTGCGTAGCCGGGGCGCATCGCTAGTTATCATTATAAAGTAAACTTATTAGATATCAAGAAAGAAGACTGTACAATTGCCAAAGCCTGCATAATCATGATTAAAAAAAGGAAAGTATCGGTATAACTTAGGTGTTGTGCCATATAGTGCTCGGTTTTAGACGACTGATCTTTCCCCATCGTATCTCTAATCGTAAAAGGTGACAAAGATGCCGACGTGAAATTGCGTACAGGGGCCTTACCATGACGTCTTAATGAGATTCAGTTTAGGTTCGCTTTGCTGTCATATTCATACTAAAAGTGACAGCTAAAACTTGAACTGAGTCGGAATTAGGACGTCATGGTAAGGCCCCAGGACTTCAGTACAGCGGTGTGGATGGCAAGGGGAAACTATCACGCTATTTTCCCAAGAAAGCTATCGTAAAAGTCCAGATCCTCAACGACGACTTGACGTAGATGATTAGAAGACCGGTATTGGGGTAATCTACCCAATGCTGCTACATACCGTCAGATGCAAAATAAATTGGCCCTGTTATGCATTGGGATAGCTTGGTAGCTGAATTGATGCTCAATTTCGTTCTGCCTTGAACTAATTCGGTACAATTTCACGCGGACGTAGTATTTATTTAAATTTTGATTTGGTATGCGTTCACTTTATATAATGATACGGTGGCGAAATAATACTCGATTAAAATGATTACCTATAATTTAGATTCGCAGCCAAGTAATGCGAGTTGAACGACATGATGTTATTAATAACTTTAAGATAAGCATTTTACAGACACTGTTTTTATGGAGAGTTCTCGTGATGGTAATATATTTTCATTTGAACCAGAATAAATTGCTTACGAAAATATAATCTCGTTTTATTTCTGCTGTAGCGTGGCTTGGTCTTATTCTTACTATCATTAACTTCTCTACTTAATTTTAAACGTTTCAATTATTCATACATTCATCAAAAATTCACCCTATCATATTCACTCTTTTCATGGCGTCCACAACTTCCATACCTATCTCATTTTCCTCACTTTTTTCACTCAGTCTCCGGCATGAGCCGGTACTTGCACTGATTCTTCTACTCTTTCAATCAAGCTTTCATATTATTCCTTCCATATCTATAGCACACAGTCTTCTCCTTTTACAATACTTCCATCTTGGCTTCTGATCTCACTCAGCCCCGACTCCCGAGGCTGTATTTTTACGTATTCTTCATCTTACTATTTGCATTTTTTGATTAGCCTTTTTGGCTAACCAATTCGCACCACCAGTTGCACTTCAGCATTCATCCATACGTTCCTCTCCTTTCTCCCTTTTCCTCTTTCGCACACCCCACACATCTCAGTAGCAACACTCACAATTCCTTCCTTAAATGCATCCCATACCTTTCCTATCTAACATCAATCAATCATCATATCAGCCGAAAGACGTCCACTGCTGGACATAGGCCTCCCCCAAGGCTCTCCTTTTGGACCGGTCCTGTGCCTCCCGCATCCACCGAGATCCTGCGATCCTGATCAGCGGCTCGGTAGCGTTCGGGTTCGGGAAGCTTCGCAGTGTCTTTTCGTCCAAATTACCGCAGTGTTTGAAGTCAAAAGTCTTTGACCAGTGTGTGTTGCCAGTGATGACATATGGATCTGAGACATGGGCGCTAACGATGGGCCTCATAAGGAAGTTCAAGGTCACTCATAGGGCTATAGAGAGGGCTATGCTCGGGGTTTCTCTGCGAGGTAGAACCAGAAATGATGATATCCGCAGTAGAAGAGGTGCATCGGCACAGAGGGGGTGGAAAAAGTCCACAAGTTTACATACCTCGGTAGTGTAGTGTCGGAAACAGGAGGGACCGAAGAGGACATCACTTCGAGAATTGCCAAGGGGAGAGCAACCTTCGCGCAGCTCCGTCCTGTATGGCAATCGCGGAAACTGACTAGGAGAGTCAAGCTCAAGATATTCCGGTCCAATGTGAAAACCGTATTGAGACGTGGAAGGTCACGAAAGACATCTTGCGCCGGCTCCAGGTCTTCATCAACCGCTGCCTACGCCGTATCCTCGGTGTATACTGGCCCGAGAAAATCTCCAACCCGAACCTGTGGGAACGTTGCGGCGAGACGCCGATCGACCAGCAGATCAAACGTCACAAGTGGAGCTGGATCGGCCACACGCTCCGAAGGGAGCCCGATCACATCCCGAAGCAGGCCCTAGACTGGAATCCACAAGGAAAACGGAAACGTGGCCGTTCTAAACAATCCTGGCGGCGAACGGTCATCGCCGAGGTGGCTTCCATTGGCAAAACTTGGAGCGAAATGAAACGCGAAGCTCAAGACCGAACGGGATGGCGCGGCACTATGGATGCCCTCTGCCCCACATGGGGGACATAGGATCACAATGATGCAGTAGAACTAAGGTTATGGTTAAAGAACTTTATTTCTCAAAGAAATTTACATTTCACTTATTTAGAGGTTACCGAGTACCGACATAGCCCGAAGAATTGCGAACTGAAGTGGCAGTGGGCGTGGCACATTGCTCGCAGAACCGATGGCCGATGGGGTCAGAAGGTCCTCAAATGGCGTCCGTGGACCGGGAGACGAGCTGTCGGTAGGCCTCCGACAAGATGGAGCGACGACACACAATATGCCTCATCTAAATCACGAAATCGATCCCTTAACCCATTCTTGTACTTTCCCTTACATTCTTGTCTTGCAGATTCTCCACTTTTATTCGCTCTAGGACACTAGACTAGACGGCTGTTTGACCCAGTGCCATCATCATTTAAACAGACCACTGATTCGGCATATCACTAGGTGGTGGTCTGTATGGACGCTGACACCGCGATATGCGCGCGTGTCCCTGACTTTCTTTCCCAATCTTTCATCTACTATTACAAAATTTATCATACTCTTCAAACCTCCTTTCTCCCTCGTATACATAATGGATCTTTTTATGTGCAAACATAGTGTTCGACACACAAGATTCTATTCCAAATACACCTCAAGTACACTTTTTTCCATTTTCATTCATTCTTTCATCACCAAACGCTCTTTCATATCCCTTATGCTGTCTTCCTACCCATCCGTTAAAATCACCTAACATGATAATCCGAAAGGATCCGAAAGGATTATCATGTTAGGTAGTATAATGAGAATTATACTTGCATTTATTCAGAGCATCTGCCACTCTATCCACGAACTTGCCTCGTTCGGTTTTATCTTTACAGACCCACTTGATCCTACGTCTGTCGGTGCATACACATCAAGGATGTAGATACGGAAGTGAGCCCAACCTCTTTTTTCTAACCAACAAACCTGGGACTCGCACACTAACACACTCACACACTCAGCCATTCTTGCGGAAAGTATGACACCAACTCCCTGACAGCCTCGATTGGCACCAAACCAATATGCCCTGTAGGGTCCATGTTCGGTGGTGTCATATTTTCCGCGTCACACACACAAACATTCAAACATTCAAAGTAGCGAAGCGGCTCTCCGTAGCCCACTTCTCGTCCCCGTGGTGAACGAGACGTGACGGGTTGCGAACCTCGTTGCCGCCATCCTGGGCATCATTTGTTTCATAAATGGAATCATTTCTTACCCACGAGAAGCTAGGGAACAAAATGTCCATCCTGGCAGAGCTCCGCATGCCAGGATAAGGCAGCCTTTAACTGGGGTCGCCTGGTCCCCAAGGCTAATTGAACGCTTACCACTAGGCACGCCTCTTCTAGACACGCATCTCTCGGCACGGCAGACCTTAGATTGGCGGACAGGCAAAGGAAAACGGAGAGGTAGGATAGAAGGGTGAAATGGGATTAGTAGGATATGGTTTGAAGGCATACTATAGCAACGGAAGACTGATGAAGCGACCGTAGTAGCTAAAGGAGGCCGGGGTCGCATACCCGTGTACTAAATCACAAAATGCCGGACAGGCATATCCTCTTATCTACTCTTTCGTAGATAACCTAGAAAAATTAACTTTAACTTGTATTGTTTTCTCTACTAACCTGTCCAATGTAACTTTAACCTGTATCCCCAAAACTTCAACAAGCTTCAATTTCTATATTTTTATGAATATTGTGGTGCCTTTTACAAATATGCCCCAATTGTAATATTTTAAAAATATTTTTCATACTCCGTTGGTAAAAAATACCCATTTTATTTTTACAAAAAACTTTAACCTGTCGGTGCCACTATTTTTGGAACTGCCCCTGAATACGATCGCATTTTGTCGACTGCGTAAGTGCGTGTTTAGATTTAAAAAACTCCACTAGAGGATAAGGAGAGATAATCTAAAACAGTAAAAATTTTAGCATTTTATCGTCGTGTTTGACATGTCCCAATGCCGAATTGCAACTAGTATACAAAGCACAAAGACTTCTTGAACCAGGCTGTAGACTGATAGACAGATGGACATGAAAAGACTGCAAGGATTCCGTTCTTGCCATTGTCAACATTCAAATTGGCTTGTCTATCATTGGTTCAGAGTTCTTACAAAATCTAACTAATATTATAAATGCGAAAGTATGGATGGATGGATGGATGGATGGATTGATGTTTGTTTGTTACTCAATCACGCCAGAACGGCCCAACGGATCTGGATGAAATTTGGTACATAGATAGAGAAAAGTGTGGAATAGCACATAGGCTACATTTTATCCCGGAAAATTGCGTAGTTCCCGCGGGATAGCGATAAACGAATTCTTTGTAGACGAAGTCGCTGGCAACAGCTAGTAAATTATAACTACGAAACTCTTAAAAGGCAAAGATTACTTTAATTGAATAAGTTTAGAATCGGTTGAGTGGTTACCTCGTTACTAACCCACCAATGCCACCGACATGACTGTTCGCGAGTTCGGTTCGGTGTACCAGTCAGTCCGTGTTACAAGAGCAGGACTATAAATTTCTGTACCTTACAATAGTTACAGAGATTGCACCTGGGAACTGTCTTAGTCTAAACTTGGCCCGAGATAAATCCACTGAAGTTTACCGCCCCCCGCCCGCCGCGCCGCGCCCCGCCGTGGCCGACGCTCGCGACAAATTAACTTATCAAGTTTTATTCCGTTCCTGGTCATTTTTCGTACGGTTTTGGTCAGAGATATTTTATTATCTGCAGCCATTACTTCATTGTGAGGAAACCTATGTTTGGTTTATGATTTAGTGTTTTTCTTTCAGCGCTTAGCTCTGCATGCATTTTATTAAGTAAGTAAGTAAGTACCTACATGCTTTATTGTTCAAATATAATGAAACAGACACAAATCACATAAATGAAAAACATTAAATATATAATGCCCAAAAGCAACTCAAAAAGGATTACCTATCCGTGAGAGAGATTATCACTTAATGTGTCGATCACAACTTTTTGAAAAACGCAAACAAAATGCAAAATTTAATCTGTTTTCAATTTGTTTAAATTACATGGATGATTTGCTTCTACTGTCTGACCTCGACAGAGTTTACCAGCGGCTAGATTAACACACGTTTAAAGAACATAAGAACAACAGGGTGCGCTCGTATCAAAGTGAGTTTACTCTAGGTAACAAAGTGAAAGCGTACGCTTGCTCCGCAATATGGCCCGGGACCCAACTCACCTCGACGTTATCAGAGTTTAAACACGCAATAAATACATTATCTGCGCGTAAACGTCACGCGCCAAAAAAAGCCGAAGGGTTCGGGTTCGTAATTCAATAAGAAAAGCCCAATCCCAGCGGGCACGATAACCCACGCCTCATGCCGAACAAATTGATGAGATTTATCGACGAGATTCCCTGAAGTTAGCCAAAGGGAAATTAAGTTGGGCAAAGTTTGTACTTGTTCCACCACCGCGTACCCTTATCGTTTTACAGTTTGCCGGAAAGGGTGGCTGGTGATTTTTTGTGGTTCTCGCAGTAATCAGCGGATGCTCCGGTGGTGGTCCTTTGACAAAAATGTAGGCAGCTTTCGGCTCTTCAGAGTTCTAAAATCAAGAGATTGAAAACAAACCATTTGATATTGTACTTGAATGACTGTCCTGGAGTATTTGTAATTTCCGAGTTTACTCGATAAAAAATCATTATAATATCCACCTGTAAGAAATAATAGGTATTTAAGTATAAATAATAATATGGTTTTCTTGTTTTTGTTAGATTTTAATACAAGGTGGATTAGTTCCCGAAACATTACAGCAGGTAGATGAAATATTTTGTCAGATTGAACACTTCTGTTTAGGGTTTTCATCGTATTTTTTGATACTTCAAGACACTCTTTTGACGCCGTAGACTTTGAAAGTCGACCAATAATATGAAGCATTTTTGTACCTAGCATTAAGTGTCAGGATAATGATTGACATTGAAACAAACATCTGTATAATTATTCCGGATTCTTTTCAAGACACGGTGTAGGTAAATCCAAAAATAGTAAACTTTGTGTTCTTTGTTACCACGAAAAGTTAGCAAAAAAATGGCGGACATTTCACCACAAACCGACGGCGGAGCACAGATACAAACCTGTTTTTCGCTTGCAGATAATTGTCCCTCACTCAAATCACGTGATATTTATGCCAATAAGGAGTTAAGGAATGATTATACCTTAATTTTATCAGGCAATTAGAAAAATAGCCCTATTTATAACGAAGAAAATACTCAAAAGGCTGACTATAGGTTCTAAGCTAACTTTTGGCACCTTTACCCTACATGTCCTATTATAATAAAAATGTAAATATTCTAAGCGTCACAACAATATCCTAGTATATATTATCCTTGTAAACCTTATGGTTATTCCCGGCCATAGCTTTACTTTTCAGATTTTTCTATGTGTTCTAATTTTCAGTGTTGTTTAGAAATTAATGAATTGTAGTGAACAGCTCCAAGCAGCTTAATACCAAAGTCCGTATTAATTCCTCTTATAACAATCCTGAGCGCTAAGGCTGACTGTCAGCAGACTAAGTCGGACTGGTACTTGCGATAACAACCATCCTTATGGACAGTCAGCCTTAGCGCTCAGGATTGTTATAAGAGGAATTAATACGGACTTTGGTATTAAGCTGCTTGGAGCTGTTCACTACCAACAATGGAAGCAGATGTGCATGATGACTTAATCTGGTCTAAAGCCTAGACACTATCTTGACGTGGAAATCAAATATTAATTTAACTTATAAAAACTACAAAACAATTTTATTTGCGGGTGACAGGACGTCGTGCAAGTTCCGTTCAGATGGCTACCACAGTCATACCCCCCTATTCATAAACGTTCTATAGGCTTCTGCTAATCGTTTGTCTTTATCTGTGAAAGGTAAATTTCAAAGTGACAGATAAGGACAAACGATTACTAAGTTAGCAGAAGCCTATAGAGCGTTTATGAATAAGGGGTTTCTCGCTAACCCTGCCGCCAAACAACAGTGCTTGCGCTGCTGTGTTCCGGCGCGAAGAGGACAGCCGGTAAAATCACTGGCACATGAGGTATTCTATCTTAGCCCTCTAGGCTGGCAAGGCGTCTGTAACCCTCTTGTGTTGCAGGTGTCCATGGGTGGTCGTGCTCACTTACCATCAGCCGACCCGATTGAAAGAAAGAAAGAACACATACATTTATTCATTTTGCATGACACACAAATTGCCCTCCTCAAAAGAGTACCTGTTTACCTGTGTTGTGTGTATTAATTATTGTGTACCTGTTTTGCACGACCTGACTTCACTCACTATATCACTAGCTCGATTGCTCGTTTTCCTTCCTTGTTGTATATAAAAAGAAACGTTTTACTCACGATTATCCGGACTAATAATTATTGTATTATTTATTATTATTTATTTAATTAAGCCTTTTTATTCCGAATTCGCTATAATTTCAGTAAGTACATGTTGTTGTTATTGTCGTTTATTTATTAAATTGTCGCGTAATTCGGCGTGCCCCATGGCACGCCATAATTTACTAATTTATTAATTTATTTATTTATTTTTATTTAATTTATTTTTATTGTATGCTTACTCATAATTCTATTTTTAAACGAACCTGTTCATAAATCCATTGTGACAATAAACGTCTGCCAGCTACGCCAGTCTATCCGATCTTAACTACAAAACATTGACAACCCTATCGTTTAACAGAAATCGAACAGCATAATATCAAATAGTTTGTTGCAAAAGTCTTCATTTCGCCGCACTCGCAGATAAATCAATTGCAGAGTCGCTATCGACATTGCGCGAACACGAGTGACTTTAGAAATGGCAGGAAGCTGGATTCATTGTCGTATCTCCGGAGATATCTCATTTATTTCGCTTATCACAGCCAAGGAATGAGTATCAACATGACGCCCATTTATTTCCACCCCACGGCACATGAATCTCCAAACAGGAGGACGGAGTTGCAGGGAATTCGTTTTAATTGAGTTATTGTAAACATTGAACGCATGAATGTGAGTAGTGAGAGAGTATTTCTGCGGTTCTCTGAATGGCCAAAAGGCGGCAATACGACTTGATATTGCCAAAACAAAACATTTAACAGTATATTACATTGATTCAGTAATTAAAATTAGCTATTTTTAATTGATGTTTATTTTCTGACAAAAAAAAATAGTTCCTAGATATGTGTTAGGTAACTCTACATTCAATAGCGAACTGTCACACCGTAAAAATATTTTATTTGATAAGAGACAATTAATAATCGAAACACGCCACTACATACATACATACATACATACATATCGTCACGCCTCTTTCCCACAGAGGCAGAGACTACTTTGTTCCACTTGCTACGATCCTGACATACGCCACTACACAGTATAAAAAAGGCGCTTTCCTCTGTCTGTCTGTTCCGATGTATGCATAGATCTTTAAAACTACTTAACGGATTTCGATGTGATGTTTTTTAATAGATAGTGATTCAAGAGAGGTTTATAATGTATAATTATATGCAGACGAAGTCGCGGGCAGAAGCTAGTACTTTATAAAAGCCACGACGAAGAACCTTTAAACGTTTTTGTTTTTACATGTTCAACGGTGTGTATGAAGTTCCGTACTAGGCCCGCGTGAGAAATATAGCTCTAGCCCTTTTATTACGAGTGGAGGCCTGTGCCCAGCAGTGGGACTTATTATAGGCTGGAGATGATGGTGATGACGACCTGATCAGGATCGCGGGATCGCGGTGGATGCGGAAGGCACAGGACCGGTCCGAGTGGAGAGCCTTGGGGGAGGCCTATGTCCAGCAGTAGACGTCTTTTGGCTGATATGACGATGATGATGATGCCGATGATGATTGAATTAAGCGTTAATTCGCGGAGTTTCATGACCTTGCCTTCGCAGCCATATGGCTTGCACGTGCAAGGCAGCTTTCGATTATATTTCGCTTCTCTCGGTTTACATAAAAAAATACCCCGCAGTCCTGTCACGATATCTGTGGCGATGCCGAAATGCAGTGAAATTATGAGATTGTTCAAATGACTGAGCGGCGTAACGCCGGAAATGTCAATTGGGGCTTCTTTCTGCAAATAAGCCGCGATTGTGTCGTTAAAGTATTTCAGGAGATTCTGAGCGAATATTGGACCACGTGGTTTGGTTAGTTTGATTCAACACCCCTACAAAGATTTTACATTTCAGACTGAGAGAGAGAGAGAGCGAGAGAGAGAGAGAGAGAGAAACATTTATATATACACCCATTCGATACACATACATACCTACATACATATCGTCACGCCTCCCTCCCACAGGGGTAGGCAGAGACCACTCTGTTCCACTTGCTACGATCCTGACATACCTCTTTCGCTTCATCCACATTCATCAATCTCTTCATACATGCTCGTCGGTTTCGGTACACGTAGATTTAAAATATGAAGAAATACAATATACTTAAGAAATAGTACCAATATGGTGTAAAATGGGCCCCACATAAGGGCATATGCATGGGTATTACACATGGGCATGGGACTGCACACATATTTGAGGGCTTTCCCGGAGTTTTTTAAATTGCGTCTGCATTTTAGATAATCTTAAATAATTAGCCTTTTCTTGGTATGCATGTGATACAATTCAACCGTCTCAGACTGATGACCGTTTATTTTGTGGTTTTGGGGACGTTTTGGAAAGAGTACCCGAAACCGGCGAGCATGTATGAAGGGATTGATGTAGTGGATGAAGCGAAAGAAGTATGTCAGAATCGTAGCAAGTGGAACAAAGTAGTCTCTGCCTACCCCTGTGGGAAAGAGGCGTGACGGTATGTATGTGTATGTTTTGTAAATGTTGAATGTTCTTATCATACTTTTCTGATAACACTGCAAGTCGGAGATTCAAGTCCTTTTGTTTTAAGCGAAACATGCTCCGATTTTGTACCAATGAATTCTGCTATCATGGATCAACATTTACTTTAAAAATGGTAAGTTCCTGCTCTGGTTTATTTTATCCCTATTGAAACTGAATGGGTCACGAATCACGAGCGCTGAACTTGCAAACCCGGAATCCTTGGAACTCGCCCAGCACCGCTAACCGAAGATTAAAAACCAAAGTTCCGACGCAACCTCAGCCGAATAATGCTCTTGCAGATACTTGCGGGTGAACTGCAGAAGAAGCTCTACAAAAGTAGCTAGATTCATGAAAATATGGGAATATCAAATGCCTGATTGTGTTAACGAACACTGAAAAAAATAATTTGCTTCATGAAACCAAATTTTCGTCAGCCTGTAAATGAAAAAAGTGACTACATAACTAAGGCAATATCTTACCAAAATCTTTGGTTATGTTTTGTTCTTTATAGGTAAACTTGTTTGTTAACAAGGGGCCTTACCATGACGTTTTAATGCGTTTCAGTTTAGGTTCGCTAGCTGTCACATCCATACTAAAAGTGGCAGCTAAAACTTGAACTGAGTCGGAATAAGGACGTTATAGTCAGGGTAGTTGGAAGAGATCCCTTCTTAGGGATAAGTTCGCCTTTGTACTATTTTCTGTGTACCTCTGTATTTTTAAATTTTTATGTGCAATAAAGAGTATACATACATACATAGTAACATGGTGGCCCCTGCCTGTAAAATTTACTTTAATAACGCCTTACCGAATTATAGTTATTGATTAAGTAGCCGAAGTAGTTTGGTTAAATATTTTTTCAGTGTTAATGCACACGTAAATTAGTTGCGTTTTTCTTAAATCTTTTTACTATGTATAGTTATCTCGCAACATAAACAGCATAAGAATAGAATATAAGGTTTCTTCAATTACAGTTTAAAATCTTGATATTTACACTTGAACTTTTTCTATAATAAACTTTTTCTATTCTATTTCTATTCGGAGTTCATGTAGCAAAAACGTAAACAACAAGAAAAATGCGACAAGCTCGACCACGCTTCGCTTTGGCATGATTTTATTAAAATTTTGTGGCTTACCCATTTCAACTCCCGTTTCAAAACTTTTCAAGTTTCAGTTTTATGGCTTTTTCGATTTGTTGGCAAAAATTTTGAAGAATCTTATATTTATGATAATTATTATAATGTTTGTTTTCTAATCTCCATTTTATTTGTAATGCTGTAAAAGCTTTATTCGATTCAGAGTGAATCACACAAGACGGTGTATGTTTGAGACGATCACACAACAACGGCGATAAGATACACAGGCAGACAATATTCTTCTTGGATTGTTAAAAAATCGTGCTTATTCATAATATTACTTGCCAGCATTTAATTATAGGTTTGGCGCCGTACCCACAAATAATATTCATGTATTACTTTATGAAAGACCAGGGGCCTTACCATGACGTCTCAATGCGTGCCATGTTCTATTCAGCGTAAGGGACAGAGCTATATGGATGCATAACTGTGTCTCTTACTCTGAATAGAACATGGCACGCATTAAGACGTCATGGTAAGGCCCCTGTTCGGTAGAGCTCATGTTATATATACTGTAATATAATATTCCAATGATCGTTGTTGGTTGGTTCTCCCCACCGGGTGCTAACGTTACTATCTAACAAACAAGAAGCCATAAACTACGCATTCGCATTAATTTCCAAGCTTGAATTGAATCTAGCTCCAGACAGGCAATACGTTAGCACGCGGAATAATTCACTGCTGCCCAGCAGCGGTCATAGTCGAATGGACGATGCATCATCTGGTCAGAGCTGCTATACATTAATTATTTTCAGGTTTGCCGAACGACATCGGTTCCAAAAATGTAACAGGCAGCATTTCATAAAAATGAAACTAATATTTTTAAAACGATTTACATCGGCTTGTCAACTGAATCCGACAGTAGTGATTATAAGTTGCTTAAAACGGAAATGTTTTCATGAGAGAGGAAAAATTTGAATATAAATGCAAAACGTTGCAAAAAACTCAATGAATTGGTGGTTCATCATGAAACCAAGCCTAAATACTTTAGATTATTAAACTTCTGATGCTGTTCTACCCAATTAAGTGAATGACGAGAATCCGTGCAGATTTTCTATCATTTATATCCTTGATAAGTCGGGCAGTCTCAAGGCCCAAGAATTACTCGCTAACAGCAAAAAGCAGACCATGAAAAATGACTATTCTTTGATGGGAAAATAGAATGGTCCTTCTATGTTGCAGGCCAGCTTACAAGGAATATGTCGTCATGCCGTTATGGGAAAGGGCCTGACTTTGATACCGCATTTGTTAAGTTTATTAGGGTCTTGTGGGACCTCATTGGGGCACGTACGTTTGTCAAACGAAGCCCTTAAGCCCTTCGGTTAGTTTGAGTCGATTTTGGTAAACGGCCTTTTAGATGGTAGGCATAAACTTGGAGCCATAACAAAGCTAGTGTTGGTTGCAAAAGTCACGTTAAATTACACTAATTTATTTACCTACCCTTATAGTAAATATTTTGCACCTAAGAAATTAATGCAAATTTTGCGTGGAAAGTTTATCTTCACCATATCATCCCTTAAATATTATTTACGCCTAAGCCATAACACCAAAAATATCGCACCGCCTACGTTTACCACTAAATGGGCACCATTTAATTTCCCCACCCAATGTATCAAAGTAACAAGAAAAAATCTGTTACCACCCCGTAACCCGGTAACAAATGGGAAGAAATTGACCAAATAAAGTAAGTTCCGCGGTCCCCGAATAGCTATTAGCCTCTGACCGAGCTCGCAGTGCCGTTGGAAACAGTAGGCGCGGCTACAACCCAGGCTCGAGCGAACTCAGTAGAACAAGTTTCCGAATAAATTGAATATTAAATCTAACTAATATTATAAATGAGAAAGTACGGATGGATGGATGGATGGATGGATGTTTGTTTGTTACTCAATCACGCCAGAACGGCCCAACGGATCTGGATGAAATTCGGCACATAGATAGAGAAAAATCTGGACTAGCACATAGGCTACTTTTTATCCCGGAAAATTGCGCAGTTCCCGCGGGATAGCGATAAACGAATTCTTAGCAGACGAAGTCGCTGGCAACAGCTAGTATTTAAATAAATAAACATCTATTACCTACAACGCAAAACACTTATAGTACGACTCAGAGATACAGGCGTTACCTATAAATTAGGTTTTTACTCATATTAGTGTAACACATAGGACAAAATCACAAAAACATGAATGTTTAAAGTTGTCTCGAGGCGACATTTCACTCACCTACTCGTATATTCTTGTATATTCTATCGAATATCGTAATGAATGACTAATAGATATTCAAGGGTGCTTTATTGACTTTAAGTAACCTACGCCTACGACTAAAAATGAAAAGATCGTGGGAGCAGCTTCATTAAACTATCTAAAGGATTAGAAGAAGAAAATAATCTTATTCCAATGAAGAGTACCTAAGTACCTACCTACATAATAATTATGTTATTCTTAATTGAAATAATGGTAGCAAAAGCGGTAAATACAAACGTAATATAGAATTCATCGTATTACTCGTATGTCGAGACGAATTACTAGTGCCGCATGAAAGTTCGGTCTTATAATAATAGTAGGTAAAAAAAAGCAGTAAATACAAACGTTATATTTTATTGAAATCATCATAATTTTATGTCAAGACGAATTAGGTCCATAGTTCTTGGATCTGACAGTGGCGTACTGTGGTGGTGTCCCGCCCCCGCCTGTGGCTCTGGTGTACAAGCATTAATTATTTAAACGGGCGCAATTTATCCGCTGTCAGAAAGACACGTCCTAAACTTTTTATTGTATCGCATGTTTCCATGAAGACATTTATTTGGTCCCACGCTTGCGGTTGAATCAAATCAGTTTCACTTTCAGATTTCAACGTCGTTGGACTTTGCAGTAAAGTTTGAGCGCATACTTAATGCTAACTTGATTTATCTATTTATTGTAAGGATAAAAAACAACTGTAAAAAGCGTGCATAATACAATTAACAATTTAAGAAACTAGAAGTAGGTTGATACAGTCAACGACACGTATTTAGTTAACACCTTTATTTTTGAAGCTATATAAACTTTATGTTGACCAAGAACCTTCATTTAGTTCAGATTCTGCAGTCTGAACACTAGACAGAAAAATTATGCGACTCACAGAATAACAGATAAATATAAACAAAAAAATCTTTGCAATAGCTACTGAAATCCTAAAGGAGATTGCCAATTATTTTGTAGCTGTTCAAAAAAGAAGTGAAGTGTACTTCAGCTTTGTTTTTTAGAAAATATTGTATCGTAATATCTTCAATACACCGATGGAGACCTCTTATCAGCTGATGAGGGTAGACGATGAACTGCGCTACAGTATCTACTGTTGTTCCATGTCATGCATTGTACCTAGTTGGGCTGACATTACGTCTCTTATTACCTTTATCGATACTCAAGAGATATTTTTTTCTAGTAACAATTTTAGCCTGAGTTATTTTTCCATGCTGTCTTAAAACGGATGTGTTAATTAATAGTTATAGACATAATACTTTTTTGTTCAATGTTCACTAAAGTCTTTAGAATAGATTAAGATTCGGTCGTGAACACAGCAAATTATTGTTTAACTGTGGTTAGTCTTTACGCAGTCATTAAACTTTGGTTAATATAGATGAAGAGTTATGTACTTCAACGTTATTTATAGTTAGGACATGGCACTTTAAAAAGGATTCTGTGACAGGACCGTATTAAGGTGGTTTAAGGGCTTCCGCCACTTTGTATGAAGGTACTTGGTTTTTTATACTAGATACCTGAAATTTTAAAAAAAGTAGTAAAACAAGTCTTAAAAAAATGGTTTTTGCAAAGGGCCGGATTAAGGTGGTTTAATGAGCTACACTACAGATTTTTATTCTGTGCGTATGAAGTCACGGGCAACAGCTCGTAGGTAATAAGAAGCAGTGAGATATATCTATAACTAGACAGTATGGTACAGAGCAGGGTCGCGTGCCAGAGCTAAATTATGGGCGCCAATCCACCAGACCTTCTGTGCTCGGCGGGGCTCAGTTAATTAAAGAAATGCGCCCACTTTTAGAAATTATGCTATTAACATTGCCGAATATGAGAAGAAAACTACTTAGGTAGGTATCGATAAATTTAATCGACTCAGTGTTCGTAGCATCACTATCGCAAGCACTGAATAACTGCGCCCGTCGATACTCGACTTGAAGCATAGCAGACAATGATAAGACAAATAAATGATGTTTTGCTTCTATAGCGCTTTGGTATCAAACTTGTTTCAGTGGAAATAGAAAATTAATGAGACTTGGGATTCCCCGTTGTTATTAATTGCGAGCATTTTTAGGTATCATATTGACGATAAGGCTTTGTTTATCGTACTAATATTATAAATGCGAAAGTTTGTGACGATGTGAGGATGTGACGATGTGACAATGTGACGATGTGAGTGAGTGTGTATGTTTGTTCCTTCTTCACGCTAAAACGACTGGATGGATTTGGACAAAATTTGGTACGAAGATGGCTGGTACCCTAGATTAAAACATAGGCTACTTTTGTCCCGGAAAATAGCATAGTTCCCGGGGGATAGCCATAAACATGTCAATTGCTAATTCTACGCAGACGAAGTCGCGGGCAGAAGCTAGTTAAGTATAATACTTCTACTTGGGTACGGTAGAGATAAACCGTTTTTATGATAGAGGTACATAACTTCGATTAGGTAATTCTTCAAATGCTTAAAAATCTTGCTTTTCATATAACGAACTAAATACTTATTATTGTAGTTATCCCACGGGAACAAAATGATCCAATATCTTTCCCCGAGACTGAAACTGTCTGTACATAAATACCTTATCCCGACTAAATTGATTCAGCGAAACGTGTGATTATTATGTACGGTCGAACAAAATGGTTTCCTGGACCACCATAGAACTTTTACTGCGAAAAGGTGATCAGAAATTTATTTTTTCGATGGTGGTTATGCCAAGTTACAGTTTACTACTAAATGTCTCTTAAGTAGATAAGCTGCCGACGCACAGACTAGCCAACAGACGGACTTGACTAAACTGTAAGAGTTCCGTTTTAGCCATTTTGTGTATGGAATCCTAAACACTACCATAGAATAGATAATAACAGGGTAGAAGGGAATCTCTTTTGACCGCGTCCAAAACGCCGCCATTTATATACCTACTTCCCCCTTCACGTCGTTACGCCCCTCTGTCGTCCAGGCGTATTGCTAGGGTTGCTTACCGTTAAATATTATACTTACGTCTAAAGATAATATAAAAGAAAGAAAGAAAGAAAGGAAAAGGTTTATTTGGTGCAATATATATCGCTAAAATATAAGTTTTTATTTACGTTGAAATCATTATTTTATTCTAGTTTTACAAAATATGAAATTTATAAATCATTAGGTACGTACCTACATATTATATTAAGGAAGAAGTTATTACAAGTGCCATACCAAATGAAGCCATTTAAGATGATTTAAGTAAGTATTACTTACCGACAAATATAAAACAAAATACATACAGGCTCACGTAAAACTAGATGAGTACCTACGGGACGGAACGCGCAAAAATGCCAAACGCGCGTGCGGCGACGCCGGCCGTGGCAGCCTGACTGAGCCGCTCGTTTAACAAGTACTGTAAATCGTGACCTTGAGTCCGGCCGGAGCGGGAGATTCCGTTCTACTATGTTCTTACTTATTCTATGACACTACGTTCCATTGGGAACACTATCAAAGCAAAGCTATGACGATATAGGAGCAGATTTGCTAGGACTATGAAAAATTGTCGACCGCTGTGTAGTTTGCGAAATAGATAGTGACAGAGTTGAATCAGTATTTCTGTTAGAAATTCTAAATTGTGATCCACTCGCTCGCTAGCTCTCGCACTTTTAACTTTTTTTATTAACAAAGGAAAATGTTGCAGGTTTGCAATCGAATGTCTCTATGGTGGCACATTGCAATATTTCACCTAGTAGTTCGAAGTCTACAGAGTGTCATAAATTGTTTTGGAATATTACACTAGGTGGCAGAATTAGCTTGATTGAACACTATTGTAAAAGTCTTTTTTATTGTAAATTTAGATTCAAAATTAAGTCCCCTCTGACACTTTAAACATCGACGAATATTTGAAAACATTTGCCTACTACAATAAAAATAATCAAAAGTAATAAAAAAACATTGATTATGGTTCAAGCTGCCAATCCCAATCCGCACTGGGCACGCGTGGGAACTATAGCCCAAACCCTCCAATACACGGAGGAGGCCAATGCCATGAGGCACGCCGATTTACGCGACAATTTAATTAAATAAACGACAATAACAACAACAACAACATGTACTTACTGAAATTGTAGCGAATTCGGAATAAAAAGGCTTATATATTTATATTTTTTATCCCTCGGCAATTTTGAACATTTCAATACTTATGCAATTTCGAACATTTCAATACTTATGCAATTTCGAACATTTCAATACATTATGCAATTTCGAACATTTCAATACTATATTACTACCGAGTCAAAACATCTAATTTGTCTAGTGATAGTGATTATCCAAAGGCATTTTTGATGTGTGTATTCCGGATTTATTTTAAGACGTAGTGCGTTAATGTTAATTTTAAGCTTCAAAATTGACATTTTGTTAATAATCGGATGCTCGCTTATTTCGCGAGGCGGTACATTATCAGAGGCTGCACGCCCTAATATAAGGTGGGTTAATGAATAAATTAATGAAACCCTGCCCCCGTCCTCGGAGCTGATCCAATTTAGAAGTTAAAAGAGGCGAATGTAAAGTGTTTAAGATACGTAAAAGTTCTTTAAAGCAAAAGTGGTCAACATTTTATTATTATTATCAAACATTAGGATCCGCATACTAATTTCAAGAATGGGGATGATAACAATCAAGATAATAATATTTTTGCATGATAATGACGTGTGAACAACAAGCCGTAACGTCGCGACCTGAGTCATTGGTAAAAATATTTTTTGCTGTAATTATTAATTATCCCTTAAGATAATTTTCTATAACATTTAAAGGCTCTAAATACAAAATCTCTATTCTTATTTTACTATTTAAAAAAAGCTATATAATACGTATAATAATAATACAGTATGTGATAAGCCTTGATCGACACTTTGAAATCCTTTCTTTTACCAAATAAATGTTTTGATACTTTATATAGCAAATACATGAAAGAAAATAACTTTTTATCATTTGAATGTCACAATCTGCATTTTTTTTATACTTTTGAAATTTATATTACAGGCGAGTCCTTGCAGTTTTAAATGAAATTAAGTATAATAATTAGTTTTTAGACCATGTGTCTTACAAGTGTGGAGTAACAGGATTATTTTAGGTCAGAGAACAGTAGAGGTGTGCCTCAAAACGCTGTTCACTTCCACCTGGGTCCCCGGCGCCCCGGCACGTCGGGCACAAGGTATAAATCTTAGCCACAGCTGCTCCTTCCGGCTCGCAACAACAATAATTAATGCAATACTTTGCCCTTTAATTAAAATGTTTTAATGTGACGCACTCGGCGTGGGAACGTGTGACTGCATTATTCACAGTGCTCGGTGTTACACCTCTCTGAATGTACGTTTTAATCACAAAGCCGTTGTGATGGAATAAAAATAATGAATATTACTCTCGTTAGCTTCCTCGGACAAAGAATTTGCATTGCAATTCAAAGAAGGAACGCTGCTAGCATCTTCGGAACCTTGCCTAAGGGGTCTGGTTTGAATTTGTATCCTTAGTTTTCATTATTATTATTATTAAGTATTTGTATTATTAGTGGTATTTTTTTATATAGGTATTTTAAGTTTAGGCTAGTTTTATTTTTAAATAATTTAGATTTAGACATAAAATTTATGAATATTAAAGAGCTCTCGTTATTATCTCTATGGACTTAAGACGAAATCTGGTCAACAATACTTTTGCAGATGCATAAACATTATCCCGTCTATATCCCTTACGGGGTAGACAGATCCTATGGTAACAAGACCTAAAGGCCACGTTTTAAGGGGAATCAAAATAGTGATGGGCCGCATCGCCTATAGCATTATTCCTAAGATTTGTACGTGTTACATTGCTCCTAACGGGTGATAACAAAAAAATGAGAATTATTGAAGGAGGTGAAACATTATATAACAGGGTCTGAAATCAAACTGAAGTATAGTAAAGACAAGCCTTAAAAAACTGATTATGCTTGAATAATAAAAGTTATTAACATGATTTGTATGATCGTTAACTACATTTGGATAAAATATATGCCCGTATGAAACTGTAGATAAGTACTTACATATTATATAGTATAGAAAAAATATTCGTTCATAATGTGATTATCCAGGGAGGAAACAAGGAAATACGTTTTTAGGAGAAGAGAGAGAGAGGAGAAGATCTCATTATGCAAATCGGAATATCTTCTATCTGTAGCCGCTGAAAGTTGGTAGGTACAAAGAATTATTTGTAATTCTGCAAACAGGATGTTTTCCAATTTGTCTACTGGAATCTGGTTCTGCTAGAGCCTTTTGGGGTTCTTTAAGTTGTATTCAACTACAGCATTGTCTATATAATTACATGTTATTTTCTCGAATAAGTAATACTTTAGGCAGGTACAGACCAATGACCACCTTTCCACCTTTGATAAAAAGGTAATAAGCCTAGTTTAAACTTTAAAGAAAAATCCTGCAAGGGCTGCAAGTCGCTTGGCAATAATGAAAATAGCAGGATGCTTTCTTGCAACTCTAAACTGGGCTTTAGGCTACAGACAGACAGATCGCTGTCTACCACAATATCTTCTACGTTTGTCATCTCTATCATCGTCACGAATTCAGCCTGTGTGTAAGTTTAATTATATTATACACACATCCACTTCATATCCAAGATATTATAACATCAGCCACTCAAAAGTGTACCAGCGAAACAATTCTCACATACGCTTTGTGAGCTGTTTTAGTGTTGTGAACTACCGATGCAAAATGGCGTCTCAAAATCATTTAAAATTAAAATTGAAATTGTATTACCTATGTAAATTAAAATTATTACGTTCAATCTAGAGTACATAAATGACCATAGGACTCCTTTCAAAATGAGAGGGATTGGGCTGTAGTTCCCATGTGAGCCCAGCGGCGAATAGCAAATTAACACCGTTATTCTGCTTTTGTGACCGTGTATCTACTTGATTATTGAATAGGCATCGGAGTTGTACACATTAGTCGACCAAGTAAGTGGTTTATTATTTTTATGACATTTCTGACATCTGAGGCCTTACCATGACGTCTTAATGCGATTCAGTTTAAGTTCGCTCGCTGTCAAATTCGGTTCTCTATCGTTTGCCCGAATTTCATATGCCATAAACATTTTGTTAGCATAATGATCACTTCTCATAACACTTTTTTCTCTTTAACTGTTAATTGTACAGGGTTATCATGAAACAAACCTAACCTATATATAACCTATACCCATTTCAATGTTCCTGAAAAAATTACGGTTTCAGAGAAAAAAAGAGTTACCTATGGCAAATGATCATTATGGCAAACATTACATTATGGCATATGATATTCAGTGTGACTTACAACCGCGCTCCTACCTACACTACAGGTCCTTAGTCGATAACTTTGTTGTAAAGTAACAATAAAGAACCCGAAATGAACCGGCCAGCGCATGCTTGTCGAAGTTTCTCGCTGCACTAATGGCGGGATATATTTCTGCATTATTCCTTTGTTGCTTGAGTCGTCCGACAAATGAGGGGTTTTTGCATTATATCTTTTTTAGTGAAAATGCGCATAAGATATTTAGTTATAACATTTAATGCCGGCGTAAAATAAACAGTTCCAATTGCTCCCCATTCCTAAAAATTTGCTTACCTATATTAATGTCAAAATGTACGTTTTGTTAAATAGCTTCTAGCAAACGAAATGACAGAGACAAAATTAACACTTAGTGTGAATCGCACCTAGTTACTTTACAGTATGCTTAGTGTAGGTTTGCGGTCACAAAATACGTTTCGAACGCGTTTGCGTTAAAATGTCAAATACTATGAGAACAGTTTGTTGCCGTTTCGATCCGCAAGTGGCGCTGCCAATTTTTCCATAGTAATTGAGACGTTTACGTGAACGCGTTCGAGACGTTTGTTCATGTGAAAACTTACACTAGAGGCTCTGTAAGAACAACCGTAACTAGAGATTTCGAATAATGTTTCATAGATTTTCTGTCAAAATATATTATGTCAAAATCATCGGTTATGCTCGTATTTACTATACTAAACTAATGTTTAAGATAACAGGCGTTTATGGATAATAGGGTGGTAACTCCAAAATGTAGTAAATTATGCACCTGGGTGCAGTCAAAAATTTAAAACAAGATGTAAAGCGGAATTAAAGCCCCTAAAATTAAATGTTGAATTAATCAACCGATAAGAAATCACACTTCAAAATATGATTAATCGCGCCAGATAACTTACGTGCCTACATTATCAGGCATTCATTTATCGACCGTCGCATTTAGTAATCGACCTAACTTCGTAATTGTTAAATATTAATGAAAATTTTAATAATAGGTACAGCGCTGCAAATGTAGGTACTGGCGTATCGGCCCATCGGGATCCTGTCTATCATTCGAGTAAGAGACAATCATTACCGCTATCATTATTAATTAAAGTTTGTTATCAGTACATCAGCTTATCAGAGGTGATGCGAAACATTGTGCCCTATAATAAATTATTGGTGAATTTTTATCGGTTTTTTATCGAAATGATGATAAGCGTCGAACAGGTTTCAGTTAGCCACACGTAGCGGTGTGTAGTGCTTGTATTAAGACTAGCCCGAGCCCTCGGCCAAGTGAAGTGCTTATGACTCCCAAAAAGTTCTGCTACCAGGCTTACGACGACTCCGAAAACTGTTTTCTAAAATGGCTGGTGGAGATTACGCTATAAATGAGGCAAGTATAACAAAAATTGCTAAGTTTACTGAAAAAATGTAACGCGGAAAACGTGTGTTTATATGGCGTTTCGGGTGAAAATAAGCGGCTTTGCTAATTCGAAGAAAAGAGTCAAGCTGGATCCTAATTTTGAACCATAGTTGTAACGAAATGCAGTAAGTATTACTGAACCTGTGAAGGTTATACTGCCGTTCTAATTCAAGAAGACGCATGTCCAAAAAAAAGATTCAGTTTATTTACATTTTTGTAATAAAGGAAGAAAGGAAAATATTTTATTTCGGTTCACAAGGGACCACCACCATAAAAATTACCTATACAATACAACAATACAATACAAATACTCTTTATTGAATACCACAAATCAGTACAAAACAATACAGAAACAAAGAACAAAGTATACAATAGGCGGTCTAATAATAATAATAACTAAATAATAACTAACTATAATAATAACTACAATAATAATAATAATAATAAAAAATCCGACATTAATGTCGAGGTCAAAATTCATTGGAAATAATAATAATAATAATAATAATAACTATATGGTATAATTAGGTAACTAAAGATATTTAAACAGATTATTTTATTTTTTATTTATTTATTATTGTCAAGTCATGTACATACATTATTATAAAGATGTTAACATTGTTCTAAGTCAGTCCATGACGCCCTGTAAGGGCACACGATAATAATTAATGCCTAAATCTAAGATTATAATATTAATATGATGTCAAAACATGCCATGAAATTAATTACATTAAACTATTCATTGATATTATTAAATTAATTAATTTTGTTATATTTAAGTTAGCTCTTATATAATTAAATGAGATGATTTCAATAATATAGTATAATAGTATGTCAAATAAATTTAAGGATCAATAATACTTAACTTAAATGTCAATGTTTTCTATAATCATTATTTTCATTTAAATTATCTAAATTTATTTATTTAAATGAAATCTTTCATAAATTTCTCAAAACCTATGACACAGATATGGCAGTACGATAGATTGATGTCCAAAAATATAAATAAACTGAATCTTTTTTTGGACTTACGTCATTTTTAATTAGAACGGCAGTATAACTGTGCAGTATAACCTTCACAGGTTCAGTACTACTGCATTTCGTTACGACTATGGTTCAAAATTAGGATCCAGCTCGACCCTAGACTCTGTCTACCTTGTAAGGGATAAATACGTACGTATGTATGAAGTAAAAGCACAAAACAATTTCTCGGGGCAGTTTTTCATACACATTTCTCGTCTAAATATTTTTTTATTAATTTCACGTTGATAATCAGCTTAAATCAATATCCATTAGACGACTATCTACAACCAATCATAACAGTTTAGACTAATTTAATCGTATTCAGCAATAAAAAATCAGTGTCTTGCAGCGATATCAATGGGTGATCAATTAGTGTGGTATAGTTTAGTATTCTTGATAATTTAGATGTGGCAATGGAAACGAAGTAGATCCTGTAGAACAGCATGCCTTATTTAAGATACAACCCTTACTTACTTACTCAATTGTTGTGTTACTTACTTACTCAATAGTTGTCGCAAAAATCAGAACCATAATCTTTTTAAGACACAAATTACGCAATTGCAACTAAGTAAATATATCACTTTATTGAGATTTTTCGACGAATGAGAAAAAAATGCACAAGTCAAAAGTAGGTAGTTTTTCTTTGCAATCGATTTTAATTAACTATGTCCATCTTACTTCATTTCTTTTTGCATAAGGCGAGGCGTGTAAAGGTAAGCAAGCGACCACTCGCCAGACTTAAATTTCTCCCACCAACAGTTAAACCCGATATTTACCGCAAATGTTCAAACGGTTTCCGTTGAATGTTTTTTTTGTTTTTGGGTTCAGACATTCAAACGTGAGATTGCACTGAACAAATCCCCGTGAGCAATCGCAATAACATACAAACAATAAATTGTTAGTGAGTTGACCTAACAGCGAAATAATTTAGTAAGAGTTTTCAATGATTCACGGTTAAGTTCATTCGAAATAATTTTGTGTCTGAAATTGAATTAAATTAATGCATCATGATGCATGCAACTGCGTCGAAATATCGGGAGCTCAATAAAGGTAATCGCAAATCGTAAGTCTATAATATTTCGATTCGAATGAAATACTTATATACTTTTTCTAAAAAAGAAAAGACACTGGAAAGGGAGCCAAACCGCGGGCAATAGTTAGTACTTATAATTATAAACATGTCGGTTCAAAATAAAAAAATTAAAACCATCTTTCGTAAATCAAGAAAAAACTTAAGCCTGCAGAAAGATACCTTTTACTCTCTGCATAATTAGCATATTAATTAGCTTTCTAGTTGGCAATTGTCACTCAGCAGCAAAGCAGCGACGGGATAACTTATGTAGGTAGTTGTGCAAGAGTTGACTCCGAGGCAAAGGTCGAAGCGGTGCAGGTGCATGCACACGTTCTTAGAAATTAGCGAAAAGTTTTATTCCAGGAATCTCGGAGCCACGGCTTACAAAGATTCTGACTAACGAACAACGGATGGTGTGGAGTCGTGTTTAAAAAAGCGTAAATAATTTTTATTTTTTCTCTATTTCGTCTCGTATTGGTAGAGAAAATTAGTAGGTAAGCAACAATAAGTGATATCCTTTTTCTATATTTTTTTTTCAGCATATACATATTTTTTTATGATCTTCAGATTATTTAAATGTTCCTAGATTACGACTTAAATCTAAAATTTCGTTTTAACTCCTTAATCCTTCAATATTCTGACGGTAACAATAATCTTTTATAATCAAATTAGATAAACTGCACACCCAAACAATGCGCGCGACGATACTAAAGCATTAGGCAATTCCGTGGTTCCTTATTATACCTAGGAGTAAAGTTTTATCATCCTAATGATCAGCTCATGATTAAAAGCAGTCACCATATCAACATAAATAAATCCAAAGATATGTAATCAGCAGCTTCTTATGATGAAATAATCGTTCTACGTGTTGTGAAGGCCACACGTCTTTGTCACAGTCACTGCTTGAATTATACTCGTACTTTGGCATCTCCTGCCTTCAGTTCAGCGTTATCTGCGTCCACTGTCACTAGAGGATGGCGCTGATAGCTACTTAATATGTCTATAAATTTGATAACAAAATAGGTAACTAAATATATATCGGCATCGACTCCACGGCTTCTTGTTCTTGAGTAATAAACACGAAGTATGTAATAGGTAGCTAGTTCCTTCTTCCTCGACAGACCAACTTGCGCATAATATTATTTGAATGGCGGAATACGAATCGAACGAAAACTTACCACCCGGTGCCGTCTGAATCGGATTTGCATTTTAATTAAGCCGATTATTCCCTTGTTTGAAGGCAATGACTTTTAAAGTTATCCTATTTAAATAAGTACAAAGACGCTTATCCCATCATAAATGCCGATGCATCAATTATCATGAATCCCCCATTTGATTAATTCGCCACAACGTTTGAGTTCAAATTTAAAAATTCTATTTGAGTTTGGTTATAAATTTTACATTTCTTCTTCCTCCGTAAAAAGGTATAAATTTCCAAAGTTTCGATTTCCTATTGCCGCGCAATATCGTCAAAGTATAGCTTACTGCACGCATTTGAATTTTTCAAACACAAATAGCTGTTCTATTGAAATTTGATACTCAGTCATTTTTTGTGAGAAAACTAGTTACCTACTGGTTAGGTACCATTGGACCAATACAACATTCGATACGCACTAAGATCATATAAATAAGAAACACAAAACATATAAATAAGAAAACACAGAAAACATATAAATAAGAAAGATAAAATGGGAAGAGGAAAGGGAAGGTTGAGGATCGGTTACGTAACAGATGGTGAAAGAATTTGCAGTGAAAAGAACGTATGAGAAGGAGTTGTATCAACAACATGGCTAGCACAAGTGTAGGTACGCGCCACTGCTCTCGCGCAGCCGTGCACGAGTTTGATGACTGTTAACTAATTTTTGTTTACACAGACACATACGGCAAATGGTGGGAAGCCATTACCGAGTGAAACTACTTCTTTGTCTTCGACACCAGCGCGGGCGTCATGGGGCCGGCCGCTCGAGTTCATTCTCGCGTGCCTGGGCTATGCCGTTGGACTTGGAAACGTTTGGAGGTTCCCCTACTTAGCCTACAGGAATGGCGGGGGTGAGTGATTCGTGGGGATGGTGTGAAACAGCTTTTCAGGCTTCAGTAGGTTCTCACGAGTACATCGCTTGCCTGGGCTATCTAACGGGCCCGACAATCTTATCCTCAATTTATAGGTAAACATCAGAGAAGACATGACGAAAGACATGGCGAATGACCTTACCTTATTTTTTTAAGTTAGTAAGTGGAGGGATTGACGGCAGCAAAGAAGAGTTTGAGACCTCTCTTGGTAAAAAAGAGGATGTTACAGAGGCGGCAGTGACTATTGGTTCAAAATACTAGTTTATGTTGAATGAAAACAACAAGGCTTATTTTAATTTAAATCTAAATCCAAGTCATTGCTATCCAAAATAGTGAATAACTAAATTGTATTTACATTTTATTGAAAAAGGAATCCTCTACACGTCCAAGTTAGCCATATGACGTAAGTTTAAAGAAAGCTTAGCGAGCTGATTGTGTATCTACTAGTACAGGTGGCAGAACGATCATACGATGCAATCACTAATTCTGCGTTCTTCTTTCAGGTGCCTTCCTCATTCCGTTCTTTATCATGCTGATCTTCGTCGGTCTCCCCATATTCTTCTTGGAGCTGTACATCGGCCAGTACTCTGGAGTGGGACCCCTGCAAGCCTTCAGCGCGATCTCACCCTTCTTCAGTGGCCTCGGCTATTGCACACTAGTCGTCATCAGCATCATATCGATATATTACATGATCATAGTCGCTTGGACTCTGTTCTACACTATCGTATCTATCGCAGGCAACCTGGATTGGGGGTCGTGTGACAATGAGTACAATACCTTAGGTAAGTACAATAAAAAGAAAATTGACATGTTTCAGTCAATTCACTTAAAAAGTGATTAAATTATTTTTGATACATAATATATTATAATAATATTATTATTTCACTGAAAAGCATTTTTCCAACCGCAAACTGTAACTGTAACTATAACTTTATCAGTAATCTGTATTCACTAGAAATTGGTTGGCTTTTAAAAAGGTCCTTCGCAAAAGTGTTCTAGTGGACCAATTACTAAGCCTCCTCTGTCCGTGTGTCTGTCACTGGACTATGTATGTCTTTTCAGCAGAAAAACTCGCTTAATATTTTTATAGAGCGGTGTATTACTAAATATGACTGCTATGACAATAAATGGATCCTCATACAAAAAAAGTATATTTTCCTTGTACACATCAAAATCGCGCTTAAAATATTTCAACTGATTATTTTTAACCGAAATTACCGAAATTAAAATACCCACTAAATAAAAATTGGTTAAAATGGTGCTTCTGCAAAAACGAAATATGATCACAAAACTCTCGTACCTAGTAGGTATCCAAAAGGCTATGAACAGCAAAATATCCGTCGCACAAATATAACGATTCATGATTATGCGTAGTTTCGCTGTATATTTGTGTTTAGTTCTTCTAATTATCAATCGTGAGAGGTTGTGGGTGTAGATTATAAATATTTTAATTCTGATTTTTGTTTCTATGTATGATAATACATTTTTACAGGTTGTTCTCTGTCTACCCCGTGGGAAAGAGGCGTGACGGTATGTATGTATGTATGTTCAGGTATCTTATCATCGAATAATTCATGCAAGAACTAATAATTCCCAATTTCCGCCATTTTATTGATAAATACAACCACGCCTTAAATATTTTTTTTAATCATCTGGCTGAATTCTTATGCGATTACGTTACGTTTTTAATTAATCATGCATTTATGCAAACTATTAATGTACAAAATATTGTTATCCTACTAATATTATAAATGCGAAAGTTTGTGAGTGACGATGTGACGATGTGAGTGTGTATGTTTGTTCCTTCTTCACGCTGAAACGACTGAACGGATTTGGATAAAATTTGGAACGGAGATAGCTGGTACCCTAGATTGAAACTTAGGCTACTTTATATCCCGGAAAATTGCATAGTTCCCGTGGGTTAGCGATAAACATGCCAATTGCTAATTTTACGCGGACGAAGTCGCGGGCAGAAACTAGTGAGATATAAATTAGAACGGGCTAACCTTTGCTTCACAGTGGACGACATCAATAATCACTAGCTTACATATACTGTATGTCTGTCTGTTCATGATAAATAATTCAAAGCTACTGAACGGATTTTCATGCGGTTCTCACCAATAGACAGAGTGGAAGAATTTGGTGTATAATTTGTCAAGGTAAATTGGTTGAAATATAACGATAACTGTAGGAAGTGTCGACAAAAGTCAAGCAACTACAGATTTTAATCCTGCGTGGACCTTTAACCTGGTGGTCGCTTGTGCGTTTGGTCTAGTGGTATAAGGTGTGGAATAACAGTGCGTTCTCTCAAGTAACCGCAGTTCGAATCTCGTGTAGAAAAGCTTTTTTTCTTTCTTTTTTTTTCTTTTTGCGCGAGTGTGCGTGTGAGTTTTGACTTCTGCCAGCACTCCCGGAGTGCTACCCGGTATTTTTTTTCTCAAGTCAATGTTCATGTTACTCGTCTCAGCTTGCTACAGTGGAGCATACGACCAGGATTGCAGACGTCTGGGCAACAACTCCGGTTTGGCCACCGACCTGACGTACTTCGAGCGCACCTGCGTGGCTATCGGAGACGTTTGCACCAGGAGCGGCTTCCAGCCCTACGATGGCCGGTACTGCCTTGATGGGGACGAGATGGTCCCCTGGTACTCCAACATCACGAGGATACTGGCGGCTGAGGAGTATTACAAGTGAGAACATGAACAATACTAGCACTTGCACTTCACCCAGTAGAGCACAAGGAATCTAATTAAATTATACAATACAATACATTATACTCTTTATTGAACACCACAAATCAGTACAAAACAATACAGAAACAAAGAACAAAGTATACAATAGGCAATTACAATTATTGTGGTGTAATGAACTACCCTCTCATTCATGAAAAAATATTCTATGGCAAAGTGTATTTTCTGTCTGTGTCTAAAAACACAAATAAATGTCAGTGACAGTTTTAGAATAACGAAGTACCTACAATTAAGTCTTTTACATTTTTATTTATTTATTTATTTATTTATTTATTTATTCGACATTTATTATAAATCAACATTCCACTTATTAGATTAAACATTGGTCCTGACAAATGTTTAAAGACTATAGTGTGCAGTAACAGCCCAAGTAGACCGAGGCCTGTGTTAGGGCTAGTTACAGAGTTGCATGACACAGTTTACAGAGAGCGATCGAGCTTCTTCTAGATTTAAACTAAACAACATCTAGTTTAACGTGGTTTAACCAATTATAAAGTTAAGAAATACACATTATTTTTTTTACATTTAACGAAATATTATTCATTGCTATCACTATCAACAATCCGATCTATCACGAACATTCTCTGTCTCAAATGTCATCTTTCATTTTTACCCGACTGCGCCAGAAGGAGGGTTGTTTTTATTCAGTTATACATCTTCTACGGTACTTCTAACTACATTCACCAATTAGGTACCAAATCATGAATAAAAATTTTATAGACATAAATACATTCATCGATCATTGTTAGTCCTACTATAATTTTAATTTGACAATAATCAGAACTGGCATCCGCTGATGCAATTACAAAGAAGGTCTTGAGTCATTGATGCACTTGACGTATTGCATTTTATCGTAAGCCCGTATCCCATAAACCGTAACCTTTTGTTAATCTGCCAATGCCCACCTTTCAGAGATAAGATTGTACAATCGTCAAAAGGTACTTAATTCACCTATGAAAATGTAACTTGTTGCCAGCCCGGCCTTTCTTAATTTTTGATCACTAAGGATTGACTAAACTTGTGTTCTAACTGAAAAGCCGCTAGAAACCGGACGTTTTCCATTTAAATTATTTCGCGAATACGCTTTCATTACATTTATTTTGTAATAATGTTGTGTGTTGTTATTGTTGTTTGTGTTAATGTTATGTTGTGTAATGTTATGTTATGTTTTTGGTGTGTGTTTTCATTTTATGGTTATTTTTGTACGGTTTTTGTTTTTATATTGCACCAAATAAACCATTTTCTTTCTTTCTTTCCAAATCATCATCAACATCATTACCTACAGCGTCTAAAGTCCCACTGGGGGGCATAAGCTTTCTTTCAGAATGAGAGGGATTGGGCATAATAATCAAATATTTGTTGCAAGTAAAGTTAATTTTTTTTTTCGTGGTTGATTTCACACCCAACATGTATGTACTAAGTAAACCTGTCAACAATGCTTTAATACAGTATCGTCAGTGAAAAAGTGTCTGTTTGAAATGTAACATAATATTTTACTACTGTGCTGCAATACAAATTATTAATCACTACATAGTATAAAACAAAGTCGCTTTCCGCTGTCTGTCCGTCCCTATGTATGCTTAGATATTTAAAACTACGCAACGGATTTTAATGCGTATTTTTTAATGGATAGAGTGATTCAAAAGGAAGGTTTTTATGTATAATTCTACGCAGACGAAGTCGCGGGCAGAGCTAGTTGATTATAATTCTTATTGGCTAAATTTTTATAAGACACCAAAAATAACCTAGTTTAAACTACTACTTCCTCGGATTGATCGAATTTTGTACAACAATTAATAATGACCAGTTTTTCATGTACAGGTTGACCATTTTTTCAAATGTACATGTATACAAGAATGAGACTGTTTTGCAGCCAGAAATTAGACCATCTTTGGCGACATTTCCGAACATTGATGAGAAAACAAGTTTGAGACCGTACATAGTCAACTATATATAAATCATTTCCGGCCATAGCTTTACTTTTTTTACCTGCTATGGGTGGTGTAGGGGTATAGCACGCGTCACGGCCCGGCGAGGACCCGGGTTTACTTTACTTTTACTTTGCTTTACTTTACGGATTTTTCTATGATTGTGTTCTAATTTTCAGTGTCGTTTAGAAATTAACTATAATAATCATTGTCAATTTTGCTTTGAACGCATACAGTGAACGCGTGCTGGGCCGCGGTGACGCCACTTGGGAGAACTGGGGCTCGATCCAGTGGCACCTCGTCGGCTGCCTGGCGCTCTCCTGGTTCGTCGCCTTCCTCGTGGTCATCAAGGTAAGCAAATATCCACGTACGTGTAGCGTGGCACGAGAGGGTTTGAACGAAAGGAAACTTGTCACTGTGAGTTGTAGAGTGCCGTTCTTATACAGTCGCCTCCTGATATTTTGTGAAAAGTACATGATAAATGTCTTTGTTATTCAAGAAAAAAAAACAAAATTATAATACAATCTGTACATTAGATTAAGTTTTTAGGGATAAGTTCGCCTTAGTGCATTTGTGTTGTCCTGTATTCATCTTTTTTGTGTTTTATATACAATAAAGAGTTTTTGATACATACATAAATACATACATACATTATTAGGGAAAAACTAAGGCAGAAAGATAAATTTAACGGTTCGATAGAAATATTTTACTATCATAGAGTTTCCATTTCTTTTAAGTATTATCCTCTTTTCACACTAATTCCGCAATACACAAGCACGGCGAAAAGGTGGGCAAATTATTGTCATCACTTTATTGAATCAACCTGTATACAACCATTTTGTGTTGCACACACAGATATTATCATTCACTCATTAAAATGCATTATGTCAGCTCTTGTGAATCTTTCTGTTCGTGTGTGGGATGTTTCAACTGTCACAAAGACTGCCACTTCGCTGTTATCTCAATGCTGGCCTAGTTAAGAATCGGTTACAAATCTAGATTACAATGTGTTACAAAAATATCATCATCACCATCATCAATAGTAAAATGGCGTTATGGCATAAGTTATAACAGAAGGGGTAGTATTTCATTTGTTACAGTTCTCGTCATTTATCACTCCAGAGATTAGGCAAAGGTTGCTCTTAGGTAAATGATTATTTTTTGGTGATTAATATGTTTTGGCTCAGTTTACCCCGTAAGGGAAAAAGACGAGATTTATGTATGTACCTATTTTTTGTTAGTAATTATTGTGTCGTATTTGCACAACACCCTGTTGGTATACGTTAGGTCCCTATCTAAGATCCATTTGATTTGAATTATTTTTATCAATACCTTACAATAGTGTATGCCAATCAATATTCTCGCAGTGAAATGCACGCTTGCAAAAGAATGAAATAAGTCGCAATCTTATCGTGTCTATGATACGCCTATTTATTTCATCATTCATAGTTATTTTACTTAAGAATTCATCAAATTGCTTTGAAAACAATCACACTATTTTCACTTTCCTACTTTATGAAACACCTATTGTCTTCACTTCACATTCTTAGTGCCCCGCACTCTCAGATGGCGATATTTAAATTTAATATCTGATTTAAATATGATGTTTATCGGCTTAGTATGAGTAAGTAATTAGTTATAAACTGCCGATAAAATCATGCCATTGTGTCGCGAAGAGAGATTAACTTTGTGCTTGTGGTTTGATTGATTTATTTTTGAATACATTTGATGATTATGTAAATTATATAATTATGACGCACACATTTCAGCAGCTACTAAACTGCATTCTGAATGGTAGTGGAGTAGCAATGTATAGGTGATAAACTTAAGTAAATCTTACCAAACCTAAAACTTAGTAATTTTTCTAAATTTAAAACGTCAATTTGTCTATTCGCACGCCTTAGGTACTCACAAATACATCATTTACTTAAGTAAGTTTTTCTTAAGTTTTTTTGGTTTGTAATTGTGTCGTACAGACACATCATTCAAATAGATGACGCTTCGCGACAAATAATCGCATAGTAACAAGGTCACGTGACAGTTAGTAATAGATAGAAAAATTCGAACGCTTACTCACCTGCTATGGGTGGTGTAGGGGTATAGCACGCGTCACGGAATGACGAGGACCCGGGTTCGATTCCCGGCCATAGCTTTACTTTTCGGATTTTTCTATGTGTTCTAATTTTCAGTGTCGTTTAGAAATTAAGTTTTTCCTTAAAGTAACGCGTGATTCAATAAATTATTGATTTTTCATGTCGACATCGGGTCAGTATGATAACATTTACCGAATAAGGCTTTAAAATGTTGAACTAGCTTCTCGAATAAGGCAGTTCGACCCCAGGAACTACCACTAGCACGCTGAAGGGGAAACTTTTGTTTCGCAGGGTGTACAGTCGGCCGGCAAGGTGGTATACTTCACGGCGCTGTTCCCCTATGTCATGCTGACGACGCTACTGATCCGGGGGGCGACCTTGGAGGGCGCGGGAGAAGGAATCTCATTCTTCTTGTCACCGACGTGGGAAACATTGCTGGATGCCAGGGTGTGGGGTGACGCAGCTTCACAGGTAAAGCTTTAATTTTTGAATAAGGATGCTAATAAATAAGTGGGTCATGTGTCACGGAGCGCCACTTCTTTGGTCCACCCAAAACACCAGACTTACTATTGCAGATGTTGCCAGGCAGTTTTCAAGTAGATTTTTTAAAAGCGTTAGTTCGTAACTTTTAATATAGGTAATTTAAATTTGAAACAAAGCAAATGTTAACATTACCATACATTACATGTATTTTTATGTTGTTACATGTATTTTTATGTTGTATTCTGTATGTTGTTATTAATGTTAACGATAGATGCTGCTATGGTTTGTCATTATAAACGATGGAGTATTTTCGAAGCTTCAAACGTACAAAGAGATAGAAAGTTAGTTAAATAATACTGTTGTTAATGTAATTAGGCGTGTTGTGGTTGATAGGCTTAGTGAATTTGGGCTCATTACCAATGTCGTTAATGTTCGACAGATTTTCTACTCCTTCGGGGTCGGCTGCGGCTCGCTGGTGACTCTCGCCTCATACAACAATTACCACAACAACTGTCACTTCGACGCTGTGTTCGTCAGCTTCGCTAACTTCCTCACGTCTATCTACGCCGGCTTTGCCATCTTCTCAGTGCTCGGCTTCCAGGCCCAGCAGATGGGCGTCAGCGTTGATGGTAAGTTCAATTGATATTACATGATTTACGATTTTTAACGTAGTGTTTTTCAGTTTTTCTAACTCTTTCTCAAACTACGATGGCTCCGTTGCAACGTTGCATCCTTTGTGTTCTGCTGCCAAACGAGTGCGCATTATGTATTTATCAGTATCGTCAGTTACCTACCAACCAAGGTACTTTAACTATAACTTTAACCATAGGTGAATATTTTAATGTACCTACCTATATTTGACAAAAACTTTTCAATTATTTTTGTCAATATCGCCGGTAATGGGTAATATTATTGTTAAACTAACTTGGTGTCACTCACACTTATTATTAAAGTCACTTAGTGCGACTGACATCTAGTTGAAGGAGACTTACATTGGAGATGGAGGAGGTAGGCAATCATTGCGAGATGATTAATGAGCCTTGGCTCTTAAGCTCAAGCCTTAGCTTGAGCCTGCTGCTGTATAGAATTTACCTTGACTTCATTTAATAACTAAAAAACTTATTTTTATCAGCAGTAATTTGCAGCTTTTCAGTCTGCTTAATCATTTCTAGTGTGACGCTTCACTTTTCCAAAAAACAACATACTACATTTCATATCGAACCTGTAATTGCTCCCGTCGTAGATAAGCCATTATTGCAACACCTCAACAATGGCGTTACTCGGGTTATCGCCCAATAACTCGCGATATTTGCCGGATATTGAGATCGTCTAAACGTTATTAACACTTCATATCACGCGGGAGATCATGATATGTGCGTGATTCACTTTTTGCACCTAACATCTGCTAGCAAAATATCGGGCTGTTCTGAAATTTCTTGTGCCGTGTTTCTGGAAGCGATATTTAGGTAGGTATAACTATGCTCTATTTACTGAATTACTAATATTGAACCTATTTAGAAGATTGAAATCTGAATGTATTAAATACTTCACAACAACAACAAACAAACAATTTTTTGTTTCGATAGCCTGGGGAAGTAATGATTACAAAAAATTGTAAGCAAAATACATCAAAAATTTGTAACGGGTACTTACCTAACGTTTTAAAATAAAAAAAAAATTAATATTTTTATAGTTTTCAAAAAGTCATTCATAATTCTTTTTTGATAAACGTGGCTTTTAGGTCTTGTTACCTTAGGCACTGTCTACCCCGTAAGGGATAAAGACGTGATTTATGTATGTATGTAGTTACATAACGTGTGCACATGGTACTGACTATCTTCATACATTTTAACAATAAAAGTTTTGTTCCACGTTCCTAATTATTCTATTCCATGGCATTTTTGGATCGTTTGGTATTTTATAAAATAACACCTGTGTATGTTCTTGCAAATTAAATAATTTCATTTCTTTTAATTTCATTTTTCATTTCGTAGCAAGTGGAACAAAGTAATCTCTGCCTACCCCTGTGGGAAAGAAGCGTGACGGTATGTATGTATGTATGTATTAAATAAAGCGTTAAAAATTTGAGAATTTTATAAAAAAATATAAGTAAATTACCTAGTTTCTACCAAAAAGATATGTCACCTACACAAATGTCACGTTCTATTGGCCCAGTAGTTTTTCAGCCAGCTCAATTTGCTTACAGATGTGGCCTCCCAAGGCCCAGGCCTGGCCTTCGTAGCGTATCCGGAGGCGCTTCTCCAGATGCCGGTCTCGCAGCTCTGGTCCATTCTCTTCTTCTTTATGCTGTTCATCTTGGGCCTAGGAAGTCAGTTCGCGGGCATCGAGGCAATAAATACAGCTATCGTCGACCAGTGGCCCCAGCTGCGGAAGAATTATTGGATGGTAAGAAGGTTTCTTCTGGCCAAGGAGAGATTTATGAAACTGACTGCAGACTAGTGTTGCCAGGTCCGATTTGTTTTAAATCGGTACATAAGGTTTTCAAATCGGGATTTAGGGTTGTAGATTGGGACAAACAAAATACAATAAAATATTTATAGTAGTAAAGTGAGAAAGTGATGTGATGCTGATGCGTTAAAATTATAGGTATATATTTTTTTGTAATGATATTGGTTTTCATTTTATTGATTTATCGGGACATTTAGCGTCCCACTTAGGTACAAATCGGGACGTCCCGCGCAAATCGGGACACCTGGCAACGCTACTGCAGACCTTCAGAAATGGAGAGAAAGCAAAGCATCTCGTTTTGAGAATAAGCTATGGCCAGCAGTGACTCGTATAGCTGGATATGATGATGAATGAAGTAGTAGGCTTGGGGAAGTTGGATGCTTGAATGCTAAAACTAGTAAGTGGTGTTGATGAGGATTGAGTTGGTAAAGTTCTCGAGTGGCGATTGCTTCACTTACTCGTATACTTTAAGTGTGTAGAATGAGAGGACGAAAATCGTGGTCGAAGGCAGTCGAAAGTGTTCAAGGTTGTGAAACGGCATTCCATGCTCAAAGTCAAAGTCAAAAGTTTATTTTGCAAATAGGCCGCCAAGGGCTCTTTTACATGTCTTTTTTGAATCTACCAGCGCATTCGGAAAGACCATCATTGCCAAGAAGAATGCGCCGCAAGAAACTTGGCAGAAAGTCATTTTTTCAAAATAAAATATATTTACAATAGAACTTAAATTCTACTTAACTTACCTATAATACAATTATAGGTAACGTATAGGAGGTGCTGGTGACGTAAAATAATTATATGTAGTATGAACATCATCATCATCGTTATCACCATCTAGACCTCTACATCAATGAATAGATTACACATTGTCGGCGGCACTTACGTTGATGACTAAACAAGCCTATGCGGGGATAATGTAGGGGTCACGTAGAAATTTCCTCTGATGTTGCAATAATTCTTTCAGGTAACGGCATTTACTTGTACGTCATGTTTCATACTGGGTATTCCCATGTGCTTCAGCGGTGGGGTATATCTCTTTACTCTTCTGGATTGGAATACGGCCTCATGGGCTATCCTGCTGATCGGTATGGCTGAGGTAAGACTCGTCGAAGTTACGATTATAGATAAATATTGCCGTGCCACCTGGAGTTCTTCAATTGTCTACCTGGGGGAGTCCAGGGTTCGTTACGTACATATCTACGGTCCTTACTAATATGAAATGCAAAAGTAACTCTGTCTGACTGTTACGGTTTTCCGCCTAAACCACTGAACCGATTTAAGTGTCTCACTGCTGGGCAAAGGCCTCCCCTCTCGACATCTCCCTATCTAGAGCTATATCGGCCACTCGGTCAGTTCCACGTCCGGGTCATCTCTCCATCTCCGCCTTGGCCTGCCTTGTGCCGGTAGCCGTTGGGTGGTACCCACTATATGCCTGAGTGTGCCCATCTTTCCGGATGCATTCGGCAGACATGCCCGGCCCAATCCCATTTGAGCTTGGTGATCGCTTTCCCAACATGGTATATAATAATATTACGTTTTAAATTGGTCAGCCACTTGATGTTTTACTCAGTAAAGCATCAAACATTTACTGTAACCATGGTGGTCAAAAATTAAAGTACTTTTGTTAAGGGGCTGTGAATTTGCGTGGTCAATATTAGAATCCATCATCTAAATAGATGAGTTTCAAGCAGTTGAACGTTAATAAACTGAAATATTTTCAGTGTATATCTGTGGCATGGAGCTACGGCATCAATCGAGCCATGAGGGACTTGGAGACCATGAACATGAAGATGAACAAAGTGTTACGTTACTACTGGAAGGCGGTGTGGACCGTCATCTGCCCCATTGGAAGCTTTGTAAGTTAACTGTCAATACTCGTATCCTAGGTTAAAGAAATCTTTTGAAGCAGATTGAACTGAAACTTTTTGAAACCGATTGAACTGAAACTTTTCATAGTTTAGTAAATCGAATGAAACTACAATAATCAGGTAGTGGAGTTCTGGTGACCCAGCCAAGATCGTCTCCGCAGGAGGAAACTCTTCAACGGTTTGTCCGATGGAATTGATAATTATGTAGGGATGTTAAAGCAAGTACAGTCAACAAAAGTACTGTCAGTAAAAAAGCTTTTATAAAAAAAAATTTAGATACTTTTTTGAATTAAAAGTCACGATGGAAAAACTTTTAGAGGAGTCTTCAATGAAAGTAACACAAAAACCTGCTGAAGCAAGTATTCTGGATTACATAGTTTTAAGATACCTTGTGCAGGAGTTTTCAATAAAACTGACTCAATCTTCAGAACAATTTTTAAAACCACTTGTATATGTATAGTAAAGTAAACATTTTTTTGTTAAGTACCTGAGTTATTTACTAAATACGGGTTGTTTTGTAATAAACAAAATCAGCTGTAAACACAAATATTGGCAAATATCTGCAATAAAAGCAATAGCCAAAAATCTACTAGATTATTGTATGTACACTAATATTATAAAGGCGAAAGTTTGTAAGTGTGTGTCTGTGTATCTTTGTTACTTTTTCACGCGCAAACGTCTGGCCGGATTTGGATTAAATTTGGAACGGAGATAGCTGGTACCCTAGATTAACGCATAGGCTACTTTTTATCCTGGAAAATTGCATAGTTCCCGCGTGATAGTGATAAACATGTTAAAGATCGTAGCTGCCTAGAGTTGCAACGTAAATAATTGTTGCAGAATATAACTATCAACATCAGTTCTTAAATCTAATTCTATGCGGAGAAAGTCGCGGGCAGAAGCTAGTAAATATATATGAACAGTACAAGTGATTCATAAAATGTTATTACTAATATAGCAGCCGAATAAATTCCATTAAATAGAATAAAATAAAATAAGCAAAAAAATGATAACTAAACAATTTGCCCGTTTCATTCTAATAACAAAATAATATTAGATAAGTTAATTCGGAATCAAAACACAAAAGTGTTGAAACAATAACACCGTAATGTGCGAACCGGATTCGCACACGACGGGTCCAGTCAATGATATATTAGTAAAGATACGTTATAGGCTCACAAAACAACCGCCAAACATGATCCGAACGACGAATTAGCACACACACATACACGTTCATTCCACTACATTGCCAAATGGTGGAAAAGAGATGGCGTAGTTGAGACGATAAGAACAAAAAAGACAGCCACCGTTTGTCACTTACGCAAAAGTCAATGAGTCTACCAATCACAGCACTTGAAGCAATGAATAAAGAAACAGACGGTACAAAGATCTCGGTTACGTCGGCTGCACACGATGGCGCATGGCGCCAATGCTACTCGTCTCGGGTGGATTGAAAAATTCGCTATGCAGAAATTCGCCAACGCTGGAACCCTTAGGGTAATGCGCTGGTTTTATAGAATCGTAATATCATTTCCTATACTATTTATATATTATGAAATTCGATTTTATATATACAATATCATTGGGTTCAGTAGATATTTGTAAGGCGATGATCAGTCCTCTTTTATTTCGGCCACGTTAATAGATAACGTTGAGCCTTTGAAAGACATACGCATAAAAATTAGCCAACAGAGTACATCGTGTTTGACGTAATCTATATCCATGGTATAAATCGAACCGCTAAGTAAATAAAACACGCAAAAACTGATATCGAACACTATTTAGTCGCCATCGGATTATAGACTATATTACAACTTTAATAGCAATCCGAATCCATTCACAGAGATAATGTTACCAGTTCAAAATGTGAGTAATATCGGTGGTTTATTATATCTCCTGTCCAGTTTGAGTTTAAAAAGATTCAGATAGATTTACAACGGATAGATAAGCGTAATTATAAAGGTTATAATTATATTACCAATAGTGATTAAATTTGACACGTCGCTGATAGTGGATCATTCATAATCAAAATTAAAAATAAAAATCTGTCGCAATTTAAGATTGCACACATGGTACGCTAAACGTGGCCTTTGGTCTTGTCCTTAGGCTCTGTCAACCCCTTAAGGGATAAAGAAATAATTTAATAAGGGATAATTTATTTGTATGTATGTAGTATCTTAGAATTATTAATAATACCTATTTCAGCAGATTGTTGGATTTGTTTGTATGAACTCTTCTATTTAGCTTTTTTATCGTAATTTTTGATTCAAAATTATCTCTCCTTTGACGCCACGTAAACTTTGAATATCAACCAATTTATGGAAATATTGATAAAAATAATTGGTTTAAGTATCCCATTCAGCTGCTGGAGTTTTTAGATCAATTAAATAAGACACAGTGTCCATAGGTATGAATGTATTCTGAGGTTATGTGTTTCAAAAAATGCCACCTTGAATTTAAGTAAGTAATCTCTTTATTGTGAAAGATAACCATAAGACAAATATACAATTGACAGACACAGATACACGGAAAAAGGCGGACTTATCCCTTTAAGGGATCTCTTCCAGACAACCTTTGAGGTCAAAAAACCATAAACAATCAAAAGAGTAAAAAAATATCTAAAAAGGTGCAGTCTTGCACAGCACCCCTCAAACGATTGTGCTTTTGGTTTTTAGCCAGGTTTAGAATAGAGGAAAGCCAAATACTCTCCGGGGGCAATGATGACTATGACAATTTCAGAATACGTGATAGTGATAGATAAGTTCGTTATGTCTAATGTTGAATTTACTGATATTGTAGGATTAAAGATCAGCAGGGAATTACTTTAATCTACCAAATAATTATCAATAGAAAGTTAATGCGTGGCTGAATACTTGATAAGTGACGCAACGCATTCAATTTTTGCGTTTAATTATAATTATGTGAAAACGTAGTAATGTTTTGATTAGTTTTCTCAGTTTTTAAACGATTTCAAAAATAGGAAAGGTTGCTCTATCAAACTGTATTTTTGTATATATTAATCTCTCCAACATACTCGGTAATATTCACATTACTTTCTAGAAATTATGACACTACTGGAAGAGATCCCTTGAAGGGAATAAGTTGGCCTCTGTACGACTGCTTACCTTCTTACCTGTAAAATATCGTGTTTTTTTATTGTAAAGTAAAGAGTTTATACATATACGTACAAAAGTTATACAAAAGTGAGCAAAGAAATATCATTAAATAGCCTGTCAGGCCGCAGTGTTAGTCGTGTCAAATGAAAAAAATATGAATCGTTCATATCGAAAATATTAATGATTCGTTCATTTATATTATGCTCAAACAAGAAAAAAATGTTTGAGGATAACACTAGGTACTTACATCTTGACCGGAACGGCGATTGCTTGTATAACAGACGGCTTAGCAGGCGCTCAGCCTTCTAAGGTTACTCGACCAGCAATTTGCGTCTTGCTAGTGTCTGTAATAATGTACATTTATTTCCCCAGGGTATCTTGGTGTTCGTCCTCTCGGACTGGACGAACCCGTCCTACGAAGACTATGTGTTCCCTCTGTTCGCGGACCTGCTGGGTTGGGCAGTGGGCTTGTCCACCCTCATTCTCTTCCCCGTGGGCGTGGGATGGGCCTTTTTCTACGGATACGTGAGTATAGCTCCGACAATTGTACCTATAACTCACTATGGCCGTAGCGTGAATATATTTCAAAGGTATCAAATTAAAAATGACATATATCTTAACCATGACTAAATCTCGTACGTTCATAATTAAATATTATATTTAATATGTGATGCGCTAGGTGCCTACAGTTATAGACGTTAGTTTTTGAATACAAACTCTTGAAACTTCTAACTTTCACGGTTTGATTCTATGTGTAAATGTCATTATATTTTACTATAAAAGATCTATTGTATTGAAGGAACTGTTTTTGCGCGTATGGTTCTGAAAATAGCTTACTAATTTGTTCGCAGCGTGGCAAGGAACTATTCACCCCCACTGCAGCTTGGAAGCCTGCCGTCAAGACCGAGGCTTCTCCCCCAGAATTTGAGCCCCCACACCAGAACGGTGTCGACAACGTGTCCTTCAGCCCCTAGACACCGTTCATGTCAAGTTTCTAGTCAATATCATTGGGTACTTTCACTTTTCAAAGAAACCGACAAATCAGAGAACAGTTAAAATTGTTTTTGATTATTCGATCCAATAAAAAGTATTAGTATTAGTATGGGAAAGTGGTCACCATTTGTACACTTTTTAGGTTTCATTTTTTATTTTTTATTTAATGGTCAAATTTAGCTAGTTTATGTACCTAAGTTTAAAGTGTAACAAATGTATTGTAATTTGTTACAAAAAAATCCGAAACTAATTATGTAAAAATGTTAAAGGGTTATAGCCATTTTTCAACGATAAGGTATGTGTACGAATGGTGATCACTTTCCCCTATTTACCTACATTTTTTATTTATATCTACAAAGAAAGAGAGTCATTACTCTATTTAAATTTATGTAATGTAATCATGTAATTCATGGTAATGTCGTCTACCTTGTTCTTTATTAATCTGTAATGTTATTGTACTGATTCGTGGTGTTCGGTAAAAAAATATTTGTCTGGTATTGTATGTTGTAGACGTTTCATAGTGTGTAGGTCCCATTCTTTTAATTTTCTATCTATACGTTTATTGCTTGCAAATTAATTTCTTTCAGAAGTTATAATCAACATTTCGTTTATAAAATGGTTTTTCTGTTGTCTTTCTTTGGAACTTTTAAGTAATTGTTAAATTAATATAATTATAAGGCTAAAGTAATTGTGAAGTTGTTGTAAGAGGTATGTCAGGATCGTAGCAAGTGGAACAAAGTAGTCTCTGCCGACCCCTATGGGAAAGAGGCGTGACGGTATGTATGTATGTATGTAAAGTAATTGTAAGATGGTCAGTCATTGAGGTAGTTATTATATAACCAGACATTTTGATATGTGACGTTGCTCATTGTATTTGTTTTATAATTCACTTCTTAAGTATATTAATGTAAATAAACGGATAACTCACGTTTTACTCGTTTTTCATGTTTTACGTTTCACTTCTTAAGTACTTAACTAACACACACTCACATACACACGTTATAACACGAACTATTATCTTTCCCTCTCTAAAATGCTGCGCCCAACAGGGTTTCATATGTTTTAATGTGTATATTGCCATCATTTTGTTGTACCTATGACATGAGAATTGCATCAAATAAATAAAAAAATAAATAAATAAATAAATTAACCGAGCGCCTTCAAATGCTGTAAATTAGGTATTACTTTCTAAAGCCTACTTAATGGTCAAGCCCAAAAATTTAAAAAAATATTTAAGTATGAATAAATTATCAACTCTTATAACATTTGTAACATAGGTCGTTTAGGTATCAGCATAAGTTCGATATGTAAATATTATCATAAATGTATGTATATAATTATTGTGTAATATCTACCTGAAAATACAATAAAACACTTTAATGGCTAACCCCAAATAACTGCGACGCGGCGTGACGATTATAAAGTAATTGAATAAGCAGTTATTTAAATGATAAATGTATAAATTTTATACAATGTTTAATACAAGACAATAATCGTTTTAATTACAAAGACATTTTTTAGTTTACGAACCTTAAGTCCAGTAGTCATTCGGGTTGCATATTAGGCTCGGCACCCTACGCTTTAACGTTTATAAACTTAAAACCTGACAATGTTATCCGTTCATTATCCTTACAAATTACGATTTATATAAATTATAAATAATTCTTAATTAGATATCTACAAATCGAGTAACTATTTCTATTTTTATACATACCTATTTAGTAAAATATACAAATTGTATTTAAATTAAAAAGTTTGATCTGTGACTAGTCGTGTGTTTTCTTCAAATTTTTAATAGTAGTAGTGGTAGTAGTTTATTGGGATGTTATTAAATTTAAATCTACTTTTGACCCCATCACAAAGGTGTGATGGGGTCAAAAGTAGTTTGAAAATGAATAACATTGAAATAGGCTGACACACAGCCGCATGTCTTGACACTGTTACACTTCAATGTTATTCATTTTCAAACTACTTTTGACCCCATCACACCTTTGTGATGGGGTCAAAAGTAGTTTGAAATTGAATAGCATCCCAAGTGAAATTAATGGAGCATTTTCAGCATGGAATTTGGCACCCAACATATTAATTCTTTGTCGGCGAGTTCAGTAACGATTCATAATTTAAATATTGAACTTTGGCTACCTATCATTTTACGTTTACGTTTTCGATGGGATTATGTTTTACTGGTAAAATAACTGAACTCGTGAGTGCGACAAGAACTGTCGAAATGAACACGATGGCGATTGCGAGCGAGTTAGACAATAAGCCTTACCATGACGTCTTAATGCGATTCAGTTTAGGTTTGATCGCTGTCAGATTCATACTAAAAGTGACAGCTAAAACTTGAACTGAGTCGGGATTAGGACGTTATGGTAAGGCCCCTGGTTGCCATCAGAGGATGACAGGGTCAAGTAAATGATCCGTTAACAATTACGCGTATTAATCCTTTGGCGAGGTTGAGAATTATCACACAAAGAGTTTGAACGCTTTCGCGACTGAGAAGGTATTGGCAGCCGCGGCAGAGGCGTGTGACGCGTGACGCGCATGCTTATGCACCGCGATGCACCGGCTTGCACCAACGGGACGACGGGCTGTATCCACACTCGACAGCGTACACAAGTGCCCTGTAGCGTCTTGTAGCGTCCTGCGGCTGTGTTTATGTCAATTTCCACTGATATACATGTGGGAAGGTGTGCATGGAAATATAAGTACAGATTATTGCGGATTAGTAGGTAATGTGATTTTTATTGGTTTTCTTGTGGTTCTACTAACTATAATTATTATGAATAAATGAGTACTGGACTCAGTTAGTACAACTGCAAAGAAAAAAAGGAAGATTTTTTTTTAGAAACTTACACTAAAAAAAAACAGTTTGAATTTAAGTACGCACACTTGTGCTCAGGTGTGGTGTGGGACGTAAGGAGGTATTATACGCTATCTAAACATTACTAAGACACCGCGTCGATTGACGAAGATCCATCGCCCCGAAACGTCATTACATGTAACTGTACCAAGCAAAAGAAAGGCAATACTTTAGCACATCCCTCATCCATTCAGAGCACCGAAAAATACCCGTACTTTTTACTTCGGGTCTCGTTAATGCCACAACTTTTCCACGTTTTGCGAAACAACTTTTTTGCCGCGTGCGAGCATGGTTAACTTTGGCGTAGTTGTAGACCCTTTTGACACCCCTTCATCGGAACGATAAACTCCTAGTATATTCTAACGGCTGTGGAAAGCGTTTATTATTCCACTGATGAATACGACCGCGTTAATTGTAATTAAAACTACTATTAATATCCATTATATCTTTTTCTATTGGTCTGTGATGTGGTTGTCTATACTTATTTTTGTTTCATTTTACAAAGGGTTTTGGCCCAGGCAACCACATCCAATTATGTTTTATTTTATTTAATGTTTATTTTGACGTGACAACGTCTTATAAATTGGTTTGCCGGGTGACACTTCAAGAAACTGCGTTACGCTCCGCTCACGTTATGCGCTCACAATGAGAGCGAGTGAGAGGCACGCGTCCCTTCCACTCGGGCATGGTTAGCCCGCCTAAGAGCGAGAGAGACAGACATAAAAAGTGAAAGGCCACTCAAAGTCGTTGTCACGTAAAACTTTCGCCCGTATACCGACTTTACAGGCAACCAATTTTTTTACTGTTTATTTTAACTGTTGTATCATTCTTTTCTTTTCAATGTATATGTATCACCCTATGGTCCCAACGGAAGACCAGCGCTGGCTGCAAGGCCAGCAAATGCTGAGTTGGGACCATTTTGTGTCAATTTATTTATTTATCTGCTGTATTATGTGTTTTTTTTTATTTTGATGTTTTGTTTGTCATAAGTAAATAAACTTTTTTCTTCTTCTTCTTCTTTATTAATGAACAAGGCACCGAAAAACTAAAGCCTTCTAGTATCTCGTTTCATCCTCTCAGTCTGTCAGTCTGCCCGTCACAGGCAATTTTACTCTTTAATTCCAAGGGCTATGTGGATGAAATTTTGAAAGTTGTTATTACAATGGGGAAAAAATTCTTGGAGGAGCATTATATGCAACTGAGGATGAAAATATTTATTACATAACCATTTAATAAACAGTATTTTTTGGGCATAGAATTAGCCTCGCGATTCAACGCAGCAAAGCTGCCAGCCTTCTGGGCACAATGAGGAGTGACAGTGATCTGGGAGGGGTGTTTTACTTTTAGTCTAAGTTAGGCTTGGTTTAAGTTAATTTTGTACATAGTATTTAGTTAATTATTTATTGTGATTTGATGTAATTTTTGTTGAATAAATTCACTAATATAAACAGCTGATTTGACTAATGTTGCTTATGGACGCAAGATGGGTAAGAAAAAAACAGAAGAAGTAAGCTTAAATATATTTTGAGCGAAAACATTAATTTACTTCCTCGTTAAAAACTTATTCTTCACTTTCCTTGCACTCGAAATTAATTAAAAGTCTCAGGGAAAAGTTCAATTCTCGAATTACCGGCACTCGCTTTGCTCGGGTGCCAAAATATCTGTAGTGATAGGTATAGGTGTTTTTTCTCTCTCATTAATCATTCTAATATTAAAGTTTAAGCAACCCTAGGATGGTATGGGGTCAAATTTACAGCTTGTTTTACACACTATTTGTAGCATGAGTTGGAGATTAGGACGTCCAAGTCGATGGCGAAAGACCCCGATTGTCATCGGAAGTGGTCGGGTCGCGGCACGTGACTATCGGATTCTATCACAGTGCATGGCAGAACAGTAAGTCAACATTTTAAGCTTCTTGGATATTCGCTGCTTGTGGAGTTGCTCTGGATCTCTGTTCGGTTGCAAATGTTTTATTTTGTTTAGATATTGTGTTATTCAGCGCTGGGGCCTTACGTCTTAATGCCGTTCAGTTTGGATTCGCTCGCTGTCAGATTCATACTAAAAGTGACAGCTAAGACTTGAACTGAGTCGGAATTAGGACGTCATGGTAAGGCCCCTGTACTCAGTTAACAATTATAACCTTGTCGATGTTGTAATCAAGCCAGTTTCAACCCACGAACAATATTAAAATACATTGAACATACACGTACCTACATATATAAATCACGTGTTTATCTCCTACGGGATAGACAGAGCCTAAGGTAACAAGACCTAAAGGCCGCTTACCTTGATTCATTAAAATTAGGTACTGTAAGTGAAAGGATTAAGATATTTATGTTTTACTAGCTGTTGCCAGCGACTTCGTCTGCAAAGAATTCGTTTATCGCTATCCCGCGGGAACTACGCAATTTTCCGGGATAAAAAGTAGCCTATTCCAGACTTTTCTCTATGTATGTGCCGAATTTCATCCAGATCCGTTGGGCCGTTCTGGCGTGATTGAGTAACAAACAAACATCCATCCATCTATCCATCCATCCATACTTTCGCATTTATTTTTCGCATTTTGTAGTCGAAGGTTTGTAATTTTGACATCAGATTTTTTCATTGCATTGAAAAAAAAACGAAATAACCTACCAGTGTGGCACTGTTTTAAGCTTTACTGTGGTGCACTCTTGTGGGTAGCCTTTGTTTTACAACTAGGGAATTCGAATCATAGGAATATCCTGCTCCTATTTCCTCTTTTACTCTGCACAGCTGAGTTGACTTTAAACATATTCCGAGCTGCTTTGAGTTCACAACAACTCTGAAAAATTTAACAAAATACATGGCTTTAGCTTGTTTAAAAATACACTCTCAAAAAGGTGATCGTTTGAACTTAGTTTAGCTTAGTTTTTAGTATTGCCTAGCCCCATATACTATTAGTCCGGTATCAAAGAGCACAACGTACGCTCCGACAGATCTGAAGGCGGGTGTGTAGGAACTTCTACTCAATCAAGGCTTGCATTCGGCATTGGCGACAGGAGCACGCTCAAAACAAAGATAACAGACGGTAGAGCGCCGTGAGAACTGCCAGCTGACCGGCAGCCACATTTATGATTATGAGACGTGAAAATACATATTCACTCACTGGAAATACCTATACTTAGCTAGTGATTTTTTTGTAAAGAACTACTGATAAGGTATTTAAGAGTTTTCGTAGACGGTTGAGGGTGCTTTACAGTTTGATGAGATATTTATGCGAGATAGCTGAATGAATTTAATTATACATAGAAATAACATGATATTATTTAATGTAAAGTGAGCTAAAAAGTGAGACATTGGTACAGAAGTTTTTTTTAAAATTTAGTTTATATTTTTGCAATGAAAATGAATGAATTCGTAATGATATTTCAAGAACAATGTCTATATTATTTCTAAATAAATGAATTATGATATTATATCAGAAATGTATGTGTGTTTTTTACCCGGGTGGTTCATGTCACTTTTCTAGGTTTGGAGATGATGACTGTTTGCCGAGCTATCTAACTAATCTAACTTATTCTAACTAATATTATAAATGTGAACGTTTAATGTTTTGCGCCATATGATTAAATAAATAAATGCAAAAGTATGGATGGATGGATGGATGTTTGTTAGTTACTCAATCACGCCAGAACGGCCCAATTAATCTGGATGAAATTCGGCACATAGAAAGAGAAAAATCTGGAATAGCACATAGGCTACTTTTTATCCCGGAAAATTCCCGCGGGATAGCGATAAACGAATTCTTTGCAGACGAAGTCGCGGGCAACAGCTAGTAATTTATATTTTTAATAGATTTCGTGAGATTTAGGGAGAGAGGCACCATTCAATGTTATCTGTTTAATTTTGCAGTTTAACGTAGCCAAGTTGATGATTGGTTTGAAACTTTATTTACGCATGTAATTTGCTTCCTTTTATATTGTTTTTCATTCCTTGAACCCCACTCGAGCCCCACAAAAGGTGTAAACTGTGTCTAAATCCATCAAGTAAGTAGTCGAGGGGTCTTAGCTGAATACACAGCCGAACGCAGAACCTTTTCGTCCGAAAGTCGAGAGCCATTACATTTACCAACCCCTGACGGTGTACTCATACATGGAAAGTTTCTTTGGTTTGAAGAATTTGCTGGCTATCGAAAAGTGGCAATGAATATCATCGAAAATCAAAATAACTAGGTACCTACCTACACATATATTATAATATTGGCATTTAGTTGAATTTAATGAAAGTAAGTAGGTAGGTAGTACCTATTAAATTTGTTGATGATATTGTATTTCAAATGATGTTTTATACAATATAATAATTGTGCATTGGTTTTTAATAATTGGTTTTTAAAAAAGAATACTATAACAAAACCGAATATCGATGCAGAGCGTGGGTAGCTAATGTAATCCAGTAGGATTATTGTCTAACTCGCTCGCAATCGCCATCGCGTTCATTTTGACAGTTCTTGTATGAATGTGACAGCTAGCTGATTCCGATGCCAATTTTTAGCCCATACATGAACTGTCAAAATGAACACGATGGCGATTGCGAGCGAGTTAGACAATAAGCCTACAGGTCCAAGATTTTAATTGTTTTAGTTTCAGTATTTTGTTCCTATAGTTTAGGTAAGATTAACATGTGTACTATTATATACATATTATCATAAGAAACTAGGGAATACATTAACTGAAATCGTATGTAGTATGAAGAAGCGATGGGCACAATGAAGACTAGATACGTTATCAAAAAATGCTTGTTAAACCAAAGAAAAGAAAAAGGGCGCAAAACAACCATGGGGTCCCAGTGAAAAAGGGGTGTTACTGTAATCGTTATGATAAAAAAATCAAAATTATCCGCTTTTTCCGAGAACCCCAGGCCGTTGCCGGATATTTAAAACAGAAAAATCAAAACTGACTATCTCAGTGTCTGAAAAAGAGAACCTTCTGTCCGAGAGGCGACCTTCAATGAATAAATAAATAAAATAAATATTATATCTTGGGACAATTGACACCAATTGACTTAGTCCCAAACTAAGCAAAGCTTGTAATATGTACCCATATAACGTATAATACCCAACGTATTTTAAAAATACTACTTATATAGAAGTTTAGTTAAGTTTAGTTTTTAATTTAATCCTAGTTTAATTTGTTTTTTGTAAATATGTATATCTTTGTTCCTTGTTTCTGTATTGTGTGGTACTGATTTGTGGTGTTCAATAAAATAAAGTTAAATACTTATATAGATAAATTCATACTTAAATACATATTTTATTAAACATACAAGACTCGAGACCAAACATTTGTATTTGCATACAAATACCTGCCCCGACCGGGGATCGTACCCGGGACCTCAAGCTTCGTAGTCAGGCTCACTAACAGTAACAACTAGGCTATCCAGTCGTCATAAAGAGATCGCACTGAAGAATATCTTGGTTGCGCGTTTGTTCTGAATCGACACGGTTTACTTGTACTAGACTAAAGCTATAGGTCTGAATCTCGACTAACAGCACATAGTAATGTCGCAGTAAGTCACAAGTCAGCTTACATGTTTCGCTGGGCCGCGGGCGCCAGTCTTTGTGCCCCAACAAAAGTAAGCCTGGTGCTGGATGCATTCGGAAAGGTAACGACAATGTGCCAACATTGCCTGGATTTAAGTTTGCTTGCAGTATGCGCCTAAAGCCTGCATTACGACGTGATGCATTGGTTTGAGAACCCATAACTGCATTTCATTTTTATGTAAATCTTTTTAATGAAAAGCATTACATTTATAAGTATAAAATACTAGCTTTTACCCGCGACTTCGTCCGCGTAGACTTAATTTATCTTCAATTAACTAAGCAATTTTCGAGTATAAATGTATCCAATAACGGGGTTTTTATAAGACTTCTAGTGATAGAGCCACTTTAAAGGAAATTTACCCATCTATTATTTTCTACCCCGTGAGTTTTTTTTTCTCAAAGCTTTAACTTTACTAACGTACCCTACCTACAAACTCCCTCTATCTCAAATTTTGGGTCTCTATAGCAGCCACATTGTTAGAAGGACAATATGAAAAAAAAAGTATCCTTACCATTCCTGGTTCTCAGCTACCTCCCCACTAATTTTCAGCTAAATTGGTCCAGCCGTTCTCGAGTTATAAATAGTGTAACTAACAAGACTTTCTTTTATATATAGAGATTAAGTGAATCACAAACATACATAAATCGCGTCTCTATCCCTTAGGTATGGGGTAGACAAAGTCCAGGGTAAAAATACCCAAAAGCCAGCTCGCTTAGCGTGATTATGGGCGTAAATGTAGACCGGGGAATCAAAATAGCGACGGGTTGCTAGCCGCATCGCCAGATTCCTCTTTCCACTTATACGCCTACAACCACGCTAAACGTGGCCTTTAGGTCTTTTTCCCTAGACTCTGTTTACCCCGTAGCTAAGAAATAAAGACGTTATTAACATAAGAGTTTTCAATGATTCACGGTTAAGTTCATTCAAAATATTATAAACGGGATATAAACCGCGATTACCTTTATTAAGCTCCCGATATTTCGACGCAGTTGCATGCATCATGATCACGGGTAGGGTCTAGCTTGTTTATACAAAAGCACTCATCTAACTAAATCAGTAACGAGCCAAATTCATGTATATCTACCAATCAAGCGACGCTAGACATAAAGATAGCTTCTCAAAGCATGATAGCGGATGCAGTTTCAGATAAGGCAGATCGACTTACGCTGAAACACGGCGCAGCAAGCGGCTTAAAGTTTCATACTTTCAGGCTCGCTCCAGGCGGACGGGACGAGGCTATTCATGACAGGATGCAAGTTTGCTAATACATACTTCAGACTGTATCAAGATTCGATTCACTTATTCACAGTTTACGGCATTTAATACAAATCTATTTTTTTTTTTTTTTAATAAAATAAGCTGTCAAACGAGGCAAGCGGCTAGCTTATTACGTAACTCGCTCGCAATCGCCATCGTGTTCATTTTGACAGTTCTTGTATGAATGTGACAGCTAGCTGATTCCGATGCCAATTGTCAGCCCATACATGAACTGTCAAAATGAACACGATGGTGATCGCGAGCGAATTACGTAATAAGCATGCGGGTCTCCTCGTGATAAGTGTGCACCACTACCCATAGACACCCATAACATTTGCTTTGACCTCTGTGATTGCAAGAAACAGACCAATCATGCTTTGCAAACTTTTTAACGAATTCCTTGTACAGGGGTAGCATCCTGTATATTAGGGCGGCAAAGAAAAACAAACGAAAGCATTTCTCTTTCTTGTTGCAATCGATCTTGTCGCAGCAATTCTTTCTCGTACAGATTCAGTTTCGTTGTTTTCTTTTAAAACTCAATCAACAGATCGTTTATTTTAAAAATCCAGGGGCCTTACCATGACGTCCTAATTCCGACTCAGTTCAAGTTTTAGTTGTCATTTTTAGTATGAATCTGACAGCGAGCGAACCCAATATTCTAACCTCAATGTGCAAATTTTTGTAAAGAATAAGGTATATTATGTTATCAAATAAACCTTAGGTTATAGTTTGTACATAATTTTGCAGAAACTTTATCTCCAGTTCCTTTGTTCACGATGAAATAGTTAAAAAATAACAAAAATGAGACGTTTTGAGGTTACAATTTTGTTTACCAAATAGGACAGGTAAGAATGAAAATACTATAAACTGAATCGTATTAAGACGTCATGGTAAGGCCCCAGGTCATTTAAATCGATGTTACTATGAAGCTAACTATTACTTATTTTTTAGACTTCCTTGGGAATTCAGTAGTTTCGGTTTCACCCGCGTGTATAAGCTAGTCTTGTATCACTGGCAGGGCGGCTTACGCTCCAAGCGGGCATACATCACTCTACTCCCTTAATCTAGCCTACAGTTCGCAGGATAAATAAACGTCCTCTTAACTGGGAAATAAGCAACATTTTACCTCGCAACATGTTACTGCCGTCCGTAACTGCGGAAGGTTTACGTTGAGTTTAGCGAGTTAGCACCTAGCTGCGCCTTATGCATCGAGCGTGTAACCAATAGAGTGTCTTCTTCTTCTTCTTCTTCAACCTTGGTCTGCCCAATGCTGAGTAAAGGTCTCTTCCATTTTAGACCATTCTGTACGGTCACGAGTTTTCCGCATCCAGTCCTTCCCAGCCGCTCGCACCAAATCATCCGTCCACCTTGCTGGCTGTCTCCCCACAATCCTGAACCCCTTTCGTGGTCTCCACTTCAACAACTTTGTTCCCCATCTTCCATCCGACCTACGGCAAATATGTCCCGCCCACTTCCTAGAGGCTGTAGTTTTTGCTATGTCGGTTAGTCCCGTTTTCCTGTGGAAAAGATTGTATGTGGATCCAATTCCTATAAGCATTATCGAACTGTTGCAACTTTGGGATCTGGCCACAACATTGCCTAAACTGGTTTAGGCATGACTTCGTAAAATTACCCGGCAAAATAAGTAAGTAAGTAATGCTATATTGTACAAATATAAAGAAACAGATAAAATAAAATAGACAAAATATAGTTAATAGATCAGCGACGCCTGGGACGCAAGTGAGGTAGACGAGACCATTTTTCTTACACGCTGCGCAGCGACTATAAGTGAATCCAGTGGCACTTGGCAGTGGCAAAAGAGTACTTAATGCTTATTTTTCTTTGATACGCGCCGAGGGCTGTAAAAATTTTCAGTATCGTGTTAGTTATTTAAGCGCTGATCTAATTTGACATTGGTAGTAAGTAAGTAAGTAAGTAAATGCTTTATTGTACAAATATAAAGAAACAGACACAAATCACAAAAAAAAATACATTAGATATTATGCACAAAGCCGAACTTAGGTAGTATTTACTATATCTGTGCCTGGAAAGATTAAATTTCTAAAACCTTTACAAAGTCATATAAATTGTCTGAAAACTAGCTGTTCTGATAAGATGTAGGTACAGGTGTTTGACCAAGGGCTTATGTTGTTGACATTGTTGGTTTTAATGTTACCATTCCGACGTAACACCTCAGAAAAACGCGTGGTAACTATATGGCCCGTATCTCGAAATTCTTGCAGCTACAATTTACAAAATTTAGAAATTTAAACTAGCAACATTGGTCTAAAACTCAACCATTGATTGATTGGACTAATATCGATAGTTTGGAATTCTAAAATTGTAGCTTATAACTTCGAGACACGGTTCGCTGTTGGAGATTGCCGCGGCAGTTAGCTGGATTTTTCTTGAAGAGAAATTAAATGATTATTATCACTCTATTGTCAATTATGCTCGATGGTTTTCGGGATTCTCGGTGCGGCGACAGAACTTAGTCGGATAACGATATATATGGCGGGATTAAGGCTGAGCTTGTTGACGTTTGGCGATCGCTTTTGTTAGGAACTTTAACTGGAAGTGAATGCTGTAGTGCAGAGTAGTCAGCGTATCTTAGAGAGAGTTAAAATGAACCTCTTAAGTACGTTTTTCGGAATTTACGTAGGAAACATGCGATACACCTGCGTGCAAGGCAATGCAATGGTGTTATGTGAAGTTCCCAATTCGCACTGGGTCCGCGTTAGAACTATACGCCCTTGCAAAAAAATCGGGCACCTATGGTTTTCAGATTTTTAGGCATTAAAGCTTAGGAAGTACGCTTTTATGCACATAAAATTCAAAAACCATGGATACCCATGTTTTTTGCAAGGGGGTATTGTATGAAACATACCTAAGGAATACTTAATTTATTGTAGCAACACTAAATTACTTCGCGGTCGAGCCGCATGGTGGCGTCCCGATCGCTCTCTCTCTCTCTCGCGTCATTATCTGCATAATATGTATCTTGTGATGTAAAACAATTAAAATATACAGTCCATTTATAAATGTGTCATGTGGGTGTTTAATTTATTAAGAAGAACCAGCACCTGCACCTACATAATGGTCCTATCGATCCAGCAAATTCAAGATTGAAAAATAACCTCGTCTGTTTGCAAGAATATCGACGTGCCTATCGACCGCGCGATTCCATTCCGCGCTGCGTTGGCGATGCTTAAAAGGAGACAGAACATCGCAAGTATCCCTCGCCAGAACGAGACAGCAGCTAACCTTCGTACGATCGACTACGTGTCAACGTCAACGTGTGTGACTGCTATGCAATCGTCGTGTCGACACAGTGTTCGTGCGAGAGGGATGCGCGTAGCTTACGTGTGGCTTGTGTAAAAGAGGCGGCTGCGGTGTGTCTATTACGGTATTGCACAGTGCAATAGCGTGTCGAGCGCATGTTCTGTTTTTTCGTTTCGCGTCTTCCGGTTATTGTGTGCCAGAGCAAGATGGCGGTGGCGTTGGCTTAAGTTCTTTTAACAAAATATAACTAAAGACTATAATTAGTTGGTTAAAATTTCTGCTAAATACTACGCTACTACTAAATACTGCGCATTTGCATTGTTTTTTGTTTGGTTGGTTTCTTTAACAAGCAAAATGGAGGGCCTAAGTAAGCTTGTTGCAACGCGGGGCCAACACAAGGGAGCAATTACTAGACTCGGTAATTATCTAAACAAATACGATGCTGCTTCTAAAGATGTGGAGGCACTCCAAGTGCGAAAGGAGCGACTCGTCAAGGCATTCCAGGACTATTCACGGATTAATGTCGATATTTCCGTTCTAGATCCAACAGACAAGGAGGATTTCGTGGCAACTGAAGATAACTATTATAATTGTTTAGCCAAAATTAATCGTCTCTTAAAAACAGACAAGGTCGTCGAAAAAACAGGTAACCGGGATTGCCATCGGTTGCCACCCATTGAAATCAATAAGTTCGATGGACAGGTTGGTAATTACTATACTTTTATTAACCTATTTAAAAGCGTCATAGACCAGGACAGTAGGCTTTCAGAATGTGAGAAGTTCTACTATTTACGTTCCGCACTTGAGGGCGATGCCCTAGATATGGTCAAACATTTGCCGCTGACAGCTGAAAATTATAAAGAGGCTCTGTCTATAATCAAAGAGCGCTACGATAACCGAAAAAAGGTGATAAATCACCATATTGTCTCCATATTAGACATAAGCCCCATAGGCAGCTGTAGCGCTCAAGCCTTACAAAACATTGTGTCTATCATAAGGCAGCATTTAGGTGCGTTACAAAATCTCCAGGTTCCTATAGAGCACTGGGATTTAATATTGGTGTCCATATTACAAAGGAAATTGGACCAAGACACCCTTCGCTCTTACCACCTCGAAAACGAGAACAATGAATTGCCGACATTAAATAAACTTTTGTCATTTCTAGAACGTCGTGCTATCACCTTGGAAACTGTGGCTCAGGCTGACCAACCACAGGAGCACCAGAAATCTAATGTAAACAGAAGAACAAGCTTGGTGGCTGCAGCCAGTAAGCCTGAAAAGGTATCTTGTAAGTACTGTAGCGCTGACCATAGGCTATACCAGTGTCCCAAGTTTAAGTTAGCCACTTTCCATGAGCGTAATTTATTTGTGAACAAAAACAAACTATGCAAAATTTGCTTAAATCTACACACAAATAAATGCACATTAAATATAAGATGTTCTAAGTGTAAAGATAAACATAATACATTGCTGCACGAGGAGGCTGAACGAGGTGAGGCTTCAAACAACGTGACATCTGCAAATTCGGCAATTGGTAGTGACCGTTGTGACAATGTCCTACTGCCCACTATAAAGGTAAAATTACAGTGTAAGGATGGTAAATATATAACAGTGCGAGCACTGATTGATTCTGGCAGTCAAGTGTCATTTATATTAAAAGATCTGACAAATAAAACTCAGTGTAACTTAATAAAAAGTGAGCAACGCATAACAGGTGTATGTGACAATACAAACAAAACAAGTGAAAAAACTCAGGTACAGATATATTCAACTGTCAATGATTTTAACACCTTGGTAACATGTTGTGTAGTGGAAAATATCACATGTGATCTTCCCCAGTTTGAGTGTGATAAAACATTAATGTGTATACCTTCATACGTCTCGTTAGCAGATACCAACTTCAATAAAAGTGAAAAAATAAGTATGTTGTTAGGTTGTGACATATTCTTTCAAATACTGCTGCGGGAACAGTTACCTGTGTCATCTGGTGGGTTATATTTACAAAATACACGCTTTGGCTATGTTGTGGCTGGCAAGGTACAGCAAGGCAGTGTATATAACTCTAAATTGTCTAGCAATTTCTGCCTAGCTGAGCAGGCAACTATCTCTCACACTTGTGACCTAGACGACCGACACTCTTTTCAAAGTCTTGATATAAACATAAAAAAGTTATGGGAGTGTGAAAAAGTACCTGAAGTGTTTACTGAGTCTAATAATGAACAAGAACTTGCCGAATCAATGTTTCAAGAATCTGTTGTATTAAAAAATAAAAGATTTCAAGTGGCCTTGCCGCTAAAACAACAATTGTGTGATTTAAATTTGGGTGACTCGTTATCGTGCGCCTTACAAAGGTTTTATAATTTGGAAAAAAGGTTTTCAAAGGACCCTGAGCTTTTTGAACAATACAAAAAGTTCATTGATGAGTATGTTGATCTGGGCCATGCCAAAGTAATTGACATTTCAAAATACAACATAGAACAAGGGCCTACATACTATTTACCACATCATCCTGTCATAAATACAAATAGTAAAACTACAAAATTAAGAGTGGTATTCGACGGTTCTATGCAAACTAAACGAAAGGTATCATTAAATGATTGCATGTTAAATGCTGATGCCGGTCAGAAGGAACTGTTTGACATTTTAATAATGTTTAGATTGCATAGATATGTTCTTATCACTGACATAAAAAAGATGTTTAGACAAGTAATGCTAGCAGAATCTCACCGTCCGCTTCAAAATATATTGTGGAGGGACTCCCCACAAGACAGTGTGCAATGTCTGCAATTACAGACGGTTACCTACGGGTTAAAAAGTTCAACATTTTTATCAACAAGGTGCTTAGTTGAGTTGGCGAATAGGTTCAAAGACCAGTACCCATTAGGTGCCAAAATATTGTTGAACTGTACCTATGTTGATGACGCTCACTTAGGCAACAATGATTTGGACGTATTGCTGGAAACTAAGCGTCAATTAATACAGCTCTTAGAGCTAGGTAGCTTCGAACTACACAAGTGGTGTGCCAATGATCTCAGATTGCTTGAGAAGGTGCCACAACAACAACACAACACTGGTGATTTTGAGCTAGGCAAGGATGATTACAGGTGCGTTAAAACCTTAGGACTCAGTTGCAATTTACAATCTGACACATTGAGTATAAGTTGTCCCGATAAAAACCTGCTAGATAACTACACAAAAAGACAAGTTTTAAGCTTTATGAGTAAAATATTTGACCCGCTAGGTTTAGTTGGGCCAATACTTGTCATGGCCAAGTGCATTATGCAAAAAACCTGGACATTAAATGTACCCTGGGATAGTCATTTGCCATCAGACTTAAATGAAACTTTCAGAAAATTTGCAGCAAGCCTTATTCAAATGCCAGACATAGTAGTGAATAGAAACATCAATACACACCAGGCAAGAACTATTGAGCTAATTGGATATGCAGATGCCTCGATTAAGGCATTTGGATGTTGTCTGTATTTAAGGGTCATTGACATACATGACAATGTTCAAGTCCATTTGTTATGTTCAAAATCTAGAATAGCTTCGCTGAAGGAAATGACTACCCCAAGACTTGAGCTTAATAGTGCAGTATTGTTGGCAAAATTAGCCAAAAAAGTATATGAAACAATAAAATTACAAGTTGATGTCAAGGTTTACCTATATGCTGACTCTCAAATTGTTTTATCCTGGTTAAAAATTGAACCTTTAAAACTCAGTGCCTATGTTGGTAATAGGGTAAAAGTGATCATAGAAAATACAAAGGATTTCCTTTGGGCATATATTAACACTTCTGAAAACCCTGCTGACTGTCTGTCCAGGGGAGTAGAGCCTCATAATTTGCAAAATACACCTCTCTGGTGGCATGGCCCGAAAAAATTGCAGGACAAGGAATTTAAGCATTGTAGTGAGAATGTGGAATTGCCTATCAGTCTGCCTGAAGTGAAGACTAGTAATGTTGCTACTATCCAGAAAGAAGACTCAGATGTGTTCAAAAAATATTCTAATATTAACAAACTTAAAAGAGTAGTAGCTTACTTATTCAGATTTATAAACAATTGTAAATTACAAAAGGACCAAAGAACAAATGGTCATTTAACTTGCAAGGAATTGAATTTTGCTTTAAATGTCATAATTAAAAACGAGCAAGCCTCGTATTTTGAGGAGGAAATAAGGTGTTTGAGCTCAGATCAACCAATAAAATCCAATTTAAAGTTTCTTTGTCCGTTTTTTGACAAGTTTGGAATTTTAAGAGTAACAGGAAGATTACAAAATGCAAGCATTCCCTATGATCAGATGCATCCCACTATATTGCCTAAAAAATCCTTAATAACCAATTTAATAATTTCAAATGAACACAAAACACTGCTTCATGCAGGTCCAGGCTTAATGCTTACAAGCTTAGCACAGCGATATTACATTATAGATTCCTTGCGAGAAGTAAAGAAGGTTGTAAATAAATGCATCCGGTGCTTTAAATTTAAGGCGAAGGCGGCAGAGCAGTTAATGGGTTCATTACCATATGACAGAGTTAATCAGTGTAGAGTTTTTGAAAAGGTTGGTGTTGACTATGGTGGTCCATTCTCTGTGAAGCTGCATCGTGTTAGGAAGCCTGTAATTTACAAGGCTTATATTGTGCTTTTTGTTGACTTTTTAACTAAGGCAATACACATTGAGCTGGTCTCCAATATGACAACTGAAACTTTTATAAACTGCTTAAAAAGGTTTATTGCACGTCGCAACAAGCCCAGTATAATATATTCTGATAACGGGAGTACATTTAAAGGCGCAAATAACAAACTTAGAGAATTATACAATATTTTCAATAAAGAACATCAAAATTTTGTTCAAACATTTGCAACAAACTTAGGAATAGACTTTAAATTTATCCCTAGTTATTCTCCTGTGTTTGGAGGGCTATGGGAAGCAGGAATTAAGAGCGCCAAGCATCATATGAAGAGAGTGGTTGGAAATACGGTTTTAACATATGAAGAATTAAACACAGTAGTTGTCCAAATAGAAGGAATCTTAAATTCTAGGTCACTAACCGCATTGCCAACAACTGATCCTCATGATACTTCTTATTTGACACCAGGTCATTTTCTAACAGGTGCTTCTCTTTCTGCCATACCTGATTCAGATGTTACCAAGGTTCCTATTCAGAGATTATCATTCTGGAGGCAATGTACCCAGATGATGCAAAGCTTCTGGAAAGCATGGCATAGGCAATACCTGACACAGCTCCAAAATAGGCCAAAGTGGCATGCAGCTGTGCCAAATATTGAAATAGGAACTTTAGTCATTATTAAGGAAGACAATATTCCTCCATTACACTGGCCAATGGCTCGTGTCATAGATGTGCATCCAGGTTCTGATAACAAAGTAAGAGCATTGTCGGTAAGAACCGCCAAGGGTTCTGTGATTCGCACAAGTGTGACAAAAGTTTGTCCACTACCCATAGATAACAATTAGTTACGCTCATGGCTAATTTAACTATTAAATTATAAGTGTATCACCGCAGGCCTAGATGCGTTGCCATATCAACGATGCCAAGGTGAACAGGGTTATCAAAATACTCCAACAATGACTACCTTAAACTTATCTTTCTCTGACACTGGTATAGTTTGTGGTACAGAGAAATTGCAGAGACACTGCAGACACCAGCTTGAACTTCTCACAATAAGGTGTTTTTGTTAGGTAGCGTGGAAACCGATGGCTTTCTTAATTGTTTACCAATTTTAGTTTTGATTCTCAAGTGAGATTTTTGTTAATTGAGACCATGCTGTCCCCGTTTTTACTTTTTTTGTTTGTGCAGCTACTTGCCATTAAAAAATTGATTGTTTGTAACATTATTATTATTGTCTGCTTTTATGCTTTTGTCACCGTAGGCCGTGATGCGTTGCCATGTCAATGATGCCAAGGTGCACACAGCTGCCACCCCTGTGGCACTAGTTCTCATTAGGTTAAGTACTATGTAATAGAAAGAAAAATGATTGTTTGTATTAAACTGACACGTTTATTAAAAATTGTGCAATACTTTGCTATACAGAAGGTCTTACAAGTAGCAAGTTTTAACTTAAAATTGTGAGTAATTGTAATTTTTAACTGGAAACTCAAATACTTATAACTAGCTTTCCATCTGCATTGTTATTCAATTTTGCAATTCTCATGCAACATTACCTTTTACTAAAGGCCAGGCCAATTTAATAGTTCCATGTATTAAAATTAGAGCTCCTTAGAAATGTTCATATAGATTCATGTTTGAAATTGTTGAAAAATTAATCCTTTTTGCCCTGGGCCCCAATTTATGTATGAAACATACCTAAGGAATACTTAATTTATTGTAGCAACACTAAATTACTTCGCGGTCGAGCCGCATGGTGGCGTCCCGATCGCTCTCTCTCTCTCTCGCGTCATTATCTGCATAATATGTATCTTGTGATGTAAAACAATTAAAATATACAGTCCATTTATAAATGTGTCATGTGGGTGTTTAATTTATTAAGAAGAACCAGCACCTGCACCTACAGGTATAAATATAAGCCTATGCCCTCTTTTTGAAAGAAGGTCTATGCCCAGCAGTGGGACTTATAGCCGGTGATGATGTTGACAGGAAATTTTCGACATGATCAATTTGTGTTTCGAACGGCTAGAATTCAAAACAAAACACTGCAGAATATGGGAACCGGTCAAAACAAAATAACAGCGCCAGGTCCCTCGGCAACGTGAGTGGTGTCAATTCTTACGGATCGCGGAGTTTAGCACTCCAGCGTATTCCCACCCGGCCCAGCATTGGGAATGTTAGGACACTTGCCTGGCCCACTATAAGGTCGTAAATTCTTGCATCAGAATACTTTGAGATGTATTTTGAGCTCCTTGGGAGTAAATAGCGAAAGAGAACGGTAGTTTTAGTGTCGATATGTCATGTTAAGGTGTTTTAAAATGCAATGGATACGATCAAGGCTTGTATATCTCTATGCATACCTAAACATTTTATTGGCAGTATGGTTAGGGTTCCGCTCCGGGTCTCCGTGTAAGTATGAATTTTATTTTAAAAGAAAAACAAAATCATAAAATTAATTTTTGAAATAAGCCGCCAAGGACTCTTTTACATGTCTTATTTTAAAACTACCTACCAGCGCATTAGAAAAATCATCATTGCCAAGAAGAATGCGCCGCAAGAAACTTGGAAGCTACTTTTTCAAAACAAGTAAATTCATTAATTAAATAATTAAGTTACCACAAAATAAATTAAAAAATAATTCAAAACAAACGTATATTTTGTGGATGTAGGTACCTACCTACATCCACAAAATATACGTTTGTTTAACTGATTATTTAATTAATGAATTCATAGGTATGAAGTTCTTAAGTTAAGTAATATTAAGGTCTTAGATCTCTAAGACCTCAATTACAACTAGAAAACAAAAGGGTTGGCTACATCTTACAGCAAATGGTTTTTTTTCTTTATTAGAGTACGAAACTTTGTAAAAGTTACACCGATCTGACGAGTTTGTAAGATGTTATCTATGCCTTTTGAGATGCTCAGTATTCAATGCAATAAAAGAAAACGTGAGACACGTGCATATTCTAAATCCGCACCTCGTGGCTCATTGAGAGTTTCTTCACTTAACTTGTTCATGTTTTTTCTGTTACTTTAATAGTGTTAAAAGAATTCCTTATAAAATGTAAAGAAACTAAAGGGTGGTTCCTGCTTCGTTCTAAAACTCTCGCCCAAACAAAAGGCAATGAGAATATACAAGTCAATTAACGTAACCATTCTCGTATATATTTATCTACTTAAACAAACGAGCTATAGACAAGGATGTCGAGTGAGGGATTTCTTGGTACAAGTACCACTTTCTTATTTATAATTGTTTCAACGAAAGGTACGCTGAAATAACTTTCATTGATTTATTAAAATACGATTTATCACTTTATAGTTGCGTCAAAATAGCTCATAATTTGGCAAAATATTATTCAAATCGACACGTATTTTAAATTTTCTCTGCTTGGCTTGCAGTCTCACTATGAAAAACTAGAACAAACTTTTCTATTAATTTTACATAACGAGTAGGTACGTATGGATTAAACCATGATCACGGTTGCCTGTTTTTAAAGTACGAAACACAGTTAATTACTGTTTTTTTTGTCTTATTGATTGTTTGGTAGAGATCGCTATTAAGCGAAAATACCGCCTATTGTCTACTTTGTTCGTTATTTCTGTATTGATTTGTGGGGATCAATAAAAGTAGATATTTGAATATTTTATTAAATCAGGCGTTACTTTGCGGAGGTCCATTTCAATGAACACAAAATATTTACCTTGCTACTCCGCTACTTACGTGCAAGATAACCAAGCTTGTGCGAAATATATACGTTCCGCACAAGCTTGGTTATCTTGCACGTAAGTAGCGGAGTAGCAAGGTAAATATTTTGTGTTCATTAAAAAGTATTTGTATTGTATTGTATTGTAATACCTATTCAAAATCAGTCTTTTATGAAACTACCAAGGCTATCGAAAAACCATCATTGCCAAGAAGAAACATTATTTTCTGGAATGTATTGGGTCTCCAAGTTACGTACTGTGGGAGGATTGATCGAAACAACTGGATTAACTTCGGAAAAGTATAATTTTATAAAGTTATCGAAAAAATACACCATCATCGTCTAGAGCTTAGCACAATCTCTTGTTCGTTACATTTTAAACACTCGATCACCACTCTCCGTCTCTCTCACACACACTCATAACAACATCACTCTGTTCCAGTCACACACCACTCATTCTTTCTCTCTCTTACGTTCCTTACGTTCCAATCCGCGCATCCTACAGATCGGCCGTCCTGCGACCTAGTCTGGCCTCAGACTACATAAAGTTTACTAGTTAAATATTCATAAGGTAATCTCTTATACATACTAAGTGAGCATATCTTTGAAATTGACACAGTATGGCAATTATAATAAGTCTTTAGCTCTACATACATTGTTCCTTTGGAACATTAGTTTGTAAATATCATATTAGTTAAATACACTTTGGAAATAGGTTAACAACATAGCATTATATACTTTAGAAACAACCAGTAGATAGGTTTATATAATATGGCACGTAATAGTGACTTTAAGTATATCTAATTTCTAAACAACACTGAAAATTAGAACACATAGACAAATCCGAAAAGTAAAGCTATGGCCGGGTATCGAACCCGGGTCCTCGTCATTCCGTGACGCGTGTGTTTAAGTATATCATCAACATTGTTTTGCATACTTAGTTAAAACACTTAAATCATCAGACACATAGAAAAACATGACAGGCGAACATAGTAAAATATTGATGGAAACGACCATTTGGAAACAGGCGCTCTCGCAATGAGCATACGGAAATATGGGTGGCGCCTCCTGTCGCAGTAGCGTACAACAATAAAATCCTACCTTACTTACTCCTCACCAGGCCACTGCTTCATGTGGTCACAGGAGGTCGTGGTGTTCCGCGGGCCCTCGGCAGCGTCGTCCACCTTCTTAACTCGGTAGCGGTCGCGTCCCATACATCCGATGACTTCGTATGGACCCAGGAACTTAGGCTTGAGTTTCATGCCAACACCGAACTGAGTCCTCTTAATGGCGACTCTGTCACCCTCAGCGTACTGGGTACTCTGCTTCCTTCTCTTGTTGTAGTTATGTCTATTTTCTTCCTGTATCTGTAAAATCTGCTCTTTTGCTTTCTTTCTCATTTCCTCTCTAGCTAGCATGAAGGTGTCTCTATTTTCCTGTTCTATAAGTTCATAAATCTCATAGTCTTCCTTTATCTTCATTTTCGTACCAACCAGCAACTCGAATGGAGTAGTATTTATGCTCCTCTGATGGGTACTGTTGATAGCTCGCTGAACTCTACTGATGTGTCGATACCAGTGAGTTGGTTCCTCAATACACAGCTTGGTTAGAACACTCGTCAATATTCTGTGGATTCTTTCAACTTGGCCGTTGCTACGAGGTACGCCAGTAGTAATCTTCACGTGATCAATACCTTCGTCTCTGCAAAATTCCTCGAACTGAGAGCCTGTAAAAGCTGTGCCTCTGTCAGTGATAATCCTAGTCGGATTCCCAAAACTCTGCCGGAATATCATTAGTTTATCTACTGTCTCTTTTGCCGTCGTGCTCTTGACTGGGAACAACCAAACAAATTTAGTAAATGCATCCACAATTGTCAAAATATGGTTGTAGAGTTTCTTGGTTTCTGTCATCGGACCGATGTGGTCGATATGAAGGGTATCCAACGGCAACTCCTTCTTGTCAATTGGATGCAGAAAGCCCTCTAGCTTCCCACTCTTCCTCTCTGCCAACAGACATGGTATGCAAGTGAGAATAAACTCTTCTATTTTCTTCTCTAAGTTCTTGATGTAGTAATCCTTGCTGATAAGCTCAATCATCTTTTTTTTTGAAAAATGGCCATTCTCATGTGCTCTCTTAATAATCTCGTTTTCCATAGCTTTTGGCACAACAAGATGCTTCTGAACGCCTTTGTAGAGCAAACCATTTTCAAAACAGTAGTCTTGGTACTGGGCATTCTCTTCACTGAGCAACTCCATGATGGCTTTCAGCCCGTCGTCATTTTCTTGCGCTATTCGCAGTCGTTCATGAATAGTAGTGCTAGAAAACGCCACATATGGGTTTCGGCTGAGTGCGTCTACATGGGACATTTTACTGCCTGCTCTGTGCTCTATCTCGAAGTCATACTCTTGCAGTAGCAGTATCCACCTAGCTACTCTTGTGGACATAACCAGGTCTTTTTTATTTAGCGTCATTTGGAATGCTTTGCAATCTGTAACAATCTTGAAATGTTTGCCATACAAATAGCAGCGGAACCGTCTTACTCCTTCAATTATAGCCAATCCTTCGAGCTCATAGCTGGTATACTTGCTCTCTGCCGGTGACGTCTTTCGGCTCATGTAATACACCGGGTGGAGCTGGGCATCTTCACCTTTCTGTAACAGAATTGCAGATATCGCTACCTTAGAGGCATCTGTGTGCACCTCAGTGTGCAGCTTGGCATCAAATATACGAAGTACTGGTTGGCTGGCCAACTTCCTCTTCAGCTCTTCAAATGCAGCTCGGCACTGGTCGTTAAACTCATATGAATTTTCTCGTCTTAGTAGATCTGTCAGTGGTTTGGCAATCATTGCGAAATTCTGTATATACTTTCTAAAGTAAGATGTCAGACCTATGAAACTTTGCAGTTGCTTGGTATTGGTGGGCTCGGGGAATCGGACAACAGCATCCGTCTTTTCTGGTGCAGGCTGCACCTTCCCGTCCAGGATGATGTGGCCAAGATATTCTACTCGTCTCTGGATAAGTTGCGACTTCCTCCAGTTGATCTCCAACCCATACTGCGAGGCCACGTCCAATACTTCTGCTAACCGCATCGCAGCATCGTCTTCAGTCTCTGCGGGAATTATTATATCGTCAATAAAAATAAGGACAATGCCCCTAGCAATCTGGTCCCTAAATATTGCTGTGATAAATCTGGTGAACACCTTCGGGCAGACTGAGAGGCCAAATGGGGCCTTCAGAAATTCGTATTGCCCCGTCATTGTGACAAATGAAGTAAATTTTATAGACTCCTCATCAACCGGCAAATGAAAGTAACCGTTTTTGAGATCTAAGGTACTAAACACTCGGGCATTTGCCAGTCGGTCAATGTGATCCTCAATCACTGGGAGAGGATACTCATCTTTTACTATTTTCTGGTTCAGGCGTCTGTAGTCTACACACACTCTTATACTACCATCTTTCTTCTTAACTAAAACTAAAGGGCTCGCATACTCAGAGTAACTCACCTGTACTATGCCATCTTCAAGCCATTTAGCTACCTGCTGGTCTACCTCATGCTGTTCCCTTGGTGCCAACCTCCTTGGTCGCTGAGCCACAGGGATGTCATCTTTAAGCACGATCTTGAGTGTGATAGGTGCCTCCTTCGTCTTATTCGGAACATAAGACTCCACCATATTGTTGACCTTCTCCCGAACCTCAGGACTCACCTTGGTACCTACAACACAAGAGTCATCCACACATATTTCATACACCCAGCGAGTGAGCGGCGTTAAAGTTACCTTGGCGTCTTCCATCAACATAGTACACAGTTGCAATAACTCTTGCCCAACAATTATACTAAACATGTGAACGGGCATAACCTCATTATTAACAATATAAAACAACATATTGTTGTACCAATAACCATCGATCAGTAGGTTTAACCTAACCTGTCCATAACACTTCACCGTACCGCCAAGTCCCGTTAGCGAATCATTAGGATTGCATTTTTCCATCGCCGGCGCACTCAATTCATTATAACACGCAATTGTTAGTAGATTCATGTCACTGCCGGAGTCCATTAACGCAAAAATGTCTTTATTGCACACGTTAATTTGCTTAATCGGCTTCTTGTTTACATTCGAATTCGACTGCCTATGCCTAACTTCTTGTTGTTTGAGTTTGACAGCGCAGAAAACATCATGGCCGCCGTCCTCCGCCATTAAGTTCGCGACATTCGATTGGCAGACGAAACTCCGTTTCGCGTAGTCGACAGCGCCACCCGCGTTGCTGGAATGAAACTTCTTCGTGTTACTAACTTCACCGCTGCTCGCCGCCGTACTTCCGTCGTCCTTGCTTGTAGCGCGTGAAGTTGTCGCTTGTGACATTTTGCATTGCGAAGAAATATGGCCGTAGGTATTGCATTTAAAACATTTCAATCCTTTGTCCTTATGAGGACATTCGGCCGATGTATGCTTCATTTCTCCGCAGCTATAACATCGTGGTTGAAATCGCTTCAATGACTTCTCTCTCTCAATATTCTTCGGCTTGCTTGCTTCGCGACTAGAACCAGACGTCTTCTCTTTAAATTGTTCGTATAATTTCAACTTCTCTTTTAGGTCTATATAGGTTGTAAAACGCCGTATAACATAACTTTGTTTATCTCTTGATCTCTTATTCCTTCTATGATGTATTTAATAGCGACGTAATCGGGCATCTTCCCTCTTTTACCCATTTCTTTCATGACAAACATGTATTCGAGGCATGATTCATCATGTTTTTTGAACCTCGCACTCATGAGCTCGTGTATGGTCTTGGAATCGATACTGTCGGGAAATTCTTTTAGGATCGCAGCCTTGAATTCTTCCCACGACTTGTAAATACGCTCCGCACGGAACCACAGTAGCGCCGTACCGGACAATGATCTTCGCGCCATCAGCAATTGTTGCAGCGGAGTCCATCCACACAATTCAGCATTATCCTCCACATCTTGCACCCATCTGGTCGCAGGATACGTCTTTTCCTGACCACTGAATTTGGGAATAAGGCCTTCTGTTAGATGTAACATGCCGCCGCCACGTGCTGACATGGCCGCCGCTTGCTCGCCGTCGTAATCTTCTTGCCTACTAGCCCGCCTGTTCTTCCTTGGCGACATACTCGTAGGTGTGCTAGCAATGCTGGCCGTCTTATAACGTCTTGTAAAAGTAGCGTCTTCGGGAAACGTGCTTCTTCAGATGGTGAACTTGTTTTTCTCGTCGTCTTACTACGCAACACTCGTAAACTTGTTGAATTTAATCCGATCCCCACTTCTAACACCAAAATTGTGGGAGGATTGATCGAAACAACTGGATTAACTTCGGAAAAGTATAATTTTATAAAGTTATCGAAAAAATACACCATCATCGTCTAGAGCTTAGCACAATCTCTTGTTCGTTACATTTTAAACACTCGATCACCACTCTCCGTCTCTCTCACACACACTCATAACAACATCACTCTGTTCCAGTCACACACCACTCATTCTTTCTCTCTCTTACGTTCCTTACGTTCCAATCCGCGCATCCTACAGTACTTATTAGCAAAAATAATTGTTTTATCTAACTACCTAATATTATAAATGCGAAAGTATGGATGGATGGATGGATGGATGGATGGATAGATGGATGGATGTTTGTTTGTTACTCAATCACGCCAGAACGGCCCAACGAATCTGGATGAAATTCGGCACATAGATAGAGAAAAGTCTGGAATAGCACATAGGCTACTTTTTATCCCGGAAAATTGCGTAGTTTCCGCGGGATAGCGATAAACGAATTCTTTGCAGACGAAGTCGCTGGCAACAGCTAGTAAAAAATACTCTTAGAAATACATTATTATAGTCTCTACAGGTCAAAATATTCTAGATTATGTACCGGTTTGCCATTTAAAGTACCCATTGTTATTGATGTGTACCAAGACCTCGGGGTCGGCTCGGCCGTCCCTGCTTCAGAAAGCCTTTATTTTTCCTCCACACTGCACCGAGTAATTTCCTAAATGAGCTCGCCTTTATTCCTCTCCACTGATATTAAAAGTTGGTCAAATGCACTGCCATTGTCTTTCGGAAACTCTTTGTTCTATTCTAACGTTTATTATACTGTTCAATTTAAATGGTAGCGTGACATTTCTAAACCAAATGGAATAATTATAATTGCTACACAAAGTGCCAGATGTCGATTTCTTGTTGTGATAGTTTTTCAAATGTGTATGTATATATGTAAACTCTTTATTGCACATAAAAATTTAAAAATACAGAAGTACACAGAAAATAGTACAAAGGCGAACTTATCCCTAAGAAGGGATCTCTTCCAGCTAACCTGATACAGAGAAGAATAGTTTACAAAAAAAAAGGCAAGCAGTCATTATTATGCGCAAATACGTAGTATTAATACTTAATAAACTAACAACAAAAGTACATTATAAAACCATAATAAAATAATATATAAATAACGGAATAAAATTTTACCAATAAACTTACATAAACACTATCGAATATCAAATAACATAAATAAATACTTGAATAAATACAATATATTATGAAAGGCAACTACTGCCTCAGGTGCCAGTGCTTAGCCACAACTTCCTCAGCCCACCCCTGAACACCGCCACAGACTGAGATTCCCTCAACGTCAGAGGCAACTCGTTCCACAGCTTTAGCTTTTGTGCTATTTTCTTTTTAACTAAAAATTTATTTTAAAAAATATCATCTTTGCTGTTACATACCATACTTACATAAATCACGTCTGTATCTCTTTCAAGGTAGGGTAGAAGGAACCTATGGTAACAAGACCCAATAACCACGTTTAGTATAATTGTGGGCGTAACATGAAATTGATTTTATATTCTACGAATTCTGATTTTTGATGGTTTCGTTCTAAGAAGCACAAACGAATATTAGGTACTGAGAAAACTCATTTTGTAAAATTATTTATTTCCAAAAAACTCAAAATAAATTCTAAACTAAATAAACATGTGAATAAACCAAATTCTAAAACTAAGACTATAAGTTAATAATCCTCCTTTGGTCCTTAGTCGGGTAAAAATAAAAAGTTACCCCAAGATGTTGCCTGGCGGCAAGCTACCAGAATGCCATCGTATGCTAGTATGGAAATGCTTACCCTTTGTTCTAGGTAAAAGCCAGGCTTCTGGTCACCCAAAGCTTCATTTAGCTTGGTCGATTTTGTATATCGTCAAAGCAATGTAGCCGCTCCACAGTAGCTATGTAATTCTTGCAATTATATGTTTAGTAGCCGCGTATGGTTCTCAGGAGAACCGTTACAGCATTATATAGATCCCTTGGCGGTCGTGACGATGGTCATCGCTACGGAACACTGGATCTAGCGGGACAAACAAAAAATTCAACTAAGGGCCGATTTTTCAATCCTCAGATAAGCACTTAACTGAGAGATACCCATACAGGTTGTTCCTCGAATAGTTCCTATCTGACAACTGAAGAATCGACCTAGTAAATAAATAAAATGCTTGTCTGCTTGCATATCATAATTGAAAATATCTTTCATAGAATTAAATGCACCATTTAGGTAGGTATGTAGCTAAAGTAAAATAATTTAGTTGCAGTTCTAAATTCTTTACATTCTTTGTGGTCAATACGGGACAGTTTAAATTTAAATTAACGTTGGGAATAACGTTGAGATTTATAACTATCTATAAAGTATAATATAATAATAAATTACAATATCCATTTGAAATAGAATAGGTACTCTGAAAGGTTGCTGGATGCAATTAAATCTATATCTTTATATGACATTATGGATTATATCTGAAATAAATGATATTATTATTATTAAATGCCTGAAATGAAGCTAGGTTTAGAAACTAGGTTTCTGGTTACTTAACCAAATATTAAAATATTTAGAAATCAGAAACTTCATGGATATTTGACAATAAAGAAATGTTGCGTTTCGGGTGAAAGGGGCGTCCAAAGGAGTAATTTGGGTTTAAGTTAAATTTATTGAAAAACAAACCGTAGTTAGTAACTAGGTACTTTTAATTCTAAATTAGTTATACTACTAGCGTTTGCCCGCGACTTTGTCTGAGCAGATAAAGTCAGGATAACATATAAATATCAGGATAAGCTGATTTTGTATAATTTATGTTAATGAAAAAAAAAATTATATAACGAAGAGTATTGTGTCCCACTGCTGAGCAAAGGCCTCTCCCCAACTCTTCCACTGCTCCCGGTCTGCTGCGGTAGGCATCCAGTCGTTCAAGAAGGCGTCTAACTCGTCCCGCCATCGCCGTCTAGGTCTACCGGGCCGCCGGTTTGAGTTAGTGGGACTCCACTTGGTGGTTATCTTGGCCCATAACTCATCCGGCATACGACAAATATGACCAGCCCAGTCCCACTTCAGCTTTGCCGCCTTTCGACCAACGTCTGTGACTTGAGTCATGGAGCGCAGGTCGGTGTTCCGGATTCGATCCACTAGTTTTACACCTAGCATGCTGCGTTCCATGGCTCGTTGGCAAACCCCGATCTTGAACTTGAGAGCCTCTGTCAAAGACCAAGTTTGAGCACCGTAGGTGAGAATTGGAAGTACGCACATGTCCATAAGCTTCTTTTTTAAAGAAAGTGGAAAGTTGCCTTTCATCAGGTGTTTCATGGACCAATAGCTCTTCCAGGCGTTTTCTGTCCGTCTTTCGACTTCTTTTTGCTGTCGAGCCTGGAAGGAAACTAATTGGCCCAAGTAAATGTACTCTTGGACATATGCGATATGTTCTCCGTTTATTTAGATCCTACGTTTGATGCTATTTGTCATTAGCTCGGTCTTTGACATATTCATCTCAAGTCCAATTTCGAGGCTTGCTTTGCTTAGGTCTTTTAGCATGTGGTCTAAGTCGGCAGCTGATGAAGAGAAGAGGACTATATCATCGGCGAAACGAAGGTTCGTCAACCATCTATCCCCGACCACCAGTCCCCTTCCCTCCCAGCCTGGTGCTAGCTTTCGGAAAACTTCCTCTAATGTGCTGGTGAATAGTTTCGGCGATAGCGGGTCTCCCTGTTTAACCCCTCTCTGAATAGGGAAAGATGGTCCAGTTGTGTGCAACTTCACTGCGGCTGTGCTGTTGCTATAAATAGATTGGAGAAGGTTGATGTACCCAGTTTCTATATCCTGGTTATGTAGAGCTTGAAATATGGAGGAATGAGTAATACTGTCGAAAGCTTTGGAATAATCAATGAAGGCAAGGTAAAGGGGGCAATTGTGTTCGTCACATTTTTCAATAACTTGGTTTAAGGCCTGAAGATGGTCAGTTGTGGAGAGTCCAGGTCGAAATCCCGCCTGCTCAGGTGGTTGATGACGGTCAAGTTTTCCTGATATGCGTCTTTCAATGATTTTTATGAAAGCCTTGTACAGATGGGTACAACAAGACAAACACATTATTTTTGTACATAGCCACGTACAAAAATAATTAAAATTAAATATCGAATATCTCGAAAATGCTAATATTTTTCCTAGGGTAATTTTTCTTAGTTTGGTAGATGATCTGTCTACTAACTTCCCCTTAAGTTTATCATCCTCAAACCTTGGGTAAAAGTAATTCGGTGATAGTTGTTACTTTATGGTCTAATAGCGGAATTACTCTATATCGATATATCTTTAAGGCTTCTAACAATTTCCAGTAGGTAGCGGCACTGTCATTCAACATGCTATCGTGCAGCAAGTATCCGAACGCATCCGTCAAAATTAAGAAAATAAAACTTATGTCATTTTGGCAAAAACCTAACTATCACCGACAACCAAGGTTTGCCCTAAGTACGGGACTCCTATGAAGCGAAAAAAATTACAAAACACAAAGCCACTGGCGCGCACTGGAATAAAAGTGACTAATTCAATAAGCCACGCACACTGCGGGGGACCGTTAGCTGCTTTTACGGCGGTGCACTAAAACCGCTTACCGGAACGGTATGACCACCGCGCCGCACCGGTGTTGCCAACTCCAAAATACTTCAAAAGATCCAAGTCGCTAAGACAAAGTCAAAAACCGCTAGAAAGTCACTAAATTTGCTAGTTCTAGAAAAGCGCCATTTTAGATACAAGTCAAACGAAGGCACCAATCGTTTTTCAACGATGACATTAAAAGATATGCATTGTTCTATACAGAGCATTGTAACTTCACATTTGGTCTAGTACTTACTAGATATAGAGGCCTATCATTTTTCAGAGCTTTATAAAATGTATTAATTGTATTATAGGTAAGTTAAGTAGAATTTAAGTACTATTGTAAATCTATTTTATTTTGAAAAAATGACTTTCTGCCAAGTTTCTTGCGGCGCATTCTTCTTGGCAATCAATGATGGTCTTTCCGAATGCGCTGGTAGATTAAAAAAAAGACATGTAAAAGAGCCCTTGGCGGCCTATTTGCAAAATAAACTTTTGACTTTTGACTTTTGACTTTTAAGGAAACAGCCGCTGAAGCCGGACACGGCTAGGAGAAGATGATTAAAATGAGTGTACTTACTAGTGAAATACTTACTAAGGTAGTTATTTGATTTTTAGTTTCAAATCGATGGATTTGGAAACTCTAAAATTTACCAGATAAGTTTCTAAATAATTTTGAGCTAGTCACCATTATTAGCGACATTGTCGCTAAATTGGCAACACCGTGCCGCACACCGCAGTCCCTCGGCCCAGCGCAGCCGTACTACCCGCTAAACTATGGGTACTCCCCCGCTCCCAATATCTAGCCATGTTACGGTATCCTAGTACTTCTGTGGCAAGTTTCTTCGGGGCATTTTCGTTATCGAGATAAGGTTGACCTCAGGGAGTAACTAAGGGTTGTGGGGTTTTTGTAGAAATTGTCAACTACATGAAGAAACTTTTGATAAAATATCCAGTTTTTAGTTTTTTAAGCTTATTATTTCCTTATATATTCATGCTGAATAGAACTTGGCACGCATTAAGCGATTGTGATAGCAACCCAGCTCTCAAAGTGAACTTCGTCCGTGGAGACAATCATAACTCGACCCACTTTCTAGCAGGCACTTTAGGGAGTCAAGTAGGTATCCTAATTTATGTGGTAATGCGTCGACAATGTCATTGACCAACACGTTAGGACACCAAAATCTATAATAATGCCTACGTGTAATAGTCTTAAAATTATGATTACTTGTTTGACTTCAAGGGCGAGTTCTTTCCGTTTAAAGAATCACCTCTGGCGGGCTCGTTCTTAAAAATTTCTCATACCAAAGGATAAGAAGGGTTCCTTCATTCTTAAAACTACTCACAAAATAAATAATCGTAAACATTTTTTTTTTAAATATATATATATTTTTTAAAAACGTTTTGGAAAAGGCCAGGTCAAGAGATAGTGTGAAGAGATTGATGAATGTGGATGAAGCGAAAGAGGTATGTCAGGATCGTAGCAAGTGGAACAAAGTCTCTGCCTACCCCTGTGGGAAAGAGGCCTGACGGTATGTATGTATGTAAACGAAAATTTTATTTAATAACACGACAACTCGGAGCATCGATTTACAAAACCACCTTCCTACAAAATTTTAGGTAGGTATACCTTTGTTATTATCACTAGAACATCCCAGCCGCTGTGGCGGCATTACTACTGTCGTTAACTCTAAGGGGTTTATTGTGGTCATCAGGAGAAAACACAAGTGCGAGTTACGATGGTACCCTCCGACACGAATATGTATCTACTGAATCAGTTACAACTACGTCTATAACATTGCTAAGAGCAAAACTGTCGTCAGGGTTGTTGAGTACTCCTGCATTCCGCTGTAAAATGCAGGGGTGCTTAAGTTATAATGTGAGATTTAACACGTTTCCTGTCCGCGTGTAAAAGTGTAGTTCGGTTTTATTATGAGAGAAGTTAGCGTTGAGACCTGCATCATAGTGCAACAATTGGCTAACTTAGCTAGTAAAGCAACTGAGTTCATTTCGATGGACAAGAAAGAGTTATACATACATACATACAAGAGGATTTTACTTGGTAAACTGAAATAAATCATATCATGAGGTAACACTTTATAAAATGAAAGTTTTGCGACTTTATTAAAGCCTGGATTTATGATAACATAATGACACTTTTTGTCCCAAAAAACTGAGTGGTTCTCGCGAGATAATAAAAAAATTGCATACAAAGTCACGATCAGTTATCAATAAATATTTTTTTTTCCTATTTATCTGTCTGTCAACTCACATGTAATGTTTTTATTAAAAGTCAAAAAGTCAAAAGTCAAAAGTTTATTTTGCAAATAGGCCGCCGAGGGCTCTTTTACATGTCTTTTTTTGAATCTACCAGCGCATTCGGAAAGACCATCATTGCCAAGAAGAATGCGCCGCAAGAAACTTGGCAGAAAGTCATTTTTTCAAAATAAAATAGATTTACAATAGTACTTAAATTCTACTTAACTTACCTAATACAATTAATACATTTTATAAAAGGGATGTAAAAGGTCCCTAAGTTAAGACCGTACCTTAAATTACATTGGTCTATAGTAGAGATGTATAAAGTCTCTACTGGTCAAAGCGAAACAAAATATGCGATAATGATAAGAAAGAGAAAGCAAAAAGTGAATAAAAATAATCTAAGTTCAGTGGAGGTGTAAAACGCCTCCACCGTCAAATAAGTTAATTGGAGATATCTCCAATGTCGATGAGAAAAAGAGCAAAAAAAATATATTATATATAATAAAAAATATGAAATATGCATTTCATGTCAAGTAAGTAACTGATAAGCTTTTGGATTCCGAAGGCAAGCTTACGTCTGCCGCCCCCAATGTTGGCTCACACGCGCTCATGTCATGCTCTGAAAGCAGAGCGGTACCGAGGGCATGTATCACTTCCGTCCCCACAGGCTCGCTATGGGGACGTTTTAGGAACTTCGACGCTGCTAGCCTGTAACTAGACAGTAAATGAAAAAATAAAACAACAAAAGAAAACGGAAATCCATAAGCTTAACAATATACCTACCTAATACCTAACTTAGCACACATACACATACGACATAGCAATATTTATGTCCTTGTAAATAATTAATAATAATAAAAATAAAAATATTACTAAAGTAAAAAGAAAATAATAATACAAACTAATTAAAACAGGTAGGCACAATATTTAAATTGATAAGATGCTAATATTGATAATGACTATATAATCTTTAACTTTTATTGTAAAGGCTACCTGGGAAAGTTGTTTTTAAAGCGGCTGAAGTTGAATATTTTTTTCTGTATATTGTTTTGTTATGGGGTTGTCAATGAAGTAGGTAAAATAAGTATCTAAGTAGTATTGAAACGCTGTTAAAGTTACACCACAAAACTTGTACGACTATTTTAATTATTTATAATATATTTTATATCCTTTTCCTTGGTCTTAATTTCTGTACATTGACAATCCCGAAAACGGATGATTAAATGATTAAGTAAATAATAAATGCGACTGCGCTTGCGAAATTTCCAATTCAATAAAAATAACGTAAACAAATCAGCAGCCGTGAAGAAATTACGATTAAAAAAGAAACACTCGAGTCCTCTCCAATAACGAAATACTTCAACTTTGTTATATTTTCAGGCGAATTCTTTTGAACACAATTCTTTCCTTTATTTAATGACGCCGTCACGGCTTCACGGGATTTGTATATCTCATTTAGTTGAACCTCTCCGACGGACGATGTACCATACAAATTGAATCATCTGATTTCACGAAATTAGAAGTAGGCACTCTTTTTGATAGGGAGGTGCAGCTTGTCCAATACTCGCGAAATACTTTGAGTGTAATATAAAATATGAAAATACTCAGGGCCTGTTTCATCACAATACAATACAATACAAAACAATAACTCTTTATTGAACACCACATATAACAATCAAAACAGAAAAAAGGTACTTATACAGAAGTAATAAGGTAGGTTTTGCGGGTGGTAGGGCCTTGTGCAAGGTCCGTCCGGATCGCTACCACCATCTTACTCGCTAATCCTGCCGCTAAGCAGCAGTGCTTGCACTGCTGTGTTCCGGTGTGGAGAGTAAGACAGCCGGGGAAATGACGGGCACAAGAGGCATTTCATCTAAGTCCTCTAGGTTGGCAACGCATCTGCAATCCCTCCGGGGTTGCGGGTGTCTATGGGCAGTGGTGATCGCTTACCATCAGGTGATCCACTTGCTTGTTTGTCTTCCTATTCACATAAAAAAAAAAAAAAAAGGTAATAGGCGGCCTCACCACCACCACCTCATCACCTCTTTCAGTTAATAAATATCTTATGCGTTAAGAGTCTAATTCTATGATGCCATTTCTATCTGCTTCATAATAATAAATAGAGAAAAAAAACTGTCTGACATGTTTCTTGCAGCGCATTCTTCTTTGCAATGATGCTATTTCGTATTTCGGAAAGCGTTGGTGCCTAGTATCAAAAATGAAAGAGCTCTTTGCGGCAGATTTAAAAGTACCTACATACATACAACATACATACAGTCACGCCTCTTTCCCGTATGTGGGTAGGCAGAGACTACCTTTGTTCCACTTGCTACGATTTTGACATACCTCTTTCGCTTCATCCACATTCATCAATCTCTTCATACATACTTGTCGGTAAAAGTAATCTGTTGATTTTGAGATTGATTTGTTTAATTTAGTATCATATCCGTTACCATCCATACCCATCCATATCCATATCCATACCCGTATCCGTTTCATAAAAAAGTCCTGCTCACTTGCAAATTTTATAAGATTTAGACCAAACTATGAGTTGATATGAAATTGGGCGGCCACCTAAAAATTTTGGAACCTATTGGTCTAAAACAAATGCCTTCTTTGAAAGTTTTTTTAACTTACCTGCAATATTATAAAAATTAACTGCGCTTTATAAGAAAGGCTAGATAATAATCTACGGCTGCTTTGATGACGCATTGTTCAGTCACACCGAGCGTGTTCCAAGTCGTGTTACTAAAAAAAAATCGTTAAAATGACGCTTGTCATGAAAAGTTAATTACGAACACGAGTTCAAATAAATTAATTGCTCATGAAAGCGACGACATATTCTCGGCCGAAACATACAACCTTTATTTCAATTTAAATTACTACTACGCCAAATAATCAGGACAGGACGTAAACCAGGATAGCTTTGATCTACGCCGTAGATTCTACGGGGTCTTTAAAACGTAGTTTAATGATGAAAATACTCGTTTTTATTCGCGTTTACTGCTCACAGTCGATGTCATCAGCGATTATCTTTTCATCTATATGTGGACATTATCGATTTTATTGCAATCTTAAAACTACAAAAGCACCAAAATAATCAAAGTGAATATATTTTATTTTATTCACGCAGTTACCCTTGCTTCTTTTGAAAATGAAATATTTATCCCCTTATTCATAAACGCTCTATAGGCATCTACTAACTTAGCAATCTTTTGTCGTTATCTGTCTCATTGACATTTACCTTTTACAGATAAGGACAAACGATCACTAAATTAGCAGAAGCCTATAGAGCGTTTATTTATGAATAAGGTGGTTAAACTACGCAAAGAAAACAGAACCGACAACCAAAACCACTACTGGAATGAAAAATACACCGGACACGTATTTCCTTTCAGATGGCCTACGAATTTCATTAAGCTTTTATATTACGGCACGCTATGGAACCAAAAATAGTTAAAAATACTTACAAGTAAAAATACCACGTAAAAGTTCTGAGTATCTGCAAAACTTACGCGCGTCGCGAGGAGGGTTTATTTATAAATCAAATTTTTACAAAACGAGGTCGGATCTGTAGGAACCTTTGTAACGTCATTTGGGTCGATTAGGGCCGCCTTTTCATGGCCGCGGTCTTCTTCCGTCTTTCTTTTTAACCGTTAAAGCCTTATTTAAGATGTACTTGGGCTTTCATTAACTGCGTTTGTAGTGAAGTAACTTTGATAGGTACATCCTTTTTTAATAGTGATGGCAGAGCCTACTTGTTTCACTTTGGCATGGTGATTTTTTCGGCACGAGAGGTATTATACCTTAGACATCTAGGCTTACAATGCATCTGCAATGCTTTGGTGTTATGGATGTCCATAAACAGGGATGAGTGCTTACCAACAGGTGGCACACTTGCTTGTTTATTTTCCTTGTTACATTAAAAAATAACTAATATAATAACTAAATTACACGCTGTAGCCCAGCGGTGGACACATGCGGTTACAAGCATCATCGAACCGGATCATTATCAAATTTTTTTGTGTAGAAATATCGCGCAGTTGGCCACGTATCTCTGATCACAGACGAAACAACCAATGGAGAAGAAACGTCATACAATTTATACGAAAAACGGTTCTCTATAAAGTCGGTTTACGGACGATAGTTTTACATGATAACGATACATGGTCGCTTTTGGGGGTAGGCTAAGTTACGCCATCTATCGGCGCTTGGTTAAGTCGCTTAGTATCTATCAAATCAATCTATCGACGCAAAGTGGTAGCGACAACAAACAACAGAGCCTCTAGTATAAGTTTACGAATATAAAAACGTTTCGAACGCGTTCACGTAAACGTCTCAGTTACTATGGGAAAATTGACAGCGCCAGTTGCGGATCGAAACGGCAACAAACTGTTCTTTTTTCAACAAATTTTTCAGTTTCAGCTGGAGAAGTTTTTAGACCAAAGGACATTGACAATAAACAACTAGATTAGACTCCCAATCACGCTCAAAAACTGTCGGAAGAAAAAGTCTGCACGACGCGTCTATTGTGCAGAGTTTTGGTTCAGTCGTGTTTCGACCGCGCTTTGATAACAATGTATAATGTCTCTTTCGCACTGTAATCTCAAACGCTTGAGAACAAGAGACAGACTGGTTTCCAGCGCGTGCCGTCGTGTCATTGCTTCGCACGATCGTATGCAATTGACATTAAACATTACTGCCACGAAATAAGTTGTTAATTGGAACGAATATGTTAATGTTATCTGTGTAACTTGATGTGTTGACACACACAACACATAGACAACGCCGCTCGGACGGGTCTTGAGTAACTTTTGTTTGCGATTGGGAGTCTAGTACTTACAATAAACATATTGTAAGTTAATGCCAAAGGATCATTCGACCAACAATTACATGACTAAACGAAATGCTGATTACAGAATTGGATGGCCCAAATTTCCAACTCTATTCGTTTATTTTCTCTGTCTGATAGTATTTGTTTGTACACAGACTTTGTCCTTCTCGCCACGAGCCACTAACCGGTCATAACTGCTTCAGTTAATGATAACCACTCAGATGCTTTGATATAATGTCCAGTTAATTAGTTACATACACGCTTTGCTTACTTTTCTTATCACGCTTCTGGCTGTGGGCAGAGGCACAGGTTATGTTTTAATCGGGCCACTAAAGTCAGTTTGACATTGCCCACACCGTGATTTTGCATATTATATTTTTGTTCGCATTTAGAGGTGATCTTTGACTCCCGTGTTTTTCCTTTAATAAACGTGAGTGGTTCCAATTGAGTGACTAACTTACACATTGAGATTGCACCAAGCTGTTTGCATAAATATTTCGATGTTTGATTCCGTTGACATACTGACCCGTGTTCTATTACTTTTAACCTCGAGGTAAAGAAAACACTAGTTTCTGCCCGCTACCTAATCGACGCTAATCGCTACGAAATGTTGGAACAATATACCACCACCAATAAGAAATTCCAGCATAATTGGCTCATTTAAATATAAATATAAGAAATTATCTTCTGGAAGTTCAAAAACTTTATTAGTCGGTCCGTACAGTGTTTATTCCCCCTGTATTTAGTACGTATTTGGTTGTTATAGATATACACATTATATTATACATACTTATATCCTTAGTACACTACGCTTCTTGTCACACGTCTACTGTCACACACGCCTGTGTCTACTGGGCTCTTGGTGTTTGGCGGCTGTAGCTATTGTCTCATCTGTGTAAAACAGCTTTTATTTTGTTAGTTTTTCGCTGTTTAATTAAGTTAATTAAGTTATTAAATCTGTATTTTTGCTTCTCTCCCTCATTTTAAACATGGGCTTCACTGTAAATCAGCGTTGCTGCACTTTTATGTGGCAACATATGCTGAGTGGAGACCCTTTTTCGGTGTCCTTCTGGACCATCACAAACTGTATTAGTAATAAAGCAATATTTTTAGTTATAATTTTTATGGTGGTGGTACCTTGGGAACGGAAATAAAATATTTTTCTTTCTTTCTTTCTTTCTAATCTGCGTAGAATCTTACATATAGACCTTCCTCTTGAATCACTCTATCTATTAAAAAAAACGCAACAAAATCCGTTGCGTAGTTTAAAAGGTATAAGCATACATAGGGACAGACAGCGGAAAGCGACTTTGTATGTACTATGTAGTGACAAGGAAGGCGAGCAAGTGGGTCACCTGATGGTTTGTTAGCGCCACCATCTATGAACACCTGAACCACAGTATATATATATAAGCTAAAGCAGTAGGGAAGCTAGGCTTACTTTTTGAAATAAGTACCTACGCTCCAATAAAGCGTTAGGGTTGTCGGTAGGTAAGTATTATATATTCCTAACTGAAAAATACTTTCGCCTGCTACGACACGTTCGGAAAGCTCTGTTATTAAATTTTATTGTACTTATAAAAAAATCTCATCCGAATGAATAGCTTTCTTAAATAAACTATTGGGTAACTTGGACACGGCACTATAAAACTGTTTTTTCTAGTTCTTTGTAAATTAATAAATCTAATTTGCAATTTATGTTTATTTCGGGTTTGAAGAAGCCGATTTCAAGTAGCCGTACACTGCGCAATACACTCTTGGCATATTTAAAACCAATTTAAAACGAAAAAACGGCCGCTCGTCTCAATACGCGACTGCGCGACTGACAGCACCGCGAGATCCGCTTGGGGGCCGTGTAGAAGCGCGCGTCTATGTGTGCGTTCGTTTCGACCGTTTTTTTCGTAGATTCCCTTCTGCTTTAGCTTATATAACCAAGATGGCTTAGATAGAGTCGGTAATTTCACCAGCTGTTTGACTCTCCACGCCGAGACACAGTACATTATATTAGAATACTGTGGAACTATGACATACCTAGTACTACTCGTAGATACCCCGTCATTACAAAATTGACACTGAATCATCGATGATGAGATTAAAACCACATTATGCAAACAGCCACGCCATATGTGCGTGGAAGCGAGCGTGAACGTTCGCCGCTGTGGTTTTTTCATTTAATTAACATGTCATAATATACGTATGTATGTATAACTCTTTATTGTACATAAAACAAATGAAAAAGATGAATACATAACATAGAATAAAATGAACAAACAAATAAACAATAATAAAACAACAAAAAAAACACAACACAATCAACGAAATACAAAAACTACTAAATTAAAAAAAAAATAGTAAAATACAGCGAATATACCTATTAATGGGCCAGCGAAATGTTTCTATACATTGATAGATCGATCGAAAAAAAACCGGCCAAGTGCGAGTCGGACTCGCGCACCGAGGGTTCCGTACCATATCTATAAATATCTAAAAACCAGTGTAAGCAGAGCCCTGCTCCAAAGCAAAATGTACGCAGTGTGGGGTCACTTTATATTGGTCACTGAAATATACAGACATACGTACATATTTACGGTTTTCGCAATTATTCCTTTATTTGTGCTATGAGACGTTGCTTCGTGCCAAATTTCAAGATTCTGAGTCCACGGGAAGTATCCTGTAGGTTTTGATTCCCTTGCGAGTTTCGAAAATTTGCGGCATGAACGGCTGTATCTTTTGATTGCGTTGGCTTAGAAGTTTGATTTTTTCACAGCTCCAAGGGACAGTAGACCTGAGTATTCGATATAAATTTCACCTTGATACCTCCACGCGTTCCTGAGAAAAAGGGTCTTGACAGACGGACGGACGGACAACAAAGTGATCCTATAAGGTTTCCGTTTTTTCTTTTTAAGGTACGGAACCCTAAAAAACAGGCAAGTATTAATTGCTAAAAGTAATCACCTAATATTTAACACTTCAACGCGTTCAAGACGTTTGTTGCGACAAAAAACTTAGCTCCGTAGCTTCTGTATTTGATGCGTAGCGTGAGCTTGTACTATTTTTAATGTTAGAGAACATTCTAGAGGGAATGTAGAAGAATTTATACATCATGACGTAACACTACGCGTTCAACCGTTTCACGCAACCAGTTGATCTTACATGCACCTGAAACGCCATGACTGTCCAATTTACTTTCATTCCTACGTAACGTGACCTTGAGACTATTTGAGAACCAACTAAACGTGGTGGAATCTGTTAAATTGTCTAAATAGACGTATCATGGCGGTGACGTAATATTGCGAAACGGTTCACGTTAATTTCCATTACAATTATATGAGAATAATTACACAGATGAACCCTATAACCGAATTTATAAGTGAGTAGGTAAGTAAATATACTTTGTTATACAAAAATAAAATAACATACCAAATTGGCAAAATAATAAAATACATGTAGGTAGGTACCAGGTTACCTCTCAGTATGAGTGGAGTAAAGTAGGAACCAACAAAGAGAGCCTTTAAAATAACAAATTGTGAAAGCCAATACAGCTTACATCCTTAAAAACAATAAAAACATTTTATGAAAAGTTTTCAATGATTCACGGTTAAGTTCATTCGAAATATTATAAACGGGATGTGAACTGCGATTACCTTTATTGAGCACCCGATATTTCGACGCAGTTGCATGCATCATGATCACGGGTATATCGGGGGATCGGGGGATCGGGGGTGTCTAACCGCCGTGATCATGATGCATGCAACTGCGTCGAAATATCGGGTGCTCAATAAAGGTAATCGCGGTTCACATCCCAGGGCATAAATATCGATACAGCCATCATGTCAAATATATGTGTCACCAACTTTTTTTCAACTGAGTGCATTTTTTGTGTCGACATTCACCAGATTTAATTTGACTAACTAATAATTTGTTTCAATGAACACAAAATATTTACCTTGCTACTCCGCTACTTATCAATATAAGTAGCGGAGTAGCAAGGTAAATATTATTATTATTATTATTATATTATTTCATTGAAATGGACCTCCGCAAAGTAACGCCTGATTCAATAAAATAATTCGTTGGTTTTGGAATTTCCATACAGAACTTTAGTCAATTGACACCCATGTTATGATACTGGCAAAAATTAAATCTAAACAATTGCGTCATGTTCTTTAAATTATTTTATTTTGAGCTCTCGTTAAGTACTATTTACCGCCTGAAAAATATTAAGAGCTACATTTACTTAGCTTCACAGTCTTGTTCATATTTGCACGAACTACTCGACTAAATTTACATAATTCTAAATCAAAGTCGCTCCACTCCTACTGTATGCTAAATAAACTACGCAATGCGTTTCATTCAATACGGTTTTCATCAATAGATATAATGATTCAAAAGGAAACTATAGTTAATAACCTGTGCAAATAATAATAATAATATTCGTTTATTCAAGTAACCATGACTCAATAATGTTAGTATTCTTAAGACTAGGTTAGTAACAAATTATCTAAACTTACAACTTAAAATCAAATTTTGAGCCAATCCTGTACCATACCGCCCGATACAGCACAGCAACGGCTCACATACGAGCAGTCAAGTCTGCCGGCAATCATGCTCAGAATGCCGTCAAAGCAAAGCCGGGTGCAGGTCGCAATTGTTTATTTTTATTTGCGTAGCATGAGATAGCGACTTTCGTTTGTATACTCGTAGTACGTGTTTTTACACGTGCCACTCATAATCTTGAAACTTTTGTTATTAAAAATGGGATAGGTCATGTAACTGGCAAGATTTCAGCATGACCTACGGTACTTACCTATAGCTTATGGTTCGCTCGTCAAATATAAAACATATTTTCGGATTTTCGATGAAATGTTATATTATGTAGAATAAAGATCACAATAAAGTATAATTATGTATATTTTAAGTTGAATGTCAAGTCTCTAAAGTTTATAGTGCGCTGTAGGGTAATCTGACTAATATTATAAATGCGAAAGTATGGATGGATGGATGGATGTATGTTTGTTTGTTACTCAATCACACCAGAACGGCCCAACGGATCTGGATGAAGTTCGGCACATAGATAGAGAAAAGTCTGGAATAGCACATAGGCTACTTTTTATCCAGGAAAATTCCCGCGGGATAGCGATAAACGAATTCTTTGCAGACGAAATCGCAGGCAACAGCTAGTTAGGTAATAAGTGTCAAAATGTACGGAACTGTCAAGCTGTCAATCCTTCCAGGCTTTGGTTACAATTTTTTTTTCATTAGACGTCAAAAAATAAACGGCAAGTCTACATTTATAGGTAAGTGCTGTAAATAACTTTCATTCAATGGATTTAGATTGTACTACTAAAATAACCCTTTTAGCCTCTCGATCATCTAAGCCCACTTAATTTCTATCCAATTAGTTTCATTCTAATTTAAGACACTGTTTAGTCTCCATTTGTGACCAGACTTGTACTTTGTCTTTTAATGGGTTGGTCCAGTATTTTTAGCACGAAGTTCGGTAAAAAAAACCGGCTATCAAATGCGTGGCGGCAAATTGGTTGCCGCACCGCTGCCATGGAAAATTATCAAAGTTTTAATTAGAATTGCTTCAGCACTAATCGATAATTAGACCACTTTATCAGTATAACAAAGCGGCTCAAAGAGCGCTTGACATTGTTACATAATTGACCCATCTAACCCAGAATCTTCCTCAGAACTTTGCTAGGTAAATACATAAATACACAAATCACGTCCGTTATTTTCGGTGGATACAGAACCTAAGGCAAATAAAAGCCTAAAATACTTATAATAATGGCACATAATACGTCACACAGAGTCATGCACACTCAACGATGCTAGACAAAATAAAATTTATCAGCTAGAAAAACCAACTGTATATTTTGATGATTATCATTTCTCTACTGAACTCGGTGCAACAGCGAGCCAAAGCAGTAGTGTTATGACGCACAAAATGTTTTACACTCTTACATAGTAATAATATGTAGCTCAAAAACTATAGAACAAGCATCAATGACGTTTACATGATATTGATAATTTATACATACATACATACCGTCACGCCTCTTTCCCACAGGGGTTGGCAGAGACTACTTTGTTCCACTTGCTACGATCCTGACATACCTCTTTCGCTTCATCCACATTCATCAATCTCTTCATCACCTCTTCATACATGCTCGACGGTTCCGGGTACTCTTGACCAGCCTTAAAAGAAGGAAAGAAAGAAAAAAGTTTATTGCACTGATTCATTCAATTTATATCATTATTGTAATGATTTCATTTTTGTTTTCCTGATATTATTATTTCCTTATTGTCTAACTCGCTCGCAATCGTCATCGTGTTAATTTTTACAGTTCTTGTATGGATGTGACAGCTAGCTGATTCCGATGCCAATTGTCAGCCCATACATGAACTGTCAAAATGAACACGATGGCGACTGCGAGCGAGTTAGACAATAAGCCTACTGGTCTTTGGCATTTGCTGGACTAACATGATTTCAGGAAATTCTACAGAAACTGACTAAGGTCACACATGGAGAAAGTGATGTAGTGAACAAACCAGACGTCCATTAACTACTCGCTTTACTGAATGGCAGAATCATCATCATCATCATCACCAGCCTATACACGTCCCACTGCTGGACACAGGCCTCCTCTCAGAATGAGAGGGTTTGGGCTATAAGTTCCCACGCGGGCCCAGTGCGGATTGGGAACTTCACACACACCATTGAATTGCTTCGCAGTTGTGTGCAGGTTTCCTCACTATTGTTGCTTAAGTAAATAATAAAGCAATGCTTACTTACCAAATTATATTTTTAATTAAATAAGGAGACATTTTTTACGACACATTTCGTTCATGACACTTGACACACACAAAGACAAGCAAAAACACTTTTATAATAAAAAACATAAAAATATATAAAAAAGGTTGTCTGTCGCCAATACTACCCCCCGGTGCAGAGCACCAATCGCTTGGCCAACGACAGCTAACGTGATTCTGGCAGCTGCATGCACATTCTGCTCTTGTAGCAGGGGCATTATCTGGACGAAGCGCCCTTTTGTAGTCCACACGGCGGAGCAAGTCAGCGTCAGTGCAGAGATTCAGGACTTCTGTAGACGGAGTACCCAGGAGAAAGTGGAATAGGGTAAGAGAGAGAGAGAGTGGAGAGTGTCTGGATCTACTCGTACATGAGTCAAGGGGCGTGAGTTAACGACCGCCTCCGCTTCCAGCAACAAAGTAGCCAATAGGTCTTCTTTCGGGGCCTTTCCAATGGTGGCTGCAAACAGGGCAGCCTTTACTGAACGGAAAAAGGCGCTCCCAAGAGCATTCCATTGATGGAGCTGCAGAGGGTATGAACTCTCACTCAATCTTCTAGTTGGCCGTAAAATCGAAGACCTCTGATTTCTGATTTGCTGCACCAACAAATGATGTTCCATTATCGGAAACTATCAATACTGGGCTTCCCCGACGGGCGATGAACCGGCACAGCACCATAATCGCCGCATCCGCTGAGAGGGATCCTACGATGATCGCCAAATCTGGGCACGGCCGGAAGAAGCTTCTTTGCCCTACAAAGTCTACATTGATTGGCAACAGACTTGACAATGGGGCGTGAAGCTAAAATGTAATACTTCCCGCGCAGGAAGTTAACCACAGTCTCTAAGTTTCCGTGGCCAAATTTTCTATATGATAGTGATCGAGAAGTAACCTTATAATTGGGTGTCGACCGTCTAAAACAATAGAATTGACATCCTGCGCGAGTGCTTCCAAAACAGCGGCGGGTTTAGGCGAATTAGGCCGTCTTTACCCAACTTTCAAGTTAATGTCTTTAATTTTCCTTGATTAATTGGGGGAAGACCTGACAAAAGCCTCATAAATTCGTCGTTAAAAGAATCCAGTTGGGATTTCAATAAATGGTGCCTTTTGGCCTCCAAGATTTCTTGTGATGACATAGGTTTTAAGATTATTGAAGAAATCCTGGGGGCGGCAGTACGTAATTTAGAATTTGGAGCTTTACTCAACGATAGCCGAAATATTTTAGCGCAATGATGTGCGCGGGCGGTGGCCTTGACCAAACGAATCCATCGCAGCCATTCGTCAGGAGGTCTTGCGGCCTTGCGCGTCACAGTTAAATCTTACAGCGCCGATAGAAATGGCCACCTCTTTTTAAGCACCTGTGACACACCTTACTTTCTTTTGCCCAACGCCATCTATCATCCAGAGACAGAGATGAAAACTTATCGCACTTTAAGACAGAATGTCCAGTCTTGTGGCAGTAACTGCAAGATGCGGTAGATGGCGTTGTCATAGTTGGGCCGTCAGTCTTCCTTGCTGGTGGTGTGGCACTTGGGTAGCGGCCTCTAGATGGCAGCACTGCGGACTTAAATATATATATATTTTTTTTACGTGACGACGGGGTCGGATGAGGTCGCGTAACATTCATCGGTAAAGTCTGCCTGCTCTAGACTGACGTTTACCGTAGCATGTGTGCGTGCCTTGTCTATGACGTCATAGACATGGCCAAATCTTAAATGAACCCGTGACTGATGCGTGAGAAAGTCCGACAGGAGCTTTAATTTAAATTTAGATGCATTACCGCTTGAATTAGCATATGCATAATCAACCCATTTCTCACGCAGCAGAGGGGTTAATTTGGATAGCACATTATGCAACAGCTCTGGCGAGGCAAGGAACTCTACTGAGTTTATCATTTTAATTGTATTAACACAGTTGCGTACCGTACACGCAAGTTGATGGAGTTCCTTGCCACCATCCAAAGATGCTGGCAGCCTGGGCATGGCTTTAACTTCTGATACCATATGACGTATGAGAAGCTCAGGCTGTCCAAACTGTTCCTGAAGAGCCGCCATGATCTCGCTTGGATCTTGTGAAAGAGCCAAGAGCGTAACGACAGCATCGCGAGCGGCTCCTCTGAGAGCATTATTAAGACGCCCTATATTTTCCGTTGCTGTAAAAGAATTCTTTGAATTTATAAAAGATGATCGAAATGTTAGCCAATGAGTAGGCGAACCGGAAAATATAGGTAAATTAACATCTCTTATCTTCCCACTGCCGCAGCGAGCGAGATCACTTATGATCTCGGTCAACTTGTGCAGGTCACTGGGATGTTTATGCGAAGTGTGATATTCGTGAGCATTATTATTTTTTGTACAAAACATAGGGTCATGTGTATGTAATGTGCGTGAAATTGTATTAGTGTCGTAAACGTTGGGTGCCGCAGGCTGCAGTGGCAGTGGCACTTGCTCGCAGGCTGGGAGTGCGGCGGCACCTGACACGTTAGGCGCACGCTCGCCACAGCATGCAGCTATTGTTGACACGACGAATGTCGCGTGCTCGCGCGCTGAAAGAGCGGCGACGCCAGACGCATTGGGCGCACGCTCGCTACGGCACGCAAGTAACGTTGGTGCAACAGGAGGCACGTGCTCGCGCACTGGAAGTGCGGCGGCGCCTGACAGGTAAAGCGCTCGCTCGCCACAGCGCGCGAGTGATGTTGGCGCAACAGAAGGTGCGCGCTCACGCACTGGAAGTGCGGCGGCACCTGACACGTAAGGCGCAAGCTCGCCACAGCACGCGAGGGATGTTGGCACGATAGAAGGCGCGTGCTCGCGCGCTGGAAGTGCAGCGGCGCCTGACACGCAAGGCGCACGCTCGCCACAGCACGCGAGTGATGCTGACGCTCCTGAAGGCGCGTGCTCGCGCGCTGGAAGTGCGGCGGCGCCTGACACGCAAGGCGCACGCTCGCCACAGTACACGAGGGATATTGGCGCAAAAGAAGGCGCGTGCTCGCGCACTGGAAGTGCGGCGGCGCCTGACACGCAAGGCGCACGCTCGCCACAGCACGCGAGTGATGTTGACGCTCCTGAAGGCGCGTGCTCGCGTGCTGGAAGTGCGGCGGCGCCTGACACGCAAGGCGCACGCTCGCCACAACACGCGAGTGATGCTGACGCTCCTGAAGGCGCGTGCTCGCGCGCTGGAAGTGCGGCGGCGCCTGACACGCAAGGCGCACGCTCGCCACAGCACACGAGGGATATTGGCGCAAAAGACGGCGCGTGCTCGAGCACTGGAAGTGCGGCGGCGCCTGACACGCAAGGCGCACGCTCGCCACAGCACGCGAGTGATGTTGACGCTCCTGAAGGCGCGTGCTCGCGTGCTGGAAGTGCGGCGGCGCCTGGCACGCAAGGCGCACGCTCGCCACAACACGCGAGTGATGTTGACGCTCCTGAAGGCGCGTGCTCGCGCGCTGGAAGTGCGGCGGCGCCTGACACGTAAGGCGCACGCTCGCCACAGCACGCGAGTGATGTTGGCGCAACTGAAGGCGCGTGCTCGCGTGCTGGAAGTGCGGCGGCGCCTGACACGCAAGGCGCACGCTCGCCACAGCACGCGAGTGATGTTGGCGCAACTGAAGGCCCGTGCTTACGCGCCGCGGCTATGTAGCCGGCGGCGCCAGGCGAGAGCACGGGCTCGCAAACCGCTGACGTAGCAGGCAAGGTGACAGCTTCTGATAGTTGATCTCCTTGCTGGGGTTGTTGAGCAGGTAGCAGGAACTCTATCTGTTGACTTAAAGGTGGGTTAGACTTATTTCTGGTATTATCCGCCCATTTGTCAATCATTGAGCTTTTGAACGATGACTGCTGGCTGGCGGTCTCATCCAAAGCTGCTAGTTCAGCCTCTAGCTGCATGTCAGCGACCGCGCGCTCGCGCTCTGCGGAGGCGCGCTCGCGCTCTGCGGCGGCGCGCTCGCGCTCTGCGGCGGCGCGATCGCGTTCGGCCTCTACATCGGCAATACGACGCGCGTGAAGTGCTTTAGCCGCAAGTCGCTGTGCCTTGAGTGAGGCTGATGAGCGTTGCGACTTTTTGCTGGATGGCTGCTTCGGTGACATGGTTTGTTCCGCGGCGGATGGCGGATTATTTTGATCTGCCGCAGTTGTAGAAGCAGCCGCCATGGCTCTTGTCAAATACCATCTTAGTGCACTTTAATAGCGATTCAATTTTGAAACATTTTTTTTTTTATGAAAACTGGTTGAATTAATTTTTACGGGAGAAGGACCAATATTGTTGCTTAAGTAAATAATAAAGCAATGCTTACTTACCAAATTATATTTTTAATTAAATAAGGAGACATTTTTTACGACACATTTCGTTCATGACACTTGACACACACAAAGACAAGCAAAAACACTTTTATAATAAAAAACATAAAAATATATAAAAAAGGTTGTCTGTCGCCAATACTCACGATGTTTTCCTTCACCGAAAAGCTCATGGTAAATTTCAAATGAGATATCGCACAAAAATGGCTGAATATGTCGCAGTTATTAAAACAACATTTCATTTATTCGACAAAACAACAACAATGCTCTGACCTGCTTCTAAACCGTTACGCACCTATTCCGCAGCTATACGAGTATTAATGTATGTTTGTATATCTAGCTCAAGCAAATAAGAATCCATTGTATGGGAAATCTGGCAAAATATATGGAGAACATTTATCTATTGGGATGGATACCTTATGGGGTAAAGTCAAAATTTATCAACTCTCCCCCCTCCTCCGGGAGGCGCGTCCCCCCACCACGCCCCCCAAAGTGTCCCGAAATTCGGTTTTTTGAAGTTTTTGAGAAAACTGTTCGCGATACAGAAAAAGTGTGTAGGAATGAAATAATATACAATAAATTTACTATAAATCTACCATACACATAAAAGCGGTATCTCTTATGGTTTTGACGCAAGAAGACGCAGAAAATCATAATTTTTTGTTTTTTTACAATAAATTTTATTAAAACTTCAGTTTTCTCAGAAAATACTCATTTTACACCTAAAAAATGTATGACTTAAATAAACAATGGAATATTCCCTTTAAAAAGAGGTATAATTTATTTATATATTAGTTAAATTGACCATTTTATGATAGTTTAAATATTTAATTTGTCATGATCAATTTTTATACTTGAAGATTAGGTATGTTTAAAATGTTTTTTATATAGTTTAGAGTTAATTATAAACCATGCTAGTGTAATTTTGTTTATTTTTTTTTCTTAGTTATCCGCAAATAATTAGTGTGAATAAATTCATTCATTTCAAAAAAGGTAATATTTATGTACTACGGTGTTTATTTAATATAATCAACTATTTATTTAAGTATACACTTTTATTTAAGTAGCTTACACTGAAATAAACAATGTTAACATTCTTATTATCTGGGGGCACGGCAGTGCCCCAGCTAAGATAGCAAAGTGAAGCGCAAGAAGGGCACTAGTTACCTTTTCTCGAATCGCTTTGTCGTTATTTTGTACCCTCATAACTTGGTTTTGGATTGTATCAGATAACTAATATTCTCGGGATATGATGTGGACTTATTACAAGTGTAAAATTTCAATTGCATAGCTCTTATATGTATCTAAAAAACTAGTGATCGTCACTAGTGATCATCATATGAAAGTCCTAGAAAGCTCAAATTTGCTTTGTAAGCTAGATTAGTATACAATCAACAGCAAAAATCTAAAATTTGGAACTTTAACTCTTCAATCGGTCAAACTAGCGAATGGATATTTGTACGAAACTTCGCAAATTTTGATGCCAGTGGTCTGAAAATTGATAAAGAGAGTTGTTATAAATAATAGACTATATATTTCAGGATTTTGAGTAAATTAAACTGAATTAGGGGATGGAATTAAGCATGTGCAAATGTGGTGTTTTCTGAAGGCGCTTGTCAAAAGCAATAACTTACAAACTTTTTACGCTCTAACTCTACAAGCCCCACACACTAGAGTTTGTGAAGTCTACAACTTAGTAAAAATAATGTGGCTTGGCCGTTTTGCTACCGTCATATAGACGTAAGGTAAAAAAATCACTGTTCATTACTTTCCTGTTCATTACAATAGTTATTTTTTTTAAACATGAAATTACCGTGAGACTCAGTCAATAATGTGACAACAAATAAAATGTGATCGTTTCGCTGCCGCCGGGGCAAGCGGTCCAGGAATAAGGACTACGAACTAGTCTGGTATAATGTCGAGCATCACTCGACTTTTATACGTGAGTTATTCGTTTGTGTAGTTATAATTGTAATTATCATTACAATAGTTCGTATAGTAACGAATTTAAAGTTTCTGGGACGTAAATTTGTTGATCACCAGTGAGTGAGTCAGTGACGACATCAGAGTTTTTTAGATATCAATAAAATTTAAAATATAAGAGCTATGCAATTGAAACTTTACACTTGTAATAAGTCCACTATTCACATCATATCCCGAGATAATAAGAGTGTTAACATTGTTTATTTCAATGTAAGTTAGTTAAATAAAAGTGTATACTTAAATAAATAGTTGATTATATTAAATAAACACCGTAGTACATAAATATTACCTTTTTTGAAATGAATGAATTTATTCACACTAATTATTTGCGGATAACTAAGAATAAATAAACAAAATTATACTAGCATGGTTTATAATTAGCTCTAAACTATATAAAACAAATTTAAACATACTTAATCTTCAAAAAAAATTTTGTTCATGACAAATTAAATATTTAAACTATCATAAAATGGTCAATTTAACTAATATATAAATAAATGATACCTCTTTTTAAAGGGAATATTTCATTGTTTATTTTAGTCATACATTTTTTAGATGTAAAATGAGTACTTTCTGAGAAAACTGAAGTTTTAATAAAATGTATCGTAAAAAAACAAAAATTTATGATTTTCAGCGTCTTCTTGCGTCAAAACCATAAGAGATATCGCTTTCATGTGTATAATAGATTTATAGTAAATTTATTGTACATTATTTCATTCCTACACACTTTTTCTGTATCTCGAACAGTTTTCTCAAAAAGTTCAAAAAACCGCGTTTCGGGACACTTTGGGGGGCGTGAGGGGGGGACGCGCACCCCGGAGGAGGGGGGAGAGTTGATAAATTTTGACTTCACCCCATAAGGTATCCATCCCCATAGATAAATGTTCTCCATATATTTTGCCACGTTTTGAGCTATTTTTACTGAATTAATCTGTCTGCAGCAGATACTACGTCGCGACAGTCAGTGTTCACTTGTTTCTTATCTCTCCATTCGGTTTTATCCAGTATTTTTGCTCTCGGCTCCGACCTTTCACCTAACGTGTTCATTCCTAGCTGGTGTGATTCCCAATCGACAGATAGTGACTTTGCAAGCGTGTGCCGTACGGATAATAGTGTCAGAAGTGATACACGCCCCAATCTTTGGTAGTAGTATTCCATTGTTGAGTATTGCATAATGATTTGAATTTTGAGCTTTAATTACGGCATTTGACAGGGACGAGTGGCAAAAAGAAGGGGAGGCCTTTGCCCAGCAGTGGGACACTATAATAGGCTATTAAAAAAAAAAAAATACGGAGATTTTAAATGTATTATTAGACTACGCCCTAGGCAGGGACCATTTATAATCAAGCTTATCCAGGTAAGTTACTTAAAATCTGTAGTTAGGTATGTTTTTTTTTTTCTTTTTGCAGTGTAAAAGCGTAATGTCACCTGGTGTAAAGCAATTACAGACACTGAAGTTTGAAAAGGCATGTATAACATAGTGCGTCTTAAAATGAATCTAGAATAGTATTTCAGAGGATTAGCTTTAGCTTAACTGAACATCCCTGTAAATAATTTGCAGGAATTTGCCGAAGTGTTTAAAAACTATATATGCAGTAATATTCCAAAACATTTTTAAGACACGTTATAAAATAAATGTGGCCCTCATAATGCATAATAAATAAGTAATTTTGTGTGGAGACTGGGCCAAATTTTGTACCTTTGAGTATATTTCTAGAGTTTACCATAGTTACAATCTATAAGTAGTTCAATCAATGGTTATATTTAGAACACAAAGTATTCAGTTTTTATAACCTATTTGTAGTCTGTCGTTTTTTCTAATGTCAAGGTTCGTCAGTTAACTCATGTTTTTGTTCAGGTTGCGGTTTCAATGAAATGCATTTTTTTTATTTCGCATGCAGGATAATTATTTATCTAGTATCAGCTTTATGCTATCTTAATTCTAACTAATATTTTTAATGCTAAAGTTTGTGGTGAAGTCTGATACCTACTCTTCCATGCTATTGCTACAATAGTATCGCATTAAGACGTCATGGTAAGGCCCGGAGGTATATGACTCCAAAAATATGAAGCGTACATAATGTTCTGATAAAGTCGCGAACTGTTGTCTAGTTCTACATTAGAGACAAATAAATGCACGATGAAAATAATCCCAAATTACCTACATAACAATAACAACAATAAAAAACAAAGCTACCCGACATTTTCATTTTAAAGTTCAATTTGAATGAAAACCTCAGCGATTAGAAAATGAATATTGCTTGCTTTTTTCTGTGGGAATGTGAATTGATTATTTGCCAGAAAACTTTCATGACACATTTGTGCTTAAATTTATTCTAAATGGTATCGCGCTTGTCTTTATAAGGAGATAATAACTAACTAAACGTGTCGTATCATTTAATGAATGAGTTCGTTAAATTTTCCTGCGCTAGTAAGGCTGTGGCCGATCGACCGAGCGACCGCCACAACTTATTGGCATTGGTCAAAAAGTTAGGTGTCGTTTGCAAGAATGATGAAGATGATTCAATCAATCTCTATTAAGTGACCAGTAAAACTATACAAATTTAATTAAAATTAAATATTACTTATCCTTTGTTATTCTATTGTACAAAAGACATGATATGACTTTGACCGATCTAAGTAGTTCAAATTTATCACAATATTTACCACTTTCGACCGATTTCTTTTACAAGATTTCTTCTATATATTTACTCCTTTGACAAAATGGTCGTGGTCGTTGTTGAATCTGAACCCTGACGATGATTTTGTAGTGGTGCTTTTTTCCACACTGCACTTGGAGTTTCCTCACACTTTAGATCTCTCAGTCGACTTTTACGACACCCACAGCAAAAGGTTGATCCGTATCCGTCCTATTTTAAAACCGAGTATGGCATGGTAACGATTTCACAGATATGATTTCAAAAATCCCCTTGGTAATTTCCGTGCGAAAGGTGTCAGGCGATAGGCAGTTTTTTGGCCGTGGTAGCCTCGGCCTTAACCCGAGCATTGATAAGTTTAGTGTCGATTTGTTTTTGTTATTGTTGTTATCAGCGTGAACGAGGTATAAAAGCCGCGCTCGATCGACTTCTGCAGTCATATCACGATCGACCAGGTTGACGGAAGTTATTTGTAACGTTAGAACTATTGCGTAGATCTTTGTAGATCTATACTTGTATAAGTGTGCAGAATGATCGAGAAAATTGCGCCCGCGTTTACGGAGCTAGGGGAGTTTGCGAGTGCCGGTGTAAGTTGTTGTTATAACTTTTTTCAGTGCCATTTGTAAAAAAAATATCGAGTCGGTACCAAGTTTTTATTTATTTTAATTTTAGAATTTTGAATTGGATTTTTTAATTTTCAACTTTTTGTAGCTACTTGAAATTTTATTCAAAACTCAATAAATGAATTAATTTCATTATTTTCGGAAAGCACATCTTTTTTGACTTAAATTGATTTAAGAAGGAACTAACTTAATTATTAAGAGTTAAGCTTAGTATCATCATCAAAGTTAGTCAACTTACCCCTTATTCCTGAACCTTCCGAGTTCAAATAATATCGTTACATTAACCCATTAATGGATGAAACAAGGTATCCCTTAAAGATAATTGGAGCAGTCTTAGATTCCCCCAACTCTTAAAGCAGTTAAAGTAATGTAAACTGGCCACTGCGGCGGGAAACTTCTCCGCCCCTAATATCCGGGGACAGCGGGCAACTTCACCTTTACGGCTCACGCCTTAAGTACCCTAATGGCGTACCCCTTAATTAGATGACTTGATACGATCTAATTTAGTCGTTAAAAAAGTTTACTTTTAATTTGCTTTCGGAAAATACGGACCTTTTGTACCTACATCTGAACCGCGTTAATAAAAAAAAAATGCAGTTTTTTAAATGTCTTTTTATTCAAAATATCAAAAATTTATAAATATTTAACTTACTCAATTTATATTTCAAGCGTAGGTGCTTCAATACAAAAATTCTGTTTGTAATAATTTATACTATAAGTACCAAGAAGATTAAATGCGGTCAATTTAATTTACAAAGTATTTTACGTTTAGTATTTGCGTCCTACAAATAAATAGAAAAGACTTCACCTGTCTAGTCACTTGTTCTAACAATATCGACCGAATAAATAGGTTAAGCTCAATTTGAAGCAAGTTCTGAAACATTTCGTTTTTGTGGGGATTCAAAAATGATTACAATCAGACTTTTTGAGTCGTTGCTCGTTCGTATATCTGTTTGAACTCGGCTGGGATAGTGTAAAAGGCCAGATGGAAAGATTACGTCCATCATTCTACTGAAATGGCCAGAAATGGCTCGGGCGAGCCTTCAGGGAGTAAAAATGGGAGACGTTAAGCCCGGTAGCGATTAATAACCTCGCTATTTCTCTTTATAAGTACTACGGTACCTACAGTTATTTGGTATTATTGTGGTACGATTTCAAGGTCACTGGTACAGGCTGGACAAATTAGATTATGTCGTTATAGTTACCTGCCTATACTTACCACTTTAGTTCGGAATACATTTCTATTACACCTACTAACCTTCTCATATAAAACAGGAGTCACTCGAGTTTCATCGAAAAAAATAAAAAATCAGTATTTATTATTTAAAGTAGTAGTTTATTATTAATACAATAAAATACAATGCAAAATAGTTGCTTAAACTTTCAGGTCAAATCATTAAATTATTTTGTATCTTATTTTATTTTATTGATGAAACTCAACTGGCCCCTAGGTTCATCATAAAAATTATAATCATAGTAGACTTTGTTATAAAATGTCGTAAATATCAAGTATGATCCTTCCACATTCCGGTAAATAGACAGACATAATATATGTATTTGTCTATCTAAACACAGTGTTCTTTGAATGTCCAATAAAGGACCAAATTGAAGCAGTCTTCTACCAAAAGATTTTCACTGCTCCATTTTCACAGTTAAACTTATCTGTGTCCTGCAGGCTGGTGGCAAGGTATGCTTCGCAACGGACGACTTCTTCGCGACCTGCGAGACCATGATCGCGGACAGCGAGCCCGTGTGGCTAGCGGACAAGTACACGGAGCTCGGCAAGTGGATGGACGGCTGGGAGACGCGCCGCAAGAGGGTCGCTGGTCACGACTGGTGTGTCCTTAAACTGGCTACCAAGTGTGTTATACGAGGTTAGTGTTACGTATCACGAGATAATACAATACAATACAATAACTCTTTATTGACCACCACATATAACAATCAAAACAGAAAAAAGGTATATAGAAGTAATAAGGTAACAATAGGAGATAGGATAATTTGACTCAAATTGACCTATTTCCTGATAGCCAACTTCTGACTGCCCCAATCTAATTTTCAAATTTTATTTTAAAACTACTTGTACAATTTCGAAAACACTTCCATTAAGTTGCCATTGACATGACTGTATTGGCAGTTGACATGCATTTGAAATGCAGATCTACTATAATGTTATTTATACACTTAAATAAACAAAAAAATACTTATCTTAAACTTGACTAACAGTGGCGGCCTTTAGACAGAATAGCCACCATAATGTACTCGTTAGCAAAGTAAATGCTGCTTCTGGGATAATTGAACAAGATTGTATTGTATTTTTTCTCATTATCAGGTCTTCTGGTGGATACTGCTTTCTTCACTGGAAATTACGCGCCCAAGTATTCGATACAAGCTGCTTGCTTAACTCCAACAGGTAAGACAATTTAAAAGTTACTTGTACCTACTTATAAAAAAAATACATCTCTGATAGTTATATCAATTGACGTAGCCCTTAACTAACCAATGTTCGTACCCTTATATACTTGTACTAGGAAACGAATAAACATAAATGTATGTATGTACATACGACACGCTTACATACGTTATTAAACATCCTAGACTCAAGAACATACACACGTTTGTACTCATACAGCAGTCATCATTAGATTTTTTTTGTCCACAGAAGAATCACTGATCCCAGACAGAGATACATGCATGGGGTCAGCGTGCAGTACGAGTGAGATAGAAGCGATGAACAGACTGAACTCACACAAGTGGGATGAGATCGTTCCCGTAACCGCTCTGAGGCCAGGTTACGAAGACACAAGGCTAAATTATCAAAAGGTAAGGGAAACATAATGCTTTTTTTTAGTATGTGTCACTTTTAGGCAAAATTCATGGACGCACATGGACACATTCGGTTATTATTTTTTTTAATTTAACTTTGAAAATGATCCCGTAAAGGGATCGAAACGCGCGTCAGTGTTTGTGTGGTGTTAGAGATAATTAATTTTGTGGGATTTATGTGCGTTTTGTGTGGCAGTTAGTGGAGGGAGGGTTTGCATGCAAAACATATATATTTCGCACAAGCTTGGTTATCTTGTACGTAAGTAGCGGAGTAGCAAGGTAAATATTTTGTGTTCATTAAAATGGACCTCCGCAAAGTAACGCCTGATTCAATAAAATATACTTAATTTTATTAATATTATGTTGGGCACACATGGGGGGAAACGCAATTACACTTTAGAATTAGCTGAGTTAGCTAGAAGTATTTCCATCACACTCTAACGTATAATTGCATCCCTCATGTTGGCCGTCGCTAGTTCGAGTCGTAGAACAGGACATTATCCAATCTATCTTTACAGGTGCTAAGCGACGAGGCGTATACGCATATTCGCGTGAACATATACCCAGACGGAGGCATTGCGCGCCTGCGGGTGTACGGTGAAGCGAAGCCTGAACCTCCGCTGCCACACCATTTGGTCGACTTGCTGTCTTTACTAAGCGGTGCTACTTGCCAAGGTAAATTAAAATGTTTGCTCATGTTAAGAATAGTATTTTTTTTGTCGTTGGGTATCTTTCACTAATAAAATGAGCTTATGGGTGAGACTCTAAAAATACTTGCAACTCCCCTTCGCTCGTAGGTATTATGCGGAGACATGTGTCACCTGGTCAATGCTCAACCAACAGTATAAAACTCCTGACTGCTTACCAATGTTATGATTGCCTTCCTAGCGTAGCGATTACTTCATGAGCAATCAGCGACTGTTAATTTGTCTACATTCAGCGAGAAAGATTGTGCTGAAGCCGCGTAAATAGAGGCTACCGTTTGGCTCCGCATGCTTCTAGTGTAATCTCTTACGCACAGAGTCACAGATCCAACAATAACCCAGTGTTCCTACAGGTTACTCGGACGCACACTACGGGCACCCTCGCAACATGATCAAGCCATGCCGTAGCCTCTGCATGGCGGATGGCTGGGAAACGGCACGCAAGCTCGACCGGCCGCAGATCATAGAGGCCAACGACGACGGCACCTGCAAGCTGCCAGGTACAACCGTCTTTTGTTATTCTTGTGGCGAAAACTAACTTCTGTTGATGACTTTGTGAAGAATTCGTTTTACGCGCGCCCGTGGGAACTACGCAATTTTACGGGATAAAAAGTAGTCTATTCTGGACTGTAATTTATCTCTGTACCAAATTATATCTCTAAATAAGATCTATTCAGCCGTTCTGGCGTTAAAGAAATAAATATCCATACATACATCCCTAACAAACTTTCACATTTATAATATTAATAGGACTCTCTCTCTCCAGCCTATATACGTCCCACTGCTGGGCACAGGGCCTCCTCTCACAATGAGAGGGCTTGGGCTATAGTTCCCACGCGGGCCCAGTGCGTACTAATAGGACTACTAATAATATAATTATTAAGATAATTATCTAATGTCCTATCTCAAATTCAGTGCAACTTTCGAAAAAAATTCGAGTGTTTCTAATACTCAAAATACATTTCTGCTGTATTTCAAATCTCCAGCTCTAATGGTTTAGGATGTCCTTTGTCAGTCAGTCATAAACTAGACATTATTTCTACATTTACTTCTTGTCTTATACGAGGTAGAATAGCTTAGCAGCACTAGTGATTCTAGGGTCAAGGGATACTTTAGTAGATTAGCTTTTGTCATGCTAAAATCTGAATTAATAATAACATCTTTTAATTAAACGCACAATTAAAACTATACACATGACGAAGCAAAAACTCTGATACAATCGAACTTTCTTTGCTCAAACATTTAACAGAAGCACCTCTTCAAATTTGTACAGAATAACTTGGTTGGCACATTTTTAATTGGCTACTTAATTACAGGGGAAGAATGGGCTATCTTCAAATTGGGGTTCCCGGGGCGGATCAAAGAGCTGTGCGTGGATACCGCGCACTTCAAAGGCAACTTCCCCGACTCTGTGAAGGTCGAAGGCGCTCGGTTAAGCCATGACTGGACGACGGACTCCAAAGTACGGTGGACCACTATACTGAGACCCAGCAAGGTAAGAGTTCTCATTAGATTTCAAAAAGCAAAAATTGGCCATTCTATTTGCTAAACTTTAAAACCACATGGTCGTTTATCAGTCTAATGAACTACTTAAAAACTACGTATATACGTGACTCGTAAAAAAAACGTAGGTTGTTCAGTTAAATGACAATCGTATGACAAGTCGTGGCTCGTTTTTTTTTATCGTGTAACAAAATTGACACGTAAATTAATTCGAAATAATAAGAATACCTTAAATATTTTATTGAATCAGGCGTTACTTTGCGGAGGTCCATTTCAATGAACACAAAATATTTACCTTGCTACCTACTCCTTGTTGCTAGGGATCGAAACGCGCGTCAGAGTTTGTGTGGTGATAGGATTAATTAAGTTTGTGGGATTTGTGTGCGTTTTGTGTGGCAGTAGTGGTGGGAGGGCTTGCATGCAAAACGTATATATTTCGCACAGGCTTGGTTACCTTGCACGTAAGTAGCAGAGTAGCAAGGTAAATATTTTGTGTTCATTAAGAATACCTTAATTGAATAAGTTTATGATGTTATTACAATGAGTCTAGTTATTTTTAGTGATTGTTCAGGCCTCAATAAATACAGCTAAGATGGGTCTTTTAAATTAATCTAAACAATTTTTATCCAACTTTTTCTTATTAACTCTAAAAGTACTAGTCAAAGTTGCTTCATGAGAAAATGAGTATGCGGGTTGTCTGGATGGAAAGCAATCACCGCCGTCCATGGACACCTATAAGATGGGCGTTACGGTTGCGTTGCCGACTCTTTAACAAGAGTATACTCGTTTTAGGAGATCCCTATGTTGTACCGGTCAGGAAAAACTGGCGCCGCCAACTCGGTCTTTTTATAGCGTTTTTCCGCAGTCGGATTTTAGTTTTGACATTTACCCTTTTTTACAGTTATCAGCGCATAATGAGCATTGGTACACCTGCGAGTCGGAGCCTGTGACACACGTCAGAGTGACCATGGCCCCGGATGGTGGCATCAGCAGAGTGCGGGCTTTCGGCTTCGTTGACGTATAAATACTTAAATACAGGGCTCTATCGGCTGGAAGTAAATGTTTGGTCTGAGTAATGTTTGGTTGAATGATCGTTTCGTCAAATTATAAAATACGCGTAATCTAACCTGACCTATTCTACATGACTTTACTTTTGTAAAATACTTTTCGAAATATTTTCAGTTTCTGCTGAAAATTTTTTAGACCTAACGAAAATTCGACTGAAATTACGTTCAACCAAAAATATATCGGAGTAAAGAAGGGCATAAATAGAGAAATTGCTTTGAATAAGATGTTGATAAGCCGTGACATTGTTTTAGTGTCGTGGGGTTAATTTAGCGACGTTTTGAACATTTTGGCATGCTAAAACTAATGCACACACATTAACGTATATTGAGATATAGTCGTTTTTAAAAAAGCGCCATTGTAATAGATTTTTAATCGTGCCCCTAGCCCGATCAGTGATTTTATACAGGTCATTAGTTTACTTTATGGCAGCTCATAAAAAATGTTCCAGTGTTTCGTGCGCTATCACTCGTGAACCTTTCTTGCCCAACAGTGATAATTTGAATTAGGTCTCAGATATTGTTTAGGTTAAATAATGTTTTGATCCTAATAGTGCGCTTTTACAAGTTGGAAGCTAAAATATGCTTTTGGTTATTGTTTCATTCAATGACGATGGGGTATGAAAATAACCCTGCATCCAAAAGTCTTTACATTCGTGTTAAATGAAATGTGTGTTTATTTTCTGTCGATTATGTGTCTCGTGAAACTTGTGAATGTTTAAAACTAATTATTATTGGCAGTGAGACACTAGAATAATTTAAGCGCTGTGGAATCAGCTTGACATTAGCAACAGCAGTAGAAAGATTACCTAGATTTAATATTTCAATATTATTACGTAGCGTAATGGTTGTTATAAATATTGTTACAAAGTGGTACAATGTTCTTTTAATGTATGAATTGTGTTCGTCTAAGATATTCTTGTTGTTATTGAAAAGTATTATTAATATTAAATGATTCTAGAATAATTATACAGTCGTTTTCTTGTCAATGAATTCGTGAAACTCCTAAGTACTTACATCAGTCTGTATCAAACGTACGACGTTGCTACATTTTCTATGATTTTACTTTATAAACAATAAACTATTGCCGTGTTATACTGATTAATATTGTAAACTAAATACTTACATCATTCTTACTCTGAAGCTTGATTAAGATCAAAGTTATACTTAAAGACATCTTTCGATATTATTTTCCGAGCAATATTATTAAAAGAGATGACGTTCAGATTTATCTTTTTATGAAAACGAAAGACAGTATCGATGCTGAGTGTAATTTCATCAAAGTTGTTGCAAGTCTGCGATAATAATTGAATAATAACCATGATTGGGAGGATACTTAAAAGACTTTTGGCCGAGCAATCCAAACACTAAATATCCACTCGATTTAAAAGTTGATTGAACGAGTACGTTGTGTACATAAATTAAATTATATTAATAGTATCTACAATTTAAGATATTATTGTTTGACATAATTATACATTTCTATCAAGAAAAGTACCTGAAAAAGTCCTGTAAAAAATATAAAGTTTCTTTTGCACGTTTCATGCAGTTTTGCAAAGCGTTAGTTAAGTTTGTGTTTAGCTGAAGTCCGTCTGCCGTAAGCGAATGGGCGGATGGCGTGACTGCAGTCCGCCGGCAGCTGGCGTGGCCGCGCCGCCAATCAAGCCAGCCCACGAAGCACTGGGGCAAGAGCTGCCTTTAGCATATCAAAATTAAAAGTTTACTTTGCAACGCCTCAAAGGGCTCGTATGGAAAGACAATCAAGAACGCGCCGCAAAAATCAGGGTTAAAATATATTTTCAAAACAAAATCATGTTACTTTCTTTCTAGTAAGTAAAACAAACCAATTGAAAATACTGAGTGTGAAAATAAAAGAAGATCGATCATAGGTAAAAGAAATAAGTCAAGATCTATGTATTTTATGTTATGTAGATTATAATATAGTGGGGTGGTTGAGTAATATTAAATGTAGGAACCTTTTAGTCTCTGTACCTGTACTGGTCGAAACAAAAATTAATCTACGATCAGCTACGTTCAGATTGTAGGCCGTTTATTCTATCCTTTTTAGGCTTGCACCGCACCAACAGTCCCATGATCCATAAAATGTAAAAGATGGCCCTTTTTTTTCTATTTTTTTGACGACCGATGGAAAGCGACAATGTTGCCTGAGGTGAAGCACGCTTGCCTAATAAAAGCCTAGGATACACCCATAATTTGACGTCAGTTTGTAACGTTCAGGGAATACAGATTCAGGCAGGGTATTCTAATCCATAGCTGACCAAACAATGGGTGATCAAAAACGCTTTGAGCAAATTTCTCACATCTTAAATGGTTATCGGCAGAGGACAAAGAACGCGGTGCCTGCTCCTGTCATTAAGTGTTTCTTAGGCCCACACGATACGCAATACAGGTTGGTACACTAACTTAATACGTACAAGTAATCACGAGAATCATGTACCTACCTACTACAAAAGCGAGGAGCCTTTGTGTTATGTGACGCTTAGAGACCTAGCGCTAACGTCATCACGCAGGCGCTGACAATCGCATTCAGTATTTTTGGCATTGGCTCGATCTAGATACGGTATAGCAAAATGGACTCCTTAAGGAGGACTTCAACTCACAAAAGAGTGGTAGGGCCTTGTGCAAGGTCCGTCCGGATCACTACCACCATCTTACTCGCTAATCCTGCCGCTAAGCAGCAGTGCTTGCACTGCTGTGTTCCCGTGTGGAGAGTAAGACAGCCGGGGAAATTACGGGCACAAGAGGCATTTAATCTAAGTCCTCTAGGTTGGCAACGCATCTGCAATCCCTCCGGGGTTGCGGGTGTCTATGGGCAGTGGTGATCGCTTACCATCAGGTGACCCACTTGCTCGTTTGCCTTCCTATTCACATAAAAAAAGCGCATAAACTGCTTCCATTGAATAACAGTTGACCAGACCGGAAAAAACCAGTTCAAAGAGACAAAAAATTGTTCGCAGAATCAAGCGACGAATCCGTGCAAACTCCACTCTACTCGCAACAGTAATTTTCATACAAGCACTTCCACTGCAAGCGAGTAAGCGGATTGAGCGAGTAAAAATAGCTCTGTTATGCCATGACGTCGTTCACTAGTTTTGAACGGACTCGCTCGTCTTAAGTACTTACTCATCTCATTTCCCACACCTCACTCGCCCCACAAAGTTCGCTGGCAGTGGAAAGTAAGCCTGAAACTCATCAGTGCACAACTCCGAACCACTCAGTTCATCTTCATCATCTCCAGCCTATATACGTTCCACTGATGGGCACAGGCCTCCTCTCAGAATGAGAGAGCTAGGGCTAAAGTTCAAGCGGGCCCAGTGCGGGTCCGCTCAGTTCGCTACCTCCATTTCCGCTCATTAGCCCTTTTTTAGTGGAAGGCGGGCGTACTTTCGATCTATCACAATACCTCTAAAAAACGAAGCGTGATTCGAATTGTAACTGTCAAAGGTTACATCCCAAATCTGACAAGTAAAGAAACATTGAGACACGTAGTTTCCAACAGTCTTACACAGCAACTGACGTTTTTACACGTGTTGTCTCGGAGTCGATAAACCCTTTAGTTATCGGCCAGGGCGCTGGCATCCAAACCGAACCAGTTCAAAGCAAACCAAAGTTCAGATTTCGCTTTACCAATACATATAATCGGCCTAATTGCTGTTTGTTTAGTAACAAGAGTTGATGGATATTTACGAAGGGCTACACGACTATTTCTATGTCGATATTATGTTGGATATATCTAACATTCTTTATGTATGCGAAATCCAATTGTCCATTGCGTAAGTAGGTACGACGATGATTTCAAGGACGACCTTTGAGAGTGCTTCGAGAATCACACTGCAGGTCACACAGGAAACCATCATCATCATAATTATCAGCCAGAAGACGCCCACTGCTGGGTATAGGCCTTCCCCAAAGATCTCCGCAGAGATCAGTTTTGTGCTAGTTGCAGCCAATGCCTCCCCGCAATCTTTACCAGATCGTCCGTCCACTTGCGGGAGAACTGCCAATATTTCGTTTTCCGGTACGCGGTAGGAAACCATTATTATTATTGTATTGTCATTGAAATAGGTAACAGGATATAAAAAGTTGTTGTAGCATGATGGTTTGATCAATTACGAATATTGCTTCTTAAGAAGAGTCGTTGGTTCGACACCTAGCTCGTATCTCTTAGTTTTTCGGAATTTATGTGCGAAATAACATTTCAAATTTACCACGAGCATTTCGGTGAAGCAAAACATTGTGAGCAAATCTGAATACACACTTGCCTAACAAACAATCCAATGGTGTTTGTGAAGTTCCCAATCCGCACTGGGCCTGCGTGGAAACTACACAGTGGGACTATGATGATGATGAACAGAATACAAAACCTGATCAAACCTGAGCAAATCCCAATATGTTTGTTGTTAATCTAGTCTGTTTGTTATCTTTGTCTACTTTCACATTATCAAGTGGCGCGCGTCTTCCAATGTCACCCCTGTGAAGGGTTAAGGGTCAGCTTGTCCACGCTCATGTGGGCTCCTGAATCATCAGGTCGTCTGTACTCCGATTAATAATGCCATTTCACTCGCATCATGAGGTCAAGCATCATTTGTTCTAATGATATTGATAAAGAATGCTTTCCGTTCGGACACTGATTTTGTACAATACTTTGTAAGATGTATTTTAGATAAGTACGTTACGTACAAGTATTTCACTTGAGTGCTTTGATCAAAAAGACTTTACTTAAAAAATAGCATATCTATACTTTGATTTGAAGTAAAAGAAAGAAGCATGGTTTAGACACTGCCGTTAGTTCTTATGCGATTATACCAAATTCAATTCTTTCAACAAACTAGCATGACGGCATTTTGAAATTCAAGTTAAAAGCAGTAGGTAGGTATTGTTTTCTTTTACTTTTAAATTCCTTTCCCCAACATTTTTTTTCTTTTAATCAACTCATTTTCACCTTGTATCTTTTTTAAATGGCTCCAGTAATGAATTGAAATAACAAGTTGTTTGATAAAGCGATTTGCGTTTGAACAACTGTTTGTTATTATCAAAACGAGCCAATAAGTTACATCTCATTTTGTGATAAGAATCTTGATAAAAATAACGCGCTGTGGGCACGCGAGCGGAATGCCGCTCGCAAAATACATTTCGAATTTTGGATGGTGTTGCCGACCGGCAACCAACTGAAAAATAAAGTACCTACCTAATGTCAGTGTCTAAAGAAAGTTTGGTTTTATAAAATGACTTCCATATGAGGTACTAAATAAACACCTATTTAATCTGCTGATTCAATAAAATATTTGGTAAGTATAAAAAGTTTGAAAATTTTTGTTTGTGCTAATAAAAGTTCCAAAAAGTTGACTTAACCGGTTGTTTAATTAATGTAGCATTTAAGCGCCTTCGCGAGCTCAAACTTCAGGTTGTAAACAACAAATTTTATTGTTGACAAATGTAATAGAATTAGTAATCGGGCCGGTAAACGATGGTATGGGCTGAGTTACGAACTCGCGACACGCTCTATTATTAGCATTCGGCTTGTTAACTTAGATAATATCGAATATGCTCACGACGCAAGTCAAATTCAAAATCAAAAGTTTATCTGCACAACGGTCGCAAAGGGATCTTATACATCATGTATTTTGACGACGCGTTTGTATTATAAATGTAGGTATTTTGTATATAGTTGTGTGCATAGTTGGTAGTGACCCTGCGCTGCGAAGCAAGCGTCCCGGGTTCGAATCCAGGTAAGGGGATATAATTAAGTACTTAAGATGAATTATAAATGTAAATTTATTCTACTCGTATTTCAAATTCAGCACAATTTTTCACCAATTTCGAGTGGTGCTTTAAGCTCATAATAAAGGACAATATATTTAAGTATCTTGCTATTTCGCTACCACTAGCGGACTTGCAAGCTCACTGACTGGACTGGTAGCGGAACAGCAAAATAAATATTTTTTGTTCCATAGAATACAACAAATCAAAATTATGAATATGAAATTTAGGTACGATTAATGATACTGGCGCTAGCTTTGGCACAGATAATACATCGCACGCCAGATAAACGTCGGCCGGAGCCGGATTCCGACCAAAGAAACGTCACGTACCATAAAAAAGAAAAGCAATCAGCCTCGGGCGCCGGACACTGAAAAAGATGCGACTGAAAATTTCGGACGCACCGATTTGTTGTGAAAGTCTGGTTTCGCGGCAAGCGAATTTATTACCTGCCCGGCTTAAAACAAGGTGCCTCGCTTTTATCTGCTGTGTAATATATTATTTACAACGGAAAAAAATTATAGCCATCCATCCTCCACGTCGGGATGTCACGAACTTTTCGCGCGACATCTGTAGTCATTTTTCCGTAAGGCAACTTAGTTCGCGGACGTTTTCTTTGATGTGTTCTAGCTGATGATACGTTTGCGGGATCCGTGTTTTCGTGAGTTCGGCAAGCTCGCTTGGGTTTTGAAGGTTTGTTGAAAGCGCAACTATGTTTTTTCCTGCTCTTAAAAGCAGAATGGTTCAACTACAAGTTTTTTTGTGTCGAGTTACTTCGCTAATAGAACGGGCATTACCTCGTTACGCAAGTGAGTTTGCGTGTCTGTAACTCTTTCACGCTGAAATGTTTGAACAGATTTGGATGACATTTGATACGTGAAATCCCGAAATTCCAACCGAATGAAATTTTACCCCAGTTTCCTTAATGCCACGTAAAAATGGATAACGATGGAATTTTTGCGAAACCCCGCAGCATTTTGGTAAACTCAAGGTCTTCTGTTTGATTGACACTGGTGAGTCTATATCAAACGTATTGTTTGATGTAAATCTCAAAATTACCAGCACAATACAAGGTGTAACGAATACCTCCAGCATTATTATCACTGGGGTATGTAGCTAACCACACATAGCTATGCAAGCTAAAAAGAATATAATGTAAAAAAAACGTTTTAAATAGGTACCAAAATAGTGTTATACTTACTCAAAATTACTCGTATAGTAAAAACAAAAGAGGTTTCTATATTATATATTTATAAATGTATGTTTATCCGTTGCCTGGTACCCATAGTACAAGCTTTGCTCAGTTTGGGGCTGGGTCAATAGGTGTAATTTGTCCCATGATATTTATTATTATTTTATTATTTATTAGAGCTGGGATACCGGGCACTGAATTCTAAAATTAAGAGTTTTTTTACATACAGGATAGACAAAGCCTAGGGTTAGTCCAGACTAACAAGATATAAAAGCCACTTTTACCACATAGTGCGTATTGGTGGAAAGGGGAGTCGAAATAGTGATGGGTTGCTATAACATGATTCCTAAGATTTTCCCTCATTCCCTCGATTGGCTTTTACCATCTGCGCGGGGAGAGAAGAAACTGGTACATTCTACGTTTTTTTCTTTACTCCCAGACCAGGGGCCCTACCATGACGTCCTAATTCCGCTTCAGTTCAAGTTTTAGCCGTCACTTTTAGTATAAATCTGACAGCGAGCGAACCTAAACTGAAACGCATTAAGACGTCATGGTAAGGCCCCAGCGCATGGAAGAACAGCACAAATATTACTAATATAATAATAGTAGAACAGATTTAATCAGTTAGTGAATGCTTCATTACGTCGATGTTTCTGCGTCACCACTTAATTTACTCGTGACCGCGGTGGTCGCGACAAGGGTTGCTCAATTTAAGGAAAATCAAGCATTTATTACGGTGTTATTTATGACTTTTTCTTCCGACTTTGTCTGGATTTACTTGCAACGGACACAGGAATTAGTTGTTGCCTTTTTAGTAAAATGCCTACAAAGAGTTTGTGGCAAACATTTAATTACCTACAGCTCGAATTATACTATCCATAGGCTACCGCATCTTCGGTAGTAAATTTGACCCCACTTTTCACCAACTTCAATGGGTGATTTCCGTATTAAAAATTGTTCTTGTTGTCCTTTCCCGGGTTCACAAACGTACCAAATTTCATGTGAATCAGTACAGCAGTTTAAGCTTGAAGAGGTAACAGACAGACACACTTATAATTATTAGTGTGGATAAGTTACGAGCGCGTAGCGCTATTATCCTACTAATATTATAAATGCGAAAGTTTGTGACGATGTGACGATGTGAGTGAGTGAGTGTGTATGTTTGTTCCTTCTTCACGCTAAAACGACTGGACGGATTTGGATAGAATTTGGAACGAAGATAGTTGGTACCCTAGATTAAAACATAGGCTACTTTCTATCCCGGAAAATTGTATAGTTCCCGCGGGATAGCGATAAACATGTCAAAGGTCGTAGCTGCCTAGAGTCGCAACGTAGGTAAACAATTATTGGAGAATACACTCTCAACGTCAGTTCTCAAGTCTACTGTTTTTAATTGGTTAGTGACGTTTGACTTCAAGACTTCAAAAAACTTACCCTCCTTTTGGGCCCGCAGTCAGCTAAGAACAATAAACCTATGTCTTGGTTGCAAATAAACAAAAGACGGCTAACAAGTCCATGGCAACTTAGACGGTTATTTAAAGCCACCTGAAATTCCCTAATTTAATCAAAGGCCGCTAAGGAATAATTACGACAAGGCGTGTTACGGCGAAAGTGAACGGCTCAGGCCTGAGTTACTGAATCAATATAATTTAGGGACGCACGCGAGCCTGCGTGTGCTGTCGGTACGGGCTTCTACTCCGTTACTACACTCGCGTAACATTAAAAATCTTCGAGCAATGTTTACACTGTGGCATAATATTAATCCGGAATAATTCAGCAGGTGGTTGGTTTAGTTTGATAAACGCCTCTGGAAATGTTTTTCAGGGTTCAACGCTGTGCCTCCTGTGAATACTAATACAACTTGAGTTGAAGCGATACTGCGTTTCTTACACCATTCGATTCAGAAAAAAAATACCTATTTTTTGGTCTATTCGACATGTGCGTAGCTCTTAAAACAACGAAGAAAAATTTGTGTCAATTTTGATCTCTTCTCTTCTTCTTCTTCAGCGTGTAGACGCCCACCGTTGGGCATACGCCTCTCCAATCTGTCTCCATCCCGAACGGTTGCTCGTTTCCCTCTTCCAGACTGGTCCTGCTGTCTCCCTTATGTCATCGGACCATCGGGCAGGTGGTCTGCCTACACTTCTTCTGCCTAGCCGGGGTCTCCAGTCCAGAACGCGCTTGCTCCACCGTTCGTCGTGTCGTCGGCACACATGGCCGGCCCACTCCCATTTTAGCTTGGCGACCCTGTGCCCCACGTCAACGACTTTCGTGCGCTGTCTAATGAGCTCGTTCCGGACTCGGTCCCGCAGCGTTATTCCAAGCATAGCTCGCTCCATATTTCGCTGCGTCACCTTGAGCTCGTGGACCACCCCAGCAGTCAGTGTCCATGTCTCACAAGCATACGTCATAGCCGGTAGTACGCACTGGTTAAAAACCTTTGTTGTCTTTGTTTGTTTTTGATACATCTCGCTTATTCAAGATCAAAAATATTTTAATTATTTACGCAATTCCACTCTAAAAACTAGTGCATAAATACATGTTAAAAAATATCACTAGTGTAACCCAAATTTGTCTTATGTGTGGGAAAATACAACTCTAAATAAACACGTTATTTTCAGCAATAAAAACAGTGTCTTTAATGATACCTTTACGACATAATGTATTCATAAAATAACTGAATTTCAAGAAATTCAAAAGCAAAAACTTTAATTCAACATGTTCAAGATATAAGTATCGAAATTTTGGATTTTTGCATGAAGTATAATATTACCCACTTAGTAATTTTTGTGTAATTGAATACATCTGGACATACATCATCACTCACTTTAAATTTAGTTTTAATTTTTCGTGGCACCTGATTCATCCGATCGAAATTCTAGATTATCTCAAAGATTATTTAATTTTTTAAATTCAAAGTTATATCTAAAGAAAGATTGATTTTTTTACTTATTTTTCATCAGGTTTGAATTCGTTTGTGTGCCTTTAACGCTCAAGGGTATTTTTTTCAAAAGTAAAATCGCTCTCCTGTAAAGTTGCACTATTTGAGTTGTATTAGTATTCATAGGAGGCACACTGTCAATGCTCGGTGACACTGTTGCTTGCAAAAATAAAGTAACATAACCACTCGTCGAACGGTCTCTCGTGAAAACACGTTTAGAAATGGCCGTAGGTACCTATCACACACAATCAACCAGTTCTTTAATCTTTGGTAACACAACAGCAATTCATATCACACTAGTTATTGCCCGCGTCTCCGTCTGTGAAAAATTTGCTTATCGCTATCCCGCGGGAACTATGCGATTTTCCGGTATAAAAAGTAGCCTGTTTTAATCTAGGGTAAGTATCAGCTATCTCCGTTCTAAATTTGATCCAAATCCGTCGAGTCGTTTCAGAGTGAAAAAGGAACAAACATACCTACACACTCACACACTCACTCACATCCCCACTCACAAACTTTCACATTTATAATATTATACTAGCTGTTGCCAGCGACTTCGTCTGCAAAGAATTCGTTTATCGCTATCCCGCGGGAACTAAGCAATTTTCCGGGATAAAAAGTAGCCTATGTGCTATTCCAGACTTTTCTCTATCTATGTGCCAAATTTCATCCAGATCCGTTGGGCCGTTCTGGCGTGATTGAGTAACAAACAAACAAACATACATCCATCCATCCATCCATACTTTCGCATTTATAATATTAGTTAGACTAGCTTCTGCATGCGACTGGCATATTCATCTTAATCTATAATTTTGCAATTTTCTCGGGCAAAAATTAGCCAATGTTTTAATTTAGGGTGCCAGCTATCTCCATTCCAAATTTGATCCAAATCCGTCAAGTCGTTTCAGCGTGAAGAAGAAACAAACATACACTCACTCACTCATTCGCATCGTCACAAACTTTCACATTTATAATAGGTATACTAGCTGTTGGCAGCGACTTCGTCTGCAAATAACTCGTTTATCGTTATCCCGCGGGAATTTCCCGGGATAAAAAGTAGCCTATGTGCTATTCCAGATTTTACTCTATCTATGTGCCGAATTTCATCCAGTTTCGTTGGGCCGTTCTGGCGTGATTCAGTAACAAACAAACATCCATCCATCCATCCATCCATCCATCCATCCATACTTTCGCATTTATAATATTAGTTAGAAGTTAGATTAGATTTAGATTTAGATTATATACTATGTAGTCTTCACTAGTGGATCATCATAGTGCATACACATCACATCATCATCATCGTGCATATGCTGCTATAGACATGTTAGTATAATAGGACAAACGTATAACTGTCAACTGACGGCTTTAACACAAACATGCTAAATCCAACATCTCTATTTCGTCAAGTACGATTAGTTAGGAATCACAATAGGATCAGCGGATTACTACGAGCGGTCTAATCCGCGATGATAGAAGGCTGGGGCTGCCACGCCATAAGCCGAGTTATCGACAGTAATTCGGGGTAAATCAGACGTCATGAGTGTGTAGTACGGACGTTTAGACTACCTACTTGTAACCTGAGCTTGTAGTGTAATTTTTGAAGTAAAAATTTTTTTAGCGGCGCTGAGCACTTGGAATGGGTAAAAAATCTTAAACTCGCGTCAGGCGTAAGACGAAGGGAGAGTTTAAGTACCAGGATATCAGATCCTCTAAGAACTTATTTTGAAATACGAATGAAGCGCGTTCTATTTTTGAAGTGCTTTTTTGTTGAGTCGTTGAGCAAGAGTAATAGGGCATCAGCAGTGTTAGAGGTCTGTACAGCGATGTCCCGTTCGCTGACGTCATTCCGTACGGAAACCGTAAAAAAAATCCGTATGTATGTGGCTCTACATGAGATGCCAAGGCAGCACAAACATCATCTTAGAAATTATACGTTGTACGTGTATTGTTACCAAGTTAACAGAAGTACCGTACTCGGATCGGATCCAGAAGGCATTGTAGTGCCTAATCTACATTTGGGTCGTGTTGACTGTTGACTCGACCTATCGTGACTGCATTAGCGGGCAACCTAGTTATTATAAGGTACGTATTGGATGGGTTTCGGTTGTGTTAAGGAAATGTGAATAGCAAAGGCCGACACGCGACTTTTGTACGGTGACCATGGATTTTGGATAAGTCAAAATATATCAATAATCGAATGTGTGTAAATAAATGTTTCTCTCTCTCTCTCTCTCTAATGAAATTACGGGCAATCTATTAGATATAAGGAATAAATAAGGAACAAAATAACTACACAAAGAACTTACTCGTTATCAAATGAGATATAAAACCCTAAAAATCAGCAACTAAATATATTATGGTTCTAAGATAGGTACCATGCATTATTGACAAATTTTAATATTCTAAGAGTTTTCCTTAATGTTGTTTTTTCTTTTACACAGAACGTATACATTATCTTAAAAAAACATGTTTCCAGTTTTAATTTCCACCCACCATCTACCTACAGCACGGAGCAAAACAAAAGAAAATCACTTCTTTCATTAGCTGCTTTATTAAAACTGAAACCTGAGTTGTAGTCTAACGAACTACAACATTCTCTTCGCACTAGTTTAAGCTTGTGGTATTGTTTCCACGTCGGGTTGTTTGTTTATTATAATAAAGGATGTGATAACAAAGTATTGTTTTGTTAAATTATTAAAGTTTTTTTTAACTTTAAATTTTTCTTTATGTACGTGTTTTAAGCAAAAAAAAAAACAGTTCATTCTTTCTTTCTTTGTACATTTTCGTTTTTTCCTGTGACCTTATATCCGGATAATTTTCATATAGCATACCATGCTATAGATTGTCCGCGGCAACCCGAACGCAAGGCGACTACACACCACCCCACGAGTTGATTGATCGAGATGATTCAGCTCGGGTGAAATAACAATTACGTGCGAACCTCGGTTTAAATCGAGCCGTGTAAAGGTCGCTCCGTACAATTAATGCGACATGCGATTGTCGACGGGGCATTGTACTGGCAAATAAGTCTTGGCTTATAATGAAGCTTGACGTGACCGACTTACACGGAAGCAAGATTTAAAATAACTTTATTAAACTATGTTACATTCAGGACTTATTACCTATTATAAGACAGCGGGAATTAATCACGTAAACAAAAAGTATTTTTGTAAATACCTCTTCTCTTGAGGTATTTACAAAAATACTTTTTGTTTATTTGATTAAGTACCGTTGTCTTATAATAATGTGTGAAAATCGCGAAAGTTTGAATCGATACATTCAGGACACGCTCGTAATTACGAGAAGATAAAAGGAGAAACTGTTCTTTTTAGTAGGTACAATGTTTAAAATGTCATTTAATAAGCAACATTTTTGAGTTTTAGTCTCCAAACCCAGTGCAAAATAAAACATCAAACATTAAAATTTTGCTTAAAGTAGTTTAAGGTTTTATATATAGGTATATGTTTTTAAATCTTGTAAATATGTATTTTGATTGAATAAATGTAAGATTTGTTAAAAAAAAATTGCGTGGGATATTGGGTATAATACGAATGTAAATAGACTTTCTATGCTGTTTACTTTAAACATAATTTATCTATTGAAAAAATCACTAATTTTAGATGTCATAATACTATTACAATTTGAGAATGGACTCTTTGACGCTCTTTTCGACTTTAGAAATGTTATTTTACGTTCGTTAAAATTGTGTACACACTTCGGGCGGTAACGAAGAAAGCCTCAGGTCGCATGTTTATCGGCCTCGCTTTTGGCTCGTGCGACAAGTTCCTGCGATCTGAGACATTCTTTATTCGCCACCCTCGGGGGTGTAATGTACTATTAACATCCTACAGAACTGCAAACTTGTAGCGCCTTATTTAATTAATTAATTGGACAAACATAGGTATTAAAGAACCAAAAATCTGGCGTAAATAGTAAGCTACAAGCAAAAGCAAATAACAGTATGTAGATCAGCGTTAAGTCAACAAACGTCGGCCATGTTCCTGCCATTAAATACGGTAATCCTATCAACCATAATGAATCGTTAGAACGCAACAATTTCACAGCACGCTATATTTTTTCGGGAAATAACTCTGTCCGCGGCATGTTTATTACCATCAACCAAATAAACTAGACCTTTCTATAAACTACAAGCGAAGGTTTTACGGTTTATAATAGTTTATTTGACGGGTCATGTGGGGTTGGTGAAGTGCTGGCGCTTAATCGGTCAGTTTTCACGTCGCGCCTGATGTGTCACAGCGCTAAGCGCCATTTTTATAGGATATAGGAGACTAGTGGAAAACAAATTGCTACAGAAATTATAGTTAAAAATAACTTACGCAACACAACGGTCGTATAACGATGGCTGTTTCGTGTGCAACTTTAAAAAGAGAAACACTCAGATATTAATTTATTAGTCACTATTTGCAGACAGAATAACATTCCTACTGAATTCATTCAATAATTTACTGGTTACATGTACTTACTTTGATCTGTTTTGAAAGGCGTTTATTAATAGATACAGAAAATGTTAAAAACTAGTAGAGTTATCTTGTTTGTAGTTTTAGGATTTCGTACCTCAAAAGGGACAAAAAAGGAAAAATGTGTTTCTATACAAATTGCCGTGCTCTTAAAAAAATTTACTTAGTTACTTCCAGTTGTCCTAGAAATTTGAAATTTGGTATGAAAGTATCTCTTATTCTCAGAGAAACTCAGAATGTCTATCGCAAGTAACAATTATATAATGACATAAGTAGGTAATTATTTTTATTTGCTCAGCAGGCATTCCACTAAGTGAGTGTGTGTGAGAGAGAGGGAAACATTTATTTACACACATTCTATACACTTAGTCGTAGAGTTAAATTATGAAGAGATACGCTATACTTAAGAACAGTACCGATTATGTTGTAAACGTGGACTGATAATGCGGTCGTTCATTGTGGAGTTCGAAAGCGGAGACCTTGTTCAGCATTGGACGTCTTGCTGATGATGGTGATGCTCGATACCTAAACCACATCTCACCCTAAACTTTGTTAACACTCAGTAAATGAGCGTTCCAATAACAGGGTTACGTGTAGGCGCATTAAGCTCGTCGTTTGATGACAGTTACAGCTGCTGTAGGTAGTATCGTTTCTGATTAGCTCGTACCTGAGATTACGACGCGAGATAGGCCGGTTTACGACCACCGTTAAAACCTGCAATGCCTCGTTTGCCAGGATATTTTGATATTTTTTTACAAAGGCAGTTTGGTAATATGTATTGGCTTTTTAATTTTTACATAAAAATGCGATAAGCTCTTAGTTCGGAATGAAGAAACAAAAAGTTCGATATTATTAATGAACACAAAATATTTACCTTGCTACTCCGCTACTTACGTGCAAGATAACCAAGCTTGTGCGAAATATATACGTTTTGCATGCAAGCCCTCCCACCACTACTGCCACACAAAACGCACACAAATCCCACAAACTTAATTAATCCTATCACCACACAAACACTGACGCGCGTTTCGATCCCTCTACGGGATCATTCTCAAAGACATTCGCATGTGCATCGGTTGTGCTCTGACGCGCGTCAGTGTTTGTGTGGTGACAGGATTAATTAAGTTTGTGGGATTTGTGTGCGTTTTGTGTGGCAGTAGTGGTGGGAGGGCTTGCATGCAAAACGTATATATTTCGCACAAGCTTGGTTATCTTGCACGTAAGTAGCGGAGTAGCAAGGTAAATATTTTGTGTTCATTGAAATGGACCTCCGCAAAGTAACGCCTGATTCAATAAAATATTCGATATTATTCACATATTACATAAAAAATGAGAGAATCGGCTCGTATAACAAAACCCTTCCTGTGATTTGCCCTTGCTCTATTGATGCACTCTAGTCGATTAAATAAAACAGCAATTTCATAGATAAAAAATAACAAATCATGTTTTCCTTTCTGCGCTGCGCTGATTGCTTATATTGAACGTTACAGTATAATAAAAACAAGAGAAGATAAAATCAATTCACAATCTCATTGATTCAGAGCAACCTTTTCCAGGTTACTTTTATACAGTAGATGTTTTTCTGTCACAGTACCTATGTATTATCGGTCTGTTGATATCATGTAAGCAAGAGAAAGAAGATAGCATTAGGTACATTATATAAAAACGAATAACCAAGTGCGATACGAACGACTTTTGAAATCACCCAAATCCTCACAGGACATGGATACCATAAAGAATACCTGTGTCGATTCAAAATCACCAACGATGCTCTATGCCCTTGTGACGGAACCAGCCTTCAATCAATTGATTATCTACTAAAACACTGCCCAAAATTTTCTTCGCAACGACTAGATCATGAAATCATCTGTACATACATACATACACATACATACATACATATCGTCACGCCTCTTTCCCACAGGCAGAGACTACTTTGTTCCACTTGCTACGATCCTGACAAACCTCTTTCGCTTCATCCACATTCATCAATCTCTTCATACATGAAAATCAAATCAATCAATCAAATGAATCATCTGTAGCAACTTTAGAATAGACCCGTACATCTTAACAGAACTCATCTCAAAAGAAACGACGTTACCATCTTTCGAAAAATTCTCTAGCATAATCAATAGTCTTAAAAAGTTCAATGGCACATAGTACCCACCTATATTTTAATATTAGTACCAAGCGAGCATTACAATCATCTTCACAAACCATTAACAATCCTCATGTAACTCATAACCATTACATAAACATTACCGACCTTAAGTCATATTAAGTAGTTTATTTTAAGTACACCACTAACATTCTTGGCCATTAGTTCATAGAATCGCAGCCGCCCGTACCTCTCGCGAGGACAGCGATTTGTTAATCGTCGTACAGTCGCCATCAGATATATCGTAGCGGGCGAGGACCTCAAATAATTCGGAGCAGCCTTAAATTTCAATAAATTCGTTACACTGATAAGTTTAATAACACCAGAACACGCAATTAGTCAAAAATATAATAGCAGCGACTTTTCAATAAAATCGGGACGTCACAGATCGTCAAAGGTATCGATGCAGACAGGCTGACCATAAAGATCGGAATATTTTTGGAAAATATACCTTAACTTTGTGACAAACGGTTTAAATTACAGTGTGTTTATAATAAAATTAGTTTCATAAAATAAAACTACATGCTTTGACTTATAACAACAGAAGAAGAAAAATTTTATTCGTAAAAAAAGTATATTTGGCAATTTAGAGGCCAGTAACAATTCACACTTTATACACCAAAAAAGGTTTTATGTTACTAACACGAATACAGACGCGGACACTATATGTGACATATCTTTCATTTTGGCATGACGTTTGAGCCTTATTTGTATTTTGTTTGAAATTGGAGTCTATTATTATATACGTACTAAGGTTTATTTTCCACATATGTTCCGATATTTATGATCAGCCTGACTGCGTCGATACCTTTGGCGATATGTGCTTCCTGATATTTTTAGCTCATTGAACGTCCCGAATTTATTGAAAAGGCACTGCTCTTATATTTATGACGGATTGCGTGTTCCGATGTTATTAACCATATCTAGTGTAACGAATTTATTGAAATTTAATGCTGCTCCGAAATATTTGAGGACCTCGCCCGCTGCGATATATCTGATGGCGACTGTACCTACAGTAAAAAAAAAAGTGCGAGTCAGTGTCGTAAGTACCTACTCGTGCATCGGGTTCCGCATGAATTCGGCAACTGAATACGACATCCTGTGATAGCAGAGCCATGCTCCTAAGCAAAATGTAGCCAGAGTGAGGTCATTTTATATTGATTAAATATTGACACAGACAGGCATGAAAAATTCAGAATTTTAGGTTTATTTAATTAACTAGCTTCTGCCCGCGACTTCTCCTCCGTAGAATTAAGTATACATTATAAACCTTCCTCTTGAATCACTCTATCTATTACAAAAACCGCATCAAAATCCGTTGCGTAGTTTTAAAGATATAAGCATACATCCCTATGTATGTCTGTCCCTACAGATAGACAGCGGAAAGCGACTTAGTTTTATACTATGTAGTGAAGTGATGATATATTATGTAGTGATAGTGATAATTTTATATTTAATGTGGGGGCTATTTCTGATTACTTTTGACTGTATAAGTTTCATGTTTGCACATAAATATACTTACAAAACATGCCTTGCAAAGTTCACCGTTTCCTGTTCCCTTGGTCCACGCAGCCGGGACAGCCGACGGCGAATTATCCCGCGTGATTAATGACCCTGGATTACTACAAGTGCTATCTTTTCACGGATTTTTGTAGCTGCCTCATTGTCTGCCTGCAGGGGTTTTGGCTGTCACATGTTTGGGCTCTCCTTGACTTATTTTTTTCATATAATAACGCTGAAATTCATGCCTGTTGGCTTTTGCGGCGGGACTACCGAAGCAGCGGTAAACCGAAGAGAAGCTTGTGGTTTCAAGCGAACGAATATCAAATTGATTGACAGCGTGTGTTTAACACTATTTATTGTGAATGGTGGAAAATAGGAAGCTTGGCCTTAGGAAGCTTAAGAGGCGTGGCCTTTGACAAGCAGTTGTACCTACGGCAAAAGAAAACCACGTAACCCCGTAAGCATGTTTAATTGATTAATTTGACCAAAGGTTTAACTAAGTTGCCCGCAGTAAGTAAGGTTGTTGTTTTCTAGTATTTCAAATTAATCTGTGGGAATAGGTACTTTTTTATCTGTATTTATTTCGGACAACGCAAAGCGTGTGTAAGCTTCTTGTGTAGTTCGTTTTCCTTTCGTTGCTGACTTCCCAGATTTGGACCATAGAATAATAAACAGATTAAGCTCCCGTTACCGCATCATAAACGTAATCTCTTCACAGTTAAGTAAATGCTGAGTCGCTTTCAGGGCTGCCAACTTAAGGGTCGCGCCGGCAAACTTAAACACAACTTATGGGGGTTTAGATTGTTTTTATATCCAAGTGTTGTAGAAATAAATATTTAGAAAGGTACTGGTCCGGCACAACACTAGCGGACGGCAGCGAGCGAGGGACAGCACTATGTGTCAAATCGGCACTACGTTAACAGAACTCGAACAGGAAGCAACATATTTTCAAATCTAACTATTTTATCTGTAATCTTCGTGATTAAACTACTTTTTTATAATCATCATCATCATTTCTTCTACATCCAAAATCATCTGCGAACACCCGGAGCGTGCATTCGTTCCATTTGGCGACCGTGACAGGACATCGAGATTGTGACTGGTGAAGTATTGGAAGGCGAGACTAACCCGAGGGACACCGTGCACATCATTTACCGAAGGAAGTAAGCCCATTCCCATCATTACCTATCAGTCCTATCTATTTATTTGCTTCTATTTCGAGTTTTTACGTCGTCATCTTCAGCATACCTACCCTCAACTGTTTTTTATTAACGCACAAAGTGTGCACAATTTCATCACTTCTTCTGTTTAATCTCCCAATTTATTGGTAAATTCGCATCAAATCTATAATAAATATCATATTTAACTACAAATTAATTGAGTATAAAAACTCACAAATTCTATTCACATCATTTTTATATAACGTATTTTTTTTCAACGTAACCCTAGTCACTGATTTACCGCTTACGACAACCTTTCGATAGAAATCATTGTTTAAATAACCAATTAAGTTTTAGGCCGAACTGTTCCAGGTGTGGGGTAGTGCGCGGTCGAGAGTTCTTATCAGCTGATTGCCTGCATTGACTTTTATTCATCGCGAGCGGTGCAACTCCCGCGCAGACCGGTTTCGTCGCCGCTTATCACTAAGGTATTTATTCTTATTGTGTGTCTCAGTATCTATCTAAGTTGTTTACATCGTGATTTACGTTTTTTACTTTAATCGTCGTTATTTGCACCTTCATAATGACTGAACTTAGGGATTTTCTAAGCCAGAGAGCTACAATTAGACGTCGTTTAACTGCATTCGAAAAATATCTTACTCCGCTTTTGTATACGGAGGTAGAAAGAGTAGATAAAATTATTTCTAATGAATTACAACTCAGGTTAACAAAAATTCAAGACGTGTCGTACAGTTTTGATGAGTTGCAGAATAAAATCGATCAATTGGATCCAAATAACGAAGATCAATTAACCGAGAGAGAGGAAACTGAGAGCAAATTTTATAATCTCATTGCTAAAGCACAATATTTATTGGATAAGTGGTCAGAGTCAGACAACAAAAAACAAAACAACACATCTGACGCTTCTGTATACAGCTCATGTAACAATGTTGTTAAATTTCATCTACCTCCATTAAAAATAGCACCGTTTAATGGGGACGCCAGTAAGTGGATTACTTTTAGAGATACGTATGTTTCTTTAATTCACGAAAATGCGCAAATTAACGATGTTAATAAATTTCACTATTTAAAATCATATCTTGAGAGCCCGGCAAGTGATGTCATTAATTCAATCACAATATCATCTAGCAATTATGATATCGCTTGGTCTACTCTTTGCAACCGATTTGATAACAAGCGCTTACTTATTAACGAGCATCTTAAATGTCTTTTTTCAATTGAACCTTTAGTACGTGAATCAGACAAGGGATTACGCAATTTAATTGATATTTTGTCTAAAAACTTGTCCGCTTTAAACTCTTTAGAGGAACCTACTGACAAGTGGGATACCATTATAATCTATATGGCATCAGCAAAGTTGGATCCCACTACAGCTAGAAAATGGGAAGAATTTAGGAATTCTAAGGAGTCACAATCATCAATAACACTTCAGAATTTTTATTTATTTCTTGGAAACAGAGCTACTGTACTAGAAACATTACATGTAGGTAAAGATACTAGAAATGAAAAACGTCATCAATTTGTAAAATCAAAGTCGTTCGTAACTTCTTCTTCCACTTCTGGTTCTGGTATCAAATATCCGTGTTTAGCATGTAACCAAGATCATAAACTTTACACATGTATGAAATTTAAATCGTGGCCAATAGAGGATCGCAACGCTAAAGTTTTGCAATGGAAATTATGCGGTAACTGTTTCCGTAGTGGGCATCAGTCATACCAATGTAACATCGGAGGTTGCAGGATCTGCAAACGAAAACATAATACTTTATTACACAAACAACATTCAATACAAACATCACATACATCACAGGGATACTCGTCTCCACCTAATACAAACGCACATCACTCACCTGCACCTGCACCTGCACCTGCACCTACACCTATACCTGCACCCATCTCATCTGAACAACCTTCTACGTCTGTATCAATGTCTGCTGTTTCTTCGAACCAGGCTCTTTTGTCTACGGTACTGGTCGGAGTAACAAACAATGGCAAATCATTCATCTTAAGAGGGCTTCTTGATAGTGGAAGTCAAACATCTTTCATCAGCGAAGCAGCCCAGAAGAAAATCGGTATCTGCAAACAAAATATAAACAATCAATCAGTATCTGGTTTAAATGGTACATCTATAACTATTACAGAACATTGCAATATCACAATAAATTCATTACATTCATCATTTAGCATACCGATCAAGTGCTATGTGGTACCTACAATAACTGACAAACTTCCTTCTGTAACCATTGATTTGCATAAGTTAGGTATACCACGTCACATACCATTAGCTGACCCAGAATTCTACAAAAGTAGCGAGGTAGATCTGTTATTAGGAGCTGACGTCTTCTGGGAGATATTGGGTACAAACAAATTAGAGTTACATTTAAATGAAAATAGCTCTCGTCATTTATCCAACAGCTCTCGTGGCTCCCTACGTGAGACACAATTAGGTTGGATAATAGGAGGCCCCTTGTGTGGTATTGATACTAACTCAACAAGAAACTTTCATTGTCATTTCTCCCAGGAAATAAAAGAACAATTAGCTAAATTTTGGGAGCTCGAAGAATTGCCTTCTATAAACGCTGAATCTACCGAAAATGATTACTGTGAGAAATTATTCAAGCAAACTACATCTAGAAATGAGTCTGGTAGGTTCTGTGTCGAAATTCCTCTGCGAGAGTCCACTGAAGCACTAGGTGAGTCTTTCAACTTAGCTAAAAAACGGCTCATTCAAGTAGAAAAGTCATTAAATAATAATCCATCTGTTCGTCAGCAATACATCGATTTTATGCGAGAATATGAGTCATTAGGTCACATGACTGAAGTACCTAAACCTGATTTCGGTTGTTATTATCCTCACCATCACATAATTCGAGAAAATAGTGAAACAACCAAATTACGGGTAATTTTTAATGCATCTGCTAAAACTTCATCAGGCATCTCTTTTAATGAAATTCAACACGTCGGTCCTGTTGTACAGGATGACCTATTTTCTGTTCTCCTTAGATTTCGACAACATAAATATGTTGTGCAAGCCGACATCGAGAAAATGTACAGACAAATTTTAATTGAGCCCAAACAACGTCATTTGCAAATGATTTTATGGCGAGAAGACAGTACACTTCCAATTAAAATTTATCAATTAAATACTATAACCTACGGGACAGCCTCTGCACCCTATTTAAGTACGCGCTGTCTTCGTCAGTTAGGCATGGAGTGTACAGATACATTTATATCTACATGCATAAAAGAAGATTTTTATGTAGACGATTTTTTGTCTGGAGCTAGCACAGAAGAGGAACTTAAACACTTAATTAGTTCTGTAACCAATATTCTTCATTCCGCTTGTTTACCTTTACATAAATTTCGCACAAACATTCCTTCAGTTCTAGAAAGTACTAACTTTCAACACATCAAGCAAGAATATAATTTAACTTCTGAGTCAAGTGTACTAGGTATAAAATGGGACCCATCTGAAGACATATTTAAATTTCCCATAACCATAACTAGTTTGACAACGCCAGTAACAAAGCGAACAATTTTATCAAAATCAGCTCAGTTGTTCGATCCACTAGGCTTACTAAGTCTATGTACTATAACGCCAAAAATATTACTTCAGAAACTATGGTTATCTAAGTTGGAATGGGACGAACCCGTTCCGGCAGAGTTAGGTAGAATGTGGCACAATTTTGAAAAGGGTTTAACTACGCTTTCAGACATCCGAATCCCTCGATTTGCAAGTTGCAGCGAACCAACACATATTCAATTGCATTCCTTCAGTGACGCATCACAAGATGCTTACGCAGCATGCATTTATTTACGGTCTATCGACGCAAACGGTCAAGCCACCACAAAATTGTTATGTGCAAAGAGTAAAGTGGCTCCCCTCAAACCAGTTACCATACCGCGACTTGAGTTATGCGGAGCTTTACTCGCAGCAAAATTAAGTAAAAAGGTAAACAAAGTCTTACGTCACAAAATAACTGACATATACTACTGGACTGATTCCACGGTAGTGTTAGGTTGGCTATCCACTCCACCACGCGAATTAAAGCCTTTCGTAGCAAATCGCGTTAACGAAATTCAAGATTTGACAAAAAATGGTCATTGGCAACATGTACCTGGCCTGGAAAATCCAGCTGACCTAGCTACCCGAAGCATAGAACCAAGGCACGTACAAAACGCTTCATTATGGTGGAATGGACCGCCATTCCTAAAGAATCACTGCAGTTTATGGCCAAAAATACCTAATTCCTCTCCATCGATGCTACCTGAAAAAAAAGCTTACACTAAAGACCTAAGTACTAAACCTACATCATGCACTACACTACAAACTACAACAAATACATATAAATCACCTTCTAATATTATAAACATCGAAAATTATTCTAATATAAATAAACTACAAAGAATAACAGCCTACGTAATGCGTTTCATTCATAACTTAAAGCAAACATTAATGTATAAAAAAAAAGGCAATAGATGAGACAAAATTCCTCAGTGCGATCCGAACTGGTTTCCCGAGCGTAGACGAGCTAAACTCATCCTTAAGATACTTAATATTACAACATCAATCTGCTTGTTTCCCAGTTGAACGCGCAAAATTAATAAGTAAACAAGACTTACCTACAAAGTCGAACGTGTTGTCATTAAATCCCTTTCTTGATGCGGATGGTATGATTCGTTGTGGAGGTCGTCTTGTAAACTCATCTGAAAATTTTACAAAAAAACATCCGGTTATATTAGAAAGCAATCATCATTTAACAAAGTTAATTTTCATAGAAAACCATAAAAAACTTCTGCATTGCGGTCCACAATTATTACTTGCAACTATCAGGAATGAATATTGGCCAGTTAGAGGTAGAATATTAGCGAGAGCAGTAGTAAATAATTGCCGACTTTGTAAACTAATTAAATCTAAAGCTAAAAACCCAATCATGGGAAACTTACCTTCATCAAGGGTCATTCCTAACTTACCATTTCAAGTGAGCGGGGTCGACTTTGCTGGTCCATTCCTTATAAGCGACCGCAAGGGTCGTGGGTGTAAAATCACTAAATCTTATTTATGTCTCTTTGTGTGTTTCACAACTAAAGCACTTCATTTGGAACTAGCAAGCGATTTAAGTACTGAAGTTTTTTTTACTTTGTCTCAAACGGTTTATCGCGCGAAGGGGAAAGCCGGGCGAATTGTATTGTGACAATGGTACTAATTTTGTCGGTGCAAATAACGAACTCATTAGACTTTTAAAGACACACAATGAGGATATATCTTCGTGGGCAGCAAGTGAAGGCATCAGTTTTAGATTCTCGCCCGCTTACTCCCCACACTTTGGTGCGATTTGGGAATCGAATATAAAATCTGCCAAACATCATTTGGTAAGAATACTGGGAGATAAACATCTGACATTCGAGGAGCTTTCTACCTTATTCACTCAAATAGAAGCACTCCTAAATTCCAGACCCTTGACCCCAATGTCCTCCGATCCAAACGACCTCAATCCCTTAACTCCCGGGCACTTCTTGATCGGCAGGCCACTGACGGCAACCCCTACACCTGCCTTACTCGATGTCAACATCAACAAATTGACAAGATACCAGTACATCGAAAAATTGAGACAGCATTTCTGGCAGCGCTGGCAGTCTGAGTACCTGTCGGAGCTTCAGCAGCGAAAAAAATGGAAGGTTGCGCAGCCTCCACTTCTGCGCGACGCCATGGTAGCCCTGAAGGAGCCCAACGCGCCTCCTCTCAAATGGCGCATGGGCCGCATAGAGAACGTCTACCCAGGACGAGATGGTGTCACCCGCGTTGTGGACGTCAGGACCACAAGGGGCATCGTGCGCCGCGCAGTGGGCAATGTCTGCCTGCTGCCTACCACCAGCATCAGCGACTTACTCCATCCTCAGAACCCAACGGCTTCCGAGGGGGGGCAACATGGTCCGGCACAACACTAGCGGACGGCAGCGAGCGAGGGACAGCACTATGTGTCAAATCGGCACTACGTTAACAGAACTCGAACAGGAAGCAACATATTTTCAAATCTAACTATTTTATCTGTAATCTTCGTGATTAAACTACTTTTTTATAATCATCATCATCATTTCTTCTACATCCAAAATCATCTGCGAACACCCGGAGCGTGCATTCGTTCCAGTACTAAACGCTATAATATCATTCAAGTAACTACTTATTTGGTTGTAACTCGTTGTGCTCATGACTAGACTACTAGATTAAGTATACTATACATACAAGAGAGATCTCAAAGCGCGTTGGCAATGTTTTGTGAAAACATTTTTAATCTTCTGAGTTTTATCCTTAGTACAAATATGATCGATGAGTGTGTGAAGTTTCCAGTCCGCTTTAGGCCTAATAGGGACTACAGCCCCAGCCCTCTCATTCAGAGAGAAGACATACATGTACCCAGCAGTGGGACGTTTATGGGTTGGAGATGACGAGGCTAATTGTGTATAACGTGCCCTCGCATTCAGTTTCATTCTAGCTTCATCTCACACCGCTTGACAGGACGAGTGGTAAAAAAATAATTGCTAGCGCCCACACGTTAGGCAATGTCACCTCAATAGCCTGATTTTTAAGATCACTTGAAAGTACCATTCGAAAATGTAAAAACCTGCGTTCCTATTGCCACAATTTTTCAGCTTGTTCTTCGTACATAATAACCTAGTTACATTACCAGCACTGGTAAAACCAACGTTGGATTAATTTAGGTTTAGGTGCGGCGTTTATGACCCTTGGGCCACCTCTAAGCCGCGAACATGTTTGTTTTTTACCTTATAATGTCTTAGTGTCTTTTGGCACTTGCGGCACAAATATTTTTTGAATTGTTCTTTTTTGTTTTTTTAATTTTATTTTTTATGTGTCGTTTTGTGTCAATAAATGTTTTCTTTCTTTCTTTCTTTTAGTAATGTAACTTGGTTATGTACGAAGAACAACAGAAATTTTCAGATCGAATTAAAGTTTCGACGGAGTTCAAGCGATGTGCTTTTTAAAATCGGGCCAGTGATGTCAGTGAAATAAGCCTTAGGGCCATCAGTGTTGTTCGCAGCCCTGACTTTCGTAATACAAACATATATTATGTTACAGTATGTGGCATTCGCACAAAGGGCGCTACGTCACGTCACTCCAGGCTCATCTGATTAACGAGCCGCCATTTTAGCTCGGGTTAGTTGTAGATACTCCGCCGCCGGTGACTTATTAGCTAATGAAGAAGCTATTGTGACTCAGACGACTTGTTTATGAATGAGACACGATTGTTGGTCCTTCAGGGCGATTAGCAGAGATGGTTCTCTCAGGGGGGCAACTCCGAAATCCGATTTTCGAAGTTCGTATCACACCGTCCCTCTCACTCTCAAATTAATAACTATTAGTGAGAACGGAACGGAACGAAACGAACTTCGATAATCGGATTTCGGAGTATAAGGCCAGGTGCCATACCACTCTTGCCGTTGCTTGCGGGCGGGGCGATTGGGGGCGGCAGACGTAAGCTTGCCTTCGGAATACAAAAGCTTATCGGTTACTTACTTGACATAAAAGGCATATTTCATAATTTTTATTATTATATAATATATTTTTTTTTGCTCTTTTTCTCATCGACATTGGAGATATCTCCAATTAACTTATTTTGACGGTGGAGGCGTTTTACACCTCCACTGAACTTAAATTATTTTTATTCACTTTTTTCTTTCTCTTTCTTATCATTATCGCATATTTTGTTTCGCTTTGACCAGTAGAGACTTTATACATCTCTACTATAGACCAATGTAATTTAAGGTACGGACTTAACTTAGGGACCTTTTACATCCCTTTTATAAAATGTATTAATTTTATGTATTATAGGTAAGTTAAATAGAAATTAAGTACTATTGTAAATCTATTTTATTTTGAAAAAATGACTTTCTGCTAAGTTTCTTCCGGCGCATTCTTCTTGGCAATGATGGTCTTTCCGAATGCGCTGGTAGATTCAAAAAAAGACATGTAAAAGAGCCCTAGGTGGCCTATTTGCAAAATAAACTTTTGACTTTTGACTTTTGACTTTTTGACTTTTGCGACGTTTCACAATAGCTGGTCTAGTGTATCCATTTGGCATTTATAATTAACTGTACGCTCCAATACTATTTTAATTACCTAATAACAAAGCGTAGAAATCCTAGAAGCTGATTTCACGCACCTAGTCCTGCCCGGTCTGAATTATTCCATTGAATTGTTTTCATTTAACTGGAATATAAACGTACGCTGGTAACTTTACCCTGATAAGGTACCTGGCTCATATCGTCGGATTGAAGGCCCCTTTTGTTGCTCCACAAAATATGTATGTCGGCGGGGTATTGAATCGGAAAACGTGTTGCCGAGCGAATGTGGCCGATACCTCGCGCCTAATGTTTAATATCTTTGTTTTACTGGAAAACTTCTTCTTCTTTTTCTTTGTTTCTAAGTCCTCTAGGTTGGCAACGCATATCTGCAATCTGCAATCCATCAGGTGACCCACTTGCTCGTTTGCCTTCCTATTCACATAAAAAAAAAAAAAAGCTACAATGATTGCTATAGTCGCCCCAGTTACTATTTATTTTTATGACAGTTTCCACATCAGAATAAAATAATACTAATAATACGATAATAAAGACGAACAAAAATTTAAATAAGGCTTTTTAGTAAAAGAATACAGTCAGGTGCGGATAATTTTAAGAAGCTATTATATTTTCAGATTCGTAAAATTACAAAGGAGCTACAATGTACCATCGCTATTCACTTTAGCGGCAAACCTATCGGAGGCGATGAATTGGAAAATGTATTGTTTGTTATTGCCTCTGAGACCGGCGGGTATCGGGAAATCTATGAGTGTCTGGCGAAATTGCTCTTGTTCTGTTTTAATAGTTGATTGAGTCTACATGGTAGATTTCTCGGTGCCGGAAAAATAGTGTGATAGTTTAATCACTAGACTAACGTGGCTTTTGACGATACTGCCATTTTAATTCCAAAGGACGCATATATGACGACCGGATAGCCCAGTGGTTAGTGCCCCTGACTATGAAGCTAGAGGTCCCGGGTTCGAATCCCGGTAGAGGCAGACATTTGTATGATGAATACAAATGTTTTGCTCGAGTCATGGATGTTGTATGTATTTAAGTATGTATTTACCTACATTATATAAGTATGTTTATTCGTTGCCACCTACCCATAGCACAAGCTCTGCTTAGTTTGGGACTGGGTCAATTGGTGTAATTTGTCCCAAGATATAAAAAAAAAAATATGTTTCATTTAGAGAAAATTAAGATACGCGTAACGCCTGATTCAATACAAAATTAAGATAGATTGATGCCTAATCTGACCAAAAATACAAAAACTAAATCTGTAGGCTTATTGTCTAACTCGCTCGCAATCGCCATCGTGTTCATTTTGACAGTTGATGTATGGGCTGACAATTGGCATCAAGCAAGCTGTCACATTCATACAAGGACTGTCAAAATGAACACGATGGCGATTGCGAGCGAGTTAGACAATAAGCCTATATTATTTGGACATGCGTCCTTTTGGATTAGGACGGCAAATTAAGCCTACTGAGGCGATATTGATAAATGCGCTCGCAATCATGATCGCATTGGCTATATATCTCCATACCTACCGCCATTTTATACCAAACCCTTCGCCTTTGTACAATTTTCTGTGTACTTCTGTATATTTAAATTTTTATGTGCAATAAAGAGTTTACATACATACAAACTCCATTCTACCAGTGAGTAGTCTCAAATTACCTATGTCCTCGTTTAGAACATCGACTAGCAAGCTTATTACGTAACTCGCTCGCGATCACCATCGTCTTCATTTTGACAGTTCATGTATGGGCTGACAATTGCCATCGGAATCAGCTAGCTGTCACATTCATACAAGAACTGTCAAAATGAACACGATGGCGATTGCGAGCGAGTTAGACAATAAGCTTACTGAAGAATAAGATTAAAAGAAGAACTACAAAAAAATATCCTAGAGTGTTCAGACATATTCGTTCGCTGGTTCAGACGGACTAACCCGACCTCCTACTCAAATATAGCCACCGATAGCCAAAAAGATTGAAATTCCCAAAAAATTGGGGCCTTACCATGACGTCCTAATTCCGACTCAGGGAGGTTACTCCGAAATTCGATTTTCGGAGTTTGTATCAAACCGTCCCTCTCACTCTCAAATTAATAACTATTAGTGAGAGCGGAGCGGCACGAAACGAACTTCGAAAATCGAATTTCGGAGTATAAGACCAGTATGCTTAGTGTAAGTTTTCGATAGTGAAATACGTCTCGATAACGTTTGCGTTAAACTGTCAAATACTATGAGAACCGTTTGTTGCCGTTTCGTTCCGCTAGCGGCGCTGTCAATTATCCCATAGTAATTGACATTTTAACGCAAACGCGTTCCATATGTTTTTCGTGTCAAAAACTTATACTAGAGGCTCAGGCCCAGTTTTAGCTGTCACTGTTAGTATGAATCTGACAGGTGAGCGAACCTAAACTGAATAGCATTAAGACGTCATAGTAACCCTCCTGTTTATTATTCTTGCACAGTTAGTGTGAATGGAATAACAACGATACAAACTTCGAATTTAGGAGTATGAGGCCAGCGTTTAGCGCGCACGACGCCAAACGATTTGCCTTATCAGTAACGTAAGGGATTTGGTGAAGTTTTGTCGGAGACGGAAGCCGTGATAAGGCGTTAGCGCGACGAACATTGCTATGCATTTAAATTATGGTTTCGGTGCAGTGGCAGCATTGATTTATGGACTTCAGTTTGCCTTAGGCTTCTCTGGCACTCGTTTATTTCTTTACAATACTTAGAAATAAGATATAAAATAAATTTTAGTAGTAAATTGTAATTGTAATTGTTTTGTTTACGTAATGTTGCTATGCCTAAATAGATAAATAAGCTTAATGAGCCCATTGAGGGTATTGGCGAAAATAGGAATATATAGCGAGATAGGGAGAGATTGAACGCATTTGAGATGTGGTGTTGGCGGATGATGGAGGGGATAAGCTGGACAGAGAGAAAAACAAATGAAGAGGTTTTGGATTTGGTGGGGGAAAGGAGATCACTGCTGAAGACGATTGAGAATAGAAGAGGAAGTATGCTGGGGCACCTGATACGACACGACCATTACGTAAAAAGTCTGATAGAAGGGAAAATAGAAGGAAGAAGATCCAGAGGAAGGCCGAGACGCGCATTTATGGACCAAGCAAAGGAGAAGGTTAATGTAGTGTCGTATCAAGAGCTCAAAGCAATGGCAGAGGAAAGAAGTGAATGGCGACTACTCCACCGACAAGAGCTGGGCTCTTAAATTTGAGAAGATAGGAAAATAGGTTATAGGCAAAGCGGCTAGCAACCCATCACCATTGATTCCCCTTTCCAGCTATACGCCCACAATTATGCTAAACGTAGCATGTAGGTCTTGTTACCTTAGGCTCTGTCTACCCCGTAGGGGATAATGATGACAGTGATTTATGTACCTATGTAACACACCAAGTAACAAAACTATACAAGGTACTTGGTAATTTAGTTCAATACCATGCCTTAGGGCCTAGTAAAGCCGTGTTCACTGTTTTGATATTTTTTTTTATATCGACACAGGTTTGAATCAATTTCTGCGAAAGAGTTGATGTTCGAGGCAGTGAAAAATGAAAACATGTACCTACGAAATGCAATAACGCTCTTTGCAAGCCTAACTTGCATTATCGTCCATCTTACGAATAAGCAATGTTAAGTCGATCCAATCAAACAAAATTTTGTTGCCACAGTTTCAGGGTTTTTCTTTCTTTTCAGTTTTTTATTTAAAATGGCCAGTGACCAACAAACAAGTGGTTTATCTGATTATAGTCATCACTGCCGATAGACATTCGCAATACCTTGAGGGCTGTGTGAATAAATAAATCATGTACCATAAGTGTTTTTGATGATTCACGGTTAAGTTCATTCGAAATATTATAAACGGGATGTAAACCGCGATTACTTTTATTGAGCACCCGATATTTCGATACAGTTGCATGCATCATGATCACGGGTAGACTGAAGAAATTGCGGGTGGATGTTATTGTTGGGTAGACCGAGCTCTGTCTACCCTCCGAAGAGGCCTGTCCTAGCAGTGGGACGTGTATAACCTGGAGATACCTATTAGATAATAATATAGTATTAAGGTGAAATGAAAAAAAATACTTAGATTGTTTAAAGACGTTGTTTCACATTTAAGTACTTCATAAATTTTATAATAATGCTGGACTCGTATTATACGGCCTCGCTCGAACTCAGCCCTGTAACATAACTCATCAGCAATCGACTTCGCGCCGTACCGGCCTCTATAACAATGTAAGCACTATTTGCAGTCGCGTTTTTTCATGGGATATTGACATGGGATAGAAAGCGCGCCTTTACTCTTCCCACGTCTAATTTAGAATGAGAAACAAGCGCATGCATAACTGCGCGAACACTAAACTCGCGTTAAGCCGAGTGCGGGTGCACCGAGCCTTCCAAATTACATTTTAATATTTTACAACGTTTACGTTGCCAGCACGTGTGAGAAAATTATACGTCGCGGTAATTCTGTGCTTGAGCTATGGGGGTGTAATGTATGAAGAATGACTTGAGTATTTTTAAGCCCCGACAGTCGGGTGTTATAGTTGGAAGCTTGTGGATGGTGAAGCTTAGGGAAATCGAGTCATTATAATGTGTGGTGGCTCCGGGTTCGTAAAATACGAGATACATTTTAATTTGCGATTTATGTTTTTTTATCAAATCTTGCAAATCTTTATCCAACGTAATTATACTCTGATAGTACTGCAGGCTTATTACGTAACTCGCTCGCAATCACCATCGTCTTCATTTTGACAGTTCATGTATGGGCTGACAATTGGCATCGGAATCAGCTAGATGTCACATTCATACAAGAACTGTCAAAATGAACACGATGGCGATTGCGAGCGAGTTACATAATAAGCCAGCAGGTCCTTAACTTAAAATACGGTCCCATCCTGAAGAAAGCATGAAACTTGGCATGAATGTAGCTGTCATATTATGTGCTTCAATGTTGATGAGTCAATGAGAAATTATTTCCCCCCCCCCCCTTTTTTATGTGCCAAATCAGGATGGGACCATAAAACTGATTTTTGTTAGGACAGGGAGCCGGACTATGAGCCAAAATCCACCCATTTTGTTGTCTCCATAATTTCGAGGAAAGTTACACGATGGATTCTCCAGATTAAAAGGCAAGATATATCGTCAAGTGCCTCGACACAGCTGTCCCAAACTTTGTCGCCGCAGATTAAGGGTGCATAAGATTGTTGTGACACATATTCGTGACAGTTTGTGTTGTGCGCCAAACTCGGGAACTCGCGGTTATTTGGCGATCCGTTCACAAGACATGTAGGTACGGAACCCGTCGTTCATTAAGAAATCTAGCAGCAACACGATATAGGTATCTTCTCTACATTATTCATCAGAGCCCCTAGCGTAAGTTTTTGTACTGGTTTGTCTGTAGTCATTAAGCAGACATAAAAAATATGATTTTTAGATTCATTGCACTAGTAGTGTTATAAGCTAACCTTAAACCAAATTTCAAATTTCTAAGACAGCTGGAAGTAGCCCATAGGGTTTCATAATGACGGTAAGTACCTACCTAATTTGTATATTTTTTATTATTTTAAATAATTATCTTATCTTATCTTATCTTAAGGAAACAACTTTTCTGACGAGTGTAAGGTATAATTTTGTTTGCGTAGAGTTGATATTTTACAGTTCCAGATGTTGGTATCAGCCAGTTAGTATTTGGTAGTAATTTCAACTTTATACCTCTATACTTGTTCCGCAGTAAAAAAGCTCTTAACAGACAGACAGTCATACAAAAAAGTGATATTTTAAGGGTTCCTTTCTTCCTTTCCTTTGGAGGTACGACGGAACACTAAAAAAGGATACATTCAAATTGCAAACGTCCTCTTTTATTAAGTCGGTTAAAAACAAAACATTAAAACAACACAGTTGCTTGATAACCAAAAACGCGCAATATTATTCTGGCTATCTCCAGAACAACCACTCGACCAAAGGTGGTACGAATATATTTTAGGTCACAGTTTCTAGGGCGCTTCGTCTTGCAGGCACTCATATATTTCACCCCCATTCGCCGCTAAGATAACTTTGGCTGTGACTTACTGACGGACGGCCTTTTATTTACGTATATTGATAAGGTTTTCTGCACAGTTATTACTGCTAATTTAAGACCAGATACAGGCTGTGACTTCGTCCATATTTCGCGGGAATTTCGCGCTTCCCAGGATAAAAAATTTGAATAAGCATGTAAAAAGGCCTCCAAAAAATTCGAAAAACTATCTGTGAAAAGCGAAAAATAACTAAAATGTACAACTATGAGAACTGTTTGTTGCCATTTCGTTCCGCTAGTGTCGCTGTATTTTTTTTTTAATTTTCCATGATTAAAATGTTTACACGTACGCGTTTGTGACTTTTTTCGTATCAGAAACTTCAGCTAGTGGCTCAGCTCAGTAGTTAGCGCAGACTGAAAATATTTTAATTTGAAATTTAAATGGTAGCGTAAATAAGTAGGTACATTTTTTTTTTGTGGATACAGACAATAGTATTTTTTTGTTTTTTTTTTTTTGTTGACGTTGTCGACTTTGAGAATTTCTTCGGCGGTATATCTTGAGCTCGGAGCCTTCATTCTTCGGTGGTGTATCTTGAGAATGAATGTATAAATTTGAACTCAAGAATACCTCCGTCTTAGGCTTCGGCAAGTATTAGTTCCTAGCACCTGAGTTCTCTCTTCACCGGCGGGGTGCTTGGAATAATAAGTAAGGCTACACGTGCCATGGTCATTGCAGTCCCGAGGGAAATTAGACACAGTTTAGTCCCGGTTACCTATTGCTGGAACCGACGTTCTTTAGTGGCGTTAACTACTGTTACGCTTCCATGGAAACTTACTACATTTGCATGGCAATTAGCTATTATTATTAAGCAACTTTTTTTTAGTTTAAAATACACTATTCTGTGATAGACGGACACATAACAACTCTTTAGCAGGTAATAATAATGGTCCTGTTGGCCCCTTCTGGGGAGAAAACCCTGAAAGTTTATGACTGTACCTACCTAATGGAATTGTAATGTTAGAAAATCAACCAAATAGAAAAATCAAAAAATACGGGTAGTCAACAGTCGGCAGTTAAGTTGTAGTTGATATGCAGCTCGTCTGTAATGAATGACCGTTGTCATTTCTCTGTTAGAATAATCAAATATCACGACACTTTTGAAATGGATAAGTTAAACCTCCACGGTCCCTGGCGGTGTTTGTTTTTAAAGTTGTCCGAAAGTGTGTGACATTTTGGTTATGTAGACCAGATTAGTAAGAGCAGGGCACTCACATCAATCACGCAAAATAAACACTGAAATTACTTAGGATTGACACGCTACCTACTGCTTAAAGGATTTTAAGAAAGGATTAGGTATTTTGAAGCGACCTAGGTACTGCATGGAAATCAAAACTAAACAAACAGGTACCTAACACTTTTTATAATCACGTTTTGCTTTCGGGTAGCGCGCTGAATTACGATTACGACGCTCTTCGGGCATACATTTTGTTCGAATCGTCATTTCCAACATAAAAAAGGCGCAGTTGTTAAAATGTCAAACGTCGCATCGCAATACGGACAAAGCATTCGTGATTAACTCCCGCAGCCGTAAAAGTCGCAGTCGGCTGTAATTATTCGCACATTGCCTTTATTTGTGTTTAAAAAAAAACATAACCACCCGCCATTTTGAGCTGGGACGGCCCGGGAATTTACTATTATTGCCACTTGTTTAATGCCGCTGGTAAACGTTAAATTAGTCCATCACAATAAATGAGATGTACCGCTTTTATTTTTGCAACTGGCAACATTTCACTTCTGTTTTAATGGCAAATAAAATTATGCCCGTTGTCATTAAATTTCCCTTTGAGCGTACATCTATATTCGGAACACAGTTCGAGTTTTAAATAATTTTACAGCGTTCGTTTATTCTGATTGTTTTTGAGTCGGTTCCAAATAGCCCAGCTCAATGAATATACAATTCGTTTATTCATTTATCGACGAGAGATGGTCGAGGACGGGTACAGAGTGGTGGTCAAGATCGAGTCGAAGATCAATGAGCAGACCACCAACTCGTTGGGCAGAGGACAATATCGAGCAGTCGGCTGGAAAACTGTTGATGGACGGGCAGAGTGGTAAAAAAATGGAGATTAAAATTTGCCTTTGATAGATAAAGACGAAACGTGAAGTTAGCTATAACATGTATATACAGTAACAGCCTTATTTATAAAAAATCCTTAATTGAGGTTTGATCAGTTCATTAGTTAACAGACTGGTTAAGCTTATTTGACAGTTGTTAAAAAGTATGATTCATAAACGCTTGCTAGCAGTCTGTTAACTAATGAGCTGTTGATGAATGGATTAGACGCGTTATGTTGTCACCTTGACAAATCATAGACCATAAATGGCTTTTTAGTGAATAAAAAAAAATTACAGCAGTGGCAGCGAATTAGCGGGAAACCAGCAAATTAACACGACCAACGAGGCAGTGTGGATCTAGTTTCCTTTACCTTTCTCGAAGGGGATACAAACTTAAAACAAAAAAAACTGTCTTGCGTATGGTTTTGCTCTTGCCAAAATCAGCTGTTCATATTTGTGGCGGCCATTTTGTGAGTTAGCAGAGAGATAAAGGAGGGTCTACGGTCCACTAACTTTCGGAAGACTTAACAGACCCTTGAAGGACTGATTAGCGCTAATTGACGTTTATGAATCATGTTTTTTTCATCGGTCCTATAGCGAGCTTATAGCGAGCCTCTAACTTTTTATGAATAAGGCTGTAAGTCTTTTTTGCTAATTTCCCACGTCAAACTTCGTGTTTCAACTGTCGTTGGGCTGCGATCAGTTACACGTGTCTATAGTGAACGCATACCGTACCATTAGGAATCAAATAATTATGAAAACATTTAATTTTGGAAGTCCGGTGATGCCGAGAGACATTAAGAAAATACCCACTGTAGGTACCTTTTTAAATATAAGTAAGGGGTAAAGGGATTAGTGCGGAATGGTGTCTACGGATAGATATATCATAAAATAATCAAAACTCTGTTACATTCAGTTGCAATGTTTATTTTATCCGACAGCGAGATGGCTCATAAAGATGGTAATGTTTTTCAACCACAGCTAATAACAAAGTTGGACGAAAGAGGTGCTCTGCTTTCTCATTTCGGCGAGTAACGTAAAAACATTATGTGACCTGATATTGCATCTCCATCAGACAAACAGAGTCTAGCTGGCGTCGTTATTTCTTATTACCTTAGAGATATGGAAGGTTAGATGCGTTTGTCGATTATGCTGACGCTCGTATAGGTACCTTAACTCTAATGTACGCTGAGGACACTAAAACCGCCTCGCTAATTTATTTCGGCATGGTTTTGACGCGATATTGACTTTGAAGTCTTTAAGGTTCGTTAATCGCAATTTTTGAATCAGTTTGCTGTAACAGCGTCTTTGCGTAGATCAACCTATTGTTTAAAGTTACAATACAATACAATATAATACAAATACTCTTTATCATGATTATATCTGACTTTTTATTTTATGATTATGATCAACAATATCTTCATGAGACAGGACAATATTAAAAGCACCGATAATATTCCCTTTTTGACACATTAACGTATCTATTTTTTTAAACGCATCGGCCCTAATATTTCTATGGCCTACTGAATAATACGCAATTCCGCTCGCAGTTGTTCGTAACCAAAATATGACGCCAATATCATAGATATGGCTTAAAGAAAATAACGCAATGAAAAAATACGAGATTTGCTATAACCTCCCGAATAACACAAATAAGACACGATTATTGTTACCGCTAAAACGTAACTGAAACCATACAAAACTTACAAAACCTTGAAAAGCAACACACGTAACCTTCACGTAACAGCAACTTTTCTGAAACCTAGACCGCTTTAAATTAAGTAGTCTTCATCAATCAGAAGACTTTTACAACTAATACCGATCCCAAAAACAGACGAAAAGCAAATAAAATAGTTTCTACCTTTTACGGATTCAAGTACGAATACGAATAAAATATAATCTCATTAAAAAAAGCCAGCCGGCTGGAACTCCTTTTCAGTTTTATAGGTCGGTACAGCTGTTATCAAATAAAAGTAAAATATTTATTAAAAATGGGAGAGATTTAATTTGATTCCCAATTCCCATTGAAATGAAATTAATTTAACGATGCTTTAAAAACTTATTTACAGTAAATAATTAAGTAGCGTAAGTTACCTCTAAGTTCACTTTCAACATGAAATTACCGAGAGACTCAGTCATAATTACACAAACGGATAACTCACGTATAAAAGTCAAGTGATGCTCGACATTTTCCGGACTGGTTCGTTTTTATTGACCAAACGGTGAGTGTGAGCGAACCTTTACGAAGTGACGTGATCAGTGTTGTGTGCTGCCCTACTTTTGACAATAATAAAAATGACGATGAATACGAGGGTAGTTGTGCGCCGCTGTCAGCTGCGTCGAGCAGCCGCGCGAGCAGGGTCTTACCATGACGTCTTAATGCGATTTAGTTTAGGATCGCTCGCTGTCAGATTCATACTAAAAGTGACAGCTAAAACTTGAACTGAGTCGGAATTAGGACATCATGGTAAGGACCCAGAGCGCTGGCGCGCAGGGCTCGTTTCGCTGCCGCCAGGGTAAGCGCTCCAAAAGGAAGTACTACGAACTAGTCCGAAACATGTAGAGCATCACTCGACTTTTATACGCGAGTTATCCGTTTGTGTAATTATTACTCCAAGTTCTAAAATTTCAAGTTACAAAACTATTGTCTTTCCTACATTAAATGTATCACAGTTTTAGCAATGTTTAGATGTCTAACATATTAACACTTTACAGCCTCTACATTTTCTATTGAAAGAAAAAAAGAAAGAAAAAAACAGGTTTATTTGGTGCAATATATAAACAAAAACCTATTAATAGGTACACAAAACTACATCTCACATTTTATCGGTTGTTATCTCCAAATATGGGTACCTACATAATAAAATACATAAAATTTAAATTAATACATAATGGTTTAAAATATGTATTATAATGCAATTTTCTCAGAAAATTGCAAATTAACAGAATTATTATAAAATAAACCTATAACCTAACCTAAACCAATTTATAAAATACGCTATCAAAAAAGTTCATCTAGCTAATAGATACACAGAAAATATAATTGTATTATATTTTGAACCATTATGTATTTTAACCCATTATATTGGTAAGTATACATTTTATACTTTATGTTTTCTGATCCGCATCCTCGAACATCTATGTGGAGACTTAAAATGAGTGCAAATATTTTTACTTAAGTAAGATTATTATTTGTAAATCACGTGAACGTGATCCTACAAATAACTATTCATAATCAGAACGAATACCCCTTCAAAACGCTGTTTTTTCACATCGATTATTACAAGGAAATATCGTTATTTAATATGATATCCTGTGGGAAATTACAGTGTACGGTCTTTTTCAATTCCGACTCAATTGTGCGACTGTCCTCTGGGTTTAGGGGAAGCATTCGATACGGGTCCAATAAAGGCAGTGAAGGAAACTATGAAATTAACTTCTTTTTCACAAAAAAATTATGCAGCGTTTTTGCAAAAATTCGCCATTTTTTACGTGAGATCGTTTTCATGATAGTTACCTAATTATAAAAAAGAGGTTAAAAATGTATTAATTTTTTTTTAATTTTCACTCGCCTGGTGGCTATACCAGTTTAGTGACTAAACTAAACTTTAGTCACAGAACTGGCCAAGTTGCTCCCAACTAGCTAAATTTACTGCACTTTCCGCTGAATACTTAAAAAAAACTGCTGTATTAACTTTACTGTAACTTAGTTCACGCAGAAGCAATTTCGCGCTCTTTGCTTTGCCACTTCACGAAAATATTCAATGAAACCATCCGAAGTAAAGTACTTAGCTGAATGCTTTAACGAACAAATCACAGCACTGCAACTGTGGGTAAAATGCAGCGTCTTCCATTCCCCTCACGTACCGCCCGAGTTACACAACGCTGGACCCAGTTAATGAAGACGTTAGGTATAGCTAATGCTGCACTTTGAGATAGAATAAATATATAACTACCGACTATAATATTATATTTATGTTTCATCATGTTTGACAGACCGATTAAAGTCGTCGCAACATAAAAGGCCCATTTTGACATTTGTCTTCCCGACGTAACTAGTGATGTTACCATACGACTCGTTACTCGATACTCTCGTTAAATCGATTCAAGTTTGCATGAATATTTGATGTTTGATGTTTTGATGTTTTGTAATGTCTGTACGTACTGTGTATGTCCATTCCAGGTATTCAACAAACGCACACATCTACAAGCTTCGTTTAGGAACCAAATTTAAAAACCGGTCAAACACAATATACACTTTGCTGCTGTCAGGTGTCATTGGCAAGAGTGGTTGTCAACCATAAGCAACCGGTTGCCATATACAAAAAGTTGAAGTTGAAGTTGATACTCTCGTTAAATCGATTCAAGTTTGCATGAATATTTGATCGATTTGAATATATATTGTAAAGTGGCATTGGATTAAAGTTCTGATTAGAAAAATTAACTTAAATTGATCTTGTAGGTATTTTGAAATGATGCAATGTTACGAAAGGTCAATTTTCTTTCATTTAATATTTTTGTTACAATAACATTCACTCAATCACAAAAAAAAAACGAGAAAAAGTGAATCTTCAGTCAATCATTTTCTTCAGATGATGAAGACGAGCCATTCTATTGAAATCAGTATTGCCATTGTTTACGGCTTTGAGCTCCAAAGTCATAATTTTCAGTAAAGATCACTACACAGCTGGTGAAATTCAGTAATTATTTGGTCTAAATAAAATAAATGAAACCGGCCAAGTGCGAGTCGGCCTTATTTTTTTTTATCTAGATCGATTTATTTTTTCCTTAACCGATTATTAATAGTCTGTGGACAATATGAAAAAATCGTTATGCACAGCACTTAGCTGAGTGAGCGATACCCATCAATGAAAAATGCAATTACCTTCAGAACATTTCGATCGGTAAAAAAATAGAGAACTTCATGGGCGTGAACGGTCAAAACGGGCCTTTTAAATTGTGACGACTTTAGATGATTAATTTTTTCATGTGACATTCAGCACATCTTTGTACCTAACCGTTTGATGTTTGAGTCGACCGCCATGCTTACGCTTGCCCTCCTTAAGTTCCGAGTAAAAGATGCGCTTGGCCACTCGATCCTCCGCCATCCGTGAGACATGTCCGCACCACCGAAGTTGACGCCGCATGAGAAGACTCATTGCCACCCACATTAGCTCGTCGCAGCACAGTGTTTCTCGCACGATCGGACCATTGGATCTTAAGGATTTTTCGAAGACATTTCAGGTCAAGTGCCTCGTCAAGTATTGATATAAGAAATGAAATATAGATACAAGTTAGCAATCGTTTGTCCTTATCTGTCACTTTGACGTTTACCTTTCACAGATAAGGACAAACGATTGCTAATAAATTTAGCAGAAGCCTATTGAGCGTTTATGAATAAGGGGGTTAGTCTCTCTGTCAAAACAAAAACTAATCTACGTTCAGTGGACGTCTTCATCGTCAAAAGACATTACGAGTAACTGACAAAAGCATAAGACAGTTTCTCATCGAATACAGCTGTGAACCAAGGCTTGAGATTCTTCCGCTCGGCAGTGTCGAAACAGTCATGCCTTTAACCTTTATTTTGCAAGACTTGTTTTGAAAATTCATTCTCGTGGACAGAATAGGCGGAACGAAACATTTCATATTATTATACTTTAAAGGCGCGAGTACTTTGTGTTGCTTACTGATTAGCATGAAGGCAACCATCGCTGTTTGGCTGGTTTTGATCAATGAGTTGTGTAATGGTAATTTTAGAACACGACTGAAGTGTTGCAAGCCGTTGTAGGGGAGCTGATGGTGGTTGGACGAAGCCGCTAATTACATGCAAGATGTTAAAACTTCATCTGCGTCCTAGGAGAACTTTCATAATTATTTTATGTGAGAAAAAAAATATCTAGGTATGTTAATCAGGAAAATAGTAAAAGTGTTTATTATTGAAAGAATGCGGCATTAATGACAAGATCTAGAGATTAACTAACGCATACAAAAACAACAATCAAATAATTTTGAACTTTTAAAACCCTTATAATCTTAAAACCTACAGGACAAAACAAGGAGCAAAATTACCTTCAAATATTTGTTAAAGTATATTCGTTAGAAACGATTAAACGATCTCTCGTGAGCACCTTTTATTCGCTATCAAATTATCGACTATTAGTGTGAGCGTTACGGCACGACACAAACATCTAAAATGGAATTTCGGAGTATTATAGCACGTCACAAATAGTTTGTTCCACCCTGTGAGAGCTAATCCCACTCGCCCGCCGTTATATGTATTTCACAAAACGCGAAAATGTAATTAACAATCTATTGTGGAGCAAAGCTGCCTTGTATTTTAAGCGCTTTAATTACTTGCAGCGAGTGCTTGCTTTCATGACAACTTGTCCGACAAATTACAACAAAAGGAAATAATTCTTTTGTCGCTATTAAAATTGTATAAGTCGTTTTAATTTGCGTGAGGTGATAAGGTTGTCGCAGACATAACCGCTCGGCACCGGAACGGTAGCGTCTCGCCTCATCGGCTCATCGTCAACCAGGGGCACAGAATAAATAATAGTACTGAAGTACCAGGGGTCAACCATACGCAAGCTCGTAACGTAACGGGAGCGGCTCGGATGCCTTCGGTACAACGTGAGCGGTGTGGAAATAAGCATCAGAGCCATCATCGAGACGCGATCAAGACTGGGATAGGTCAGAGCCATCCTTCAGTATTCGGGCTTGGTTCAAGCCGGTTAACTTTTACTACTGTTATTCAATTAACCACAATCGTTTTTTTCCATTATATAATTTGGTTGTTTGAACGCCATTTATTTAAATTTTTATAGCACACTGCTGTGGTGCTATTCAATAAAGTACGTTTATGCAAAAACAACATATTTTTTTAACTTAAAGTAATATAGACGTTAACTAGGTATACTGAAACTGGCAGGGTAGGGGCTTCATGTTCAATTTACAGTAACAAAATGTCAAACTGCGTTCAAACAAGACGAAGCTTTCAAGTTTTCCAACTAGTTTACTTTTGTAATCCGCCGTGCACTTCAAATATACGTTTTATATTTTTATCCTTTATATTCCTTTACATCGAAGATGTATTTATGTACACAAAATGTATTCGTCGCAGCAGTGGGAACATTAACCGAGCTCGCCCCTAGGCTCAAGAATGTTCATAAAGGTGTCATGTGTCTTTACTCTGACAGCTGGCTTCAGTCTCTAACCAAGCCTTAATCACGTTATGAATTAATTACCGCGTGATTCCAGAGATTACTACACAGATGATCGAGACATTAGCAAACTAACTAAATGATGATGTTGTTAAAATGTGGAAGTTTAGATAGTCAGCGTTACGTGTATTTTTAGTTATTAATTTGACTTAAAAAAATTACATGAATGAATGAGAATTAATAATTTACTTAACTTTGCTTTTCCCCGAAAATAGTCATATTTTAGGACTAAAATAATAAGGCACTGGTTTTCCTTGTAGAAACAAAAAGTATAATCAAAGTCAAAAAACCATAAACAATTAAAAGAGTAAAAAAGATCTAAAAAGGTACAGTCGTGCACAATGCGAAACACTCATCTGCATTGAGTCGTACCATTTCTTCGACTGACTATCGAAGCATCATCAACAATCACTGAGAATAGTTTGGAGGGTGAAAGAAAATATGTACTCGGTATTATTCTACAAGACACATACGTACACACACTATATTTTATGCTTAAGTTGAGCTTTTTTCATTATTTCGTTTTAAGCGGAGGCAAGGCAGGTAACTGCATGAAAAAATTCAACGCGGCTCGGCTGTTTCGCATAAACTGACCTCACTATTCGCGGAGTAACAATGTAAAATTGGTAACGCGTCTATCAGGACTTTATACATTATTTTATAGATTAAGATCGAAGAAGATAATATCACCTACTAGTTTCAAATCAAAGGCATACAAGTGTATACCGTTGCCAGAAGAAAGAAAGCTAAATTCAAGTTATCTAAAGATGACCCCAAACATAAACTCCTTATTCTGACTAATTGTCAAAACTCGATTTGAACCCACCCAATAGCGAATAGAGCGTGCTAATGGCTTGATGCGATTTATGTTACTGATTAGCTTAATGTTATTATAGCATTGCTTTGCCTATGCTTAATTTAGTTCTGGTTTCTAGAATACATTATAACAAACAATTTCATACATAATGCTACGCTTCTTTCCCATTAGGGGTAGACACGTAATAAATCTCTTCACACATGCTCGTTTGTTTAGGATGCTCTTGAGCTAACCTTTTTTTAAAAAGTTTCCAATTTGGTCACGGTTCGTTCATTTAGGCTTTCCCCTTCCGACGCATCAATTTACACTCACCAATTTAATATTTATGTTTACTTAATTTTCTAGTAGCAAAAGGTGTTTTAAAAATTGTTCTATGATATTAAACAGATGGTTCAGTTAAAGAAATTGTATACTTCAGTATAGGTTGTTTGTCGTACCTAATATTTATTTAAAATTAAAGCACTCTTTTGACGATGCGCTTTAAACATTGACCAATGTACGGATAAGTACAATTTATCGATCACAATTAAAAATACTGACAATAATTTAAAGGCTTCGCAAACACCCGTCAATAGACGTCCATTGCTGAACATACTTAAGCCTCCTCCAAAGAACATCATAAAGACCGGTCCTACGCGGCCCTCACCCAGCAGACTGTGACCTTCACCAGTCCATCCTGTGGGGAGCCTTCCCAGTCCCACGCTACGCATTCCGGTACGTGGTCATCATCCGCAAACCTTCCAGCTCCATCGAAGTCTTCCTTTCTGCTGAAGTATTCTGGATCAATTTGAAGACCACGAAAGCGTCCTCTTTCCACTTTCACTCTTTACCATAGTCTACTTGTTTTAGCGATAAGTTTATTCCCATTTCCTCCAAGTCGACCCATCAAACATGGGCACAGCCGGCATTAGGTAATGTCTTTCCTTACATGTTTTATATTCCGCGACAGAGCCGAAGCAGGCGAAATCTAAATAAACGGATTAGAACGGACCAACCTACTAATGTATGCAGGAGGATATCCTCTTGCACGTGGCCTGCTTGGAGAAAAAGAAATCTCGTTAAGGCCACAATTTAATATAGCTTCGAAAGATATACTAGCTTTTAAAACGAGCTGCAACGCAAGAAAAAATCTTAATCGTTCGCGTATTTACAACCACAAAAACCTTGTCGTTTCGAGTACTTGTCTTGCATCTTTTTTGTTTAAAGCCTTGGGAATCCTACTAATATTATAAATGCGAAAGTTTGTGAGAATGGATGTTTGTTAGTCTTTTACGCCAGAACGGCTGAACGGATCTAGATGCAATTTGGAACATAGATAGATTGGAACATAGAAAATTGCGTAGTTCCCGCGGGATAGCGTTAAACGAATTCTTTGCAGACGAAGTTGCGGGCAACAGCTAGTGCTTACATAATTGTTTATGAACTCGATTGTACTTACATAATATGAACACAACATTATAAGTTCGATGACAGCCTATTGCCAGTGCATCTAGCAAGCTCACCGCAGCACGTTCAACCACCAAAACTGCAAACAAGTCGGCAATAACGGTAATATCGCGATTTGTTTGCCATTTTATTTGCTTCCAAATCACAGTTTGTTTTCAATCAGCGAAGAGGGATTACGCCAAAGCTCTGCCGTGGTACACGTATTGCAAAACAGTGCGAAATGCTTTAATAAAACCGGCCAAGTGCGAGTCGGACTCGCGCACCGAGGTTTCCGTACAAATGAATATAAAATAGTGTATGTAGAGCTCTCCTAAGTAAAATGTAGGCAGTGTGAGGTCATTTTATATTGGTTACTTACCTACATAAATAGACAGACAAAATATTACTATACAATATACAAATACATTATTATTTTTAGTATTTGTTGTTATAGCAGCAACTACCATAACATATCTGGCTACCCTCGCCGACTACGTCAGTCTTACAAAATTTGACAAGATAAATGCTGCCTACTATCGATTTTTAACAAATATTTAATAAGGTTTGCCGAATGAATGATGCAATTAGCAAGTGTAAACTAGGGAAGCAGTTATTTTTGATCACAGTAAAAAAACCCTAAGACTATTGTACTGTTTTTAATCTACCTCTGCGCCGAAGGTATATTGATTACGTGCTTTCATCACAGCCCAGGGCTTGTGTGCACTCGAATAATAAGCGAATTTTACACGAAAAGTTGATGTTATGAAGGAAAATACTAACTTTGAAATACGTTTGCTTCCTTAGTTACTTTCACAGTAGTCACACAATTATTGTCATAGCTAAAAGCTATTTTAATAGACTCGTTATTCCAGAGTAACGAAACATAAAAGAAAAACTTTTAATGTCATAAGTTTCCTTCCAATCCATTCATCGTTCTTCTTTTCATCTACATGCCAAATATTCACTGCACGTGTACAAGATCGATTTTATAGCAGTTTAAAAAATAGCAAAGTAGCCCCAACATTATCAAAATTACCCCGGTTTACGGTACGTAGTTGCTGCATAATTTGATAAGAATAGACCGATAGAATGGACAGGCTTTGTAATAATTGAGGCGCGTGCTGCATAAGAAGAATAAACTTTTTTCTTTTCGTTTAAATATGTCACTGGGTCCATACCCTGCAGGTCTAAGGCGAGTAAAAGAAGCTCTCGATTATTTGTATTGACCTAAACATACGCATGTACTTTTATAACTCTCTTTGTCTTGAATTTATTATTTATTATTTATATTTATTTATTATTATTATCTATTTTGCAAGCTTTTATTTAACTTGCAATGTATGTATTACTATGTAAATAACTGTGCATGTTTATGTTAGTCCAATTTTGAAGCAGACATCTTCAACCGAATGAGCAGAAATTTGGATACTTATGTAAGTCAGATGATAATACAATAATCTGGTAGTGGAATTCTGGTGACCCAGCCAGGATCGTCTCCGCAGGAGAGAACTCTTCAACGGTTGGTCCGATTGAATTGGAATTTAGTACACATATGTAAGACGGATTACAACGCAAGTGCAGTCAACAAAAAGTACAGTCAGCAAAAAATTTGTATCATATTTGACGTTAAGTAGTTAGTTGATGAAGCCTGGTTTTTCAAATGATGTTTTATTTATTTATTAAGTTATTGACCATGTTTTGACTAAGAAAACTTATTACAATACAATACAATACAAATACTCTTTATTGAACACCACAAATCAGTACAAAACAATACAGAAACAAAGAATACAATAGGTAGTATTATCGCTTAATAGCGATCACTACCAGACAACCTTTAAGACAGAGAAATAAGTTGGAGACAGTTTAAGTAGGCATTGTAATGTGATACTAATCTCTAGTACTTACTAGAGATATCCATAGATTGTTAGTAATACAAATAACTTACTAAGTTATTTGAATTACTAACAATCTATGGACCCTGGGTCTGCGATAAAATCATTATTATTATTATTAAAAAAAAAAACATTTTTAGGTTAGGTTATCCCTATGTCTAGTCTCCATTTCTGCGCAAGAACACGTTTAGTTTAGTGCTTATGTCGGCTCTACGACCACGGCCACGGCTTTTGGATGGATCTCCATACAACTCTTCTCTCTTCTCTTTAAAAAATCATCAATCTGTCCATTCTATTAGAAGGTTGGCGAGAAAAATGAAATGCTTCTTCAAACAAACCACCGTAATTAAGCGGATTCCCGCGGGAAATCCCGGAGCCAGCCACAAGGGACGGCATCTACGAGAATTGTTCTTGTCTGAATCAAATTACGAGTACTTTCATGGCTAACTTAAAAGTTCTAAGGTAAAGAGGGAAAGGTCTCATTTTGCAATAAAATTTGACTTCATCATTTTCAATAAATTTTTCGCTGTACATGTGTTTTGAATCCATTTTTTTTAGGTACCTAAGACAAGGTTAGACACAAACAAAATCAAAATCAAAGGTTTATTTTGCAAAGCCACCAAGGGTTGTACAAGGAAGTAATTTTTTGAAAGTCCGTCATTGCCAAGAAAAATGCTCCGGAGGTAACTTGGCAAAAAGTCATTTTCAAAACAAATACTTATGCAAAATTAAATTCTTCTACAATAATAAATAGAATTAAGTAACATAAACCTAAAATATATGTTTTTTAACTAACGCGCCCTACCTACATACTACCTCCTTTCCAAATTTCAGGACTCTATTACAAAAAAAGTAGGTAGGTAAAGATCTAAATTCATTCTGTAATCCTTAGAGGGTTTTTGGACAGAACTATAAATGCGCTTTTACACCGTACAAAGATTGACGGATCAAAGTATTAACGGATTCCAATCAGTTTAATAATTCCGTTGAAAAATCTCGATTGGTTCCATATTAAAACACGCCCGCTGTAATCCATTTTCCAAATTTGTTTGGCCGCAGAAGCAATAACATTGTGGTTTTTTTATTCAATAACTTGAACCCTCATACATTGCCTCATACTATGAAAGACGAAAGAAAGAAGAAAATAAGTTATGCGTTTTTTACAAACAGTGAGAAAGCATGCTTTTTCATTCTTATATCACGAGTTATTTATACAACCCCTGTCTACCTACCCTGTGTGGGTACGTAAAATTTATTGAAAACGTATTTAATTATTGCAGTTGTCTGTTTCCGCCATTTTAAAAACCCTAATGGCGAGCGTCCCTCACGCAAAAAGCACGCATGCCAAGTCGCTCAAATAAGGAAGGCTTTTGCCAAGATGTATGCTTCCTTTTATGCAAATATCCTGTCTTTGAGAGAAAAAGTCTTTTTATCATTCCCAGCCAAGTTATCTTTGCCTACTTATCCGAATGATAAAACTTTTATGTAAATTACGTGCACGCCTCTTTATATTTTTTGTAAAAATGTTTTGTCGTAAGCTTTTTAACACTTGTTCATAAAAAAAGTACCTAAGTAAATGTACGAATTTCAGCGTTAGAGGTTTATGTTTTTAACTAGCGTCCTTCTCATGAAAGAACAGGAGGAAAACCTTGTTCCTTTCTTGTCAGAATTTCAAAAAATGACTGTCAAGGTATGTATGTCTATTGGATTTGAAAACTCATGCTAGGTATACGAATAGTATTTCTAGCGGTCTGCTAGCATTGCAAAGTGTAAGAAAATATTGGGTGCCGTCAAAAGATTTTCAGTCAAACGGCTGTATTCCAAAAGGTTGGGATAAAATAGAATCGCATTGATCGCAACCTTTCCACTTAGGTAGCATTTGGAAAGTTTAAAAGTTGTGTTTTAAACCGACTTCCAAAAAGGATGAACTAATCGAGGTTATAATTCCAACATTAAAATTTTCAAACAACGTAAAAACCATTGGTTATTGCTAATAAATATAAATTAGTAGGTACCTCACTTTTGTACAATCTTCCGAGCCGTTTAGATATTATCATTACCATAGCAGAAAAGTGGAGATGTCTCAAAATTATTCTGGAGTCTTTCAGCACGCGGTTAATTTAGTTTGATTGGACAACTTGTTAAGGTTTCTCTTTCTTATCTTTAATTATTGATTCAAAATTAAGTTGACCCTTTCATGCCTTATCCTTACAGTTTAAACATCGACCAATTTATGAAAAAAGTCAACCACAGTAAAAAACCCTGAAAAACGTTAACAGGGCTAGGGGGTACCATGACGGCTTAATGCGATCAATTCCGATTCAGTTTAGATTCGCTTTCTGTCAGATCCATACTTCTAAAAATGTTAGCTAAAGTTTGGGTTCGCTCGCTGTCAGATTCATACTAAAAGTGACAGCTGAAACTTGAACTGAGTCGGAATTAGGACGTCATGGTAAGGCCCCTGGTTCAGTCAAATCAACCTACCATCTGTTGAAGTATTATGGATTACTTTTAAGACATAGTGTAGGTACTAAACATGCTCACGACGGTGAGAAACAAGCCTCCTTTCGGGCTCCGCAGCATTCGGGTAATAAACAGGCACAACCGACCCCACCGAATAAGCCGGCAGCTGACCGTTTGCGTTGCAGATCACCCCGAATAGAAATGAAGCTATGAAGTTATTGCCTCCATGTTTCCTTAGGATATGCTAAAACTGTGTTTGAATACGAAATACTCCGGACAATATTGGACTGCGGTCTCGAATATGACGGTTATTTGTCCCTTTTCATAGAGGAATATAGACTTTTGTGCGAGAGAATATATTTTTGCTCGTATTTCGTTCGGATTGTCTGAGATTGAAAGTCAAAGCTGGTCAAAGGTCTTTGACACGACATTGCTAAGGACGATTCACTTCAACCAAGTATTTCATTTGTTCATGAATTTATTTTGATAAGGTACTTCAAATGTCATGTAAAAATTGCTGTTTTATATCTTTGCTTTCTGCTCAATTGAAGTTCAATCTTTCGAATCTGGGGAGGCTGATCTGACAGAATCCTTACGTGCAGTCCTTGTGATTAAGATTAAGAATCACAGATAAATTCGAAACTAAGTACAAGACGATAATCCAAAAGTAATCTGATGTTCTTTACTATATATTCATCTCCAGCCTATCCCATGTCCCGCTGCTGAGAATAGGTCCTTTCTGAAGTCAGGCTTGGCCTACGCGGGCATAATACAGATTGGAAACTTCTCATCTCATAGACTACAAAATTTACGCATAAATTCCGAACTAAGTGCTATGAACCCATGATTCTCTACTTAAAAGGTCGTAAGCTCGTAAGTTATCACTAGGTTACCACTAGGCTTGGTACTAATAAACCTTTTAAAACTTTATTGTTGTTTTTACATTAGGATTTTATTATCATCATATCAGCTGGAAGACGTGGAATCGTCTTTCAAGACGAAGGTTTTTGTTCTTGCCGTAGCTATTACAGTTCGTCTACATTGTTATAGGCCTCGAGCCTTACCATGACGTCTTAATTCCGACTCAGTTCAAGTTTTAGCTGTCACTTTTAGTATAAATCTGACAGCGAGCGAACCTAAAATAATCGCATTAAGACATCTTGGTAAGGCCCCAGACCTATTCGTATTTCGGCCCAGTTGCTACTGCACAACCTTATGACCTCACTGACATCGGTTCCACAAACAATATTCTCCATGCATTGTCAATTTGCTGAATCTAACTAATATCTAACTAATATTATAAATGCGAAAGTATGGATGGATGGATGGATGGATGGATAGATGGATGGATGGATGTTTGTTTGTTGCTCAATCACGCCAGAACGGCCCAACGGGTCTGGATGAAATTCGGCACATAGATAGAGAAAAGTCTGGAATGGCACATAGGCTACTTTTTATCCCGGAAAATTGCGTAGTTCCCGCGGGATAGCGATAAACGAATTCTTTGCAGACGAAGTCGCTGGCAACAGCTAGTTTCTTAATAAATAGTCTAAAAATATAATTATTACGCCTCATCATGACAATCTCTTAATAATACTTAAGTGAATAAACTGAGCACAAGCAAGAAACTTAGTGAATTTCATTATCTGCAACAGTTGAATGAGCTTAACAACGACAGCATTCCAGTGGCGGCACTGCAGGTGCCCCGTAGCCCCTCTGGCCGCTCCGCTAGTCTGTGGCAACACAATTAAGTAATGCAACATAAATTACACAAATTCGCGAAAGCCTTCACGGTAAATTAACCGCATTTTGGATTCCCTTTCTGAAATGGAACCTGTGAAAATTCTTTATCCCCGACGAGAAATATTTAGCGTTTCATCGCACAAGTAATTAATTCTTTGTAAATGCGACAACCGCGAGATACTCGGGCCATTCATCGTGGAGCTTAGAGCTTTGCTGGACACCGAGAAAAATAATTAATATTCGTGATTAATAAAACTGAGAGGTACCTAATAGCCGGGAAACCCGCTCCGGGTTTCCGTCTTATATTTAGCAAAACGACGACTTTGAATTAAACGGTAATCTTGAAGAGCAAGCTATTTTTAATATTATGGCATGCGGCATTTTTTATTCTTATTTGTTTTACGATTTATAACAATTCACGTTATTTATAAAAGTTCACCGATAAGATTATAAAGCATTGTGTCTCATATTACTCGGAAAACCAACGAATCGGCGAATAATACAATTATTATTTTGCAGCAAAATGTCTTATAGGAACTTAACATGAATTAAACCACAACAATACATCCAGCAAGAACAAGAACGGTAAGACAGGATAATGAATGACATGTTAAAAAGTAAAAGAATTTTCAAAGCCTCTTCCCGGTGTGATAATTAAAACATTGCTGTCTTTTATATGAAATGTTTTGCTTTCATTAAAACTGGAGATTACGTATTTTTTGTAGACAAATCACTTTTGCAGGAACAATGTATTTTGAGCAATTTCTAAAATATCGTCGGACATGCCATTGTGTAACGAAAACTCGTTTGATAAAACTATTACTCCATTTCAATTTAAAGGGAATATTGTTATAGCACATCATGGATACAAAACCCTGCTAGTGCTACGAGTTTTTAATCTATATATATAAAAGGCAAAGTCCTGACTCACTCATTGACTCATCAACGCCCAGGCCAAACCGTTGAACCTAGAAAGCTGTAATTTTGCACAGAGGTTCCTTTAATAATGTGTACACGAGATAAGAACGGATTTTTCGAAATTCTACCTCTAAGGGGGTGAAAAAGGGGGGCAAAGTTTGTATGGGGCGACGTGATTCCTTGGTCCGATTTACTTCAAATTTTGCATAAACATTTTTAAACAGAATTGATGGAACACGTGTTTCGTATTTTCATGATATTATAAGGAATCTGCTATTATTTTATTAAAAACACACGATTTTAGTAACGAATTTTATTTAAACGGTTTAACAAATAACTCACAAACAAGGAACAAAGGCTGTAATAATTCTAAACAAGTCTTTAACACGGTTTTGATCAGAATCACGCAATAATAGAAATAAGGAGCAACACCAGATAGCTCACAATACACGGTGACAAGGCAGATGCTTCCAGGGCGACGGTCGAGGGGCAAAGAGATCCTGGCGCTGGAGGAGCGGGTATTTAAAGACCAGTCGCGTGACGTCACTTGTTTACCACTAATAGTCTTAGTATCTAACAATATTCATTCCCTAATGGGGTTTAAAAGGGGTAGAAAGTTATTTTGGGGGCGATTTGCTTCGAAGTTGATATCAATACTCCTTAGTGCTTTTGATTAAAAATACTTTTATTTTGACACAGTCATGTTTGAAATCTCAATCCATTGACGTAATATTTTTAAACAGGACCGAGTAGGTACTCGCAACTGAAAAACGAGCCGACGGAGATAGTACGGATGCGCGTGTACCTTTCTAACAGGACTGACAATAAAATATTTTTTTTATCAATACATACTATAAAACAAATTCGCTTACCGCTGTCTGTCTGTCCTTATGTATGCTTGATCTTTAAAACTAACGCAACGGAGCTAAGGAGGGTCGAAAGTCTGCACACGGAAAGAAAGAAGAACGAAAGAAGACATTATTCATTTTGCAAACGGAAGATATTTTCTGGGGATACTTAGAATCGATTACAGAACACGCGTATATTTGCGAGCGCATCACGTGAAAACGGCTGAACGGATTTTGATCCAAGCTTTACTAATCTGTTGAGAAAATCACCGGCCAGGTTGTAGGCTACTTTTTATCCCGGATAATTGCATAGTTCCCGCGGGATAGCGATGAACATGTCAAAAATCGCAGCTTCCTAGAGCCACAACGTAAATAAATATTTCTGTAGCATGTATGAAGAGATTGATGAATGTGGATGAAGCGAAAGAGGTATGTCAAAATCGTAGCAAGTGGAACAAAGTAGTCTCTGCCTATCCCTATGGCACACGGCGGCCACGACGTACAAAATCCGCGTTCTGAAATGAACACAGGCACGACGTCGTCTGTACACGCGTCAATGTGTGCGTAAGATACACAGGGCTGTCTATCGCAAAAACCTAGTACTATAAGTAGGGGAGAGTGGGTAGGATTCATACACATTTTTTTGTAAGCCACATAAAAAAATAACTGTTCACAATTTCAAAATAAATTCAATGCTGCTATATACCTCACTTATCTAGCTTTAATAATAATTAAGTGTCTTTTGGATAATAAGCAGCATGGCGATGATACGGTGATTTTTCTCAAAAATGGGAAACGTACGAAACTGCCCCACACGTGGGGTAGTTTCGTACATGCCGTAGGGTACATTCGTACATAGTGGGGAACCTTCGTACAATCAAAGAAAAAACCATTTATTCAATGTAATATTACCATTTCTTGAGGTCAAATTTAACACTCAATCAGCCATTATGTGGTAACAATTAACGATTATTATTTTTTAAGTACTTGAGTACTAATAATAACTACTTATTTGTAGTAACAAAAAACTCGTGATTTATTTTTCTCTTATTAATAGATAAATAATTAATCAACATTATAAATTGTACCGTTACAGTAACAAGTCTTAGTTTTAGGTAATAACAGATGCAACCGTAATATAGCCCTTTTATTTCGAATTCGCTAAAATTTCACTACAATATAGTCTTTTTTTTCTTTTTTTTTTATAAATTACTTGTCGCTTAATTCGGCGTGCCTCATGGCATAGGCCTCCTCCGTTTATTGGAGGGTTTGAGCTATATAGTTCCCTACGCCGGCCCAGTGCGACATTATATACAGGGTGTATCAGATACCCCCTAACAATAATCAACTGGGGTATATAACCATAGCTACAGAAGCTAAAAAAATATTTAAATAAAGTTGTAGTATTTTTTTTTTTATATTTTCTATAGGAATGGTAGTATTAACTGTAATCATTCCTATAGAAAACATAAAAAAATTGACTCCAATTTTTTTTAAATATCTTCTTAGCTTTTTTTTTCTTTTTTAGCTATGGTTATATACCCCAGTTGATTATTGTTAGGGCTATCTGATACACCCTGTATATCCGACATTATATACGCTTAGGGCCATATTCAGCGGAACACGCAGGGTCAATAAGAGTTATAATTAGTTAGTTAGTTATAAGAGGTAAACGAAGATGCAAGTCAGCTATAGAAGATATCTTTTATCGCTGACTTGCATCTTCGTTTACCTCTTCCGAATTTGTCCCTTTTTTACATATACCTACTCGCGGCATAATGGTTCTGAAATAATAATAATAATATTCATGGAATAAGATCTTTTTAGTTACGCAGTTCAAAGTGGGGAGCATTCGTGCTGTACGAATCTGCCCCACTGACAACTGTACGAAGGTAACCCAACCCAACAAATTAACAAATAAATTTGAAATAAAATTAACCGTTCTAGATATCCCAAAATGGCTGTTTACATATAAAACCTCGATATCAAATCATAAACTATATTGATCAGTTTATCTAATTCGAGCAAAACTTATAAGATTTAAACGTGTTTCAAGGTGAATACGAAATCAGTTTTCCTGGAGCGAAAACATGAATGAACTTGTCGTGTCGAAGCCGGCGGCCGCACTGTTGCGCCACCCCGCGGGTAGCGTATGCGCATGAGTGGGAGTTACCCACTCAAACGTGAACACGCCTCTGTATTCAATAGCGGAGATATCACCACTGTACGAATGCTCCCGGTGTACGAATCCTACCCACTCTCCCCTACTACCAATGACATAAATATACTAAAGATATGGCTTAGATGTGTGCAAATAAATGTACTTAATCGTTATCTATTTATTTAAACTTACTTAAAATGTGTCTGTCTGTGTATTTAAGCATTATTATTTTCAATTACAATAGATGTACGACAACAAACTTAAGCGAATGATTCCGTAGTTATTTCATGTATTAATCGCGATAATTTCAGAAAGCATTAATTTTCTAATGTTTTATAAAATTAAGTAGGTAGGATAGGTTCCCGAACTTGTGACGTGCGGCCGACATACATCGCGTCGCGAGCCCTACTAGTTGCCAGCAGCTTTCCGGCAGACTGCGCTTGAGGGGTGGGGTAACTCGAATAGGTGCGGGGCGGAGCGTGGCCATTCTGTACGTTAGTACTATTATATATTCTGTGCCTATGGGAAAGAGGCGTGACTGTATGTATGTCATGTATCATAGAGGTGCACTACGGAGGGATTTTTTAAAATTCCACGGGATAGGGAATAAATGGGGTTTATAAGTTCACTGAAAAGGGAGCCTATCTCCATAACTATAATTACTAGAGTCATGAAATTTGGCACAAAAGTAGGGAATCATAACTTCTGAAAATCAATTTCAAGACATTTCAAAATTCCCATGGGATGGGGAATAAAAAGGGATTTATATTATTACTTTGAAATGTTCTCATCCTTGAATATTATTACCAGAATCTTTAAATTTGGCATACCAGTAGATAATTATGATAATCTGAAAACTGATTTCAGGAATCTGCGAATTTCCCGTGGGATAAGAAAAAAGAGTAACTTTACTGACTTGAAATATAGTTTCTCGGTATTTGGCAGACATTCCTTGATGATCAAAGAGAGAGGAGAGGAGGATTTTTCCAATTTTCCCACGGGATAAATAAAAGGACCGTATAGAAAATATAAACTTGGTATTTTGTAAATATAATATGTTCTTTGGAAATCACGTAAGGTGTCATAAGATTAGATTTTTCGAATATCTCACAAAACAAAAGGATAGTATAAAAAATAATAGGTAGTACAAAATACTTTGTGCTAAAGTACGACTTCCATTTGACTGTTTTTGTACATTTTCGATGGGAGAGAGGATAAAGTTTTAGCGCAAATTATGATTCTGCGCGTACGAAGTCGCGGGCAAAAGCTAGTACTTATTATAAATGCGAATGTTTGTGATTATGGCTGTTTGTTACTCTTTCACGCCAGAACGGCTGGACAGATCTGGATCATAACTGCAAAAATAGGTGGAATAACACATAGACTACACTTTATCCCGGAAAATTGCGTAGTTCCCCCGGGATAGTGATAAATGAATTAATTGCAGGCAAAGTGGCGTCTACTCATGTGGTACATTCTACAGACAGCAAAGATACCTAACCTTTTTGTACCTGTTAAGTACTTTCCTTAGCACAACAAATTTAAATTGCAATTTTTTAACACTCATTTGCTCTGGGACGTTTATCGTTCAACGAGTCAATGATAATTGGAGCCTGGCGGTTGCTAACAAAACACCACTCATTACCATTGGATCTAGCCTGAATTTATTACAAATCGGCCAGACGAAGGAAATCCCCGCTCATAGCGCGGCTTTGGCGAGTTGAAATGGGAATGCCGTGTTCGCATACTCAGCTCAGAAGTTACTGAGAGCAACTCTGATCGACTCCGGGCAACTACGGGTGGATTATCGCGTGAAGTTCCAATGGGGAACATGCGTGAGAAACTAATATTGGTGGGAAAATACGAAGCAGCTGGGGTAATACTTCAGTATACTGTAATTAATTTTAAGTGTATTTTCCGGGGTAACAGTATCTGTTTAGTTAATTTTCTTTCATCTATCCTCTCTATGTGACCAAGACTTTTGTATAGCAATTGTCAAATTGGTTTGATTGTTGTCCATATCCATACTAATGTTAAAGTAATTTTATATTTCTGCTATGCTTTCACATTTAAGCCGCTAACTTATTTCGTTCAGATATTTGCTATAGAGATAGTTTCAGTCCCAATGTTTTTCTTCACCGAAAATCTCATGGTAAAGTTCAAATAATTTCGCACATTTAGTCCGAAAAACTCAGAGATGCGAGATTTGAAAAATGTGAATCCAGATTTGTATTGAACACGTTGCCTCAATTGCGATGGAGTGAAATTGCAAGCAAGTCCCCTCATTGATTGCACTTTAAGTGAGATAACCTGAGAGGGATCTGTCGTAGCGACAACAGTTTGCTTTGTTTGTTTCCAGATTAAGTTTCAAGTGGATTGTGTCAATAAATTGAAACCGGCAGAGAGCTGATTTACCGGTAGAGGCTGCAGTTTTAATTGACTGCAGACAAATAAGTGAGGATTCGGAACGACACAATTATGGTTGTGTATAGATTTATTATAAAGTCTGGAACGAAATGAAGTCAGAAGATCCAGAAAACAAAAAAGAACAGAAAATTATAAATATCACAATACATGTCATGTCTTAAAATTAAAATCAAATTCATTATAATGTCACATACTGAAATGATTATGTCAAATCAATAAATACATCAATACATGTCATGTCATATTATCATAACTAATTGAATGTCATAAGTAAAAAGATTAGTTTAAGATCATAATCAGAATTCCGATATGAACATAACTAGCATTTCTCAAAAGCACACCTATGCTGTCGGCAAATATATCGGCGTCTGGAACCCGAGCAAGCATGTCATTCAGTGGGTGCATTTCTGGCTTGCACCTCTCGCGTTAACAGTACTCGCCCGAATCCGAGCTCACGGGGCTGTCCCGGAGTTTTTCTTAATAAGATTGCTGCTAGAGTAATGAAAATTATACTTAAAACTGTCACTAAATTATAAAATAACGTCCACTGCCACGTCTGTTTGTCTCTTTGTCTTTTCGCGATGAACTCAAAAACTATTTAAGCGATTTTCATGCGGTTTTCACTTACACGCTTAGCGTGACTGTGGGAATGCAGATAGAAAGGAAAATCAAAATAGTGATGGGTTGCCAGCCGCATCGCCTATAACATGATTCCTAAGATTTGAGTAAATTGGTTTAAATATGACGGACGATAGTTAATTGTGGCAGCGCCGTGTTAGTCTCTTGATTGTACACGTGCGACGCCAGGATTTATTAGCATAATAATGATTCTAAAATACGATATTACTAAAACAATAAATTTAATAGTTTTTGATGTATGTGATCTCACGAAATTTGGCTCAGAATAAACGCCAACAAAAGCGAATGCACTTTATCTCTTAACTTTCTTTTGTTTCACAGTTAGCCGTGCCAAAGAAGTTGGGGTACCTATTGCAAGGCAGGTGCCAGCCTGCACGTAGAATAAACACAGTGAAATTATTAAAGTTTTCCATAATTTTGGATTATTAGTATTATCATCATATCAGCCGAAAGACGTCCACTGCTGGACATAGACTTCCCCCGCGGCTCTCCACTCGGACCGGTCCTGTGCCTTCCGCATCAACCGCGATCCCGCGATCCTGATCAGGTCGTCGCTCCATCTTGTTGGAGTCCTACCGACAACTCGTCTCCGGCCGCGGACGTCATTCGAGAACCTTCTGACCCCATCGGCCATCGGTCCTGCGAGCAATGTGCCCCGCCCACTGCCACTTCAGTTTCGCAATTCTTCGGGCTATGTTGGATTATTAGTATATACAATACTCAAATTTTAACATGAAACTACCGTGAGACTCACACATAATTACAACACAACGGATAACTCACGTATAAAATTATCATTATTATTTTTATTCGTATTCTTCGGCTTTTATACGTGAGTTATCCGTTGTGTTTTAATACTCAAATTATTTACATGCAAGCTCGCACCATCATCCTAGGCATTTAAGCTCAGTTGTGACGTCTTTGACTAATCGGGCACATGCACTCTGTGACGAGCAGCATCTTGAACAGGAGTTGAGCCATGTGCAAAGAGTCTTGAGAATGAACGGTTATAATACAAGCACTTATAGTCGAAGAAAGAATACAAAGCGCCTTACTCACTGTGTTTTAAGACAGCCAGCGTTTATGCCGTTTGTAAAAGGGGTGACGGATAAGATCTCTAAAATACTAGATAGGTACTCTGTGAAAACTATCTTCACCCCTCATAGGAAAATTTCACAACTTCTGAGGTCTCCCAAAGACAATTTTCCCCTGGAAAAACCTGGTGTGTATAAGGTTGATTGCAGTTGTGGTAGTACGTACATAGGGCAGACCAAACGTACGATCGCCTGTAGAATTAAAGAGCAACTGCAGTCAAAAATAATGACACGCGCAAATCCGCTATTGCTCAACATCTTATTGAGTCGGGAACAAATCACTGGATTTAGCTGCACAGCCCTAAGATCAATTCGACAGAACGCCACTATATACCGAGACTGGTGAGGGAAGCGGTTGAAATCCATAAACACAAAAATTTTAATCGTGAGGATGGGTTTAAATTGACGAATATCTGGAATCCGGTGATTTCCTTATATAATTCTCGTCCAAAATCAATTTCTGGTGGGCGAAGTGACACTGTGAGTGTAGTGTGTTTGAATCGAGTTTCGAGTGAGAACGGTTCCGATGGAAACGAGAGTGCACGCAGTCGACGCGCAAGAATGAGGGTAGACAGAGCTCGGTCTACCCAACAATAACATTTAGCCGCAATTTCTTCAGTCTACCCGTGATCATGATGCATGCAACTGCGTCGAAATATCGGGAGCTCAATAAAGGTAATCGCGGTTCACATCCCGTTTATAATATTTCGAATACTCAAATTACTTATTTCGGGAGGTTTCTTTAGTTTTTCTTTTGACCTTCAACGCGAAACAGGAGTGTTAGAAGTTTAAAGGTCGGCACACACCAAATGCGTGCTGCGTGCTGCGTGACACGCGCACGCACCAGTTGTAATGTATGAAACTATGCCATAATATAGATGCCAGACCAGATGCGTGATCTCTATTATAATTTTTCATTTAAAATGTTTATTAACCAGCGCTGCGACCCCCTTCGCAGCATTATGTATTACCTTTTTGACGTTGGACAGCGACACACTACGTAGGTAATTGTTATTTTCACTTATTTTTTTTTATTTTTTTGTATTGTTTATTCTTAATAAAGAGTTTTTAATGATTCACGGTTAAGTTCATTCGAAATAGGTATTATAAACGGGATGTGAACCGCGATTACCTTTATTGAGCAACCGATATTTCGATACAGTTGCATGCATCATGATCACAGGTAGACTGAAGGAATTGCGGGTGGATGTTATTGTTGGGTAGACCGAGCTCTGTCTACCCTCATTCTTGCGCGTCGACTGCGTGCACTCTCGTTACCACTGGAACCGTTCTCATTCGAAACTCGATTCAAACACACTTATTACTTTTTACTTTTGTTTGTTTATTTTTAGTTTGTGCTGTTGTTGTCCTACGCCTCAAATAAACGTATTTTCTTTCTTTCTATTTAAAATTCTTGAAAAACATTTACAGAGTTTAATAATCCTTAATGCAAACAAAAAAAACAGCATGCTGTAACATTCCGGAACCGTATTAAGAGATCTTGTATACAAAGACACTAAAATATAAATTAAATTAAATTTACAGTCATTATGACAGTGAATCTCATTATCTTCGTTCAACCTGGCTTCAATTTAAATGACGCTGGTACCTGTGGTGCTGGCTCTGACGTGACATTATCTAGTGCAATGCACGTAAATGCAAATAAACCGCAGGGGAGAAGATGTCAGTTAGGGTGGAAATGGAGTTAAGCGGAAGAATATAATTCTGAATAATCAACAACGAACCTCAGAATCACTCTATATTATAAAACTTATGGACGGATTTTCATGCAGTTTTCATCAATATATAGAGTGATTAAGGAGGTAGGTATATGTATATAGGTATCAAGTTCTTGTTTTCTTTCATGCTGGTCTGGAAGTAAAAACAAAACATAGGATATACCAGTTGCTTCTCTTCTCGCGCAGATGGTAAAAGTCCATCGAGGGAAGGGGTGAAAATCTTAGGAATCATGTTATAGGCAATGCGGCTAGCCACCCATCACTATTTTGATTCCCTTTTCCACCTATACGCCTACAATCATGCTAAACTACGTGGCCTTTAGGTCTTGTTAACTTAGGTTCTCGCCGCTGCAGAGATCTGAGAGGAGGCCTATGCCCAGCAATGGAAAGTGGGCTGCAGATGATGATAATGCACATATTGAATGAATAAATAATCTTATCTAATCTAATCTAATCATAAATAGTCACGTGGAAACTAGTGTAAGTTTTTGACTTACAAATACATCTCGAACGCGCTCTTAGATTGTATTGGCAGCAGCGCTACCAACGGCAACAAACTATAATGAACATAAAATATTTACCTTGCTAGTCCGCTACTAACTTCCGCGCGTCAGTGTTTGTGTGGTGTTAGGATTCATTAAGTTTGTGGGATTTGTGTGCGTTTTGTGTGGCAGTAGTGGTGAGAGGGCTTGCATGCAAAACGTATATATTTCGCACAAGCTTGGTTATCTTGCACGTGAGTGTAGCGGAGTAGCAAGGTAAATATTTTATGTTCATTGAAATGGACCTCCGCAAAGTAACGCCTGATTCAATACAAATACAAACTATAATCTCATAGAAGGTATTCGATTTTTCAAGGCGAACGCATTCGAAACATTTATTGCGACAAAAAGTTACTAACACTAAAGAATCGCTCTGAAACTATGAAAGTAGATTGTTGCATAGTAAAAGGGAAAGTAAGTACACTTCAAACAAAAGTACATCGCGCGGCTTAAATGTGTGCGCGCCAGTTGGCGGCGGTACGCACGCACCCGCCGCACGCACACACTGATAATTTAAGGATGATTAAGTTGTCTTTAGTCAAGGCTGCGCTAGCGCCGGGCCGCACGTTGACCGTCTCGCGTAGGGATGGGTTATACTTGCTAAATCGCGTACCAGGGCTTAAAAGTACGTCCACCTTCTCATACCAGGTGCAGAAACCAGGTATCAAAATACTTTCAAAGTATTTTCTGTCCAACGTAAATAGTCGAATACTTGCTTCCTTGCAAGTTTAAACCTTGTTGTTATACAGATAAGATTCAAAATATTTCAATCAAGATGTAAAATACTTTGAAAGTATTTTATTTCGCGTATAAGCGTAATCTGAACCTTATGTGTATGAAGTAGTACTTACTTTGAAGGGACAGTATACTTGAATGGAAAAATACTTTCAAGTCTTGCAAGTATCTCGGGTCGGTACCTGGTTGGTATACTTGCAAGGAAATACCTGGTATCAAAACCTGGTAACGTAAATACGCACCATCTCTAGTTTCGCGCTCTTTGCGATCACCGATACTCGTTACTCGTGTACTCATTGTTGCGGATTTTTTTTGTTTTAGGTATATTTAGTCATAGTGTAAATAATAAATAAATAAATAATAGTTGTAAATTAGTAATTTAATAGTAAGATAAGTATAAAGTGTAATAGTTTCGTGCAAGGACACATATACCTATTTATAATGGCAACAAATGGATCGCGAAAGTATTGTTCTGTTTTCGGCTGCCTCAATAATTCAGCGAATCCAGCATTGTCGTTCTTTAGCATACCCACAAAAGGGGAACGGTAAGAAATATTAATAATTAATTATAGTTATGAATAATGTTGACTAATCTTTATTTACTTTAAGTAAGTGCCTATACTTCGTTTATAACGTTTTACATAAGTAGTTATTATGTGTATGTAAACATGGAGTAGTATGTACACAGTCGCCATCGGCACTCCGGCGAATTCATAAATTAATACTCGTATTTTTTATTTAGTTTAATAACAATAATATAGCAGCATAGAATCTTGTTTGTCTAGCTAAACAGAGACATAAGACAATTATTTGCCGGTAGGTAGGTACTCGTAATTAATCTAAAATAGACTTCGACAACCCTAAGCGTCCGCGCCGGAGTAGGCAGTTGAGTCTCCTAAACGATGACAGTGAACCTACTTATTGTTGCCATTACGTGCCGCTAGTGGCGCTCCCAATTTGATGTAGGTATAGTGCGTTGGGGTAAATTTAAAAGTGGGGTAAGATAAAAAACCGTCCGTAACTCCCGGTTTTTTATCTTACCCCGCTTTTCATATTATCCCAACGCACTATAATTGAGATGTTTACGCGAACGCGTTCAATACGTTTTTGTGTCAAGAGCTTGAGTAGCAAAGGAGCAAGGCTAATGTTTTTTGTTCATCAAAAACCTACGTTAGTACCTAAGCTCAGTGTGACCAGAGAACATCACTTTTGACTACCGATAACGCTAAGAAAATACAAAAGCCTATAAAAAACCACGTGATCAAGCGGAACAAATACCTACTACTGGCAAGCGTGTCTCGACATCGATACGCTTTAGAGCGTATGTTACGCTGTTCTACATACAATGAATAAGACTCAATGTTATCCAATTGCGTAAGATTCCAAACTTTATATAACCAACCGTTCAACCGTAACTATTCGACTTCCCAATTAAATTCGGCAAGGTACCTATAACTCCACCAAGACGTGCACTAAACGTTCTGTGCTGCAAATGGATGCACGTCGGTAACAAATGCTCGCTGCACCTAAATAATGACCGCAAGCTCCGAAATGTTAGTCGATGCCCAAGTTTACCAAGTAACTTGAGCATTGGAGAGCGCTATTGCACCAAGGCGTGACATCGGGGTGAAATCGAACAAATCGATCGGTATTACCCACAGAAATAGCCTTAGAGAATATTTTATGTTCATTGAAATGGACCTCCGCAAAGTAACGCCTAATTCAATAAAACATTTAGAGAAATCCTTTGTGTTGATAGAGTAACAAAAAAACTCACATTCGCATTTATAATGTTAGTTAGGATTTAAAGGAAGAAAAATAAGCGCTCAAACTCCTGCAACAGAATTAGATTTAAATGGTAAATATTTAAATGTTCTCAGAAAATTTATTTAGTGGTTTGCTAACCAAACCACCTTTGATGACTGCAGTTTCATTTGAAAATGTTACGCAAAATTATTATAATTTTCAAACAAGTCATTATCCTGATTTTGAGTAATTTAAGTTTATACGTAACATTTTCATATCAAACCGCAGTCAGCAATAATATTTTTACCAATTTACCGCTTCACGTCCTAATCAGGAGGCCTTTGTTCAGCAGTGGACCTCTTCCAGCATCCAGCTTCATGATGATGATGATGAATGCTCAATTAATGTTAGGAACCAGGGCGTTTAACGGAAAAACTGATTTCACACTTGAAAGCCGTTAAAATTCGTACATTAAGGCGCTGTCAACAGCAAATGACCTGGAGCAGCGCCACTCTTCACACATACGATTCACGTGCCTGTTAGTGAAAGAGAAGAAACTATTCCGGCATCTTGGCGCGCGTCTAAAATCTTGCAAATAAGACACAAATCATAAGAAATAAACAAAAGTATGGATTATTTGTGAAATATGACTCGTTAGCCGTTTAGGTATGAATATGTTGACTTTATGTTTTTAATTGCAGACCCATACGTCGAAAAAATAAAGACATAGAACCGTTTAATGATGATTTTAAACCAATCTTTGCAATTATTTTCTATCGAGCCGATTTTGTTCAATTATGTATCGAGCCCGTCTAGCGTGTTTGAAATATGATGAAAATTAACATTATATTTTTTTTGTATTTTTTTTGTGTGCAGTTTTTCTTAAAAAAGTGTTTAAATAACATCAATTTCAACAAAATTAGGTGTTGTCAGCCTCTTAACTACTTCTTCCATGCTGGTCCTGGAGTAAAGAAAAATCAAATCTTCAATCTTCCCGCGCAGATGGTAAAAGACCATCGAGGGAATGGGCGAAAATCTTAGGAATCATTATAGGCGACACGGCTAGCAACCCATCATTATTTTGATTCCCCTTTCCATCTAAGCGCCCACGGTCGTGAACGTGGCCTTTAGATCTTGTTGCCTTAGGCTCTGTGTACCCCGTAAGGGATAAAGACGTGATTTATGTATGTACTAGCTGTTGCCCGCGACTTCGTCGCTATCCCGCGGGAACTATGTAATATTCCGGGATAAAAACTATCCTATGTCCTTTCCCGGGACTGTAACTATCACTATACTAAATTTCAATAAAACCGGTTTAGCCGTTTTGCCATAAAAGAGCAACAAACATCCAAACATCCATGCTTACAAACTTTCGCTTTTATAATATTAGTAAGATGTATGTATAAACTAAGAGTGGGTACAGAAACTGCGATACGGATTGCGGATACGGGTTTAAAAGAAGACACTGTGTTTAGATCAGTGGCAATAGAGGTAATCATGAGCATGCGAGAGCCACGGCTGCAAGCAGGTAAATTTGTTATGTAAAATATTGATGGTAGACGCCACCGTTACCTCCACGTTCGGAACTAGGTCGCGACGTGCAATGTTACTGAATTTTGCATCAAATTGAAACCAGTACAAGCAATCAAGCTGTTACTCTGCCCTGTGTAACTGCACGTGATTCGTCGGCTTTTGAGAGTTTTAACTGAATTTTAAACTTCTCGAATCTAGCTTTGGTGACGGTATGTATTGTTTCATAGATGACCTAGTGGTTAGAAAACCTGAATACGAAGCTTGCAGTCCCGGGTTTTATATGATTGAGTGAGTGAAAATTAATGTGTTTTATGTACAGTAAAGAGTTACACATACATAATAAATTATGACCTCGAGTCTGGGATGTTTAAAATGTATTTATCTATCTAAGTATGTATGCGTGTTTGTCAGTTGCCTTGTCTCCATAGTTTTGATTCATTGGCGACTAGTTCTATTCGTGTAAATTGGTCGAATATATTTTATTTATTCTACAGCAAGTTCCTATCTGACGGATTAATTTGAAAATAGGTTAATTCTGCTCTTCTGTTAATTGAATATCACGCCGTGCCTGATTTTATAATAGGGTGGACCATATTTTTCAGTGGGACTCGTAGAAGGCCACTGCAGGGTCTGTGAGAGAAGGCAACAGCACTCTTTATTCACGATATTTTGACATAGATAGGCCCCACCTAAATATTGCCATTTTACCCTGTCTTCGGCTTGTTGCATCCAGTCACTACCAGCCCGCCTAGCACGACAGCGCACAAGAGTCGCGTCGCGCGCGAGATAGATTGCCCGTCTCTTTCTAGAACGAACGGTTAGAAAAAGACGGGCAATCTGACTCTTGTGCGCTGTCGTGCTAGACGTGCAGCCACCTTTCGCAAATTGTCACTCCACCTAGTTAGCAGGTTTTCACAATACTTTATTGCTAACTGCGAACTTCGAATTCCAGCACTGTCGTATAGAAGGCAAGGGGAACTACCTCACTTTTTTCTCAAGAAAGTCGACATGAAGCTTTAAATCCTCGACTCACAGCCACGACACTGTCGAGAGTGTAGCAGTTTAGAAGAAGTCCTTCTCTTCATTCATTTATTGTAAACAACTTTCTTTCTCGAAATACAATCCTGCTATCCATTAAGAGAACAAACAGCTAACTTCGTCAACATCGTTGTCAAATATGAGGGTTGTTATTTTTTTAATTGGATAGTGAGCTCGTCGCTTATCTTGCCTCAACTTCGTAGCGACTTTATTTTGTTTTATTTTCCTCGTGGAATGCGGGCGTCTCTGTATTTACTTGCCCCGGAATCCCTATTGATTCCCACCAGCGTGTTATAAAAAGTGTGGGACGAATATATTTTTAGAGACCCGCTTCTAAGTGAGAAGGGAAAACTTAACCGGCTTTTCGTAGAATATTATTGTAAAAAACCTTGTGATATTTGAACATGAATGCGAAAATGTGGCGCCGCGGCGAAAGTGATCATGTAGTTAAAAAATTGGAAATACACTCCCTTAAAAAAAAGGGGAATCCATAGTTTTTGTATTGTATGTGCAAAAAAGCTTACTTTCTAAGCTTTAATTCCTAAAAATCTGAAAAACCATTGGTGCCCGATTTTTGTGCAAGAGGTTGTAATTGTTGAGTCAGAAATTAGGTAAGTACCTGTACATGCCTGCTTTAGATAGAGCTGGGTCAAAACAACATTGATAATCTCAACAAGGGCTTTGTCCTTAGGAGGCAGATGAAACGCCGCATGAAGTTATTACCTACCTTACCTATTAATGTAATGGTTTGACATGCGGATTTTACCTATTTCATTTTACACTTTTTATTTTTATTATTATTATAAGCCTGTAATGTTGTCCCACTAAGCTGCTGGGCAAAGGCCTTTACTTTTTATTTAATTGTCTTTTTTTTATAAAACTCCTTGACATAAATATTAGCGAATTTAAATTTAATTTAATGAATACGATACAATTGCATGATTTAAATTAACTATTGTCATTTAAATTTCATATCCCTAGATTTTAGTGATAAATTGTTATTGTGTGCCCTTGCAGGGCGTCATGGACCGACTAATTTATGCTTAACACCTTTTAATATAAATGTACATGACATTACAATCTAATAAATAAATAAATAAAGTTAATCTCTACATGTTACACTACTCCTTTCTCAATGAGCTAACGCATGGCACTGAGCCTCTAGTGTAAGTTTTCGCATATAAAAACGTCTCGAACGCGTTCACGTAAACGTCACAATTACTATGGAATAATTGGCAGCGCCACTTGCGGATCGAAATGGCAACTAAAATTTCTCATAGTATTTGACAGTTTAACGCAAACGTTATCGAGACGTATTTCCCTATCGAAAACTTACACTAAGCATACTGGTAGGTATCCCCAAGAGAGAGTATCATATTTATGATGACTGTCGTAGTGAATCAGTTAGATAATTGCCAAACACAAACAAACACGTGCGTGGCAAACACAGCAATCAAAACAGACACGTATGATCGATTCGATTGGTTTAATTATAATGTGACGTGCGTGGCTTTGTATACGTTTCATTAATTATACTAACCAATTGACTATTTAACAGTATTCAGGTAGGTAATGTCCTCATAATGGTATTATAACATGAGTTCTTATTATAAACTAACGTCTTCAAGTTTTTCATTTTCTTAAGTAGGTAGGTATTGCGTTTCATTAACAGGTCTACTTAACGTACAATAATTACCCACAAGATTATTCTTAGCGGTTATGTTTACCATTAAAGGTTTCCTGTGACATTTTAAAAAAAACTGGGGCACTTCAAAATAAAGAATTTGATAAACCCATGAAAAAGGGTCGAGTTTTGTTATAGGATTCTACCTGAACTGATACACTAGACTAGCTCCTTCCCATTCGCGTGATGTAGGTACACTAATATTTTAAAGAGGAAAGATTTAATAGTTTGTTTGTTTGCATTGAATAGGCTCCGAAACTGCTGGACTGATTTCAAAAATTCTTTGACCATTAGAATACCTACTACATTATCCCTGATAAACATTAACCTATGTATTATTATTATATTCTGCGCGGACGAAGTCACGGGGAACGCTTGTCTTATAATAAAGCTGGTGCAGCATCTGAAACATCCAAAAAGCACATATTACAGGGCCCTAGGCTCCGAATATGATTTCGTTCCATTCGGTGTCGCGACCCTCGGCCCGTAAGACCCTGGCTCTTTAAAGCTTTTAAGGAAATTAAAAAGGCTAGTCGACGTCACAAAGGATCAAAAATAGCTGGCTGCTTTCTCGGACAAATAATAAGATTAGCTATTCAGTTTCAACTGCCATATCTAGTGGCTCACACGAGACGCCACGGAGAAGTACGAAGAAGCCGCTGGAAAAAAAAGTACGTTAATAAATAAATCTTTCAATGAAACTTTTTTTTACACGTAAACCAAAAAGTTTTAAAATAAATCAGTTTTGCGAATATTTCAAGGGCGTTCACCGCATAAGAGTTGCCACGTAGGGTAATCGGGCCTGTAGTTGGCCCGCTCCCAATCTTTACCACTTAAAATGCTAAACTGATGGCCCAGAGTGTGCTAAAACTTGCCAACTTGATTTCAGGTGTATTACATGTTAACTAGACGAACACGATGTTAGCCTGTTAAACATGAAACATAATAAGTGGTTTGGGTTGCCTTAGCGGTCCTTCGATTAATTAACCTGTCATTAGGGGCTGTTTTTAAACCCCTTAGCAAAAAAGAGGCACGTGTGTGTGCATCTGACTGTGGCATTGTAGCTCTCAAGCGGATGGACCGATTTGGATGCGTTTTTTTTTTCATTTCAAAACCTGTTTCCTTGCGGTCAATCTTAGCTATGTTTAGTAAAAATCCGTCCAGCAATTTGAACAGTATCAGATTTTTTCCAAAATGATGTAACACGTTTTTGACATAACGAGATGCGGAGACAACATGCATGATTTTAGCGAATACCGGTTTGAATATTTTTTTGGCAAATATTGAAACTGTTTTAGAGTTTACTCAGTATCTTAGTCAGTGTAATTAATCTGTGAGGTCAGTCAGAATTAATTCAGTGATTAAGAATAACCTCCTCCAGTAAACAGCTGGTAGGTACTTACTTAACATATCTGTGTTTGGGTCACAAAAATGGACGCATGTTTCATTATTTCAAGTTAATTGAATCAATAGATTCTGGGCAAATTGGTTGCGACAGATCTACAGACAACCAAGAGATTCTCCGAGTCAAGAACCCAGAAAAAAAAGTGCTTAACCCTCGCTTCTAACGTATTTTTTTTTTTCCATTCAATTACCTACAGTCCACTATTCTTGCTACTTGATTGTCGAATTCCGTGTACTCCATTTTTGTCCAACGGCTCTAGTCCATGAACGGTGGTTTTACCCGGCACCACCGAAAACTTTTCCGGCAGGGTTTTAAGGGATTCCGCAGTTATCCGTTTTCCCGTACCGTCCCGTGAGATAAGGCTCCTAGTGAGCTTTCATATTTATCGCTGGCAGCTCGTTTATTCAATTTAAGATGATAAACATTATCCACATTGTTTAATGAAAGGGACACGAGCTCGTTATAGAAGCATATCATTATTGTCTCGTATCCAGCTCGGACACATGCCTTGTCTCAGAATGAAAGGACTGGGGTTGGGCTATTGGTTTCCACGCGTGCCTAGTGCGGATTGGGAACTGTTCGAACCTAACATTCATTCATTCATTACCACCTATTTCATTCAAAGGTTTATTCTTTGCTCTTTTCTCGATCTTTCAAACTAGATATGTATCTCTGAACATAAAATTCATAAAAACACCTATTACTAAACAAAAGTGTTATTATTTTATGTTACTAACAGGAACTTCACATATACACTATTGAATTGCTTCGCCAGTGTGCGAAGTTTTCGTCATGATTTCCTTCACCGAAAAGCACATAGTAAACTCTATTTCAACGATTATCAAAACAGAACATGCCATGTACTTACCTACATAAAGAGACTAAACAATGAAATGCCCAGAAATGCCTATCGATTGTTTACCTTTCTCGACGACAAAACAATTAAATTAATAAAGCATGCCCTTACCTTAAATTTAATGTTTTAACAAGGCCGGGAAGCTCTGATTTTCCTTTAAACGTTTTATACTAAAGATGAAAGATAAATCTGTCATCCTAATAGCCTGAAAGGTTTAAAGGGCATTATTAAAACTTGTTAGTAATAGCTTCTTCCCTCAGCCGAGATTAGACGAGGACAACAATAAACTCAAGCACGAAGCTTAAAAAGCAGGGGAATTTAAGTTGTTTATGAAAATCATTTGGAAGTATTAGAAAGCCATTATGAAGCCATAGAATGTCAACAAATTTGATTACTTATTTAGAGTTTTGTGGAACAATTTAGTCGCTCCTATTTATAAGAACGCAACTTTTGTTGTATCAGACGTGCGAAACTTCATAATTTCAGAATATTTCTTTTATAAACAATCAAAAATTACTTCTATCCGTCCCTCCCTTATACCCTTATAGGGATAAGTTCGCCTTTGAGCATATATATTATTGTTATTTGTATTATTTTGTGAATTGTATCCGTTTCTTTATATTTGTTCAATAAAGCATTACTTACTTACTTCTTGCTAAATAATTTCCGTCTAAAACTTGAATTAAAACGGATCTACGAGTAGTAAGTAAATATTTTGACTTCATGAAAATATCTGTTGTACTTTAACATAAAAACTTTTTAGTTCTATTGAGCCGTGGTAGCCTAGTGGTTTGACCTGTGGCCTCTCAAGCAGAGGGTCGTGGGTTCGAATCCCGGGCTCGCACCTCTGGTTTTTCGGAATTTATGTGCGATATCTCATTTTAAATTTACCATGAGATTTTCGGTGAAGGAAAACATCGTGAGGAAACCTGCACACAACTGCGAAGCAATTCAATGGTGTGTGTGAAGTTCCCAATCCGCACTGGGCCCGCGTGGGAACTATAGCCCAAGCCCTCTCATTCTGAGAGGAGGCCTGTGCCCAGCAGTGGGACGTGTATAGGCTGGTGATGAGCGTAAAATAATACTGTCCACTTAAGAGTGCCATTATATTTAAACTTTTTTTTAATAAATGCGTTTCTTATTCTGTAATAAGCTTATAAGAGAAAGCATGCAGTTTTATTTTGAAAACTATTAAGATAAGTTCGCCTTTGTGCATTTGTGTTTTCCTGTATTCATCTTTTTCATGTGTTTTATGTACAATAAAGAGTTTTACATACATACATACTATTTATTAACATGTTTAAGAACCAATTAAATATCCGTGCTGTATAAATCCATACTTGCAGTGCCATTGTACTTACAGGTAAAATTATTCACCTAGTATTCGATTTGGTAATACTTAGGTACATAATAAAGTTACGGAGAGCTTCACCTGTGCTGTCTAAGGCAGACTATTATTCACAGCACTGAATTTAAACGCGAATGCTCTAGAATTCTAACTCACCTTACCTAGCACGACTATTAGGTACGAGTGGCTGAGAGATGAACGTCGGAAATATTTGTGCACTTGCTATGCCTGTTACCAAGAATAAATTTATTTTCTTTTTTTTTCTTTTCTTTTCTTGACTATTTAACAGCAAAGAACGTAGTGTCAAAAATAATACCATAGTGGAATATTATGATATCACACTTGTACCACAGAATAAATAATAGTACTAAAGTACGTGCTTGTACGTCCGCATTGCGTTTTACCACATAACCAGGGAGCGTAACTTTGGTGCCAATAACAGGCATATGACGTCAAGCTACATAGTGTTTTAATTGACGGTTATTGTTATTAAAAAGAAGATTATTAAAGACAATAACAAATTTATTTAAAAGCATCCTATATGTGAATTTACGTCATGATGACGTCATCCGCACCAAAATTACGCTCCCTGCACATAAGCAAAATAATCATGTTGTAAGTGCGAGGCAAACCGCATTTCAGCAAACGAGGTGCATAGTTATTTCCGTCACTTTAATTGTACTCTGTTGCTACCTCCTTTTCTATCTAACCTAGCAAGAAAGAGACACAGAAAAGGCAAATGCAGTAGCGGAGTAGGTCTTTATACAACGCCGAATAATTTATATTTAACAACCCCGTTTAATAGCGACGAGGTGTTTAAATTGAGAATCGAAGTAACACTTATTTCAGAAAAGTACTTACCTGGGTCTTGGTGCTTAACTCTTTGGTAAAAGTTTAACTAAACTTGATTCTTTCAATGAGATTTCCGTCTTCTTAGTAAAGCCAAACCATTAATACTTTAGGTACATCTAACAAAGTCAAAGTTCTTTATTTGCATAAAATGTCAGCATAAATTATCAAGTTTTAGATATTATGAGTTGACACACCCTCAAAACACGCACTAACTAAGTAGTTGTAATTTTGGTCTGTTTGCTGTCATAATATAGGCTGAGCCTACTGTGGAGTCATTGAATTATCTGTTGAATTTACATGATAAATTGTATGCCTCAACTTCAATATACGTTACGGTTTTATGTACAAAAATCCTTCGAACAACAACAATATAAACTTTAAGAACACTATTACAGACGGAAGTCGCCAAACTCCCCGAACTTTATTGAAAAATTACAAAGAGTAATAGAATTTCTCCAAGTTGCACCGAGAGCTGTGACAGTTTGCTTAACTGGCAAAAGTGTTCCGTAGAAATCTACTTCAAAATTTACTGCGGCGTTTTGTTCTTTTCATCGATGTCCACGGTGGGAGAATACGTTAGAGGACTTTGAGGCCGGTAATATTTCCACAAAAACATTTCGACATTTTTTAATAAAATCGTCGAACAATTCCTATTTTCAATTTGAGAGGGCGGCATGTCCGAGGCCAAGGGACATCACTCGCAAATTTAATCCACTTTTTTTCCTTTATTAGTTTACCCGTATCCTATTTTTGCGGCACTACGTTTGCTGAGGCTGAATTATCCGCTTTGTCATAGACGTACGAATGGGTTTTCCCTGTAATCAGTCAGGGGTCTAAACGTAAACAAAGTTAGGGAAAAATAACCGTGGGTTTTCTTGAAGATTACGTGGACAAAGGGACGAGGAACGACCCAGACTGAGAATAATAGCAAACAGGAGTTGGCGACTGTCAAAGTGAGGCAATTTAAAGGCCAAAAGAAAACTAACCCGATTCCGTAAAAGGTCTATGTACGGTCTGCTAGGTTACTAGACTAAGGGGATCATAAGTACACTCATCAAAAATGTTTAGGGATATTTTGTATTCCTAGACAATTTTGAAAACTTCATTTGGCTCGGTAGTAATATGCCTCATCATCATCATCATCATCATCATCAGCTTGAAGACGTCCACTGCTGAACAAAGGCCTCACCCTTAGCAGACCATAATGAACGACAAGTCGCCACCTGCATCCACCGGTTTCCCGCAACTTTTACGATGTCGTCAGTCCACCTAGTGGGAGGCCTTCCAACACTACGTCATCCGGATCGCGGTCGCCACTCGAGAACTTTTCTCCCCCAACGGTTGTCTGTTCTACGAGCGATGTGGCCTGCCCATTGCCACTTCAACGTAGATGGATATATGGACGATGGATAGATGGACGGAACCATTAGTGCAGCTTGATTCCAGAGTTTCACCGTTAGCAGTTAGTAAACAACTCATTAAGAACACAACTAAAAATGTACTGGTTATAAATGGTATGGTTGGTTATGGTGGTGGTCGTTATTAGAGATCGCTCTGTAGCGATAAGGCCGCCTATTGTTACCTTATTACTTCTGTATACCTTTTTTTTGTTTTGATTGTTATACGTGGTGTTCAATAAAGAGTTATTGTATTGTATTGTACTTTTTGTATGTGTCCTTATAAAATGTGACAGCATAGGTACACAATAATGTTCTCGTATAAAACGGTTCCTCAAAAAGTTAGGTAGCAGTATTTTATCGGAGAAAACCTCGTCTGGAACAAGTGGGAGCGCAAAAATAGGAATGTAGTTTTCCCAGTCATTAGTTACACGACGTGGGGACACACTGCCGAAGTTCTAAGTTTATGTTAAGTTAGGTGGAAGCTCACTTTGTAAATAATAAAGTCGGGTATCAAACATAAATAAATTAAATAGCGCAAAAACTCGTCAGGTTCATCAGTCTTTGAGAAATGAGAATTAACTGAGAATATAGTGCTGAAACGTGTAAACATTAAGTAAGCTAGAAGGTCAATAATTAAACTTATGGTACTAAACTTTGATGCGTAGGTACCTAATATGTGAAATGTTATCATGACAAGTATATATATCATCGATTAGTTATTCACAAAGTATCTATTTAAATTACTCTTATTTAAATGAATGACACTACCTACCTAGTATTTTAGATCTCTCGATACGTTTCTAAGGAAACTAAGCTTAATTATTTTAATTGGAGTGTCATTCATTTCATACAAGTTCGTGATATAATGATTTATATATCCATCTACCTTTTTCTCTTGCACGGCCGATTTTATCGGTAGTTTTGTCAAACTTTAAAAACAAATTCATCGAAACTCCCTAATGTTGGGCGACGCAACATTTAAAATGGGTGTTCGCCCCGTCACGTACTCTATCATTTGGTCACGCCGGGGGAATAAAAAATCCATTACGGCACCACCCGTGTGTCCCGCTGACTTAAATGATGGCGCGCCGAGAGCGCACTCAACTAAGACGGACGACACAACTCGCTACATTTCAGCGTCCTCCACCCAACTTATGCAAGTTGACATACTCGCTTGTAATTTTATGCGATACTTGACTCTGTCTTGCTCGCGTTAAGGGTGCTGGAAATTTGCAGTGACGAAAACGAAAAATGTGAAGACGGGAGTGCACTGAAAGCGCATCGTTGATTGTTTTGGTAGTTTGCGGTGGCTGTGACACATTGTTATAATTAGAGGATTGCAGGTGTAATTTACAATTGAAATAAAACCTGTTATAAATGAACTTCCTATTTGACAAAAGAGTTTTTTTTAAATACTAGCTTTGACCCGTGGCTTCGCTTTTATGGGCCTTTGGATGCGGCAGATGGAATCCCGGAATTTTACTGTATTCCTTTAGAAAATCCTTTGAAAATTCAGTGAGAAATATGTTAGTACTAGCTGTTACCAGCGACTTCATCTGCCACAAATTCGTTTATCTCTATCCCGCGGGAACTACGCAATTTTCCGGGATAAAAAGTACCCTATGTGCTATTCCAGACTTTTCTCTATGTGCCGAATTTCATCCAGATCCGTTGGGCCGTTCTGGCGTGATTGAGTAACAAACAAACATCCATCCATCCATCCATCCATCCATCCATCCATCCATCCATCCATCCATCCATCCATCCATCCATCTATCCATCCATCCATACTTTCGCATTTATAATATTAGTTAGATTAGATAATCTTTCATTTTAGAATTTCAAATAATTGCTATGGTCTATTCTAGACTAATTTATTCCTGTGAAAATTTACATCTAAACCTCTAAAACACCCTTACAAACTTTACTTCACAATAACTACCTAAGTTAAGAAGATTTCAAAAAATGGTTACTATTTATGCGGCTATTTTCACCGCTATTAATTGTTGGAAGCAAAAGATGCACAAAATAACTTCAAACATTCGCAGCACATCCGTCAAATAAATTGGATAGAGATCCGTCTATTCTTAGGTTTATTGATTGGAACAGCTCGTTAGTATAGCATTCGCAAACTGATTCAAAGGACTAAACCAGTAGCGAAGTACACAAAGCCCATAGGTTTCTCAATATAGGTAGTGTTTTATGGAATTGTCTGGTTAGATAATAATTTATTGTCATTATAGAGATGGTGGGTAGTTTAAGATATGATTGTCATTCTTGCAATAGAGTATTCTTTTCCTTATTGTAATCTAGTATTCCCGTAGACAGCCTAAAACACATACATACATCATACATACATACCGTCACGCCTCTTTCCCACAGGGGTAGGCAGAGACTACACAATCCACACCCTAAAACAGTACATCCTAAAAGACATCAATTTTTAAAGTAAAGATCCTGTAGATACTCCAAACTTAAAAATTCAAAGTTCAATTCGTGCCATTTCGCTCAAACTAATAATCATTAATAAGAGTGAGAAGGACGGTGTGATGTGGTATAGCCCCCAGTTCAAGAACTCCATGTTAACGGCTCGTTACGACTCGGAACGGCATTTGTTCGATAGACAATCGAGATTATAATCTCTTTTATTTGCCGACAAAATATTACTCCCTTTTATGTGCTTGTTGTGATGGTTGAGAAATTAGAACACAGTTCGAACATGCAGTAAATAATTTTATTGAATCTGGTGTTACTTTTCCGAGGTCCATATTAGAGCGTTTCACAAAAATAGAGTAAATGTATTATTTAAGTTTCAAGAACTCAGAATAAATAGGTACTACTTTTTGATTGAAGCTAGTAACACTCGACTCCATGGCGAGTTGAACCGCTTATTTTGTAGTTTTTGTCATTTGTTTATTTACTTTCGGTACCTATATCTCAAATAGACCAACTTCACCACACTCAGGTAACACTCCCTAACTCTTTTGACATCTTGTAACAGGCGAAACAATGAGACGCGATAAAGGAGGCAGTAGCATCGTCCACGCTAGTTAATGCGAGGTAATGCCCGCCAGTTAAACGGAGTTAACCGCAAATAACGACGGGTCGGGATCGTCAGATTTACGAGGCACCAGCCTCCCAATCACGGCGTCGTCGAAGATGCTAAAAAAAGCTACGGGTAGCTCTCCGGGAGTGCCGGCTCCTTGTATTTCTTTTTTATTGTTATTTTTAACTTGATTGTGTGTATTGCAGTATCAAAATAAACTCTACCTGTCTAACAGTGCAAATAGTGCAATCATAATATTAAATCATAATCATAATCAGCAGCGCTTGCATTGCTGTGTTCCGGTGTGGAGAGTGAGACAGCCGGGGAAATTACGGGCACAAGAGGCATTTCATCTAAGTCCTCTAGGTTGGCAACGCATCTGCAATCCCTCCGGGGTTGCGGGTGTCTATGGGCAGTGGTGATCGCTTACCATCAGGTGACCCACTTGCTCGTTTGTAAAAGTAGATAAAATGCTCACAATCCGAGACTTATAATTGCATTGCTGTGTTCCGGTGTGGAGAGTGAGACAGCCGGGGAAATAACGGGCACAAGAGGCATTTCATCTAAGTCCTCTAGGTTGGCAACGCATCTGCAATCCCTCCGGGGTTGCGGGTGTCTATGGGCAGTGGTGATCGCTTACCATCAGGTGACCCACTTGCTCGTTTGCCTTCCTAATCACATAAAAGAAATAATAATAATAATAATCGTTTATTTGTTAACATAGGTAAACACAACAGCAAGAGTGATACATAGCGGCAGCAACATGCAGCCATAAATGGGTGTGATGCCGTCGTCAATACGGTTTATCAGGCAGTTAACTGAGACTTACGTCCCGTCGATATAGTTCAGAGGTTTATGTTATGAGCTACCCAATAGCTGTGCTACGGGACACGGGTCGGGTGCTGAAAAAAACAAAATTCTGATTGCAACAACATTTTGCGGGTGTAACAAGTTTGCTGGCGCCTTAAATAAAAGATTTTTCTGTTCTTTAATTCAAATAGTAATAATGTCTGCTAATAAAACTGTTTAAAAAAATAGTATTGGAAGATGAAATTGTTGTTTTGTCGGGTTTAACCTTAAAATTCTGAAACATAAGAAGGGAAATTATAATTGAAACAGTTTTTTTTTTTTTTAATTTCCTCACTATACAATACAATCCTTAGCCGGAACACGGATTGTAGGACTCGTTTCAGACGACCTCTTTTACGACGACTGTCCCAAACTCATCCAACAATCCCTTACTTCAATAATGTACTAATTTCCCGAAGTATGATATTTCTTTCATGGCATCCATTTCACACTCCGCAGAGTATTATCCTTCAATTTTAAACTGCCCCGGTAATAAGCAGCACAGAATATAGCCCGATAAATTCAATTAGGTTTTAAATAGTGGTCCAAGTTACAAGATTTATTTAATTTCACAAAAATACAAATTGATAAGTCAAAAAACCGCAACAAAATCGGTTCAGCCAAACGCGAGATACAACAGCTCAAACTGAAAACCCCCTTTCTTAAAATTTTTGAAGTAGGTCAAAAAAGCTGCGGCAGCCAGTAGTTTGACCTACTATAATGGCTTTAAACTTCTGAAGCAAAAGGTCGTTCAAACCCAGGCGGACGAAAGTACTTTTAAAAATTTGCCATAGATAATCAATAAAAGAAAACATCGTGAAGAAACTTTTTGGAGCGAAAAAACACATGGCAAAATCCGAAAAGTAAAGCTAAGGCCGACAATCGAACCCGGATCCTCATCAATCCGTGTTGCGTGCTTTTACCCCTACACCACCGTTAGGATCTAGTTCTACAACTTATCACTTGTTGATGTTGTTGATGTTGGGTGGAGACGCCTAGCTGGGTCAGGCGGGCTGTCAATCCTTTTCGGCGATTATTCAGCCCAGTTCCTTTTGGTTGGAGCCGCCGGTTACTGTCCCAGCAGTGTTCCCATACACCAACTCTCCTCGAATCTTCTTATTCTCCTGTCGAACGAAAGGATATCTTTAAGTTCGACAACCCTTAGCTCGTCCTCCCTCAATTCGTCACTTCCGAATGCATCACGCCGCGCTGCCGCGTACATGACGCACTCGGTGAAGACGTGTTTGCTTGTCCGAAATATTATAAACGGGATGTGTGTGTGTGTTTGCTTGTCTCCTTCTTCCCACAACTTAACACTTAGAACTTGATCTTAACACTCAACAAGCCTAACCCCGCACTTTCCTTATAATCTACACCAAAAACACACGAGGACTTTCCTTCATACTCCCCTAACATAAATCGAGTCCCGTTAAATCGCTTCTGGGCAATTCTCACGGGGATTTACCTATTTCCCCTTTAAAATTTACCCGTGGAAATTAGGAAATGCACTTCTTATTCGAGCTAGTGAAATAACAGGGTGAGATGGGAAGGTATTTTACGGTTTAACAGACAAGGAGTGTCACTCGATCGTTGGAGTCGTGTCTTCGACTGGTTTGATGCTTGCTGAAGCGCAAATCGGGGTTAGTTTGATTTTGATCTGAATTAAGTCTGTGTGATCTGATTTAGTGAATTTGAATTCGGTCAATACTTGAACTAGCTATGCAACTGTAGATAATTTTTGTTTTACCTACACTGAAACTAAAACTTTAAAACTAATTTTGATTGGCTTTACTTCTGCAGGCAAAGAACCTGTAATAATATTATGCGTGTACTTTTAGCAATAATTTAGTGGTTTGGCTTTTTTTTTCAAATTGAAGAGCTCAGCTCTTGTCGGTGGCGTAGTCGCCATTCTCTTCTTCTCTCTGCCATTGTTTTGAGCTCCTGATACGACACTACATCAACCTTCTCCTTTGCTGGGTCCATAAATGCACGTCTCGGCCTTCCTCTGCCTCTTCTTCCTTCTATTTTTCCTTTTGTCAGAGTTTTTATGTAATGGTCGTGTCGTATCAGGTGCCCCACCATACTTCCTTTTCTATTCTCAATCGGTTACGGAAGGGTTTGGCCTACAGCATCTAAAAGAGAAAAAAGCCGTGGTAGCCTGATGCGACCTGTGGCCTCTCAAGGGTCGTGGGTTTGAGCCCGGACTCGCACCTCTGAGTTTTTCGGAATTTATGTGCGAAAATTACATTTGAAATTTGCCATGAGCTTTTCGGTGAAGGAAAAAATTGCGAGGAAACCCGCACACATCTGCGAAGCAATTCAATGATGTGTGTGAAGTTCTATGGATACGTATAAAATATGGGAAACAGACCTGATATTGCGCCTTACCGGGAGTTGTGGAGGTCGCGTGACGCCTTAGCCTAGCAATGAGTTACTACTATAATAGGCTAATAAATAATAATAAAAAAATGTGTGAAAACAAGCCCAAACCCTCTAATTCTGAGAAGAAGCCCGTGCCCTTCTGTGGCTTACAAGTCAGAATGCTGGCCACAGGAATCATCTCGAAATGGTTTGGCTAATGTAATTCCTTTGTGGACACAAAATGAGTTGATAACACTTAACCTCTGACTTTTTATTGTAACTAGGTAAGTATAGTATGTAAAAAGGATTTTTTAATGTTATTTAACCCATTCTGCTGAATAAAAAAGTAACAAGCAAGAACAATAGCTCGGAATAGAATAGAGTGGTTGTTTTTGACATAACCACTAGTGCTCAAAATGAATCGCGAAAAAGACAGAACAAAGACTTGGCTCGGCGCCCTACAAGCGTATACATTTATCATTGTGAGGCATTCTTTTTGATAAAACTTCTCAATAAGTCTTTTAGCAAAGTAATGAAAAGAGAATCGGTTTTGGCTATAGTTTGTTGGAACATCGTGACTCGTGGTGAAACAGAGACAGAAAATGTAGGTACAGAAATGTATCATAGGCTACTACTATAATAATATAAAAAAGTCATCTCTTCTATGTGGCTTAAGCGCCTTAGAGAGCTGCCATAGTTTGTCAATTTTTGTCAGCAGGTTTAGCCATTCAAAGAGGAAATTTAGTAGAGGAAAGTTTAGGATAATTTAAGGTTTCGCATACCTCTATGTAGGTAAGTAGTTAAATACTTTGATCATTGCGGAAGATGATGGAGAGGATAAGTTGGACGAAAAGGAAGACTATGTACCTAATGAAGAAGTTTTAAGATCAGTTGGGGATATCACTGAAGGATATTAGGATGAGAAGAGGAAGAATGATATGACACTTAATTCGGCATTTTATTTTCAATACCAATATTTTGGAAAGAAAGATTGAAGGCTGGAAAGGAAGAAGAAGACGCAGATGGGATTACCTCAACCAACTAAGGGATAACGTCAACGTCGAGTCATATAGAGACGTCAAAAGGCTGGCGAGAGAAGAGGAAATGTGGCACTTATTGCTTCACTGACAAGAGTAATTCTAGGTATAATAATGATCAAACCCAATCAATGGTTGCATAATTATGGTAACTGGTGATGACATCACCAGTTACTTCCCAGTGTGTTAGGACCCTTTATGAAGCCGAAATGTGACCATAATGTTTTACCATGTATGTTGCCATTATGCTTTTCATCGAATAAAATCATCCTTCGAAGCAATACTGCATTAATATTTTTGGCTACCGTGTTGTTTTGTAAAATGATGTTAACAAAAATATTCCAAAGTATTACAAACCCATAGCTGTCACAATCGACCGCTATGAAATCCTAAGCGTCGTGGGTAAACTATGAAATTTATTGTTCCACTGCACGGCCACATTTCACGAGCCCGTCAACCATGGTTATCTCTAGGGCACCATACATCGCTGGCCCAGAGGGACTCGGCTCATTTGTTCTAGTTCCTGTGTACCATTGGATAGCGTCTTCAACGCCTTTGCAAAGGGTCTTAGAAATATTTTTAGATATTTTTTTCTGGTACTAATTTAAATTGATTGGCAATAGAATACTTAAACATAATTTTCTGCGGGATATAAACAGCGATTGACATTTAATTCTCATGATTTCGAAGCAGTTATATTTCAACCGCCACACTTGACGGATAACGGCGAGTGAAATGAGTAAAAGCGAGTATTACACGATTTTGACTGTGAAAGTGGGAAAATGGTAAAATCAAGCGTGAAGTTCGGATCGTTTTCCATAGAATCAAGATATAAAGGAAATAAAACCACAAAGCCGGTGTTCGATGTATCAAAGTGTGCGAACGCGTGCTATTTATTACATTGTCAAAAGCTTTTACAGAAGCGGGAGTTGCCCTATAAATCTTTGTTTGCCTCTATTACGAACATCATTTCGTGTTAGTGTGAAATCTACATGTTCATTGTTTTATTCGGTTTGTTTTGTTTTTTATTGGAATGGAGCGTTGTAATTTACGACTGTGTGGCGTTTTATTAACAGTACTGTGTGTAATTAAGGCATGGGAAAGCTTTTGTGGCCGGTGCACGATTATTTGGGTTCTAACGTTCTGTTTGATTAAAACGGATATTTTTTCAATTTTAACAGAAACCAGAACGTACAAAGCTGCGATTAATGTTGATTAACTGGAGCGGTTAATAAATATGGCGAAATATTACGTGTATTATAATTTAATTTTACTTCAGATGACTTCAAATGAATCCTCATTCTCGAACACATTTAAATATTGATAAAGAATTAGGTGGATAGTGAGGCGCTCCTTGTAGCTGTCACTATATCGTTTTGCCTCGAGGACAGTCAGCATTTCTAGGTATTCATAGATTTCACTAATGCGAGTGAACCAGGAAGCAGCTCACAATACCCTGAAAATCATATTTATCACGATTAACATGTACGCCTAAAGATTTGCACTCTACATTAAATCGACTTCACAACTACTCGCTGTCGGTTCCCTTTGCATTGAGATAGCCAAAGATGTTCATTACTGCAGTGTCAGTTCGGATGCTGGTGGTTGCAAGCGGGTTTAGTTTCCGCCACCAGTTGTAATATCCGGCTAGAACAACAATACTATTTATGTAACTCCGAAGTACAGCGAAGTACATTATTGCTCCGAACAAATGTTGGAACAGAGTATCTACGAATCAGATGAGAACTGAATCAGTCATTAACTCCATCTATTGAACAACCGATTGACAACTAAATGAGATATTAAAAGATACTTACGGTACCTACTCTCTTCGATCCACTTTGGTGGCAACGACGTCTTATTTTTGTTGGTTTGATTTAATTAAAATTTTTGAACTAACCAGAAAACACTAAGTTTTGGTGATTCTATCACCACCAAAAAATTAAAAACACTGAAAGACCCGGTGCACCCTTTTATGAACTACGGCACTACACATTGACACACACACAGGCACGCATAGTTTATACCACCCCTCTTTTTGCGCTGGGAGTAAAAATCTGTATAATGTGCAGAAATCATTTTCTTTCGTCCTTTATTATCCAGACTGCTGATGAATCGAATTCCTATCTTTCAATGAACAACATAGGGCACTACAATTTGCCCGCCTCGAAATTGTTTAAATGTTAATTTTGTATACTTATGGTATCCTACTGGGTTCCGTGGGATAGCTATCGATCAAAAAGCAGACAGCGGAATGACTTAAACGCATGTTCAATAAGGTGGCAAAAGCATGCTCTTGACAAAGACTATAAGTGTTGTAGTGGTGGACAGAATAGAAGGCCTTCGCCCAGCAGTGGAACACTATTGGCCAAAGAAAAAAAACTTAATTGCTAAGCGGCTTTATGCGTCTCGTTTCAATGATAAATACTTCAGCAACGTAATTTCTAAAGCTCCACAGTGACACGAAGTAACAATCTGGACAATATGTTTATCAAAATTCACATGAATGTGCTCGTCAACAGATTGGATTACGGGACCCACAAAAATTATTTCGGTGCCGTTTCCTCTCGTAATAGAATAAAGTCGTCCGTGCGTTTCCGGGCGTTGTCTACTCCCGGGAGATTAGGGCTAGGAGCTGTGTTGCCAGACCTCATGTGTATAAGCTATCAAGTTTAAAAATAATAAGTCAGCTCGTCTATAAATCCCCACTTTACAAGATTTTCCTTTTGTAATCTGTGCCGAGACAGCGCATTCTTTTGTTATTTTTCCTTTTTTTGTGAAGATTCTAAGAATGCTCGCTTGTTGGATAGTTCTTGTTTTGTTTATTAGTACACAAGAAATTTTCCGAGAGACATTAAGAAAATAAAATCACTGTAGGTCAAATGATCGGACACCCATCAGTAATATTTCATGTTATATAAAAAATACCGTCGACATAAAATACTTAGTAATATTATATACTGCGAAATTTACATTTGTAATTTGCCATAAGCTTTTCGGTGAAGGAAAACATCGTGAGAAAACCTTCACACATCTGCGAAGAAATTCAATGGTGTGGGTTAAGTTCCCAATCCGCACTGGGCGCGCGTGGGAACTATAGCCCAAACCCTCCAATACACGGAGGAGGCCTATGCCAAGGGGCACGCCGAATTACGCGACGATTTAATAAATAAACGACAATAACAACAACAACATGTACTTACTGAAATTGTAGCGAATTCGGAATAAAAAGGCTTATAAATAAAAATAAAAAATAAAATATTATATTGTAGAGAAAAAATTGTCATTTAGAGTAGTATTTTATTATAATAAAAATATTGCTTTCTTTGGTGCCTATACTATATAGTTGTACAATGGTAAAGGTTGAGATCTCCTAGTACTCGTAGGTATTTAATTTAGTAGGCATGCCATTATATTCTGAAATGCTTAAGTCAACAGTTTTTCTCGTTCGCATGGCATTACTGAGGAAATATTTCGTTAAAGGAAAAATATTACCCTGCTTTACTCTAGCAATGACATCTGTCCCGAAGAGGCTTGAGGGAAAGGGGCGGATGCTACATTACCGCAGATGTAGAGTATTTCCTGGAAAACTGTGGAAATTGAAATATAAACTGCAGCGCTGCACACGCTGCTGCAACTAAGAATAGGAAAGGAACAGATTCTGAGAAATAAATATGAAACTCGTAGATGTTTTCTTAGAATTCTTCTTCTTAATCTTAATCGTAGGTGTACACTCTTGTCAGAGCGTTCGTGGTTGGTAGATGAAGAAATTAAAATACAAAACTTCATTGAGCATTGCTATATCTGGTTCGCACCGCCTTTCATGCGATTTTTCACCACTTGTGCGATGTGTCGCGTTGTGAGAGCATGTCACTGCAGATGTCTGGGTGACTGATTTTATAAAGCCTGTCCATCGGGTAGGTGATCTTCCTTTCTCCCCTCTTAGACCCTCTTCCCTTCTTGTTGAGAATTGTAACAAAATAAGACTTGTGTATCTATCTATGGCAGTCATGTCAGTGTGTCATGAAATTAACTAATTTTACGCCAGCAAGACCCCGTGAAAAGGGTAGCCGTGTAATATGATGTAGTCCCAGTTGTGGGACACGGATTATTAGTTGGGTAGTTATTATTATCCTTCAGCGGCCAAATAAAACCAAGATTTTTCCTCCTCATGTCGGTCTTCAAACCCTAGTGGATTTATTTGGAAATAAGGCAAAATATAGATATTCGGAAAAAGAAAAATATTTTCACAAAAATCCTAGGTACCAAAAGATGTCTATGAATGAATGAATAGTTTAGGTTTTCACTAATTTTATCGTAGAAAGACATGCACCCTCCTGATTAAAATGTTAGGTACTAGTGCTTAAGACTCAGACATGAATTTCGCCATATAGTAAGTTCATTTTTCGTTCAACAATTTGTGACTCGTAAAGTAAAGGTGGAAACACATTTTTAACAAGCGACGCGACCCGATGCAACGAATGTATGCGCATGGCGTCGCGTCGGATGTTCATAGTGTGGTTCTGGGCATAGAAAATAATACAATTTGATTCGACTCAACACGCGTCGCGTTGCATCGGGTCGCGTCGCGTGTTAATAATGTGTTTCCACCTTAAGTACTTTTGGCAGTTATTCTTTTGTTTTTTTTTTTTTTTTTATAGATAGACCATAATGTTTTGTATCGTCGTAAACACTAGTGCCACGTGTAACAGCTCTCCTCATCGACCCACGTTTCATTAAAATTTCTGTAACTGTTCAAAGTTTAACAAATTTCAATTCACTGTAATTTCGTAGGTCAAAACATGGCAGGTGTGACGAAACCCTCGGCGCTGCTATGTAATTGGCACTCAGCCTCCCCGTGTCACACCCTTGTCAAGTTGATGCTGTTTGCTTCGAAATATTGTATGGAAACTTAGCTTTTCAAGTTGTGACGGTTTTTAAAAGGCTGCCAAAGGTTGCGACGTAAATTATCCGTAATGCGCATTGAGTTTATAGTACGAGGCGGGCGCTAACAGAGCAACGACTCGAAAGGTTAATTGAAAAAAGTCTGCTACTCTGTTATAAGACGTACGTACATATATCAGTCGGCAGAGGCTTTTTCTGATAACTGAAAACCTTTTTATTTCGATGTATAGTTATTTGATGTATAAAGATTTTATTCCTACGAGGTATAGAGCCGTCTACAATATTTGGTCCTTGACTGCTGGTCTTTTATAAATATGAAATAAGAAAAAAATATTATTTCTTATTTTTTATTACTTTGATGAGTATATACATTTCAGAGCCTCTAGCGTAAGTTTTTGACTTCAGAAACGTGTCGAACGCGTTCACGTTAACGTCTTAATTAATAGTACCTGGATATTATTATACTGATGAGCCAAAATAATGGGTCGTTTTTCATACAACTTAGTAGGGGAAGTGATCCGTTATTTTGCTCGTTGGTGTATACAATAATATACAAAAATTGCTAGTTTACAGGAATTAGATAATGAAATTGGCAGCGACAAAGAAGCAGTGTTAAAGATTTCAAAAAGTATCTTTAATTCTGGAAAAGGAAAAAAATAAATAAACAAAGCAACTTCAGATTGTTTTCTATTACATAAAGAATTATAGTTTAAAGAAGTATCACAAAAAATCAGTAGAACTTATAACAGTTTGAGAAATCGAAAGAGTAAATGATAAAACGCGTTACGGGTATGTAAGAAATTGAAGGAGGAAAAAGGACTCGCCGCTCAAGACGCCATTATTTTTTTATTTTCGCTAAATAGATGTTTCGTTTTGGATATAATTTCATAGATAGGTACTTAGGAGACACAACACATGGACTTAGTTGTTAGTCGTACTTAAAATTTTATTGTCCTCACTTCTTTTCACGCTTCTACCTCAACATTCACAGAAAAAATTGAATACTTACATACACAAATTACTGGCACACGACGTGTTCCATCTTAGCCTTCTAGGCAAAGCAACGCACCTGCAATCCCCTATCGGGATTGTCCTTGGGCGGTGGTGCTCGCTTAAATTTAACGACCAAGACGGTTCTGGCTGAAAATCAGTGCTGCAGGTGTCTAACACCTCAGCGGAATGCTGAGCCAGCGACCGTTTCACTTTTGCGAAGACACAACACAACGCTGATGATCAAATTTTCATTTCTGGTTTTTTATTGTTGTTTTTTTTCTATAAAATTGTACATGCTCTTATATTTGTGCGTCTTGCAAAATGAATAAATGTCTTCTTTCTTTCTTTCTTTCTGACTTGTCTTTGCAGTTATCTCTTTTAAAAATAGAAGGTATCCTGTTTCTTAAGAACTGAGTGAACGTTCAAAGTTTCCCTATTAGCTGTAAAAGGATATCGTTACTCAACACGTCTCTGTAATTGGAAAGGTATCAGCTGCAACCGCCGCAACTATTGGAGTCAAACGTTCCTTTTGTCTGTGCATCTTTAATTAAAGTTTAAGCCGCCTGATCCTCGCAGTCTATCGGGACCACGGGGGTGAAAAAGGGGGAGAGGACACCCTGCTGACGGTTTAACAGTATAAAAGTTTTAAAATTACTATTTAATTTTACTTTAATTTGATAACAAACATTTTGGTGAAGCTCTCTTCTACGCTACGTAAAAACTGAAAATACAGAGTATGCAAAAAAAATTCTAACAGGTACTTCTCATTTAATACCCAATCACGCTAAACGTGGCCTTAAGGTCGTGTTACCACAGGCTCTGTCTACCCCGTAAGGGATATATCGTAGGGATATTAGTAGGATCAGTAGGATATCGCTCGCGAAATTGTTTTTACCCACGACGGAACGGAGAAGGTATATGCGTTTAAGGTGAGAGATTGTTTGTTTGTATGTTTGTTAATAAAAAGGAATTCACGAATGTCCATCATGCTATGTATTCGTCGCTTTAGAATTTAGATGCTTCGTCTTACGTGGTCAATATACATAGTTCTGTACAAGAATGCACACCCACTTCTAACAACAAGGCTAGATGGCTATTTAAATTATTTATTAGTGCCTTCTCCGTCTCTCTCGACTGCCATCCTGTTAACTGCAACTGCAGATAAAGTCACTTCCATTTAAGTTTCCGGCCGCGGTCAGACACCCCGTAGTTTTGTTATTATTTAATTATTCTAAGGCTTCGAATACTCAGCTTTCCATTTAAGAGTTTTTTAATCAACAACTTGCTATTTAGTTATAAGGTTTATTTTCATTTACAATGTTCATTAGATTGGAAAGCCTGTTTAGATTAGCCTAAAAAATAATACAGAAACAAAGAACAAAGATTTATGTTCATTAAATATTTTATAAGTTGTAAGTTCCAATTCTTGAAGTGAATTTTGATCTACTTCCTGAGATCACGATTGACATGATAATTTGCTATAATAATATTTCAAGCAATTAGCAATCAGCATAGCTACAGGGTATTGCCATATTTGACAAAAGTGACGTTATTTTGGTCTAGAAACGCAATAACGTGTATGAATACTAAATATTATTAGAAAAAACATACAGCCTTTTTTTAAACGACGATTATTGCTTATTCACAGAACTATTATAATAAAATCTTTCGATTGAGTGGCGAGCACCATTTTCTAATAGCCTTTCAGTTTATAAAACGCCTTTGTGATAATCTGCGCTATTATAATAATTGGCCGATTATAGCACCTACAGGGGCCTTACCATGACTCAGTTCAGGTATTAGCTGTCATTTTTAGTATAGATCTGACAGCGAGCAAACTTAAACTGAATCAGAATTGAATCGCAAAGACGTCATCGTAACCCCCTGTAGTAACAAGTGCATTTGAGTAATTGCCTGTGCATTGGATGCTTCAGTTTTCTTCTCAAACGCCCGCTTCGTTTTCTCGAGACAAGTTTCGTTTTAAATTCCGCCGCACTCGCCTCAAGCTGGCTAAATAAATGGCGTCGGCTTATCTGCAGTTGTAGTAATTAAATAAAACAAGGTGCGGCGGATTTACGACGCCCTGGGGAGGGCTGTCCGGGCGCGTTGTCAAACGCGGCCACGGGCTTTTGGGTAATGATTTTCAATGTTTCTGCTGAAAAAAAGCGATGGGTAGCACTCCGGGACCGCTAGAAGTGAAAACAGCAGCTTAGATTAGATTTTGATGTTGTAACCTCCACGACGCTCACACGTACCGTACTGGCCGCTTAAAAAAAAAACGTATGTATTATCTATATTGATAGACCTCTAACAATGTGCTGATGCCCTAGTACTTTTGCTCCGCGACTCAACAAAATAACACTTCAAAAATCGAACGCAATTCATTAGTACCTATTTCAAAATAAGCTCTTAGAGGATCTGATATCCTGGTACTTTAACTCTCCCTCCGTCTTACGCCTGACGCGAGTTTAACATTTTTTACCCATCCCAAAAAGTGCCCAACGCCGCTAAAGTTTACACTTCAAAAATATAGAAGTGATATTTCGTAACTAGGCCGCAAATGGCTCTAAAACATCTTCGGTCTTGATTCTACCAGTGCTTTTGGAAAAACCATAATTGAAGACATAAGTGCCGCAAGAAACAAGGCAGAAAAGACTAAAGTCGTTTTCTATTTGGTATCCCATTTGGATAAAGGACCATTATGAAAGGCTTCCCTACTTTAGTTCGAAAGCTCCGTACCGCTATATCTTTTTAGGGTAAAAAAGGGTAAAAACAGGACCTTAAATATTACTAAAACTTTGCTGTCCGTCCGCCTGTTTGTCTGTCTGTCCATCTGTCACCAGGCTGTATCTCTTGAACCGTGATAGCTAGATAGTTGAAATTTTCACAGATGATGTATTTCTGTTGCCGCTATAACAACAAATACTAAAAACAGAATATTTTTATATATGTCTATGTCAGTAAGTCAGTAACCAACATAAAATGACCTCACACAAAGTGATTATATTCAAATCAAATCAAATCAAAATCAAATCAAATTCTTTATTTCGAATAAAATGTGGTGTATTACAATGATCTCATGCATAACTTATTTTTCTCACACATTTTCGTCAGCATCTGGCAAGCAAAATTAAAAAATTAAAGTTTATTGTGCCTAATAAAATTATGCACAATAAACTTCACTTTAGAGGTATGTCAGGATCGTAGCAAGTGGAACAAAGTAGTCTCTGCTTACCCCTGTGGGAAAGAGGCGTGACGATATGTATGCATGTATGTAATAAAATTATCAGTGTAAAACAGCATTAATTTAACAGAACAAAGAAAATCAATTAAGTATATGTAGTAGTATCGTCTAGAACTTCGATAAGACAACAAATTGTGTGTTGCGCCAGTAAAATGATACGAAAATTTTACTTGGAAAGGTAAAATAGGTAAATAAAAACACGTTCAAACAATATTTCAGTTATTTAAGTTTATTTAAGTGTAAAATGAGTGGGCCATAAAAATGCAACGTGTGGTATTTGCAATACCTATTGCAAAATCGTCTAACCGAGAAAATGGACTTTTTTAGCTGTTTATAAAAGCATAAAATATGTAGATACAGGCACCCAATTTAGACATGATCAATAACATTACTCAATCATAAAAAAACATGACACGTTTTTTTTATCACATTGTGATTAAAAAAAAACCATTCACAATTAAAAAACCGGCCAAATACTCACTTCGTGTCGAACCATGCAACACAGAGGGTTTTGTAGCCTAGTAGTCCTGTAGTTCCGAATAAAAGTCATATCGCACCCTCCGTGGAATATGTAGGTAAGTTCACTTACGCGTTTTTTTTTTTATTATACCGAAAAATCAAGCGTCAAATAATACACCTCCTCAAAAAATTTCATAAAAATATCTTAGAAAATGAGAGAATAAAAGCAATAAATTTGAATTTCTGCAACATAAGAAAATTGTATTATTCAACTGCAATAAATAAGTAAATGCATATACATTTATTAAGTTTAAAAGTTTCCCGGTTAATAAAAGCTTATTTACTGTTACTCAAACCTTACACGAAGATTTATAAAAAAAGTTTATACGTAAATAAACTTGAATGTCTATTCTAGGATCTGATCGAGAGAGAGGTGCGTGTAAGTCTAGTTACTTACTTCTTCCACGCAACTTCTGTAGACACTTTTTTGTGTAACTATTTTTATGTATTTATTCAAAACAAGGTTCTGAATGTTGGATGTGTAGTTACGGTTACTTCGTTATTTCACGAAATGTTTTATGCCACGTATTTCGTAACTATTAAAACTTACTTTTTCCAGAAAGTTTATTTGCTGTTTCGCGTTGCAATTGCACTAACGTACAAAATTAGAAGGCCTTAATGTTATAACAAATAAAACTTATTTATAACAAACATACAACTTTAAAATTAAATGATGTAATTTTACTTGTGCGTAACAGGTACGTAGCAACCTGCATTGTATTCTTACTTGCCTCGCGAAAAATACGCGGGGCGCGCGGGCGGGACGAATCGTCGCACGCGGCTGTCAGTACGCCTCGCCTCTAGCTAGTGTGTAGTCTTGCGCCAGCTAGGTGGACTGCGCGTGTTTTAAGTTTGCAAACATTTACACGTCAATAAAATCGCATCTTGTGTTTTGAAACAATGGATGAACCGTATAAACAACGTCGACCACTTTGTGTGAAAATAAAAAACGCACGGGTTAGGCGTATGCTTAACATGGACAACCTTGGAGACGGTGAGTTAATTACCTATAATTACATACGTGCCATCTTACCTACTTGTAGCATTAAGCTTAAAATACTAATTAATTTCAACTAAATTAATATACCTGTTCTATTTTGTAAGGTTTATACAGACACGAGCAGAGACTTGACGTAAGTTGGTTTGGTGTTGTGTGATGACAATGATATATTTTTTTGCACTGCTTTATTTCAAGCACTGATCACTTTATTGTACGATTGCAAGTTGTTGCCAGTTTTGCTTTGTTTTAAAACTAATACTATTTTTAAAGGTCTGGTGAAAATACTAACTTAGCTAAATGGGAGATTTTGTGTATCGCTATCGGGTGCAAAATAGCTAAATTTGTTACACTAACAGAATGTTTGTTATCGACTTGACATACCTACATACCTACCCAGTACTGGGCTGTAGCTGGGCTGGGGTTGGGCTCTGAGCCCAGTGATACCTTGCGTAAATTATGAATGCATTCATTAATTTATGATTTTTATTGCTCATTATTTCTTCTCGTTGATGATTGTGGAGAAGAAAGTTCTTATCTTTCTCTTTTATTTACTCATACTCAATATTTACTCTTACTAATTAATAATTTCAGGATTACCTTTCTTTCCAAAAACGGTGTTTGTGGTAACACTAAATACTAAAAAGCTCTGTAAAAATTATTTCAAAACGAGCTTTTAAAACCTTTGCTTTTCAATCTGCAGATCCCACCTCTATCACTCCATTATCAAGGGGAAATGACTGTAAACGTAGCTCAACGTCATCTGGTCAAAGTAAAAAGGAGGCTGTTCCTTATAAAGGTACAGACGGAACTTTGTGTTATTAGTACTTATAGTAATTTTTTTTTATTCTAGCTGAAACATTTAACAATATTTTTATTTTTATTATTTGAAATATTTAGGTTGGACCAGAATACAAGAAGAGCCATCTACTGGTTCTACAGCAATACAAATACAAAGGAATGGTGATTGCAAAGGAAAATTTCTTAAAAGCAACTTTGAGTTGCCACCTGGCCAAAGTAAAAAGGAAGCTGTTTCTCATAAAGGTGCGTCCCTAACTTACATAACTATATACACTCAGCGGAAAATTAAAGGAACGCAAAAAAAAACATTGTAACAATTTTTTACTTTATTTTTATTTTTCCTGGTCAAGCAATAAGTATGCGTTATGCTAACTTTATTTGCATTCCTCTAAATTTGCCGCTGAGTGTATATGTATAATGATGATTATTATTTTTGAACTCAAGCTGAATTATAAATTAATAAGTACTGTTATTTTTACTGACATTATTTGTAACTTATACAATAAATATTTTGCCATTTACAGGTTGGATAGCAACAGAAGCAAAACCGACTACAAGTTGTACGGCAGTACACATAGAGGATGGTAGGATAAATCGTAATCTTTCAAATAACAGCATGCATGCAGTCGAAATTGAAGGTGTATCACCAATGTATATGAATCAAGAGAACAACACGAAGAAATTTACAAATTTAACAAGAAGTATCGAAGTTTATGAAGACTTTGAGGAACCTTTTTCACCCGTAGTTTCTGAGTATATTCCAGAGTCAGATTCATACGACTCCTCTCTCTCCGAAGAAAATCTTGAACGCAATAAAGCTTGTAAAAAAAATAGGAATCGTAAGAAACTAAATCGTCAAGATCCTCAACACGATGAAATTACGCCATCATCAAAGAATATTCAGAGAGCAGCTGAATCTGACGACGTATCATTGAAGCCAAAATTACTCAGTGACCCTCAAGTTGCAAGCAATCTAAAGACGGTTACTCCAAAATCAGCACGTCATGTAGCTAGCCCAGTAGTTACACCATGTACATCATTGGTTCTTTTTAGAAAAGTGTCGACTCCTGATTCATTTAAAGAGATTTTAAGAGCTGTTCAAAATAAGTCTTTAAAAAACAAACTTGCTGACCCTGACAATACCGTTAGTGCTCAATATAAAGACCAACAACCCTCAACCCAAACCAACCCTAAGACCAAAATAGACAAAAACTACCTCATTCAAAAACACAATAGCTATGAGAAATTTTGCTTTGTAGCATCAACTTCTACAGTATACATAAAGGGCAATTTCAATGAAAAGCATGTTGAACAAGATAGCAGTCAGGTTATTTCTACTGAAATTGATGTTATATATATAGAAAATGACGAAGAAGCGGCCAACACTGACAAGGAAATTCCAACGCAGTCACCTATTACAAGACCTTCAGAGAGACAATCCAGCTCTACAGAGATTGCTTTTATTGCACCACAGTCTACGGTGCATATAAATAACGAAAATTTCTCTGAAGGCATTGAACCAACTACTAAAGAAAGACAGAGCCGTAAAAGAGTAAGAGATGAGAGCTCTTGGAGTACAAACAAAAATAAACTATTGAAAAACTCGGGCCAAAGGTATCATTCAAAAGCTACAAAGACAGAGAGAAGAGAAAAAATAATGGGCGATCCATGTGCGTGTAAAAAAAAATGCAATGGAAAGATAGACAACTCTGAGAGAATGTTAGTATTTAAAAGTTACTGGGAATTAGCAAGTCACGAGCGTCAGTGGGATTATATATTGAGGTATGTAAAAGGTAAACCTACACGTGTTGCGGTGTTAAATTCGAAAAGGCCCCGAACACAGACTTTAGTCTATTCATTGCCAAAAAGAAACGGGACCGATACAGTTACTGTATGTAAAAAGATGTTTATGCAAACATTGAATATCAATGATAGGACGGTATACACAGCTCTCGAGAAGCAAGAAAGTCGTTCCATTGTAGATCTGCGAGGTCAACATAGCAATAGGCCTATTAAAATTTCAGAAAATACAACCAAGAGTGTCGTCGATCATATAAATTTGTTTCCGCGCAAAGAATCGCATTATCTCCGCAAACAAACACAAAGAGAGTATTTAGATGAGAAACTTAATTGCGCGAAAATGCATCGCTTGTACTTGGATTGGATCAAAAACACCCCCGATTATGAAAACGTCATTCCAGCCTCTGAACGATGGTATTATCATATATTTAACACCAAGTTCAATATTGGATTTTTTCATCCCAAAAAAGATATATGTGATACTTGCAGTTTGTATGAACATGCTGACACTGAAAGAAAAATACAGCTGAAAGAAGACTACGAGAAGCACGTTAAGAACAAAGAACTAGTAAGAAAAATTAAAGAGCAGGAAAAAGAAACTTCAGACGCAAAAGAGAAAACAGTGGCATGCTTTGATTTGGAGAAGGTATTGACTCTACCACAATCGGAAGTTGGAGTATTTCATTACAAACGCAAGTACCCGGTTTATAATTTTACAATCTACAATATTCTGACTAAAAGTGGGCATTGTTACGTTTGGCACGCTCAAATCGCTAAAAGAGGTGCCAACGAAATAGCCAGTTGCTTATGGAGTTTCCTACAAGCTGAGTCTGAAAAAGGAATTACAGAAATTTCGTTCTATTCAGACAATTGCACAGGACAAAACAGGAACCGCTTTGTTTTTGCATTATATGATTACGCATCCAGACTTTTAAATATAAAAATTACGCACAGATTTTTACAAAAAGGTCATACTCAGAATGAGGGGGACTCGATGCATTCATGTATTGAAAAAAGTAAGAAAAATCATGTTCTCTATGTTCCGGAGGAAATTTACGCAATAATACGTAATGCTAAAGTACAAGGTCAAAAATACAATGTTAAGGAAATGGTTCGAGAAGATTTTTTTGATTTCAAAAAGCTAGTAACTTCTAATATGAATTGGGTAAAGGATGAGTCGGGAAAAAAGGTTAATTGGACTAGAATAAAAGAAATTTCTGTAGATCCATTGTCTCCTGGCAAACTGCAAATAAAATATGAGCTAGATGACGAACAGCCTGTAATTTTAGACACAAACCGAAGTGGAAGAGTTGTGAGAAGAAAGAAAACAGCTGATAGTGGAAATACAGAAAGGCCCATTGGTTTGGTTCAATTGTACAACGCGCCTCTACCAATCGCCGAAAATTTGTACAAAGATTTGATAAGTCTTTGTAAAGGGAACCATATACCGCCACATTATCATACATTTTATAAAAACTTACAACATCACCAATCTGCAATGAACGAGTCAAGTTCAGAAGTGGAAGATAATGATCTGTAACGAAATTTCCACCTAAAGTTCGTCTAGAATAATTATAGTAACTAGATATTGTTTTAAGTCGTGCATGCAACAAAATAAACGTTTAAATTAGTTTAATAATGCTTTTTATTTAATTCTTCCTTGAACACGGACTAGGCTCTCGTAGATACCTTGGCATTACAATGCATTTTTTCATTTTTCCCCAAGGTGCTACTGTTCGATTATTACACTACATAATAGGTAAATTTTTAGCTTATCGCTGTTATAATGCTCTCATACAAAATGTTCCTTTTCATTCTTAGCGCTTACGTTTAGCACCGAACTCTTTTATGATTTGAATTTTCATGATTACAATTTACAGTGTTAATATACGTAATTGTACATAATTTGCATACCCGGTGTAAGAAGTAAGTTTAGAGAAATACACAAATATAATTAATATTTTTCCTGAATAAAAACGCCGTGTTTTCAGATACGCTAGCAAAGTTAAGCTAGTTTTGCATGGTTAAAGTATGTAAGTATTGTTACACAAATGAAGTGCTCGTGGAATAACTACGTATCCTATACTTACATCTTCACAACAGACTGAGACCAGAGTGTGAATAAATGGGTAACTAAAGTTAAATCAGTTAATGTGGTGTATAAAAATTAGTAACAAATCAATAACCGTACTTACTCCAGCATTTAATGTTATGGTTTTGAGGAATATTGTGGTAACACTCTATTTTACGTTTTTCTCGAAAACTATGAATAAGTTCAAGAATAAAATTATGTTCGGACGTAATGGCTACTCTTAGCTAACATTTGCAGTTGGTGAGGTATTTTTAGGACTTAAATTGAATTTATGGGATAGTTTTTTTATGCTCCTGTAAACTTGGTTGTTTTCACTTATTGCTTTCTTCCAGGAAGGGTGCGATATATAAGTAGATACTAGCTGTTGCCTGTGTCTTCGTCTGCAAAGAATTCGTTTATCGCTATCCCGCGAGAATTTTCCGGGATAAAAATTAGCCTATGTGCTATTTGAGACTTTTCTCTATCTATGTGCCGAACTTCATCCAGATTCGTTGGGCCGTTCTGGCGTGACTGAGTAACAAACAAACATTCATCCATCCATCCTTCCATCCATCCATACTTTCGCATTTATAATATTAGTTAGTATCCTTTTACTGGAGCTCTTAGCTTGGCAAGCTAAGCCGTTAAACACTCAATTAAAAAGTTAGCAGTCTCCGCGCTGTTATCGCGGTCGAATATTCGCAGCCAACCAACCCCATCGCTAAGTCTAGAGATGATAAAAATATCAAAATATGCCAGAATTATATCCATCTTAGGCTGACTATACACAGTGCCGTTTTCATTTAGACTTTTTTAAAGTTAACCATAACTGAAACGTGCCGGGACGTAAGTCTAGCGATGAAGAGTCACGTGGAGGGGATCTGCGCACCCACGAATACCGTATTTTATACTTCTGCGCATACAAAGTCATCGCTAGACTTACGTGCCGGCACTTAAACATACAGGTACATAAATATTTTTTGCACATTTAAATGCTTCTCAGGTGTTACTTTGAAAAAGTCAAATTGCAAAGTATTTTGACCCATGCCGGTTGTCGAATTAACTTGAAATTTGGCAGACAGGTATATATACTACAAAGGTAGATTAGAGAACAAATACAAGCCCAGTCAACAATAGCCAGTAAAAAAAATAAAAATAAAATTAAGTCAGTGCCTATGCGTCTGTCCTTAGCGTCTGAGATAAGATCCATATTAATTTAGTTCAATTCGTTAAATTCAAAAGGGATTAGGCCGTCACTGTGGAAAGTTCGAGAGCGATCCGAAACATCAAATTAATTCCGCTCAACAGCGAAATGGTTAGCTTTCATGAGCTTTAATTCTCATCTAATTAAGGGAAAAGCTTTTTATCTGATCGAACTGTTGATCACTGTTAATTTGTTGGTTATTAATTATGTACTTTTGTAAGACGTAGAATAAGAAAGAAAGAAAACGTTTATTGACAGAAAACGACACAATAATTATTAATAATACATAATATATATATAGGTTTTTTCTAAGAGAGTCAGTTAGAAACATTGATAAAATGACTCTTACCGTTGAAATTAGGATCTAAATATTACGAAACAACATGGCTAGCAAGAACCAAAACCGGCCAAGTGCGAGTCAGACTCATGCACTGAGGGTTAGCAAAGCCCTACTTAAGCAAGCTCTTAACAAACGTAGGCAGTGTGAGGTCTATTTTTATTGGTTTCTTATATAGACAGACAGACAAAAGCAAGCAAGATTAAGAAAGCAAGATTTTTAGTATTTAATGTTGCTGTTCGAAACCTTTCTCTGAGCCGGCTAAATTTGTATACGGGTTTTTTTATAAATAATTTTAGTTCTGTTTTTTTTTACGCTAAAGATTGTTATTTTGTGGTTTTTTTTGTTTTGTGTAATAGGCCTTTGGAGCTGGCATGTTCATTAAAATGATCTAAGCTTGTAAATAAAGATTAAAAAAAAAAAAATGTTGCTGTTATAGCGTCAACAGAAATACATCATCTGTGAAAATTTCAACTGTAGCTATTCCTGAGATGAGGTGACGGACAGAGAGACAGACGGACAGTGGAGTCTAAATGAGCTAGCGCGAAGAGACATTTCTCAGACAGTCATTTTTCAATAAATGACACTAGACTGGTTTTTTATTATAACATCACAATTTGTTAATTTGTACCAAAAATCTTTCACAAAGATATCCCGGGTACCGCAATCGCAATAAACCCTTGGGCCCTCGCCAAATGAGTTAGTGGTTGATAAGCCACGGTTAATTTTGCCTTGTTCCGAGTTCCTTCTCCGTATTAAATTAACTGAATGGGCGAAATGCGCCAATGCAGCTTCAGTAGGTATGCTTACGAAGTTTTTTTTTTGCGGTTTACGAAGGAATGCGTGAAAACATTACCTTATCAACAGAGGTTCTGAGTGGTGAGGTGGATTTATCTCTTTTTTTTTAAGACAAATTTAGAAGAACTGTTGAACTGATGAACTGTGTGTAAACTGATTTCATATTGAAACCGTAGAATTTTCAGGAAATTTATAAAACAAAACAACTCTCTCAATGCTCTTATATTTGTGTGTCTTGCAAAATGAATAAATGTCTTCTTTCTTTCTTTCTTTTTTTCATAACTAACCTGTAGGCTTATTGTCTAACTCGCTCGCGAACGCAATCATGTTCATTTTAACAGTTCTTGTATGAATGTGACAGCTAGCTGATTCCGATTCCAATTGTCAGCACGTACATGAACTGGCAAAATGAACACGATGGCGATTGCGAGCGAGTTAGACAATAAGCCTACTGGTCTAAGTAATAATTATTGGAGAGAAAGCGGGGATCACTACCACCGTCTTACTCACATAAAGTTTATTCATTTATTCCGCTGGACTTGAGACATGAATTCAGACACAGGTGTGCTTTGGGATCAGCGTTAGCAGTTGTCAAAATCATTTGTGATTTTGCGTAGTCTGTGATTACCAAATATCCATCTTTAAGTTTGCTTTTACTAGTAATTTCAACCAGCATTTACCTATTAACAAACGCATTAGCGCTCACTGTAATTTCGATCCAACACTCTGCCATTATTATTCGTGTTACTATTTAGTCAACCGTGTATTGTAAATTGTTGAAGGAAAACAGCATTAAAAATTCGCAGTGTTCGCCTTTTGTGTCTCATATTTTCACACATAAACATGACTAATTAGTTTAACCTAACTATAGCTTTATATTAACTAAGGGATGCATTGTATAGTGTAAGTAATGGCACTGCTGGCTTTTCCTAGCATAGTGAATGCATTATTTTGGGTAAAAACTCTTCTCGTAACGCTGTGTCATTTGGCTTTCGGAAAATTACGTGTAAATACGTCTTTGTTTGTACATTATAATATTTATAATCCTTGCGTATTGATTTCAGCCATGTCGTGTCTAGGAATTATTGAAAGGCAGAACCTACAGCAACACATCACAACCACATCAACGGATATACTAATACTAGTACTTCGTACCTAATGCTTTGAAAATGTAAATTTTTCTTTGTGTATTGGTAGGTAAATAAAAATTTCTTTTATTTTATTTATTATTATATCAAAAGAGCTAATCCAGTATACATAATAACTGTAATAATTGAGTGCATGCTTGCTTGTTCTTCTTCTTTTCAGCTAGGTAAATCAAGTCAAAGTCGAAAGTTTATTCTGCAAATAGGCCGCAAAGGGCTCTTTTACATATCTTTTTTTTTTAATCTACCAGCGCATTCGCAAAGACCATCATTGCCAAGAAGAATGCGCCGCAAGAACCTTGGCAGAAAGTCATTTTTTCAAAATTAAATAGATTTACAACAGTACTTAAATTATACTTAACTTACCTATAATACAATTAATACATTTTATAAAAGGGATCTGGAAATGTTTTTGCAGTCGGGATTTTTTATAGGTATTTAATAATTTAGCTTAAGTACCTACATAAAAATGTTTTATTGTTTTAATAATTATGAAGAAAAAACCATAAATCACAAAAAATAATTAAAATATAGACAAACTTAAACTAATCCCTAAATAGGCTACCTATCAATCTTTTTGGTGACGTTGTCTCAGAAAATCGTTCAAAATGCTTTAATAAATCTGTAGCAATTTCTGGATTATCTAGACGAGTTACAGGACTTAGCTAGATTACTTTGTGAAGGCTAAGCTTGAACAGTGTTCTCTCAATGTTTGTAGGCATCCAATTTTCAGATTTTGCTAAAAGCTTTTGGTCGGTAATTAATTCATTTGTAATGGAACTTAATTGAACCTTTCTCAAAGTTTCCCACAACGGACCCCTGTGAGGCCCGATCATGATTGCCACGGCCTCCCGTAGGTAATAAAAAGTAAGTATTATAGTCCTTCACCGGCACCATAACTATAGCCAATCCATATCAGATATCGTGTGAATCGGTTCAGCGGTTTAACCGTGAAGAGATATCAGACAGTAATTTTCGCATAATATTAGTATAGTTTTTTTTATTTATTCTTTAAAACTCAGGTAGGGACTCACTCAGCATAACAGTTTACACTTAAGCACTGAGTAAGGAAAAAACAATCAGTATGGACTGTATGTAATGTAAATATTTTGCGGGTGGTAGGGCCTTGTGCAAGGTCCGTCCGGATCGCTACCACCATCTTACTCGCTAATCCTGCCGCTAACCAGCAGTGCTTGCATTGCTGTGTTCCGGTGTGGAGAGTAAGACAGCCGGGGAAATTACGGGCACAAGAGGCATTTCATCTAAGTCCTCTAGGTTGGCAACGCATCTGCAATCTCTCCGGGGTTGCCCACTTGCTCGTTTGCCTTCCTATTCACATAAAAAAATATATATATTTACTCATGTAAATAAATTATCTCTGTCTCTAAAAAAAAAAACATCAGTATGGACACAAATAAGAGGATAACAATAAATACGAAGATAGATAGATAGATAAATAGATTAACACTTTATTTTCTTCCATAACACACATTATGATACATAACGAAGCACAAGCATTAAAATAAAACGAAAAAAAAGCACATCACTATACTTAGGTAACTATTTTGTTTATTTTTTATAGATGGATTGTAATTGCGTATATATTAATGTATGGTTTGTCACACGACAAATTATTATACTTCGAGTACGTTTATGTTCCTATTCCTAGAACTAATTGAATCAACAATTACCTTTTGCACGTTTCTGCCTTATTATGCCAGGCTCAATATGGCGGCCCGCTAAGTGCCGTTCGTTCCCATGCCACAGCTGTTTGTCAATCAAGCTTTCTGGCTTCACATTCAATAACATTTGATTATAACATTAATTAATAGTACTCGTAGTGCCAGATGGAGGAATTCACACGTCGGCACACCTGAGTCCGTTAATGTGGCAAATGCGACGGGAGGAAGCGGTATTACCTCATACATGCACATACCTACACAAATAATCACGTCTATGTCCCTTACTTGTTTAGATTGATACTAGGCTAATTGGTGTTCCTTGTTTAAAAAAAATGCAATATGTCCTCCATGACTTTCTGACAAGTTTTTTGCGGCTAATTGTTCTTGGCAATGATGGTCTTCCCGAACGCATCGGTAGCATCAAAAGAAGACAATGTCATGTCAAAGAGCTCTTTACAGTCTTCTTAAAAAAATCGAAATTTAAAATTCTTTATTCACATAAAATATGGTACAATAGGTGATAAAAATAAAAAAATGAATGTTTAAATTTTAAGTCAGTATCAATCGCAGCGTGGTAGGTACTTTTTTTATAATTTGCATAAAATTTTAATTTTTTTCGGTTAACAAGTATTGAAGATGATGTTATCGTATCATTTTGACTAAAACTATTCTCGCGTAAGTACCAGTGTGCGTAGGTAAACAATGAATGACTTAAAATGTGTTTGGTTTTCTTTTATTAAAATGCAAAGTAAAGTTTTAAAACGCGTTTCTTATATACTAATGTCATTGCCTAAGACCTAATCAAATAAAAATCACTTAAACTTGTATCGAAATTCAGGACTGCAGTTGAATCTCAGACGCAAGCGAGAAACCTGTATAATTGCTCACGGCGTGCTATGCAATGCATGACTATTGGTTTGACCGTCTGGCTGTTAAGTCACGCTTTGATTGGAATACACATACATACATACATTGATTGGAAACTAGCAGAAATTCACAATACTGTGGACCGTAAACTAGATATCTACGAGTATTATAATCCTTTCATAGCTATCATCTTTTGGAGCTATTACCTATTCAAAGAATACCGTTAGTAGGTACTGTCTGCTTGACTTAACCAGTGAGCTACATCTTCGGCCTCATCTGCACTTACCATCAGGTGAGATAGAGGTCAATCGCTGGTCAGTTTATAATAAAAAAAAAAAAAAACTAACTGATGATTTGAAATTTGGAAACATTTAAACGATCCAGTTCTTGTATATCAATTTATATCTTAAGGTATTTGGTTGCCTGGTAGAGATCGCTCTGTAGCGATAAGGCCGCCTATTGTTACCTTATTACTTCTGTATACCTTTTTCTGTTTTGATTGTTATATGTGGTGTTCAATAAAGAGTTATTGTATTGTATTGTATTGTATTGTATTTATTATGAGGATCTCGCAAAATGCTCTAGCTACTTCGATGAAATTTGCTAAGCACGGGTAAGTCAAGTTTATTTTAAGGGTACTAGTTAACGGATAAACATACGTATATTAACAATACAAAATTTAAAATCCAAGACTCGAACAAACATTCTTACTCATCGTCATCTTACTTAAATAATATTTTCCTTGACTGGAGATCAAACCCGGAACCTTAAAAGTAGTAGTAGGTTCTCAAACCACTGGGCTCGGGTCGTCGTAATCGGTAATAATATAAAAAAGGATTAGGTCACTTTCAGCCTTTCAAGCCAAGCAACATGTGGTAACTACGTTATAACGAACTTGAAAAACTTTACGCTCTAACATCAAAGATTACAACTTTGTTTCTAAAAGAAGTCTCTTTTGAAACTGACTTGACATTCTCATTTACATCTTATCTGAGTTATCTGCTTGCATTTCTGTTTCTCAATTTAAAGCAATTCTTCTCAGACATTAATGTACCTATTTGTGTACGCGAGATATTTATGGTTTAGTGTCAGGTCTGTGCAGCGAGGCGTGACACTTACATTATTAGATTTATCTTGCATTTCTACTGCAAGAAAAATTGTAGGAATTTGTGTCACCTACGAAGCACTTTGTTCATTGCTACTCGAAGAATGAGAGGGAAGTTTCAAAATATACAGAATGCATTTAAGTTAGGTTTCTTAAAAAAATGGCAGCGTTTATAAATCTGTAAAAAGCTCAAACATAATTTGAAAATTTAAATAAAACGTTTTACGTTTATTATGTCGCTTACAAAAGGATTTTGAGATCTTCAACACTTCAAACAAACTAACAGTGATTATGTTTTAAATTAGAGTATAATACTGGCTAAACCTAGAAGTAAAAAAAAACCTAGATTACTCTTGCTAGGCTGCACTAGCCCGTTGGGTGGCAAGGTTAATTATTTTCGTTAATTCGTTAATTCTTTATTTGAATAACATTAAATTTAAAAACCCCCTACGCATTAATCAAGTAATCATACGTAGGTAAAAAAAAAAAAATATATTATATTTAGCTAATACAGTATAAGAACTGCTAGAACGATTTTTACAAAATATAGCTAAGAACTACCGCAAGGAAACTGGCTTTCGAATAAAAAAACCGCATTGAAATCGGTCGATACGATGACACAGACAGACACTCACACACACACACACACACAACACACATTATTATAGTTCTTCTAGGCTTGATAATAATGGTTCTTTCATGTATTATACCTACGAAGATCAACTACGTAGTTGGAGATACAAAACTACTATGTCATTTTCTTTAACAGTACTCCCTTCTTTTTGCGGAACGTAGGTAACAAGCCTCGTTTGACGGATGCTTCAGTCAAGGAAGACATCATCATCATTACGTCGGGACTTCCAGAAACTCTTCAACATGTCCTTCACGTTTCCGTCCCCTAAGCATTACCGGCATGGATTCAATTACCCTCATTCGAAACACATTCGATCGAAAGCCCCCGTTGGAGATCACAAATCAACGTTTTATCGAGAGTCCGGCGCAGGAAAACTATGTATCATAAGTGGGGCATCGATCCGCGCCGGCTGCGATTTATAGCCAGCCTCGTATCGGAGCCCGAGACGCTGGAAGTGACGTGGAACTAAGAAACAAAAGCTTCAATTCTCCGTCTATTAAACCGTGTCATGCTGGCACCGTCCCCGTTCCAAAATGTTAATTACTTTTTAAAATTATTCTACTGATGGCGTTCAATAAAGAATATTTGTATTGTAACTTAACTACAACGGAATGGACCCATTGCAGGCCTATACGATTTGTAGGTCCGAACACGTGAATTAGCCAGACTAGTGCTTTAAGGCCCCAGTAGGCATTGGTACACGAATTTATCCGTTTACTGTAGATATTTCGTAGTATAGTATACCCCTTCAACACCTAAATTTATATATTTCTAGAACCGGTACGGTACCGGTATAACGTCTAAGGGCCGTGGCAAATTCATCAGATGGGATTCCTTCATTATAAACAAGTACATCAACGTTTCTTCTGTACTCTAGGCAACCAGTTTAAAGCCCTCTAGAGTTAGGGGCTCGTGGATTTTATCCGACTTGTTACGTTACTGTCTAGAATGTAGAAGGTTAATTTTGTCTATTTTAAAGTGAAGTTTTTTCATTTTTTTTTTTTTTATCTTTCCGACTCTATCATTGATTCACAATCACTGTCATAATATAGTCGTAATATGTATTTGTTTAGCAATATTGTTGTGGTTTTAGCTATACCCCTCGTAAAGGTCGCGTGGTTATTAATTTATAAGTATTATATTATAAAAAACAAAACGTTTTCTGAAGTAAATAAATTCTATATCCTCATTGACGAAACATTAAATCTGAATAAATTATAAAATAACAGACACTATTTTTTTACTTTCCACCGCTGACGTAGAAATGTATTTAGACCTCTAATTAGTACATATTTCTATGATTTAGGACCGATTTTTCAATCGTCAGATAGGCCCCTTTTCGACGAATAACTCTAAGGGTATCTGTCAGGAAGTGCATACCTATCTGAGGATTGAAAAATCGGTCCTTTGACAAATTACCAAAATAAGTGTTACAGGACTCTATACATTGCATAATCCATGTAAGTATCTCTTCCAGGGCTGACTATTTCTTGACCTGTCGCATTACTATTGACACAACTCTCTTATAAGACGTACAAGTCGCGTACACGGACAACAGAAGCTATCAAATGCAAATAAAATTCACAAATAGCCTGTTTGAAAGAAAGAAAGAAGACATTTATTCCTTTTTGCAAGACACACAAATATAAGAGCATAGCTCTAATTCACATTTTATGACGGCCAGTAGGCTTATTGTCTAACTCGCTCGCAATCGCCATCGTGTTCATTTTGACAGTTCATGCATGGGCTGACAATTGGCATCGAAATCAGCTAGCTGTCACATTCATACAAGAACTGTCAAAATGAACACGATGGCGATTGCGAGCGAGTTAGACAATAAGCCTACAAGTCTGATTTTGATGATGGACTTAAATATAATATTTAACACAACAATACAAATACTCTTTATTGAACACCACAAATCAGTACAAAACAATACAGAAACAAAGAACAAAGTATACAATAGGCGGTCTACAAATAAACAAATGGGAAAGCACGCTTTAATTAATAAGCATTTAACGATCTAAGTAAAGTAAGGCCAATGAAACGAGATAAAATACGTAAACAATCGGACCGTTACTGAGTTACGTTGCGATAGCGAGCGATTATAATCTATCCTGAACTCTACTCTCGTACGCAATAACGGCGTTGGAGTAGTCTTGCTGTAGAATTGCAACCAATTTCCGTTGTTCTACCCGAAAGGCATACAAGTATTTTTTGAGTCTCCGTAACTATAATAAAAATGTAAATGGGTCAGAAAGGTCAGATTTTTATTCAGTGAGGGTGCTAGCGGAGAGGCAGAAAAAATAATACCCAAAGCAAACCTATGCGAGTTTTATGACTGTGTACTTTAGGCCTTACCTGCTATGAATGGCAACGAGCGTGAATGGTAAGCAGCTTACCGGAACCGTGGATTTTGGTGACAATGACGTTAAAGTTCACACATACCCTTCACCATCAGAGTCATTAAAGGCCGTGACGCCAAAAAGTTTGAAAAACACTGCTCTAGTGTAAGTTTACATACATAAATAAATCACGTGTTTATCCCTTATGAGATAGAGAGAGCCTATAAGGTAAGTTTTAGACACGAAATACGTCTCGAACGCGTTCGCGTTTACGTTTCGATCTCACAAATCCTACTCATAAACTTAACTCCCTGCCAGATTTCACGTATCTGATACAAAGAGCCATGGACTTTCCTATATATTTGAGAAAGTCCCAAATCCACCTTAAGCCAGCCCTGTGACATTTTATTTTATTTTACTAACGTAGCTCACCTAAAAACTGCCTCCGTCCCAAATTTCGGGTCTCTATAGCAGCCAGTTTGTTAGAGAAGGACAATAATAAAAAAAAATATCTCCCCACTAATTTTCAGCCAAATCGGTTCAGCCGTTCTTGAGTTATAAAAAACGTGTAAGTAACACGACTTTCTTTTATATATAATTATGTATATAGATTTTGTCTTCTCACTAATTCGATCCTGAACGGAGTATAGTGATAGAAATGCACTCTTAAAAGTACAAGATTAAGGTTCATAACAAAAAAATGTAATTAGATTTACCTGAGTTTGAAGTTAAGCGACTCAATTGTTTAAAGATTTACGTCGCTAACAATATCAAGAATATCTTGTTCTTGTTGAAACGTTTATTTTGGATCCCAGGTACTATCAAGACATTTTCCACCATAACCAATTTAACAGAGAGCTTGCACTGTGTTGGTGGGATCTTGTTTAGCTCCCCCGCATTGTATGCGGTAAACTAATTAGCTTTAGATAATACCATTAATAACTGACGTCGTCTTACAGATCTGATGCAACGTGTGTTGTGTACAGCTAATGTTCTCAAACTCAAACTCAATCTATTTATTGCATAAATCTATACATATAATAAAATTGTAACAGGTCGATGTCTGTACATAGGAGATATTAAATAAAAACTAAACTAAGGGGCCTCTATAAGCGCCATAGAAGCCAAAAATACAATTTTTAGAATTTTTGTCTGTCTGTCTGTCTGTCTGTCTGTCTGTCTGTCTGTATGTTTGTTACCGCGCTACGCAAAAACTACTGTACCAAACTGAATGCGGTTTTTTTATTGTATTGCTGGAGGTCTAACTTAAACTCCCATGTCGCGTTTTTTTCGAAATTCCACCTAGAAGTCGAGATATAAAACAAAAAGGGGGGGTCCACCAAAATTATTTTTTGATACATTATTTATTGGGATACCAAATGAAAGAGGAAGAAGTCCTGAGTTCAAAAATGTAGTACATGTAATATGGTATGATAATACTAAGCAACAGAATAATAATAAAGTTTACTATGGGTTAATTAGTTCCGCTATTCGTTAATAGATGTCGCTACGCTATATGAATGAAATTATTCGTCGTTCGTTAAGTATCTATTTTCAAGGTTCCTTAAAGGAAAAAAGGAACCCAGAATCACTTAGTTGTCCGTCTGTCAAGTTTCTTTTCCTCAGGAACGCGTATAGGTATAAAGTTGAAATTAATAAAATAACCGGTACAGTAGATCTGCGGTCCCTTGGAGTTGTGAAAAGATTAACCCTAAAATCTATACAATAACAAGGTACAGTCATTAGAAAGGGTGTTTCCATACAAATCGCCGTGCTCTCAAAAAATATTGGGTAGGTAAGTATCCAGTTGTCTTAGAAATTTGAAATTTTGTATGATGGTGGGTCATAGGTTCCAATATAAAATGACCTCACACTGCCTACATTTTGCTTAGGAACAGGGCTCTGCTAACACTGGATATCATATTCACTTGCCAAATTTATACGGAACCCTCAGTGCGCGAGTCCGACTCGCAATTAGCTGGTTTTTACAAAAAAATGATTTATAATAATCCCTTTGACAGAGATAAACTTGACCTTGAGAAACGGAGGAACTTTATTTTTAGACTTTTTATTCGACACAAAAATAAATAATTATGTGTTTCAGCGGTTTAAAGAAGACCTGTGGAGGAGGCAAAATTGGGTTGACAATTGATATGGTAGGCAGTAGCTATCGTTTGAAGGAACCTTTTTTTTTATATCTTTAGGGCATGAAATGGCGTTAAAGTCACTTAGAAAACTAACAAATCTTAAAAGTAACTTGATATATGAATATTTTTTTTATATTAGCCTAATTGAGTGTCCCACAGCTGGGCAAAGGCTTCCCCTTATGTAAAAATGCGTCTGTCTTTTGCCTTCTTCGCGCTTAAGAGGCTGACAGACAACACCTAATTTTGTTGAAATTGATGTTATTTAAGCACTTTTTTAAGAAAAACTACTCACAAAAAAAATATGCTAATTTTCATCATATTTCAAACACGCTGGACAGACTCGATACATAACTGAACAAAATCGCCTCGATAGAAAATAATTGCAAAGATTGGTCATCATTAAACGGTTCAATGTCTTTAGTTTTTCGACGTATGGGTCTGCAATTAAAAACATAAAGTCAACATATTCATACCTAAACGGCTAGCGAGTCATATTTCACAAATAATCCATCCTTTTTTTTATTTCTTATTATTTGTGTCTTATTTGCAAGATATTAGACGCGCGCCAAGCTGCCGAAATAGTTTCTTCTCTTTCACTAACAGGCACGCGAACCGTATGTGTGAAGAGTGGCGCTGCTCAAGGTCATTTGCTGTTGACAGCGCCTTAAGCCGATGAAACGACTTAAACGAAATTTGGGATGGATATTGTTATGGTCCCGGGGAAGGGAATAGAATAGTTTTTGCAGAAATTGTCAAAGACGTGAATAGGGGAGTGAAATTTACTACGAAGATGTAATACCCTAAGGGTAATTATATTTAATTTGTGCTCTAATTGAATGTTTGCCTACCACTAAGAATAAGCTACCCAAAATACTAATTCTACGCAGACGAAGTCGCGGGCAAAAGCTAGTAATAAATAATAATCTATTTATTGTATAAATGTTGTGATAATAATTATGTAAACATTTGCCCTGTAAGGGCACAATAATTTATTATAAAATAATCTTAAAAGTATGTATGTATGTAAACTCTTTATTGTGCAAAATAAACAAGACAAAATAATACATTACATTACATTGCTCGGCCGATAAGCTAACGCTTCAAAAGTGATTAATCAAACGCCGCAGTGTAAGGGTGCGACCAAACCGCCGCGTATACGCAGTGACGTGTCGTATCCGTCACGTTTTCTCACCGTTTCTTCATATATTTTGTTGCGATTCCGTAACGTCACCGTTTTTTAAGCGGCGGTGTGGTCGCACCCTAATGCTAGTTGCACGAAATTAGTTGCATAATGTTAAGAGGGTGTATCCCTACTGAGCTGGCAACGTCGCATTTTTGGTGATTTTTTTGCGACTATTTCACAAAAATTGAGTGAAAGTTTCAAATGTATGTATGTAAACTCTTTATTGCACATAAAAATTTGAAAATACAGAATTACACAGAAAATAGTACAAAGGCGCGTCAAATGTCAAATGTGCGTCTGTAGTGCACTTCGTTTTTAGTGTATTAATATTTGTGTCGAAAATAAAAGTCCATCACGATCAATTATTGCATTATACACATTAATACACTAAAAACGAAGTGCACTACAGACGCCATTTGAAACTTTCATTCAATTTCTGTGAAATAATCGCAATAATAACACCAAAAATGCGACGTTGCCAGCTCAGTAGGGATGCACGCTCTTGATTCGGATATCATTGAAATTCGGCTTAAAAATCCGTGTAGGACATTGAAGTAACCCATTATTTTACTCTAATGGAGGACCTACATAAATGAGCAGGGATGCAAATGATAATTTATTGAACTACGGCTTCATAAAGAATTACTTCAGCGAAAATTACTTCGCATAAAAAATATCGACAAAACCACAGTATATATATAAGCTAAAGCAGTAGGGAAGCTAGGCCTACTTTTTGAAATAAGTACCTACGCTCCAATAAAGCGTTAGGGTTGTCGTTTAATTTTTTGTTAAATTGTATAGTTTTTTGTCTAGTTAGCGCTATAATCTCAGCTGGTAAGGCCTGTTTTAGAGTAACTAGCTACACTTAATTAAGAGTATTAGGGTTGGCACCCATAATTTGTGTAAAAGAGAAATAAACGTTTATTTGGATTTTATATTAATGAAATAATCGAATGAATTATCTATTTTTTAAATAAAACAGGGTATTTAAAAAAAAACTTCAACAGTAAGTTTAAGAGTTTTTATTTGTCGGTAGGTAAGTATTACATAATAAAAAATACTTTCGCCTGCTACGACACGTTCGGAAAGCTCTGTTATTAAATTTTATTGTATAAAAATTATCATCCGAATGAATAGCTTTCTTAAAATAAACTATTGGGAAGCTCCGGTTTTGAAGAAGCCGAGTTCAAGCAGCCGTACACTGCGCAATACGCTCTTGGCATAATTAAAACGAAAAAACGGCCGCTCGTCTCAATGCGCCACGCGCGACTGACAGCATCGCGAGATCCGCTTAGGGGCCGTGTAAAAGCGCGCGTCTGATGTGTGCGTTCGTTTCGACCGTTTTGTTCGTAGATTACCTACTGCTTTAGCTTATATATACTGTGACAAAACTCACATAACATTTTGACAACCTGATGACGTACGCTGAATTCCTATAAGTTGTGGGTTATTTCGTTAAATCATAGAATTTTGCGAGGCTTAACCTAAGAGGCGACGTGCATGGAATACCTCGTCCGGAACCTTTTGTTTCACCGTGTAGGCGTGAGCTGATACAGCGATTCAGAATTTCACATCACTCTAAGAACGGATTATCTATGTCGGAACTAGTCATTGGAAAATTTGTCTTCCCCGATTTGTTTGTACTTGTGTCGTCACAGTGTGCATGTTTTTTGGTTTAATTTTTATTTAATTTTAAATATGTCCCGTTAAGAATTAGCGTTGCTGTTTGCCGAAGGAATGAAATCGAGTGGCCAACGGGTGGCCGTTTCTCCCATACCTACAAGGGGTATTTTTTACTGAGTCTATAATCAGTGCGTGTTGCCAGTGATGACTTATGGCTCTGAGACGTGGTCTTTGACTGCTGGCCTATTGGTAAGGCTCAGAGTCGCTCAACGAGCTATGGAGAGAGCTATGCTCGGAGTTTCTTTGCGCGACAGAATCCGCAATACAGAGATTCGCCGAAGAACTAGAGTAACCGACATAGCTCGAAGAGTATGTACGTTGAAGTGGCAATGGGCAGGCCACATCGCTCGTAGAACAGACAACCGTTGGGGGAGAAAAGTTCTCGAGTGGCGACCGCGAACCGGAAGACGCAGTGTTGGCAGGCCTCCCACTAGGTGGACTGACGACATCGTAAAAGTTGCGGGAAACCGGTGGATGCAGGTGGCGACTTGTCGTTCAGTATGGTGTGCTAAGGGGGAGGCCTTTGTTCAACAGTGGACGTCTTCAGGCTGATGATGATGATGATGATGACAATTTTTTACCTCTGACTATGAAGCTAGAGGTCCCGGGTTAGAATCCCGGTAGGGACAGAAATTTGTATGATGAATAAGAATGTTTTATGCCCGATGCCCGAGTCATGGATGTTGTACCTATGTATTTAAGTTTGTATTTATCTACATTATATATGTATGTTTATCCGTTGCCTGGTACCCATAGTACAAGCTTTGCTTAGTTTGGGACTGGGTCAATTGGTGTAATTTGTCCCATGATATTTTTTTTAATTGTTTTTACAACTTTTTTCTGGGATTTTGTCTTTTGTTTTAGTTTCCTACATAGAATCAATTATTGTGAATCAATTATTGTTTTTAATAATAAAGTTAGTGATAGCAGTAACTTAGTGCCAAGTTAACGTGTCACAAAAATGTATCGGAACGGAAATTGAAAAGAGCACATTGCCGGCCTAGGCCGAAATTGTTTGAAATTCCATAAAAGACCTTCGTCTAGCCGCACCTGAAACCTGACACTTTGCTGCCTATTATAAGGAGCACCACATAAATATTATGTCATTGCATGATTGAGAAAATGCTTATTTTCAACTCTTTTTACTAAGGTTGAGATACTGAGATGTTCAAGCCAACTAAACTCACTAACCTGCGGAAATATTCCAGAAACCTTGTTTCGTTATCTAATTTGCGAGGAAAGTAATTTTAAAATAACTTTTTATGTACAAAAAAATACAATTACCTTGCTTTCGTTGCGTCGTAGAAGTAAAAGGAATTGTTTTAGTTCTATATAAAGTCAGCGTTTTATTTTGTCTGGCGACCTAATTAACGTCCCGCCTATGCCCCCCCCCCCCGACCCACGGACTGGAATAAACAAAGACTCTTAAACGAAATTGCTGACTTCGTAAATACCTACTGATGAAGTGATTCATCCGTTACACAGGTTTATCACCTTTCATAAACTACTAACATCCTTTGAGTTTCCCGGTCCCTTTGTGTCTCAAAATTTCGGTCATCATTTGTTTTGTTTTTAATAACACATTAAAATCGTGTATTAATCAAGCATTTTGAAAACATAATAAAAATGTAGAGGTTTGTAACTACTTTTTCAGAAGTAAAACGCTATATGACTAAAGAGATAATTATATAAAACTACTAGTTTCTGCCCGCGACTTCGTCCGCGTAGAATTATACCAACATTAGGCAGCTACGACCTTTGACATGTTTATCGCTATCCCGCGGGAACTGTGCAATTTTCCGGGATAAAAAGTAGCCTATATGTTAATACAGCGTACCAGCTATCTCCGTTCCAAATTTTATCCAAATCCGTCCAGTCGTTTAGTCGTAAGAAGCAACAAACATACACACTCACATCGTCACATCCATCCATCCATCCATCCTCACAAACTTTCGCATTTATAATATTAGTAAGATGTCTACTCTCTACTCTATACTCTGGTTTCTGTTGTCCTATCAATCGTTCAAAGGTTAAGGAACAAGTTCGTCTCTGTAGTCTTATTTTGTTACCTATAAAATTATCGTGTTTTTTTACAATTAAGAGTTATACATAAATACATGCAAACTTAACTAGGTTGTACTGTGAACATATATCAAAATACCTACTTGGTTAAATGTTATCAATATCCCACCACAACAAGGATACATCTGCCTAAATTATCTGGTATAGAGTAAACATTTCCTCCAAAGCAACTCTCGCGTCACGTGGCCCTAGAGACAGCAGGTACTTTGACAAATTCGATTTGTTATGAAACCCTTTAATTTGAAACAAAGAGCAGAACTTTCAGACGGGGGTAGGGACAGCTATCCGATTTATAATTAGGATGGTACGGTGTTTCATACGCTGAGGGAGATGATATGATACTTATGGGTTATGGGTTAACAAACTCGCTGGCTGCCAGATTAAGACTTTATCTGGCTGCTAAATTACGAGGCTGACATAAGTAAATTTTAACGCGATAAAACGTCTTGAACGCGTACATGGAAAAGTCTCAAGTAATATGGATTTCCAGCGCCATTTGCGGATTGAAACGGCACCAAACTGAGCCTCTAGTGTAAGTTTTTGACCGGAAGAACGTATCGAACGCGTTCGCGTAACGTCTCAATTAGTATGGGATAATTGACAGCGTCGCTAGCGGAACGAAACGACAACTAAAATTACTCATAGTATTTGACATTTTAACGCAAACGCGGTCGAGACGTATTCTGTGACCGAAAACTTTCATTAAGCATAAAACACCAAGGTAATGTTACAAAAACCAGTGATTGAATCAGGCATTACTTTGCGAACATCCATTTAATCAACAAAACACTAACGTAATAAGAATTACACAAACCGGCAATTACTGGGATTTAGCCGTACCTGTGGTAAACATAAATAAGCTTTTTAAATACGCAAACAAAATAATAAAGGGTTTCATTTGAGAGCATTAAGTGTTAGTAATTATATTTGCCTCTAAATATTTGTCTTCAAAGGGGTACTTGTAATTTACACGAATTGGGCTTTTTGGCTTAATTTGTAATTAAATTAGGCCATGTGTCACTTGCAGTGTCAAATTATATCCAATATGGCCCTGCGCAGAGCGGGGTTCGCTATAAACAAACGTTATGGTCCCTTTTAGAATAAAATTAGCCGTAATAAAGCATTATCGTTAAAATGGAGCCAATTTAATAATACAATATAACGTACCCAACGTAATAAATAGGCCACCCATTTTACCTCTACTGTATTTTCAAACGAGCTGAGCGTGTTGAAAGCACATACAATAATCACAAAACCGAATTAGTATTATGGAAATAATTTATATACATAATATTTATACAATAAAATAACTTGAGGGCGCTTTGGCAAATCCCGTTTTAACCCTTAAATAGATTTTGTCCGTTTCAAAAGACACACCAATGAAACTCACACAATTCAAATTTGAGCGAACTCTCGCGCAGTTTAAGTACCACGTGACGTTAGTTAGGCTATCTTTTTCCTTCTTGCGTATCAAGAAGCAGTGCGCATGCGACGGTTGTCAAAAAGCGAGCAGTCGTTAAAATGCAACGGCTGAAACGGTGTCGGGCTCAAAATCAAATAGTTATATTCGTAACTATTACTATGTTTTACGTTACTTTTTTGCGTAAATGAGAAGTAATAACAGTTAAATAATAGTATAAAGTAGTTATTTTTCAAAAAATACTTGTATTTTCTTGTTGATGTTTGAAATAATCAGAGTGTCACGTAAAACGGACTTTTCCCGTTATACCTTAGAGTTGTGATTTTACTGTTTGTCATTTATAACGGACTTTGCCCATATTCCCTAAAAGTTGTAATTTTAACGTTTGTCATTCATAACGGACTTTACCTGTGATGCCTTAAAAGTTAGTTGTCACTTATAATGGACGAAGTCCAGTGCTAGTAAACAACATTTTACTTCGTATTAATGTTATTGTTTTAGTATAATGGCCGTAAAAGGGTGGAGATCTAGTAAAATTCTTACGCTTGTACCACCCTTAGACAAACAACATCGCCCGAACATTATCCTATTTAATTATTACATTATCCTAAATAAAGACAGTCTTCATCTCCTCGAGTCACCCATTTTCGATGAGGCCATTCCTCCACTTTTGAGAAAATCAATTACTAAATTTAAAAATTATTCGGACCGCCTCACTAAAATTAGCAGTCACTCTGCTTTGTTTGTTTTGAAGTTCTGCCTACTTGTTCCTAAATTTATTTACCTGCTCCGCTGCTGTCCCGTTTGGAAATTCCCCATCTGATAAAACCTATTGATCTAATCTTAAAATCCCAAATTGAATCGATTTTGAATATCCGTTTTAGCGAGCAGGCATGGACTCAAGACATGAGTCTTCTGTATCTAATAAGATGTGGTGGTTTGGGAACACGCAAAATTTCAAGTACCTACCTATTTCTATACCGGCGTTTTTGGCATCAATCCTCACCTCTGACCTCTGACCACCTCTGACAAAATCCTTAACGCCTCACCGGCTACAAACTGTGAGACTGCGTGCTTGGTTGAAGCCTCAAATGCCTGCCCAAATTTTCTATCTCGACGTAAAATTCAACGGGCCTGGGATTCCATAGCTTCAGAAAACAGCATTCATTTCCTCATTGACACCGCGACAGGTAGAGACCGCGCCAGACTTTTGGCGGTTTCCAAACCAGAATCAGGCCACTGGCTTCATGCCTATTCCTCACCGAACCCAGGCACCCACATGCTTAGACCCAATTACCCTCCGTATAGCCGTCGGTCTAAGACTTGATGCTGAGGTTTGCGTGGACCACAATTGTGCCTCTTGTGGGGCCCCGGTAGATCGCCTCGGCCACCACGGACTCGCTTGCTCCTCGGGTGCCGGCCTCCTGTTCCGTCATGCTGCCCTGAATGACATCCTCAGAAGGGCGCTCGTCAGTGCCATCGTTCCTGCTGCTCTGGAGCCCCAGATCTCACGGAACGATGGCATGCACCCGGATGAGATGTCATTGATTCCGCGAAGGTACCTACGGACGTGCGCTGGTGTGGGACGCTACTTGCGCCGACACCATGGCTTCGTTGTACCCCCCAATGCCGTATAAGTATGCCGGCGCGCGGCGGAAACCCGATAGTGGGTAAAGATGACAATACTTTTGTAATCATTTATAAAATAAGGAAGTTTATGTTCATAAATATGTTGTGATTGTTTTTTGTCCTAAGAATATTTTATTACGTTAAGGGGGCAATGTCCGTTCTGTGTGACAGGTCTGGGTATACACATAAATAGGCAATGTCACTTATAAGTGACATACTGAAAACCATATAAAATATATACATAACTGAAAATTTCAAAATCATATTTCTTTTCCATCCCAAATACCAAAGTATAATCATCATTTTGTAAAAAAACAACAAGCGAAACACACTTTGCCCGTTTAAGGGTTAATGAAATAGGGATGCCAAACGAGCAAGTGGTCACCTGAAGGTAAGTGACCAGCCCACCAACGGCCCCCCAAAGAATAAAAAAATACAGATGCGTTACCAGCCTAGAGTGCTAATATATGTCGTACAACCCGTAAACATTTTTGTTTATACTTAGGGATGATCTTTGGAACTAATGAACCGGTTCAAAAAATTCTTTCACCAGTAGCAAGCTACAATAACCATAATTAATAGGGTTTTGTACCTCAAAAAGAAAAAACGGAACCCTTATAGGATCACTTTGTTGTCCGTCCGTCCGTCCTTCCGTCCGTCCTTCCGTCTGTCAAGACCCTTTTTCCCAGGAACGCGTAGAGGTATCAAGCTTAAATTTATATTAAAAAAATACTCAGGTCTACCGTTTCTTAAAGCTGTAAAAAAATCAAACTTCTAAGCCAACGCAATCAAAAGATACAGCCGTTTATGCCGCAAATTTTCGAAACTCGCAAGGGAATCAAAATCTACAGGGTACTTCCCGTGAACGTGAACCTAATAAAATGTTTGTCTTGTCTTGTCTTGTAACGCAGAATCTTGAAATTTGGTATGAAGGTAGGTCTTATAGCATAGATTAATTAGAATAATTAATTTTTTTTATTAGAATAATTGCGAAACCCGTAAATATGTATGTATGTCTGTATATAGCAGTGACCAATATAAAGTGAGCACACACTGCGTACATTTTGCTTTGGAGCAGGGCTTTGCTTACACTGGTTTATAGATATTTACATATAATGGTACGGAACCCTCGGTGCGCGAGTCTGACTCGCACTTGGCCGGATTTTTTACATATTTAATATTTATTTATTTTTATCTGGGAAAAGTTCATAGTTTTCGAACAAAGACGAAGTTGGAAGGAACAGCAAGAGCGTAACAAAGCCCTCAATTTTATGAAAACCACGAATAAAACCAGCACCCTAAACCACCAGAGCAAATGTTTTTTTTTGTGTCAGCAGCAAGACCGCGATTGCTGTGCTGCCATGCAGATGCCCGGCTCACGGTTTGATGAACAACGATGTTATTTTTTTATCTGGATAAAAGAGAACAGTTAGCGGTTGCACAAAAGTATACTCACTCACAAAGGCACGCCTTTCCGCTGAAAATTATCCATGTGCAATAGTTCTGTAAAGCTATTGCTTAGAAGATGTCTTACCTCCTTATTCATAAACGTTTATGCTAACTTAGCAATCGTTTGTCCTTATCTGTGGAAGGTAAATGTCAAAGTGACAGATAAGGACAAACGATTGCTAAGTCAGCAGAAGCCTATATGTAGATCGTTTATGTATAAGGGGGTAAACCTATAATGCCGGTGATTCTAATTAAAAAAAAAACCTAAAACTTCGTTTTAGAAAAAATAAATGGTTTCTCATTTTTTTTAAACGCTCTATTACGTCGCCCTTTATCTCATTCATGTGATGACAATCGAAGGCACATACTTCAATATACGCGATCTCAATGGCCTCTGTGTGTAGAAGACATGAGAAAATTTGATGTCTTTATTAAAGCATCTCCGCAGGGCGTCGGCTTATATCTTAAAATGAAAAGGCACCCTTCTCGGAATAACGCGTGCCCGCCTTGCGTATCAGAGCGGGCAACAGAAGGACAGTTTAAGTCTTAAACTATTAGACTAGGCTTTAACCCTCTTATATTCATCTCTATAGGCTTCTGCTAACTTAGCAATCGTTTGTCCTTAGCTTCTGCCTGCGACTTCGTCCGCGTAGAATTAGCAATTGACATGTTTATGGCTATCTCCCGGGAACTATGCTATTTTCCGGGATAAAAAGTAGCCTATATTTTAATCTAGGGTACCAGCTAGGGGCAGCTTCGTTCTAAATTTTATCCAAATCGGTCCAGTCGTTTTAGCGTGAAGAAGGAGCAAACATACACAATCACTCACTCATATCGTCACATCGTCACAAACTTTCGCATTTATAATATTAGTAGGATTAGTAGGATAGTAGGAGTAGGATTTGAGTGTGCGATACCCATTCAGCTCTGCTGCATTTTCTCCTCTGTGTCAAAATAACAGATTATTAAGAAAACTGGCTTAAAGCGCCGGCAAGCCTCATTACCGGGCAGATGTTCGGGCGTTCATTCCACAGACAACGCGCAACGCTCTCTCGTCACGATATTATCCCTTGATCTTTGGTTATAACTATTAACGGTTTAATATAAAACTCGGGATCTTTTCATTACGTATTTTTCTAATAAAAGAAAAAAGAACGCGGGTTCGCTGTTTCAGAAAGTCAGCGTTGAATTAATAACCTCTCCTCCTCTAGCTCGAGAACTTTGAAACTTTTGTAAGTTTTCGGTCACAAAATACGTCTCGACCGCGTTTGCGTTAAAATGTCAAATACCTACTATGAGAAATTTTAGTTGTTGTTTTGTTCCGCTTGTGGCGCTGTTAATTTTCCCATAGTAATTGAAACGTTAACGCGAACGCGTTCGATACGTTTTTCGTGTCAGTATGCTTAGTGTAGGTTTTCGGTCACAAAATACGTCTCGAACGCGTTTGCGTTAAAATGTCAAATACTATGAGAACAATTTGTTGCCGTTTCGATCCGCAAGCGGCGCTGCTAATTTTTCCATAGTAATTGAGACGGTTACGTGAACGCGTTCGAGACGTTTTTTTATCCGAAACTTGCACTAGAGGCTCAGTTTGTTGCCGTTTGGATCCGCAAGTGGCGCTGCCAATGTTTCCATAGTAATTGAGATGTTTACGCGAACGCGTTCGAGACGTTTTTATATGAGAAAACTTAGTACACTAAAGACTCTGAATTTTTTAGTTTGTCTTATCATTGCGCGTTTCGGTGTAAATAGGAAAATTCTGAAAGTATATTCTTGCACCTGCTAGGAAACTCAATGGTAGTGGTGGTGGTTCCGCGTGGGAACTACACCCCAGCATAAAAACCGTAATGTGTGTGCTGTGCACCAAAACACTATCGTTGCACTTCCCGCAACGTTTCGGGATCCTCTAAGTTTGGCTGGCGTTAGTTGGACCGATAAATTAGGCTATTTGTGGCGACCGCCGGCCGCTGTGAGCCAGTCCTCCAATTAATTACCCACATGCGCCCGCGATTTACTTAATCAACCGTCAACACGTTGATCGTGATTGGAAGTGTTTGTGATGTTCGTTTGATTGTAATATGTACGTGAAGTTTGTGAACCCTTTATTGTACAAAATAAATATAAAACAAAGGCCGATTGCCAGTTGTGCTGATTGTTTGATTGATTTGATTGTTGTCGTACACGGGAAAGTGATCAAATCAGCGTAAATATATGCGTTTTTATGAAGCTGTGAATCTAGTTTTTGTCACAGGTATACCATTCTATGGGTACCTTGACTTCTAAGAACGTGGAATCTTGTTGATACCAATTTGTCAAGCACCTAATAATAATTTGCAGAAAAACGCATCAAAATCAATTTTTGACCCCCGACGTAAAAAGAGGGGTGTTATTATCTATCTATCTCTCTCTCTCTCTCTCTCTCTCTCTCTGTGTGTGTGTGTGTGTGTGCGTGTGTCTGTATGTGTCAGGAAGCCAGTTTCCTTGCGGTGGTTCTTAGCTATGTTTGGTAAAAATCTATCCAGCAGATTAAAGTGTACCTATTCCCAAAATGATGTAAGTGTAATGTGTGTATTTTTGGCATAGGAGTACAATTGTTTTTTTTACGTATGATTAGGTACTCGATTAATGCGTGGGGGGTCTCTAATTTTTTTAATTTAATGTTATATAATGTCTATGGGTGTGCGTGTTGAGGATTCTGTGTCGGGTCCGTCCAGATTGGTACCATCTTATGCGCTAAGCTAGGCGTTAATTAGGAGAGGCAGCCGAGAAAATTTTGGACTACTTAAACAGTAATAATGGACGCCCTTACAATTGAATAACTACTTTGCCATCTCCGCGATATAGTGAAGTCAAGTCGTGTTTAAATAAATTGTACCCTACAAGCAAGTAAACAGACTTCACTTTTAGTGGCTTCTAAGTCTTACCGCGTTGTAACGTTTACCTGCCAAGTATTTACCGTACTAAGTATTTAGCGTAGGAGCGCGAGCCCTGTGAGCTTCAAGATGCAATAACGTTCAACTACAAACTACTTATACCCTAATACATAATGCATCACGTGCTCTTAATATTGTATTAAGAAGCGGTTGCAGTTTCTTTGACGACCTTTAAACTAGAAATTCTTAGGATTTTCGTGAGATGCATTACTTAGTCGTTAAAAAATATGCTAATTAAATAAGTATTTTTTGACCACTTGGTATGCATTATGAAGTTTGGATGACAACGCAAAGTGATGTCAACACGAACAAAAACGGTCTATTCTGTTTATAGAACTAGTGGGAAGAGACCACAAAAAGCATGGTCAGAGTATAGCTATTTTTTTTATTTCTGTACCTCATCCGGCAAAAATGGAACTCATAAGGGTTCCATAAGGAATCCATGAGTATCACTTTTTTACCCGTCTGTCCCTCCTGTCCGTTTGTCCGTCTGTCCGTTTGTTCGTCTGTCCGTCTGTCAAGAACCTTTTTCTTAGGAACGCGAGGAGGTTTTTTGAAATCGGATATTTTTTACTATATAACTGAATAACTTTAAATTAATATCACACACTCAAGCCTGCTACCGCTTGAAAGAAAAATTTTTTTTTTTCACATAACAAAAAAAAATGATCGAGATATCAAATACATGTCTCTACTTATCTCTTTCTAGATAAACAGAATTTTAAAATGGTGTTTATATGGGCGTAGTGATTTATGTCGATACACATGTCATATCGGATCTCTCTTTCTTGTATTTTCTATTGCCATTGCCATTTTATACATGCCTTCATTTTGCTTAGGAGCACTCTGCTGACACTGGATTTTATATTCACTTGTCGAATTTTCACGGAACCCCTGGTGCGCGAGTCCGAGTCGCACTGATCGGTTTTTTACCGAACTTAACTATTATAAGGCTTGTTTTAGTTTTTTTTTTACATTAACCTGCTACGGGCTTTGGACTTTCCGCAGTTCTTGTTTAGAGTGGGAACGAGTTTAGAACTCCTAAGTGCACTTGATGTGTCCTCTGTGGAATTTTCCACTTTACTCCTAGTGTCGTAACGTTATTTTTCATGCCGAGAGTAGATTGTGTTATTTGGTTGCGAGAGGAAAACAACTGCAGGATGTGAAAATCTTTTGTGCAATAGTAAATTGAATTAAGGATTGTGTTGTGAATTAACTTTGAAATAAACGGGTCCATATTTTGTCCATAAAATTTAAGCTCCGACTGTATTATTTTGACAGCGTTTTGAAGGCGTTTTGTTTCTGAAACGGTAAATAAGTTTCCTTTATATAGTTGATAGTAAAGTAACAGAACCTAACTTAATGCATTCTGATAACATTTCGAAATTTTTGATGAATGCACAATGTCATGGTGTTATGAAAAAAATGACTATGGAGTAATTATTGTTTACAAAGGGACCCGAAAATAACCAGCTCCGTAGTGACATTTAGGTACCTATTAGATACCTATCTTTATTTACTGTAATAAACTTACGGTACGCCTCGACTTTGCACGGGTGATGCGTAGATAATACAGCATTTTCCACGAAAACTCTAGTCAGCTAGATTCCTTCCGAAATCTTGAACAAAAATAATATTTCAACAAATTAACACAAATAAAATATAAAACTATAAGTAAAAACCTTTCTGTTTAATCACTCCATATCCATGGCAATCTCATTAATATCCGATTTCAAAAGCTTTAACCGTAGGTACTATCGCTATTCACAGTAAATATCATAGTGAAGTTACAAGTTGGCAAAGGATCTGAGAATTGGCAAGGAAAATACATACCTACATACATACATGATAGCGCTGAAGCGAATCAATAAGTTATTTTTGATTTACTGTATTAAAATATTGTGTGAGTGTATTATTGATGTTTTAAAAAGGTGATTGCTTAAAATATTAACTGTATAAGAAATTAAAATATTGTTATGTTATAAAATAATAGTAATGCTATGAAGGTAGTTTTAAACTAATTGTGAAGTTGCTGATTTGACATAAAGTGCAGGGTGTGACTTGTTTACACTGTATTATAAAACGGCGCTGCAATCAGTCAGCCATTCTTGTTGCGACTTGCAAACTGTAAACATCTCAATAAACATCCGTTACCAGTGTTTAAAGTGTTTTCCTAGGCCATTATGGACCTCCCTCCAACATACATACCGTCACGCCTCTTTCCTACAGGGGTAGGCAGAGACTACAAGGAAAATAATTGAGGAATAATTTGCTCGGTCGAAAAAGATACGTAAAGATTTTGAATGTTGTTTGGTTCTTTGCAATCATGCTCTTTAACTGATACCTGCTAAAATTATGTCAGGATTCGAAAAGTAGTTAGTTAAAAAAATACTTCCATTTCTTCACATGAGCTAAAATGAAAAAAAATAAAGAAAATTTTAAAAAACAAATCCTATTTAAAAACAAATTTAAAAAATAAATTAAGTATTTTCTTTTTGTCCAGTAGGCTTATTGTCTAACTCGCTCGCAATCGCCATCGTGATCATTTTGACAGTTCTTGTATGAATGTGACAGCTAGTTGGTTCCGATGCCGATTGTCAGCCCATACATGAACTGTCAATATGAACACGATGGCGATTGCGAGCGAGTTAGACAATAAGCCATCCTATTAAATAACAAAATAGGTACGCAATTGAAAAACTAAATTAACATCGTAACAGACCTAAAAATCCGGGCGCACTTCGATTCAAAAGAAAATCGTCTCTATTTGTTTTACTCAAATTGTTTCTGAATTTGTGATTTAAGTACCAGTAAATTGCTCCCTTCGTTAACTTCTAAATCGCTGAAGTGCGTGTTGGAGTGGCCATAGTATCGAACTTATTGTGTAACAGGTTTTACCCGTGTCTTTTCGTTGTAGATTTGATGTTCTATTGAAACAAGAATAAATTTTACCGGAAATTTTGAGCAATAAAGTGAATTTCTTTCTCTGTTTAGTACCTTTATCAAGCACAAGCATCTTGTTTGCTGCAATTATTAGCAAAAATCTAAACAATACAGCAATATTGTGACACTAGTCTTATTAAAAATTTCCACAGTCCTTAAGAATTAAGTATAAAGCACAAATTGTAGCAAAAACGCAAGTAATTTATTTTTTATTTCGCCTCCAGTTGTTCGGAGAGTGGCAGGCGTTCTAATTCATCCCCATTGTCAAACAAATTGAAGGAACACCGTCAAACGTGATTCGATTTTCATATACCCACGGTTTACAGGGTTCCATTTCCACGTGACTTTTTATTTTGTAGGACAAGGAAGATTCTATCAAAGAATCGAGAATTTCACTTCGCGATTTTTGCATTTATTTTTACGGTTTACCTATTAGAAATTAATATTTCCAAGCAATACTGATAACTAGAACACAACATGGAAAAATCCGAAAAGTAAAGCTATGGCTGGGAATCGAACCCGGACTCTCATCAATCCTTGATGCGTGATGCCGCGTACGACAAGGGAACAAACCACCACCGGAAACACTAGAGGATTGCAGATGCGTTGCCAGCCGGTAATTTTAAAGATTGTTTTACTTTCCACACGGAAACACAGCAGCGGAAGCACTGCTGCAGGAACAGAAGACGGAGGTAGCTTAGTCCTCTAGGCATGCAACGCATATACAATTCTTTGCTGATGCGGACATTCTATGGGTGTTGGTGTTCAATTACCATCAGGGCTTGCTCGTTTGCCACCTTTCCCATAAAAAGAAAACAGCAGCTTAGATTAGATTTTAATGTTGTAACCTCCATGACGCTCAAGACGCGTACCGTACTGGCCGCTTAAAAAAAAAAGTACGTTTTATCTATATTGACAGACCTAAGTGCTGATGCCCTAGCAGGTACTTTTACTCAACAAAAAAACACTTCAAAAATCGAACGCGATTCATTCGTATTTCAAAATAAGCTCTTAGAGGATCTGATATCCTGGTACTTAAACTCTCCCTCCATCTTACGCCTGACGCGAGTTTAACATTTTTTACCCATCCCAAAAAGTGCTCAGCGCCGCTAAAGAACTTTTCACTTCAAAAATCTGGTTAACTCGAACTTAACCAATACAATACCACAATTGAAGTTTCGTCTTTATATTTGTTGACCTATTTTAATAATCACTACATTAGTATAGAACAAAGTCGCTTTGTCTGTCCCTATGTCCCTATGTATGCTTAAATCTTTAAAACTACGCAACGGATTTTGATGCGGTTTTTTTTAATAGATAGAGTGAATCAAGATGAAGGTTTATATGTATAATACATGCATAATATACCGTGCGAAGCCGGGGCGGGTCGCTAGTCAGTGATAATGCTTGGACCTGGAAAGTCTACGATTTGCGCAGGTACGCCTTTTGATGTCAACACGGAATAAGGCGGATTTGCAAAATTACTACGGCATAGAGAAACCTGTAATAGGAACAAAGCCGTGGACGTAATTCAACACGGCATAGCGAATGAGATATGATCTCGAAAAGCAATGGTACGGCTTTTCACTACAAGCTGCTGGTTGGAATTAGTTGCTTTTGCGTTTCCATTTCCACATACGCTCGCGCTTTGACGATTTTGACAACTGAAACTAATGTTGCAACCATATCAATGCCTATACTTAGCAGCAATAACGTTCACCAAAAGAACCGTCATTGGATCAGATACCCTATGTGTATTTTACTAGATTTTACTGTACGGCGTAGTCGTACGACACGAGCGTTGCGTATGATGGAATAGAATAACACGTGTCGTGTGCCAATCCCATACAATCTCAAATATATTTGTTTACTCTATATATTTTATATTTTATCTACAATAAAGAGTTAAACGATAAAACAATACAAAACAATAACTCACACAACACACATACACATATACGTACATAAACATATATAAACGTACGTTCATAGGTAACATTCTATTCTCCTGTCGTTGTCGACAGTTGAAAGTGATTTTGTCTAGCTAAGCTTAGCACAATAAAGCTCTTTACAGTCAATTTACATAATCCTAAATGATGACTTATGAATTCATTGAATCCATTTATCTTGAACAGCTTTTTTTATGTTGCCCACTTTTGTCGTTAGGTACTTACTTAAATGTTGTTTAATTGCTTACTTGTTGAATTTCTTTGTGTAAGTTAATTCGCATATAATTATAGTTCATCTTTGTTAGTTATCTTAAGTAAAGTAGAGAATAGAGACTGTTACAATCTTTATTTCATTCCAGTAGACTAGGTATTTGAGTGGCTACTATTTCGAGACTGTGGGCGCATAGCATCGATTACGGTATGTTTCTCAAAGCTAATTCTTTAGATATTTAGTCGAGTATTTCTAAAGTGGATGTTGCATACCTCTTGGTCTAAATCGAGGGCGTCTTAAGTCGGCATCTTTGATCGTTTCTAGTATTTTCGTTAAAAACAAAGAAATTCTTCTCCGCCTATATTAGATTTTGCTCTGTAACAGACTCCACCTGACGTCCTTATTTAATTAAGGGATGTTTTCGTAGGGAGGGGCTGACTCGGAAGACAGTAAAATCTCGGTCCTATTTCGAATACTTAAATATCAGCTCTTTGATTGTTTTTATTTTTGTTTGCTCCTCTGATTTAATTAAGGAGAATAGATGGAATCGTAGGTACATCAAAACATAACTTTATTATTTATACAACGAAAAAAAGGTTATGTATGCCTACTAATTAAAACAGTTTTGTTAGGTTTGCAAAACACAAAACTTTCAGGGATGATAGTTAATTCTAAACATTTTGAACGCTAAATCTCAATGTTATCGAGATATTTGAAAAGAAAACAACGGTTTTGTATTACAATACAATACAAATACAAAACACACAAACAATAAACAAACAAACAAAGTAGTCTCTGCCTACCCCTGTGGGAAAGAAGCGTGACGGTATGTATGTATGTACAATAAAAATATTATTTATTGAACACCACAAATTAGTACAAAACAACACAGAAACAAAGAACAAAGTATACAATAGGCGGTCAGTATTGGCAGCAACCACGCACTAATTATTGGCGACAAACTGACTTCATTTTCTCGGGAACCACTACCTATACGCATTTACACTGTGACTGCCACAGTTCAAACTAGATCACAGCTTTCACAGCCCTTGATGGAGTAATTAGATTTGAGGTGGGGTGTATTAGAGACTGTCCAACGCATACAAAAGCCAAGTGGAAACCATATGTTGTATCTCTCACACATTGCTAAGGGAAAGTGAGAGAGCGCGGCTTCCGTCGGACGTGCCTTACGATGTCGAATGGACGACTGGATTAGTAGCGGGCACTGCGGTTGGAAATACTCGTAATAGTTTCAAAGGCATATCACTTAGATTCACTAAATAGGTTACCTATAGTTGCATTCGTATTAATTATCATGAACTAGCTGTTGCCCGCAATTTCGCCCGCGCAGAATTTGTTTTATGCTACCATCTCTATCACGGAAACTATGCATTATTTGATGTTTCTGTGATAAAAAATAAAAACTAATTAAGGAATGTCCATCATCAACATGCTACTTACGTAGTCATGCTTCCTAGCACGCTTGCTTGCGCACTTCCTTACATCATCAACTCTTTATTTCAAAGTACAATAAAACCCCTATAATTATAAGGGTGCAACAGTAACGAACACACCCACACACTGATAAACTTTTTCTCATATATAATTACTAGCTTCTGCCCGCGACTTCGTCCGCGTAGAATCAGACTTAATTAGGCATCTACAACTATGCAATTAATAATGATATGGAATATTATATTGGTTTTATGTACAATAAAGAGTTACACATACATACATACATATATACATTTTTCGAGATAAAAAGTATCCTATGTGACCTAGGATACCAGCTATCTCCTTTCAATATTAAATCCAAATCCGTACAGTCGTTTCACCGTGAAGAAGGAACAACCATACGCAGTCACATCGTCACATCCATCTATTCATCCATCCATCCATCCTCACGAACTTTCGTATTTATAATATTAGTAGGATTATTAAAATGGGAGTGTAAGAGGCCTTGGTTATCCATCCATGACAAAACCAGGAAAGCCGAGAGGTTTTACTACAATCGGAACACGCATTAGTTGATAAAATAAGACATCGAATCAATCAATTTATTCGAAAACATCCCGCAATCAATCAAAGCGAGCCCGAAAAAGACGAGGCGGATAAATTACCCAATGATGTATTAGATGTAATTTAACATACTTAGACGATACATAATGTAGATGCTCTAAGCTGTTACGACAGACTAGTTACTGCAGACTAGTTACATGTTTCTATACACATTAACGCTCAGATCTTTTAACTTACCCACAGAACAGATTTTATTGCCAATTAAAATTTCCGGATTAATTAATATAATAATTAATCAGTTAAAATCATTAAAACATTACTACGAAGTTATGTGCGCCAAAGAGGATCTTTCACAGCCTGTATATTAGAAAATAAGTAACGTTCGTTTATATAGACTATAATAGTACAGCACTGAAAGATAGTATCTCGCCAAATGAAAGCAGAGGTCTATAGTTCTCTCGATTTGGCTTGGCCGATCGCCAACACCAGGCTCTGATTGTGTGTACTGTACTGACTCTAATATTGCCAGTATTTCTTCTTGTATTAAATTCTGGAATATATTTTGCACCAGCAGGTGGCTGTCTTGTTGGAAAATACTTAATGCAAGAAACATTATTACAAAGCTGCATTGGGAACGATTGATTCTAATCACTACGTAACTAAGGGCAGTGAACTTTTAGGAATGGGCTGTCGGCTGGGGTTTTTCCAACTGGCTACGACATCGGGTACCTTTAAGAGGCGAGTGTACCACTTCTTGCATGGCCGGCAACGCGCTAGCAGTCCCAATGGTGCTGTGGTTGTCCATGGGCGGCGGTGATCACTTACCATCAGGTGCACCGCATGCCCGTTTGTCAGTTTTATTATTAAAAAACAATTTTTGTAGGCGTAAAATATAAAAGTCTCACTTACCATTACGACGGAGTCACGAACTTCGACATTCGATCAAAGGCGCAGGTAAATCCCATACCCACAATGCGAATAAAATCTGGGTTTCTGCTATAAAATCAGTTACCTAAAATCCTCATTCCACGCAGACGAAGTCGCGGGCAAAAGTTAGTCTAACAAAAACGCCATTTCGTAGCAACCATTAAATAAATATCTAACCGATTTTGTACAAGCCATTCGAGAGACCCGTATATCGAGTGCGAACAACTAAACAAATCGCATAAAGCGAATGGGAATGACCAATAAACTCCGCCATAAATGGCCGAATGCCCGTGACGAGAAAAAAGATAGTTTCGCGCGTCCATTCGTTACTTGTGCGTTACCGTGTAGACGTTACAATGACAGGACATGGCATCAAAAATCAATTCCTACAGAACCCCGGAATTTTTAACAAACATGATGTAGCATCCACTAAACATAATTACTTACTTAAGTTTTTGAATCTCGTGTAAGCTTAATCTTAATCTTAGAGTGGCCACCGAGCAAATTAGTTTCCCGGTAGCAAGAGAGCACGATAACCAACACGGCAACGCACCTGTGATTCCCCAAGTCTTGCAGGTGTCCCTGGGCGATGGTGATTACTTTCCATCAGGTGACCCGTCTGCTCGTTTGCGCTCTCTTAGGTATATAAAAAAAAACCAATCGACACCAGGATTGTAAAAACGTTGCCAGCCTAGGCTAAGATGGAATATCTTACATGGCTAATAATTCAGCTGTCTCGCACTCCCCATCGGCAACGCAGGCACTGCAGTCTGCAGTCTGTAGTCTGGGCCTGTGTAAGATGATGGTAGCGTAACGTAACTTGCATAAAGTTCGACACCCACCAAATTGACTGCATACTTTGTACAACTAAATTTTCCCAGTCAGGTGATTCTGTGACTTAAAAAGCTGTGGTAGTTGGTAGCCTAGTGGTTTGACCTTGGCCTCTCAAGCAGAAGGTCGCGGATTTGAATCCCGGGCTCACACCTCTGAGATTTTCGGAATTTATGTGCGAAATTACATTTAAAACTTAGCATGAGCTTTTTGGTAAAGGAAAACATCGTGAGGAAACCGGACCAATCACAATAAGGCTTAGTTACCCTTCTGGGTTTGGAAGGTCAGATGGCAGTCGCTTCTGTAAAAACTAGTACCTACGCCAAATCTTGGGATAGGTTGTCAAAGCGGACACCAGGAACCCAAGCGGGCTCACTGAGCCGTGGCAAATGCCGGGAAAAACGATAGGAAGATGATGAGGTGATGCTGCGACTTCTAATCTCTTCCTAAACCTGTGCGGTACACGTAAACAAATACCTGGTACCTTTTTCGAATCACAATTCTGCGCTGCGGAGCTATTTGCAATTCGCACCCAGGACCAAATGGGAGCGTTAATTTTTAAACCAACAACAAATGGATGTTATGCGTTTGTCAATTTGTACGCTTGTTTGCGGTCGCAGCAAATTAAGGTAAGTTGCTAATACGAGTGGGAAGTTTTCGCTAATTAAGTAGGTAACTATTTTGATATTTATTTACAAGGGTGGGGGGTGGTGAGCTGTGCCTATCTCAGAATGGTCAAGTGTCTCTACCCCAGAATATAGTGAGGAGAGGTGAGACGAAGGGGGAAGCGCAATGGAGAAATACACAACCTTTTAGTAGAAGTACGTATTAAGTATGTATGCATTTACACTATACGTTAACAATAGGGTTTGCACCACCTCAATAGGGATTCTCATGATGCATGCAACTGCGTGGAAATATCGGGTGCTCGTAAGCAGTTGCGGTCCACATCGCGTACCTACAAAATAATAATATGCGAATCATTTAATACTGTTAAAATATTTTCTAACAAAAGCTTCTTTCGAAACTAAAAATGCCACCTTTGTTGGAGAAAAAAGCGTTCAAAATAGTAGCTCGCAAAAACGTTTGATGCACGGCGAGTGTTAGAACAATGTCATTGTGGCGCTACAATGCATGAAACAAACGAGTGTTGCCACTTGGCTGGGAATGGCTGAATACAGCGCTTTTACACGAGCACTGGCCCTTGTTGTAACAAGAGCTGCTGTCTTGGAGAGTGTGGATGTGTACCGACATGACATAGGTACCTAAATGCGATGTTTTATAACGAAAAAAGCAAACCTCTAACTCTGTTCAACGGAGGTATAAAATCCAAAGCCTGACCAATTTTAACTATACCCCTAGGAAGGACGTAGGAATTTTACAGTACTTAACGCCCACGGGCGCGCGGTATGCAAATTCTCGCAGCGAAGTCGCGGGCAAAAGCTAATTGGTAAATAAACTGTTTTTGTTGCCCAGGGTGCTCCGGCTAACGCAACTTTTCCTCTCGAGGTTCTCTCTGCCGTCATAGTACAGAAGGCGGCAAACTGACAAAACGAACTTTCGAGATAAACGGCAAAAACTTTTAAATATTTCAATTGCTTGTATTTTAGGCAAAAAATGGTTTACCAAAATTCTGTTTACACACAAATTTAGACAAAAAATCACGTTTTTTTATTGATCTAATTCGATCGTAGAATAATTATAAATAGTATTAATTTTACAGCATTTTATGTTATAGCTTAGGATAAGGGAATATTATTATACAAAGATTAATAAACTAAAAAGCCGTTGGCTGAACACCAACGCCTTTTAAGCTTAGTTTTGCACATTACTTTTTTAGTCCTATTATTTTAAATAAAAGTTAGGTGCGAGTTATACACTAGAAAATCGTTATTACGGATAGCCGCATTATAGTCTATTTTTGCTAATGGCATATGCATGTTGCGTTGGAAATTAAAATGAAGTTAAAGTGTCATAGCCGTTTTAAAGCTTAGTTATTCCTTTAACTTTTTACACCAATTTATTAAGCAACAGAATTGTTTACTTTTAATACATTAAAAAGCCGCAATGTGGCCATTAATCTGTACGTTACGGCATTATAGTTTATGATAGGACTACAATTATTGAGAGTTATGCGGTCTGAGAAGCGGTAATCACAAGAAATCAAAAGACATTTCTTACTAAAATCAACATTATATTCTTCAAATTTTAACATTTTTATAATTGCCACTTTCAATTTTATACATGTAGGTAATCAAAATAAAAATTAAAAATAAGAATCGTAAACAACAACAAACTGCGCCGACTTTTTTGGGAAAGCATCTGTCATGAAGCAAAATTGGTGAACCACTTCGTCAAAGTTATTTTTGTTAAATAATACATACATACATACATACATCATACCGTCACGCCTCTTTCCTACAGGGGTAAACAGAGACTACTTTGTTCCACTTGCTACGATCCTGACATACCTCTTTCGCTTCACCCACATTCATCTCTTCATACATGCTCGTCGGTTTCGGGTACTCTTGACTTGACCTTTTTCCAAAACGTCCCCAATTATCACGGAACGTCCGTCTAGGCTTTCCCCTCCCAAAGCACCCATTCACACTCCCAATATAAATCTGTTTAGTTAATCTTCTTTCATCCATCCTCTCTATGTGACCAAACCAACTAAGCATACCTTTTTCTATCCTAGTCACTATATCCTCTTTCACACCAGCACGTTCCCTTATCACACTATTCCTTACCAGTGATACGCCTTCCATACTTCTTAACGCTCTCATTTCTACTGCATTGATTCTACTTTCATGCTTCTTTTGCCAAACCCAACTTTCGCTACCGTACATTAGTTTTAATGATTCAAGATCAAATATATTTCAATTATTTACGCAGTTCTACTCTTAAAACTAGTGTATAAAAATACATGTTAAAAAGTATCACTAGTCTAATCCAAATTTGTCTTATGTGTGGGAAAATACAACTCTAAACTAATCAATAAACACGTCAATTTCAGCAACGAAATGTGTGACCTTTACGTCGTAATGTATTCATAAAATAACTGAATTTCAAGAAATTCAAATACAAAATTTTTAATTCAACAAGTTCAAGATTTAAGTATTGAAATTTTGGATTGTTGCATGACATTGCCCACTTAGCCTCATTTTTGTGTAATTAAATACATCTGGACATACATCATCACTTACTTTAAACCTAGTTTTAATATTTCGTGGCACCTGATTCATCTGATCGAAATTCTTGATTATCTTAAAGATTATTTGATTTTAATGAACGCAAAGGTAACGCCTGATTCAGTAAAATATTATTTGAAAGAAAGATTGATTTTTTTACTTATTTTTTAACAGGTTTGAATTTGTTTGTATGCCTTTAACGCAGAAGGGTATTTTTTTTTTCAAAAGTAAAATCCCTCTCCTGTAAAGTTGCACTTTTTGAGTTGAATTAGTATTTACTGAAGGCACAGAAATATTAAAAGATAATCCTACACACAATAATATCCTATTCCAAAGGCAGGCCTCGCTACGTGTCCGTATAGTAAGCATTATGCCAGTCCAACAAGAGCCGTACACTGTCCAGCAATCCGTACAATGCAGATCCGTGGACGCACTTGTATGACTTTCTATACAAATAATACTACGATACGCTGGATGCCTTGCGTCCGATGCCTACGATACGGACGTGTGGACGCCTGCCATAAACTTAAACTCTAGTTTGTAGATACTTACGAGACAACGTTATAGAGAAACACATACTCAAATACACAGAAAACATTATACGGCCACTTTTATTACTTACGAGTAAGTTCATTACTAATTTCAGTTCGTTAATATCGAAATAATTATAAGTATTATACTGTTGTGTCTACAGTTACCTTGATGTTGATACGGGCGCTGAGAACAATCAGTGCGCGTAAGCTCCTGCGCAGCTTGCGCACATTAACCTAACCTAACCTAACCCAACCCAACGCAAAGGCTTCGCGCGCACTAATTATAATAAAATGTCCTTTGGGCGCCGTCGTCCTCCGACTTACGGGCGGTGGGGAGGTAAGGGGCTACGTGAGTGACAAAAACCTAGCCGCTTTTTAGCTTATTATTGTTATATAACCGCATTATTGACAATATTGCACAAAAAATTAACCCTTTGTCACTGAAGTAAAAAAGCGGTCACCGCTGTATTGACTATTATGCGCTACATAATACATTTTTGGGTTATATCTAAAAATGCGGCTAAGCTCCCATAACGTAATTATAGAGTATAATTTAAAGTATACCGCCTTTAAATCTATAAATGAGTATTTAACTTCGGCCATGGTAATACGTTAAAACCTAGTTACATGACTTTAACCACTTTTTAGTCTATGAATGATCAAAAAACGCTTTTTAGCTTAGATAGGTATCACATTTAAAGTAAGATATAAAGCCGCTAATGTCATATAACGTCTTTTTAGCTTATTAAATACCATTCATGGCTTTTTAGATTATAATACCGCAACAAAAAGCAAAAGACATGTCGTTTAACTGCTGGCTATCTTGAGAACTAACAGTGCTAGAAAAAAAAAGTCAATACCGTTCGACGCAGAATTTTTTGCTTAGTATGCATGTATCAAAAAGTAAAAAAGCCGCAAAAGTCCCTTTGCCGCCTTCTATACTATGACGGCAGCTCTGCCTATATTTGTATACGTATTTCAGGTTACGTTACTTCACGCTAGCTTTACTTCTCACATTCCAATCCTCAAATAATTCAAATACATATAATATGGCTATTTGCAATTCCCAACGATTTTATTTGTAACAAGACAAAATATTTCCTAAGACGATGCGAGTTTTAAACGTCAACATATTGGCCTCGAAGGCGGCAGAGCGTGACTGCTCCGATAATGCTGCTAGCCCAATAGTTGCTCACCATCGAGCATAATAACCCACTTCGGATATTTCTTTGTTTGTTAGCTACAAATCTTGGAAATTACATATTATTATAACGAAATGTCGACTTTAGTGCATTACGTCTTTTGTCACAGTTTTGATTTTTGTTTATATAAATAGAGTGCTATACCAACCAGTGGCGTGGCGTCAAGTATATCAGAAGGCAAGCCAAGGGAACTTAACTAGCCTTTTCCTCTAATTCTGCACAATAAATTGCCCAACTGCCTTAAAATAGGCAAGCCAGTGGGAATCGAGTTCTATGGACGCCACGCCACTGATACCTACAGTCATTTTGTTAGAAAGAAATCACCGAATCAAACTCTCGCGGTTCCGTTCTAAAATACGTTATACAAAACACTAATTACTTTCGGTATTAGGGTGCGACCAAACCGCCGCGTATACGCAGTGACGTGTCGTATCCGTCACGTTTTCTTACCGTTTCTTCATACATTTTGTTGCGATCCCGTAACGTCACCGTTTTTTAAGCGGCGGTGTGGTCGCACCCATAAATGGGCAGTAGGTGGCACGTATTCTAAAATCCAATTCCGAATGTTATTTTCGTAGAAATACAAGGTGTGTTTTTAAAAATCATCCCCTAAAAGCCAATCTGAGTTTTACAAGGCCAACGCAAAATAGACGAAAGAAAAAATATGGATCCTAAAAAATATGGACGCTATCGAATGTCAAAGGACGTCAATTTCAAAGGATAAGTTCACATAGCGCATGTGAGGGGATTAGGTTTGCCAACGTACTACATACTACAGACGCAATTACGAAGTTGTTAAGGTGCTTGGAGCAACGAAGTACTAAAGTATAAAGATTATCTTTGACGTCCACTGTACAAAGTCTATACCTACTATTAAATAAGAGATAAAATAATTCAATAGTAGGTAATGAAAGGCACAGTACCTAAGATTGGAATGGTTCAAGCCCGAGCTACTTCGTGCCTAATATTTCATATTCCAAAACTTACGCCACGACTCGACAATAGTTTAAAAGTTAAAATCTCTATCTGGAGAGCTCTCAAATCAAGAACGGCACCAAATAACTAAGCCATTGTCCGCCTCTGACCATAAATCTTGTCCTTATAGTTGGGAACTTCCAACTATCGATTTTGTTAAGGCAGATTTTGACTCGCTATCGATTGAGTAGGGAATACAAAAAGGAATCCACTGAATTGAATCCGGCATCTGAGTGGAGCTCGAAATCTTTATCTCTAGGTAGTTAAAAATTTTGACCATCCGAATAGGTCGAATTTTGCGAAACATTTATTAGGTAGAATAAACAGATAGGTACATTTGAAAGAAATAATTAGGTACCTAAAACAATAGTGGGTCGATCATTAATGAACAGGTTAACTAGGTTTCGTCACCTTTGTTGCGTGTCCATGTTAGTAAATAATTATTATTTTTGTTAAATACGTACTTAACCAAAAAAGGTTGACAGGAAGAGATCCCTTAATACGTCGTTGGTTTGCATGGTTAACAGTATAAAGTTGTGCTCGTGCCTTCACTTTGAGAATGATCCCGCAGATGGATCGAAACGCGTCAGTGTTTTGTGCGGTGTGGGGGATAGTTAAATTTGTGGGATTTATGTATATTTTAAGTGGCATTATAGAGGAGGGAGGGATTGAATGTAAAAACATAATAATATTTCGCACAGGCTTGGCTATCTTGCACGGAAGTAGCAGGAGTAGCATTCCTCAGCTGTCTAAATAATAAAGTACGACTTGAAGCGCTTTATGTGAATTTATTTTTTGATGCTATTGTTTTAAAACTTCTGCCTCAATTGCCTGTACTGCACGCCGCAGTGATGCGCCAATTGTAATCTCTCAGACATTCGACACCGTCGACCCCTGATTCGTGTCTAAAGTTGCTGCCAGTGAACCGTCGCCTTTATTCCTCGACCACAAATTGTGAAACTTCCCCTATTGTTGTTCGGGGTGCAATATGAACACCCGGCGGCTTGCAGATTGCAATGACTTTTGTAACCTTTGTTTTGTTCCGAACTCCTTGTCACAGAGACGTAATGGACTTCGAGAGCTGTTGGATGAAGTTGCCAACTTATATTATTGCTTCGTGTTAGAATGTGTGTGGTTTGTTTCGCGACTCGATGGCGATGCAGGTTGGCGGCAGATTTGATTGCGTGATATCTAGTGCGCTCAATGCTTTAATTACTTGCAAAATTTCAGTAAAAATTCCAGAATCTCGGCCGCAAAGTCTAAAATCATGAAATTTAAGTAGGTAAATTAAAAGACTGGTGGGTCTTTAGGGATTTTTTAATATTTTGTTTATACTACACCACTTAATGGATCTCGTCCGGCGCACCTGAAAACCTTTTTCGTTTACTTATTATGATAATTATTATGTTTACTAAACGCTCTAAAACAGCCATAGGTAGATACAGTATGTATGTATGTAAACTCTTTATTGTGCAAAATAAACAAGACAAATACAATTGACAAACAATGAGATACATGCACAAAAGCGGACTTATTCCTTTAAGGAATCTCTTCCAGTCAACCAGTTTGGACAAATGGTGATTATAACTTACACCCTGAATAAACTGGACCTTTTCGACCAAAAAACTTTAAGATTTATAAAGTCTACGCGAACGTAGTTAGTCGCTAGCCGAAGCTAGTTCGGAATACGAGCGGAGAATTGACCAATTTGATTTTAGCAGTATCTTTGTAGGAAAAACACGTACCTACTTACCTATCTAAAAACTCAACGACTCTGGTCAATGTGCGCTAAAAAACAACCAAAAATGCTTACTTTCACACAGCCAGCTGCCTTGTACCTACGTGCTTGGTTTTTCCGAGACCACCTAACAAATGCAGCATCCTATAAATCCAAATACATGAGGTATTATTTTTGGCTCAAATATTCTAAGTAGTAAATAATTCAAACCAAAACATAAGCGAGCGAGGTAATACCGCAAGAGAGTCCGTCCATTACTGAAAATCCGCTGTGATATTAAACATACATCACTTACAAGGAGCTTAAGCCTATCTTAATTACTTAGTAAACATACTGAGCTAACTGCGCTGGCTGCAGATACTTCCAACACAGGACATTAGTTCTCCTAACTATTGGTAACAGACAATTTATGCTGTACAACTTGCTCCACTAGCGAACAGAGATTACAGCGTTTGAATACAGTTGTCTTTGTGTTCGCAAACTGGCTACGCTTGTAAGCTTGCAGGGTGCCTTCGGAACGCAATTTTGGTCTTGACCCTTTACACGAATGTTTTCTTTGCGAGCTTATATAGGCCTCAATTGACAAAGCAAGTATTTTTCATCTCTCATACTCTGAAAGTAGGTCATTGATTATCTGGATATAGGGTTGAAAGTGACTCATCGCGACCCTTGGGTTGAAAGTAATTTTTTTTTCTAGCTAATCCAAATGAGGTATATAGCAATGGAAATACTACGTATACAGCCATGTAATCTATGTTTAAAATAATAATCTATACTAATAATTCCTTTTTAATTGTAAAAGGCAAAATAATCTTAAAATAACATTCCCGCTGTATATAAGGTTATGCAAGCGTATACAACGAGAATTAGTAGAAATTATTACGTACGGTATTTTTTTTGGCTTGAAATATTTAAGTCGACAATTAATTGATAGCAACCTCCGTCTGCAAGTTTAAAAAAAAACTAGCCGGCCGCCATTGGTGCGCAGAAGAAATGCGCAATGCGCGCAAATCGCGCAATAGAAAAAAGAGCGGGAAGAGAATGACAAACGTAACAAATATTAAATGCGACCATGCGACGTTAGTGAAATTTTAATTTCCTCATATTCGAAATGAAAAGTAGAATGTTTAACTCGGATGAAATTACCCATTTCACCCTCGAACTATTGGCACCCTCACTTCGTTCGGGTGCCAGAAATATTTCAGGTGAAATGGGTATATTTCAACCCTAATTTATCAATCTACTATTGTTAAGAAAAATGCGCTCTTTAAGAATTAGGTACATTTTTGTAAAGAAATTTTGGGAATGAGACCTTTATTTGACTGTGGAAATTTTGATATAGGTATATAAGTATTCGTTTTTATTTCTAGTCTCTGTCTACTCCATACCTAATTAATATGTATGTGTGTACAATGTATAGCTAACTCTCACTCTCATCAAATATTGGCCACAGAATGACTTCCGTTTGAAATTATCTCGAATGATTAGCTATAATTTGTTTTTTTGTTGTTTTGTTAAGGCAAATCCAAAAGTGTTCAACTTTTGACATGACTAGCAGACTCGAACTTACTACCTGCTTGTAAAAAAAGTCCTAATCTAAACTCGTTTGGAGTCCTGAAAAGCTTGGCGTTACAAACCGAGGTCAAGAGGCAGAAACTAGCCAAACACGGAATCAACTGATAAATCAAAATTTGATTTGAACTATCTCGGGGCGCAATAACAATCGCCTCACGTCCGGGCTGCGCTGTGAATAAATAATCCGGATAACTTCGATACCCGCTACTTGTGGAACTCACGCGGCAGCCAAGTCTCCGAACTGTGAATGTGAGTGGCAGGAATATTCCTTGTATTAGACCGAACAGAGATTATGAAGCTAAAGGTCCTGAGTTCGATTACCCGGCACTTGTGTGACGAATACCAACGTTTTTCATAGTGTTAAGTACTTATAATCTGCGATAAATAAGCCTAGTTTAAGTACCTAGTTTAAGTATTTGGTCCCTGTGCAGTATTAAGTTTAACAAACAATTTAAGAACCACAAACCCAGCAGCTGGCTTCGATACCACGCCGTGTAGTCTGTCTGCAATAGCCCCCGCTGGCCGCCGCTAACTAAATGTGACACCCGCGAAGCTAACAAGATTGGAAAATTCCAAAAATTGATTATCAGTAAAAAATTTAGCGACTGCATTTTCACGAATACACTAAGGGCCTGTTTCACCACTCCTTAACTATCAGTTATCTATGATTCCGTCTCTATTTATTATTACGAAATAGACAGAGACGTCATCATAGATAAACTGACAGTAAAGTTAAGGAGTGGTGAAACAGGCCCTAGTGTAGTTTAAAAAAAAATAGTTTTCTGGGGTGCGAGTCGGGTTACCTCCACGTGTGAACAAGAGCTGCGGTTCGTTTTCGGATCCGTCCGGGGGGAAGAGCAGTGCTTGGTCCGGTGCACCCTGGGCAACGGCTAATGATTTCCTGGCAGTATCTGAGGGATATCATTGACCGTTGGCTAAGAGCCCGACAGGGGGGAGGGGGGTCTTTGACCGTGTTACCGTACAACGTTGCCGACATTTTGTCACAAGATTTTATAATTAAAATTTTTAACCCTGACATTGGCGAAGTTGTCGTCGCTATAACGACTTGGAACGCCAGAAATAAAAGAAGAAGAAGAAGAAGTAGTTTTCTGGAAAATGGTAGTAGCCGGTTCGAATGGACAGATGCGCGCCGCCCGGCGTTTAAAAGGCTCCCTAAGCCCCTCGGCACTCCGGCTCGTACCAGGCTCCAACTGACTGTTTTCAAATGTACGAATATTCTCAAATTTCACTAACCTTTTTAGGAAGCTATTTTGTTTATTTTTACTACCTGATTCGTTTTCAAAACACTTGTACATAGTTAAGGGCCAATTAATTGATTCCTTTGTGTTACGACATTTTCACCCTTATTGCAATGAAAGTGGTAGAAAATAGTAATGGTACCTACTTATCTGTAACTAGCTTCTGCCCGCGACTTCGTCCGCGTAGAATTAGACTTCGGCCATTCTCAGAGCAGGCAATTTTTGGACGTCCGAGCAAATATCGCAGGCTTTCTTAGGCTTTTTAGACATTTTATTATTTTTCATAATCAGTATGCGTCCCATTCTAGCTCGCACAATAAGTTTTTGCAAGATAATATGGTTATAACTATTTTAAAAAAATTACTAAAACCCCATTCTCCTAAGCTCCGTTTAGCGAGCGGACTCCAAAATTGAGAACAAAACTTTGTGTAACTTTGTAAATACTGCCGGTAACCAATGTTAGGTGTTTTATTATTCAAGTCAACTAGTTGGACTACATATTAATTATAATTAACAATAGCGGTAAGGTCTTACTCATATAATTGTGATTTTTTTACCGCGCGAGCGAACTTCCATCTAAACTCCGTCAATGGATATAAAATCACAAATTACACCACTATTTGTAAACTTACGCGCAACCCAATAGGGCTGTACGCTAGTGTTCTGCGTGGTCCCCATCGTCGTCTAGGTCGGGTGCAAGCATAGCGTTTAGGGCCAAAATTACGAACATGTATACCTATCTAAACTCCGTTTTGTGTTTCCCGTCTCTGCTAAACTCCGTTTAGTTATTTTATTTTTTACTGGTATTCTTCTGTATCTATTTGTCTTGCTATCATTAAAGCTCGTTATCCTATGTTAATGACGTGTTTGCTGCTATTCCCTTAAATGCATCCACCACTAAATAAAAAATCGAAAATGGCTTTCTCCCTAAGCTCCGTAAACTAAACTCCATCGTATTTTTGATAAGAGTTTCGAAAATTAAACAAAATCTGATTGTTTTTTTACATCAAAATCGTTTATTATAGCACTCCCATTTGAGTACCGATGTTTTCGTGTTCAAGAAGTACACATTTTTGAAAATATTTATTTATGGTTTCTATCGACATGATCTTCATGTTCCAGTGAATTATGACACGAGGTTCGCGTTACATGCTGTATATCTGATTTTTCGATCATAATATTTGATTTTTATTCAATTTAACCAGATAAGTAATATTTTATTCATATTTAATGTACATCGATGTCTCAACTCCGTCTTGATGAAAAATCAATGTGTTATAAATCATAAACTAATTGGTTTATTTAATGGCCAAAAGCACAGAAAAGCTTCTTGTAGCATAGATTTTGACGTGACAACGTCTTATAAATTGGTTTGCCGGGTGACACTTCAAGAAACTGCGTTACGCTCCGCTCACGTTATGCGCTCACAATGAGAGCGAGTGAGAGGCACGCGTCCCTTCCACTCGGGCATGGTTAGCCCGCCTAAGAGCGAGAGAGACAGACATAAAAAGTGAAAGGCACGCGTCCCTTCCACTCGAGCACAGTTAGTGTTAAATATAATTCTTTGTATAAATAAATGTTTTAAATTGTTACTATTATTTCATCCTTCTTCCTACTATACGAATGAATATTCACATTAAAATTATTTTACCACTCAAAGTCGTTGTCACGTAAAACTTTCGCCCGTATACCGACTTTACAGGCAACCAATTTTTTCATATTTTACTTCAATTATATTCATAAACGTAAACTCCAAAATCAAGACGGAGTTTAGGCTGAGAACACGTTTTCCTGAGAATGACCGACTTAAGAATTACTGATGTTGATGGTATATTCTGTTATAATTATTTACGTTGAGACTAGGCAGCTACGGCCTTTGAGATGTTTATCAGTATCCCGCGGGAACTATGCAATTTTCCGGGACAAAAAGTAGCCTATGTTTTAATCTATCTTTAACTATCTTCGTTCCAAATTTTATCTAAATCCGTCCAGTCGTTTTAGCGTGAAGAAGGAACAAACATACACACTCACTCACATCGTCACAAACTTTCGCATTTATAATATTAGTAGAATTAGTATTTGTTATTAGAAGTGTCACAAAATAATGGGGCGATTTTTGTCCGCATGTGTCTATAAACAATGTAAGTACCAATGTAACAAATTTGCACATTGAAGTTAGAATTTTGTTTACCAAATAGGACAGGTAAGAATGAAAATGGTATAGTATTTACCCACACTTTATTGAAACTACGCCAGTGAGTGCAGGAACAATCCCGTACAAAACCGAAGAGTTTAACTTAGTAATGCGGGTGTCGAAGTTGGCAAATTTTGTTACATTACCTGACAACAGTCGTAGGGCGGCCATCTTTTGTGGTTCTTCGGGGAAAAAGTATCTAGTTAATTGAAAGATTCTACTTAACATCCGACTGAGAACAATATCACAAGCCCTTTCATACAGAAAAGAGATTTTTGTACATTCGCCATCATAGGTAGGTATATCGTAGCGGGCGGGGTGCTCAAATATTTCGGAGCAGCATTAAATTTCAATAAATAATATGTTACACTAGCGAGCTATAAAACAGGTTCCTGGGTAGGTAGGTGCCAAGATCTTTGACGCCGAACCGAGACGGCAGAGCAGTATCTTTATGAAATCAAATGTAAGTTCTACATTTTAAATTTATATAAAATCAAACGAAACAAACGGAAATAGGTATCTACTTAAAAAACAAAACCTCCACTGTCGACGCGTGGCAAGGATCCTAAGATCCCAGCATTGCCACGCTGGATCGCAAGACTTAGCCGCTGAGCAAAACATAAACAAAGTAGGATCCCGCTCTGAGATCACCAAAGGTATGGACTAACCGTGTGGCTATTGTCCTTGCATAGAGACTTCGTATGTGATGACCACGGGCACAAAGTCTCCACAGCCAGCGCAACGAATTCATAATAGATACATTTTACGATAGTTATAATTAACATGGTAACCCTACTTCAGAGCAAGTACAAAGTTCGCATTTTTCTGAACTCACTGTCGGATGAGGGGAAATATTTCTGTACCTATTCTCGCGAGTTCGGTCGGGCCAATGGAAAAGTAATGTCTGTGGAAATTTCGAGACTTGTGTTCAAAGTTGTTAGACGCGTCATTGTACTTACTCTATAAGTCCACTGGTATTGTTTACGACGGTACCGTGACTTTAAAAAGTAGGACAGTTATAGCAGTTATAGCACAGAATATATAATAGTACTAACGTACAGAATGGCTACGCTCCGTCCCGCACCTATTTGAGTTACCCCACCCCTGAAGCGCAGTCTGCCGGAAAGCTGCTGGCAACTAGTAGGGCTCGCGACGCGATGTATGTCGGCCGCACGTCACAAGTTCGGGAATCTATCCTACCTACTTCATTTTATAAAACATTAGAAAATTAATGCTTTCTGAAATTATCGCGATTAATACATGAAATAACTACAGAATCATTCGCTTAAGTTTGTTGACGTACATCTATTGTAACGTAGTGGCACCAATGATCGACACTTTAAGGAGATAGTGGACTTCTTTATAAAATTAAAGGTCATTTAGTCATCTTTAAACCAAAAGTAACGATTGGGTATGGTAAGGTATATTCTTGAGATAAGAATAGGATGTTTTATTTTTATTAACTATACACGGACTAGAAAAAAAAACAAAAAAGGAAAAAGTGTATAAATCTCCAATCTTCGACACCGAATCTCCAGTAATCGACAGTTACCGACACCCAGTTATCGACTATTACCTATCTATAATGTGTGCTGATTGAAAGAGTTATGAATGAGACCAATGAGAAAATATGGGATGTACAAGCGGGTTTTAGAAAGGGAATGGGATGCACGGGTCAATTCTTCTCTTTGCGTCGTATAACCGAAAAGTATAAATGGCCAAAGGCCAGAAAATATACTGCTTATTCGTTGACTTGGAGAAGGCTTATGACAGAGTGATGAGGAATGAGTTGTGGTCAGCATTAGCCATGCATGGGGTGAACAGTAATCTGGTACAAGCACTAAAATTTCTCTTTGAGGATTCTAGTGCTTGTGTGAGAATAAACGGGGGCGTACACTGAATGGTTTAGCATCGAAAAAGGTGTTAGACTAAGATGTGTTGCGTCATCGTGGCTGTTCAACCTATTCATAGATACGTGCCTGCAGGGGCGTAGCTACCGCCGTATCTGCCGTATCAATTATACGGGGCCCCCGGGCTACGGGGGCCCCCGACGTGCGTAAGCAAAGATAAATGTGAGAAATCTTTACCCTTCATAAGGGCCTCCAAATGATTTTTTATACGGGGCCCCACCAAGGCACGCTACGCCCCTGCGTGCCTGAATGATTCGAAAGAGAATGACTGTGGACTAAGGATGAGTGAGTTAACCATCAAATGCCTCCTAAACGCCGATGACCAAGTGTTGTTAGCATCGTCGGAGGAGTTGCAAAGGATGGCTAACATTTTATGTGGGGCATTGGAAAGAAAAGGTATGAAAGGTAATGTAAGAAAGGAAACATTTATTGTGTTCGAAAAAGACGATAGTATGACAGAATGTGCGATTATGATTGCGGGTGAGAAAGTAGAACAGGTAAAAGAGTTTATACATCTGGGCTCGGCGTTTACGAAAGATGGAAAGTGTGAAAATGATATTGAAAGAAGAGTGAATGCAGGAAAAATGATCAATGAAGCGCTGCACTCCATTGTGAGCAGTGAGAAGGTGACAAAGAAGGCGCGTTTGGCTGTTCACAGAGGGGTGCTCGTTCCAACACTAATGCACGGTAGCGAAAGTTGGGTATGGCAAAAGAAGCATGAAAGTAGAATAAATGCAGTAGAAATGAGAGCGTTAAGAAGTATGGAAGGTGTATCACTGAAAGATAGAATAAGGAATAGTGTGATAAGGGAACGTGCTGGTGTGAAAGAAGATATAGTGACTAGGATAGAAAATGGTATGCTTAGTTGGTTCGGTCACGTAGAGAGGATGGATGAAAGAAGATTAACTAAACAGATTTATATGGGGAGTGTGAATGGGTGCGTTGGGAGGGAAAGGCCAAAACGGACGTTCCGTGATCAAATTGGGGACGTTTTGGAAAAAGGTCAGGTCAAGAGTTCCCGAAACCGAGCATGTATGAAGAGATTGATGAATGTGGATGAAGTGAAAGAGGTAGTATATCAGGATCGTAGCAAGTGGAACAAAGTAGTCTCTGCCTACCCCTGTGGGAAAGAGGCGTGACGGTATGTATGTATGTATAATGTGTATCTGCCAAATCACCACCCTCTTAGTGGGTCATTAAAATAAAATTAACTGTTTAATAAGTATTCATTTATTGTCCACAGTACAATGTCCCTATTTTATATAATATTACTAGCGACTCGCCCCGGCTTCGCACGGTATATTATGCATGTATTATACATACATATAAACCTTCCTCGTGATTCACTCTATCTATTAAAAATAACCGCATCAAAATCCGTTGCGTAGTTTTAAAGATTTAAGCATACATAGGGACATAGGGACAGAGAAAGCGACTTTGTTTTATACTATGTAGTGATGATACACTTTAAATATTATTTAAAGTGTATTAATCATACAAATACACACATACACACTTTTGTTCCGGCGGTGGAAGATATTGGGTAACAGCATCATGCTCGGCCCCATAGCGCAACCCGTTATTGTTTTTCTCGAAATTTTATCATGGAGCGTACTCCTAGGTACTCAGAAACGTTTCGCAGCAACTGCAATCTTTTGGCCATTTTTTACAGCGTCTACGGCATTTTCTAACTGGTCGGGAGTATATTTTTTTTTCGCAGCCATCTGTAAGAACCAATCATCGACACATATTATTCCCCAATAATCGTCACTTGTCGATTACTGGTAGCTCGACTTTGATTAGTTTACTTCAAATACACTATGTACCAAATACGCAAAGTAAGAAGAACTATATTCGCTTGTCAAATGAAAATTGTTTCAAAAAATTATTATCGACACTTGTCGATTATTGGAAAAGTCAGTTTGTGAAAACCAGTGATCGACACCAACATTTTACTAATATCAAAATAGCTTTAAACTTTCATTATAACAAAAATCGATCCTATAGTTCTTATAATAACCCGTGAAAAACATAAAATTCAAATAAGTTACAATACATTAGTATAATTAACAAGAAATGTACTCACTTCCTTAAGGATTTCACTAAGATATGTTGTCATTTTCACCGGTACTCCAGCCGCAATCAGTTTTCACGCCGCGATTTTCAAACAAAATGGCGGATTTCGCTCAAATGTCCATGGGAGGCAGTCAAAAGTGTGCTATCTATGGTACAGTGTTGCCTTATTAAGAAATCGGTTCCCTACTCTTATTTTATTGAATCAAAAAATAAAGTGTCGGTTATTGGTTCTTGTCGGTCATTGGTGCCACTACGTTAATTGAAAATAATAATGCATAAATACACAGACAGACACATTTTAAGTAAGTTTAAATAAATAGATAACGATTAAGTACATTTATTTGCACACATCTAAGCCATATCTTTAGTATGTTTATGTCATTGGTAGTACTTATAGTACTAGGTTTTTGTGTATCTTACGCACACATTGACGCGTGTACAGACGACGTCGTGCCTGTGTTCATTTCAGAACGCGGATTTTGTACGTCGTGGCCGCCGTGTGGTTATAGTCATAGTCATATAGTTTATTGCAATTATGACGAAATCATTAATATTTATTTGCGTTTACTGCTTCCAATCGACATCTTCATGGATCGCCTTTGCGTCTACAAGCCAACCATTCACCGCATATAGACAATAAAGATTTTATAGCAATTTAAAAATGATCAAAGTAACCCCAGTTAACGGTAATTGACAATATTTCAATTTCTTAAGTGCTACTTTTTATTGTCTGGCTGGAAAGAGCGCAAAATTTCAAGACATAACACCCATATTTTTTTATATTCGTGAAAATCTTGTATTTTCGTGGAAAAATCCATTTAAATCGTTTCTCGAGCAGAAAGGGCGTAAGTAACTAACGTCAAGTATTAGCGAAATGACGTCACTGCTTTGTTTCTTATACTTAAAAAAACGTTGAAATAATTACATTAATTGACCGACAAAACCTATGCTCAAATAGATTGACAGTGAATGCAGTTGTCAACGTCAATGAACGTCAAAACGAGCTGACAAACTCAAACAGAATACTTCACAAAAAATATGATTTTAAATGAAAACTTGCAAAAATATTATCATTATTGCCCGACAAACAGTTATCTAGTGTTCCCGATGGCAACAAAGCCGAGCGGTGTGCGAATGAATTAACCGTCAGCTGTCAGTAGTGTTTGTGTTGTGAAAGTTGTAAATGTCAAAGGGAAACCCGGAAGGCAAGGTTTTTTATAATGGCAGTATTGGACCGGCCGCTGGACGTTATTTCCTGTTTAAGATATTTTGCTCATTTTTCCAAAAAATACTGTACGAAAAAATCCAAAAATATTTTTTTTGTGTTCTACAAGTGCTTCTCTCGAAATGGTTTTTGATTTATGAATATAAAGAAATTTGAAATATTGTCAATTAACTGTTTGTACCTACTTATTGATTAAATTATTTCTCGAGCCGCACAGGAACGTTTAAAGATCCAAAAAGCAAGTTCCTTTATAGTTACGCAAACGGATAACTCACGTGCTTATTATAAAGGTCGAGTAATGCTCGACATGTTTCGGACTAATTCGTAGTCCCTCCTCCTTGAGTGCTCGCCTCGGCGGCAACGGAACTAACACAAAACATGTCCAGCATTACTCGACTATTATACGTGAGTAATCCATTTTTGTAATTATGATCGAATCTCACGGTAGTTTCATGATGAAAGTAGCAAGTTCCTTTGCTTAAAATAAAACAAATTTCCTTGGTTATTCAATTCTTTATTTTGCTTTCAACTTTAAAAAAACGTCAACTCAATCAGTTGGTACAGTCACCAGCATAAATAAGTGATCACTTTTGTACCTTGTCACTTTAAAGTGATGTTTGAAAAACCATACGAAATCATGTAACGACTGAAAGCGACAAGGTACAAAAATGATCACTTATTTATGCTGGTGACTGTACCTGTTAGTTTTCCATTGAAACGTAATTGTTTTTGTCGCTTATACAAAGGTCTCTATCTAATTCACAATTTATGGTTCAGTTCAATTTGAGACCAGTGTTTGAGAAAAGTACTACAGGGGTGAGTTCAAATTCGTATACCCTAATTTAAACCACCTTATAGGTACTTCTAAAAACTATCCAATTTTGTTATCATCTGACGCAGCATTGATGAAGCAAAGTTATTTTATGAATAATTGTCACTTGGCAAAGTCAATAAGATTTTTATGGTATGACAATAAAGTTTCCTATTGACTTCAGGTGACCACACAACGGGACTTTATTTTTTTACTAGGTATACATAATTAAAGATCTAATTTATTAAATGAGCCGCAATCAACAGTTTCGTATTACCAATTTAATATCACCCCGAAAAAACCCCTGCCGGAACGGCGATCGCTCGACTCCTATAGTAGACGGACTCGCCAACGCTCGGTCATGTGCAACATCTCGACCGGTGACTACTACTACTATTTCGTGGTTACAGGAGGCCGGCGGGAGGCGCCTTAAAAAGGTCGTAGAGGTCGGCCAGCTGCTTGTTCCTTGTGTGCGGGCGCGCCTGGCGCAGGTCGTGGCGCCGCGTGACGTGCGCGCGCGCCGCCGCCGCGCCGCCGGAGCAAGCCGCTAGCGCCACCAGCCGCGACCACGGCATCGCCCACTCCTTGCGGAGGTACTGTAGCATCCACCGGTTAGGAACTTACACCCTTATTCATAAACGTTCTATAGGCTTCCGCTAACTTGGCAATTGTTTGTCCTTATCTGAGAAAGGTAAATGTCAAAGTGACAGATAAGGACAAACGATTGCTAAAGTCGTCGCAATTTAAAAGGCCCGTTTTGACAGTTCACGCCCATGAAGTTCTCAGTTTTTTACCGTTCGAAATGTTCTGAAGGTAATTGCATTTTTCATTGATGGGTATCGCTCACTCAGCTAAGTGCTGTGCATAACGATTTTTTCATATTGTCCACAGACTATTAATAATCGGTTAAGGAAAAAATAAATCGATCAAGATAATTTTTTTAAGGCCGACTCGCACTTGGCCGGTTTTATTTATTTTATTTAGACCAATTAATTACTGAATTTCACCAGCTGTGTAGCGATATTTACTGAAAATTATGACCTTGGAGCTCAAAGCCGTAAACAATGGCAGCACTGATTTCTATAGAATGGCTCGTCTTCATCATCTGAAGAAAATGATTGACTGTAGATTCACTTTTTCTCGATTATTTTTGTGATTGAGTGAATGTTATTGTAACAAAAATATTAAATGACAGAAAATTGACTTTTCGTAACATTGTATTATTTTAAAATACCTATAATATCAATTTCAGTTAAATTTTCTAATCAGAACTTTAATCCAATGCACTTTACAATATATACTCAAATCGATCAAATACTCATGCAAACTTGAATCGATTTATCGTGAGTATCGAGTACCGAGTCATATGGTTACATCACTACGAGTAGTTACGTCGGGATGTCTGTCATGTCAAAACGGGCCTTTTATTTTGCGACGACTTTAATTTAGCCGAACCCTATAGAGCGTTTATGAATAAGGGGGTTTGTCTTTAATTACGACTCTTAACTGACTTATTCACCTTAACAAATGTAGGGTAACCATACAATTAGTCAACATAAAGTATTATCCTCATTTACCAATTAAATAATTCAGTAAGTAATTAATTAAAAAGCACTCATAGTTAGATTTAATTTTGCCTAGATAGTAAGATATTGGTTCCTGTATACCAATTCTTACCTGATCGAAGGGCATGTTCCCGATGTGGAACATAGTGTAGAGCAGAGGTGCGCGCGCGCACGGCGCCTGCACGCCCAGCGAGGCACAGATCTGTTCAGAGTGCAGTTGCAGGTGCTCGTAGATTACCTGACACGTTCGAAATAATAAACAGCTGTTGCGTTTTGAACTAGCTATATACACCCCCTTGCAAAAAATAAGCTTAAGCTTAGAAAGTAAGCTTTTATGCACATAAAATACAAAAACATTGGGGTGCCCGTTTTTTAAGGGGGTGCAGTCCACGAAACTGAATGGCGGACGACTATGGAAGCTGTCACAAGATTTGGATCTACATAACACTAATTCAAGCGTATTTTATCGTAGCATCATCAGTTGGCGTCATTGCTTAATAAACAAAGAGTTACTGTCACATTATTAGCGCATAGAAAATGGAATTTTCTTTGATTTCCTTCTCTTTTTGTCTAGCTGAGATTGACATTTACATAAGTAATAGTATAATGACGTAAGTATAACTATACTTTCTCTCAGATTAAAAAAAAATAGTAGTTTGATAAACAAGGGTTGAAATATACCCATCTCACCTGAGATATTTCTGGTACTGGTCTGAACCAATGGTTCGAGAGTGAAATGGGTAATTTCATCCGAGTTGAACACTCTACTTTTCATTTCGAATATGAGGAAATTAAAAGAAGGTATTATGACAAATTTCACTAACGTCGCACGGTCGCACTTAATATTTGTTACGTTTGTCATTCTCTTCCTGCTCTTTTTTCTATTACGCGATTTACGCATATTGCGCATTTCTTCTGCGCACCAATGGCTGCCAGCTAGTTTTTTTTCAAACTTGCAGACACGGAGATCGCTATCAATTAATTTGTCGACTTAAATATTTCAAGCTAAAAAAATTACCGAACGTAATAATTTCTACTAATTCTCGTTGTATACGCTTGCATAAGCTTATATATAGCGGGAATGTTATTTTAAGATTATTTTGCCTTTTACAATTAAAACGGAACTATTAATATAGATGATTATATAAAACGTAGATTACATGGCTGTATAGCTGTATACGTATTTCCATTGCTATGTACCTTATTTGGATTAGCTAGAAAAAAAAATTTTTCAACCCAATGGTCGCGATGAGTCATTTTCAACCCGTTATCCAGATAATCAATGACCTACTTTCAGAGTATGAGAGATGAAAAATCTTTTATTTTCGAAGAGCGAGAGTAAATAAAAGGGGAGGTCAATTTAAGTTAGGTACCCTATTTTTTGTCACAGTAGAGTAATTTCCTGAATAAGTCGTGGTAGCCTTGTGGTTCGACCTGTGGCCTCTCAAGCAGAGGGTCGCGGGTTCGAATTCCGGGCTCGCACCTCTTAGTTTTTCGGAATTTATGTGCGAAATTACATTTGGAATTCACCATGAGCTTTCGGTGGAGGAAAACATCGTGAAGTAATCGGACCAATCCCAATAAGGCTTAGTTACCCTTCTGGGTTGGAAGGTCAGATGGCAGTCGCTTCTGTAAAAACTAGTGCCTACGCCAAATCTCCACTCACTCAGCCGCGGCAAATGCCGGGAAAACCGCTTGGAACATGATGAGTGAGTAATTTCCTAAAAATAAAACAAAAGTGCCCGTTTTTTCTGCAAAGGGCTTTATACGAGTAAGTTTGTCGTAAGTAGTGTAAGTTGAGGCAGCTCAGCGCTTACCCTGAGGCTGTCCCGGCCCGGCGGCGCCATGAGCGTCTGGCTGGTGAGCGCGGCCGCGTCGCTCGCGCGCTCCGCCAGCGCGCCGCCCACGCAGCCCTGCCCACACCACACACCGCAACACGCATTACAACAATACCAACACTTTTTTTCCAAAACGCCTTTGAAATCATCTTACATCTTACTGCAAAATAAGCCCTCCTCATGAGTCCCTATAAAGATCGGATTTATGCTAAAGGGCTTATAATTACACTTGGCTAAGCTTTCATCTTAATTAGAATGCGTTTTTGAATTAAGACGCTCCTTATTACACTATTCTCAACTATTCTGAATTTAGTCACTGAATCAGACACGTCCGCCCGCCGTTGGCGACTGACTGCACTAAACATTATTACACGTTCCTAACTAGGATCCTAAACCATTCAGCTTGTCAGAAACCATCCTTGCTTGTTCCTAATAAAGATAAGTAGGTACTTTTTAGAATCCTTGCTAGCTAATATAGACTTCCATCAATCCGTTTCACCATGCATATAGCATTCACTTCAGCGATAATCGGAGCATTGGATGAAGCACTATGCGATCTACGCTCGCTTTCCAAGGAGCCTGATTAATAACAGTCTACCACCTATTTCTTAAAATAACTGTGAATCCCAGAAGACCACCAGAGTGCTGTTACATTGCACTGGGGCCGTACCATGACGTCTTAATGCGTTTCAGTTTAGGCGCGCTCGCTGTCAGATTCATACTAAAAGTGACAGCTAAAACTTGAACTGAGTCGAAATTAGGACGTCATGGTAAGGCCCCTGTAGACTTGAGCAGTTCTATCTCGAGTCTGCTTGTGTTCGTCGTTGAGATCATCAAGAATATAGAAGATGAAGCTATTCGGACGGAATTTGGCCCTACTACCTACCATCAGTGGCGTAACGTAATTTATAGGGTGGCAGGGCTGGCAAAATGCCAGGGGTCCCCAGCCCTGCTGGGGCCCGAACTGGCTTGGCCTTGAGCACAGAAGGGATCATGCACTTCTTTATAGTGAGAAAGGTCCCCATGTGATGAATTTTCCGCAGGCACCTGACGTTTTAGTTACGCCACTGCCATAAGAATAAAAAAGAACATAGTAGAACGGAAACTCCCGCTCCGGCCGGACTCAAGGTCACGATATTAGAGTACCTGCTAAGCGGCTACTCGTCAGGCTGTCACGGCCGGCGAATAAAATAATGATTTAAAAGTAAATAAAAATTTGTATTTTAGCGATATTATCTTTAGACGTAGGTAAGTATAATATTTAACAGTAAGCAACCCTAGCAACACGCCTGGGCGATAGAGGGGTGTAACGACGTGAAGGGGGAAGTAGGTATATAAATGGCGGCGTTTTAGACGCGCTCAAAAGAGATTCCGTTCTACTCTGTTATTATTTATTCTTATGCCACTGCCTACCGTTTCTTCACCATTCTTACCTCTTCGAAGAAATCAGCGAATTCCGGAAAGTCCTCGAGTCCAAACTGGCTAGTGATGGTGCTGTTAGTCTGTGCGGAGGCCACGAGCTGTTCTATCTCGCGCGTGTGCTTATGCTCTTCATCCACGGAGCACAGCGCTTCGGCGATCGCCAGCGCGATGGAAGACGCGCTGTGGGAGCTGTCAGAGCTTACTGACAGGTCTGAGAGGTATCAAGAGAGGAATAACTTTGCTTCTTCGCGACTATAATAGAAATAATTTGCATGGCATCTGAAATGCGTTGGCGTCTAATTGTAGTGTTGTGGCTAGGTCTGTGGGTTTAGCGTTGAGGCGTTAGGTGGGTGCTATTTGCTATTATGCGCGGATGTAGGTCTATGGAATTTTGGGAACCACTGAACCGCATTTTAAAGATCCATAGTCTCTTTCGTCGTGGGAAATGTTTATTTGTGGGCATTGGTTAATACCGCTAGTTACGTCGTTTTGCACAATCCCCGACAATATAAAAAATCACAGCTTAGTTGAACCCATTTCCATCGGTGCTATAGGTGCCATGTCGATCAATGAATATGATTGGTGGTTTATCAAACATTTCCCTAGCTACGTAGCATAGCACATCCCCGGTGGAAAAGCACCCTTAAGCTGTAGGAAATCCAAATATATGTAAGCATAATTGCATTGTGATGATGATGAGTTTCGTTTACAGGGGAATAAGAAAAGCAATAATTGGCCGCTTACTGGTTTGCCCGAGTCCCGCGATCCGAACGTGTTTTGGCCGCGTCTTGCCGGTAGTGGAGTGTTGAGCGTCTCCGTTTGCTTCCACGGTAGCTATACGATAGAACAAAATAATGGGAAAAATAATATATTGTTAAACTATTATCAGGGACCAATTTGGGACCAATCGATTTAGTGTTATGGGTGTTTATCATGTAATGGATAAACTAACTCAAATAATAACGGTTTTTTAGAGGTCACTAACTTGCATTATAAACAAGTCTGCAAAAAATCAGAACTTTCTACTACATATTAAACACCAACTCAAGAACAAACATCCTATTTTTATATCTAACTAGCTGTTGCCCGCGGCTTCACTCCCGATTCTGTTTTTTAAAATGTTTTCTCACCGTTTAAACCTTCCCTGGACTTGCGCCTTCAAAACCGGAACTACCCAAATCTGCATAGCCATTCTCGATTTTTAGCGAGACAACGAACACCAATTATTTTTTAAATATATTTAGAAGATGTCTGCCCGACCGGAAATTGAACCCGAGACCTCAGGCTTCACAGTCAGCTTCTCTAACCACTAGGCTATCTGGTCGTCCAAGTACAGTCAAGGGCATAAATATATGTACGTTAGCAAGACGACAAAAACATATACACCTTTATGCCCCAAACAATAAGGTCGGTGACACATATATTTGGCATGATGGCTGTATCGATATTTATGCCCTCGACTGCAAATATAAGCTCTCGTTTGGCAATCTCACTTTATTCTGGTGAATTACCCACCAGCTTTTTCCTTCTCAGCTTCCTTGGCGGCCCACAGCAGTATCTCCTCGTAGACGACAGTGAGCAGCGCCTGCAGCAGTATGGAGCCTCCCACGGGGTGGACTCGCGACGGCAGCGCCCCCTGCAAGGTGGCGCAGGCGCGGAAGAAGCGCCGCGGGATGCAGGGCAGCGCCCGGGACACGCAAGTCAGGCAGAGGGACATTGTCTACAAGGGATGAACATACTCAAACAGGAGTTGGCTATTTCTAAGGTATAGTAAGGTAGGTGGTTTACTACTTTTTAAAAGAGGCGCAGACTTCGTCACATTGCCACAACGTCGTACCAAAACAGGATGAAATAACATCTAGCAAATACCACTACTAATAAATAAATCCCACCAAAAACATTTCATGTAAAAATGGCGGTCAAGACTCACAAGCTCATAACCCTTTCGGTGTAAAAAGGTATCAGAACCAAGGAAAAGCCAAGCTCCTTAAGGCCGGCGCACACCAAATATATCTCATAGTTTCATACATTACAACAGAACTGATCTGGTATTAAAGTGTGACCGGAATTTGCATAGCTGTATGGAACTCCATAGCTCTAATGGATATCATAAAATTGAAGACCTGTGACATTATTTTCTACTGTACATAAGTCTATCGAACCATCGTCTGGCCGATATTGCAAGAGATTAATCCCCTTATTCATAAACGCTCTGTAGGCTCTGGCGCTGGCTCTGTAGGCATAAATGTTCTATAGGCTTCTGCTAACTTAACAATCGTTTGTCCTTATGTCACTTTGACATTTACTTTTCGCAGATAAGGACAAACGATTGCTAAGTTAGCAGAAGCCTATAGAACATTTATGAATAAGGAGGTAAACAGTGTCTCTTCAATATTGTGATAGTATTAATCCCAATATCTTACAATATCAGCCAGACGGTCCGATAAACTTCTGTACCCTTACTTAATCTGTTAAATAAATTTCCTAAAAACATCTCATGCTGTGAATTTAGGCTCTGAGTGTCAACTGGAACGATGTTATGAGGGTTTGAAAATACGACGAAACGGTTCGAAAAAAGGTACTATAGGCGGCAAATAAGTAAAACGTGGAGGGGATATGCGCAGTATGAAAAGAAAATGATGTTTCTTTTCATACTGCGCATATCCCCTCCACGTTTTACTTATTTACCGCCTACTATAGGCAGTGCTCCGCCTTCTTTTTTTCGTGGCGCGGGCACTACCACGCCCTCAGATTTCTAGTTGTATGTGTTGTTGTATGTGTGTTGTTTTTGTGTGTATGTATTGTGTGTGGTGTGTGTTGTGTGTGTAGTTTTCGTATGTGTTGTTGTTGTGTTACGGTTTTCTGGTAGAGATTGCTTTGTGATGTGTGTGGTGTGTGTTGTGTGTGTAGTTTTTGTATGTGATGTTGTTGTTGTGTTATGGTTGCCTGGCAGGCAACGATAAGGCCGCCTATCGTTATGTATACCTTCTTTCTGTTTTGATTGTTTTATGTGGTGTTCAATAAAGAGTTATTGTATTGTATTGTATACCTGGTACATGGAGGCTCCGGTTTGCCTGGCGCGCACGAGTATGGGGGGCGTGAACTGCAGGCACGTGCCTACTACAGCCAGCAGGCCCGCCAGCCAAGCCGGCCGCCGGTCACACCACACCTAACAGCTCCAGCAAAGCATTATGGTGAAGAGAACAGGGGCCCCATTTTTGAAAGCACATGTATTGTGTGAAAATACCACTCGAAAGTGGTGAAAAATTGTGCTGAATTTGAAATACGAGTAGCTTAGAAGGAACTTACGTCTCTCATTAATCATGTGGACTAGTCAAAAATTTGATTAGAGCCGTAGTTTTGAAGATATAAACAGATTTATACCACTTTCGAGTGTTACTTTCGAGTGATGTGCTTTCAAAAATCGCCCCCCAGCTTGGCTAAAGTTAGTAGCGTTCGAGACGGTTGTCGAAAGCTGTCTTGCAGCAAAAAAATAGTGGACCCTTAAATTTACATAATTAAAAAGAACACGGTTCAAGCCTCACCGTAATTTTAGTCTAAAAACTTCTGTATCAAAAAAAATACAAAAAGTTATTCTTAGAACTTTTATAATAGAGTATAGACATTGCAAAATTAAGGATTAATGCCGAGGCATGGGAAGTAGCCAATTGCTGGATGAGTAACTTGTTTTTTAAAGTTACGAATCCAGCAATTGCTCATCCAGCTGAGGCAGATATAATGTTTTTCTCAAACATTGAGAGGAATATAAATTAAGCAAATTTTGCACTAAACTTCCTCGCAACTTAGGTGGTTTTCACATTCCCGCCTTTTTTCTTAAGATTTTTTTATGTCATCTGTCACCGTAAGCTATTTGAGACATTGATAAAAACGTTAGACTCGAACAAAACTCGCACTTCTCGGCCATCGACTTGGCTGTATGTCATTGTTGTTCATTATTCCATAGTCTCTTTTATTTATTAAAAAGTTAAAAACAAATGAAAAACAGTCCAGCAATCCGATTTAAGGTCAGAAAATCGCGCCTGCAATGTAATTCGGCCGTCAACAAGGCCCTTCGTGTTCTGTTACTTAAAATATAATGACGACATTTACGACAATGTTTGAGAATACTTATTATTTACGTGATTTAAGTCCCGCTGTCTTATAATAAAGTGTATCAGCTTAATAATTAAGTACTGCTTGTGCCTTGTGTACATTTTTACCTGTCTTTTGTCGAGGCAGGCGGCCCAGTCTCGGCCGGACAGCTCCAGGGCATAGCACAGCGTGGAGCGCAGTTCTTCCTGGCTGCCGATCGTGACCAGGATGTAGGTGAGAGCGCCCGCCGCCCGCGCATATTGCTCGCCCACTGGAACATTAATCCTTAATAATTATAAATGCGAAACTTTGTGACGATGTGAGTGAGTGTGCATGTTTGTTCCTTCTTCACGCTAAAACGGATTTGGATAAAATTTGGAACGAAGATAGTTGTTACCATAGATTAAAACACTTTTTATCCCGGAAAATTGCATAGTTCCCGCGGGACAGCGATAAATATGTCGAAGGTCGTATCTGCCTAGAGTCGCAACGTAAATACTTATTGCAGAAGATCAATATACTAATTATACGCGGACAAAGTCGTGGGCAGAAGCTATAATAACATAAACAAGTTATATAAAGTTTCCATGGCTAAATACACAATCTTACACCGCATTCAATCGGTATTTTAAAAGTATTTCTCATTGATATCGTAGGAATTGCTCTGGCAAGTCGGTTATAAGTAGTCGGGGTGAAGAGACGACGGTTCAAATTCCAGCAAGAAGGCCAAAATATTTTCCTTTGTTCCTCGCAGATAACCAAGTTAGCTATCCAGCAGCCAAGATGGACATTTTCTTCCCAGATAACTGGTTTTTTAATTTCTAAACGACACTGAAAATTAGAACACATAGAAAAATCCGAAAAGTAAAGCTATGGCCGGGACTCGAACCCGGGTCCTCGTCATTCCGTGACGCGTGCTATACCCCTACACCACCCATAGCAGGTCATAACTATGTGTATGGCATAACTGGTTTTTTAACGGGAAAGATTTGTTCCCCGTACATAACTATAAGGTAAAAATAAACAGCCTTATTCATAAAAAATCCTTAATTGAGGTTTGATCAGTCTATTAGTTAACAGACTGATTAAGCTTATTTGACAGTTGTTAAAAAGTATGATTCATAAACGCTTGCTAGCAGTCTGTTAGCTAATGAGCTGCTGATGGATGGATTAGACGCGTTATGTTGTCACCTTGACAAATCATAGACCAAAAATGGCCTTTTAGTGAATTAAAAAAAAAATGACAGCAGTGGCAGCGAATTAGCGGGAAACCAGCGAATTAACCCGACAGACGAGGCAGTGTGGATCTAGGTTCCTTTACCTTTCCCGGAGGGGATAAACTTAAAACAAAAAAAACTGTCTTGCGTATGGTTTTGCTCTTGCCTAAATCAGCTGTTCACATTTGTGGCGGCCATTTTGTGAGTTAGCAGAGAGATAAAGTAGGGTCGACGGTCCGCTAACTTTCGGAAGACTTAAAAGACACTGGAAGGACTGATTAGCGCTAATTGACGTTTATGAATCATGTTTTTTGCATCGGTCCTATAGCGAGCTTATAGACTATTTCAAAATTAAAATAAACATATTCGCGGCTTAGGTGGCCCAAGGAACACCCGCGCCGCACCAAAACCTAAATTAATCCTAATTAATCTTTAGGAAAAAATCTTTCTGTTAAAAAACCAGTTATCTGGGAAGAAAATTTCTTCCTTCTTGGATCCTAGATCTAACTTGGTTATCTGCGAGGATGATAAGAATATTTTTCTCTTCTAATTTTTTTTACGTAGGACTGACTGTGATTGGTGCCTACTTATCTGATAAAAAGTGTAAATGAGTCCGACAGTGTAGCTCACTGGTTCAATAACAGCCTATCCACTCTGGCCTTGAAGAGCTCTAGAGGTTTGTTTGAAGGATGAAGCGAACATCTTGTGCGAGCCAATAGAATAGCAACAATCCTACAAATATTATAAATGCGAAAGTTTGTGACGATGTGACGATGTGAGTGAGTGAGTGTTTATGTTTGTTCCTTCTTCACGCTGAAACGACAGGATGGATTTGGATAAAATTTGGAATGGAGATTGCTGGTACCCTTGATTGAAATATAGGCTATTTTTTATCCCGGAAAATTGCATAGTTCCCGCGGGATAGTGACAAACATGTCAATTGCTAATTCTACGCGGACAAAGTCGCGGGCAGAAGCTAGTATTGTAATAATATCGTTATTGTTACCGCAGTCATCTCCTTTGAACTTGCAGTACCCTTCGGCGGTGCACAGGAAGCCCTCGCAGCGCTTCCTCCTCCCGTCCGCGCTGTACCAGAGCCCGCTCGCCGGCCATTTTGAATTATCCGGGGACATGTTGCGGATCGCCTCGATCAGCAACATGCGGGCCAGGTGGCAGTCGCGCATCATTATTACCTAGAATCTCAGATCAAAAGATAATAAATTTCTAATCGACACTGAAAATTAGAACACATAGAAAAATCCGAAAAGTAACTTACTTAGTTTACTTTTCGGATTTTTCTATGTGTTCTAATTTTCAGTGTCGTTTAGAAATTAATTTTCTAACGGTAAAACCGTAAAAGTAAACATAAAAAATCCAGAAGTATATTTCTTGATTCATTTGATATTTCCTATCAAAGGATATTACTAAATTTTGTACGTCTGTGCCCGAAATGGCGATTTTAATTTTTGGAGGGCACAAACGTAATCATTAAATTTAATGCATGGTGTTAAGTGCGTTTAGGTTCACTTCATCCACATTCCCATTTCGTCCATATTCCCATTTCGTCCATATTTCCATTTCGTCCATATTCCCACTTCGTCCTCTTCCCAATTCGTCCACGTTCCCACTTCGTCCTCTTCCCACTTCGTCCACATTCCCACTTCGTCCTCTTCCCACTTCGTCCACATTCCCATTTCGTCCACATTCCCACTTCGTCCACATTCCCATTTCATCCACATTCCCATTTCGTCCACATTCCCACTTCTACCGCAACTGGAGCAAACTTTTAAAAATAATCAATTCAATTGTATTTTTTTAATGTTGTGTCTTGGGAATGTGGACGAAAAGGGAATGCGGACGAACTGGGAATATGGACCAAATGAGAATGCAGACGAGTTGGGAATGTGGACGAGATGGGAATCTTGACAATATGTAATGCAGCCTTCAATACCTAATTATTTGTGTCACAAGGGAGCATAGTGATGTATTTACGGCGAGGGCGCTACATTGAAACCAGAGCGTAATAAGGGATTCAAGTGTTAACGCCCAAGATGAAAATAATTTTGCGCCCGAGTGGCTCATACAACTTTTCACATCGAATATTAAAAAACTTGAAAAAATAATTCTAAATATAATAGCCACCAGCATAGTAAATGGCGTGGTTTTACAATTATCAACTTCAAAAAATTACATTTAAGGCTTGAACAGAAAAGTTGCACTTTTATCCCTCCCGACAGGGAGCAAAGCTTACTTTTCTGAATGAGAGGTGTGAAAAAACTTTTTGCTCCCTTGTGACACAAATAACTACTCCGCCTCCGACGCCGCCGCAATAGTTGCTTTGTAACGCCGGCGCCGTCTTAAACATATTATTAAACTAGCTGTTGCCAGCGACTTCGTCTGCAAAGAATTCATTCGCGGGAACTAGGCATTTTTCCGGGATAAAAAGTAGCATATGTGCTATTCCAGACTTTTCTCTATTTATGTGCCGAATTTCATCCAGATCCGTTGGGCCGTTCTGGCGTGATTGAGTAACAAACAAACATCCATCCATCCATCCATCCATCCATCCATCTATCCATCCATACTTTCGCATTTATAATATTAGTTAGATAGTTGGGAGTCACCTTGACCAGTGAGAGCCAACACGGCTGCGGCTGGGCCAGCAGCACGACCAGCTCGAGCCCGATGGCAGTGTTGATGGACGCGGCGGCCTCGTCGCGCCCAAACAAGTCAGGCCGCGCGAACACCAGCCACGGACTCGGGGCCCCCTGTCTCGGACCACCGTCCTGAGGCTGAGTGAATACCTGGAGACAGGATAACATGTTTTTGAAGAGAAAACTTCTTTAGCGGCGCTGAGCACTTGGGATGGGTAAAAAATGTTAAACTCGCGTCAGGCGTAGGGAGGGAGAGTTTATGTACCAGGATATCAGATCCTCTAAGAGCTTATTTTTTAAATTGATTGTCGACAGAAACGGAGCATTTAATTTTCCCGAATTTCATATGCCATAATGTAATGTTTGCCATAATGATCATTTAACTCTTAACTCCATAACTCTTTTTTTCTCTGAAAACGTAATTTCATCAGGAGTAGTAAAATGGCAATCCTGTAGAACTATGGGTTAGGTTATGTTTGTTTCATAACAATCCTAAACAATTAACAGTTAAAGAGAAAAAAGAGTTATGGCAAATGATCATTATGGCAAAAAATACATTTATGGCATATGAAATTCGGGCAAACGATAGAGATTTTTTTTTTTTTTTTTTTTATGTGTATAGGAAGGAAAACGAGCAAGAGAACCCCCATAAATTAAGTCACATGCTTAAAAGTCTCAAGTTACCAAAATTACTCAGATTATATTCGTAATTTACGGATAGTTAGTCACACAGACAAAAATATCGCCGCAGTAACCTGATGTATGAAGTGCAGATCAGCCCCCCGGTAGACCATGCACTTGAACAGCTCGTTGCACTTGGCGTGCACGTCGCGCACGTCCCGCGTCTGCTGGCCGGGGCCGCCCTGGCCACCCTGGCCGCTCTGGCCACCCTGGCCGCCCTGGCCCGCCAGCGCGCTGCCCGAGCTGCACACCGAGGGCAGCAGCTGCGCCACGCATAGCAGGATGTTCACGATATCGTTGATCAGGTTGGGAGTGGTGGCTTCCGTTGTGTTCATCTGGAATTATTAATAATAATCAATTTATTGCAGATAAAAAATCCATAGTTTGTTCGTCACAATGTCTTATTATTATGTTAGTAAGCAAATACCACATTAAAAACATATTAACACTAGCTATAGCTAGCGTATTGTTTGTTTCAATGGAATTCAGCTCTTTTCTGGGTTTCAGCTCAAGATCGAGTAGAATTTAAAAATATGTAACCCAGGCGTCACTTTGCGGAAGTCTATTTAAATAAACAATAAACGTTGAATGTAGTAGTAGTGGAGGAGTAGCAAAATATTTTTTTCACTTCTCATGCTCAAAAAGTTCGACTTTATGCTGGGTGTAGGCTGCATAAAATGGAATTTTATGCTCTTGTGCATAAAGTAAAATATTCGTCTAAGACCAAGACAATCGGATGCCAACAGCCACAAACAACCACTAAAACTTTACGACAGCATATTTTGTTTATTTTTTAAAGTTTTTTTTTTTATTGTAATCTGCGGTCTATTAAACTGTTTAATTAGTACCTAAAACTAGGTAACAATAATTTGACAAGTTATTATTGAAACAAATAAGTACATGAAAAATAAAACTTTTTAAAATATAAATCAACACCTGCCTACTCGAACCTTACCGCAGTATCACGTTTAAAAAAAAAGAAAAAAAAGTTAATTGGCGGGAGCTCAGGCCGGAACGTCCTATTTTCTCTTAGGATTTATGTTGCAATTTGTTACCGTTTTACAATTAATATTCAATAATTTCCTCAAGTGAAGAGGAAATAACACTGACTCCTAACACAGTCAATTTGCCAGGAAAAACTATTAAATATATCGAATTGTTCCATCCAATGTCACATTTAATTTTAATTTTTTTTTTTGCAGTTTTTGTTTTGTTTCTTCGCAATCTAAGTGAAAAGTAGAGTGTTCTTAAAACCCATTTTCCCCGAGACGTTCATATAGCCACCCGACCGGTACGGCGAGGTAAAATGGCTTGTTTTATGCTCTGGTTGTATAATCTACTATTTTTTCAACATACATAGGTAAGCCAAACAGCTCGACTACCAAAAAATAAATACCGAAAGATAGGAAGAGCCAGCGAAAGTCAGGAAACAACAGTCAAACAGTCAAAACAAAGAATACAAAACGAATAACAGAAATAAACACATACCTTAATAAAAAAATAAGTTACTTGTTTTCTGAAAAGCCTATTTTAAATGTTGTTTCAGCGTTTTAAATCTTTGAAAAATGAAATATTGTTTACCTGACAATACCGCACAGTCAGGATAGTGAGCGTTTCGTTCAGCATGCCAGCAAAGATCCTTTGGGCCATCCGGGGCGGCACCGTGTCCCACAGGTCCTTGCGGCTCCCTTCAATGTAGACAACATAAACATTAACTACAACTTAAATTAATTGATTAATTAATATTAATACAGCTGTAATACGAAAAAAGGGCAGGTCAGGAGTACCTACCCGAAACCGAGGATATGTAGTAAAAAAAAAGGAAAAATGAGACTTTTTAGGTTAGAATTTACATACATACATATCATCACGAAAAAAAAAGGCAAAAGGCCAGGTCAAGAGTACCCGAAACCGACGAGCATGAGTGAAGAGATTGATGAATGTGGATGAAGCGAAAGAGGTATGTCAGGAGGTTCTCTATTGATTCACCGAAAAAAATATTGCCAAATTTCTATTCCCAACCAACGTTTGGCCGAATTTCATTTCGCCAAATTATATGGCAACTTGTTAAATTGATTAGTTTTATTTCCCAACCTCACGATTGCCAACTCAACGTTTGTTTTTTTTTAGTATGACACTTATTAAAATGTCATTTTTTATATAGCCAAATGGTACTACATAACCATTAATAAAAAATAAGACATTCTAAGGTAAATAAAGACTGTTTATAAATCAAAACAAACATGTTCGCGGCTCGCCGCACCCAAACGTAAATTGGGATTGTTCATTTTTTTACAACATACCCTGATTTGAAAACCATTTCGAAGTATGGGGCTTGCGAACGGTTTTATCTTACTGGCGTTCAAAAATACTCAAGGATTACGGATATTTTGCAAAAAAATTGTTTGAACTTTATTCGACTTTACCGAGCGGCTGTTGGTAGTTGTAAAAAATAAATAGGCAAATATCTAGTTTGTCTATTAAATCTATATGTCAACTAGTTATCAGTGTCACCCAATGTCAGTAAAGTAAATATTGTTTTGTTGAAAACTTTAAATTATCGGTCGATTTAAAACGAAATAATAGAAATTACAGAAAATGATTCGTTCCAACCTGAAATAATGACTCTAAAAACAGCTCCAAAATAATAGTTCGCACGGATCCGAGAAGATTTAAGAGAAAAGTGGTGTCGCGAAGTAAATGTTGAACACTTCAAAGTTTATAAGTACACAATATTGTTGCGAGGATCATTTCGATGTAATTAGGTACCAAAACACAATGCCACATACTTCCACATTCATAAATTTTCAACTCATTATAACCATGATCAGGATTTAACGCAACATACAATAATCTTGTAGGTAAACCAAAGGTAAACAGTATATTTGACATTGAGATGACAGTCACAACAGTTATGACAACTATTTTTTTTTTAATTTCCAAAGGATTGTGGGAAAATTGCCTATTTCAGCCGGCCGTATATAATTTACGAAAAGTCGTATCTGATTTTTTTAAACAATTATATTAATTAAATTAAGCCATGAAATGACAAAATATTCAAATTAGTTTCTTAAAGTGCTCCATATTTTCTAAAAAAAATATAAAAAGGGGGGGTTAAAAAAAATGAACAATCCCAATTAATCCAATTTAATCATAAGAGTTTTTCGGCCTAGTGTAACATTTGCCATGGTGAAAGATATTCCAAAATTTTAAAATTAAAATGATATTCCTCTTCATAAAAATTCGGCCAAATGAGAGGTTGGCATACAAAAATTTGCCAATAAGTAGTTGTCAAAGTGAACATTCGGCGAAATTTTGGTTGCTAAATTAAATTCGATCAAAAAAAATTCGGCGAAAAGGCAGAACAAGTGGAACAAAGTAGTCTCTGCCTAACCCTGTGGGAAAGAGGCGTGACGGTATGTATGTATGTATGTATAGCAGTGACCGACCGGTGATGTAGAGCCACCAGCCGTGCAGGCTGTGCGCGGCGTGCGCGCGCGGCGCCCGGCCGCCGGCGTCTTGCAGCACGTACAGCGAGAGCACGCGGCTGTGCAGGTCCAGCACGCGCTCGCCCACCGCCTCCGACATGCTGCAGTAGCGCTTGTAGCACGACTGAACAAGATATACGAGCGAGCTCTCGAGGCGCGTCTACGCTAGGAGCACGAGCCGAACACAAATTCGTCTAGTGTGGACCGACTTACAAGGGTTTAGGCACATGACGTCCCACTCGCATAATTTCCCTTTGTCCCTTTCGCGAAATGCCCCTTACGCAAAACGACCCTTCTGCAAAAGGACCCGTTCGCAAAACGTCCCTTCACATAAATAAAGTCCCGTTCGCAAAACGTCCCTTTCGCAAAATGGCCCGTTCGCAAAACGATCCTTATCCCATGAGAAGACTCAAACCCCCTTATTCATAAACGCACTATAGGCCTCTGCTAAGTTAGTAATCGTTTGTCCTTATCTGTCTAAGGTAAATGTCAAAGTGACAGATAAGGACAAACGATTACTAAGTTAACAGAGGCCTATAGTGCGTTTATGAATAAGGGGGCTAGTCTCTACTGAAACAAGCTTTTTCCAGACTGGACATTTTGCGAATGGGTCATTTCGCAGACGAAACGTTTTGCGAAAGGGGTGGGACCTTTTGAGAAAGGGACGTAATTTTGGTGGAGGAACGTTTTGCGAGTGGGACTTCATGCGCCCAAACCCTTACAAGCCTTACAAATTTAATACCACGGCGGTTATAGGGTTGAATAGATTATAAACAACTCATAAAATAAAGTAATATTTGTTTTCTCAAATATGTCCGTAAAAATTGAAATTATTCTTTACATATCAGAAGGTAAAGTGCATAGTTTATGGTCAGCAAAAAATTTAAAAGTTAAAACACATTGCAGGCAACAACGTCGCATACAAATTACATTATGTACAGCTACGTACATTGCTATATCTACACACATAATTATAAGCTCTCTATGATTTGTTAGTTTTGACGTTGACTATACCATACCGGAAGACGTAGTGTTGGCAGGCCTCCCACTAGGTGGACTGACGACATCGTAAAAGTTGCGGGAAACCGGTGGATGCAGGTGGCGACTTGTCGTTCATTATGGTGTGCTAAGGGGGAGGCCTTTGTTCAGCAGTGGACGTCTTCAGGCTGATGATGATGATGATACCATACGTGCCTATACGGAAACCATAAGCAAGTCCTCACCTGCAGCGTGGCGTGGCGCGCCGAGTTTCCCATCTCCTCAGTGTGCTGCAGGTAGCACCACAGGCTGTTTTTCAGCAGCGCCGCCGCACCCAGGGTTGAAGTCAGCACTGGCAGGTCGGCATGATCCAAAGCTTCTTGGGCCAGCATGTGGAGGTGCTCTGGAAAAAACACCTGAACAATTTAATGGGTCTATCGTTTTGCTCACCAGTTGGCGCCACTGTTGAGTAAGGTCCAGAAGTACAGCTGTCAAAGGCGACTCTATGTATAAGATCGGCGCCGAAACAAAGTTTTTAATCTTAAATTGATGCAGTTACCTGAACTGCATAGAACTGCAGTCAAACTGCTATTTTGCAGCTGGTTTGCAGTTCAAATACTTAGGTTGTATCTCTCTAGAACTCCAGAAACAGACGATTTGGTAATAATAACAGCCAAATATGCTATGCATCCTTGTTAAGTATGTTATATGTCTACCAAATGCATTCGGATTGGATGGACAAAGTTGGCCAGTGATGATCCCCAGAAATTAGTTACCTAGCAGGAGATCTGCTGACATGACCGCAAGCTGCACGAACTTATCAGGGTCTGAAGTCTTCACCACTCCTCCTTCGGCATTATTATCCTCTTCAATAGTCACAAACATGCCTGACCCTTGGCTGAAATATAAAACGAATTCGAAATAACATAACCAAAATTTTTTTAATGCAATTTTTTTTGCTGACTACTTTTTGTTGACCGTTTTGTCATCTATCCTACATTATTTATACCAAATTTCATGTCAATCGGACAAACTGTTAAAGAGTTCCCTTTTTCGTACTGGATGGGTCACCATAATTTCACCTCAAGATACACAGAAAGACAGCTCTGTACAGAGTACTCTACAACGGAACTGAAAAACGGTTGCTGAAAAATAGCGGCAAAAAAATACTGTGATAAAAAAGTCATGTATTCAAGTTCTTAAATGTCACAAATAGGTTCTTGAAATTCTTTAAAGGAGACCAGTAACCTAACTAGCGCGTCCGCACCTTGCAATTCCCTTATTGGAAAGATACCTACAAAACTACTTCTTAAACAATAAACATTTCTTATTTCTTACTTGAAAGCAATGGAAAATTCCTCTTCTAGCCACAGCACTACCTTCACCGCGGCAAATGAGGCATTCCTCGGAAAATCTAATCTTCCACCCACCACTCCTCGGCACACAGATTCAGAAAGAACTGTGTGATTTTTCTACAAAGACAATGCTCAACTATTAATCAAGTAATTTTTGAGATTCTAACAATGTAGTCATGAGACAACATGACTGGCCATTGCAGTAAAATCTATTAAACCCCTTCACCGCCACACTATGAATGAGGTGACATGCTCTGTATACCACGGAACAAACCGTCTAGTAGAGAAACATGGATTTTATTTCCATTGTAGAAGGATTTATTTCGACTAGAACCAAGGCATTCCATTGGCTGTCACAACTGGAAGACTATGGCGGTTAAGGGATTAACTAATTTTAATTTTGCTTTTCTAAACTCTATTTGATACACTTCAGAACATATCTGGATATTTATACAAACTACAAGAAATATTAATTAAAAAATTTGAAAAAGAAAGTGAGCTATGCACCATTACTAATTCAAGTTCTCCCTAGTACATAGGTCAAATTAATCAAAATTACAATCAAGGCCAATCTTACCTCATAATATTCAATATCCCGTTGTAACAGAATAGGAATCCTGTCCATAATATTTCCATCTTCAATAACCTCCATTTTTAACAAAATAAAACAAAACAACAACAATAAATAACTATACTTAAAAAAATAAAACAATCACAATTTTATACAATGCTGTGAGCACACTTCTTGAAGTTAACACTATGTACAATTTTAGATATTTCCTCTTGAAGAAGTTTGTGTAATGTTATTCCATCATGTTTGTATACCCAGTAGCCACCATCTTTTAAAACAAGGTCATATCGCTTAGGACCTGAGACAGGTGAACTTAGCCATATTTGCTTGTTTGGTGACTGCCTGTTTATTACATAAGTTCCATAAGACGAACCAAGCGCAACCGTTAAAACTCCATCCTAAAATAAAAAATAAAAAGATATTAATACTTTTAGCAATTCACGAGAATACTGCTCACCAATAATAAAAAGTAAATTCTAATGGCTTAAAAGAAAAAATGTTAATGTTTTTGAGAAAAACTAGCCAGCTACAAATTTAAATTAGAAAAGTTACACAATTATAAACTTTTTAGATAAAAATTGTTTTTTTTTTGATAACTAGAACTTACACTGTACGTTATGTCAGCGCCTTTTAAATGTGGCGCATCTTCTACAATTTCCTCGAAATAATCACACAGCGATTCGAGAGTTTCGCTACAGATTTCTTCGTAAACACCGGAGTCCACCTCAGTTTCAGGATTTTTGGTAGTCGCCGTAGAATACTCTGCTTTTATCGAAGGTGAAAAAGTTTTGACGCAAGCATACTTGCGGAGTACGGGAACGAAACTATTGATTTGCCGATTTTGCCGTGCCAGCCACCGACTGGTACGTAGGATATTTCTTAGCATTTTGTTGTGAATTTACTGCACTGCAGTATCCAAGTAAGGTTAGTTTTTCTTTTTGAATGTTATGTTATGACAGTGTCAACTTGACGTTTGTTTTTCTTTATTGAGCCGTCATAAAAGTTAAAGACATTTTAGCTTATACAACCTTGCCTTTCCTAAAAAGAAAAAGCAGAACGTCTCAATGTTTCTAGAAACCTATTTAACTAAAAACCAACAATAAATGTAATAAAATAAAATGTTTACACATGTTTGTTGTCAAGATATTTATGTTGGTTATTGTTCCTTACACCAATTTATGTATGCTTACATATAAAACACAAATGTCATTAAATTGAATGATTTCTGTCAAAAACCTTTATAAGTATTTTGTTTGATAAGTTTAAACAGCACGGAATTCAAACAAAAACCCTTTTAGATGCTACCGGTTTTTTTCTCAGGCCGTCTTCTTTAAAAAACGCGCGGCACACATTGCTCAGCAGCTGCACAGCCAAGTCACATTTAATATTATTATCGAGAGATGGCGCTCCAAGACTCGCCTAGAACGGTTCAGTATTGGTGTCATTTTCTCTATTTTGTTCTTCTTCCATTGCAATTATCATGAATTCGTTTTGCTTTGGGAGCATCCACAAATTGTTTCTGTATTGTGGCGATAGCTCTGATATTGAAGGCTCTGGGATTCTTGGAATAGGTAGCGTAGAGTTATATTGGCTCCAATGAGGATTAATGAACCACACATGCCTGAAAACAGAGATCTATTAGGTATTCTTAGTTTAAGTTACAAAGCTCTTAAAGCACAATAAATATGTCAATCGAAAGACAATCACAAAGCTCTTAAAACACAATAAATATGTCAATCGAAAGACAATCACTATCCCGCGAGAACTATACAATTTTCCGGAATAAAGAGTAGCCTGTGTTAATCTAAGGTAGGTACCAGCTGTCTCCGTTCCAAATTTTATCCAAATCCGTCCAGCCGTTTGCGTAAAGGAGTAACAAACACACACACACGTTTTCGCATCTTTTGCGGTTTTATTATAGGTAGGTAACTAGGTTTTTTTTTCATAGTAAGTATACCTAACCTTTGGTATTTGATTTGTTCGATAGTACTTAGGTACTTACCTATCTTTCCGTTCCTGAAGCGGTCTGAAGTTGCCGAGGTTGGGTTCGTCCCACGGGTTCCAGAGCTTCCGAAACTCTTTCATCTGAAACAAAACAAAGTTGCAAATTGCTTTTGTTTCAAGCAATTATCAGCATCGACCTACTCCGACGTTAAGAAATTCTAAGTTCATTTCGTGCCGCTCACACTATCGTCTTTGACGCGTGAGTAAGAGGAACGGGATGATACGAACTTCGAATTTTGGAGTACTTAATCCCCAGGATTTGTGGATTTCGCGGACTTCTTAACGCATTTTATCGAGTACCTAATACGATCATAATAAAATAATTAAATTTTAGGGTGCGACCACACCGCCGCTTAAAAAACGGTGACGTTACGGAATCGCAACAAAATGTATGAAGAAACGGTGAGAAAACGTGACGCATACGACACCCTTATACTTAAAATGCCTTGCATCATTTTGGAAAAGAGCGGATAGTTTCAAACTACTGGACCGATTTTTACCAAACAAACATGGCTAAAGAGACGACACAGGCAAGGAAACTGGTTTTTGAATGAAAAAACCTGCATTTAAATCGGTCCATCCGCTTGAGAGACACACACAGACATCGACGTCAAACTTATAAACACCCCTGCTTTTGCGTGTTGGGTTAAAAAAGCATTAACATTGTGAACATCCACGTGTTCCATTAAGCCTTCTTAAATCTCCTTGAAAGGGCGAACTCAACCGTAAAGAAGTCTTTATACCACACCTATAGCTCCTACACGGCTGTAAGCATTTGTTTAGTTAATGGCGTTGTTTATAACACCTAACCAAATTGCCGCATTCGATTTCTTCTCGAGGCTATAGCCTATTGAAAAACCGATAATTGGTTTTCTAATCTCTTTCATCTGGATATTGCATGATTATTTTGGACTGTGTGACACGGAAGGTCTAATGCGTAACAACAATAAGGGTGCGACCAAACCGCCGCGTATACGCAGTGACGTGTCGTATGCGTCACGTTTTCTCACCGTTTCTTCATACATATTGTAGCGACTCCGTAACGTCACCGTTTTTTAAGCAGCGGTGTGGTCGCAATCTAAAGACGGCTCCATGGATGTAATGGAGATTTACCCTTAATAATAGCCATAAAGAGTACCAAATAGTAGTAGGGAGTACAATAAGTAAGTATGTACAGTGAAATGTTCCATATTACCTGAGACATTATCCGCTCGAACCACAGGCGAGAGTGGATACTAGTCGAGGGTAAAATGGGTTTTATGAACGGGTCAGGTAAGGTTCAGGTGCCTTTTTTTTTTTTTTTTAATGTGAATAGGAAGGCAAACGAGCAAGTGGGTCACCTGATGGTAAGCGATCACCACTGCCCATAGACACCGGCAACCCCGGAGGGATTGCAGATGCGTTGCCAACCTAGAGGGCTAAGATGAAATGCCTCTTGTGCCCGTAATTTCCCCGGCTGTCTTACTTTCCACACCGGAACACAGCAGTGCAAGCACTGCTGCTTAGCGGCAGGATTAGCGTGTAAGATGGTGGTAGCTATCCGGACGGACCTTGCACAAGGCCCTACCACCTGCAAAACCGCCTACCGGTACACTGATTTTCACTTCGATTGCAGGGAAATTTGACAACAATTTGATAATATTATTTTACATTATTTTCTCTACTTTGCAATTTGCACGTTTACGCACCCTTTAAAATTAAACGAAGAAGAGTTTCACCTTGTCGAAGATCATTAGGACAAAATTATTTAATTTATTGAACGTTAAACATATTTATCTAAGCACCCAATTTGCGCCTGTTTCTTATTTAGGTATCACGAAAATAGCTGCTAGGTAATAAGTAGATAAGTAGCAGACGGTGTTATCCGACAATAAATTGGCCCCAAGCAGAAAGCAAAAAATAACGGCCTTCGGTCTCAAAAAATTGGAAGATAGCGGGCTGAAATTTCTATAAGGTAGAGGTCAGGCCAGCCCTTCTAAAGCCAAGAGGTCAACAATGATAAACCTTCACTACATAGTATAAAACAAAGTCGCTTTCTGCTGTCTGTGTTTACCTATGTATGCTAATCTTTAAAACTACGCAACAGATTAGTCGCTGACACAAGCTAGTTATTGGTATATAAAATCCATTTAGGTACTTACACTGTGACTCATCTTTATCAGTGGCATGAAAACATGAATGATTATAGTTACACGTTTCCGGAAGAGAACCGGGAATGCATTGAAAAAAAAAACAGCAGACCAAGTTAGCACTCACTTGCGACAAGCAGCAGCTGCAACAATCAGCACTAGAGTCGCGTTCTAGAACGAACAATTAAGAAAAAGACAGGCAATCTATCTCGCGCGCGACGCGACTCTTGTGCGCTGTCGTGCTAGACGTGCAGGAGAAATCTGGAGTAACTTATTTTTCAAATAGCTCTACCATATTGACAACTTATTTACGTTGAAACTACGGCAGCGGATCGTAAGCGCGTTGTAAGGCGGCACAGTTCCATGTATCGGACACTACAAACAACGAAAATGATGTCACTACTGGCGCTATAAGTTGTGAAATAGATGAAAATAACACTGACTAGGTAAGGTTTGGGCTCGACATGTGTCTGTCACGTACACCCACAGAGGTGGGCTCCCTCAGCCACTTGATGGGTGCCGGAGAATGATTTTGCCTATAGCCAGTGGGAGACCACAACAGTAGGCTTATTGTCCTACTCGCTCGCAATCGCCATCGTCTTCATTTTGACAGTTCATGTATGGGCTGACAATTGGCATCGGAATCAGCTAACTGTCACATTCATACAAGAACTGTCAAAATGAACACGATAGCGATTGCGAGCGAGTTAGACAATAAGCCAGCAGGTTAATTAAAAAAAATTGACGCTCGCTCAGCATCGCCAGCAGTGAAACAGCCTCCCAACGTAAGCGTGAACTACGAGGCCATAAATTATGAACCGTTGGGAACAGCCGAGATAATTTCAGAGACTTTCTTGTTTTACTGTGAATCGCAATAAAATTCACCAACTTCGCTGATGCGTCGAATAATCGTTGAAATACATACTTTCTCATTAATTTAGTTTTTATAACGCGATATAATTTTACGTAAGACAAAAATAAATGACAATAAAAATCAACAAGCTCTATTTTTGTCAAAGGTACTACGAGTATTAAACATATTTATTTTATAGATTACATAACCCAACAAATACAATTTAAGTAAAGTATCCGAGTTACAAGCATCAATTTGCTACTGTACCTCCTCTTGTATTTAGTCGACGTTAGTGGTATCTATTTTTAGGGTTCCGTACCTCAAAGGGAAATACCGGCCAAGTGCGAGTCGGATTCACGCACGAAGGGTTTCGTACCAGAAAACATAACCTTCATAATTTGTAATTATTTCTAGCGTCTACGTGTGGTCATTATTCATATCGAGCAAAAAACGGTAAAAAAATACTTTTGTTGTATGGAAGCCCCCCTTAAATATTATTTTTATTTTATTTTTAGTACCTATCTGTTGTTATTGTGGCAATAAAAATACATCTGTGAAATTTTTAACCTTCTCGCTAATATTACGGTTCATGAGATACAGCAAAAAACGCTAACAACTACTCTGTTGTATGGGAGCCACCCTTAATTTTTATTGTTATTTTGATTTTAGTATTTTTTGTTGTAGCCATAAATAAAATACATAATCTGTGCAAATTTCAACTGTCTAAGCTATTACGGTTCTTGAGATGTAGCTCGGCGAGTGGTAGCCATGAAAAAAGGCTAAAATGTCACGTTTTTTGTATGGGAGCCCCCCTTCATTATTATTATTTTGTTTTTAATATTTGTTATTATAGCGGCAACAGAATTACACAATCTGTGAAAATTTCAACTGTCTAGCTATTACGGTTCTTGAGATACAGCCTGGTGACAGACGGACGGACGGACGGACAGCGAAGTCTTAGTAATAGGGTCCCGTTTTTACCCTTTGGGTACGGAACCCTTAAAACGGATTCTATTTAGGATCACTTTGTTGTCCGTCCACCCATCCGTCTGTCAAGTGTCCGTTTTTCTAAGGAAGGCGTTGAGCAAATACTTATTAAGTAAGTAAACTCTTTATTGTGCAAATAAACATACCTCTAAGACAAATAAGTACAATTGACAAACACAGATACATGTACAAAAGCGGACTTAGTCTGCCTTAAGGCTCTTTACAAGCTCAACGCGCGTATTTCGCAAAATTCTTAATTTTTCTTCAAAGACTGGCGTATGTGTTCATAATATTTCAGTAATAAACATAAATTAATAATTAAACTACGATACTGCTGTGCTCGGCGCTGTATGAGGGTGCGGCGTCAGTCCGCCGCGATATAAAGGTGATATTTAAAAACTTGTACCGAATTTAATTCAAGACCGATACTAATTTTTTTTTTCTGAGTCAAAATAAAGTTGAGCATTGCTAAATAATTAATGTTAGAGCAGAATATCAACAGAGTTTTAGAGAATCAAATAAAATGTAACACTCTTTTTCATCAAAAAACTAGCAAACATTGAGTAGCTCTCTATTCTATCTATTAATTAAGATGAATCTTCAAGTTTTTCACGATGAGTTTTTAGTTCAAGATATACTGAATTGAATTGTGTTCACTTTAGGCGAGAATGAGATTCCCTTTCACTTCGAAATTGAGAATGAAACTTCACTTTTCAGAGCTAAATTTAAAAAGCCCTCCCAAGCAAACACTTTTTTTTAGATTTCACGCCAAAATCCCTAATCAATAATTTAGCACAGCAGTATCGTAGTTTAAGAAGTGAACTATCTTGTACATTAACAATATTACTGAAATTATGAACACATACGCCATAGTCTTTGAAGAAAAATTAAGAATTAAGCGAAATACGCACGTTGAGCTTGTAAGAGCTGTGAAAAAATCAACCCTCTACGAATAAGTCAACTCAATTGAAAGATACAGTCTTTTTGTAAACTATTCCTTTCTGTACCATATTAGCTGGGTGGTTGGAAGAGATCTCTTCTTAGGGATAAGTTCACCTTTGTACTATTTTCTGTGTAGGTACTTCTGTACTTATTTTTAATTTTTTATGTGCAATAAAGAGTTTACATACATACATACCGTCATTAGAAAAGGTACCAGTCTAATTCAGAATAACATAAATTAGTTGGGTTGTCTGAGGTTTTCAGTAGGTGGTATTAACACGTTGTATATTATTATAACTAGTAGTAGTTCACCTGTTCAAAAGAAGCAAACATAGTGATCCTCGGGACCAGCCACCTCACTGTGTGGCTCTCGCCTCGCGCCGTGGTCAAGTTGCCCCAGTACAAGAAGTAGTCCTCGTAGAACATGGGCATGAGCTGGGACATGGGGTAAGGGCCTATGCGGGTGTTGGTCTTGGACTCGCGGATCCGGGGGAAGCCTTCGATGACGCGGGCGAGACGCACGTCGGGATTCACACCGTACTGAGGATAAAGACCAAACAGGGGCCTTACCATGTCGTCTTAATGCAATTCAGCTTAGGTTCGCTCGTTGTCAGATTCATACTAAAAGTGACAGCTAAAACTTGAACTGAGTCGGAATTAGGACGTCATGGTAAGGCCCCTGGTACCTACAAATAGACGCATTGATATATTTAAGCGACGCAAATTTAAAGATTATAGAGAGCAATTAGCAAATCGGTATCTTTGTTAAGACGAGGCATTCGAATTTTTGTCAGTTTTCCTTTCGACATTGTAAGCAAAGTAGGTAAACTACGTGAATGAAATTTTAGTATGTTATTTTTCATCATATATCCTACCTAATTGGGGTAGATAGATTTTCCTTCCAAAAAATTGTCCAATTTTATAAACTTAACCAAATTACTCCGGAACTATAAGCATTTATACTTCAGAACTTTCAGACACGACAGTAATGCTATCTATCTACAGAACCGGGAAATATAATTTAATTTAGTCGCGTAGTTTACCGAATAAAGAAAGCTAGGGACTGAAAACTCCATTTGGTGTGGGAAGTAAATAAGTGTAGTATGTATAATGAACCTTCCAACGAGAGCAAAGGCAGGTATGTAAGCTAGTTAAGTAGGTATCTATACCTACTTACCAATATAATATACTAACCTGCAAACAAAAAATTGACCGATTGACTTATCCACCTTTCGAAATTATTGTGCTTCTTCAGCTGCATATAGGTTTCCTCAATGATGAAGACAAGAAATAGGGACAGAAAAATAAATGCATAATCCCCACGGGACAATGAGTCTTTTTAACGGAAGCAAAGCAGTGTGTGAGCAAGTAACTAATCAAATTGTGTTCCATGCTGGTATAGGAGTAAAGAAAAAACATAGAATGCACCAGTTGCTTCTCTTCCCGCGCAGATGGTAAAGCCCATCGAGGGAATGGGCGAAAATCTTACGAATCATGTTAGAGTCGATGCGGCTAGCAACCTATGCTAAGCGTGGCCTTTGGGTCTTGTTACCTTAGGCTCTGTCTACCCCGTAAAGGATAAAGGCGTGATTTATGTATGTATCTATGTTATGCATTATGCGTAATGCGTAACTACTTAGTATCTAATTGATTAAATCAGGCGTTACTTTATGGAGATTTCTATTCCGCTACCACGCGACGCGCCGGTAGCAAGAAACAACGTTTTTGGACTTTACCTACTTAGTACTCATCTAACTTCATAAAGGTATAGTTATAGGTTAAGGTATAGTGCTCATTTTACTTTAATCACGTAGCAGACAACAACGACCCCGTCGCTGTGGTGAAGCGCCTCCTCCTGCGTCATGTACTCCGACCTGAAGAATATCACCTAGAAAAATTAAAGGGTTATTAAACAACGGGTCGCTTTTCGTAGGTACGGTCGCCCAAATAAGTGGTCTACCACTTTTCATCCAAATTCCTATCAAACAAAAATGTCGATAAAGTCGAACTTTTAAGTTGACAGCCTGTCTTATCGACGTTATATATTGTGACGTGCAAAGGAATTTTAACCTTAGGGTGGTAGACCACATATTTGGCTGATAGTACAGAGTTGATCGAAGTGGCCCGTTATTTTGCTTGTTAAGGGACCGAGCTTTAACACAATGAAATAAGTAGGTAACTCGCATTTGCACTTTATTGCGGGACCGGTAGCCCAGATAAGCCCACTGCAGTTTAGATTATAAATACAATTTCTTCAAGTATCGTTACATTCCTAGGCCGTGATGCGAAAAGATTAAAAAGTTAACTTGAACTAAGCATCAGAAAACTAATTTGATTCCAACTTAGCTAAGTACTATGAAAGACTTTCTAGGGATAAAAAGTACTTAGGCACTTGTCCCACCGCCGGCGAGTAGCGAGAAGCGAGTGTCTTTTAGTATGGAACTTTAGTATGGAAAGCGACAAAATTTGCATACTAAAAAATGCTCGCTTCTCGCTACTCGCCGGCGGTGGGACAAGTCCCTTAATAGCGTAGGTACTTTTTTTTATTAGTAATATAAATATAACTATTTATTACAATCAGTTTATTAGGTTTGAAATTCTGCACCTAGAGGCGTCTCTAGCCCTTGTGGCGCCCGTGTGCAACCAGTACCTACCCTGGCGCCATAACACGGGCGCAGGGTCTTTGAGAGCGCCGGCGCCGCGAGCGACGCATCTTTGGAGGTGTCGCATTAGAGGGCGCTCGGCGTCCCCTTAGACACCCTGCACCATAGTTAAAGACGCCTTTGCTGCACCACAACTGGTTGCAAAACTTAGTTACCATGGCGGCCACAAGAGTATTTTCAGACGTATTTCAGACGGCCACGGGAGTATTTTCAGACGGAAGTATTACTTAACATATACGCACTAAACATAAACAAAGCTTATCAACAGGTTTATTATTCTAGGATTAATTATGTACACGCGTAGTGCTTCAGGCAAATATGAAATTCAAATGCTTCGAATAAATTGACTCAGATCAGCGCATGCTGTTTAAACAACACAAAAAAACAGGTTGTATTTTTTCAGGATAATAATATGAAAATAAACAATGCGGACAAGCACGTCCTGTGGGTAAGGCAAAGTAAGTATGAAAAAGTTCAGTGATTATTTGAATAGGGCTTAAATTGTCCCAATTAGCCCCACTTTTGTTGACACTGGATTCAGGTTGCCCTAAACTTGACCTTACGTTAAATCGGAACGGGAAAGTGTGAACCGACTTATGATTAGTCGTCGAAAACCACGTCATGCTGTCACATGCATGACATTACGAAAGGCGAGACATGGATTTGCTTCGAAGACTGGCCTTTTATTGAGGATTTCATAGTTTAATCATAGGTGCACGAGTAACAGTTTAAATGAAAATTAGGTACATTATAATTTTCAACCACATAGCTAGTAAAAGTAAAAAAAAACATACCTATTAAGTACTTATATTTCTAAACAATACCGAAACCATGAAACCTAGAATAGAACTAACCAATTAAAGCTATCATCATATCGTGATGCGTGCTTTTACCCCTACACCACCCATAGAGGTGGGTAAGCCTTCGAATTTTTCTATCTGTTCCAATGGCGTGGCGTCAAGTATATCAGAAGGCAAGCCGAAGGGAACTTAACTAGCCTTTTCCTCTAATTCTGCACAATAAATTGCCCAACTGCCTTAAAATAGGCAAGCCGGTGGGTTCTATGGACGCCACGCCACTGATCTGTTCTGTACTGACCGGCTTTCTTGTAATTTTGGCGCCCGCGTTATTTCGCATGACTTGACTTTTCTATTTTGCGGTGTGTCAAAGTAAAGTTATCTGTTTAGATTAACATGGACCTTTGCCAAGTAACAAGTGAATCTATAGAGTTAATCTTATTAATCTTACCTTTAAAATTACATAATTTTTCATAGGATTAGAAAATATCTTAAGTCAAGTACCTAATTATTTAATTAACTCTTCGTGATGTTTCACTAAAGTTTCGGATTCCAAACAATTAAAGACCATACCGGTACGGACTTGGGTGCAAAGTGTTTCGAATGCCTTCGTTTCTTAATTAACAGAGGGCGGAATTTTCAAAAAATCAAACGTCAATAGAGTTGCAACGTAAAATTTTATCGACTCTTCCAGATATCGATAAATTTAATCTCCTACATATTTTACTAGTTATTACTGCCTATTTAACATTACGAGGGGCGACTGAAAAGTTCTGAGAGAACGAGAAAATAAACTTGTACCAACAATATTTTTTTTTTTAATATAATTCCCCCTAATTCTATGCATTTTTTTTTATTTTTGTGTGTTCTAGGACTATAACATCTGTTTTTTTTTGATTCGCGAGTTGCAAGGCATTAACCGTCGTACATACAACGATAGGTTTATAAGTAGTCAATTTTATTTGTATTTTATTGAAAAATAATAAGATGTGTTTATACGTTGAATGTTTGTATTGAAGTAAATTGATATTGACATACAGCTGACTATTCTTTTTCTAAATATAAATTTGAATTGACATTGTATAGTTATAAACTACAACACCCTCCCCTCAATGGAGATAAAAAGAATAATCTAACTACCAATACCAAACAACAATAAAGAACTCACAAAATGTATTGGTCAAGTCAACCCATACCTACAACGCATCTTAAATGAGCAACACGCCTTAAGGGCTTAGTTAGTATGTCAGCAGTCATTTTTTCACTCTGTAAAAACTTAACATTGATAATGCCATCACTAATCTTTTCTCTTATAAAATGAAATTTGGTATCAATGTGTTTAGTCCTATTGTGGTGAACTGGATTGAGAGCGATTTTTTGTGCACTTTGGCTATCATTAAAAAGTACAACCTTATCAGCGTTACCCGTTATATCGAAAACTAACCTTCTTAAAAATATAGCTTCTTTTGCAGCGCTAGCTAAAGCCATGTACTCGGCCTCGGTAGAAGATAACGCTACCGTCGGTTGCTTCTTGCACTCCCAGCTGATGGGTCCGCCTGCCAGCGTGAAGTAATACCCAGTGTAGGACCGCCGGTCATACATGCAGTTTGCCCAATCCGCATCCGTATATCCACATAGATAGGAATCGGTTTTTCTGTAAGTGATACAGTAATCAATAGTACCATTTAGATACTGTAAAATACGATTTGCGGCCAACCAATGTTTCTTTTCGAAACAATTATTGAATTGGCTTAGATAGCTAGTAGCGTAAGCTATGTCAGGCCTTGTGTTTACCGCCAAGAACATCAAACAACCAATTAAACTTTGGTAAGGGTAAGATTCGTCACATTCTTTACCTTTTTCATATTTGTTGTTGTCTAGTGGAGTTGACATATGCTTACATTCTTGCATATTAAAACGTTTCAACACTGTTTGAATGTACGTCTTTTGATTAACGCATATTTTCTCGTCCGTTCGTTTCACATTCAAACCTAAACAAAAATTTAATTTTCCTAAATCTTTTAACGAGAAATATTTTTCCAAATCAGTTTTCACGGTGACAAATGACATTTCTTTTTTATAAAATATGACAATGTCATCGACATAGACGGCCAGGATGACAGTTTCGTCACCAAAACTTTTTAAATAAACACATGGTTCCGAGGAGGTCCGTATAAAACCTATAGAAGATAAAGTTTGATTTAGCTTAATATTCCAAGCTCGAGCCGCTTGTTTCAAACCATACAACGATTTTTTCAACAAGCAAACTTTTCCTTCTTCGCCTTGTTTGATAAAGCCTTGAGGTTGTTGCATGTAGACTTCCTCTTCCAGGTCTCCGTTTAGGAACGCTGTGTCCACGTCCAAGTGTTGCATTTTTAAATCCATTTCTGCCGCTAAAGCAATTAGTGTACGCAGAGATGAATTACGAACAACTGGTGAAAAAGTCTCGTAATAATCAACACCTGAAACTTGACTAAAGCCTTTAGCAACAAGCCTTGCCTTGTATTTTACGACTCTACCATTGGCATCCTTCTTTATTTTATACACCCATTTACAAGGTATGACCTTCTTGTTGGATTTTTCAACTAAAATCCAAGTCTTGTTTTTAGTCAACGAGTTAAACTCGTCTTGCATCGCAGACTGCCAGCTTGCACTATCTTCTGCTCTGATAGCTTCAGCAAAGCTTTGGGGCTCATCAGGTTCGCTAGTAACAGCAGCATTACAATCAAAATTACTGTTATTTTTCTTAGCTATTCGGTTTCGAAGAGGATACCGTTCTTCAGGCTCAATCATAGTCTGTTCGGCTACATCTTCTTCGTCAGAAATATCTTCGGCGCTAAGAAATTCCGAAGTATTGTGAATCTGCTCTGTTATTGGCTCCGAGACATTAGCTTCTTCTTCACTTTCAGTTGAGACCGTCTGAGTGCTCTCCTGAGAAGTCGAAGCAACTGGCAGCAGTGGATTCTGCTCCTTATTGTAAACTAAATCCAAAATAGAACTGTCATGGACAGTCAAAGGAACAGACTGGGTGGTTTTTGCTTTTATATCTGTAAAATAATCTTCAAAAAATACCACATCTCGTCCTTTTACTAACCTTCTTGGACAACTAGGTTCACGAAACAAATAACTTTGTCGGTCGTCTGAATATCCGACAAAAATGTACTGCGCAGCCTTCGGATCCAACTTCTTCCTTAGAGCGTCTGGAATCTTCACCATCGCACGGCAGCCAAAAACTTTTAAATGAGTTAGGTTTGGCTTTTTATTATGCCATAGTTCGTAAGGCGTCTTCCCGTCGAGAGCTCGATGAGGACATCTGTTCTTTAAGAACACAGCAGTTTCCACAGCATCTTGCCAATAACCTTTCGAAAGCGAACTATCTGAAAGCATACAACGAGCCTTTTCTACAATAGAGCGGTTCGTTCTTTCTGAAATTGCATTCTGTTGTGGATTATATGGCACTGTGGTCTGATGCTTAATACCTTCTTTGCACAAGTATTCATCAAACTGTTTGTTGATATACTCGGTCCCACAATCGGATCGCAAAGCTTTTATTTTTAATCCAGTTTCCCTCTCGACCATCGACTTAAACATACAAAACCTATTAAAAACCTCAGTCTTAGATGAAATAAAGTATATAAAAACCATACGGCTAAAATCATCTATAAAAGTTAAAGCATATTTATTTCCCTGAAATGAATTTTCAGACATTGGACCACAAAGGTCCGAGTGAATCAGTTCCAATTTATGTGTTGTTTTCTTGTGAGATTTAGATTTGAAAGATTTTTTCGCCTGCTTACCTTCTATGCACGCAACGCAAGGGTTTTTATCAACTTCTGAGTACACAACGCCTAGATTATCCTTTTTAAGTTTGTCTAATCCTATACGACATAAGTGACCAAGACGTTTATGCCATAAACGAAAACTTGCTACATCACTTTGTACTTCGAACGCTGATAAGGGTTTGGGAGGACTAACTGTACAATCCAGCGAATACAGTCCACCACAACAGGACCCACGCAAAACCGCATCACCTGTACACATAAAATTTTCAGAATTAAAAAATGTACAACCTTTCGTATCAAAAACAACACTAAAACCATTTTCAGTAGCTTTCTTAACAGAAATCAAATTAGTATTTAAATTAGGAACAAACACCACATTCGAAATCTTCGTAACTTTACAGTCACTCTCCGTTTTAAAATTATTTACAATAGGCACATTACCTATTCCTGCGCTCGATAAAATGTCTCCGTTTGCAATCTTTATCTGACCAGTACTAAATTCTTTGTAATTTACCAGCCAATCAGATCTTCCAGACATGTGTGCACTAGCTCCAGAATCTACGTACCACTTATCGGATGAAATCTCTTCAGTACCCGCGTTCAGCGCGCCAAATAGACTAGACTCATTTGAAGTTGATCTTGAAAATTCGGATAGTAATTTCATCTTAACCAACTCACTTGTGATGGTACTTGTTGAGTTCTCTAATGCCATTATAAGAGGATCGAAGCGAGCCGTTAAACCTCCTAAAAGAATCGCTGCGACAGAGGCGTCTTCTATTATTTTGCCTATGCTGCCAGGTCTTGAACAGTCGACATAATGGCGTTGATGTAAAGTTCTACATTATCAAAATCAGATAAATTGTACCTGTAGAGCTTACGTTCAAGGGCTAGACGACGACCCATGGACTTGTCTTCATAAGCCGCCGCTAATGCGTCCCACGCCTCTTTTGCCGTCTTACTGTTCCGTACATGTGTGATTGCAGGACCGTCTAAAGTCAAGCAAATTTTTGCCAAGGTGACTTCGTCTTCTCTGTCCTTAGTACTTACGGGAACATCTTTTGAATAGCCCACAATAGTACTCCATAAATCTTCATGTATGAGGTACATCCTCATTTTGAATTTCCAATTAGCGTAATCTTGCTTACCGCTAAGTAAAATCCCAGCAAGGGAACGTAAACCAGATCCTTTTGTGTGATCTGACATTTCGCACTTTTATTGAAAATTCGTGTAAAATTCACTTTTAAGAGGTGAATTTAAATTTTGACTTCACACACAACTATATAACACTATATCACAACTTATTAATAGCTTTTAAGAGCCTTTTCGTGCTGATAACGTATTGAAAAATAATAAGATGTGTTTATACGTTGAATGTTTGTATTGAAGTAAATTGATATTGACATACAGCTGACTATTCTTTTTCTAAATATAAATTTGAATTGACATTGTATAGTTATAAACTACAACATATTTTTTTTAAAGTAAGTATAAATATGGTATTGTTATTAATTCTTGCTTATGGTTCTCTATTGTTTGCCCGAATTTCATATAAACTAATTTCACATGCCCGAATTTCATTTGCCATAATTTTATATTCCATAACGATATATATGCCATAATAATCATTAGCCATATTTTCATTTGCCATAATTTTCAGGTGCCATAACGATACGTTTGCCATAAATTTCGTTTTTCCTATTATCAATTGTCCTAATATCATTTGCCATAAAATTCAAATGCCATAATAATTATTTGCCATAAAAAACCCAGAATTTTGATTCTTGTAATAATAATAATAACTAATTAAAAATGTTATTTTTTTACTATGGGTTGTGTTAATTATCTACGTTTAACAGATGTGATGACATGTGTAGAAAACAAACAAAAATATGAACTGAATGACCCTGAGGCGAAGCCGACGGAGCTCCGCTTGGCGGAGCTCCTATTCCGCCTAGTTTTGGCGCTTCGCGCCTTGACGCCATTCTAACCTAACCTAATTAATTGACCAGGCATGTGGCTATTGAGGAGGGCTTTGCCCCCCGAGCCCCCCGAGCCCTTAGAGATGCTTCTATTTCAGCTCTGAGGGTCGCAAGAAACCTAACGAACCTACCGTGTTTCGGTAGCAGTAAATTTCAACGGTCTGGATCTGTTTTTTCCTTAATTATGGCAAATGATTGTTATGGCATGAAATATTAGTGATTTTGAAAGTTATGGAAAGTAAAAATTATGGAAAGTGATATTATGGTATCTAATATTAGGGATGTTGAACATTATGATGTTTGAGTATTATGGCATTCAAAAATTATGGCATGTGATATTAGGGCATATGAAGGTTATAGCCAGTGACCATTATGGCAAATGAAATTAGTACAAATGAAATTATGGGAAATGGAGGGATCCCCTTGCTTATATGTGGATTTCAGTTGTCATTGTTGGCAAAGAAATGAAAATTCGCTTGTAAGTTATCGATAGTCGATAAAATTCAACGCTTAACTCTATTGACGTTTGATATTTGCCATGAAAATTCCGCTGTCGGTTGTGCAAGTGGTAGCACGAACGAACGAAGAGCTTAAACACTCTCGGTCTAAATCGCGAAGGACTCAGGTACCTATAACAAGAGATGCCAACGAGTTAAAATAAAGATTTATTGTATTGCTCGTTTACAGCTTTTATGGTAGGTACAAAAGAAAACGACCAAGCGCGATTCGGACTCGCGGCGCACCGAGGGGTCCTTATAAGTTCGGCACATGAATATAAAATCCAGTGTTCGTGATCTCCCTGCCTCCTAAGAAAAATGTAGGCAGTGTGAGGTCATATAACACACACACAAACACACACACACACACACACACACACACACACACACACACACACACACACACACACACACACGAAATTTCAAATTTCGGGGAGAACTGTAAGTAACTATCTACCCCTTTTTGGGAGGACGGCAATTTGTATGGAAGCACATTTTCTAAAGACTGTATCTTTTAATGGAGTTGACATAGAAGGTTGATTTTTTCACAGCTCTAAAAGGTCGCAGATCTTAGTTTTTTGTTTTAATTTCAACTTTATAGAGCTCTATGCGTACCAAGACTGACGACGGGATGGACGGACAGACGGACCACAGCGACCCTCAATCATGTTTGTCCTTTTATGTAATACTAGCTTTTACCAGCGACTTCGTCTGCAAAGAATTAGTTTATCGTTATCCCGCGGGAACTACGCAATTTTCCGGGATAAAAAGTAGCCTACGTGCTATTCCAGACTTTTCTCTATCTATGTGCCGAATTTCATCCAGATCCGTTGGGCCGTTCTGGCGTGATTGAGTAACAAACAAACATCCATCCATCCATCCATCCATCCATCTATCCATCCATCCATACTTATAATATTAGTTAGATTAGATTAGTTAGATTTTTGTTAGCCACAAGTGACTTTCTGTTCATTTAGTGTGTGGTATGCTATAAATATACGGGTACTCCCCTTCATAAAAGCTGGAAAAACTATAAATGTCGTGCAAAATTACAATAAAGTAAGCTCTCGTCATAATTGCTTTGTGGCCTAAACAGACGCTGTGGTTTATTTTCGACGGTAAATTTTCCACCAAAGGAAGACATCGTTAGAATTCTAAATAGAGAGAAATGTTTTACTATTTATTCGCTCTTTACGCTTTTCACTGAGCGTTGGTAGTTGTTTTCCTACCATTCGTTATTTAGTAAGTTAAGGAAAGAAAGAAAGAAATTGTTTTAGTTAGAGTCTGGCAAACGAAAGCGTGACCTGAGAAAACGCAGCAAATTAAAAAAAAATACCATGTGGTATTACTAACTGTTTTTCATTTCGCAAATTCCTTGAATATCTTCAAGATTATTTTTAAACATAAGCAACGGTACTTATCATCATCATCATAATTATGGTCAATATAATCAAATAATCAGCCAACAAGGATTAAGACATAGTCATAGGTACTAACCTAAAAAATCCGACATCGCATCTAAACATTGTTGTTTCATTTGGGAAACAACTTCTTTCTCCTCTTGTTTTTGCTTGAACTTACTGATCATGGTATGTAGCAGCTTTCGCACATTATTTTCTATTGTTTTACTAAAACTTAAAAAAAAACCAGGTCACGTTTTTGCTTGAACTTACTGATCATGGTATGTAGCAGCTTTCGCACATTATTTTCTATTGTTTTACTAAAACTTAAAAAAAAACCAGGTCACGTTTTTGCTTGAACTTACTGATCATGGTATGTAGCAGCTTTCGCACATTATTTTCTATTCATTAGTTAAACTTTAAAAAAAATCCAGGTCACGTTTTTGTTTGCCAGACTCTACTGTCAAATATTTGGGTATCTCCTGCGGATATAAGTACGTAAATCCAGAAACGTCTTTAGCTTGCACATTTTTGCGCAAGTACTTGGCGCACGTATGCCAAACGTCATGCAAATGGTATGCATAAGCTACTTGCACAAAAATGTGCAAGCTACAGGCGACAGAGCGAGAGTGCCTTTCGACGCACTTTCCCCGCCATCAATTACTTTTTTCACCCCTTGCTACTACTCGGTGGCGTCTTGGTATGTATCTAGCATTTAGAGAGGCAGTTCTAGTGCTCTACCGTAGCTCCAGCTCTCGCTATCATCAGCCTATAAACGTCTCGGAGGCCACAAGCCTCTCAGAACAAGAGGCCTTCCACTAGAATTCCCACGCGAATTAAGTGCGTGGAACTTCGCACACACCATTGAAGTGCTTCGCAGGTTATGTGCAGGTTTTTTCAAGATGCCGGCGCATATGGGGTACAACTAAGCAGGGATTGTAAAACCGTTTAAATTGAATACCTGTATGTAAATTGTCAAACGAATAGGTACCGCTAAAAAAATAATACCTATATTCGAATTAGAAGGTAATTCGAAATATTATAAACGGGATGTGAACCGCGATTACCTTTATTGAGCTCCCGATATTTCGATACAGTTGCATGTATCATGATCACGGGTAGACTGAAGAAATTGCGGGTGTATGTTATTGTTGGATTGTTATTGCGTCGACTGCGTGCACTCTCGTTACCACTGGAACCGTTCTCACTCGAAACTCGATTCAAACACACTACACTCACAGTGTCACTTCGCCCACCCGAAATTGATTTTGGACGAGAATTATATAAGGAAATCACCGGATTCCAGATATTCGACAATTTAAACCCATCCTCACGATTAAAATTTTTATGTTTATGTATTTCAACCGCTTCCCTCACCAGTCTCGGTATATAGTGGCGTTCTGTCGAAATGATCTTAGGGCTGTACAACTCAATCCAGTGATTTGTTCCCGACTCAATAAGATGTTCAGCAATAGCGGATGATCATGATACATGCAACTGTATCGAAATATCGGGAGCTCAATAAAGGTAATCGCGGTTCACATCCCGTTTATAATATTTCGAATGAACTTAACCGTGAATCATTAAAAACTCTTATTATTAGAAGGTAATGTTGTCATTCCGCTGTTGTTCTTTGCCTCTATTTAATACCGGTATTCGTTGCTCTTGATAAATAAGGTGTCAAGTAGCCATTATGACTGAAGCACAACAAATAGGTGTAACGTTACTTAAGTTGAAATATCTGCTAGTAGGTACTGAACAAATAAATTGTGACGTATTTCAATTTTTATTGGTAAAGTATCAAATAGAGGTAATGTTGTAAATTTTCGAAACCGCTGTTACATTTTGAATACCGGTTTTGATTATACCGCTTATAAGAGCTTTAGTGATATAAATACCTAAATGCAATTATAACCGGGTATACCTTATTTAAAACCGGTAGTAAGAATAGCGGTAACGATCCCTGCAACTAAGTAAGCACCTGCATTTCTCCTGGGTACCGTCTCTTGTCGACGGTGTGGTCGCTCCCCTCTGTCATGTCGGCGCCCCAGTGGAAATGCATCTGCGATATCACGTGCCTATCCATGAAGCAGCCACCCTCGAGATATGGACGCTCTGTCTTCCATTTTGCTCCTAGTAATACTGAAACCGTCAAGATCGTCTTTAAAAGATCAAATTTACCAAACGGCTCACATCACTTGGATCAAAAAAAACATGAAATGTGCGCGGCTTTGATCGAAGGTGCGCGGCTTGGTAATATAGATTTTGTAGTATGTAGGTGATTTAATATCGTAAACATAACATTTTTTAAAATCAGTTCCGGACCGATGCGTGCCATTTGGTGGAAACCAAATGGCACGCATCGTCGCTTATTTATTTTGGCATTCTGCTTTATTACGATTTTTGTTGAAATGCCACGATTCGGCTGCGGTTTGAAAATGTCAGAATTTTCTGAACTGATAGAAAAATAGAAAGTAATAAAAAAAATTAAACGCTCTATTCCAAAGCTACTCAAGTACATGTCATCATTGTGTTGCTTACTAATTTTAGGTATTAATTAAACCTTTAATACTACAAGAAACCAATTCTGAGATTGATTCATAGATGAATCAGGATGGAGAAACTCTTAAGTTAAGACAAAACTAATTTTAACTTAAGATTAAACACCTTTATTGAATACTTCAGTAAGTATTGTTAAATTTGTATCTTCCAAACTTCCCTGAATCAATTATAACTTTACACTTAAAGAAATTACTCAATTTATATTTAACTCTAGTATTATAAATAAAACCGTAATCGTATTTCATCGTACAACTTGTACTACTTCTACTAAACTTCATAAATTTTCTTTCGTTATCCTTTGCCAAAAAAAGCGGTTACCATAGATTGGTTGCAGAGTAGGTATGGGTAGCAAATCTACAATATCGTGGTTACAGGGTAAGTGACAAACAAAACTACATTGTGGATGCGGAGTAAGGCAGTTAGCAGTAGGTAAATCTACCTTGTGGTTAACACACACATCAGATAGGTATACCAAAGTTTACGCAAATAACCTATCTACCACGATTTGTAATGAAACCACGCAAGCCTTATTACCACTTATTTACAGTCAAAATCTAGTGACGGGAAATCCAAACCAATTTAAAAACACCGATGCCCTTTCGCCCGCTACGATTGAAATGATTCAATTGGAGTCGCCGCCCTTCCAAATATGTTCGTATTTTCAAAATGTACGGAACAAACCTCGACGCTTGGTCGGGGTTCGGTCAGGCTTATTTTAGTAAATGCATTTGCGTAATCTATGGTACATCTGATATCTATTATGTAGTGGTCACCGAGTACGGGTGTAGCAAATCTACACTAGATTGCGGAGTACGGAAGCAGCATATAAATGTACATAGGTACACTGTGGTTGCAAGGTAATGAAGATACAAAACCACATTGTGGATGTGAAGTACGGCTGTAGTAAATCCACAATAAAAATTATGTTCACAGAGTAGGTACAGTCACCAGCATAAATAAGTGATCATTTTTGTACCTTGTCGCTTTCAGTCGTTACATGATTTCGTATGGCTTTTCAAACATGACTTTAAAGTGACAAGGTACAAAAGTAATCACTTATTTATGCTGGTGACTGTACCTACATTGTAAATGCTAAGTATGGGAGTAGCAAGTTTACTTACGTTGCAGATACGGAGTAACTATGAGTGTAGCAAAACGAAGATTACATTGTGGTTGGTTACAGAATAGTAAAAATTGAATAGTTTCGAGGTTATGGGATAGTAAGAATAAGAATAAGAATATTTATTTGCAAAAAATGTCGTGGTGAATACAGATGAAGAAGCGTTTTGACTGCGTACATTTTACTTAAACAAGCATGCAAATATTACTTATAAACTAGGATTACAAGCATTATAACATTTGTAAATATACCATAAATTAAATCAAACTAAAATATTACATTATGTCAAGTTCAGAAGTATAATTATTAGTTATTTAATGATTGCTTTAACAGACTAAATGCAAAGCTATTCGTTTAGTACCTACTCGTACACCTCCGCAAAGTAACGTAAACTTACAGGTATATCCAGTGTTGGTAAGTTTAATTTTGTGTGGGTAGACATCAAAGTTGTACCACTTGAGGTCAGGGCACCTGTAGACCATGGATCCAGTGATTGATACGTCTATAGGAGACGGTAGCTGACCCTCGCGCTTGCTCCAGTAGTGAATCCAATCGAGGGTCCCCAAGGGTGGTACATACTCTTTCTCTTCATATTCATCCCCTGGTTCTGTTACTTCTTCTGGAATGTGGAATAGTAAGAAAAATTTGTGAGAGATAGAGTACCTAATTTTTATAACGATAATAATATACTTTTGTCTGAATTTTAACGATTTCAATCCAATTCCCACCGGCTGAGACGTAATTTTTTTTGTATCAGTTTTAATAAACAGACGTTGCCGCGCCGCCTATCGATGGTTTAGAAGTTGGTCAGTTGCGAACACGGTACGATCTGTGCTCTGAGGTGTCTACGAATCCCAGGTAAGGGTCCGATCAAACCGCCGCGTATTCGCAGTGACGTTTCGTATGCGTCACGTTTTCTCACCGTTTCTTCATACATTTTGTTGCGATTCCGTAACGTCACCGTTTTTTAAGCGGCGGTGTGGCCGCACCCTAACGCTATTTCTATAAACTGCCATTGTTGTTGTGCCTATTATGCTGTGATTTTAACTATGTTAATAAAGGATGTCACCGCTGTGGTTCACTAACGTTAGACCTAAAAATTATTGACAAATTGATCATTTGACAAACTTTAAATATCTGATAAACCGTAAACTTTTTTAAAAACTTATAAAACAAACCTAACCTAACCTAATGTGAGCCACGCATAAAGGGTTTTCGATTTTTTAATAAAGTTCACGGTTTATCAGATATTTAAATTTTGTCAAATGATCATTTTGTAAAATGATGCGTTTGTCAATAATTTTTAGGTCAAATGGAAGGACACTCACCGCTGTTTATATTGATCGGTAAGATCTTGTAAATTAATGGCAATAAGATTTTATTCTGATTTGCCAACTTGCTATGTTTAATTACAAAACTAAATACTCTCTCCCACTCTACTTTTCGTGTGATTATTTTATTTTATTTATAATATTTTCCCTTTATCTCTCACATATTGAATATAAAGTGCTTAAATGTTTTTTGTTCATTATATTCTGATTTCAATCAATTATTAATGTTTTTGAGCATACAAAAATAAGCAAAATCTTTTAGTTTCGATAGCTAAGTTGGCTCAGCTTAGTGCTTTCATGCTATGGAATAAATATCTATTGGAAAAAGTATCATCTGTCAAAAAAAGCGAATGGTAAAAATGCTCTTACAAAAACAAACTCTAGCGCTGCGGGAGAAATTGCAATTGGGAATTATGATACGCGGCACTAAAGGGTCTTCTACACGATCGGAACCACCAATGGTCGGATCAACCAATTTTTGTATTCGTTCTACACGGTCGGTGGTTAATGTTTAATGAAGATGAATAAAACGCTACAGCTATTCAGAGCCTTTAGCCGAAATAATATAAAACTTAACGAGAGTAACTGCAATCTGCAAACAATGGTTTTTATAGATACGGCTTCCATATTTGCATTCTAAAATAAACGTGGTGAAAGGCTCGGGCTCAGCATGTGCGGAGAGGGCTGTGCTGGTTTTCACTGCCTGTAAATATTACGCAGGTTAATTAGAGAACTTAATTAGAAGCGATCATAATTTTACCAGTTTGTTGTTGAGCCGCAGCTTTTATCATCTTGAATGAAATTAGTTAACGGAAATTTGGTCAGACTGGCAATTTTATTCCACTTGATTCAGCGCATTAATGATTTAGTTAAGTACTATTTATTGCATTGTTGTGAGTTGTGAGTAACGTTAATTTGACATTTTATTTTGGCAGATATCACTTGGATATCACATTTCCATTGAGCCATGGCGTGGCCATTGGATAATATTCTCAGAGATAATATTTTCGTCGGTTTCTTTGTATTTTTAAATAAAAGAAAGTGGAATTAATAAGTACTTTCAAATAAATATTAGTATCAAGTAAAGATGTCTTGCGTAGAATAATGACTTTATAATACTTATTATGCAGTTTTCGTTTTTTTTCTTGTTTCGTTTTGTTTCAGACCAAAGACAAAATAATTTAACGTCTTCAATCAAAATAATGTCAAAACCAAACAACACAACGACAGTTATATAATTGTCTAAATTATATAAAAAATCCCACAGAGAAATTCAAACTGTAAGCACACAAAGTGAAAATAATAGTAGTAATAAAATGAATAACCCTATTGACCCTCAAAAAACTCCGAAAACTTATCCTGTTCAACCCGATAAAGAACTATTAATTTGGGAAAAATGGATAACTATAAGAAAAGAAGAAGCTACGAAACTGGGCAAACAAACTAAACGACCGCCAGCAGATCTGGTGATCAACCTGGTGCAAAATGTTCGCGGAGAGAAGGAGCGTAAAGCTGTTTTAGAAGACGCACAAATAGAAGAGAAAGTAGGTGTCAGAGACACTCTGTGGGACCAACCTGAAAGATTGAGACAAAACTGCTACTGTGAGCCAGTTTATGAGGTCCATAGAACCCCGGGTGAACTGGGTCGACCCCCTATTATAGAGCATATTGGTGTTCCAAGGGATATTCAACATACCGAAATGGGTTTAATTGGTAATCGTGAGCGAGCAAATTGTACAATTTTGAATTCGGAGTATCACAAATACAGAGATAAGCGCGAGAAGGAGCTGGAGGAGAAAATTATGAAGATAGACCCGTTCAGGTAGATACTGGTATTAATTTTAGAAGTAATTTAGGAGTAATATTCATTTATGAGAACATAATTGTAAGAATGTCATAATGAGAAGAGCTTTGTTTGTTTGTAGGGCAAAGAGATAAACTAAACTAACTGACAACTGAACTAAGACTACTAACACTACTGAACTAGTTTGGATCTAAAGTCGAATCCAAAATTTGTTTTTCTCAAAAATGCAACTAAATATTGATGTTATGTTCCTTATAAATATATTAGACTACGATTGCTATGACGCAGACGCTAACGATGTTTCAGACAACAGAGATCATGCAAAAATATTGTATACCTATGTATATCTGCTTTCTTTTGGCTATCTGTAACATTATCTAAATTTTGTTACAGACCTGAATTAGGCGGGTTAATGATAAGAGGCAAAAGACCAAAAACGCCACCAAAAAAGCAACCTCCGACGCCCAACATTTTAATTAATTTGGACTCTAATACCCTTAAAGACCTTAACGGTGTCTATGCAATAAGAATAAACAACACGGTAATTTACAAAGTCATTCCAGGTCAACATTTGACGCATCTAACTAAAATAAGATTTGAGCCATGGCACGAGCAATGCACGTCATGGACTTACTATTTCAACGTTCCAGTAAAAAGAGTAGGTAGAAGCAAATTGTACCTGCAAAATCTTGGCACAGTGACTCTTAGATACTGCTGGAAAAAAATTAAAAAACCTATTCCTTTCATACCCGAAGATACTTACGATCAAGTGTTTTTCTTCAATAATAATGAAGATGTACTACCGCCGGGCCAAACAAAAGAAATATTTTTCACTTTTATTTCCGACAAACCGGGTATTTTTAGTGAATTTTGGGAAATAAGCTTTTGTAACATTTGTTTTTTTGATACACTGGGAAATAAACTATTAATCAACTTAAACGCAGACTCGGTAGAAGACTTAAAGAAGACGAAAATGGCAGTTGCAGAACTAAAAGCACGTATTTACGAAAAATCAATCCGAAATCTTGTGTACGAACTAGTGAACGACGTTGTACACAAGGCAACTGTTACCGAACCCCACATTTATCCCTATAAAAAATATTTCCTCGAAGCAGAATTGTTTGTAATGAAAAATCCAGTATGCTTCTACCATCAGACAGAAGTAATGAAAATGAGAAATTTATATATGGAAATGAGCCATAATAAAGAATGGGACCTTTCTATAACCAGCTGGAGAGAGGAAATGCTGAAATTGGATTATGACAATAGAATGAAATATTATGAGTTGCTTCGGACTTCACACAGTGATTTTTTGAAGCCTTGGTATGAAGGTGATGATCTTTTAAAGTCGAAATATCGTGCCATGAAGCTTTTGCTGGGTCAATTAGCGGACAAATTCGAGGTAGAGCGTAGTTCTATTACCAAATTATACATTCCTTGTGACGATGAAAATAACCTTGACCAAGGTGCTGTTAATGGTTCTGGAAGTAGCCAGAGAATGAGATCGTTAACTCAAGTAGACCCGCTTATTTTAGATACTATCAATAATGTCTTTTACATGCAAATGTACGAGCATGTGGCCACAACGATTGAGGCGTGTGCTGGTATCCTAAGCAGTCTAGACCTGAACAGGTGGATTGAATTCGATTTCTGTAGAACGTAATGTAGTAGATAGTTTACTTATTGTATAAATTTGTCGACAATTGTATTGTTTTCTTTATATTATCAAATACTAACAGTCTATTGAGGTGACGGCACCAGTGTTGGATACTGTAAGCTGACAAGCACCAGTAATGGAAACTTAATTCTTGATTTAAAGATGGGGTCATGTCCATTATAGTACTGGTGCCATCATCCTAATAATTATTTCAAATTATTTTATGAACATGAAAATGTTGTTTCGTGTTGCTTTGAGTGCTTAAGGCTCGACCTTTGAAATTTTCGTGAAAATGAGTTGTGTTGTAACCATTTTATACATTATAACGTAACAATTTATATGTCGGAAAAAATATATCCTAATCTGGAAGATATGAGAAGTAACATAGTTTTGGTAGAAATCCATTTTAGTGAAAGAAAGCAGAGAAAAAGCAATCTAAAGTCACCCCTATTTTTTCACTTGTAACCATTTTACTGCTCCATTTTTTATCAGAAAGAGATGAAATTTTATAATCTGCTTCATAAAATAATGAACAATAACTTTATTTTCCTACTTTGTCAAATTTCTTAAAAATTTTCCTCGTTTTCTCAAATATTCCCTCCCAAGTTCCTACCGCTCCCCATTTTCGTCCATACGGTCAGTGCGGGACGTGGCGCGATGCATGACGGACCTGTGTCAATTTGCGCTGCGACCAAACAAAACTCCGATTTTAAATATTTGTGGAATAATTTTGTTGCGTAGAGTGGACAATCCGTTTTGTGATTCGTAAAGTAGGTAGTTTGTGAGGATATGAGTGAGTGTGTATGTTTGTTCCTTCTTCACGCTCAAACGACTGGACGGATTTGGATAAAATTTGGAACGAAGATAGCTGGTACCCTAGATTAAAACATAGGCTACTTTTTATCCCGGAAAATTGCATAGTTCCCGCGGGATAGCGATAAACATGTTAAAGGTCGTAGCTGCCTAGAGTTGCAACGTATTTATAAATTGTTGCAGAACTTGAACGAGTGCCGTTCTCAGAGACGTCAGTTAATAATTATGATTAGTTAGAACTTAATTGTCGTCTCTGAGTGTGAAACTTAACTGTAATTGTCCTCTCGGTTGTATTGACTGACGGTGGATATTCTACGCTGTTTTACCGTGTTAACGGATCAAGTTCAAGTTTTAATTTATCATCCCTGCGTAACCAGATACAAAGGAACAAATAGTGCTTTAATTATGTTAATTGGCGTTTCTGAGTGTGAAAGTTAACCTTTGCTTTCTCTTTTCTTCTTTTTGCGTAAAAGGTAGGTACAGAATAATTGTTTTTTGACCGTTTGTCTTCAAAATCGATATCTAAGGGTCCGAGTGGTCTTCAAGCATGAATCAGTTGTCAAAAGTTTAGAAAATGGCCGCCATTTTGAAAATTTTAGTTTTTCAACCGATTGCTTTCAAAATCGATATCTGAGGATCCGAGTGGTCCCCAAACATGAATCCCTTGTTAAAAATTGAAAAAATGGCCGCCATTTTGAAATCTTTAGTTTGTGGGCCGATTGTTTTCAAAATCGATATCTGAGGATCCGAGTGGTCCCCAAGCATGAATCCGTTGTCAAAAATTCAAAAAGTGGCCGCCATTTTGAAATTGTTACTTTATCGACCGATTGATTTCAAAATCGATATCTGAGGATCCGAGAGGTTTCCAAGCATGAATCCGTTATCAAAAATTAAAAAAGTGGCCGCCATCTTGAAATCTTTAGTTTTTCAACCGATTGCTTTCAAAATCGATATCTGAGGATTCGAGTGGTCCCCAAACATGAATCCCTTGTTAAAAATTGAAAAAATGGCCGCCATTTTGAAATCTTTAGTTTGTGGACCGATTGTTTTCAAAATCGATATCTGAGAATCCGAGTGGTCCCCAAACATGAATCCGTTGTCAAAAAATCAAAAAGTGGCCGCCATTTTGAAATGTTTAGTTTATCGACCGATTGATTTCAAAATCGATATCTGATGGCCCAAGTGTTCCCCAAGCATGAATCCGTTGTCAAGAATTCAAAAAGTAGCTGCCATTTTTGAAATCTTTAGTTTGTGTGCCGATTGTTGTCAAAATCGATATCTGAGGATCCGAGTGGTCCCCAAGCATGAATCTGTTATCAAAAATTGAAAAAGTAGCCGCCATCTTGAAATCTTTTGTTTTTGGGCAGATTGTTTTCAAAATCGATATCTGATGGCCCGAGTGGTCCCCAAGTATGAATCCCTTGTCAAAAATTGAAAAAGTGGGCGTCATTATGAAATCTTTAGATTTGGGCCGATTGTTTTCAAAATCGATATCTGAGAATCCGACTGGTCCCCAAGCTGAATCCGTTGTCAAAAATATACCTAAACAGTGGCCGCCATCTTAAAATTTTTGGTTTTTGGGCAGATTGATTTCAAAATGGACATCTGAAGATCTAGCAAAGTGAACGCTTATCACTCTTGACCGTTTTATTATAATAATAATATTTAGCATACACACCAAAACTAAACTATACGTAAATGTTTATTAGGTAACTTCTTTACAAATCACGAAACAGATTGTCCACTCTATGCTACAAAATTATTCAACAAATATTTAAAAACGGAGTTTTATTTGGTCGCCGCGAAAAATTGACACAGGTCCGTCATGCAACGCGCCTCGTCCCGCACTGACCTGGATGAAAATGGGGAGCGGTAGGAACTTGTCCGGAATATTGCAAAAACGAGCTAATTTTTTAAGAAATTTAAGTAAGTAAGAAAATAAAGTTATTGCTCATTATTTTATGACGAAGATTATAAAATGTAATCTTTTTCTGATAAAAAATGGAGCAGTAAAATGGCTACAAGTGAAAAAATAGGGTTTCCTGATTATAGTTAATGTCAAGAGTCAAGACTCTGTCAACTACAGGAGAAAAATGCTAGACTTGCTTGTTGCATGTAGTGTGATAGAATAGTGAGTGGCAATAATACCACACAATATAAAAAGTTCATATTGCAAAAATATTGTCTATGAAATGTGCATTAATAAAAAAACGTGTGCGTCTCGGGACGTTCGACAAAAGTCATAGTCTAAGTTACTAACAATATATGTCTATCGCACACTAAACACTAAGTAGAGAGAGGGGAAAGCGTCTGTCCGAAATACAAATGAAGATTATTGTGAGCTGGCTGTGTGTATGCTGAGAAAGTTTTTGTCAAAAAAGCGTCAAGCGTGAGTCGGATTTAAATGTGAAAATGTCTAATTCCTGTTAGGTAGGTACTACTATAGACTCGATTGCGATGAAATTTTTGTAAGCTGCTGTGTAGTTTACGCCTATTTTATCATATTCTGACAACAAATTCAACTTTGGAGACCACTCAGATATTGATTTTAAAAGCACTCGGTCGAAAAACTAAACATTTAAAAATTGTGGCCGCTATTTCCATTTTTGACAACGGATTCGTGTTTGGGGACCACTCGGACCCTCAGATATCGATTTTGAAGACAATCAGTCCACAAACTAAAGATTTCAAAATGGCGGCCACTTTTTCAATTTTTGACAGCGGATTCATGCTTGGGGACCACTCGGGTCATCAGATATCGATTTTGAAAACAATCTGCCCAAAAACTTAAGATTTCAAGATGGCGGACACTTTTTCAATTTTTGATAACGGATTTATGCTTGGGGACCTCTCGGATCCTCAGATATCTATTTTGACAACAATCGGTCCACAACCTAAAGATTTCAAAATGGCGGCCACTTTTTCAATTTTTGACAACGGATTCATGCTTGGGGACCACTCGGGCCATCAGATATCGATTTTGAACGCAATCGGCCGAAAAACTAAAATTTTCAAAATGGCGGCCACTTTTCAAACTTTTGACAACGGATTCATGCTTGAGGACCACTCGGACCCTTAGATATCGATTTTGCTATGTGTAGAAAAATAAATATTTTCAAAAGTAGGTAATGGTATATTGGGGACATCATTTTTAAACTTAATCAATTATGACAAATGGCTGTAGCCCGCGACTCCGTCTGCGCTGCTATCCCGCGGGAACTATGAGATTTTCCGAGATAAAAACTATCCTGTCCTTCCTCGGGACTAAAACTACCACCTTACCAAATTTCATTAATATCGGTTCAGTGGTTTAGACATGAAAGAAAGCGTATAACAGACAGATAGACAGACAGAGCGTTACTTTCGCATGTATAATATTAAGTAGGGATATCACGTTTCAATATAGTATTTTATGCAACAGTTGTATAAGAGAGGTCAAAAAAGGCGAGTTACCCGAAAATGATACCCAATCACCATTTTTGTGTCAAGTGTCAAAATTACATCCGCCATCTTGGATCCTAAATGTTATGCCAAATTCGCGATCAGAGCCACCAAATTGCCCGAAAACGACACCCATGAACATTTTTCTGTCAAAAGTGTCAAAATGTCATCCGCCATCTTGGATCCAAAAAATTATGCAAAATTCGTGCTCAGAGCCACCAAATTACTCGAAAACGACACCCATGAACATTTTTGTGACAAAAGTGTCAAAATGTCATCCGCCATCTTGGATCCAAAAAATTATGCAAAATTCATGCTCAGAGCCACCAAATTACTCGAAAACGACACCCATGAACAATTTTGTGTCATAAGTGTTAAAATGTCATCCGCCATCTTGGATCCAAAAAATTATGCAAAATTCGTGCTCAGAGCCACCAAATTACTCGAAAACGACACCCATGAACATTTTTGTGACAAAAGTGTCAAAATGTCATCCGCCATCTTGGATCCAAAAAATTATGCAAAATTCGTGCTCAGAGCCACCAAATTACTCGAAAACGACACCCATGAACATTTTTGTGGCAAAAGTGTCAAAATGTCATCCGCCATCTTGAATCCAAAAAAATATGCAAAATTCGTGCTCCGAGCCACCAAATTACTCGAAAACGACACCCATGAACATTTTTGAGGCAAAGGTGTCAAAATGTCATCCGCCATCTTGGATCCAAAAATTTTTACAATTTCGTGATAAGATCCACCAAACTACCCGAAAACGACAGCCATCAACATTTACATGTCAGGTGTCAAATTATGTCAGTAAAATTGAAATATTGTGTTGTACACACTTTTTTATTTTGTTTGCTTTCTAAATTGCTAACACCGTATTTTGTCCTAAACGGCTGAATGGTTTCTGGCCTTAGTCCGGACGGACAAAATTAAAAAAAATTGTCTCCAGTATATTATGTGTACCATTATATTGGTGTTGGTGACCCTGTAACTGTCAAATAAAAGTACTGGAGTAGGAAAATATACTTAAGGCTCGACCTTTGAAATTTTCGTGAAAATGAGTTGTGTTGTAATCATTTTATAAATTATAACGTAACAATTTATACGTCGGAAAAAATATATCCTAATCTGGAAGATATGAGAAGTAACATAGTTTTGGTAGAAATCCATTTTAGTGAAAGAAAGCAGAGAAAAAGCAATCTAAAGTCACCCCTATTTTTTCACTTGTAACCATTTTACTGCTCCATTTTTTATCATAAAGAGATGAAATTTTATAATCTGCTTCATAAAATAATGAACAATAACTTTATTTTCCTACTTTGTCAAATTTCTTAAAAAATTACCTCGTTTTCTGAAATATTCCCTCCCAAGTTCCTACCGCTCCCCATTTTCGTCCATACGGTCAGTGCGGGACGAGGCGCGATGCATGACGGACCTGTGTCAATTTGCGCTGCGACCAAACAAAACTCCGTTTTTAAATATTTGTGGAATAATTTTGTTGCGTAGAGTGGACAATCCGTTTCGTGATTCGTAAAGTAGGTAGATCCTACTAATATTATAAATGCCAAAGTTTGTGAGGATATGAGTGAGTGTGTATGTTTGTTCCTTCTTCACACTCAAACGACTGGACGGATTTGGATAAAATTTGGAACGAAGATAGCTGGTACCCTAGATTAAAACATAGGCTACTTTTTATCCCGGAAAATTGCATAGTTCCCGCGGGATAGCGATAAACATGTTAAAGGTCGTAGCTGCCTAGAGTTGCAACGTATTTATAAATTGTTGCAGAACTTGAACGAGTGCCGTTCTCAGAGACGTCAGTTAATAATTATGATTAGTTAGAACTTAATTGTCGTCTCTGAGTGTGAAACTTAACTGTAATTGTCCTCTCGGTTGTATTGACTGACGGTGGATATTCTACGCTGTTTTACCGTGTTAACGGATCAAGTTCAAGTTTTAATTTATCATCCCTGCGTAACCAAAGATACAAAGGAACAAATAGTGCTTTAATTATGTTAATTGGCGTTTCTGAGTGTGAAAGTTAACCTTTGCTTTCTCTCTTCTTCTTTTTGCATAAAAGGTAGGTACAGAATAATTGTTTTTTGACCGTTTGTCTTCAAAATCGATATCTAAGGGTCCGAGTGGTCTTCAAGCATGAATCCGTTGTCAAAAGTTTAGAAAGTGGCCGCCATTTTGAAAATTTTAGTTTTTCAACCGATTGCTTTCAAAATCGATATCTGAGGATCCGAGTGGTCCCCAAACATGAATCCCTTGTTAAAAATTGAAAAAATGGCCGCCATTTTGAAATCTTTAGTTTGTGGGCCGATTGTTTTCAAAATCGATATCTGAGGATCCGAGTGGTCCCCAAGCATGAAACCGTTGTCAAAAATTCAAAAAGTGGCCGCCATTTTGAAATTTTTAGTTTATCGACCGATTGATTTCAAAATCGATATCTGAGGATCCGAGAGGTTTCCAAGCATGAATCCGTTATCAAAAATTAAAAAAGTGGCCGCCATCTTGAAATCTTTAGTTTTTCAACCGATTGCTTTCAAAATCGATATCTGAGGATCCGAGTGGTCCCCAAACATGAATCCCTTGTTAAAAATTGAAAAAATGGCCGCCATTTTGAAATCTTTAGTTTGTGGGCCGATTGTTTTCAAAATCGATATCTGAGAATCCGAGTGGTCCCCAAACATGAATCCGTTGTCAAAAAATCAAAAAGTGGCCACCATTTTGAAATTTTTAGTTTATCGACCGATTGATTTCAAAATCGATATCTGAGGATCCGAGAGGTTTCCAAGCATGAATCCGTTATCAAAAATTGAAAAAGTGGCCGCCATCTTGAAATCTTTAGTTTTTGGGCAGATTGTTTTCAAAATCGATATCTGATGGCCCGAGTGGTCCCCAAGCATGAATCCGTTGTCAAAAATTGAAAAAGTGGCCGCCATTTTGAAATCTTTAGATTTGGGCCGATTGTTTTCAAAATCGATATCTGAGAATCCGACTGGTCCCCAAGCTGAATCCGTTGTCAAAAATATACCTAAAAAGTGGCCGCCATCTTAAAATTTTTGGTTTTTGGGCAGATTGATTTCAAAATGGACATCTGAAGATCTAGCAAAGTGAACGCTTATCACTCTTGACCGTTTTATTAGAATAATAATATTTAGCATACACACCAAAACTAAACTATACGTAAATGTTTATTAGGTAACTTCTTTACAAATCACGAAACAGATTGTCCACTCTATGCTACAAAATTATTCAACAAATATTTAAAAACGGAGTTTTATTTGGTCGCCGCGAAAAATTGACACAGGTCCGTCATGCAACGCGCCTCGTCCCGCACTGACCGTATGGACGAAAATGGGGAGCGGTTGGAACTTGTCCGGAATATTGCAAAAACGAGCTAATTTTTTAAGAAATTTAAGTAAGTAAGAAAATAAAGTTATTGCTCATTATTTTATGACGAAGATTATAAAATGAAATCTTTTTCTGATAAAAAATGGAGCAGTAAAATGGTTACAAGTGAAAAAATAGGGGTTCCTGATTATAGTTAATGTCAAGAGTCAAGACTCTGTCAACTACAGGAGAAAAATGCTAGACTTACTTGTTGCATGTGGTGTGATAGAATAGTGAGTGGCAATAATACCACACAATATAAAAAGTTCATATTGCAAAAATATTGTCTATGAAATGTGCATTAATAAAAAAACGTGTGCGTCTCGGGACGTTCGACAAGTCATAATCTAAGTTACTAACAATATGTCTATCGCACACTAAACACTAAGTAGAGAGAGGGGAAAGCGTCTGTCCGAAATATAAATGAAGATTATTGTGAGCTGGCTGTGTGTATGCTGAGAAAGTTTTTGTCAAAAAAGCGTCAAGCGTGAGTCGGATTTAAATGTTAAAATGTCTAATTCCTGTTAGGTAGGTACTACTATAGACTCGATTGCGATGAAATTTTTGTAAGCTGCTGTGTGTAGGTATGCCAAATATGATTCTACTAAAACGGTCAAGTGTAATTAAGCGTTCTCTACTCTCTCGTGACTGAAAATTCTCTAGTTTACGCCTATTTTATCATATTCTGACAACAAATTCAACTTTGGAGACCACTCAGATATTGATTTAAAAAGAACTCGGTCGAAAAACTAAACATTTAAAAATTGTGGCCGCTATTTCCATTTTTGACAACGGATTTGTGTTTGGGGACCACTCGGACCCTCAGATATCGATTTTGAAGACAATCAGTCCACAAACTAAAGATTTCAAAATGGCGGCCACTTTTTCAATTTTTGGCAGCGGATTCATGCTTGGGGACCACTCGGGTCATCAGATATCGATTTTGAAAACAATCTGCCCAAAAACTTAAGATTTCAAGATGGCGGACACTTTTTCAATTTTTGATAACGGATTCATGCTTGGGGACCTCTCGGATCTTCAGATATCTATTTTGACAACAATCGGTCCACAACCTAAAGATTTCAAAATGGCGGCCACTTTTTCAATTTTTGACAGCGGATTCATGCTTGGGGACCACTCGGGCCATCAGATATCGATTTTGAACGCAATCGGTCGAAAAACTAAAATTTTCAAAATGGCGGCCACTTTTCAAACTTTTGACAACGGATTCATGCTTGAGGACCACTCGGACCCTTAGATATCGATTTTGCTATGTGTAGAAAAATAAATATTTTCAAAAGTAGGTAATGGTAAGTATATTGGGGACATCATTTTTAAACTTAATCAATTATGACAAATGGCTGTAGCCCGCGACTCCGTCTGCGCTGCTATCCCGCGGGAACTATGAGATTTTCCGAGATAAAAACTATCCTGTCCTTCCTCGGGACTAAAACTACCACCTTACCAAATTTCATTAATATCGGTTCAGTGGTTTAGGCATGAAAGCGTAACAGACAGATAGACAGACAGAGCGTTACTTTCGCATGTATAATATTAAGTAGGGATATCACGTTTCAATATAGTATTTTATGCAACAGTTGTATAAGAGAGGTCAAAAAAGGCGAGTGGTGTGGGTTACGATGTGAGCGTACCACGAGCATTTTTTGACTTATTTATACAACGTTGCATACAATAACTTTTCTACGACTTCATTAAAATTATCATCATCATCGTCATCACATCATTAGCATTTGAAAGGTGATCAGCGTTGGACCTAGGCGTATGTTCTTTTAAATAAAACATAAATAATGCCAAACTCGGGCTCAGAGCGACCAAATTACCCGAAAATGATACCCAATCACCATTTTTGTGTCAAGTGTCAAAATGACATCCGCCATCTTGGATCCTAAATATTATGCCAAATTCGCGATCAGAGCCACCAAATTGCCCGAAAACGACACCCATGAACATTTTTCTGTCAAAAGTGTCAAAATGTCATCCGCCATCTTGGATCCAAAAAATTATGCAAAATTCGTGCTCAGAGCCACCAAATTACTCGAAAACGACACCCATGAACATTTTTGTGACAAAAGTGTCAAAATGTCATCCGCCATCTTGGATCCAAAAAATTATGCAAAATTCATGCTCAGAGCCACCAAATTACTCGAAAACGACACCCATGAACATTTTTGTGACAAAAGTGTCAAAATGTCATCCGCCATCTTGGATCCAAAAAATTATGCAAAATTCGTGCTCAGAGCCACCAAATTACTCGAAAACGACACCCATGAACATTTTTGTGGCAAAAGTGTCAAAATGTCATCCGCCATCTTGAATCCAAAAAAATATGCAAAATTCGTGCTCCGAGCCACCAAATTACTCGAAAACGACACCCATGAACATTTTTGAGGCAAAGGTGTCAAAATGTCATCCGCCATCTTGGATCCAAAATTTTTTACAATTTCGTGATAAGATCCACCAAACTACCCGAAAACGACAGCCATCAACATTTACATGTCAAGTGTCAAATTATGTCAGTAAAATTGAAATATTGTGTTGTACACACTTTTTTATTTTGTTTGCTTTCTAAATTGCTAACACCGTATTTTGTCCTAAACGGCTGAATGGTTTCTGGCCTTAGTCCGGACGGACAAAATTAAAAAAAATTGTCTCCAGTATATTATGTGTACCATTATATTGGTGTTGGTGACCCTTTAACTGTCAAATAAAAGTACTGGAGTAGGAAAATATACTTAATGATAAATATCACGTTATGACAACGATAATCATGCGATACGACCCGTCCACGTCCACCCTTGCATTGGTAACGATGCGCGGCGCGATGACGCGTCTATAATTTTACTCTGTAAGACAGTTTCTTGCTCACGTATTAATGGAGCGGGTCGCGGGGGCGAGAGGCATAAGCTCCGCCCAAGCCCCGCCCGTACGCTCAAGGACTTTAGCGCGTGTACAAGCCTTAATGATAAATATCACGTTATGACAACGATAATCATGCGATACGACCCGTCCACGTCCACCCTTGCATTGGTAACGATGCGCGGCGCGATGACGCGTCTATAATTTTACTCTGTAAGACAGTTTCGCGCTGACGTATTAATGGAGCGGGTCGCGGGGGCGAGAGGCATAAGCTCCGCCCAAGCCCCGCCCGTACGCTCAAGGACTTTAGCGCGTGTACAAGCCTTAACGATAATTGAGTCTTTGAATTTAAAAAAAATATCGATTTTTTTTATGTTTTTTAAAACTTTATGACATATTATATAATATCTAATTCAAAGAAATCTTCAAATATATTTTTTTAATTAATTATAAGCAATTTAAAATTGATGAAATTTGAAATATGACCACTTGACCGGGAACGGGCCATGATTGGTCGCCATGGCTGTGACGTCACAATGTTAGAGCAATTTCACGACAGTACTGGGTTAACGGCTGATTTCGCTAAAAATATCCGAAATTTAATACAAAAATTATCTGCTGAAGTTTTTTTTATGAAATGAGGTGGCAAACGAGCACGCGTATCACTTTATAGTAAGTAAATTTTTGTTTTAGTCATGTATAGGTAGGTAATAAAAGCTTAATCCTGATAATGTTTCTGATTTATGTGAACTGGATTGATTTTACTGGACCTGAGATTTCACAATAAAGTACCTAAGTACAGTGAAAGATACTGAATCGCTTACCTACCACTGTGGCATTTTAACATACACCCTGCCAGAGATATTATTGCTAAATTGTACCTATTAAGTAGGTTACGTGATTCAGTTTCTTCGACCGTAGGTACGTAAATTTTAATGGCTAGATTTTGTGGTTGATAGGTATTTCTAGTTTTTTTTATAATCCCGTGGGATTAAATTATATTTATATTCAATGGGAATTTTTGCGGGTGTAAGAGCCTAACCTTGTTCTAGGTAGGTACGTCCGGATCGCTAGGTACGGTTAACGTCAAAGATATCTTTACACTTTAGTACCTTGTCGTTGTAACTATACGTTTGAAGTTTCATATATGAAGTTGTCAAAGTGCTCGGAGCGACAAGGCACTAAAGTGTAAAGATATCTTTGACGTCGACTGTACCAGCATCTTAGTAATCCTGCCGCCAAGCAGCAATGCTTGCGCTGATGTGTTCCGGGTGAGGAGAGTAAAACAGCCCGATTTTGGCATAATTTTTTAAATCCAAGATGGCGGATGACATTTTGACACTATTGATACTTTGACACTAAAATATTGATGGGTGTCGTTTTTGAGTAATTTGGTGCTTCTGAGCCTGATTTTGACATACTTTTTTGGATTCAAGATGGCGGATGACATTTTGATACTTTGACACTAAAAATGTTTATGGGTGTCGTTTTCGAGTAATTTGGTGGCTCTGAGCCCGGTTTTGGCATAATTTTTTTGATTCAACATGGAGAATGACATTTTGACACTATTGACACTAAAAATGTTTATGGGGTCGTTTTCGAGTAACATTTTACACTTTTTTGTGTTTTTTGTGTCAGTAATGTCAAAATGTCATCCGTCATCTTGGATCCAAAAAGGTATGCCAAAACCGGGCTGAGAACCACCAAATTACTCGAAAACGACACCCATAAACATTTTTAGTGGCATAAGTGTCAAAATGTCATCCGCCATCTTGGATCCAAAAATTATGCCAAAATCGGGCTCAGAGCCACAAAATTACTCGAAAACGACACCCATAAACATTTTTAGTGTCAAAATGTCATCCGCCATCTTGGATCCAAAAAAGTATGTCAAAATCTGGCTCAGAGCCACAAAATTACTCTAAAACGACACCCATAAACATTTTTAGTGTCATAGTGTCAAAATGTCATCCGCCATCTTGAATCCAAAAAAGTATGTCAAAATCAGGCTCAGAAGCACCAAATTACTCAAAAACGACACCCATTAATATTTTAGTGTCAAAGTGTCAATAGTCAAAATGTCATCCGCCATCTTGAATCTAAAAAAATATGCCAAAATCGGGCTCAGAGCCACCAAATTACTCAAAAACGACAATCATAAACATTTTTAGTGTCATAGTGTCAAAATGTCATCCGCCATCTTTTTGCTCGAAATTCCGGGTTTTCTTATGAAATTCCCCTGGGATAAAATCAACGGGATTTTCAACTGAAATCCCACGACTTATTTACTTATTCATATAAATAGTTACTACCAAAGTGTACTCATCACTATTCTCATCTAATTTTATTGTTTTAAATCCCGGTACCGTGGAAAGTTGGGATAGAAGCATGATAGAAGTATAGATAGTGCCATCCACAAAGACTCGTAGATGTATTAAAATTAACCTTTAACTACAAATTAATAAAAACCACGGTGGATGGCATCCATCGTGAATGACACCTACTATAGCCGGTACGTAAATCCAGATTATAAATTATAAAGTTCGTGTATGCCAAATTTTATCGAAATCTGTTTAGCCGTTTTAGCGTGAAAGAGTCACAAACCAATACGCTCTCACAAACAATAGCATTTTATAGTAATAGTAGGATAATAACAGAATAGAGTAGATTAAAGTCGAAAAACGGTATCACCTGTATACTAACTACGAGTGGAAACTAACATTGTGACGTCACACGCGGCTCGGCCTTGTTCGGGAACTGTCGGTGTGTTTTCGGTGCGGTACTCGACGATCAATTTTCAAATCGGTATAACTCGTTAATTATAGCGAATAAAAAAAAACTAAAAATACTTTTCTTACAAAACTTATATATGATCTTTCCATTTATGACAAAAAAAAATTTGATTCAAAAACTCAATTGATAGAAATAAGTTGCGTACATTTTTGTAAGCTCTCCCAAAACGACGGTAAACAGAATTTTGGTAAAAAAAGATAACACTTAAACGCACAGTAAGTCGTACGAAAAATCTTATACAATTGACATAGTTACAACGAAAGATCTACTCGGCGCGTAAATGAATTACAATACATTTTGCGAGTGGATCCCCGATCCCCGATATGTAGGTGGAGTACGATCTGTTTCCAATTCTGTAAAAAGAGCAAATGTTTCTCTTTGATGTTTGTTTGAAACTTGATTAGCGTTAAATGAAACTGAATTTGTAGGCGGATCACGTAGCGTTCACCGTATTTGTGTTGATCTAACGCTCTGACTTTACCTGAAGAAGAAACATTAACAGACGGCGAGGACTTAGATTCAAGTGTTACAGATCCTGGGTCCAATTAATAAGATGGAAAACGCTAGCTGTTAATTAAAGGCGAATGAAATAAAAAACCTAGTGGTTTAACATTATGGCCTCCCAAGCAGAGGGTCGTGAGCTCTTGCACTTTGTATTTTTTCGGACTTTATGTGCGAATTTGCATTTGAATACCATGAGCTTTTCTCTTCTTCATCTAACTAATATTATAAATGCGAAAGTATGGATGGATGGATAGATGGATAGATGGATGGATGGATGGATGGATGGATGTTTGTTTGCTGCTCAATCACGCCAGAACGGTCCAACGGATCTGGATAAAATTCGGCACATACTCGTAGATAGAGAAAAGTCTGGAATAGCACATAGGCTACTTTTTATCCCGGAAAATTGCGTAGTTCCCGCGGGATAGCGATAAACGAATTCTTTGCAGACGAAGTCGCTAGCAACAGCTATCCTACTAATATTATAAATGCGAAAGTTTGTGACGATGTGACGATGTGAGTGAGTGAGCGAGTGTGTATGTTTGTTCCTTCTTCACGCTAAAACGACTGGACGGATTTGGATAAAATTTGGAACGAAGACAGCTGGTACCCTAGATTGAAACATAGGCTACTTTTTAACCCGGAAAATTGCATAGTTCCCGCGGGATAGTGATACACATGTCAATTACTAATTTTACGCGGACGAAGTCGCGGGCAGAAGCTAGTATTTAATAAGTAAGTAAGTAAGTAAGTAAGTAAATGCTTTATTGTACAAATATAAAGAAACAGACACAAATCACAAAAAAAAATACATTAGATATTATGCACAAAGGCGAACTTATCCCTATAAGGGATCTCTACTAGTTAACCTTTGAAAAGATGAGAGGATTATTAAGCGAGGGACCGACAAAGAGTGAGTTTAAAATATTAATATACATTTTAATAGATTTTGTCAACGATCCAGGAATTCTAAGAGACTGTGAAATTGACCGGTGATCATAAACTAAAAGTACGTAAGTAATAAAGTAAAACAACGCGTCCTAGTCTGGGGTTAGGTTAGATTAAATAGGTCGGTATTAGGGGCAGCCGTCCATTCTAATTAATTATCCTCTCTAGAGTCCTAAAATCAGAGCCCGCCTCATTCGGGAGCCTGGATTATGTGTAAGAGCCGGTTAATACCGTGCTGTTGGTTTTATAGCCAGCATTAAACGCACTTTGTACAATCCATCCATCTCATAATTGGCCATCTCACCCGCTAAAGGTTGTCGCGCACGTAACCTCTCGACACCGGATCGGCGCCGCCTCACCTCATCGGCTCGCCGTCAACCGGCATCAACCATACGCAAGCACGTTTATTGACGTCATAGAATTGTTAACATTTTTCTTTCCCACCAGTTCAGACAGACGCACAGATAGACAGCGGAAAGTGACTTCAGTTAGGATAGGTTACTTTGTTTACATATAAACAAAATTACAACACAACGGATAACTCACGTATAAAAGCCGAAGAATTGCTCCGACAATTGTTTCGGACTATTTCGAAGCCCTTCATCAGGGAGCGCTCGCCCCGGCGGCAGCGAAACGAACACTGCGCGCCAACGCTCTGCTCGCGCGGCTACTCGGCGCAGCTGACATCGGCGCACAACTACCCTCATTTTTATCGTCATTTTTATTATAGTCTAAAGTAGGGCAGCACCACAGAACTAATAATAAAGAGGATAGAAATGCTTTACTTCCTATTTCCAACCGGAACCACTGTCGCCGCTTTATCCCCTCTACTTGCTATTAATGCACACACGCAAAAGACCGGAACCGTACTACGCAATTACGCACACAATTACTCGTAAATTTTCTCACAAACAATTATGAACTTTACGTATTAAAGACAGAGCGATGAATAACACTCGCCTTAAGTCATACTCACACTTACACATCGTCGCTCTTCATTGGCTATTTCAACGTTATGTATGTGCTGTGCAAAAGCTACATCGCTAGGCCTCGAATTTATCGACTATGATATCGATTGTTTTTATTTTTCAGTAAGTAAACTTAACAGGACATTTTTGGTTAAATGATCAAATTTATAATGAAATAGTGCTGATGGACATTGGTATAAATATTTGGTAGCGAATTACGTAAATTTGACCTGTCTGAATGTGACATGTATGTATAATGTTTGTTTGTGGAAGTGTAAGATGTAAGATGGCAAAATGTTTAAAGATGAATGAAGAATGAAAGAAGTATACATAATGTCTCTTTGTCAATGTATAAGGCGCAGGCAACCTAGCGAAAAAAAAAATTTACCTAGCAGATAAGTGACACCACCTTTTTTTAACCGACTTAAAAAATAGATTTATTAATTTGACCCTCATGCATGTAATATTGTTTAAACGTTGTTTAAACCTGGATGACCTTTTTTAGTACGTTTTCTAAAAATGAAACCTAGCTAGATTGTTTTATAGCCCCCGAAACCCCCCTGCATACCAAATTTCATGAATACCATTCGAGCCGATTCCGAGATTCAGATTATATATATACATAATTATAATTATCTATCGACGTTGGAAAACACTAAGGGCCAGAGTTAAAAAACAGAAGAAAAACGGAAAAATAATCATAAAATTGTAACGGCATATCGTATAGACGTAATTTTTTGACCATATCTGTAATATAAAAATGGCCATTTAATCGTCTTAAGTAATGGAACGAATGTTTTTATTCGAAATATTTATAAACGGGATGTGAACCGCGATTATTCGACAGAACGCCACTATATACCGAGACTGGTGAGGGAAGTGGTTGAAATCCATAAACACAAAAATTTAAATCGTGAGGGTGGGTTTAAATTTTTAAATTGTCGAATATCTGGAATCCGGTGATTTCCTTATATAATTCTCGTCCAAAATCAATTTCGGGTGGGCGAAGTGACACTGTGAGTGTAGTGTGTTTGAATCGAGTTTCGAGTGAGAACGGTTCCAGTGGTAACGACAGTGCACGCAGTCGACGCGCAAGAATGAGGGTAGACAGAGCTCGGTCTACCCAACAATAACATCCACCCGCAATTTCTTCAATTTACCCGTGATCATGATGCATGCAACTGCGTCGAAATATCGGGTGCTCATTAAAGGTAATCGCGGTTCACATCCCGTTCCGTCCGTTATTTCGAATGAACTTAACCGTGAATCATTAAAAACTCTTATTTAATGTTTTTTACTTCTTATTAAGTGCCTAAATGTCAAGTTTCATAGTTTTATCTTTGACACTGAAGAACTTAAATAAAATGTTTCATGGATTTGTATGATTATAAACTAGGATGTCGATAAAAACTTTGTTAAAGTCAACGGACATCACTAGCTCGGGACTCGTCATAACCAGTTTTCATGTCCGTACCATGAACTTTTGTGCGAGAGAGAAGTGTTATCAAAAGTTACATTACATTGCTGCGTGAACTTCAAATCGCTCTTCGTTTTTATGGGCATGAGCAGCAATGGTACGTGAAGTTTTTGGTAAGTACGAGTAAACCAATATTTCATAGTGAAAGATTTTCTCAATGTGTTTTATAATATAAAACAGCATTATTACATTTAAATAATACATACCTATGAAATGTGATCCCCTTATTAGTGTAATTACACAGTTTGGATGAGTTCCCGCAATTGCAAACGCTGCAAAACACCATTTTTAAGTACTTAATGTCACACCGACGTTTCGAACAGCACTGAGCCACAAGTCGCGCGCTTGTGTCCTACGAGACACAAGTGCGGCGCCAAGGTCACGCGACTAAGGCACTTCTATCCTCTTTATTATTAGTTCTGTGGGCAGCACACAACACTGATCACGTCACTTTGTAAAGGTTCGCTCACACTCACCGTTTGGTCAATATTTAAAACAGTTTTCCAACTGGGGGGCACCGACCATCCGCTGTCACGATTAAAATTGGGATACCGACTTATTTCAATGGCTTCACGTACTTTCCGCGGAATGAAAAACTTTTCTCTCGCCAGTACGGACACCTTACACCCTATCAAAACGGATGTAATGCGTCGAATCAGATTCCATCGCATGTTCGGCGACAGCAGAGCCCTTGTCATCCTGTTTCTTCATACTGCGTATGTGTTCCGACAATCTAATGAATATATTTCGCCCCGTCTCACCGATGTAGTTTTTTCCACAGGAACACGGAATCATGTACACCCCAGGAACATTAAGGGGCTAATATCCTTTGGTGAACGCACCAGCTGCCTGAGCTGTATATGCGGACGGAAAATCGACTTGATGTCATACCTCCAGCGCATCAAGTTACCGATCTTATCCGTAACCCCTTTTATGAACGGCAAGTATACCGGTACCCTCTCTACTCCGGCCGGCCGCTGACGGGTTGATGCATTCACCACACGATTGCACTGCCTCCAGTCCGTTGTGTTGTAATTATGTGTGAGTCTCACGGTAGTTTCATGTTGAAAATATAAACAAAACTTGAAAAAAACACAAGTAAGTAAAAAGTAGAAAAAACAAGAAACATTTGAATGTTTTATTATTTGCAATCTCACTGTACATCGGAGTCAGTAGTTCTATTTGGAATAAATTCCGCGTTTCCAAATAGTTCGATCCGTTAGTATAACAATTTGGAAAAAAAACAAACGGTCCGACTATCGAACTACTAGTAGGACTGGATGGAATAAAGGACCCTGACACCCAATGCTAAATATAAACTTTTTTGACCCGTATCAAAGTCAAATTAATTCCGATATCCCTCTTTACACTGATCTGACTACGCCGACTTTTGGACGGTTGGGGTATTTCCTATATTTTTGATGCGTAGCTCTTGTAATGGTATGTACCATTAGTGACTCACCAGTACATTGCTGTATATGGATATGAACTACTGTAGCGCCCCCAATGGCCTACAAGCTTAATCTTTAACTGAGAACGTGCATTGATACAATACAAATACAATGCAAAAAAACTTCATCGCAATCAGTTTAGTTTCGAGAAAAAAGTAACATACACCCACCCACACAAACAAACAAACACAACCTTTAACCCTAAACGCTCCGTTCTGTTCCGTCCGTTGTGGGTTTGCCTACACACAGCTTGAACCTGGAAGTGAACATACATACATAAATGACGTCTTTATGCCTTACGGGGTAGACAGAGCCTAAGGTAACAAGAGCTAAATACTACATTTAACATGATTGTGAACGTATAGGTGGAAAGGGAAATCAAAAAATAGTGATGGGTTGCTAGCCGCATCGCCTACAACATGATTCCTAAGATTTCGCCCATTCCCTCCATGGGCTTTAATCGTCTGCGCAGAATAAAAGCAACTACTTACATTCTATGTTTTTCTTTACTCTCTGACTAGTATAGAAAAAAAGGAAGGGAATGATAATCATAATCATATCAATCTTACTCTGGATATAATTACGCCTGACGGTATGTAACAATAGTTTGGTCTAGGATTTGAAGACGGCTAGATTGTAAATGTCAAGGGAACCATTCGTAGGATTCGAAATATTATAAACGGGATGTGAACCGCCCGCCGCCGCGCCGTGTGGTCTACCCGTAATCATGATGCATGCAACTGTATCGAAATATCGGGAGCTCAATAAAGGTAATCGCGGTTCACATCCCTTTATAATATTTCGAATGAACTTAACCGTGAATCATTAAAAACTCTCATTCGTAGGATAGCGAATTCCACTCCTCTTCTGCCTGGACACAAAAGAACGAAGTGAAATCAGTAGGTATTTAGTTGATAAATTTCACAGGATGCAGGAAATTCCCAAAGATTCCGCGTCGCATGCTCTCAAAATATTTTCCGTGATGTCACAAATAACAGAAAAAGATATTTCTGGAATTTCAATTTGAAAAAGGTTCAAAACTGACGGAAATAGGACGCAGTAGGCAGTAGTATACCGCTACGCCGCGTCGACCGCATATTCCAGATATTTGCACTGATTCCATTCCTTTACCCTTTTCCGGAGTTTGACACACGTTTATAGGTTTTAGTATCAGAATAAGAGTAATTTTGTAGAACCCTGAAAATGTTTTAAAGAAGGTTTCTTAATACAAGAACTGGAATAGTTTTAGATGATATTTTTTTTTCCACTGAAAAGAAACGATGATTCAACTTTACTCTTGAAATGCAAAACAGTAATAAATTTATGAAAATAAATGGAATATTCCATGGAAGATGGAGAATTTCCAGTTATGCTTTAACGGGTAACTGAATAATTCTTGCTGAAAATTTGTAAACAGCTTTTGCGTAGAGAATATAAATGCTCAATTTATGATTTTCAATTGTTAATTTAAAATGGATCGTAATTTACGTTTTCCAAATTATGTATCTCTCTTTATTGTGCAAATTAAACAAAAGACAAATACAATTGACAAACACTGAGATACATGCAAAAAGGCAAACTTATCTTATATTGATAAGTAGGTAATTTATATTTTAAATTGATTCGAAATATTATAAACGGGATGTGAACCGCGATTACCTTTATTGAGCTCCCGATATTTCGATACAGTTGCATGTATCATGATCACGGGTAGACTGAAGAAATTGCGGGTGGATGTTATTGTTGGGTAGACCGAGCTCTGTCTACCCTCATTCTTGCGCGTCGACTGCGTGCACTCTCGTTACCACTGGAACCGTTCTCACTCGAAACTCGATTCAAACACACTACACTCACAGTGTCACTTCGCCCACCCGAAATTGATTTTGGACGAGAATTATATAAGGAAATCACCGGATTCCAGATATTCGACAATTTAAACCCATCCTCACGATTAAAATTTTTATGTTTATGGATTTCAACCGCTTCCCTCACCAGTCTCGGTATATAGTGGCGTTCTGTCGAAATGATCTTTGGGCTGTGCAGCTCAATCCAGTGATTTGTTCCCGACTCAATAAGATGTTCAGCAATAGCGGATTTGCGCGTGTCATTATTTTTGACTGCAGTGATGTGCTCTTTAATTCTACCGGCGATCGTACGTTTGGTCTGCCCTATGTACGAACTACCACAACTGCAATCAACCTTATACACACCAGGTTTTTCCAGGGGAAAATTGTCTTTGGGAGACCTCAGAAGTTGTGAAATTTTCCTATGAGGGGTGAAGATAGTTCTCACAGAGTACTTATCTAGTATTTTAGAGATCTTATCTGTTACCCCTTTTACAAACGGCATAAACGCTGGCTGTCTTGAAACACAGTGAGTAAGGCGCTTTGTATTCCTTCTTCGATTATAGGTGCTTGTATTATAACCGTTCATTCTCAAGACCCTTTGCACATGGTTCAACTCCTGTTCAAGATGCTGCTCGTCACAGAGTGCATGTGCCCGATTAGTCAAAGATGTCACAACTGAGCTTAAATGCCTAGGATGATGGTGCGAGCTTGCATGTAAATACCGGTCAGTATGGGTGGGTTTCCTGTACACTGAATGGCTCAACCTTCCGTCATCTCTGACTTTCAGGCTTACATCAAGAAATGCTAGACCCCTTTCCTGTTCCATTTCTAGCGTGAAAGTCATCGACCGATGAGTATTATTAAGATGGCCCAAAATCAGTTCAGTTTCACGTTTTCCACCCTTAATCACACAAAAGACATCGTCCACATACCTCTTCCAGATCTTTATGGGAAACGGTGGTTGAGTAATAGCCAACCGCTCAAAGTGCTCCATCCAAATATTAGCCACAACCGGAGCTACTGGACTACCCATTGCTACGCCCTCAATTTGTAGGTAGTATTGCCCTCGAAATAGAAAATACCCAGTGGTGAGACAGTGTTCAAGGAGCTTTACATACTCAGCAGGGATGTTATTTTGCTGGATCAGGTTCTTTACCACTTCAATACTATCCGCAACAGGCACATTCGTAAACAACGACTCAACGTCAAAACTGACCATAACTTCGTCTGGTTCAACTGAAATATGCTGGATAATCTCAATCAAATGGCGTGAGTCCTTCACATAGGAGTCTGTATGCCCGACAAGCTTCTGCAGTACACCAGCAACATGTTTCGCTAGGTCATAGGTAGGGGAGTCTATCTGACTAACAATAAACAATGACTAAAAAAAATATACGGTTTACCCAAGATTCACAAAGTTAACACACCTTTACGACCTATTGTTAGTCAGATAGACTCCCCTACCTATGACCTAGCGAAACATGTTGCTGGTGTACTGCAGAAGCTTGTCGGGCATACAGACTCCTATGTGAAGGACTCACGCCATTTGATTGAGATTATCCAGCATATTTCAGTTGAACCAGACGAAGTTATGGTCAGTTTTGACGTTGAGTCGTTGTTTACGAATGTGCCTGTTGCGGATAGTATTGAAGTGGTAAAGAACCTGATCCAGCAAAATAACATCCCTGCTGAGTATGTAAAGCTCCTTGAACACTGTCTCACCACTGGGTATTTTCTATTTCGAGGGCAATACTACCTACAAATTGAGGGCGTAGCAATGGGTAGTCCAGTAGCTCCGGTTGTGGCTAATATTTGGATGGAGCACTTTGAGCGGTTGGCTATTACTCAACCACCGTTTCCCATAAAGATCTGGAAGAGGTATGTGGACGATGTCTTTTGTGTGATTAAGGGTGGAAAACGTGAAACTGAACTGATTTTGGGCCATCTTAATAATACTCATCGGTCGATGACTTTCACGCTAGAAATGGAACAGGAAAGGGGTCTAGCATTTCTTGATGTAAGCCTGAAAGTCAGAGATGACGGAAGGTTGAGCCATTCAGTGTACAGGAAACCCACCCATACTGACCGGTATTTACATGCAAGCTCGCACCATCATCCTAGGCATTTAAGCTCAGTTGTGACATCTTTGACTAATCGGGCACATGCACTCTGTGACGAGCAGCATCTTGAACAGGAGTTGAACCATGTGCAAAGGGTCTTGAGAATGAACGGTTATAATACAAGCACCTATAATCGAAGAAGGAATACAAAGCGCCTTACTCACTGTGTTTCAAGACAGCCAGCGTTTATGCCGTTTGTAAAAGGGGTAACAGATAAGATCTCTAAAATACTAGATAAGTACTCTGTGAGAACTATCTTCACCCCTCATAGGAAAATTTCACAACTTCTGAGGTCTCCCAAAGACAATTTTCCCCTGGAAAAACCTGGTGTGTATAAGGTTGATTGCAGTTGTGGTAGTTCGTACATAGGGCAGACCAAACGTACGATCGCCTGTAGAATTAAAGAGCACATCACTGCAGTCAAAAATAATGACACGCGCAAATCCGCTATTGCTGAACATCTTATTGAGTCGGGAACAAATCACTGGATTGAGCTGCACAGCCCTAAGATCATTTCGACAGAACGCCACTATATACCGAGACTGGTGAGGGAAGCGGTTGAAATCCATAAACATAAAAATTTTAATCGTGAGGATGGGTTTAAATTGTCGAATATCTGGAATCCGGTGATTTCCTTATATAATTCTCGTCCAAAATCAATTTCGGGTGGGCGAAGTGACACTGTGAGTGTAGTGTGTTTGAATCGAGTTTCGAGTGAGAACGGTTCCAGTGGTAACGAGAGTGCACGCAGTCGACGCGCAAGAATGAGGGTAGACAGAGCTCGGTCTACCCAACAATAACATCCACCCGCAATTTCTTCAGTCTACCCGTGATCATGATACATGCAACTGTATCGAAATATCGGGAGCTCAATAAAGGTAATCGCGGTTCACATCCCGTTTATAATATTTCGAATGAACTTAACCGTGAATCATTAAAAACTCTTATTTTAAATTGTATTATAAAAAAACGGATTCCGAATTTTAAGCCGTTCGTCAGTGGCTCAGTCAGGTTGAAAACGTAAACATTTTGTAATTGTAATCTCTTACATCTTTATTGTAAAATAAAACCCAATAAACCATAACAAATAATTTTATTGTGTTTTGAAGCCATCATCAACAACCTCCTCGAGTTTTTTTTAAATTCAAATCAGACTTTCGTATAGCTACGATCTTCTCTAACGGCAATCGAAGATGCGCTCTGAGGTGGTGAAGGGTTTACTCAAGTCACCTAATTCGCCCATAATTTCGGTCACTAATTAAGTACTTACCTACTTACAATTAGTAAAATTTCCGAATCGTGTTCACAGAAACAGGTTGGTACAGACCAACCTTTGTAATTTTAATTAATTCGTTTGCATTAATTTGCCACTTAATAAACGTCAACACAGACGACTGAAAATTGGAATTTATATCACAATTTGTTGAAATGGTCATCAGAAGTCGAGCCCGAATTAATTTAAAGACCCTTTGTTTGTGGAACAAGGAAATCTTAAAATTTATATTTACAATGAAAAATGTAACGGAGAAAACAAATTATCCTTATACGTTTTTGAAGTCTAGTTAGCTCTAGTTAGTGAAGAGCGCTTTCAAAATCATAACCTGAGGGTGCGACCACACCGCCGCTTAAAAAACGGTGACGTTACGGAATCGCAACAAAATGTATGAAGAAACGGTGAAAAAACGTGACGCATACGACATGTCACTGCGTATACGCGGCGGTTTGGTCGCACCCTTATCGTCGTTAACCACACTGCTAATGACAGTTTTTGTATTAATCAATCACAAGTAGGTTTTTTAGTTCACAATTTATATCCGTACCTTACCTATATATTTAATAGAGTATACATATAAACCATTTCAGCAGGTGGTAAGGTACAATCAAGATCGCTACCGCCATCTTACTCGTTAATCCTGCAGGTGCTGCAGGTATTTAATCACAGCCAACGAAACGCAACACTGGCACAGGACCGGTCCGAGTGGAGAGCCTTGGGGGAGGCCTATGTCCAGCAGTGGACGTCTTTCGGCTGATATGATCATGATGATGAACGAAACGCAACCCAAGGCTGGCGACGCATTTAACTGCCAATGCATTATGACGTATTTTCCCTTTAGAATCATACCTACCGAACAAAATTTAAAATAGACTGGCGACTGAGGTTTTCCCAACTCGCTACAACATGGGGTACATAAATAACAGGTGATTATACCACTTTTTGTAAATGTAACTTGTAATAATAAAAATGGACCATTACGTCTGAATTTGTGTCCGTGAAAATGTTAACTAGTTCTAGGAAATCTTTGATTTACTGCTTCTCATAAATTGAGTTAGCTTTTTCCTAAGTGCCTAAGTTAAGTACCTACTTGGTATGGCTTGAAAAGAAATTCATTTAATAACTAATTTGTAATAACAACTCAGAAATTTCGAAGGTACTTATTAAATTTTATTGTCTGTTTACTATAAATGATCAGTTTTGTTCGTTCCATTCGCAATGCACCTTTTGGTATAAGTACACTTATATACATATAAAGAAATCAAGTCACACATACATAAGTCATAATTGGGTCCTCTACTCGAGTACCTAGTCATTCGAAGTCGTTTTTAATAATACCGGCCATGTATTTGGGCTATTTATAAACCATCATAAATTGAACTCTGTGTTTTCTTAAGAATCCTTTGCGATACCAATAGAACGCCCGAATCGAAACAGACCTCTCAATGCTGAATGCTGTTTAAGATTGTGTCTCACAAGCGAGAGCAAAGCTAGTCTAAACATCGATAATTAATTACAGTGCATTTCATGTCACAACAATGGATGTATGATACAAGAATGATGATGATGAGATGATTGAATATTGTTACAAGTCAAGATTAATAATGTTTTTTTAGTTTCTAATGGTGAACAACTGCAGTCCTTTCACGGGGTAACTTTGAAGCTACATACATTTCTAACTTTGTCTTAACTAAAGTCTGTACTGTCTAGATAACCTAGAAAAGTTAAGACTGGAATCAAGCGGAAAAAAAACGGTGTGCTGTGACATGATATTGTGTGTTGTGTGTTGTATTGATCGTTCATACCGTTCTTCTACCATGTAAAGTATCAATACAGAATTTGCGCACAATATAGGTAGCAAGAAAGGTAGAGTAAATGGTGTGATAAGAGAATATGCTGGTGTGAAAGAAAATATATTATAATGACTAACAAAGTAGCGTCTGCCTACTCCTATGGGAAAGAAGCGTGACGGTATGTATGTATGTAACATTCAACGCTTCAAAATTGATTTACCATGCGCTCTTATGCCGGCTTAACAAGGTAAGTGCCTCTAAACCTAAATTAATCCAAATTAATCATCCCAACATTGGTTTTACCAGTGCCGGTTATGTAACTTGTTTAATGTACGGGGAACAAATTATCATTATCGCACGAGATGTTCGTTACGTCCTGTATACTTACTAGGTATATTTTTGCATTATATCGCCTCTCATTTGTTGTGAGTTTGCTCCCTAATCTGATAAACATTCCCGATGTTGGTTAAAGTCCGTGAACGTCCCTGACGCGATCCTTCTCAATTCGATCCTTGTTTACATGGACGTGGAACAGTAATGGATCCCCCAGCCGTGAGATCGCACGTCTGAAGGCAAGTCGAGCGGCACAATACAATTGTTTCTACCAGTTGATAACGGTCACAGCGTTCTTGGAAATATAATTTTGAAGTAAGTATATTGTGTTTATTTTCGACTTCAAGAAAGAAAAATATGGCTTTGTTCTTCATAATTTTCATTGGTCAATTCGTTACCTAGTCATATTTTTTCTCATAATACATGAAATCGTTAATTTTTCAAGAATTTCGGACATGCCATCAAAAGTAGGTTAGGTTCGGATACTTTTTTATGAATTAAGTAAGTAGGTACCTAAAAGTACTCACTGTTTCAGTCGTTAGGCGAATTTTTTCTCGATACGAAAATTGCACGAACATTTCAATCTATTGGTTTATTCCTACATTATAATGATGTCATGTTTTCGCTCAATAAAAATACCTAAATATTATAATAAGTCGTGGGCGGAAGGTAGTCTAGTTCTAGAGGTTTGACCTAAGTATTGCCTCTCAAGCTGAGGATAGTGAGTTTGAACTCGGGCTCGTAACTCTTAAGTTTTTCGGAATTTATGTGCGTGTCTCTCACGTGAAGGAAACCTGAATACACCTGCAAAACAATTCAATAGTGCGTGTGAAGTTCCCAATCCGCTTTGGCTCCGCGTGGGAACTACAGCCAGAGCCCTCCATTAAGACAGGAAGCCTGGAACCCAGCGTGGGACGAATATAGGTTGGAGATGATAATAATTATTATTATAAGTATCTTCAAAGGGTCGATCTCAAATACAATTAAGATTTACTTGCCCTAAATCTTTTATTTTCTATTTCTAGGCATAAATACTAAGAACTAACAATGAAGCAGCCTTATTGAAACCTAGTAATTCCTTTGTAAGAACGTCTGAGAGCTTTATTGTGGTATGGATACCACTAATTACGGTTATTTACATTATTCTGAATAGCAAATATCAAGTTACTGCTTCGTATTGTTATTTTTTACGTAGAGAAAGCTACCGCGGACAGAATTTTTCAAATTTGTTAACAAACTGCCATTATTTAAACTTGATTATATTATGTATGGCCAAGTATGTGGACTCAATATTAAGAAAACAATTAGTTTTACAATGCTTAAGCGTAATAAAGACTTAACGTGTTTGAAGGTTTTCGTACCTACCTCAAAAGGAAAAACCTTTATAGGATAATTTTCATGTCGGTCCGTCTGTCCATCTGTTAAGATCCTTTTTTCAGGAACGCGTCGGTATCAAGCTGAAATTGATAGCAAATACTTGTGTCTGATTAAAACATTTTTAACTTATTTCGAAGCAGCTGTTTTCCCTGTTTGCATATATTTCAGCTCTTAACAAACCCGTAAATTATTCTGCGTTAATTGAATGCTGCCGATTGGTCATTTATCGCCGCGAGTAAGTAAATAGATCACGGATGGCCGAAAACATTGATCGGACAATCGATGTTTTTTTTTTTTTTTATGTGAATAGGAAGGCAAACGAGCAAGTGGGTCACCTGATGGTAAGCGATCACCACTGCCCATAGACACCCACAACCCCGGAGGGATTGCAGATGCGTTGCCAACCTAGAGGACTTGGATGAAATGCCTCTTGTGCCCGTAATTTCCCCGGCTGTCTTACTCTCCACACCGGAACACAGCAGTGCAAGCACTGCTGCTTAGCGGCAGGATTAGCGAGTAAGATGGTAAGCGATCCAGACGGACCTTGCACAAGGCCCTACCACCCGCAAAGTGTGTGTTTAGTCAATATTGCATGGAGAGGCAACAATAGAGAGATGCAGGCAGATGTTGTGCATGGACCCATTTGACTCCTACAATGCAATGTGTCGGTTACAGGGTGTATCGGGGCTCGCCGAAACCACGTTGGTCTGGCATAATGGCAAATCATCCCGCCACATGAGGCAAGAGATGTCGGTTCAAATCATCAAATGCTAAGATATAATGTTTTCTTTTTTTTATAGTTAGTTTTAGAATTATAGTGCATTCTGTAAATATTTTTCTGAATGTTATCGAATTCCAAGATCGACATAATTATACCAAAGTACATTTTGGCTTATACTCGTAAATGAAAAGCTATCTTGTCTGAAGAACATAGACGGATTACCGTTGTGCGTACCCAAGTTTCCATATGTTGAAATATATTGATACAATGTGTTTAGTTAAACTAAATTACTTTCACACATTTCTGAACGTTTCTGAATCTTTTGTCTCGTTTGCACTAGATATAGCCTTCTCGCACTCTTCCCTTTCGACATGGCGACAACGTACAAGTGTGCTCTAGATCTTTAATTCTTTATTAAGTCATAACCAGTGTAAAGCCGCGAAAAAGTGGATTAAAAGTGTCACTAACAGTATTCGCATCTTTTAATTAAATCACATAGTGCCTATGGTTCCATAAACTCAATAAATATACAACATAATCAATAATTATTTTTGGACAGTCTAAGCCTCACGTTACGCCCCCAGTGCGTGGGACGCTTTACAAATTTTTGGGGGTGGTAGCTTTTGCCAGCCTCTGCCTTTTTGACTCTATCTCGCCTACGAGATGGTTGACTTAATTTGTAATGTCTGACATTATTTTTACTATTGTAATTGTGCAGTTCTTCATTTGAAAACGATTGTGATTTACTCTAAAGAGGCTCTGTCTACCCCGTAAGGGATAAAGACGTGATTTATGTGTATGTATTGAGGATCAAAGCTGAATCTCAATGCAAAGATATCTTATGTTTCGTTTCATTGCTGCAAACAGCCCACTCCACTCGATACATACCGACCGGACCTCTAACACATATGGGATCCAAATGAATGAAGCGTGTCTTTAATGTTTTGTTACTTTTTGCTTGCCGAGGCGTGTGGAAAACATTGCTTTGACCCGCTGTGTTGGCGGAGGAATGTTGCATCCCTGTGTGACTTGTACACTCCCAGTGCTTCGCGGAGTTGTTAGGCTTTTACCTTCTGCTAAGTCGTGCTTTATCGCACCACTTACAACCGTTTTTCCGTTTTTCTTTCTACTCTCACTATTTAAATCGTTAGCAGTCTACTAGAGGTAAGGAGGTAGGATTCGTTTCTTTTGTAACTTCTTCCCACGCACGGTAATACACTGAAATCGGATGTAGACCTTTAACTCTTTGTAACTCAAATTATTTTAGACTTTATTTTGCCTTCGCCACACAGAAAAAACATAAATCATTAAATTTATTAACAGAACTGTAACTTTATGAATAAAGGAAAGAAGTATGTCCTCACATTTCAAATTATTCTGGTCATTTATTGACTTGTGGTAGCTAAATTTTCCACTGCGTCTCCGTCAATACTCAAAGGGAACAGAAACTTCTTAGCAAGACGATGAAAATGTCCCAAATAAGTCACATCCATAAATTTTCACACATCGTTGGCTCACTGATTGTATATTCATGGGGCGTAGCAGAGCAGCCTGGGATGGACCGCCGCTCGATCACCTGTGGTGTCAATAAATAAACAAACCTTCGACAGAATGAAGAGGCAAACGCAAAGTGACGCAGGGATATCCGTTAAAAGTTACAGGGAATTTGATGAAGAAGATGTGGCTAGATAGTTGCCAAGGCGGAGTCAGCAGATTAGTTTGACTCGTGATCAGTTGACTCGTGTCTGTTCCAGCTCTAAGTAGTTAGTTCAAGTTTAGCCACACAGATTCTATTTAAAGTTGGCAACTTTGGAGACCTTGAGCCTATTGGATTGGCAGCTATTCGCTAAACTTCCTAACACCCGTTTTGCGCTCCACAATAATTGTCAATTACATGATATCGTAAAACAAGGTTGCTTAAAAAAGTAAAATGGTGCCTGTTAAAGATATACTCCGTAACAAAAAAAACGAGTCTGAAAAGAAATTTGTATGTACCCGGTTTCTTTGTCTGAGTATAGATTTAAAACTGCCGGTTGGTGTTCACACGACGGGAATTTCCAACATGGAGAAAAGCAGATGGACGAAGACATTGATTCGAAGTAGCAAAAACACGAATAAAGAGCGGAAATGGAATAGCTTCAACCTCGACGAATAGAAAGACAAGTTTGGAAAATTGGATTGTCCCGGTCAGGTCGACCCTCGATGTCACTTGTTAAGTGCTAATTTCAACCACAAAGGCATGATAGGAGTTAGGAGATGCCAATGTTAAGCTTTATAGTTTATCCACCTGGCCTAATGGCGGAGATTGCAGGCGATTGCAGATGGAGTTGTTCTGGGTATTTTGCCCTTCGGGCAAGTGAAGGGATGCCTAACAAACCTTACCTACCTATTTTTGTATTAAAATAGTAATGAGTGATTCTAAATAATGGCAGCATTTTTTCCGGGTGGACCAAATTAGATGGACCACGACCCATAACCTAATTTAAAATCGAGTTAGTTGTCGTTTGTTTTTCCTGTGGCGCAGGTACAGAGCCCGTCACATCATTTGTAGCGTGTGACGTTCAAGAGGCTAAGCATCTACGCAGATACGCGTTATGCGTATTAAATTTAAGATTGGTAAAAATTATGTTTACCATAAAAATTGTAGGATTTTTTTAATGCTAACTACATCCGTTGCTCTGAATCACGCCTTACTAAACGCAAGCAGCTAAGTAAGCTTCCTAATATTTTTTGATCTTTAAACTACTGTGCTTAGGACTTTAGGAATGCCGATTACTTCGAGCAGGCCCTGTCCGCACCAGCCTCAACGGTCCTCGAGCAATTTCCCGTAGGAAATTAACGCCTCTTAACGGAAAATCTTTCAGGGTTAATGATTCCCAAATTTTACGATCGCGTCTAATGTAAAAAGCATTTGCTGAGATGGGATCTTCCAAATTACACTTAAGTTTAAGTAATTATGTTATGTACGTAGTTGTTCTTAGATTTGTGGGCTGCTGACTAGGTGACTAGTTTATTAAAAGCGTGGTCTGAAATTAATTATACTCGGGAACAAAGAAACCGGGTCACTTCCCGCAGAAAGTTGTATGAAAAGTGACCTGATTACTTTGCACCCCAGTATATTTTTATTTATTTTATTTAAATTAAGTTTCACTCAACGTATAATTTTTTAAATTGTAACGAATCCTCAGTGCGCGAGTACTTCTCGCACTTAGCCGCTGTTTTCCTTCCAAGGGTACTCTACTTAATAACTTTGACAAATAAATGAGCCACGCTCATTCCTGTAACGTTGAGATTCTGTGTCTCTTTGCAGGGGCTAATCCTCGAAATCCTGTTCTAGATACCATTTGCAAATGGTGAAAATCCCCTGGGTTTTGTAATCGACATGCCCAGACCGAAATTACGCTCCATTCGTCTACTACTCTAGCTATAAAAAACTAGCTGTTGCCAGCGACTTCGTCTGCAAAGAATTCGTTTATCGCTATCCCGCGAGAACTACACAATTTTCCGGGATGAAAAGTAGCCTATGTGCTATTCCAGACTTTTCTCTATGTATGTGCCGAATTTCATCCAGATCCATTGGGCCGTTCTGGTGTGATTGAGTAACAAACAAACATCCATCCATCCATCCATCCATACATTCGCATTTATAATATTAGTTAGATTAGATTAGATACACAGCAGTGTAGGCTTCAGACCTTTTTTGCTGCCTAAACTTACCTGTTTTTCGCGATGAAAACACTCTTATTTGCCTCTGGGAAAATCGGTGAGATAAAAAACCTGACGCTACAACCATAGAAAGGCAATTATTGAAAACATTTTGCTGTGCTAATAGTTTTATTACATACATGGATGCAATATCTCTATAACAGTTACTGTGTCTGATTGACTGATATGACAACGCCAACCATTAGTATAGATCTAGCAATTTACGAGTGAGCTTTAGTTGTGGTAAACACACTGCATACGACGACGTGCAAAGTGTGTGTGAAAGCGAAAGCGGGTGGGGTAAGCATAATCAAAATAAAGACTAATCTCGCTCAAAAGTGGCTCCGTAAGACACGCACACTTCGGCATGTATGCGGATACGTATTTACTCACAAATGAAGCTCACTCGCCATCGTGAAATACAAGAGCTACAACTACATCTGCTCTCCTTCCACATGGCACTACTAGACGTACTACTTGTAGTGTTGTGGGGATTTTTCCCTTTTGCACTACTGGACAAGTACGAATCAGAAATACGCTAGCAAGGAATTTTCAGGAATACCCACGGGATAATTAACTAGACTTATTTTTATTATTTCACTGAGAAGACGGTCGCAAGACTCGCAAGCAAAAAGCTAGTAAGGAAATAAAACATAACACCAGGAATTCGGATTTTAATTGGTCAAAAAATATGTTTAACATCTAGATTTTAAATTAAAACAATAATTTTTATCACATTTAGTTACATCAAATCACCTTATATTTAGCTAACATACTTTACAACATTTATCGATACATTACGTACTAAAAATATTTAATTTTATTCTCGTTGATGTTCGTTAGATAAATTTAATATTTAAAAATTTTCCTCTAAATTTACACAGTGGTCTTTAATGTTTTCATGGTCTTTAAGATAGGTAACTTAATATATATTAGTTGCAACGAGTACCCAATGTAATGTGTGATCTGTAGGCCTTGCGTTTATAGGACGAAAAATATCCTTAACACAAAGTTTTGTGTCATTTTTCGAAATGTCTGAAATATGATTATTTTTTGCATTTTAGTCCCCCCGTCCGCCATTATGAAAAAAATCAAAAACTGATTTGTCAAAAAATCTTACTCTAATTATCAAACCTGCTCACATTTTTTTACTAGAATTATGAGAAATGCGACGTGCACAGTAAAATACAGAATCGGAGACACTTCGCCAATAAATCTAACAATTTACTTTAAGAGGGTTTATTCCTACTGAGCTGGCAACGTCGCATTTTTGGTGTTTTTTTACAATTATTTTTCAGAAATTGAAAATTTTAAATGTGTGTATTGTGTTTTTGTTCTGAGCGTATCAATGTGTCCAATGCGATAATAATTAATCGTGATTGAATTTTACTTTCGTATTATGTATGTAGGTAAGTGTGTAAACTCTTTATTGTTCAAAATAAACATAAAACAAAATACAATTGACAAACACTTAGATAACATGCACAAAAAACAAGGAATATACGAATGTCTCGTTTCAACCTTTTATAAAATTTCTGTGAAATAGCTAATCGAAAAAAAACACCAAAAATGCGACGTTTCCAACTCAGTAGGAATAAACGCTCTTAAGGCAATAAAAACCATGATAAGATATACCTATTTAATTTGTCTTTATACATCTGAGCAATTTTACTTATTAAGAAATTAAAACATAGGTAATTACTTATTATATTATATTTTCTCACAAACATTGACACAATATAATTATGGTGGTAGTTATAACTTTGGCCTTTCTTTAGAAAGCTATATAAGTATTTTCTACCTGAACACTGAACACATTTTACTCATTAGGTATATTTAGTACCTATGTATAACTTCCACGTTTTATAAGATCCTACCAAGTCAAGTTTGTTTATTGGGAATTATTATAAAAATAACTCGACAAAATATTAAGTTAAACACTCGTATTATAATATTATGTACCTACAGGTGTAGTGAATAAATTAAAATTCTTAATGTAGGCTACATTATATGCTAATCGTTCCTGAACATAATTGTAGGGAAGTTATAATAATATATCGATGTAGATAAAAGTTTATACAAAGCAGTTGCCAGATTCAATTGTTCTATAAATAAGAACCTTATTCAAATGTTGTTTTGTTTATATTAAATTTGTTCCTTATTATAATAATAATAATATTTATTTATTTTAGACCAACATTATGGATCATTGAGTTAGTTACAATTCAAAAACTTATTCTAGTATTAGTAATCAATTAGGTACAAAATTATCAAATTCAAAATTAACTCAATTCTCAATCAAATTATCAATTTCATTAATTATACATGTCAAATACATTAATTAAATTAAATTAGCAATAGTAAATATAAAAATCAAACTAAGTCTGTGAAACAAAATTACAGTACCTACCTAATTGGAAATTAATAATAATCAATAAATAAACAAAATTAACAATTAAAAAAAGAATCCAATTATTTATTTCTGCGAACGTAAATCATGCTGCAGTCATATACTCGTAAGTACAAGCCATCTAACCTATCCGCAATCATATACAGAATGCTGTTGGGGCTAGCCCGCACTCTGCGCACCAGGGATGTGGATCGCTTGCGCATTGTGGCGTAGAAGCAGTCTACCCGCGCCTCCGCGAACATTCCTGCAGCACTACAGAATTTAGGCAGCCCCATCAGCACCCTGAACGCATTATTAAATTGGATTCGCAGAGCGTTGTAACGTTTATGAGCATAGTCGGCCCACAAACTGCTTGTGTAGAAGTTCGTACAGTACGCTCGGAAAAGACTGATTTTTACTTCTTTGGAGCAGTGTGCGAACCTGCGGGCGATCACGTTCAATGTCAGCGTCGTCTTTGAGGTCCTCTGTCACAATGTGTCCCAGGTATTTAAACTGCCGCACTATTTGCAATGGATGCCCGTTTAGTTTTATAGTCGGAAACAGTGGTGTTGCTTTACCTTTGGCCTTGAAGACCACACATTTGCTCTTTTTAACGTTATATGTTAAACCGTGGCTAACAGTGTACCTCTCACATATGGCAATGAGCTTGGCGAGTCCACACGCTGAGGCGCTCAGCAACACCATATCGTCCGCGTAGCTTATATTAGTATATATTGTTATAACTGTTTCTAGTCTTCGCGACACAGGCCCTGAGTCTAGTGCGGAGGCTGCTGAACAAACTCTTTGTAACCTTTTGCATTATGAATAAAGACTTTTTTACTTTACTTTACTTCGTCATGGGAAAGCTTTATTCACTACTCCTGTACCTATGTACTTACAATCTGAATGCCTAATAATTGGAATGCTATGTGGTGGTGGAAAATGGTGGGTGTGGTTTTCATTGCGGTTCTGTTCAAAATAGACCTTTATGGGATCACTTTATTGATCGTCTGTCTGTCTATCTGTCTGTCTGATTGTTTGACTATTCATCTGTCTATTAAGATCCTTTTTATCAGGAACGCGTATAAATTTTTGAAGGTAACAATTTGGCCGCAAAATGGCATTTCGTGCCATCAAAACCTTAAGATAAATCGTGGAAATCAAAACAATAGGTTAAATACCTACTTTATGTTGATTAAATTAGGCATTACTTAGCGGTGGTCCATATTAACAAATTAAAAAAAATAAACATTTACCTTGCTAACGCGGTGGTCGTCGATGAATCAACTGTTTCCAGCCTTAAAGTACTACGCTTGATAAGATTTATTTATCTAAATATATAAAAGAAGAAACTGACTGACTGACTGACTGACTGACTGACTGACATATCAGCGCACAGCCCAAACCGCTGGTTCTAGAGATTCCAAATTTGGCACGTAGGTTCCTTATAAGGTCTAGGGGTGCACTAAGAAAGGATTTTTCAAAATTCGACCCCTAAAGGGGTTAAATGGGGGTCCAAAGTTTGTATGGGGAAACAAGATTAGTTAGACTATTTTACTCGAAACTTCACAGGAGTATTTCTAACGATAAATGAGTAAACACCTGTTTCAGGTTTTTTGAAAATTCAACCCCTAAAAGGGGGATAGGGGGTGACAAAGTCTGAAAATCAACGTGGGTATTATTATTATTATATTATAGTGGGTAGTATTGTTTGTACGGTTCATTGGGTCGCTGATTATGAAATCAACAACACACATAGGCTACCTGACACACACACACACACACACACACACACACAAATTTCCAAGGGAACGGAAAAAAAACGGGATTTATTATATTTGATTCCGAGTGAGTCTCAGTAACTATACTTAATAAAAATAGACTTCAAGTTTCGTACACAAGTAGATGATAACAAAACTAAGAAAATAATTTCAGGATTTTTGGAAATTCTCACGGGATAAAGCAAAAACGGGATTTATATATTCAGTTCAACGAAATCCTATGAACTATAATTACTAGACTCTTCAAATTTGGCATAGAAGTAGGTGATTATAATTATAGTAAAAAACGGTTTTAAGGATTTTCGAAAATTCCAACGGGATAAGGAAAAAACGGGATTTATATTCAGTTTTACGGGATCGATTTTTCGTTTTAATGATCGTAGAAAACTGAAATTTGGCCTTCAGGTTCCTTGGGCAGTATAGGGGGGCACTACAAAAGGATTTCCCAAAATTTTGACGGACATGAACGGGAATAACTGGATTTTTTGTTATGTAGGTTGCTTGGGGAGTGTAAGGAAGCATTAAGAGACAATTTTTCGAAATTCCCACGGGAACGGGAAAAACGGGACTTTTCGTTTTACTGGTTGTAGGAAGCTGAAATTCGACATGTACTTAGATTGCTTCGGGAGTGAGCATTTAGAGAGGACTTTCCAAAATTCCCACGGGAACGGGAAATAACGGGATTTTTTTGTTTTACTGGTCGTAGAAAGCTGAAATTTGGCACGTAGGTTGCTTGATGAGTGTCGAGAAGCACTAAGAGACAAATATCCTGAAATTCCCACGGGAACGGGAAAAATGGGACTTTTCGTTTTACTGGTTGTAAAACGCTGAAATTCGGCATTTAGGTTGTTTGGAGAGTGTAGAGGAGCATTAAGAGAGGAATTTCCAAAATTCCCACGTGAACGGGAAAAACGCGATTTTTCGTTTTACTGGTCGTAGAAAGCTGAAATTTGGCAAGTGGGTTCCTTGGGGAGTGTAGGGAGCATTAAGAGAGCATTTCCTGAAATTCTTACGGGAACGGGAAAAAAGCGGGATTGAAATAGTCCTGGTATACGCGAGCGAAGCCGCGGGCAAAAGCTATTTGTCAATAAATGAGTCTACGCGGACGAAGTCGCGGGAAAAAGCTAGTCTAAATATATAAAAGAAGAAACTGACTGACTGACTGACTGACTGACTGACTGACTGACATATCAACGCACAGCCCAAACCGCTGGTTCTAGAGATTCCAAATTTGGCACGTAAGTTTCTTATAAGGTCTAGAGGTGCACTAAGAAAGGATTTTTCAAAATTCGACCTCTAAAGGGGTTAAATGGGGGTCCAAAGTTTGTATGGGGAAACAAGATTAGTTAGACTATTTTATTCGAAACTTCAACGGAGTAATCCTAACGATAAATGAGTAAATACCTGTTTCAGGTTTTTTGAAAATTCAACCCCTAAAAGGGGATAGGGGGTGACAAAGTCTGAAAATCGACGTGGGTATTATTATTATTATATTATAGTGGGTAGTATTGTTTGTACGGTTTATCGGGTCGCTGATTACGAAAACAACAACACACATACCTACCTGACACACACACACACACACACTCACACAAATTTCCACGGTAACGGGAAATAACGGGATTTATTATATTCGATTCCGAGTGACCCTATCTCAATAACTATACTTAATAAATATAGACTTCAAATTTCGTACACAAGTAGATGATTACAAAACTAAGAAAATAATTTCAGGATTTTTGGAAATTCTCACGGGATAAGGAAAAAACGGAATTTATATATTCAGTTCAACGAAATCCTATGAACAATAATTACTAGACTTCAAATTTGGCATAGAAGTAGGTGATTATAATAGTAAAAAACAGTTTTAAGGATTTTCGAAAATTCCAACAGGATAAGGAAAAAACGAGATGTATATTCAGATCTACGGGATCGATTTTTCGTTTTAATGATCGTAGAAAACTGAAATTTGGCCTTCAGGTTCCTTGGGGAGTATAGGGGAGCACTACCGAAAGGATTTCCCAAAATTCTGACGGAAATGAACGGGAAAGAACGGGATTTTTTGTTATACTGCAGTGCAGGTTGTAGAAAGCTGAAATTCGACATGTAGGTTGCTTGGGGAGTGTAGAGAAGCATTTAGAGAGGACTTTGCAAAATTCCCACGGGAACGGGAAAAACGGGATTTTTCGTTTTACTGGTCGTAGAAAGCTGAAACTTTGCATGTAGGTTGATTGATGAGTGTAGGGAAGCACTAAGAGACAATTTCCTGAAATTCCCACGGGAACGGGAAAAACGGGACTTTTCGTTTTATTGGTTGTAGAAAGCTGAAATTCGAAATGTAGGTTGCTTGGGGAGTGTAGAGAAATATTAAGAGAGGACTTTTCAAAATTCCCACGGGAACGGGAAAAAACGGGATATTTCGTTTTATTGGTCGTAGAGAGCTGAAACTTGGCATGTAGGTTGCTTGAAGAGTGTAGAGAAGCTAAAAAAAAAAATTTTTTTAATTCCCACGACAACGGGAAAATGGAACTTTTCGTTTTACTGGTTGTAGAACGCTGAAATTCGGCACTTGGGTTGTTTGGAGAGTATAAAGAAGCATTAAGAGAGGAATTTCCAAAATTCCCACGGGAACGGTAAAAAACGGGATTTTTCGTTTTAATGGTCGTAGAAAGCTGAAATTTGGCAAGTGGGTTCTTTGAGGAGTGTAGGGAGCATTAAGAGAGCATTTCACGAAATTCTTACGGGAACGGGAAAAAACGGGATTGAAATACTCCTGGTACACACAAGCGAAGCCGTGGCCAAAAGCTATTTGTCAATAAATGAAGTCTACGCGGACGAAGTCGCGGGAAAAAGCTAGTTAATTTATAAAATCTTACTCAGCACACTACTTTATCACCAAAGCACCGAGTAAGGCAACACAAAACAAGTTTAAAAAAATACCTACATAATATAAACACAAAAATAAGAATGAAAATAAAAAAATAGAAATAGAAATATATATAGAATTGTATTTGTCTTGTTTATTTTGCACAATAAAGAGTTTACATACATACATACAAAAAAGAAAAACACAACTATTTAGGGATTATCATTAGTTTTTCTTCCCTAAAAGCGACAGAACACCTTCCGGCCTGAAGTCTGAGCACAGGAACATACGATTAATACGGGACTAAAACACACCAGTTCAGCCTATGAATAGGGGCCAATGTCCTCCTGAACAACAAACGCGCTTGTCAAATGGACCCCATGTCCGTATCCACTATTTATCACGGCTTTCTATCGAGTCAACTAAATAATCACCCCTTTGAACGCGTTCTAGTTTGATCCTCTTACGAAGTTGGGCCTCGATACATTGCAAACGTAAACTATCCATCAATGTTTCACGCTTGATGACGGTGAACTTTGGACGTACCATACTACACAGGGTGTTACAAAAAACCCGAGCGATAATCACTGGGATATCAGTTTATCGACTGATTATGTCATGCCCTTATTGTTTCACAATATCTTTACATGATAATAAGTATCCAAACAGTTTAAGTACTCATTTAATAGACTAGATAGATTTTTGAGCACCACTTAGATATTTCTAACGTTTCTTAAACACTTCACACAGTTTAAATTTTATTCAGTGAGCAATATGTATAATTTAGTTACTAACTATAATGTCTATTTACAATATTAACATCTTATTTTAATGTCAGTCCAGAATGTATTAACTAACTAATTTACACTTTGCGTCCATGGATGTATGCTGTAACAAAAAAAATACGCTAAATAAGGGTGTGAAGCCGTGGTAATCTATAGTCTGGCAGATAAACCACTGCAGCCAGATGACACTTTCAGTGTTGTCAGTTTTTGGCAAATATTAAATAGTGATGTGGCTTAGTGAGTGAATGAAAGAATGAACGATGTAATGAAATTAATTTGCGTCATAAATGAGAATTTTCAAAGCGTATTTTAATAAAATGGTTTGTTCAATAAGGTTTTTTTGGATGTTTTCTAGTTAGTAGCGTAAGAGCACGATTTAGAAATGTGCGGAAGCATGTCAAATCAGTTACCAGTTTCCAACTCATTCTTCATTTTCCTATAAATAAAACAACAATTATCACATTAATATTTTTTTCTACCTTTGTACTTTTACCTAAAAACTGAAATTATTCCGAATCAGTTTCACTGCTGCTGTCACTATTTACGTGTATTACAAAGTCATCGCACATTTTATCTACTATTGTAATATGAACCTTGAATGCCTCAAAAGTATCGCGCTTATTTTGAAATATATACTAAACTACGAATGTGACATTCATAAAATATTTATATTTCGTTCATTCAATAATCAATTCATTCATTACGTGACCTTAGTCGAGCACTAGTGAAATAAATGTGGTATCATTATTTCGTAAAATGACATTTGGAAGTGTCATCTGGCTGCAGTGGTTTAGCTGCCAGACTATAGTGGTTTTGACCGTGCCCTCTTAAGCAGAAATTTATCATGGGCTTCGGTGAAGGATAACATCGTGTGCCAACCTGTTTGGGAAAGCCCAAGCTGTCATTATGAGAGGAGGCCTTTAAAATAAACAGGATGTTAAGAATCCTTTTTTATATTTAGGATTTAATTTTAAACCGACATTATTGTCAACCTACGTTCTTTCTTTTACAGTTGGCGGCACGTAAGTGTAACGTGGAGTACGCCCGCCCGCGTCCCCTACACTCCCCCGCTATACCTTATTTTCGACTACTGCGCATCAACGGTCATCACTAGACTTACGTGCCGGCACTTGTAACTGACGAAAGCATCTCAAGAAATATAGGGTGACTACAAGATTTGCCTACAATAATGTTTTATCACTTTATTATTAATTAATTAAAAGAGAAATTAATGAATTATAGATATTAATCTACGAAGAATGGTTCTTGTTTCTACTGAAGTGTCAAATTGTACCGGGTACCCAAGAGCAGTTTCAACGGTGAAAATTACGTTCCGGTTCATAAAAAAACTAGCTTAGGTACCATCGTAATGCGGCTGGTGCAGGCAGCGCGGGCAGCTAGCAAGCAAACGTGGTTTCTGCGACGACGGGGGGACGAGACGAGCCCGACACGACAATAGCGGCCACTCGCTCGCTGCATTTCTTCTTGATTCTTGCGGTGCCACGATACCTGTGGACACGCATACTTCAACGGGATTATTTCGTTAGTAGCACGCTTTGTTATCTTGCTATACACCATTCAGAATACGACTAAGCGGAAAGAAAAATGGTTTATTCAGTCATTCAATAAGTAACATTTTTGAATTTGAGTCCCTAACCTAGTCCAAAATAAAATATCGAATATTAAAATATTTTCACAACCATATATTTTAGCGATATAATCGAAACAGCTTGGCGTAGAGAATTTATTTTTTTAATATAAAATATGACAATGTGTATTTTTCTTACTGTTTTTATCATTTGTCACTTAATATCAGTATCATGTAACTATCTCTACACCAGTGGCCCTGTATACTCCGAAGTGAAGTAAAGCATAGCTGGGTAAGCTAAGTAAAACTGCCCTTTTAACTATTATATTATAATATAAATATTATTCCTTTATGTGCGATTTTCTCTATAACTTCTAGCATTTTTGAGAGTTAGAATTTAATAGGAGCACATCGTACATTGAAACAAATAAACTAGTAAAAGGAAAACAATTTTCTCATCAACGGCAGTTTCACTATGCTTACCAATCTGTAGATCCTTTTGTCTATAATCTTCAGTCTTTACCAACTTCACAACCGATTCTCACGAATCAAAATAATTGAATATAATGATCGACTGACGGTTCATTAGGGATGGGATGGTTTCCTAATTATTCTCCATTCACGGTATAATTTAAGAGCACTTGACTGTATTGTGCTGTTCTAGATTACATTATACATCTGGAAGGATCTGCCGCTTCTTGCTCCAATAACAAAAGCCTCGGTACATTAAATTAGGGGATTGTTTGATTTCAGATTTTCAAGGTTATACTTATACCTAGCACAGGCAGGTGAGTATAGAGGTATTTATTCGTGTGCAGGGGGATGGAATTAAAACCATAGGGAAATGTAGGCGGCATAATCAAGTATTTCCTAAAGCTGCATTTTTAAAAGACAATTTTTACTCTACGGATAATGTTCATATTGAATTTATTTTCATTTTGTTAACTAACTAATATTATAAATGTGAAAGTATGGCTGGATGGATGGATGGAGGTTTGTTTGTTACTCAATCACGCCAGAACGGCCCAACGAATATGGATGAAATTCGGCACATAGATAGAGAAAAGTCTGGAATAGCACATAGGCTACTTTTTATCCCGGAAAATACCCGCGGGATAGCGATAAACGAATTCTTTGCAGACGAAGTCGCAGGCAACAGCTAGTATGCTATAAATAGTCATAATATACCTACATTAAGGAATCAGAATGAATGTAAGGCTGTACCTTTAAATAAAGGATCAATTCCTTCCCTTCACTTCAATTAAGAGGCTCCACTTTACCTTTTGAAGTAAGGAGTTACAAGTAACAAAGGTGCGGTTGGCCCGTTTCTGAGCAACGTATTGGTACAGCCATACAAAAAGTAACGTTTTTAGCCTTTTTAGCTCCGAGGTAACACGACGTGTTTACATTCTGCCAGCTTACGAGTTTATCAACATCTTCAATCTTCAAAATAAGTAAGTAATAATTTATTGTACAAATATAAAGAAGCAGACTAAGCTTGACTCTTATTTTATACCTAATCCGTTTAGCGTTAGCGTGTTACCTACATAATTATAATTCTGTTCAATTTTGAACGAACTTTTTATTTAATTACTAGGGAATTTTCTTTCAACACTTTATCTACGTTTTTAATTACTCAAATAACGCTGTTTACGTTTAATATATTGCGGGTTTCAGTAAGGTCCTTGCGCAAATTGCTACATTATTTTTCAAATAAACGTACTAAAGCAGACTAATGCGACCGTTCCCTTTATTTTTCTCGCTTGGCGTTACAATGGTATTTTATAACGTAATGACAGCCGCTTTATATTTTTTTCCATTAATTGGCATTGTTTTCAGCCATTAATAATTCAAGAAGATTCTAAAACATTTTAGTAAGAGTTTTAAAAAGCTAGTCTAGTAAAATAGCTCCGGATTTCACCGAAAATAATTTACATATTTGTGATTTGTAAACAATGACAGTTAAAATAAAATCCAAGGTGTCCTTGAAATTTTCTGAAATATTTCAGCTGGTGGTTGCTTGGTGGTTGCATCAGTTTAATTGACCAGTCTTGTCAAGGTTTTTATCGTAATTTTTGATTTAAAGTAAAGTCACCCCTTTATATTGTAATCTTTATATTGTAATTTTATGCTGAGAGAATAAATAAACTTAACTAAACTAACGACGCACATTTTGAACAGCGATCAATGTAACTATGAAAACATTTGTGTCAGCCACAATAAAATCTATCTGATAAATGTTTACCTGCTCAATATTCCGGATTAATTTTAATCTTTTCGCCGCTATTGACTTCGATATTATGCAGTCAGTAGTGTAAATTAGACCTTAATTTTGACAAGATAAACTTGTCAGTTGCAAGTGACACTACTTAGGGCAAAAAGGTTTAGAAACAGTGTATAGTGAGTTCGTTTATCTCTCTCCACGACTTTTCTCTTATCATTACGAGTGGTAAACCCCAGGAAAAACTCAATTAAATCACATCATTAACAACTGCTCAATACTGTGCACCAACAAGCGTTCGATTAATGAATAAGGACGCTAGGGAGGGCCGCAACATTTTAATACTAAATTCAATTACATATTAGAAAGTCTCTTTGGCATATATTTCATGAATATTTAATCAGTTTGTATAAGATGAGTATCTGAGAATCTCTTAAATTGACTTATCTACACTAGTATTCTAAAGAGGAATGATTATTGTTTGTTTGTTTGCTTTGATTAGGCTCCGAAACCACAAGACTGAATTAAAAAATTCTTCTACCATTACTATGTGAATCTAAATTGACATTTAATATGGTTTTATTTTGTTTGTTTGTTGTTGTTATTTTGTTTTAAGGCGAAGGGATAGGCAAAAGCTCATAAATTGGTTGTTTGTGTGCATGTTTTATGGCGATAATACACAATTTGGAGTTTTGAAAACTGCACATTCTATAAAACATGTCTTGAATTAGAATTCACCGGTGAAAACATATTCCTTAATGTCGTAGTTAGTACAAAAATTCGTTTGCTCTAAGAGTCTCGAAAATATTTTGTGCACGGTTTGCTCGAGTGAAACCAATCTGTTTGCTACCAATCTCGACGAGGTCACTCTAGTAACTCATAATTAAAATTCCACGGTGCGTTTGCTTCAATTAGCCAACAAATAAGGCTTTAGAGAGTAGTACTGCCCTGATCCTGTGAAAAGGGCGAACGCAATATTTGCCCGCACATTCAATCAGGCGCTTTTCAATGTACAAAAAAATTCGGAAACCAAAAAAATGTTAAAAAGATAATACAATGAAATAAATTATTAAGATAAAACCAAAAATGTTCATAAAAAAATAATAAAAAAATAATAGATAAATAAATAAAAAAATAATTTGGATAAGACGTATGAAAATAATAAGGAAAAAGCAACGTTGCATGTTCGCTCGATGGCGGCAGTGCGTAAGCGACGCGACGTTGCCAATATTCGCTTCGCATTTTTGCATATTGGTTTGGCTAAGCATGTTGTTTGAGTCACAGAATAGGCACGAAACAGTGCTTCAAAAAGTCGTACTCGTTCGCTTCGCACGTATAATACCTATATTAAGTTAAAAGTTATTATTTTCAATCCGTTTTTTGGGAACTTAGTGGCAGGTTGGTTTCATACTTACTTGCTGTTTAGCGAACAAGCATGGGAAATAGGATTTTGGTTGGAATTACTGCATGAAAAAATTTGATAATGAGGCAAGTAGTACTCCAATGTATATCCTATCATTAGAAAGAAAAAAAAAGATATCTGAAGGTCAAAGTGGTTCCCAAACATGGATCCGTTATCAAAATAAAAAAGACCGCCATATTGAAATCTTTAGTTTTTCGACCGATTAATTTCAAAATCGATATCTGAGGATCCGAGTTGTCTCCAAACACGTATCCGTTATCAGAAACTAGCTGTTGCCAGCGACTTCGTCTGCAAAGAATTCGTTTATCGCTATCCCGCGGGAACTACGCAATTTTCCGGGATAAAAAGTAGCCTATGTGCTATTCCAGACTTTTCTCTATCTATGTGACGAATTTCATCAAGATCCGTTGGGCCATTCTGGCGTGATTGAGTAACAAACAAACAAACATCCATCCATCCATCCATCCATCCATCCATCCATCCATCCATCCATCCATACTTTCACATTTATGATATTAAGTTAGATGACAAAAGTGGCCGCTATTTTGAAATCTTTAAGTTTTGGACCGATTATTTTCAAAATCGATATCTGAGGGTCCGAGTGGTCGTCAAACACAAATCTGCTACCGAAAATGAAAAAACTGGCCGCCATTTTGAATTCTTTACTTTTTGGACCGAATATTTTCAAAATCGATATCTAAGGGTCCGAGTGGTCGTGAAACACAAATCTGCTATCAAAAATGAAAAAACTGGCCGCCATTTTGAAATCTTTAGTTTACCGACCGATTGATTTCAAAATCGATATCTGAGAATCCGAGTTGTCTCCAAACACGTATCCGTTATCAAAAATGACAAAAGTGGCCGCCATTTTGAAGTCTTTAGTTTTTGGACCGATTATTTTCAAAACCGATATCTGAGGGTCCGAGAGCTCCCCAAACATAAATCCGTTATCAAAAATGAAAAATGTGGCCGCCATTTTGAAATCTTTAAGTTTTGGGCCAATTGTTTTCAAAATCGATATCTGAGGATCCGAGTGGTCCCCAAACACAAATCTGCTATCAAAAATGAAAAAACTGGCCGCCATTTTGAAATCTTTAGTTTACCGACCGATTGATTTCAAAATCGATATCTGAGAATCCGAGTTGTCTCCAAACACGTATCCGTTATCAAAAATGACAAAAGTGGCCGCCATTTTGAAATCTTTAGTTTTTGGACCGATTATTTTCAAAACCGATATCTGAGGGTCCAAGAGCTCCCCAAACATAAATCCGTTATCAAAAATGAAAAAAGTGGCCGCCATTTTGAAATCTTTAAGTTTTGGGCCGATTATTTTCAAAATCGATATCTGAGGGTACGAGTGGTTGTCAAACACAAATCTGCTACCGAAAATGAAAAAACTGGCCACCATTTTGAATTCTTTATTTTCTAGACCAATTGTTTTCAAAATCGATATCTGAGGATCCGAGTGGTCCCCAAACATGAATCCGTTTTTATAAATGAAAAAACTGGCCGCCATTTTGAAATCTTTAGTTTACCGACCGATTGATTTCAAAATTAATATCTGAGAATCCGAGTTGTCTCCAAATACGTATCCGTTATCAAAAATGACAAAAGTGGCCGCCATTTTGAAATCCTTAATTTTTGGACCGATTATTTTCAAAACCGATATCTGAGGGTCCAAGAGCTCCCCAAACATAAATCCATTATCAAAAATGAAAAAAGTGGCCGCCATTTTGAAATCTTTAAGTTTTGGGCCGATTGTTTTCAAAATCGATATCTGAGGATCCGAGTGGTCCCCAAACATGAATCCGTTTTTATAAATGAAAAAACTGGCCGCCATTTTGAAATCTTTAGTTTACCGACCGATTGATTTCAAAATTAATATCTGAGAATCCGAGTTGTCTCCAAACACGTATCCGTTATCAAAAATGACAAAAGTGGCCGCCATTTTGAAATCCTTAGTTTTTGGACCGATTATTTTCAAAACCGATATCTGAGGGTCCGAGAGCTCCCCAAACATAAATCCGTTATCAAAAATGAAAAAAGTGGCCGCCATTTTGAAATCTTTAAGTTTTGGGCCGATTATTTTCAAAACCGATATCTGAGGGTCCGAGAGGTCCCCAAACATGAATCAGTTTTTAAAAATGAAAAAAGTGGGCGCCATTTTGAAATCTTTAAGTTTTAGTCCGATTTTTTTCAAAATCGATATCTAAGGGTCTGAGTGGTCGTGAAACACAAATCTGCTATCAAAAATGAAAAAACTGGCCGACATTTTGAAATCTTTAGTTTTCCGACCGATTGATTTCAAAATCGATATCTGAGGATCCGAGTTGTCTCCAAACACGTATACGTTATCAAAAATGACAAAAGTGGCCGCCATTTTGAAATATTTAGTTTTCGGACCGATTATTTTCAAAACCGATATCTGAGGGTCCGAGAGGTCCCCAAACATAAATCTGTTTTTAAAAATGAAAAAAGTGGCCGCCATTTTGAAATCTTTAAATTTTGGATCGATTATTTTTAAAATCGATATCTGAGGGTCCGAGTGGTCATCAAACACAAATCTGCTATCGAAAATAAAAATAACTGGCCGCCATTTTGAATTCTGTACTTTTTGGACCAAATGTTTTCAAAATCGATATCTGAGGATCCGAGTGGTCCCCAAACAAGAATCCGTTTTTAAAAATAAAAAAAGGTGTCCACCATTTTAAAAACTAGTTTTTGTACCGATTGTTTTCAAAATCGATATCTTACGATCTGAGTGGTTCCCAAACACGTATCCGTTATACAAAATAGAAAAGTCATCATCATTTTGAAATGTTTAGTTTTTGAACAGATTGTTTTCAAAATCGATATCTGAGCTGGCGGCCACTTTTTCCATTTTTGATAACGGGCTGATAAATGGCGGCCAGTTTTTTCATTTATAAAAACGGATTCATGTTTGGGGACCACTCGGATCCTCAGATATCGATTTTGAAAACAATTGGTCTAGAAAGTAAAGAATTCAAAATGGCGGCCACTTTTTTCATTTTTAAAAACAGATTTATGTTTGGGGACCTCTCGGACCCTCAGATATCGGTTAATAATCGGTCTGAAAACTAAACATTTCAAAATGGCGGCCACTTTTGTCATTTTTGATAACGTATACGTGTTTGGAGACAACTCGGATCCTCAGATATCGATTTTGAAATCAATCGGTCGGAAAACAAAAGTTTTCAAAATGGCGGCTACTTTTTTCATTTTTAAAAACGGATTCATGTTTGGGGACCACCTGGATCCTCAGATATCGAATTTGAAAACAATCGGTTCAAAAAGTAAAGAATTCAAAATGGCGGCCAGTTTTTTCATTTTCGATAGCAGAATTGTGTTTGACGACCACTCGGATTCTCAGATATCGATTTCGAAAATAATCGGTCCAAAACTTAAAGATTTCAAAATGGCGGCCACTTTTTTCATTTTTGATAACGGATTTATGTTTGGGGAGCTCTCGGACCCTCAGATATCGGTTTTGAAAATAATAGTAAGTAAGTAAGTAAGTAAGTATTAATTTATTTTGCTTAAAACATGGTACAAAAGATGGTCAGTATAAATAATGGAACACACATTTCACCAGCAGCTGGCATGCAAAAACAACACTGGCAGAAGAAAAATAAAATCATAAGTACCTAATCTCTTCATATTTGTAAACCATAGTGTCAATAATCCACCATTAGTAATCGGTCCAAAAACTAAAGATTTCAAAATGGCGACCACTTTTGTCATTTTTGATAACGGATACGTGTTTGGAGACAACTCGGATTCTCAGATATCGATTTTGAAATCAATCGGTCGGTAAACTAAAGATTTCAAAATGGCGGCCAGTTTTATCATTTTTGATAGCAGATTTGTGTTTCACGACCACTCGGACCCTTAGATATCGATTTTGAAAATATTCGGTCCAAAACTTAAAGATTTCAAAATGGCGGCCACTTTTTTCATTTTTAAAAACGGATTCATGTTTGAAGACAACTCGGATTCTCAGATATCGATTTTGAAATCAATCGGTCGGTAAACTAAAGATTTCAAAATGGCGGCCAGTTTTTTCATTTTCGATAGCAGATTTGTGTTTCACGACCACTCGGACCCTCAGATATCGATTTTGAAAATATTCGGTCCAAAACTTAAAGATTTCAAAATGGCGGCCACTTTTTCCATTTTATATAACAGATACGTGTTTGGGAACCACTCGGATCGTCAGATATCGATTTTGAAAACAATCGGTTCAAAAACTAGAGATTTCAAAATGGCGGTCACTTTTTTCATTTTATATAACGGATACGTGTTTGGGAATCACTCGGATCGTCAGATATCGATTTTGAAAACAATCAGTCGAAAAACAAAAGTTTTCAAAATGGCGGCTACTTTTTTCATTTTTAAAAACGGATTCATGTTTGGGGACCACTCGGATCCTCAGATATCGAATTTGAAAACAATCGGTTCAAAAAGTAAAGAATTCAAAATGGCGGCCAGTTTTTTCATTTTCGATAGCAGATTTGTGTTTGACGACCACTCGGATTCTCAGATATCGATTTTGAAAATAATCGGTCCAAAACTTAAAGAATTCAAAACGGCGGCCACCTTTTTCATTTTTGATAACGGATTTATGTTTGGGGACCTCTCGGACCCTCGGATATCGGTTTTGAAGATAATCATTGGAAAAACCATGCCTTATTCTGTATCTTTCCCGCACACGTTCAAGTTTTACTTTATTCTGCAATAATAATTTACGTTGCGACTCTAAACAGACTCTGGACACCTTTGACGTCACGTTCATCACTATCCCGCGGAAACTGCATTTTTCTGGGATAAAAAGTAGCCTGTTTTAATCTAGGGTACCAACTGTCTTCGTTCCAAATTTCATCCAAATCCGTCCAGTTGTTGTAGCTTGAAGAAGAAACAAACATACATACACACTCACTCACATCGTCACAAACTTTCTCATGTATTATATCACATACATACATACATAAATAACGTCTCTATTCCTTGCGGAGCAGACAGAGCCCAAGGTAACAAGACCTTAAAGGCCACGTTACGAATTCCGAAATGTTAATTTTTTTTATTATTTTTGCAAAATCTGATTTGAACATTATGCTGTGTCTGTGTAGGCAATCGGAAAACTAAAGCAAGCGCCATCTACTAACATCGCAATGCAATATTTCAATCCATCAGCACGCGCCCATTCGCATCGAGTTCACGCGTCGATTATTTAACAAATGTCGCGTTGATCGGACTGCTTGCCACGTCACGAACGGGCAAGGTCATTTGCCTATCCCTTCGCCTTAATTTTATTTCAATTATTATTATTATTTCTTTTTTGTATTTCAATTGACGATCCTTTTGTGAATCACTTATGTTTGACATTTAAATGTATTGTATTTTTAAAAAGGTGACAAATAAATCAATCAATCAATCAATCTATCTATCCTACATTATCCGTGACGAACATAAACTATATTTTATTTTGCGCGGACTACAGCTAGTATTTTAATAAAAAGTAAAACGTGACACTACCGTGAGACACAAAATAAATATGCTTAATAATCTATTAATATAAAACAAAGTCGGTTTGTTTATACCATTTATAGCTCAAGAACGATTTCATCAATTTTAGATTTTTTGTTCGATGTCTCCACCTCTAATAATAGAAAAAATAAATATAAATTATGAAAAATTCACGAAAAAAGCTTGTTATTAGTCCCCTTATTCATAATCGCTCCATAGACTTCTGCTAACTTAGTAATCGTTAGTCTTTATCTGTCACTTTGACATTTACCTTTCACAGATAAGGACAATCTATTACTAAGTTAGCAGAGGCCTATAGAGCGTTTATGAATAAGGGAGTAAGTAAGTAAATAAAATTCACGGGTCACTCACGTGTTTGTAGTCGAAGTATGTGGCGTATCAATCCGTTAATAAGCAATGCATGCAACAGTACTTATGACAATAATTGTGATGAAAATGAGGGTAGTTCGCCGCCAACGGGCGCGCCGTGCCGAGCTGACGGTTGTATCCGTTCGAGCTCACCTTGACAAAGAGTCATCGGTTCGAAACATGTCGAGCCATACCTCGACTTTAAATACGTGAGAGACCCGTAAATTTTATTTAATAATAGTAAAACGTGAATAAGAAAAAGCAAATATAAAGGTCTATGATAAAAATGACATGATGAACGAGGAACCTTATACATTTCAAACAATAATTACGTTAACGAGTAAAAACCTGATCTGGATCGGGAGCCCGACTGGGACAGGTAGTCGGGCGGCGAGTCCGGCAGCGGCCGCTTGCGCCGGCGCAGCGCGTCCCGCCACCCGCATATCGCTGTGCGGAAGTACGTCCTGAACCTGCAACAATAGTAAGTAAGTAAGTAAATGCTTTATTGTACAAATATAAAGAAATATACACAAACCACAAAAAGACATTAAACATATGCACAAAGGCAAATAGTACATTGCTACAGAGTCCGAGAAGTAAGATGTTTAGACATGATTTGGATATTTTGAGGTTGGCAACCCATTTTCCCGCCGAGGTATGAATACGTAGTGGCTTTCTCAAACATTCACCGACATAAATGAAAAAGCTCCAAGAAATTAAAGTTCTATCTAAACTCGACAAAATAAAACTGCAAAAAATAACAAACATCGTTTTCATAACGCCAGAAAGCAAATAAATATTTTATTGCTTTTAGTTTTTTTTTTTAATGGCTGAATGCCAAAATGCTGTGTCAAAAATTATATGTGAAACGGAAATTAAAAAAGAGCACATTGCCGGCCTTGGCTTGCAATGTTGTATGAAATCTCACTAAAGACCTCTCGTCTAGTCGCACCTGAAACGTGCCGCTTCGATACCTAATGAGTCATACACACCGCAAACAAAAGTTGTCTCTCCTGTGGGCATAAAATTAGCGACTCTGAGTCAGCAAACTTAAGGTTTATTTAAATGGGCCGAAAGTTGGCCAGGCGTCCCACATGCCGATGTAGACTTGACTTAAAAATATTGACTAAAGACCCTTAATTAACTTTTGCCATGTCCACAGGAGAGACGCGAACAAAAAACGGTGTATGACCCTAAAACATCAATATTTCATGCCGTGTTTGAGCAATCCCGAAGCAAATTGAAAAATTCCTTCGTAGTGCACCTCTTAGATCCTCAAGGAATATGTCTGCCAAATACCAAGAAACTACCTATTATTAGCAAACCGGTTACATAGAATAATCCCCCTTAAGTACCTATATTATTATATCCTATCCTTTCGCAAAATCCTGAACTCAGTTTTCAGATATCGTAATTACCTTCTGGTATAGTAAATTTAAAGATTCTAGTGCAAATAGTAATGGAGATAAGAACATTTCGAAGTAATAATATAAATCTCGTGGGAATTTAGAAAAGTCTTGAAATTAATTTTCAGCAATTATGATTCCCTACTTCTGCGTAAAATTTCAAGACTTTAGTAATTAAAGTTAAGGTAAGTCGCGCAGTAGCAAGGTAAATATTTTGTGTTCGTTAATTAAAGTTACTCTAATAATTAAAATTCAGTGTACTTGTAAGCCCCATTTATTCCCTATCCCGTGGGAATTTTGAAAAATCCCTCCTTAGTGCACTTCTATAGTATTCAAGTAATGATTTTTTACGTTGCGACTCTAGGCAGCTACGACCTTTGACATGCTTATCGCTATCCCGCGGGAACTATGTAATTTTCCGGGATAAAAGTAGCCTGTTTTAATTTAGGGTACCAGCTTCTCCGTTCAAAGTTTGATCTAAATAGTGAAGAAGGAACAAACATACACTCTCACTCACTCACAAAATTTCGCATTTATAATATTAGTAGGATGCTGCGCGGCCGAAGTCGCGGGCAGCAACTAGTTTGTAAAAAAACTTGGTAGGTACATCTCATTTCAATGATCACCTAATTTCCTTTCAAACCTTGTTACTTATTCCTTTGCACTTATCTCGGAGCTGTCAGTACCGCAGGTTTCAATTTTCCACTTAATTCGGTCGCGTGGCAAATTACATTTCAACTTAGTTAGCCTGCTCAAAGCACATCGACCAGTGATAATTATGGAAGTCTACTAGTCTACTTAGTATATACTTTACACATAAATAAATATAGGAGTCTCAGCAACAAATATAACTTTGTCCCTTTCGGTGTTGTGACCCTTGGTTTGGTCCGTGGGGTCCTAGCGCTATTAACGTCTACAAAGATATTTCGAAGAGGCTACACGGTGACCGCAGAGCTTTTTTTTTGTGAATAGGAAGGAAAACGAGCAAGTGGGTTACCTGATGGTAAGCGATCACCGCTGCCCATAGACACCCGCAACCCCGGAGGGATTGCAAATGCGTTGCCAACCTAGAGGACTTAGATGAAATGCCTTTTGTGCCCGTAATTTCCCCGGCTGTCTTACTCTCCACACCGGAACACAGCAGTGCAAGCACTGCTGCTTAACGACAGGATTACTTCCAACCAGGCTTCCTTGGTCAACGGGCTATTAGAATACCTAACATTATCACTAAACTTTCCTTATCGCTAATTCGGTCAGATTTTTTTTATCATTCTCCAATTAATCAATCATTGAACACTTTCCCCCTTATTCATAAACGCACTATAGGCCTCTGCTAAGTTAGTAATCGTTTGTCCTTATCTGTGAAAGGTAAATGTCAAAGTGACAGATAAGGACAAACGATTACTAAGTTAACAGAGGCCTATAGTGCGTTTATGAATAAGGGGGTAAATCCCTAACTAATTAATCTCGTAAGATGAATTTCGGTAAGTCGGTAAGTATAATAATTTAATAATAATATACTCATTGAACGCCATTCGGGAATTAGAGTTAATAAATCGTGATAAAGTTAATTTAATTATATTACGTAGAGCTTAAGCGGAAGGCAAAAATAATTTTATTTACGTAAGCAAATTTAAGAAAATGGGAAATACCGTGCGTAATATCGTCAGGTAAGTGAAACAGGAGAAACAGGCTCAACGTGGGCGAGACATATGACAACAAACTAGACACGTATCATATTATGCTGTTACATAATATGTCAATAACTAAACTAGAGACCAGCCCCGGCGTGCCACGGGTACAATGTAGGTAAATAAATAAATAAATATCTTCGGACAAATTAGGTACACCAATTGACATAGCCCCAAACTAAGCAAAGCTTGTACTATGGGTACCAGGCAACGGATAAACATAGGTACTTATATATAATGTAGATAAATACATACTTAAATACAATACAACATACATGACTCGGGCACAAACATTCGTATTCATCATAATGTACAGTCTGTTCCTACCGGGATTCGAGCCCGGGACCTCAAGCCCATAAGCTCATAGTTTGGGTCACTAACCACTAGGCTATCCGGTCGTCAAAGGTAGATAGGAACGTTTATGTTTTGAATTTGCTCGTAGTTTTTTTAAGAGTCCGTCGGCATCGTTTCATCTCTTTCGCGCACAGCCACACCCACACAAGAGTATGTGTGACGGATAGCACTGCTGGAGGGCCTTGACGCTGTCAGTGTCTTAATGGGCAGTCTTAGTAATTAGCTCAACAAAAGATGGGCGTGAAATTCCAGACGTTACAAATGAGTCCCTCAGTCCCAAGTAATCAAACACGATCACCCCCAATGATGAAAAAAATATCACTCAAATAAAACTAGGTCACCTCCAAATATAGAGAAATGAACCGATACAGAGGTAACACGGGCCATTGCATTCAGAAAGTACGTACACTTAATTCCTTATAAAAATAATAATGTTTTGTGTTAGAGAGTAGGCGATCGTTGTGGTTAACCATTTTCGCTTCATTCAAACAACAAAACTCTTTTTATGCTGTCCACCATTTGACCGGTTTTGTTTTCAAAAGTGGTTGTCACTCTATTGCTAAATTTATCTACGCCGCTAAATGACCTAGTAAAAGCATTCGAACGGAAAACTTATCAATTTCCCTCGGGTGATATTCCATGTGATTAATACCTCACATTTTTATGCGAAGCCAAGACGCGTGAATAGTCGAAATGGAAGTCAGGGGGGTTTCACACCTCATAACGTGTAACCACCTTAAAAGGTTCACAGCAGGTCATTTGGTCACGTTGTCAGAGAAAACATTCACAATAATAATATTTACACGCCAAAACATCTAGAGCTTCTCAAAATACAATAAAATTGACAAGTGAACATAGGTGGAGTAGAATTTTCCCGATCATCGATCACAGGAAATAATTGCCGTAAGGCAGTGTGGATAAGAGATGGCACTAGGTGTCCTTGTACCGTAGTTGATAATAAGTTACTGTGTTCTGCCATTTGGGTAGTTCAAGTACTCGTACGCATCTGAGGGTAACTGCAATCATAATACCGTTAGATGGCACTAAAGTGGAAAGGTCTGTTTGAAATTCCTGTCACGTTTGGGATTGGTCACGCTCGGTCATAAATTGACTACCCAATCTCGGGTGCGGCAGATACCTTAACCACTCAACGCTAGGGGTAAATTCTGAATGCCAAAGAGATGCGAAAGAAATAATGTATAAAATAAAGTTTACTGACTCAGATTTGACACAGACGCAAAAACCAATCGTATTGACCGATCGCGATAGAATTATTGCGACAAAACTTCGTCTTCCACTTACGGCAAATATTACAGAATGCGTAGTTTATTTTATTGCTATGCTCGACATCAGTGAGCAGACTGAAGTATGGCCGCGCAAGCTAAGTCCATCGCGATAAAACGCTGTGATATGCGCGAGTTTGAACCAGGTATTTTCGAATATTCGGTTACACACATTACGATAACGCCTACGATCATGAAAAGGAGCGAGCTCAGCTAATACTTACTGCGCTTACGCAGAGATTGCCAGCGCTGGTATTGGGAAATAGACGCGTTTTTTCCCATACATTCCACGGAACAAACGTCATCAACCCAATAACGGTACGTGGACTCAACTGACAGTTAAAGCCGTTCCCCAAACAAAGTAATCTACGTTAGCTTTGGATCAAAATAGCAATCAGTCGTCAAGCGAGCAACAACGAGATGCAAAGCTATGCCCATTCCAATTCAGAATTCTAGCCAAGAAATAAGTTATACTCGTACGCCGTAAAAACTGACCGTATTGAAGTGCCCGAAGCCAGAAAGTTATTTAAAATTGAAATTTTAACGTTGGAAACGGCTAGTTCAGAACGGGATCTAGAATTTGAAATATTCCGAATCACTCCAGATTGAGTTGACCGGCACTGCAGAATATTTTAATAGCAATTTTGCATCGTAACACGGGGAGAGTTTGGACTGCCAAAGACAAACCCCCTTACTCGTTAGTGATTGTCAAAGAGTCCAGTGAAATGGTTTTTTCCTGACATTCAATGTTCATTTGTACTTTGTACCATAATATTGCTTTTCATTTTTATTTATTTTTAATGTGTGACATTTTATCGCATTTTATTGCATAATTTTATTATTTGTAAGTACTGTTTTATTTTTTATTTTTTAAACACTGACATTGAATTTGACATTTATTTCTTACATACATACATACACATACATATCGTCACGCCTCTTTCCCACAGGGGTAGGCAGAGACTACTTTGTTCCACTTACTACGATCCTGACATACCTCTTTCGCTTCGTCCACATTCATCAATCTCTTCATACATGCTCGTCGGTTTCGGGTACTCTTGACCTGGCCTTTTTCCAAAACGTCCCTAATTTGATCATGGAACGTCCGCCTAGGCCTTCCCCTCCCAACGCACCCATTCACACTCGCCGTATAAATCTGTTTAGTTAATCTTCTTTCATCCATCCTCTCTACGTGACCAAACCAACTAAGCATACTTTTTTCTATCCTAGTCACTATATCTTCTTTCACACCAGCACGTTCCCTTATCACACTATTCCTTATTCTATCTTTCAGTGATACACCTTCCACACTTCTTAACGCTCTCATTTCTACCGCATTTATTCTACTTTCATGCTTCTTTTGCCATACCCAACTTTCGCTACCGTACATTAGTGTATTTATTTGTTAGTGTATTTATTTCTTGATTGTAAATATTATTGGATTTCTGATTTCTATTTTTTTTTGTAGAACTGTAAGGTGGGCGGGCTTCGTAGGGCAGGCGCGGACGTCACGGGATAAAAAAGTCAATTGGTAGCAACAACCAATGTTTTTTAATTCGCAAAAATATACAATAATAGTCGGAGCGGCTAGACTGACCACACGTTCGGGGAGACGTCCTACAGGCGTAGAAGCGTCAAGCCAAATCGCGGGCACCACAATCGCTATATACGTGAGTGATTCGAATAGTGTCCTACGAGCGTAGAAGCGCTATTCAATGGCTCAGGATAAAGCGTTGTTGTAGCTGACTTCCTTAATTGACAAATATTTACCAAAAGCCTTTATGGAATCTGAGATGACCAAACGTTAGCGTGATTTAATTCGACGCCAGCGCCATCTCTGGGCGCTCCGCGTACTAAGTGCGCATCGATCGCTCTTTGAACTGGTCGCGGTGTTACAATCTCCCCCTCAGTTTCCACAGGCGTCTCGACGGGGAAACTGGAGTTAGGTTCTTCTGGGACGACCTCTCGTTCAGTGGTGGAGTAATTGCGTACAGCGGGGTTTAGTAACCGGCTTTCGTATTCCACAGGGTGTTCGTCAGGTCCCTCCCCCTGGATTAAAACTGCTCCAAGTGCATAGCTGCTAGCATCTGTTTTAATTATATAGGGTTTACTCTCATCAGCCTGTTTTAGAATTGGTGCAGTTGTTAGCTTTCTTTTGAGTTCATTATAGGCCGTCTCTTGTTCCGAAGTCCACACCCAAACCGCATTTTCTTGGTTAGTCTCGTAAGTGGTTCCGAGACAGCCGAAAAGTTGCTGATGAACCTCCGATACCAGGAACAGGTCTGTAGGAATGTCAATAGATGTCGAAGATTTGAGGGTGCTGGGAGCTCTAGGATAGCCGACACCTTGGTAGGATCTACTTGTAAACCTTTGGGCGTAATGTAATGACCCAAGTATTTTATGGTCGAACATCCAAAACGGCACTTCTGGCGATTCACAGTAAGATTGTATTCTCGCATTCTTTCAAAAATAGCCGCCAAATCTTGCAGATGTGTCTCAAATGAGGTTGAAAAGATAATCAGATCATCTAAGTAGGCCAGCATTTTGATTTGGTTCAGGCTCACTCGAAATCTATCAATAAGCCGCTGGAACGTAGCAGGTGCGTTTCGTAGACCGAAAGGCATTCGTTTGAAAATAAAGATTCCAAACGGAGTAATAAATCCGGTTTTCATCCTGTCTTCTTTTCGCACGTTAATTTGCCAGTATCCAGCCTTGAGGTCTAAAGTAGACATGTATGGAGTCGGTTTTGCCTCATGTAACAGGTCATCCACTCTTGGGATAGGATATGGGTCAGGTACGGTAATCGCATTTAGTCGGCGGTAATCGACGCATACTCGTGTCTCGCCATTCGACTTAGGCACTAGGACTACTGGAGCTGCCCAAGGGGTTTGTTGTGCCTCGATGATCCCTTCTTTTAGCATATTTTCAATTTCTTTTTTGAGCAGATCTCTTCGGGGTGCCGATAGTCGGTAGGGCGGCACGGTTATTGGGCGATTATCCAAAGTGTCAATATGGTGCTCGATATACTTTGCAGCTTCTATCTTTGTGGAGAACACATCCTGGAACTGGTTTAACAAGCTTTGAAACTGAACCTGTTGTTCGTCATTCAATATGCTGGACTGTGTTATGTCAAACGAGTCGATCCCAAGGTCGTCATAGTACTGGGTGGTTCCCTGAAACAGAGCGTTCGATCGCGGTGAGAGGGTCACCTTCTGCTCGTGAATGCTTCTCTGGGCGTCACGCATCATGTAGTCCAGTCTATGAACGTAATCTTCGGGTTGCTTGTATCGTCTTGTGGTAATAGTGTCTTCTACTTGCAACAGTCGTAAGGCGGAGTTATTTGTGTTTTTCTGGATTTTGGATGGTTGGTTTTCGACTTCTCCAAACTCGTATACTGTAGACACATGCGGGGCATTTCGGTCCCGATCGCTGATGGTGCACTGCTTCATGTGTTCAACGGACGAGATAGATAGCTCTAGGTCAGACGCTGTTTGTGCTTCAAATCGGAGGAAGTCTTCTCCGTATAATTCTTGTACTTGGTCTGGCTCCTCGATAAACCACCATGTGAACTGGGCAAGATTGAGTATCATTCGGGCGTCTTGAAGAAAACCCATTCCCAATAATGTTCGGTTGTCTCTTGATTCCGGCAAAACCACGAATGTTGTAGGTATGATGCGATTACAAAGGTTCACCTTTACTTTGACGGTGAGCACTACTTGTTGTTTGGGAACTCCGTCGGCTAAGGTGAGTTGCACAGTTTCCTTTGTAAACGGATACCCTTGTGCTTTGAGCTGGCAGTATAATTGAAAAGAGGCCACACTTGCCTTGGCACATGTGTCGATGTACGCAATTCCTTGTATATCTTTTATAGAGATACATATGACAGGCCGCTGTCTAGCATCGGTTCGCACGTTTATTGCACAGAAGCTGACTGCTTCCCTCTTTATCGGGCCATCCCGTGTCTGTTTAGTGCAGGTGGGGCAGCCAGTGCGGACGACTCCGGGCGCGCCACAACCGTAACACGCGACCTTCGGGGCCGACGGTGAAGGCATCTGTGTTTGGAAATCTGCTCCTGTTGACTGCCTTACTGTTGGAGATACATTACTGTCAGCCCACTTCTTCTTACGACATACATCGGCTGTATGTCCCAGATTTTTACAATAGTTGCAGCGAGCTCTTCCCGAACTTGAATGAGAGGAGACTGCGGAGAGTCCTGCCTGGTAATTATCTTTAGCACCGCTAGTATGTTTATATTCTGACAGAATTTGTTCAACTCCATGTGCAGCATTAAGTAGCTCTTCGTATGACTTCACCGAGGTTCGGGATACTCTCTCTCTAATCTGTAGCTTCAACAACCCATAGATCATATCCAGCTGCTGTGTCTCCGGATGCGCTGGTGCCGGCAGTGATGCGAACAACAACCTTTTCTTCGCTATAAATGTTGCCGTCGGCGCGCTACTGCTCTGTTTCTCTGCCATGAGTTCTTGGTAGATGAGAAATGCAGGTTTCTTAGGGGCGAAGTTAGCACGTAGGCGCCGTTCAAATTCCGCCCAAGTTGTCACGCTGCCCTTTACTCCCTGCCACCATGCACCAGCTTCCCCGGTCAATAGTATGGGAAGACCTTTAAATACATCCACTTCTGGAATATTTTCGATGTCTTTAAAGACTCTGACTCCTGCTAAAAAGCCCTCCACCGATTCGGCCTCCATTCTTCCGTCATAAGTGAACTTGCAGTCCGTCATTGATTTTTTGTTCCCAGAGCCGATTGTTGAAATTAGTTCCCGAAACTGGTTATCTGTTAAGTTGACTCCCATCTTGTCCGCAGTGTGGTTGGTGTTACTATCTTCTCTAGGGTTTTCGTTGGCCGACGTACCGGTCTTGACTTTTATCGACGTCACACGTCCGGACTTCGTAACAAAGTACTCGTCACTCGTCGATGTTTGGCCCGCGTTGAGCGCCAGTTTGTAAGGTGGGCGGGCTTCGTAGGGCAGGCGCGGACGTCACGGGATAAAAAAGTCAATTGGTAGCAACAACCAATGTTTTTTAATTCGCAAAAATATACAATAATAGTCGGAGCGGCTAGACTGACCACACGTTCGGGGAGACGTCCTACAGGCGTAGAAGCGTCAAGCCAAATCGCGGGCACCACAATCGCTATATACGTGAGTGATTCGAATAGTGTCCTACGAGCGTAGAAGCGCTATTCAATGGCTCAGGATAAAGCGTTGTTGTAGCTGACTTCCTTAATTGACAAATATTTACCAAAGCCTTTATGGAATCTGAGATGACCAAACGTTAGCGTGATTTAATTCGACGCCAGCGCCATCTCTGGGCGCTCCGCGTACTAAGTGCGCATCGATCGCTCTTTGAACTGGTCGCGGTGTTACAATCTCCCCCTCAGTTTCCACAGGCGTCTCGACGGGGAAACTGGAGTTAGGTTCTTCTGGGACGACCTCTCGTTCAGTGGTGGAGTAATTGCGTACAGCGGGGTTTAGTAACCGGCTTTCGTATTCCACAGGGTGTTCGTCAGGTCCCTCCCCCTGGATTAAAACTGCTCCAAGTGCATAGCTGCTAGCATCTGTTTTAATTATATAGGGTTTACTCTCATCAGCCTGTTTTAGAATTGGTGCAGTTGTTAGCTTTCTTTTGAGTTCATTATAGGCCGTCTCTTGTTCCGAAGTCCACACCCAAACCGCATTTTTCTTGGTTAGTCTCGTAAGTGGTTCCGAGACAGCCGAAAAGTTGCTGATGAACCTCCGATACCAGGAACAGGTCTGTAGGAATGTCAATAGATGTCGAAGATTTGAGGGTGCTGGGAGCTCTAGGATAGCCGACACCTTGGTAGGATCTACTTGTAAACCTTTGGGCGTAATGTAATGACCCAAGTATTTTATGGTCGAACATCCAAAACGGCACTTCTGGCGATTCACAGTAAGATTGTATTCTCGCATTCTTTCAAAAATAGCCGCCAAATCTTGCAGATGTGTCTCAAATGAGGTTGAAAAGATAATCAGATCATCTAAGTAGGCCAGCATTTTGATTTGGTTCAGGCTCACTCGAAATCTATCAATAAGCCGCTGGAACGTAGCAGGTGCGTTTCGTAGACCGAAAGGCATTCGTTTGAAAATAAAGATTCCAAACGGAGTAATAAATCCGGTTTTCATCCTGTCTTCTTTTCGCACGTTAATTTGCCAGTATCCAGCCTTGAGGTCTAAAGTAGACATGTATGGAGTCGGTTTTGCCTCATGTAACAGGTCATCCACTCTTGGGATAGGATATGGGTCAGGTACGGTAATCGCATTTAGTCTGCGGGAATCGACGCATACTCGTGTCTTGCCATTTGTCTTAGGCACTAGGAGTACTGGAGCTGCCCCTGTTGTTCGTCATTCAATATACTGGACTGTGTTATGTCAAACGAGTCGATCCCAAGGTTGTCATAGTACTGGGTGGTTCCCGGAAACAGAGCGTTCGATCGCGGTGAGAGGGTCACCGTTTGCTCGTGAATGCTTCTCTGGGCGTCACGCATCATGTAGTCCAGTCTATGATCGTAATCTTCGGGTTGCTTGTATCGTCTTGAGGTGATAGTGTCTTCTACTCGCAACAGTCGTAAAGTGGAGTTATTTGTGTTTTTCTGGATTTTGGATGGTTGGTTTTCGACTTCTCCAAACTCATATACTGTAGACACATGCGAGGCATTTCGGTCCCGCTCGCTGATGGTGCACTGCTTCATGTGTTCAACGGACGAGATAGATAGCTCTAGGTCAGGCGCTGTTTGTGCTTCAAATCGGAGGAAGTCTTCTCCGTATAATTCTTGTACTTGGTCTGGCTCCTCGATAAACCACCATGTGAACTGGGCAAGATTGAGTATCATTCGGGCGTCTTGAAGAAAACCCATTCCCAATAATGTTCGGTTGTCTCTTGATTCCGGCAAAACCACGAATGTTGTAGGTATGATGCGATTACAAAGGTTCACCTTTACTTTGACGGTGAGCACTACTTGTTGTTTGGGAACTCCGTCGGCTAAGGTGAGTTGCACAGTTTCCTTTGTAAACGGATACCCTTGTGCTTTGAGCTGGCAGTATAATTGAAAAGAGGCCACACTTGCCTTGGCACATGTGTCGATGTACGCAATTCCTTGTATATCTTTTATAGAGATACATATGACAGGCCGCTGTCTAGCATCGGTTCGCACGTTTATTGCACAGAAGCTGACTGCTTCCCTCTTTATCGGGCCATCCCGTGTCTGTTTAGTGCAGGTGGGGCAGCCAGTGCGGACGACTCCGGGCGCGCCACAACCGTAACACGCGACCTTCGGGGCCGACGGTGAAGGCATCTGTGTTTGGAAATCTGCTCCTGTTGACTGCCTTACTGTTGGAGATACATTACTGTCAGCCCACTTCTTCTTACGACATACATCGGCTGTATGTCCCAGATTTTTACAATAGTTGCAGCGAGCTCTTCCCGAACTTGAATGAGAGGAGACTGCGGAGAGTCCTGCCTGGTAATTATCTTTAGCACCGCTAGTATGTTTATATTCTGACAGAATTTGTTCAACTCCATGTGCAGCATTAAGTAGCTCTTCGTATGACTTCACCGAGGTTCGGGATACTCTCTCTCTAATCTGTAGCTTCAACAACCCATAGATCATATCCAGCTGCTGTGTCTCCGGATGCGCTGGTGCCGGCAGTGATGCGAACAACAACCTTTTCTTCGCTATAAATGTTGCCGTCGGCGCGCTACTGCTCTGTTTCTCTGCCATGAGTTCTTGGTAGATGAGAAATGCAGGTTTCTTAGGGGCGAAGTTAGCACGTAGGCGCCGTTCAAATTCCGCCCAAGTTGTCACGCTGCCCTTTACTCCCTGCCACCATGCACCAGCTTCCCCGGTCAATAGTATGGGAAGACCTTTAAATACATCCACTTCTGGAATATTTTCGATGTCTTTAAAGACTCTGACTCCTGCTAGAAAGCCCTCCACCGATTCGGCCTCCATTCTTCCGTCATAAGTGAACTTGCAGTCCGTCATTGATTTTTTGTTCCCAGAGCCGATTGTTGAAATTAGTTCCCGAAACTGGTTATCTGTTAAGTTGACTCCCATCTTGTCCGCAGTGTGGTTGGTGTTACTATCTTCTCTAGGGTTTTCGTTGGCCGACGTACCGGTCTTGACTTTTATCGACGTCACACGTCCGGACTTCGTAACAAAGTACTCGTCACTCGTCGATGTTTGGCCCGCGTTGAGCGCCAGTTTGTAAGGTGGGCGGGCTTCGTAGGGCAGGCGCGGACGTCACGGGATAAAAAAGTCAATTGGTAGCAACAACCAATGTTTTTTAATTCGCAAAAATATACAATAATAGTCGGAGCGGCTAGACTGACCACACGTTCGGGGAGACGTCCTACAGGCGTAGAAGCGTCAAGCCAAATCGCGGGCACCACAATCGCTATATACGTGAGTGATTCGAATAGTGTCCTACGAGCGTAGAAGCGCTATTCAATGGCTCAGGATAAAGCGTTGTTGTAGCTGACTTCCTTAATTGACAAATATTTACCAAAAGCCTTTATGGAATCTGAGATGACCAAACGTTAGCGTGATTTAATTCGACGCCAGCGCCATCTCTGGGCGCTTCGCGTACTAAGTGCGCATCGATCGCCCTTTGAACTGGTCGCGGTGTTACAGAACTATTTTACTGTACCTTATTGTTTTTATTTTATTTACAATTTGACGATCTTTTTGTGACTTTCTTATGTTTTGACACAAATATATAATTTAATTTAGAAATATAAATAAATGAATCTAATCTAATCTAATTCAATTTCACATTTAACAAAACTCGTTATCTTGTCTTTAAAAAAAAAAGTTTTAAGGTCCCTGGTATTATTATGTATATCCGGATCGGCTGGACCAGGGAGTTGCCGAATACCGTTACATTTCTGCCTCAGAAAAGCGATCAACTTCCAAATCCCAGCCGCGGTTTCATCAAAGAACATAAAAACCCTCTTAGAGTGATATTACACACAGACACGAATATTTAATCTCTTCGCAGAGCATTTATCGGTTGGTCAAAGAATTTTTTGGTCTAATGTAACGTTTGGTTGAATGATCGTAGGCTCTAAAGTGAATTTATGCTGAAACCATTGACATTTCAAGAAAATGGTAGAAATAAAATAAAAATAACCTAGCCTAACCTATTTTAAATACCTAGCTAAAAACTGTTTCCTGAAATATTTTCAGTTACGGTCAGATATATATTTTCAAGAATATTTTCTCTGTAAAGTATTCTTTAAAATGATTCCGTTTTTTCCTTTTGATAAACGGAGCGCTAAAATAAGGCAAACAAACAAAAAACAACGAAATTCGCAATCACGGAATGAGTAATACGTTTCTTGAACAACCATGTAGGCGCAATCCGTTGGGCCCAGTGCCAACTACTCGTATTGCCGTTCACCAAAAACGTTTACAGTAATTCTCTTTGTACGTCCTTCTTCTAAGATATATCTATATAAGTACTATGTCTTCAACACTGGAAATAAGGACATCTTTTAGAAATCCGTTTCCTACAGGTATATATTTAAGTACAATTAATTGGCGTGGTCAATCTTCAATTAAATCTAATTAATCTGTGTCTGTGTGTTTTTATTAATCTGTTTTTGTGGCAATAAATTGTTTTTTCTTTCTTTCTTTCTTAAAGTTTAAGTTCAGTTACTACTCAATAGCTCTGTGAGTCGTAGTAGAGTTCGCGAAGTTTATCGGATGAAAAAATGTTCAAACAAGAAGTTGCGTATTTTCAAAATAGCTGAAGTATTCTCCGTGTTTTTCCGTGTTCAACATTCATAGCAGCGTCGTATTAAAAAAATTATATAAAATCATATATATTTAATTATCAAATCTGCTTAGAGAACTATGAGAGACTATCACCAAGGACCACAACCATCACTAATGAAGAAAACAACCAAGAAGAAGAACTAATAATATTCACGAGAATTGTTTGAGAAAAATATCATCCGTAGAGGAAAACTTACAGCGAAACTTATGCGTTTAGTCATTTCACGTATTATTTATTAGGTCATTTCGCGACTGATCGCTCTTGTTGGCATTAAGTGTATCTATAGAGCAATTTGCGTGTTTTTTATTGGTCAGTAGAAAACATGTAGAAAATGAATGTAATAGTGCGCAGTAAGTACTTGTAATTAACAATTGTAATTCCGTAATGTTAGGAGAATAAAAAAAAACCAACCCTAAATAGGACTTTTGAATAATGTAGGTTGATTGCTTTTCCACAGGGTAATGTGGTGCTCGTTGGTTTTATTTTTTATCAAAGAGTTATTCTGGAATTCGGTTTACTGTAGCGAAAAATCAGAAACAGACGTACCTTTAGACACTTATTCCTTTGATCTCATATGAAATGCGGCCAATAGGTAATTAATGTACCGGTTAATACACCATTTTGAGAGTATACTTTACCGCGGAATGACTTGTTAGGTGCCATTAGGCAAATATGGTGATCTGCCATCTGCCACCCTAACAATGAAAATCCTCGTCATATAATATCCTACTAATATTATAAATGCGAAAGTTTGTGAGTGACGATGTGACGATGTGAGTAAGTGTGTATGTTTGTTCCTTCTTCACGCTAAAACGACTGCACGGATTTGGATAAAATTTGGAGCGAAGATAGATGGTACTCTAGATTACAACATAGGCTACCAATTCCTAATTCTACGCGGACGAAGTCGCGGGCAGAAGCTAGTTACATAATAAATAAGACGTGGCGTTGGATGAATGACGAATCCTGATTTTCGTTCTTTTTACCGTCTACACGGGAATAGAAGCAATTGGTACATTATAATGTTTTTTCTTTGATCCTACACCAGCATCGAAGAAAGGAGTGTTTAGGGGTACCTATTAGGAACGTATTTAAGTTGGAAATAATGCGAGCGGTTACACCACACTACCCAAGACCACATAATAGCAGGACTGTGGCCAAACGCATGCCTATAACGCGTCAACATGACCAAATTTAGGCTCGGTTTATATTGGCCCTACAGTATGCTTAGTGTAAGTTTTCGGTAACAAAATAAGTCTCGACCGCGTTTGCGTTAAAATGTCAATTACTATGGGATAATTGACAGCGCCGCTAGCGGAACGAAACGGCAACAAACAGTTCTCATAGTATTTGACATTTTAACACAAACTCGTTCGAGACGTATTTTGTGACCGAAAACCTATACTAAGCATACTGAGCCTCTAGTGTAAGTTTTTTCATATAAAAACGTCTCGAACGCGTTCACGTATACGTCTCAATTACGATGAAAAAATTGGCAGCGCCACTTGCGGATCGATACGGCAACAAATTGTTCTCATAGTATTTGACATTTTAACGCAAACGCGTTCGAGACGTATTTTGTGACCGAAAACCTATACTAAGCATACTGATACTCAAGGGTACTTCACAAGTACTAACATCAAAAAAGATCTTCAGTACATAATAAAAGTAACCATAAAGACCTTGTGCGTGCTTGGCGAAGGGAGCTAAGCTACAAAACCCAGTTTACGCCCTAGAGACAGCGTAAACGTAAAAACACCACGCAAATATTTGGCAAGCATATTTCGCTAATATAATAAGATGTTGATGTTGTTTGTCACTGCGTTACGGCCTTCTTCGGAGTCGTTATGCTTCTTTTAGTACGTATTGTTCATGAGGTCGTATTTTTGTTAGACTTTGACCTAATTCTTGAGAGGAGCAAGCCACAATGTGGATTGGGAAGATGTATCAGTTTACAAAGCCGGGTACTTATCTGCGAGCTGGGGCCTTACCATGACGTCTTAAGCGATTCAATTCCGATTTAGTTTAGGTTCGCTCGCTGTCAGATCCATACTAAAAATGACAGCTGAAACCTGAACTGCATTAAAACGTCATGGTAAGGCCCCAAAGCGCTATGGAAAGAGCTATGCTGCCGTCATAGTATAGAAGGCGGCAAAGGGACTTTTGCGGCTTTTTTACTTTTTGATACATGCATACTAAGCAAAAAATTCTGCGTCGAACGGTATTGACTTTTTTTTTCTAGCACTGTTAGTTCTCAAGATAGCCAGCAGTTAAACGACATGTCTTTTGCTTTTTGTTGCGGTATTATAATCTAAAAAGCCATGAATGGTATTTAATAAGCTAAAAAGACGTTATATCACATTAGCGGCTTTATATCTTACTTTAAATGTGATACCTATCTAAGCTAAAAAGCGTTTTTTGATCATTCATAGACTAAAAAGTGGTTAAAGTCATGTAACTAGGTTTTAACGTATTACCATGGCCGAAGTTAAATACTCATTTATAGATTTAAAGGCGGTATACTTTAAATTATGCTCTATAATTACGTTATGGGAGCTTAGCCGCATTTTTAGATATAACCCAAAAATGTATTATGTAGCGCATAATAGTCAATACAGCGGTGACCGCTTTTTTACTTCAGTGACAAAGGGTTAATTTTTTGTGCAATATTGTCAATAATGCGGTTATATAACAATAATAAGCTAAAAAGCGACTAGGTTTTTGTCACTCACGTAGCCCCTTACCTCCCCACCGCCCGTAAGTCGGAGGACGACGGCGCCCAAAGGACATTTTATTATAATTAGTGCGCGCGAAGCCTTTGCGTTGGGTTGGGTTAGGTTAGGTTAGGTTAATGTGCGCAAGCTGCGCAGGAGCTTACGCGCACTGATTGTTCTCAGCGCCCGTATCAACATCAAGGTAACTGTAGACACAACAGTATAATACTTATAATTATTTCGATATTAACGAACTGAAATTAGTAATGAACTTACTCGTAAGTAATAAAAGTGGCCGTATAATGTTTTCTGTGTATTTGAGTATGTGTTTCTCTATAACGTTGTCTCGTAAGTATCTACAAACTAGAGTTTAAGTTTATGGCAGGCGTCCACACGTCCGTATCGTAGGCATCGGACGCAAGGCATCCAGCGTATCGTAGTATTATTTGTATAGAAAGTCATACAAGTGCGTCCACGGATCTGCATTGTACGGATTGCTGGACAGTGTACGGCTCTTGTTGGACTGGCATAATGCTTACTATACGGACACGTAGCGAGGCCTGCCTTTGGAATAGGATATTATTGTGTGTAGGATTATCTTTTAATATTTCTGTGCCTTCAGTAAATACTAATTCAACTCAAAAAGTGCAACTTTACAGGAGAGCGATTTTACTTTTGAAAAAAAAAATACCCTTCTGCGTTAAAGGCATACAAACAAATTCAAACCTGTTAAAAAATAAGTAAAAAAATCAATCTTTCTTTCAAATAATATTTTACTGAATCAGGCGTTACCTTTGCGTTCATTAAAATCAAATAATCTTTAAGATAATCAAGAATTTCGATCAGATGAATCAGGTGCCACGAAATATTAAAACTAGGTTTAAAGTAAGTGATGATGTATGTCCAGATGTATTTAATTACACAAAAATGAGGCTAAGTGGGCAATGTCATGCAACAATCCAAAATTTCAATAATTAATTCTTGAACTTGTTGAATTAAAAAATTTTGTATTTGAATTTCTTGAAATTCAGTTATTTTATGAATACATTACGACGTAAAGGTCACACATTTCGTTGCTGAAATTGACGTGTTTATTGATTAGTTTAGAGTTGTATTTTCCCACACATAAGACAAATTTGGATTAGACTAGTGATACTTTTTAACATGTATTTTTATACACTAGTTTTAAGAGTAGAACTGCGTAAATAATTGAAATATATTTGATCTTGAATCATTAAAACTAATGTACGGTAGCGAAAGTTGGGTTTGGCAAAAGAAGCATGAAAGTAGAATCAATGCAGTAGAAATGAGAGCGTTAAGAAGTATGGAAGGCGTATCACTGGTAAGGAATAGTGTGATAAGGGAACGTGCTGGTGTGAAAGAGGATATAGTGACTAGGATAGAAAAAGGTATGCTTAGTTGGTTTGGTCACGTAGAGAGGATGGATGAAAGAAGATTAACTAAACAGATTTATATTGGGAGTGTGAATGGGTGCTTTGGGAGGGGAAAGCCTAGACGGACGTTCCGTGATAATTGGGGACGTTTTGGAAAAAGGTCAAGTCAAGAGTACCCGAAACCGACGAGCATGTATGAAGAGATGAATGTGGGTGAAGCGAAAGAGGTATGTCAGGATCGTAGCAAGTGGAACAAAGTAGTCTCTGTTTACCCCTGTAGGAAAGAGGCGTGACGGTATGATGTATGTATGTATGTATGTATTATTTAACAAAAATAACTTTGACGAAGTGGATCACCAATTTTGCTTCATGACAGATGCTTTCCCAAAAAAGTCGGCGCAGTTTGTTGTTGTTTACGATTCTTATTTTTAATTTTTATTTTGATTACCTACATGTATAAAATTGAAAGTGGCAATTATAAAAATGTTAAAATTTGAAGAATATAATGTTGATTTTAGTAAGAAATGTCTTTTGATTTCTTGTGATTACCGCTTCTCAGACCGCATAACTCTCAATAATTGTAGTCCTATCATAAACTATAATGCCGTAACGTACAGATTAATGGCCACATTGCGGCTTTTTAATGTATTAAAAGTAAACAATTCTGTTGCTTAATAAATTGGTGTAAAAAGTTAAAGGAATAACTAAGCTTTAAAACGGCTATGACACTTTAACTTCATTTTAATTTCCAACGCAACATGCATATGCCATTAGCAAAAATAGACTATAATGCGGCTATCCGTAATAACGATTTTCTAGTGTATAACTCGCACCTAACTTTTATTTAAAATAATAGGACTAAAAAAGTAATGTGCAAAACTAAGCTTAAAAGGCGTTGGTGTTCAGCCAACGGCTTTTTAGTTTATTAATCCTTGTATAATAATATTCCCTTATCCTAAGCTATAACATAAAATGCTGTAAAATTAATACTATTTATAATTATTCTACGATCGAATTAGATCAATAAAAAAACGTGATTTTTTGTCTAAATTTTTGTGTAAACAGAATTTTGGTAAACCATTTTTTGCCTAAAATACAAGCAATTGAAATATTTAAAAGTTTTTGCCGTTTATCTCGAAAGTTCGTTTTGTCAGTTTGCCGCCTTCTGTACTATGACGGCAGTATGTTGGGGATTTCTCTACGCGATCACGTCCGGAACACCGAAATCCGCAAGAAAACGGGACTAACCGACATAGCAAAAACCATAGCCTCTGGGACAGTGCTGGGCAAACTACGGCCCGCGGGCCAACTCCGGCCCGCGAAAGAATTTAATGCGGCCCGCCGGCGTTCCTTCGAATTGGAGTGTTATGGCACAGGATGACGATATTTAGACGGTGCTGCTGTATAAAATAGAATAATAGATGCGAAGGCAAAGGAGCCAGCTAGACTAGCCACGTAGTTCATGCGTCATGTGTCAAAAAAATTGCATTTTAGTATAATTTTGGCCCTTCTTTGAAATATCTGTGATTTTCTGGCCCGCCATGAAAAAAGTTTGCCCACCACTGCTCTAGGAAGTGGAAGTGGGCGGGCCATATTTACCGTAAGTCGGATGGAAGATGGGGAAAGAAGTTGTTGGAGTGGAGACCACGAAAGGGGTTCAGGAATGTGGGGAGACAGCCGGCAAGGTGGACGGATGATTTGGTGCGAGCGGCTGGGAAGGACTGGATGCGGAAAACTCGGGACCGTACAGAATTGTCTAAAATGGAAGAGACCTTTACTCAGCATTGGGAAGATCAAGGTTGAAGAAGAAGAAGAAGAAGAAGGCCCCAGTAACCGTAACTGTTGCACCTTACAATAATCAAAAACCTTTGCGTCATTTTGACATATTATTTCAAAAATAAAATCGTCGGTCATAGTTAATGTTATTGTTAAAGTAACGTGGTGCAACTCACACTAAACATCACAAACGTTTGTTACAAAATACCGTATACACAACGATGTATACTTACATTATATACACACATACACACACATACACACACACACACACACACACACACACACACACACACACACACACACACACCTCGGTAGGTACACTGCTCAGACTTTGTTTTTGTTGTTCTTAGAATAATAGTTTTTTTCCTTTTTTTTTTTCCCCTTTATTATTATTATTATATTTTTGGGCAGTCTTTTGAGAACTTTATAATTCGTTAACAACGAGAATACCCCATGGCTTTTACCCATCCAAAGGTTGTATCTTTAAATCGAGTTAACATAAAATCTCATTTTTTACGGATGAAAGAAACCATAACCCTATTTTGAATCCGCCTCGAGTTCCTGAGCACAAGGACCTTGACAGACAGGCGGACAACAAAGTTATCCAATAAGTAAGTATTGTACTTGTATGAAAATACTTTTTGTTTGTTGAAAGAAATTTACAAAGGAACTTAGAGCGCTTTCATTATAAAAAGTTATCAGAGTGGAAATGAACGCGGTCTTTTTCATAGGGAAATATCTAGTAGAGACGGTTATTTTCTTATCTGGAAGTAGACTAATCATTTACGATCGGATATCTTTGTAAAATAAGGAATTGAGACGAAACTTCCCCGGGTTCGATCTCCAGTCGAACAGCTATAATGTTAAGATAAGATAAGATCATTTAACATCATGTCATTTTATTTTTTATAACGATTATTCGTACAAACAAATAAAAATAATTTATTATTCAACAAAATCAAGTAATTACAAGGTGTTAAATGAAAATCTCAGACACCTCAAAAGATTTATATTACCATAGTAGTTTAGTGTTCATTTTTAAATCCGTCTAGTAATCCCCCAAAAACATTTTTAAGCGTGTTTAGTGATGCATTTGTAAAATTTTTACAAGGCACGATAAGAAAAACAGAACTACCTGCAAATATAGTGTATTCGATTCTACTGTTGATTTTGAACATTATCCGATAAACTTCGGGAAGTCTGTTGATCACAGATCCACTAGCAGGTAGTGTAATGTTCAACTCAGTAGATACATTTTGCATGGTTGATAAGGAATACGCCCGCTTATCGCTACGCCAGCGAGCCGTAGCACGGTCTACATTTATAATGAGCGATAAAGATCTGTAGAGGCGCTACGTGTTTCGCGTAGCGATTGTGTTTGGTACCGACGCAATTTTGTCTTTATTTGGTTACACCTACAATTTTAGGACTCGGTTCCTCGAAAGGACCCATTTAGGATCACTTTGTACTTTCGAAATATTATAAACGGGATGTGAACCGCGATTACCTTTATATTTCCCTTTTATTATATACCCGATATTTCGACGCAGTTGCATGCATCATGATCACGGGTAGACTGAAGAAAATTGCGGGTGGATGTTATTGTTGGGTAGACCGAGCTCTGTCTACCCTCATTCTTGCTTGCTTGTTCTTGTGATTCATGTTTATAATATTTCGAATGAACTTAACCGTGAATCATTGAAAACTCTTACTTTGTACTTTGTTTGTCATGACCCTATTTCTCAGAAACTCGTGGAGACCCAGATAAATTAAGCTCAAATTGTTATCTAACTAATATTATAAATGCGAAAGTATGGATGGATGGATGGATGTTTGTTTGTTACTCAATCACGCCAGAACGGCCCAACGAATCTGGATGAAATTCGGCACATAGATAGAGAAAAATCTGGAATAGCACATAGGCTACTTTTAATCCCGGAAAATTCCCGCGGGATAGCGATAAACGAATTCTTTGCAGACGAAGTCGCTGGCAACAGCTAGTAGCTCAATAAGTTCAGTTGAAGTCCTTCTTTTACGCGTATGCGCAGATTTAATTCACGATTTATTCAAGTCCGGCAATTACACGAACATTCGATGAAGGTTCCTTTCGGAATAAATATAGCTTTTCACTAAATCAGAATATATCTGGTGCCGACGTAATCCCGGCTTTGTTTGGGCGTATGTAATATAAAACTTTTCCTCGACCACGCTAACTTTTATATACACTGTCCAAGGTTACTGCCGCATCTTGAATTGCACAACACATTGTTTATTAGGACAAAAACATTTATTCAATCAAAATACATATTTACAAGATTTAAAAACATATACCTATATACAAAAACCTTAAACTACTTTAATCTAAACCTAAATACCTATATTTACAAATATCGCCCAGATCGTTGTCATTGGGCAAGGTGCCCATAATGCTGGCTGCGTTTCCTCGTTGGATAGCAATACTTATGCGTTGCCCGAGGAAAGAGCCAGCCCTATGGTCATCAAAACGGAAATAACTTTATAGAGTATCGTTACGAAGATTTATTTTTGAAATCTGGGTAAACGAAGATCGCATGGGCTTCTTTAAATTTATCTGACGAGACCGGGATGAGACAAGCAAACGGCAAGGGCTCTACCACAGAATAAATAATTTTAATATAATATAGTGATCAGGATCGCGGGATCACGAAAAAAAAATTATAATTGAAACTCAAAGTTCGTATTATACCATCCCTCTCACTCTAACATTGAACGCTATTAGTGTGAGCAAGAGGACACGATACAAATTTTAAATTCTATGTACCTATCTGTTGTCACTGAAAATCAGCGTCAACGAAATTATCCCCAGATCTATTCATGATACACAGCTGAGTGGCAGCCATTTCGGCTGGTTGTGACAGATACGATTGTGTATATTCAGTTTGTGTTTATCGATGTGCATTCTATCAGTTAATAAACCATTATTGTTCTTATTCTTACTCTTTGGTGTATAAGACCACCTCGACATCACAACACATTCAATGTATATTCCATTAGCAGTTTCCGTATCATACCTAACATAGTTATTCGAAGAATTGCTTAATTCCTCCCCTATTCACGTATTTCCCTCATAAATAATATCCAAATTATACCGTCAGTGAAATTAATCTGTGGTTACGCGAAAACTCTTCTCATAGAATTCGCTTATTAATTCCGTTGGCCTATTATTGATGTTCAAAATAATATCTCAATAGAAATTGCTGCTTTATTTTAACCTGCACACCTTGGTATTAAAGACTATAAATAACACCAAATATTTTAGATATCGATATGTACGTAATTACTGTTTCGACACAGATACCGAATTACCGATTTAAATACCGATACCTAGATATTTCGGATACCGATATCAGTCCATGGTTTTCTTTTGTAAAAAAGTACATATTATCATTGTACTTATATACCCCTTACTCATAAACGGTCAGTAGACTTCTGCTAACTCAGCAATCGTTTGTCCTCATCTGTGACTTTGACATTTACCTTTTACAGATAAGGACAAACAATTGCTAAGTTAGCAAAAGCCCATAGAGCGTTTATGAATAAGGGGGATAGAATATACGACAAAATATGAAAACGTATATGTGTCCTCAATTTACTGAAATCTTCCTATTTCAAACTTAGTATCACAATCACTTGACCTTTCCTTTTCTTTTTATTACACTAGAAAGAAAGACTCAAGCTCTATGTAACCGATTTAACTTGTTTGTTGGATCGCACTTACTTGGCATTCATCCAATAGTAGATGATAGGGTTGACCATAGCGTTGGCCATGGCGAGCCAGTAGAAGCCGAGATATACGTGTTGTACGTATTTCTTGTACAGCACCGATGGGTCGAAGTGCGTGTAGATGAAGTACGACTGGTACGGCAACCAGCAGATACCGAATATTACTATCACTAGGATGAACATTTTCACAACCTGAAACAAAAAGTTGACACGTATTAGGAATTGAATTAGAAAAATTAATATGAATTGTGAATGGTGAATTAGAATGCCAACTGCCAAATTAGACCATTGGCTCATTTGAAACAAGATTTTGTAATAATTGTATATCTTTGAAATAGGTACTTATATTTCTGAGTATTTGGTTAGCTGGAAGAGATCCATTTTTAGGGATAACTTCGACATTGTACTTTTTATTATTTTTAGTACAATAAAGAATGTTACACACATACATACATTATGTGACAAAATGTGGGCAAAATGTGTTTTTTAAGCGATAAGACCGCCTACCTTGTTATTTCTGTAATGTTATTGTACCTACTGATTTGTGGTGTTCAATAAATAATATATTTTGTATTGTATTGTATTGTATTGTATTGTATTGAACTCACACATAGGGTATAATGTATTCCGCGTTGGAACTTCATAATATCCTGAGGCAGCTAATAAATAACTTAACATAACATTAAACGCCGTTTGCGTTCGAAGCGCAGATATTATGCAAAATGTTTACGTCATAATAAATATCAATATTTTATCTGAAAACCTGATGCAATATGCTATTTTATTCTGGATCTTTTGGCTTTATAGGTCGGAGTATAGAGGTATTGCAATATTGCACGGGGCCAATAAATTTTTCCACTTTTATTGCATCAAATTTCGTTTCGCACAATGCCCCGTTTGAGAGAGTAACGTGTTGCGTTACTTCATTACCTACACAATTTTCTCATTTCGTCAAGTAGCAAGTCGGCAGAATATTGGTAATAATTATGTAGATTATCAATATTGCACTGTACAAATTGGGAAGTATTTGTCCCACCCAATTTATGTCTCATAAATTTATTGTAATGAAGTGTGATGCTTTCATTCTATTCGTTTTTCGTGTTCGCTGTAAAATCAAACTAAGTGAAGACAATTTACATATTTTCCAATTTACTTCAATAATTACTAAGATCAATAAAAAATTACACTTCCTACTTTTCATCACGTCGTACTTAATGCATGAGTGTGTGTTTATCAGAAGTATCAGAACCGTTATTTGAGTAGGTATAATTTATCATTCGTACATATAGATCACGTATTTCCTTACGGGGTAGACTAGTCTACAATTTTTTTTTTTGACGATGAGAATTTCCATCTGGCCTAACATTGCACCAGACCGAGAGTTGTGGAGGTTTAGGAGATGCCTTTTACCACAGTATATATATAAGCTAAAGCAGTAGGGAAGATAGGCCTACTTTTTGAAATAAGTACCTACGCTCCAATAAAGCGTTAGGGTTGTCGATTAAATTTTTGTTAAATTGAATAGTTTTTTTTAACTAAGGTTTGCCCTACCTATAGGAATTTGACAAGTTATCCTTCTAGTGTAGTTTTCTATAATATATTAGTACGTATACTATAGATGCAAAATGATAACAATGAAAGTCCGTAGAATTTTTTTTCACCAAAAACACGGTCTATAATATACGGCAACTACTTACTTATCATCTAAACAGCCAAACGTTTTATTTACTTTTGACAGCATTTGTCGGAGAAGTGACATCTGACATTTCTCGTTATAAAAATAATATATACATTTTATTTCATAATAATATAGTATCATTCTTGCCTTTCAACATCAGCAGGGAGTTTAAAAAACGAAAGCTCCGGTTTTGAAGAAGCCGAGTTCAAGCAGCCGTACACTGCGCAATACGCTCTTGGCATGTTTAAAACGAACACGGCCGCTCGTCTCAATGCGCCACGCGCGCGCGACTGACGGCACCGCGAGATCCGCTTAGGGGCCGTGTAAAAGCGCGTGTCTATGTGTGCGTTCGTTTCGACCGATTTGTTCGTAGATTCCCTACTGCTTGTGCTTATATGTACTGTGCTTTTACGCAGTTGTGGGTATAATAGGCTAATAAAAACATGTATGAGCAATGACGATGGTGATGAGAACGAGGAAAATGGCAGTGATGACAATAGCCTAGCCTCCGCTAAAGGGACCAGACTGAAATGTAACCCAGCACACGCTGAGATTGATACCCGTTGCCGGAACATAGCCCGCCTGGTGTGTCTCTTTGTATTTTTTTTTTGCTCTAGTCTTGAATCCGTTGTCAACTAAACTTCTATCTGTTTATGTTGTGGTAATAAATTATTTTATTATTATTATTATTATTAATGATGCCGCTTACCTTCCGTTTGGAACGGATAGAGTCGACCTGCCGCTGCGTGAGCTCACCAATGGAACGAGAGCCCCACAACACCCGGCCCATCGCGGAGTAGAAAAACGTCATGCCCAACATTGGGACCGCGTAAGTCACTACGAAAAACAGCACCTGGTACCTACGGGACAAACATAGTTTTCACTGTCATATCCAACAGTTTTTTACACGGGATATGAACCGCGATTACCTTTATTGAGCACCCGATATTTCGACGCAGTTGCATGATCACGGGTAGACTGAAGAAATTGCGGGTGGATGTCATTGTTGGGTAGACCGAGTTCTGTCTACCCTCATTCTTGCGCGTCGACTGCGTGCACTCTCGTTACCACTGGAACCGTTCTCACTCGAAACTCGATTCAAACACACTACACTCACACTTTTACGTTACGTTTACGTTAGTGTCACTTCGCCCACCCGAAATTGATTTTGGACGAGAATAAAGCATAAGGATATCACTGGATTCCAGACATTCGACAATTTGAACCCATCGCCACCAATAAAGGTAATCGCGGTTCATATCCCGTGTATAATACCTATTTCGAATGAACTTAACCGTGAATCATGGAAAACTCTTTTTTTATGACATGTGTTCAGACCTGCAGCGCCATCTAGCGAGGATCTACAAAACCACACATGTCACATCAACCTATGTGACCAATAGAAACGCCGCTCGATAGCCTAATTTTAATACGTCACTGTCTTTTCTGTTCCCCTACCCCTCTTCCACGATCTATGTTTTTTTTTGTTCGAAAATAATTATTGGAGCTTACACACGTAAATCTGAGCTTTTCATTTAACCATCCCAGAAATACTAAAAACGCAGCAAAAAAATAAAATTCGCAAATTTAATAACGCCAAGTACTCAACAACATGTAAAGTAAACGAGCAAGTGGGATTGCAGATTCGTTGCCGACCTGCAGAGCTAAGAAGGAATACCTCAGCGTAAGTAATTTCACCGGTTGTCTTACTCTCCGCGTCGAAACACAGCAGCGAAAGCAATGCTGCTTTGCGGCAGGATTAGCGAGTAAGATGGTTGTAGCAAACGGTCCTTACGCAAGGTCCTACCACCCGCTTTATTGAGAAGGTAATCAACAAAATAGTGAAAACTCAAGCCAAAAGCTATAACTATCCTATCCTATTAATATTACAGGTTTTTCTAACGCTATGCAAAAGTTTCTGAGTAGGTCTGTCTGTCTGATTTGAATGAGGTACTACGGTCAAGGAATTTAATTTCTAACGCACCATGGAACCTTTTTATAGGAAGCGTCGTAACGATGTTCCATGTTAAGTAATGCGATGTCACTATGCCGTTTTATGTGTACGTAGACAGTTAGGTATATCTACAGAATAAAACATAATAATATGTTACTTTTTATCCCGTCATTCCCTTGAGATCGGGATTTATCAAGCAGTATCCTGAAATCTCACCGCTAAGCCTAGAGACATGAAATTTTGCAACATAAATGAGGACTACGATAAGAGCTTTGGGAATCCCCATGGAATCCTTGTAAAAACTTGAGGAGATTGAGTAAAATCCCGCAATTCCGACCGTCAAATCTGAAGATTCATGTAAGTAAAGCCGCGGCGAAAACCTAGTTAAATATAAACTCATTTATAACGCGACTAGAAGACGGTCATGATTGTTTAAATACGTCTTAGTGTAAACAGAAAAAGCAACTGAATGAATCGTTTAATCTCAATGGACAAAAACCGACAACGCACGGCTCGGGTCGAGGGCTCGAGGCACGCTCGCCCGAGGCAAGACGTGCGTTTGCCTCGGGCGAGGCACGTCCTGACAGGCCGAGGATTTGCCTCACGAAGCTGCCGCGCGAGGCGGTTCGCTCAGTGAAGACGCGGCTAATAGTGTATGAAAAATTATTTACAAATAGCAAGCCTCGAGCATAAATTCAGTTAAAACTCGTAACAAGCCAAGCTGAGTTATGGCGATTTCAAAGATAAACTTTCCCCTCTAAAAATTTAGTTAGTAAGTTTAGTTTTCAAACGAGAATTAAATCTATAATATAGATTAGATATTCTATATATAGTCCCTCATCAAGCTCCGTATTTTGAGATACCTACTGTAATTAATTAAGTACCTATGCTTTAAACTGATAAACAACGATGCAAATAACCAATCCTCAAAATATCCGCATATGATCTCATCTAGCACCTTGTATATTTATGTTCTTGACTGTCTATTTGGATTCAAATACAATTGAAAATATTTGGAAGTCCGATTATGCCGAGATTGCCGAGATAAGAGTTTTCAATGGTTCACGGTTCGCGCGATTAAGTTCATTCGAAATAGGTATTATACACGGGATATGAACCGCGATTACCTTTATTGGTGGCGAGGGGTTCAAATTGTCGAATGTCTGGAATCCAGTGATATCCTTATGCTTTATTCTCGTCCAAAATCAATTTCGGGTGGGCGAAGTGACACTGTGAGTGTAGTGTGTTTGAATCGAGTTTCGAGTGAGAACGGTTCCAGTGGTAACGAGAGTGCACGCAGTCGACGCGCAAGAATGAGGATAGACAGAGCTCGGTCTACCCAACAATAAAATCCACCCGCAATTTCTTCAGTCTACCCGTGATCATGATGCATGCAACTGCGTCGAAATATCGGGTGCTCAATATAGGTAATCGCGGTTTACATCCCGTTTATAATATTTCGTATGCCGAGATACATTGAGAAAATAGACGCGCCGTACGTGCTTATTGAAATGAACACAGCCTACACTTACAAAGTCCATAATTGAGCGAGCACTCAGGACTGGCAGTGCTCCAGAGTTCCTCATGTTACGAGCGGTCGTGGCCTGGCTTTTGCATAATTGAAAAACGGACTCAGATACAAGGTATGCCGGGGTTAAATGGAGTATTAATGGACATAAAGAGCAGTTAGCCTTAAGAAATTAACAAGCATCGCCCGTCGCTGCAGAGTAAGAAAGTAACGATTTTTATTCATTGTGTGGACCTCCGCAAAGTAACGCCTGCTTCCATCAAATTACCCAACAAATTGCCTCAAAACTCCTTTGCGTAAAAGTCTCAATTAGTCATTATGACACCCACCCGCGTTATAATTATAACTTACCAGTCAATGCTTGTGGCTCATTAAACTTCTCTAACGAGTTACCGTTGAAGTGTCAAATACTCTAAGATTGAGTTTGTTACGTGCCAATTTTTGAGACGTTTACGTGAATACGCTTTTTTGCAAGTTATTATTATTTTACAAGCTTTTTATTAACTGCAACGTATGTATGTAGCTCAGGCTCACTGAGCCACGGCAAATGCCGGGAAAAACGCTAAGATGATGATATATTATAAGTATGTTTGTCCGCGTGAAATCTTGCGGCTCAATTTTGAAGCAGATTATCTTCAATCCATTGAGCTGAAATTTTGCATACTTGTGGAAGTCGGATGACAGTACAATTAGGGTGCGACCACACCGCCGCTTAAAAAACGGTGACGTTACGGAATCGCAACAAAATGTATGAAGAAACGGTGAGAAAACGTGACGCATACGACACGTCACTGCGTATACGCGGCGGTTTGGTCGCACCCTTATGGTAGCAAAATATTGATGGCCCGGTCAGAACCGTCTCTGCAGGACAGAATGGCAATGCATGTATAGTCAAAAAAAAGTACAATCAGCAAAAAGCTGGTATCGATAATGACATGTTTAGGTTAGGTTTTTTATATATTAAAGCCGACAAACGGGCATGCGATGCCCCTGATGTTAAGTGATCGCTGCCGCTCGTAGACATCTACTGCGGCCTTACCATGACGTCCTAATTCCGACTCAGTTCAGGTTTTAGCTGTCACTTTTAGTATGAATCTGACAGCGAGCGAACCTAAACTAAATCGCTTTAAGACGTCATGGTAAGGCCCCAGTACTATTCGGAATGTGTTGGTGCGTTGCCGGCCTTGCTGGTACACACGTGTACACGTGCCTTTTAAAGGCCTCCATGTTATAGCCCCGTGTTAGGGTGCGACCACACCGCCGCTTAAAAAAACGGTGACGTTACGGAATACGGTGAGAAAACGTGACCCCTACGACACGTCACTGCGTATACGCGGCGGTTTGGTCGCACCCTTATGTGTCAAAAACACACTTAGAGCGAGTTGCATCAAATTACTTTAACAATAACTAAACTTTAACTCAAAATCGTCGTTTATAGTTAATGTTATTGCTAAACGTGGCCGTTAGGTCTTGTCATCTTAAGCGCTGTCTACCCCGTAAGGGATAAAGACTTGATTTATGTATGTACTTATGTAAAATGACTTGGTGCAACTCACACTACTAAAACGCTCTGAAAATCCGCAGTGTTTATTTTATCGTTACTTTTTTTTATGTGAATAGGAAGGCAAACGAGCAAGTGGGTCACCTGATGGTTAGCGATTACCAGTGCCCATAGACACCCGCAACCCCGGAGGGATTGCAGATGCGTTGCCAACCTAGAGGACTTAGATGAAATGCCTCTTGTGCCCGTAATTTCCCCGGCTGTCTTACTCTCCACACCGGAACACAGCAGTGCAAGCACTGTTGCTTAGCGGCATTATTATTACTTTGATAATTCTTGGCACGTTAGCTCATCGCGTGTTACAATATCTAAATACTTCAATGATGAACTGCGGTTTACGCTTTGTGATTTAAAATATTTTTAACTTTATATCCACCGATAAATTCTGCAATCCGTGAAAACTGGCAGGTGTGACTAATCTAAAAGAGTGCATAGTCATATTGAAAAGCTAAAAAGGAAATGAAAAGACCATTCAAAGCGCACCTATTCTAGGCTCGCTGCCTCTTGATTGTTCGACTCTGTATTCAGACCACGTAACTGAAACCTTTTCCGCATTTTAATATCTTAATGCCAATTGTTGAAAATTCAATTTCAGTTATCAAATTAAAACCAAAGCCTCTATAGCCTTTATTTAACTACATTTTCTTTTTGAGTACAAGTTTATCGTGAGTTTTAAGCGAATTTATTCTTTCAAGCCAGTGCTCAATGTTCAATGAGTACCTACTTACTTTAAGTGTATTAAATTTAATGCTGAGTGACTAGGTAGGTACTTTAGCATTCAGCAGCCACGATTTTTTTTTATCACGATTGACGAAACGTTGTTAGAATTATGCAACTATCTAGCCGATGCCGTTGCTCCAAGAGTAGGTAAATAGTACACCACATCAAAGAGGTTATTTAATGTTGAATACACAATTGCAATGAAAGACATATAGGGACAGAAGTGTCCAATTTAAATTGATAGTTTATCCCTAGCTAACTTATCCCTTAAAAATAATTGAAGGATATAGTGTAAGCCACATACTTTTTGATATTTTTTGTGTCTTTGCTGAAAATATTGTTGTGTTCCCGGATTTTCCTCGTATATTAGGTATAAAAGCGGCGGGTAATATTGACCATGGAAAATCAGTCTTTTGATGAAAATACAATTATAAATCCTCTTGATCAAGGATAAAGAACAAACATTTGTATCCGACACGACTTTTACAAGTTCAAACGAATTGTGTAGACAGCGAGGATCCGAATTCACAAAGGATATATCAAACGCCATTATTGTAATTGTTTTTGGATGCTAGTCAATGGTAACTTGGACCGACGGGGATGAAATGGATATTTTTGAGAACTAAATTACTGTATGTTAGTTACGTAAATTAATAGTTATCCAGTTTGTAGTGATTTTATTATTAGTTTCTTATATGTCTGAATGTATACGTTTTAGTTTTAATTGTAAACATAGCGTACAACTGGATAAGTTTGGCAAGCAACACTGTTTTCCCGATAGGCATACAAAAAAATCAGTCACAGCATAAATCTAATTACAGAAAGAAACAACACAATATTTAACATATTTAAAATTAAGATAACATGTTTAATTCCGGAAATGTCAATGTTCATAAAGGTCACCTAAGGTTACTACTAATCATAATCGATTAATATTATTTTGTAATTATTTAATCATTAAAATTGTCGGTTAAAAATTCTTAAATTCAGACAAACCAACCTAGTCATCTGCTGAAATATTCAAGCAAGAGGAACATAATAAATTGTATACCAACACACAAAATTTGGCCTATTCTCCAAACAAATTTACCTGTAATGCGACATAAATGTGGGCCAAATTTTTTGCCGCTAAGCATAGTTTGATAACCAGGCTTATACTGCGTAATTCGATTCACGAAGTTCGTTGCGTGCCATTTCGCTTAACTGAAAGTGAGAGGGACAGTTGTACTTAGTTGTATCTTATAGAAACATACTAACACAAAGTCCATGTAGGAGACGTCTGGCAAACCATCAGGCCAGTTGAGCAGGCACGCTGTCTTCAGTGTTCCTTTGGATCTGCAAACAAAGATTGTTTGTAAACTCTTTATTGCACATAAAATAAAAATAAACAAACAACACAACACCAAACAGAAAGAAGTACAATGGCGAAATTATCCTTAAAAAGGGATCTCAAAGTTCACGGTAAATCCCTTAAACTGGGTAAGATAAGATCTTTGAGAAATGTAACCTCTTGGGGGTATAAAATTTGAATTACCTACAGTGGACGAAGTTTGAGAATAAATTGTTAGTAGGAAATGTGCAGAAGCATGTCAAATTAGTTGCCAGTTTTCCACTCATTCCCCAACAGTTTGCCAAAAATAAAACCTAATACTTATCACTTAACATTTCTTTCCACGTCAGTAGGTACCTACTTTATTTGATAACTAAAGGTCACAATCGCGAGCGAATGTTTTGCTCCCAAAAGTAACGCGCTTTTTTTAAGGCGAAGGGATAGGCAAATGACCTTGCCCGTTCGTGACGTGGCAAGCAGTCCGATCAACGCGACATCTGTTAAATAATCGACGCGTGAACTCGATGCGAATGGGCGCGGGCTGATGGATTGAAATATTGCACTGCGATGTTAGTAGATGGCGCTTGCTTTAGTTTTCCGATTGCCTACACAGACACAGCATAATGTTCAAATCAGATTTTGCAAAAATAATAAAAAAAATTAACATTTCGGCATTCGTAACGTGGCCTTTAAGGTCTTGTTACCTTGGGCTCTGTCTGCTCCGCAAGGAATAGAGACGTTATTTATGTATGTATGTATGTGATATAATACATGAGAAAGTTTGTGACGATGTGAGTGAGTGTGTATGTATGTTTGTTTCTTCTTCAAGCTACAACAACTGGACGGATTTGGATGAAATTTGGAACGAAGACAGTTGGTACCCTAGATTAAAACAGGCTACTTTTTATCCCAGAAAAATGCAGTTTCCGCGGGATAGTGATGAAAGTGACGTCAAAGGTGTCCAGAGTCTGTTTAGAGTCGCAACTTAAATTATTATTGCAGAATAAAGTAAAACTTGAACTTGTGCGGGAAAGATACAGAATAAGGCATGGTTTTTCCAATGATTATCTTCAAAACCGATATCCGAGGGTCCGAGAGGTCCCCAAACATAAATCCGTTATCAAAAATGAAAAAGGTGGCCGCCATTTTGAATTCTTTAAGTTTTGGACCGATTATTTTCAAAATCGATATCTGAGAATCCGAGTGGTCGTCAAACACAAATCTGCTATCGAAAATGAAAAAACTGGCCGCCATTTTGAATTCTTTACTTTTTGAACCGATTGTTTTCAAATTCGATATCTGAGGATCCGAGTGGTCCCCAAACATGAATCCGTTTTTAAAAATGAAAAAAGTAGCCGCCATTTTGAAAACTTGTTTTTCGACTGATTGTTTTCAAAATCGATATCTGACGATCCGAGTGATTCCCAAACACGTATCCGTTATATAAAATGAAAAAAGTGACCGCCATTTTGAAGTCTCTAGTTTTTGAACCGATTGTTTTCAAAATCGATATCTGAGGGTCCGAGTGGTCCCCAAACATGAATCTGTTATCAAAAATGAAAAAAGTGCCCGCCATTTTGAAATCTTTAGTTTTTGGACCGATTATTTTCAAAATCGATATCTGACGATCCGAGTGGTTCCCAAACACGTATCCGTTATATAAAATGGAAAAAGTGGCCGCCATTTTGAAATCTTTAAGTTTTGGACCGAATATTTTCAAAATCGATATCTGAGGGTCCGAGTGGTCGTGAAACACAAATCTGCTATCAAAAATGAAAAAACTGGCCGCCATTTTGAAATCTTTAGTTTACCGACCGATTGATTTCAAAATCGATATCTGAGAATCCGAGTTGTCTCCAAACACGTATCCGTTATCAAAAATGAAAAAAGTGGCCGCCATTTTGAAATCTTTAAGTTTTGGACCGATTATTTTCAAAATCGATATCTGAGAATCCGAGTGGTCGTCAAACACAATTCTGCTATCGAAAATGAAAAAACTGGCCGCCATTTTGAATTCTTTACTTTTTGAACCGATTGTTTTCAAATTCGATATCTGAGGATCCAGGTGGTCCCCAAACATGAATCCGTTTTTAAAAATGAAAAAAGTAGCCGCCTTTTTCAAAACTTTTGTTTTCCGACCGATTGATTTCAAAATCGATATCTGAGGATCCGAGTTGTCTCCAAACACGTATACGTTATCAAAAATGACAAAAGTGGCCGCCATTTTGAAATGTTTAGTTTTCAGACCGATTATTAACTGATATCTGAGGGTCCGAGAGGTCCCCAAACATAAATCTGTTTTTAAAAATGAAAAAAGTGGCCGCCATTTTGAATTCTTTACTTTCTAGACCAATTGTTTTCAAAATCGATATCTGAGGATCCGAGTGGTCCCCAAACGTGAATCCGTTTTTATAAATGAAAAAACTGGCCGCCATTTATTCGACCACAATAATCATTTATACTTATATTTTTCATGTGATTAATTTATAATTATTTTCGTAAGTCCTTAATCCTTATTTACACCTGAGACACAGGAATACATGTTTCCTAGTTCAGGGTATTTAAATAAATTATTTTTCCCTTTGTTATCTTTAGCCTATAAGTTTGTTATTTGTGACATATTGAGTAAAATAAATAAATATTATTATTATTATTATTATTTATCAACCCGTTATCAAAAATGGAAAAAGTGGCCGCCAGCTCAGATATCGATTTTGAAAACAATCTGTTCAAAAACTAAACATTTCAAAATGATGACTTTTCTATTTTGTATAACGGATACGTGTTTGGGAACCACTCAGATCGTAAGATATCGATTTTGAAAACAATCGGTACAAAAACTAGTTTTTAAAATGGTGGACACCTTTTTTTATTTTTAGAAACAGATTTATGTTTGGGGACCTCTCGGACCCTCAGATATCGGTTTTGAAAATAATCGGTCCGAAAACTAAATATTTCAAAATGGCGGCCACTTGTCATTTTTGATAACGTATACGTGTTTGGAGACAACTCGGATCCTCAGATATCGATTTTGAAATCAATCGGTCGGAAAACTAAAGATTTCAAAATGTCGGCCAGTTTTTTCATTTTTGATAGCAGATTTGTGTTTCACGACCACTCAGACCCTAAGATATCGATTTTGAAAAAATTCGGACCAAAACTTAAAGATTTCAAAATGGCGCCCACTTTTTTCATTTTTAAAAACGGATTCATGTTTGGGGACCTCTCGGACCCTCAGATATCGGTTTTGAAAATAATCGGCCCAAAACTTAAAGATTTCACAATGGCGGCCACTTTTTTCATTTTTGATAATGGATTTATGTTTGGGGAGCTCTCGGACCCTCAGATCGGTTTTGAAAATAATCGGTCCAAAAACTAAGGATTTCAAAATGGCGGCCACTTTTGTCATTTTTGATAACGGATACGTGTTTGGAGACAACTCGGATTCTCAGATATTAATTTTGAAATCAATCGGTCGGTAAACTAAAGATTTCAAAATGGCGGCCAGTTTTTTCATTTATAAAAACGGATTCATGTTTGGGGACCACTCGGATCCTCAGATATCGATTTTGAAAACAATTGGTCTAGAAAGTAAAGAATTCAAAATGGTGGCCAGTTTTTTCATTTTCGGTAGCAGATTTGTGTTTGACAACCACTCGGACCCTCAGATATCGATTTTGAAAATAATCGGCCCAAAACTTAAAGATTTCAAAATGGCGGCCACTTTTTTCATTTTTGATAACGGATTTATGTTTCAGGAGCTCTTGGACCCTCAGATATCGGTTTTGAAAATAATCGGTCCAAAAACTAAAGATTTCAAAATGGTGGCCACTTTTGTCATTTTTGATAACGGATACGTGTTTGGAGACAACTCGGATTCTCAGATATCGATTTTGAAATCAATCGGTCGGTAAACTAAAGATTTCAAAATGGCGGCCAGTTTTTTCATTTTTGATAGCAGATTTGTGTTTCACGACCACTCGAACCCTTAGATATCGATTTTGATAATATTCGGTCCAAAACTTAAAGATTTCAAAATGGCGGCCACTTTTTTAATTTTTAAAAATGGATTCATGTTTGGGGACCACTCGGATCCTCAGATATCGATTTTGAAAACAATTGGTCTAGAAAGTAAAGAATTCAAAATGGTGGCCAGTTTTTTCATTTTCGGTAGCAGATTTTTGTTTGACAACCACTCGGACCCTCAGATATCGATTTTGAAAATAATCGGCCTAAAACTTAAAGATTTCAAAATGACGGCCACTTTTTTCATTTTTGATAACGGATTTATGTTTGGGGACCTCTCGGACCCTCAGATATCAGTTTTGAAAATAATCGGCCCAAAACTTAGATTTCAAAATGGCGGCCACTTTTTTCATTTTTGATAACGGATTTATGTTTGACGACCACTCGGATTCTCAGATATCGGTTTTGAAAATAATCGGTCCAAAAACTAAAGATTTCAAAATGGCGACCACTTTTGTCATTTTTGATAACGGATACGTGTTTGGAGACAACTCGGATTCTCAGATATCGATTTTGAAATCAATCGGTCGGTAAACTAAAGATTTCAAAATGGCGGCCAGTTTTTTCATTTTTGATAGCAGATTTGTGTTTCACGACCACTCGGACCCTTAGATATCGATTTTGAAAATATTCGGTCCAAAAAGTAAAGAATTCAAAATGGCGGCCAGTTTTTTCATTTTCGGTAGCAGATTTGTGTTTGACGACCACTCGGACCCTCAGATATCGATTTTGAAAATAATCGGCCCAAAACTTAAAGATTCGATAATAGCGGCCACTTTTGTCATTTCTGATAATGGATACGTGTTTGGAGACAACTCGTATCCTCAGATATCGATTTTGAAATTAATCGGTCGAAAAACTAAAGATTTCAATATGGCGGTCTTTTTTATTTTGATAACGGATCCATGTTTGGGAACCACTTTGACCTTCAGATATCTTTTTTTTCTTTCTAATGATAGACTATACATTGGAGTACTACTTGCCTCATTATCAAAATTTTTCATGCAGTAATTCCAACCAAAATCCTATTTCCCATGCTTGTTCGCTAAACAGTAAGTAAGTATCAAACCAACCTGCCACTAAGTTCCCAAAAAACGGATTGAAAATAATAACTTTTAACTTAATATAGGTATTATACGTGCGAAGCGAACGAGTACGACTTTTTGAAGCACTGTTTCGCGCCTATTCTGTGACTCAAACAACATGCTTAGCCAAACCAATATGAAAAAACGCGAAGCGAATATTGGCAACGTCGCGTCGCTTACGCACTGCCGCCACCGAGCGAACATGCAACGTTGCTTTTTCCTTATTATTTTCATACGTCTTATCCAAATTATTTTTTTATTTATTTATCTATTATTTTTTTATTATTTTTTTATGAACATTTTTGGTTTTATCTTAATAATTTATTTCATTGTATTATCTTTTTAACATTTTTTTGGTTTCCGAATTTTTTTGTACATTGAAAAGCGCCTGATTGAATGTGCGGGCAAATATTGCGTTCGCCCTTTTCACAGGATCAGGGCAGTACTACTCTCTCAAGCCTTATTTGTTGGCTAATTGAAGCAAACGCACCGTGGAATTTTAATTATGAGTTACTAGAGTGACCTCGTCGAGATTGGTAGCAAACAGATTGGTTTCACCCGAGCAAACCGTGCACAAAATATTTTCGAGACTCTTAGAGCAAACGAATTTTTGTACTAACTACGACATTAAGGAATATGTTTTCACCGGTGAATTCTAATTCAAGACATGTTTTATAGAATGTGCAGTTTTCAAAACTCCAAATTGTGTATTATCGCCATAAAACATGCACAAAAACAACCAATTTATGAGCTTTTGCCTATCCCTTCACCTTAACGGCGGTTGACATTTAAAAACTTTTGAAACAAAGATGTTTATTTGTTTCGTTTACTAAATAAAGGAGAAGTCAATTGGAGTTACTTTATTTTTTTGTCCAAAGGAGTACCTAGTTACCTTAAAATAAAATAAAACAAAAGTGCCGTATTTTTTGCAAAGGAGTTAATTTGCGTTGCCGGCAGTGAATGTGTTGTTATTTTTGCAAAATAAATTAGTACTCACTGAATGACAATTATTGTAAACGAACAATAACTGAATTTGAAATAATTATTCAGTAGCCTGAAATTATCGGTAACGCCACATATGCTAAACACAAAGGGAATTCAATTCGAATCAATCGTCAGAACATTACACCGAACCGTTCAGCAGTAACTAGTTTGATAAGACAGACTCAAATATACTGTTCTTAAGTTGAAAATGATAATAATTGATAACCATCGAAACACTATTGAAACGAACAATGTAATACAACATACAATATATTTTATAGTACTGGCGCAGTTAGAAATTAGGACAAATTTAATTATGTTAAAACAGAAACTCTACTCCAAAACATTTGACTGAAAAAAAAAGAAAATAAGCACTCCAATTCCCTCAATAGAATTTCTTTTGAATTGAAATAGAATGAATTGTAAATAAAGTTCAAGCAACTGGAGGCAATTCTTTTTTTGTGATTTTTTTCTAAGTAATCTTTTCCCGTTTCATTAAATTTTAATTCAAACCAAATTATTTTTATCAGGGCTTATTTTTCTTCTTTCCATTTAATGTTATTGCGGTCTGGTTTTTGTTTTTATATAATAAAAAAAATGTTTTCGTGAGTAAGCTTATGCCACCCACCTTCCGCCTTCGTTCACGCATATATCGTTATGATAGTACTACCTACACATCTGAGCTAGTTACGTAGCTGCTGCTATTGTTTTTCTTTCATCAATGAATATTGCCTTTATCGAGGCTTGACTTTCTGATGGGCTGTTAGAGTAGCTCACCTATATTCCTTAGTGGTGGAGTAGAGCAGGCAAGGTATAGCGAGCAGCATCCCGCTCACCCAGATCAAGGCGATGGTGATCAGTGAACACGTTTTGGACATACGCGGCCTCATGGGACGCACTATCGCCTGGTACCTGGCAAATCACGACATGAAAATTATTATTTAAAACTTCAGGTAATGCAACTCGATGTAAAAGTGCTTTGGAAAGATTGGTTTTCAGGGAAACGACAACAGCAAGGACGATTAATGGCGCCCTTACGTTAGGTACTAACCCTAGTTCTTCTATGGATCTTGTCCGTCCTGTTTTCATCTGTTTATATTAAAGGCAAGTGTTGACTGATCGTCAACGTAAAGCTCAAACCACTGAACGGATTGCGCTGAAATTTGTCAGACAGATATTAATTGTTATGACGTAGGTATTCGCTAAGAAAGGATTTAGTGACAGGTCCGGATTAAGGTGGTTGAAGGAGCTTGGTATAAATTTACGCAGACAAAGCCGCGGGCAACAGCTAGTTTGAGATAAATTCCATAAATTCCATATTAACATTTAAAAGCATGAACTCCTTGTTTGACCAATATTCAATAGTTTTAGAATTACAATCTCATTTCAATCGGATTAATCCTTGGGGTTTATGGCTTCGGTATCGTTTAATAACAATACAGTAAATTAATATCGTGTTTAAAGCGCGATTCAGCGATCAAACCAACCAAAGGCCGGGGGTGAGGTGCGGGACAATCTGGGAAGCGAAACCTTCCCCCCCCATTGAGCCCTTTATGGCGAGTTTGCGCCGCAGAAGAGGCACGTCACTCATTTAACTTTTTAGTGGTAGGAGGAATATTACTGTACTCGTATTGAAACTTCCACGATTTTCACTCATAACATAACTTGGGACTTAATCCAGCAATACGGTGTCGAAACAAAATAATGGGCAAGTGCGGGTAGTTTAACTTGCTCGGCTATTGTGATTATTATTATTATTATTGTTGGTACGGGTTTCCGATCACGGGCCCATGGGGACCCGGTCATTTGAAAGGCATTCATGGGGCCGAGGCCAACAAGAAGAGGCCTTTGGTACCATATAATATAAACATGAGATGGGCGCAACTATGGAGGTCTATCCCCTAATACACCATGAAGATGTGTTAGCGGACAGTCCTCCACAGTTGCCAAACTATTGCCTGGTAGGGAACGACATGGAATGGGCTATGGGGTTGGGATGCTGTGGCAGGATTAATGGGCTATGGAGTGAGATAAACGGACACCTACCATTTCAATATCTCAACAAATTGAAGTTTGGTAGGCGGTGACTTGCCGCCCACTAAATGGGCCCCTCAAACTGCCGCCCGCTCGGGGCAACGAGGTGGCAACATTGGTGTGCACGGCTAAGGATGGAGAGGTGTTCCTGGACTTTGAACAACCATCACTTGGTCCTTATACAGTCGCATCAGGTGCCACCTCGCCACTTACGCAAACACATCCAACCTTCGAGCATTTAGCTCTTGCGCTCCACTCTAGGCGGCCAACTAAGGCAAACTAGAGGCGGGGTGGGTGTGTAACTGTGTGTGAGTGTGTGTATAAGCGCATGTGTGTGTGTGTAGGTACCCCCGGAGGTCTCAGGTTCGTGGTGTCGCTACGCACTAACAGCTCGCCACAAGCCGCCCTGCGATGACTGATTGCACTGGTGACACGACAACACCAGCGGGCGATGGGGTCGTCACATCCCTACGCCTTTATTATTATTATTATTATTATTTTTATTATTATTATTTAATTTTTTTTCAATTTAGGCTTTACAAGCACTTATGAATGTCAACAGATTACAATAAGTTACTTTTAAGACTTGCATACAAAGTATTTAACGTTAGTAACGTAACGTTTAGTGATACCCTACGGCCTACAGTCTACCCGTTGACCACTGCCGCTGGTGGCTTTACAGAGAGTCACATTCTTGAATCTCATGTTCACTTACACTTTTATGAGTGTTTAACGGCTCTTATGCCGGTGGAAGGCCGTAAATACCGTCTGTGACAATTATATGGCCCAAACATTGTCCAGATTGCGGACCAAATTTATATCGAGTAGGTCAACAAGAGTTTCCTACATAAAAGATGAGGAAATCTTTTAGTAGGAAACTCTTGTTAACCTACTCGACGAATGTTCGTCAGACTATTTAGATACACTCTTATTCTTTGTTATCTAAGCATTGTTGTGACGACGATCGCTAGTTGTATGTAAATAATTAGTTAATTAGGAAATTACTTAATAAAAGGTGCAAAAGTTTCACGTTTTTAGCTTGGATTGGATCATGTCAGCGTTGACACCTCCAGCCAGAAGGCCTATTCTAAAAAACATATTTAGCCGGCTCAGACAATAGTTTCGCCAGTTTGATTGAAATTCCTAAACGACACTGAAAATCAGAACACAGAAAAATTCGAAAAGTAAAGCTACCTATTGGCCGGGAATCGAACCAGGGTCCTCATCATTTCATGGTGCGCGCTATACCGCTACACTCCCCCAATCCCCCATAGCAGGTGAGTAAGCCTTCGAATTTTTTCATCTGTAGGTAGGTACAAGCTGACCTGTTACTATGCGAATTTTTGTCGCTAAGCGTCATCTGTTTGAATGATGTGTCTGAACGAAACAATTACAAACTCCCCTAGTACTGGAAAACACCCATATCCAAAAGAGTTTAATCCCCAAACTCTACAAAGTTCACACCCTGGCTCGAGTCTTAACTTATCACCATTATCATCATCACCTCCAGCCTACATAGGCTACATAGGCTACATATGTCCCACAGCTGGGCACAGGCCTCCTCTCAGAATTAATAAGTTTAGTGTCCAGACCGATAACTTGGCGCGCAAGCAATTTGAGCACCAGACAGGCTAAGTTTCACTTAACGGCGACAGTGGATGATCTGTTATCATTTATTGAGTGCGCAGTAGGTATTCCTTCTCACGTCTCCGGATTTACCCGGCATAGAAACACGTTTATTAATCAAATAGAGACTTGTGAGTGATCCATTTTTTCCATCAGTCTTTTTCCAAGTACAGCCAAAATTCTTTGGCATCATTTCACGCGTTCTACCTTTTCGTAGAAGACAATATTTTCCACGAAACGTTTTTTACACATTCTCTTATATTATCAAACCAGGTTTTGGGTCTGCATTATGAAGCGTGACTGGAATACTGAAATGGGTGTGATCGTTATAGCGGAATTAGCTCTGGAGGCTTTCATTGCTACGAACCTTGGTGCAGAATAGACTAACTCTGACGTAAGATGTAATACAAAACATTTTTATGTTTCCACACCTCGGCTCCTTAAAAAGGAATCCTTTAAGATCACTATGCGTTGTCGGTCTGTCTGACCCTGTCAAGAGGCTTTTGTTCAGGAACGAGTAAATTAATATAGCGTGTAAATAAATACAATACGAGAAAAGAATCTGACACAGGGTTTATTAGCGTAATCACTAATTAACGGGACTTTTTAAGTTATACATATAATTGAAAGTCTGTAATTAATTTTTGAAAAATTACCGAGCGGCCATGGTACGCAAACAATGAATACGTAATTGTAAATTAGATATTTAAACAGATGACAAGTTATTTCACGAGCCTGAACTTTAATGTAATAATATTAATTTTACATTGCGGGTTGATTTTATTTGTATGGCAATTTTTTTCGTAGTAATTTTAAATAAAACTTCTCAGGTACTGTACTACCACTATTATAAATATTTGCTCGTATTTTATTTACGCGCTGTCGCTGTATTAATTACTGATGTCTGGAGTCGCACACAATTATTTGATTAGAATGACCATAAATTGTCGTCATAATGAAAACCTGTCCAAAGAATTTGAATTTGGTATGAAAATAGCTCGTTAGTCAAATAATATAAATCAGCTTCATTATAAAACCGGCCAAGTGCGAGTCGGAGTCGCGTACGAAGGGTTCCGTATCAGAAAAAAGGCTTAAAGTTTAAATTCCGTTATCAACATTTTGACTACTCTGTTGTATGGGAGCCCCCCTTAATTACTATTATTATTTTGATTTTAGTATTTGTTGTTATAGTGGCAACAGAAACACATAATCTGTGAAAATATCAACTGTCAAGCTATTACGGTTCTTGAGATACAGCCTGGTGACAGACGGACAGCGAAGTCTTAGTAATAGGGTCCCGTTTTTACCCTTTGGGTACGGAACCCTAAAAAAAAGTAAACAGCACAGAAAGTCACATCACACTCTACACCTACACCTACACTTAAATAACAAGAACAGTAACAACCTGCAGACTTACTATCTTTCTGTTAAAATACTCAGTGCCAGTTAAAATTGACTATGATATGTATGACATCCTACTACTTAAAAGGTGGGCACTAATTTTGGCTTTGATGAATAATTTTTTGTTGTATATTTAATATCACAGATAAAATACGGTATTCAATAATTGATCTGTATTAGGTACTTAATTTAATTTGATTTTATTTTTTATTTACTTACTCTTGACGATTTCAAACAAAATTCTTCTAACTTGACAATGTACAATTTATGATGTTATTTTTATTGAATGAATAAATAATCTAATCTAATCTAATCTAAAATATCTGCAATATTCATATTTTTAACATAATAATTCGAAATATTATAAACGGGATGTGAACCGCGATTACCTTTATTGAGCACCCGATGCGTCGAAATATCGGGTGCTCAATAAAGGTAATCGCGGTTCACATCCCGTTTATAATATTTCGAATGAACTTAACCGTGAATCATTAAAAACTCTTATAATAATAATTTATTGTGTTTAAGTCTAAACTATTTCAAGTTCAGCCGTTATCCGCAATGGCCTTGTAACGAAATAATCGTCATGAAATAACTTCTGACATCTATCACTGTACAATTTAAATTCTTACAGACTGTTCGTCTTAAGTTTAATTGAACTTGGAGCCTGTCATTCCTTTTAATAGACAGTGTCTAAATTTCAAGGTCACGAGCTTAAATGTCTGCTTACTCCATTAAAATAGGGCACTGACTAAAGCCATTTAAGGCAATAACAAATAAAAAAATCTTACTAATATTATAAATGCGAAAGTATGGATGGATGGATGGATGTTTGTTTGTTACTCAATCATGCCAGAACGGCCCAATGGATCTGGATGAAATTCGGCACATAGATAGAGAAAAGTCTGGAATAACGCATAGGCTACTTTTTATCCCGAAAAATTGCGTAGTTCCCTCGGGATATCGAGAAACGAATTCTTTGCAGACGAAGTCGCTGGCAACAGCTAGTCTAACTAATATTATAAAAGCGAAAGTATGGATGGATGGATGGATGGATGGATGTTTGTTTGTTACTCAATCATGCCACAACGGCCCAATGGATCTGGATGAAATTCGGCAAATAGATAGAGAAAAGTCTGGAATAGCACATAGGCTACTTTTTATCCCGGAAAACTGCGTAGTTCCCGCGGGATATCGATAAACGAATTCTTTGCAGACGAAGTCGCTGGCAACAGCTAGTAGAGTAATAAATACGCGATATCTAATTCTACAACACATTAGTGATTTAACACCTACTAACTTAAAATTTTCGCGATTTTTTCCCTTTAATATTTTCGCGGAACAAAGTCAAAGGCCTAGGCCGACACAGCATAATTGGCATTGTTCATTTTTTTTAAGCTGTGCTTTTGACACCTTTATTTGATAGAATGGACTATTTCAAGGAACTAATTTGAATATTATGCTTCTACGTAGCTTTGTTTATTAATAACTAGCTGTTGCCAGCGACTTCGTCTGCAAAGAATTCGTTTATCGCTATCCCGCAGGAACTACGCAATTTTCCGGGATAAAAAGTAGCCTATGTGCTATTCCAGACTTTTCTCTATCTATGTGCCGAATTTCATCCAGATCGGTTGGGCCGTTCTGGCGTGATTGAGTAACAAACAAACAAACATCCATCCATCCATCCATCCATCCATCCATACTTTCGCATTTATAATATTAGTTAGATAAATATTTTTTCGCTGTTTGATAATTTGTTAATTTAGACAGGATCCCAATCGCCTTCGTACAGAAATATAAAAAATAAAACAGTTTTGTCTATGGTTTTGTCTATATGTCAACATTGTCAACGTCATAGATCTGTGAATGTGTGTGTGAATTTAACGTCAAAAACAATAACAATATTCGCGTGTTCGATTTATTTTCGTTCGTTGGTGTAATTATTGTTTTCCGTGCTGTTTTTGCTTTTTGGTTTCACCCCTGCACATCTTTCCTGACTCCTACTTACATTAAAGTGGTCTTCGCAACAATACATCGTGTAAACATTGAAATATTCCACATTAGCTTGCATACACTATTCGTTCCGCAAATTTTCTCTGATTTTCACAATGATTTTGTTGGGGCTTTAGTTCGAGTCATTGTTGCATCCCGGAACAAAACATTTTTTTATAAATATCCATTGTTTGTTACAGTTTTATACTTTGAATTTGCTATTATTTGTAATGTTTGCAGGTTAAGTTAGATGTGACAGTGACAGCATGACAGATACCGTAGATAAACTTTTTTTTTCCATTTTTGTGGCAAACATTTAATGCCCGATTCTGACTAAAAACCCGGTCGTTAGATCAAACAAAGGTCAAAAGTACTTTTACAAAAATATCTGCAATCGTAAAGTATTTTTGAAATCGGACAAGATAAATCGGTTATTTGATGGTTTTCCTCCAAATGGTTTTCGAATTAGAGCATACTAAAAAAAATGAACAATGCCAATTAGCCATTTGAAAAAAACTATGAGCCATTTTTTTCTTTCTGGCTTTATGACAATCAGATCTGTCACTATTGTAGCCTTTTTATTCCGAATTCGCTACAATTTCAGTAAGTACATGTTGCTCTTGTTGTCGCGTAATTAGGCGAGCCTCATGGCATAGGCCTCCTCCGTGTATTGGATTTCTTCGCAGATGTGTGCAGGTTTCCTCGCGATGTTTTCCTTCACCGAAAAGCTACAAATGTAATTCTCGCACATAAATTCCGAAAAACTCAGAGGTGCGAACCCGGGATTTGAACCCACGACGCTCTGCTTGAGAGGCCACAGGTCAAACCACTAGGCTACCACGGCTTTTTTTATCTGTCACTATAGTAGGCGGCAAATAAGTAAAACGTGGAGGGGATATGCACAGTATGAAAAACTACATCATTTTCATACTGCGCATATCCCCTCCACGTTTTACTTATTTGCCGCCTACTATGCCTTTATATTTGCAGGAATGTTCAAGTTCAATTAAACTAACTGAACTATCCGCTGAAATATTCCGGAACCATTCTAAGGAATCTTGTAGAGTTAAAGAAATAGGTATTACCTGTCGAAAGAAATTCCAGTGAGAGTGAACACGCTAGCAGACACAGACACGTTTGCGATGAAATTGCTGAGCTGACAGTAGCGCACTCCGAACACCCAATCACTGAAACAAACAAGTATGTTATAGTAAAATGTTCCAACAATCGGGCTTAAGAGCGTTCATTCCACAGAAGTGCGAAATCTGTGATTTAACAAGTTTTAGTTTTTGACAATATTGACTAGCGTCATACTCGTAGATATTCCGCCTTATTCGTACCCCTCCTCCTCCACCGAACTTAAATTATTTTTATTAGTCTTTTTCTTTCTCTTTCTTATCATTATCACATATTTTGTTTCGCTTTGACCGGTAGAGACTTTATACATCTCTACTATAGACCAATGTAATTTAAGGTACAGTCAACTGGGGTGACTTTGATTTACGGGGTGATTTTAAAAAGTAGTTTTAATGACAAAACCTTTATTTTTTATTTGCGTTTACTGCTTCCAATCAATGTCTTCGTCGATCGCCTTTGCGTCTACATGCCAAACATTCACCGGATATAGATAATATCGATTTTATAGCAATTTTAAAACGATCAAAGTAGCCCCAAAATTACCAAAGTCACCCCGGTTGACGGTACGAACTTAACTTAGGGACCTTTTACATCCCTTTTATAAAATGTATTAATTACATTATAAGTAAGTTAAGTAGAATTTAAGTACTATTGTAAATCTATTTTATTTTGAAAAAATGACTTTCTGCCAAGTTTTGTGCGGCGCATTCTTCTTGGCAATGATCTTTCCGAATGCACTGGTAGATTCAAAAAAAGACATGTAGAGCCCCTTGGCGGCCTATTTGCAAAATAAACTTTTGACCTTCTTTGACTTTTTTTTTGACATAAACGCTATGTAGGCTTCTGCTAACTTAGCAATCGTTTGTCCTTATCTGTCACTCTGACATTTACCTTTCATAGATAAGGACAAACGATTGCTAAGTTAGCAGAAGCCTATAGAGCGTTTATGGATATAAGGGGGATAGAATACAGTAAAATAGAACGGCGACATAATACGCGTATGTTAGGGCAAAATAGATAGACAAGCCCATTTTTAGGGTTTGGATTCGTATTTTTCATACAAATATCTGCCCCGACCGGGGATCGAACCCGGGACCTCAAGCTTCATAGTCAGATTCTCTAACCACTAGTACATCCGGTCGTCGTTGTAACTGGACAGCCGGACATACGAAAGTATTTTTATCCGCGCTGAAACGGAGATACTTCGCTCGCACTTCGTCTCTCTCTGTCAATTACAAAACTTGTCCATTTAAATACCTAATTCAATTAAATTGAAGTGCAGAACAAAGCGCACTTAGACTGCAACCGATTGAATTGATTTCTGAAAAGGTACGCCAGGATTGTCACCTTTTAAAAAGTGACTCGAGTAACCGAGTAAGTAGTAAATGCACACTTACCAAGTAGATATTAAAACGCCTTATTGATATTTTGTATACAAGCAATACTTAGCCATCATCTAACTTCTGACTAATATTAGGTACACATGCGAAAGTATGGATGGATGGATGGATGTTTGTTTGTTACTCAATCACGCCAGAACGGCCCAACGGATCTGGATGAAATTCGGCACATAGATAGAGAAAAGTCTGGAATAGCACATAGGCAACTTTTTATCCCGGAAAATTGCGTAGTTCCCGCGGGATAGCGATAAACGAATTCTTTGCAGACGAAGTCGCTGGCAACAGCTAGTTATAAATAAATTCAATATACATACCAAATTCGTGTTAGTTATACACCAGGGGTACACCATGTATAACTGTCTGTCTGTTCTCGATAAAATTCAAAAACTAATACCTATTCAACAGGTTTTCATGCGACTTTTACCAATAGATAGTGATTCACGAGGAAAGTTTATATATATAGCTAACAGATAAACCTTTAAAAAAATTTATTTAGAATTTATTCATAATAACAAATACGTCAAAAAAAATACAATCAAATAAATAACAAACAATAAATAAACAAAAAAAAAATAACACAATCAATCAAACAATCCAACAATCCGCCCCGCGTCATTCCCGGCGCAAAGATGCCCATCACACTCGCAGCATTACCACGCTGTACAGCGACGGACAACCTTTGCACCAGAAAAGACCCGGAGCGAGGGTCAAAACCTCTCCCACGCAGACGGCGCCCCACACAACTAACAACTAACTAGCTAACTATATTATAGTAAAGTAAGTATACGTGGTTGCCAGAGGGTAAGCAGCTATCATGGTCGTCGGTCTCCGTGGGTTCGAAGCGTGCTTGGTTACAGTTTTATTGGTTACCCGAGCCGTCTCCAGTGTATATTAGCATGCAGACCGGGAAAAGCGTGATTTATGTTGAACTAGCTGTTGCCAGCGACTTCGTCTGCAAAGAATTCGTTTATCGCTATCCCGCGGGAACTACGCAATTTCCGGGATAAAAAGTAGCCTATGTGCTATTTTGCTCAGGAACGCGTAGAAGTATAAAGTTGAAATTAAAACAACGTACTTAGGCCTGTGGCCCATCCCATTATTGTTGAGAAAAAATCAATCTTTTTAGTCAATTCAATCAAAAGAAATACAGTCATTACGTCATTAGAAAAGAATTTCCAATACAAATTTCCCAAAAAAATAGGCGGTAGCTACTTAAAGTTGTCCTGGAAATTGTGTGAAGGTAGCTTTTGTAGCACGACGTATGAAATACTTAGGTCTAATTTTTTTTATGTCTGTCTGTCTATGTAGTAACCAATATGAAATGATCTCACGCTGCCTACATTTTTCTTAGAAGTCTGCTAACACTGCATTTTATTTTCACTTGCCGAATTTATACGGAACCCTCGATGCGGTCTGGCCTCGTACTTGGCCAGTTTTTCTTATCATTACCTAGTACTGTCGACACGATTCGTCTTTTATGAAACAAGAAAAGCATACACCTTTAAAGGTGGCAATGAAAAATTAAATTGATACCCGTAAATTATGCCGACAATAATAATTTTATTTTATTTTATTTATTTTATTTGGGGCATCAACAGCAATACAGTATAATTATAATAAGACTTAGGTACTAAACAAAAAGCCAATGACAGATGACCACAGAAATACAGTTAAGCGAAGCATACTTAAAACTAACACAGACACAACATATTTCATTTATCATGAAATCAAGCCAAAACTAAGCCTAAACCAAACTTACTAGTGAGTGAGTCCACAGACTGAAGCATTGAGCACGAGTTGTTTGAACCACGTACCTAACCACTTGTGTTTTTCTTACGTGAGTGCGGTCGTGTGTACAAAAACAAACCATTTTCATTGTTCCCTTTCCACCCTTCATATTCCTAAGATACGTCACAACCTTTCACATGCAAAAAGGGTCGAATTCCAAGCTTGGGTGTATTGCAATCTATTATTTTATTTGCTCGATGTCGTTTCATGGGTATTCAAATGTTTTTCCATCTCTTTTGTGTTTAAACGGCAAGGGGTCTCCATATGCATCTATCTATACATATAATAAAGCTGAAGAGGGTCGAAAGTCTGTACATGGAAGATATTTAAAAAAAATTGGCTGGGGATACTTAGAATCGATAACAGGGGGTCCATGACCATGACGGTACCATGACGGTACCATGACGTCCTAATACCGACTCAGTTCAAGTTTTAGCTGTCACTTTTAGTATGAATCTGACAGCGAGCGAAACTAAACTGAATCGCATTGAGACGTCATGGTAAGGCCCCAGAACACGTTCCAACAGTTTTTAGAATTTTTGTCTGTTTATCTGTTTGTCTGTATATTTGTGCGCACATCACGTGAAAACGGCTGAACGGATTCTGTTGGAAACTTTACTAATCTGTTGAGAACATCACCGGCCAGGTTATAGGCTACTTTTTATTCCGAAAAATTGCACAGTTCCCGCGGGATAGCGATGAACATGTCGAAAATCGCAGCTGCCTAGAGTCGCAACGTATATAAATATTGCTTCAGTATCATAGAGGTGCAATAAGGAGGGATTTTAAAAATTTGAGATTTAATATCGCTTATTATAGTAAAAATAAACCAATTAAATTAAAATGTCAGAATAGGGGTGTTAAGTGCCTGTTCAAATATGCATAGCAATATGTGACTTTAGACAATAAATGAAATCTACGCGGACGAAGTCGCGGGCAAAAGCTGGTTAATGATAACACTTATTGAAGCGTAAATAGCTGCGACTCGCCCTCTCGCGAATGGCCCGAATTTTTCAATCACTTATGGTACGAAATTAGTTATAGCAATTTTCGGGTACAAAAATGTCAATGCTTCAAAAGCGAAGCTAAAAAAAGAAGTCGGGCTAAAAGAACAGCTAATGCAGAGCTTAGATTGTTTACTGTAAACACTGTGGTTTACAATAAAATATGTACTTAATTAAAAGTTAAAAGTTTTCCATCTGTTTTTGAACGAAAAGTTTCATCCTATTTCATAAAAAAACAGCGTTTTTCGAGGCATCGTCCTCGTTGGTTGCTGGCCTCGGGGTTGGTAGCCTAGTATGGCTTTGGTAGATGCCTTTATTATCCTCGTGGCAACTTTTCTACTATGTGCAAAGTTCCTGACAAAGCTTAAGCCCTGACCGGTACAAAATATCTGCACGGCAGGAACTAAACTTCAAAGGCTCACGAGTTCGCAAATTCAGCTTGTGTGGGATGAAAAACGCATATTCTCTTTTTGTTTCTGTAACTTTGTACAGGGAGGTATATTAGTAATTATTTAGGAGCGTGGTAGGTCCGACTAGTTTAGGTGGAACCCGAATCTATATTTTTCACTTTAAAACTTCAAACATAATACACTTTTTTAAAATTTTAGAATAATACGTTACCTATCGAAAATTTATGTTCATACATTTTGTTGATATTCAAAAGCTGAAAATTTTTCCGTGAAGTGTTTTTTGTACCGTATAATAAGGTATTGTTTAAGATTTTTTTTGAAAGCAGAAGTCAAGTCTTAATAACGATACAGCCAGGGATGAAGCGATTGTTTCGCAATTATCTCAGCAGGCTTAATTTTAATTAATGTTGCTCTTACCTGTGCAGCATGTAGATGAAGTTGAAGAGACAATTAAGCGAGGCCATCATCAGGTCAGCAAAGGACAGGTTCACCAGGAAGTAGTTGGTCACGGTGCGCATACGGCGGTGGGCTGTCAACATACAAAACAAAGTTCAGACGGGTTCAGCAGCTATCGAAATCCGCGCTCATATTACGAGGAATCCTGCCTTTAACACTCGTACCAAGTACAGTGACGAGAGAGTGCCCTCGGCCTAGCAAAATGGCCGAGCTAGTCACTTGGACCTTGTTTTGTTCACTAGGCCGAGTGCTCACTCCCACCCTACTCTCTCAGCCGAGTACCAATTTGCCTTCTCGCCACCTCTACCCGGTAAGTGTGTTCAAGTTATTAGTGTTTTGGTGAAACTGTTATGTTGTCTACGATTTTATGAGTGAATTGTTATTCCTTAATGTGGAAACACATTATTAACACGCGACGCGACCCGATGCATCGAATGTATGCGCATGGCGTCGCGTCGGATGTTCATAGTGTGGTTCTGGTCATAGAAAATAATACAATTTGATTCGACTCAACACGCGTCGCGTGGCATCGGGTCGCGTCGCGTGGTAACAATGTGTTTCCACCTTTATTCCTTAATTTTATAAATGTGAATTGAACTCTGTGTCTCTGATTTTATCTTCGTATGTTTGCTATCTCTTCACGATAGCGCATTACCGACCGTGATGAAAAGCATCAGGATATTTTCAACAATAAGGAATAAACTAATAGGCTACTTTTTATCCTGGAAAATCGTACAATCGTATAGCCGGGACGGCGACAAACCCTTCAAATGAATAATTTTCAAAAAGAAAATGGCCCAGCAGCTCAAAAATGTCTAATCACTCTAATAATCGAATTTTGTGCTGATGAAGTTGCGGGCAACAGCTTGTAAATAATATAAATCCTTTAAAAGATCTTTCATTTCAGAGCATAACCCAAAAAATCATATACGAGTAAAGATAAAAAAAATGTTTGCTGTACAAAAGACACAGCAATTTTCTAATTCATTGCGTTTATAAACTGCCGAATCTTCGGTCTCCATCGGAAATGGCCCCGCCATGCTTAACGAACCGAATTCTATGGACATGTACACTCTCGCCTAGCGGTGAAAATTCTCTAAAGAAACAATAATATGTATTTTTTTCTTATATTTTCTCTTTTGACAATAATTTGTACTCAGAGTAGGTACATCGTTGATTTGCATGCCAGATTGTTGTGATCGCGATGTACCTACACATGCATTGAGGATGGATCCGTAGAGGGTCCGAAACGCTTTAGTGCTTTTGCGTGGCTTGGCTGTCTTGCACGTGTGGTAGCGGACTAGTAAGGTTAATGTTTTTAGTTCATGGAAAACATCACCATTAAGTACTTAGTAATTTCATCTTGAATGGGTAACTATTTTTTCTGAAAAATGCAAAGAAATTCGTAGTCACAGCGTCTTCAAACACTTTTAATATCTTAAAAGTGCAGGCAAAGTTTTATTCAAACGGATCTCACTCCAGTTAAGCAGATTTTTATACTTTCAACTCGCAGTGATTTATAAAAGAAATCTTATTAAGTAAAGTCTTTTCAACGTCTTTCTAATAAAATGAAATACACTCAAGCTGCCTTCGTTGATGCTATTTTAAGTCCGATTGAAAATCAACAAAAATATCTCAGTACTTAGGTACGCAAATCGTTTTATCTACACAAATACTTTTCAATTAAAGCAATCGCGTTCGAAAGCAAAGTTGAAAACAAATGTTTGAACAATGTATAAAAAGAGTGAAATGTTTTACAAAGTTTTCAGCTATTGAATGAATGTATAGCTATAATCATTTCACAGAAAGTTTCTAATCAAACTGTTTTAGTTTTCTTTTGATCTCTCCTAAGGGCTAGTTCAAAGTGTTCCTAAATGGAAACAATATGGTTTTAAGTTATTGTATTACTTGTAAATAACTTCCCACAGACGTAGGTACATAGATACTTCCATGCTAGTATAACTTCCATACATCCTACTAATATTATAAATGCGAAAGTTTGTGAGTGACGATGTGAGTGTGTATGTTTGTTCCTTCTTCACGCTAAAAACGACTGTACAGATTTGGATAAAATTTGGAACGAAGATAGCTGGTACCCTATATTGAAATATAGGCTACTTTTTATCCCGGAAAATTGCATAGTTCCCGCGGGATAACGATAAACATGCTAAATCATTGCTAATTCTACGCGGACGAAGTCGCGGCCAGAAGCTAGTAGAATAATACATTGCGAAAAACTCACACGTGGTAGCCCTGGCTCGAACTCGCGACTCTTTGCTTGGCAGGTCACAGGTTAAACCACTGGGTTCCCCATCTCATAGATTATCACAATTATTTTCACTAATCAAATACATCACCAATAAGCCAAGGAAACTTTGAGTGCACACACATACTTTTCTATCAAGACGCTTGAGCCATCCACAGACAGGGAAATAAACTATGTGGGATCGTAGGAAATCCCTTCGTCCAATCTAATCTAAAACTAATCACAAACCATCGTCGTGGACGCCTTTCCATTTAATAAGTATGACGATGGTGATAAAACTTTTAATTAAAATTAAGTATACAGAGTTAGTAAGTGAATTGACTGACAACAATTTGATACGAGGGAAATTGCGTTCCTATGCGTCTTGTACCTAATTTATCATGGGGAGTGCTCTAAAGAATTGTTCGATTTATTTATTGCCTGCTGCTAAGTTATTGTATCGTACCACTCGGAACAGTATGCTTAGCGTAAGTTTTCGGTCACAAAATACGTCTCGAACGTTTTCGCGTTAAAATGTCAAATACTATGGGAACAGTTTGTTGCCGTTTCGATCCGCAAGTGGCGCTGCAAATTATTCCATAGTAATTGAGACGTTTACGTGGATGCGTTCGAGGCGTTTTTATATGCGAAAACTTACACTAGAGGCTCTGACTTTCATTTCAACCTCACCATCACAACAGTTGGCAGTCCAAGACCGTTCGCTTTTCGCGGAACTTCTTATCACGCACGTTTGAACTCTGGAATCAGCTAGCGGCACCAAATTTCCCGGACCGGTACAACTATTAACTATATTAAAACGAGTCTATTATTTTCTTAAAGGGCCGGCAGCACGCTCTTAACGCCCAATGTTACTAGTGTCTATGGGCAGCGGTGATTACTTTCCATGAGTTGAGTAGCTTGCACATTTGCCCCCTATCATATAAAAAAGACTGGAATATGGAGAGGTATCAAACACAAAATGTTAAAATAAGTTTATCAAGTATGAAAAGCTTTAATGTTTAATAATTAATTATCTTTTCGTAAATTAAATGAGAGTGACGAGATTAGTTTCGCCACTACTCCAGAGGAGATAACTACATACCTACTATTAATTTATAAGTGGAAGGTACAATTTTCAAACTTAACCCAATGTACTTTACATAAGGTTGTGGTATGTACCTCGATAAACGATGATGATGATGATGACTCTTAGAAAAAGTATTGTATATAATAGTTACATAATTAGCTCTTAAAATCTCGTAAACACGGTTGTAACGAGGCTGTCTCGGCTCGTTACGAACTTTTTCCTTTTGGCTTAACTTTTTTTTAAGAAAACATAAATATTTAGTATTCAGCTCTTATTTCAAATTTTAAATTTCCTGTCTTTTGGATGCATCAGTTTTTGATTCATTTGCTCTCCTGATCTACCGGCGCGTAGTCGCTCTGCTTGATTTATTGACAAGTTCAAGTTTAGGTTCAAGTTTACAGTTCTAAGTACCAAGTTTCCAAAATTCAATTATATTTTAACAGTGTGAATTGTTTCCTGAAGGCACGTTAAGTTTGTAAGTATTTAACGTTACAAATGTAGTATTGTTGCTAGTTATTATTTAATGTACCTTTCTCCATTTAAATTGTACCTATTGTTTTAGGTGCCTTCAGTTGTAACCTTTTAAAAACCGTACCTACACCATCAAAATGGTCTAATTCATTCACAACGTGACACGGTACTCCACTTTAAGAGCCTTCATTATGCAACGATTGTATAAAATACTATATACTTTGAAACTAATGCAGAGTACAGCTATTATTTGATACTTACCAGTCACTATCCAAATGACGATAGCGTTGCCCAGAATCGCCACAGCCAGCATGATAGCAAACAGGCAGACCCAGGAGTTGTGGGCCCACACAGCCATACCAGTGGGTACGGAGCTAGCCGGCCCAGCCGTGGGCGTGGTACGCGGCACCAGCAGCGTCGACGCGCTCAGGACGCTGCGGTTGAAGTCCATTTCCCATGTGTAAACCACCTGAAGACCAAGGACATGCATGAAGCTAATGTTGTCATCAATATTTAAGTTACAAGTACCGGCACTTAAGTCTAGCGATGACCGTTGATGCCGGTAGTCGAAAATAAGGTATCGCGGGGGAGTCGCGGGGGAGTGCGGGTGCCGCGGGCGGGCGTACACCACGTTCGACTTACGTGCCGCAACCTGTACTGGTGCAATTTCTGCCAGGCCGGTTCTTTAAGTCTTCCTTCAGTGGTGTTACCACTATTATTATTGGGCACCATAAAGCATCGAATAACATCATGCTTTCTTTTGTCAAGTTCTTTTTAAAGTTTTTTTCAAGTATTTTGGAAATAAAAATCATTATCATTTTATTCACTTAGATAAATAGAAAAACCTTTTTTATGAAGCCATTTTTGCTTTATTTTTTAATGATAAGATTGTTCCGCTTAAATTAGTGTAGATACAAGGATAAATTAGGTAAACAAAAATACTTGTTTTAACTTAATGCTAATTGAAATTTTACAATTAAGAATGTTTAAAAACTTTCATACTTCTACGTATTTTCGTAATAGGTACCTAACAAGTCTTGATACAATAATATTCCCAGTTATATCTTAAAGTTTTTTTTATTAGAATAAATAATTTTGCGTACCTACTTACCTACCTATGCGAATACAATATTATAATGTTTCACAAATATTAAGTTAAGTAATTGGTTATATTATATCAAGCCAGTTTCTATCTTTCGCACGGTAAAGATTTTCATGATTCGTTTGTTTTACTTGTTCTACACACGTCTGATACACAATCACGTTGTAACCAAAATTGTAATTGTACCTATAAAAAGTGGTAAAATGTTTTGTTTGTTAGTAGAAAATGAGAACATTTTTTTGTCGATATACTTTAGACACTTAAAACACGACAGGTTGTTCCTTTATGTATCTGATATCACTGTGCCTTTGATGAAAATATTTTATTTTCTCTTTTCAACAAACATTCGGCTGTTAAATATTTTTATTATCAAGCGCCATATTGCTCCTTTGTTTTACGGCACGTCTGAAAAGTGTCTAAGGATCATATTTGATCCCTTTATATTTTTGGGCAGTATAATAATTATAAAACATATTAAGTATAAAATATTAAGTAGGTACTACTTTGTCTTTGTTAGCTACAATCACCATTATTTTCGAGCAGTAAAAATATCAAGCGTCAAGCAGCAGGAAGGGTATCAAATTGGTGAAAAAATTGTGCTGAACTAGAAATACGAGTAGCTTAAGAGAAAATTAAAGCTAAAAAGTAATGTTACTACCAGTCCAAATCAATAGCTACACAGATTTATAGGTAGGGTACCAATTGAAAATTCTCGTAAAGGTTTTCCGTCACTATTAAAAATCCTGAAAAACATTAACAGGGCCCTATTTTATAAAGCTATACAAGTTACAATTTACAAGGGGAAGTCTCTATATAACGTATAGGGTCAGAAAGAGACTTCCGCTTGTAAATTGTAACATGTAGTTTTATAAAATAGGGCCCTGTAGGTAAATGCTTTTCAGGATTTTTAATAGTGTATGTAAAAATATGTGTAAAAACTGTATAAATTCTCATTAAATTGATCTTGAAGACTTTTCGTACTTTACTACTTTTCTTACACAATTGTGGCACGTTCAAAAAATTATTATGCGCCACTTGCCGCAACTTTTGAACAAGTTACAGACGAGAGGATATTTTGATTCGATTAATATGCGTCAAGTCGCTTGGACTCAAAGTTTAAGTCCGATAAAACAGACGAGATAATCGATCATAAGTGCTTCCAAGAAACTTTGCTAATTTATGTGCAACACAATTAATACAGGTCTCATAGCTTAATTAACGAACCATGAACTTACTTAAGGAGAGAAACTTTGATACCTATAACAGGCAAATGACATAAAGCCTAACATTATTCTACGCACAACACAACCACTAATGACCATAAGTAAAAAGCTTGACAAAATGACCTATTGTAAAAAGTGTCTAGAAACTAGGCGAAATCATAATTGAACATTTCTGTGCTTTTCCCCGTCAGTTATTGATAGTTAGATGACAAAAGGTATTAAAGGCAAGTGCTCACGTATTTATGAAGCTGGCTTAAGGTGCGACCACACCGCCGCTAAAAACGGTGACGTTACGGAATCGCAACAAAATGTATGAAGATACGGTGAGAATACGTGACGCATACGACACGTCACTTATTCTATTCTATTCTATTCTATTCACTGCGTATACGCGGCGGTATGGTCCCGCGCTACGATGTAAATCGACATTTTGACATAGTAATGGCCTGTCAAAAGTTAAGTCAACATATTTTGTTGACGGTATTCCGTTGATTTAGGCGATTGTCGATTGTTATCTACAAAATAAACGTCATTCATCAAATGCCAGCCATTAGTTAGGGCAATTAGGTACGTCGAACATTTTGATGACAGCAATAATACTTACACCATTTTTTTAAGAAATAGGGCTAGGGGGAAAGCGGCTTCATCCGCGCTGAATCGAAATTTACTCTACAACTTCTTGTTCCTCTCTTCCATCGAAAATATACAAAAAGTGACCAAACGCGACGCGTTCTTTGGATTAGATTAGATTATTTATTTATTTATTTTATTATTTTCTTCATTCATTAAATATTACATCATGTACATTGTCAAGTTAGGAGAATTTTGATTGAATTCGTCAAGACACGACTTTGTTTCGCACGAAGGGTTTCGTACTAGATAAAACTGAACGAAATAAACGCGAAATATTATAAACGGGATATGAGCTGCGATTTACCTTTATTGAGCTCCAGATATTTCGACGCAGTTGACCGTGAATCATTGAAAACTTTTATAGAAATAAACGCGTTTCTTGTATGGACACCCAGTTGCATCATACATATTTATCACGTCCTTTTGTTCTGTGGGAAATTCGGAAAAGCCCTTCTTAAAGCTCCTATTGATCTATTGATTGATGATGTGATCCCCAGAGAATAATTGTCTACTAAATACTAAGTCTATATTTTCTATCCCGTGGTAAAATTGAAAATCCCTTAGTGCACAGACCTCTTTGATCTTTAAGGAATATGTTTGCTAACTATATTAGCAAGTCAGTTACAAATAATCCACTTTGTTTCTTATCTTCATACTGGTATGCCAAATTTAAAAATTCTAAGAATACTGAAATAACATTTCAAAATAATAATATAAATCCCTTTTAACTCTCTATCCCGCGGGGATTTCAAAAAGTAATGGAATTACTTTTTATTAATTATGATTTCCTTATTTATTTATGACTAGCTTCTGCCCGCGACTTCGTCTGCGTAGAATTATAAACATACTAGCTTCTGCCCGCGACTTCGTCCGCGTAGATTTAGTTTAAAAACTGATGTTAATTATTTCCGTAATCATTATTTACGTTACGACTCTAGGCAGCTACGACTTTTCACATGCTTATGCTTATCGCTATCCTGCGGGAACTATTCAATTATACGGGATAAAAATAGCCTATGTGTTAGGTAATCTAGGGTGCCAGCTATCTCCGTTCCAAATTTTATGCAAATCTGTTCAACCGTTTTTGCGTGAAGAAGTAACAAACATACACACACACACACATATACACACACACACACACACACACACACACACACACTAACTTTCGCCTAGTATTAGTGTGATACCTTTTGCCTGCGGCTTCGCTCGCGTGTACCAGGAATATTTCGATCCCGTTTTTTTCCCGTTCCCGTAAGAAATTCGGGAAATGCTTTCTTATGCTCCCATACACTCCCCACCCCAAGGAACCCACTTGCCAAATTTCAGCTTTCTACGAACAGTAAAAGGAAAAATCCCATTTTTTCCCGTTCCCGTGGGAATTTTGAAAAGTCCTCTCTTAATGCTCCTCTACACTCTCCAAGCTACTTACATGCCCAATTTCAGCTTTCTACGACCAGCAAAACGAAAAGGCCCGATTTTTCCCGTTCCCGTGGGAATTTTGGAAAATTATCTCTTATAGCTTTCCTACACTCTTCAATCAACCTACATGTCAAATTTCAGCGTTCTACGACCAGTAAAACGAAAAATTCCGTTTTTTCCCGTATCCCGTGGGAATTTCCAGAAATCCTGAAATTAGTTTTTTAGTTTTGAAATCACCTACTTTTGTATCAAGTTTGAAGAGTCTAGTCTAGTTATTATAGTTACTGAGATAGGGTCACTCGGAATCGAATATATAAATCCTGTTTTTTCCTTATCCCGTGGGAATTTCCAAAAATCCTTCCTTAGTGGATGCCTACATTGTATAAGGTATCTATGTGCAAAATTTCAAGTCTCTAGGTCCAGTGGTTTGGGCTGTGCGTTGATATATAGTTAAGTCAGTCAGTCAGTCAGTCAGTCAGTCAGTCAGTCAGGACTTTGAATTTTATATATTATATAAGCATATATAAACCTTCCTCTTGAATCACTATCTATTAAAAGAAACCGCATCAAAATCCGTTGCGTAAGTGAAACTTATGAATGAGAACACAACTTTGGAAACGATTTTATTGAACTTCATATCTGAACTAAACTGAATGGCATAGACGATTTTTTTATCTTTTTTAATATTTAAAAATAGAAAGTAAACATAACAATAAGTATAAATAAAAGGTATATAAGGTCGGACTGCAACAGTAGGTTTAAAGATCATACATAGGGACAGACAACGGAAAGCGACTCTATTTTATACTATGTATTGATTTGGCAGACCATAGAGGAGATGGCGGGACGACTTGGATGCATACCGTCCTATCAAAAAGGGTGGCAGTTTGCCCAGCAGTGGGACACTAACAGGCTAAAATAAAAAAAATCCTACTTGTGTGTCAAATTTCAAGACTCTAGTAATTACATTAACGGAGGTCCCTTTCAGCGTTCTTATAAACCCTCTAGTCGTATAAACCCCTTTTCCAATCCTATGGGAATTTAAAAAAAAATCTTCTTAGTGCAGTAGTGCACCTCTATCTATAAATAATGATATTCAACGAATATACGTCTGCCATATCTCAAGTCTATAGCTTTAGTGGTTTAGGTTGTCCGTTGTCTGTCAGTCGGTCAGTCATGCTTCTCTTTAATATGTATCTAGGTATATATGTATGTATGTATGAAAAAGCCGTGGTAGCCTAGTGGTTTGACCTGTGGCCTCTCAAGCAGAGGGTCGTGGGTTCGAATCCCGGGCTCGCACCTCTGAGTTTTTCGGAATTTATGTGCGATATCTCATTTGAAATTTACCATGACCTTTTCGGTGAAGGAAAACATCGTGAGGAAACCTGCACACAACTGCGAAGCAATTCAATGGTGTGTGTGAAGTTCCCAATCCGCACTGGGCCCGCGAGGGAACTATAGCCCAAGCCCTCTCATTCTGAGAGGAGGCCTGTGCCCAGCAGTGGGACGTGTATAGGCTGGTGATGATGATGATATATGTATGTAGATGTATTTGCCCTTTAGTGTTGGCGTTGTGACTTCCTGATCCTTGCGAAACACGCACTCCTCGTTTGATCTCAAAACCTCTTTGGCAGTCTATTTATATCGCGTATTAGCTGTAAGTTGGTAATATTCACGAGGCTTCATTGAGTTAACGATGCGTGGGATGGAGCATCATTAGACACTCTTATTTTATCCTCCCGGGGGCCAGGAAATGGCCTCTGGTAACTCATCTTCGTCATTATTGATGAGATAGACTGAGGAGAATTTGATTTAGCTAATTGGTATGTGGACACCTCGCACCTTCTGAGTTATTCGAAATTTATGTGCAAAATCTTCTTAGGAAATTTATCAGGAGTTTTTCGGTGATGGAAAATAAAGTGAGGAAGCCTGCATACACCTGTATAACAATTTAATGGTGTGTGTAGTTACGCACTGGACTCGCGTGGGAACTATAGCCCAAGGCCTGTGCCCAGCCAGTGGGACGTATATAGGCTGGAGACGATGTTGAAGTTAAGTTAGATTAGATTGTTATTATGATTTTTGCAAAAATATCTTATACATTTGTATATCTTTTTTCTACTTACTTTTATCAACTTATCATAGTTGTAAGTTCAGAATTCGTACTTTATGACTAGATACAACTGTGTCGATAGTGTCATAATGATACCGAAATCAATAATATCATTATGAAGTTGTTTTTTTTTTCGCTTCTGAACCCATCAAATCTTAGAATGATGTGATTGAAGATACAATAAACATTGTAGATCTTATTATGAAACTCGCCCAGGATCGTTTCTTAAAACTACACTTGTGCTTTAAAGACTTAAACTGCTATGATTATTAACTTACTAAAAATGTCTGTATAACATTGACGGCTGTCTGTTATTCTGTGAACCCTTCTAGCTAGATTATTTGTGACGAGGCGGCAGATCTCTTCCTCCACCTAATTTATCACGTTATCCGGGCCGAGCCTTCTAAATCAATCAGCCTACTTAGTTGAGGTCCGAAAGGCTTTCCCGCGAAAAATCGAGTTACAATCGTATTTCACCGTCAACAAACTATCTTCCGACGGCTGGAAGCCTCGGGATCTAGTGCCGATTGTTGGGTGATTTACAAAAAAAAAAATATTTTTTACTTTGAACAGTTTGGGTTTACTTACTCAGAATTATTTACCGTTTCGATACTTTTACAAAAAAAAACTTAGATTTTACGATCGACTTGTTTCCTGTGTGTTACGTCCCATACAAAAAAAATGACACACGAAAATTTTGGGACACATTTTTTCTTGTTTAAGGTTTGATAAGGTGAATTATGTGATACCGGTAGTTTCTCTTGCGGTTCAATACTTAATGGAAGTTTAGCTCAATCAATTAAAAATATTACCTACTTCCCTAAGCTATCAGAATAGGTATTGTTGGCTTCCACGAATTTGCATAATTATGCAAAGCAGCGCACCTAAATACCGAACGGCGATATATAATTCACTTGAATGAATATTTTGTGCTGCCGCAAAACCAACAAAACAACCATCTTAGAAGTTAATTTGATCCGAATTCTTTACAGTACAAAATTTTACATCCGACCAAAGCCCTGAAAATGTTTAAAGCTTGAAACTTTGTATTTAAATCGTCAATGAATTTTCACCTAGAAGAACTTTCGCTATTCTGTAAGTACCACAGGACTCGCATTAAGAATTCCCGAACTTCGCCAACGGCTGTCTTTGTTGAAAACTAAAATGTTTACTGTAGAACCTGGAGTACTCTCCAGATTCCAGACTAAACAGAATGCTATTATACCTAAATGGTGTATTTAAGTACAGAATTTAAATATTTTCAGAAATTTAAATTGTTATTTTCCGACAGAAAGAGTCAATGGAGATATGATAATCAAATGCGAACCACTGATCTTATCGACACATATGATCTGTTTTCGGTCATACAATTAGTCTCGAACGCGTTTGCGTTAAAATGTAAGTGATTACAAGATGAAGCTTATTATACGATAAATGAATTTCTTTGAGCAGGTAAATAGTTTAGCTACTCGTAGTATAATAGGTAGATACTTAAGATTTGCAATTTGTCAACTTCAATTAAGAGGTACGTGATTGGTGTTTTATTTTATTTAATTTTATTTTGAACATGTAATCAGACCTTTAGGAACATTTGTATTACAAATAGAATAAATAATTGTTAGTTAAGTTAGTATTATGGTAAATTGCAATGCCCTTGCAGGGTTCACGTTTTGACGTGACAACGTCTTATAAATTGGTTTGCCGGGTGACACTTCAAGAAACTGCGTTACGCTCCGCTCACGTTATGCGCTCACAATGAGAGCGAGTGAGAGGCACGCGTCCCTTCCACTCGGGCATGGTTAGCCCGCCTAAGAGCGAGAGAGACAGACATAAAAAGTGAAAGGCACGCGTCCCTTCCACTCGAGCACAGTTAGTGTTAAATATAATTCTTTGTATAAATAAATGTTTTAAATTGTTACTATTATTTCATCCTTCTTCCTACTATACGAATGAATATTCACATTAAAATTATTTTACCACTCAAAGTCGCTGTCACGTAAAACTTTCGCCCGTATACCGACTTTACAGGCAACCAATTTTTTTTTGATTGTGCTTTATTATAATAAGATCTGTATACACTACGTGTGAGCAATAAAATATATGAATATGAATATTTTCATTCTGCAAGTGGCGCTGCCTATTGTTCCGTAGTAATTGAGACGTTATTGAACGCGTTGTACATTATGTAAACTTACACTAGAGGCTCTGACTCGACGCGGAACACAGCCGTTACTACGACTACCCTAACAGAAATGTTATAACTGGAATTTAAAGTATGTGTCTGAATAAACGTATTATATATAATACACTAGCTGTTGCCAGCGACTTCGCCTGCAAAGAATTCGTTTATCGCTATCCCGTGGGAACTACGCAATTTTCCGGGATAAAAGGTAGCAGCCTATGTGCTATTCCAGACTTTTCTCTATCTATGTGCCGAATTTCATCCAGCTAGCTTATTACGTAACTCGCTCGCAATCGCCATCGTGTTCATTTTGACAGTTCTTGTATGAATGTGACAGCTAGCTGATTCCGATGCCAATTGTCAGCCCATACATGAACTGTCAAAATGAAGACGATGGTGATCGCGAGCGAGTTACGTAATTAAGCTAGCTGATCCGTTTTGCCGTTCTGGCGTGATTGAGTAACAAACAAACATCCATCCATCCATCCATCCATACTTTCGCATTTATAATATTAGTTAGATTAATTGATTCTACTATTAGATATCTCGAAGGTAGGTACTCAATTTATGAACCCTAAACACCCTTAATTTTGTTATTAAAAATGTTTGTTGATTCGTGGTTAATTCTGACCATTTTCAAATAATCTTTGATTAATCTCAAAAGATTCACTCTACAGGTTATAAAATATTTTTAATATAGTCGAAAACATTGTTTATAATCGTAAAACTTTATGATATCATAAATGTTGTTGAAGAATCTCTGATGAGATACGAAATTCAATTTTATTTTTAACGGGTACTTCATAAAATACCGCCCCACATGAGTTCGTAAAGAGATTAACAAAGTAATAATCTTTGCCGGGCTGATACAATATATCTGACAGGAGGAGGCATATTTAAATCTGAGGATTTTGTGAAGTTATTGCTTTCTTTAGTACCCTTGCTGTGTCGTTAATTATTACTAAAATTTTACTTCTTCGATGTAGCAAGTTTTAAAGACCCATTTACTCCTTCTCCTTCCATGTTGTTGGTAGCTCTGTTATTAGGAAGCAGGATTAGTAAGTAAGATGGTGGTAGCGATCCAGACGGACCTTGCACAAGGTTCAACCCGAAAACATTGTGGTAAAAGTTATAAAAATCTGTTTGTCCAGAACTTTGTAACTCCAGTGTAGATCACAGACACAATGGTGTCTTTATTACTTACATCTTTTATATTTTGTAAATCAAAAGCAAAAGAAAATTTACGCAAAACATAACCGTTACGCCGATACGCGCGCCATTGGGAAATTACCCGGAACAAAACAATATTAACCGAATCGCTGAGAAAAGCCTCTCAATTTGATAACGACGTGCAAAAGAGCGGCAGAAATTTGAGCAAGAAAATGTTTTGTGTTTCAAAGGCTTTAGTAGTATGTTTATGTTCCTTCTGGACCAAATTCTGAGGAGTTTGGGTGACGTCATCATGCGATAGGATGTAGTATGGAGTTTTACGGTCGCCCCCGTCATGCGATAAGGATGTAGTAAAATTCTGAGGAGTTTGGGTGACGTCACCCAAACTCCTCAGAATTTGGTCCAGAAGGAACATAAACATACTACTGGCTTTTGTCCGCCACGGACTGGTGCGCGGCAGAATCAGGTCATTAGAGCAAGACAATACTATAAGTCTTATTCTAGGCAATGCACAAAAATACTTCAATTTTCATACGGTTTCCGTAAGGAATGACGTCAATTCCTCGCCCTGTCAAGTTTTTTTTTTATGTGAATAGGAAAACAAACGAGCAAGTGGGTCACCTGATGGTAAGCGATCACCACTGCCCATAGACACCCGCAACCCCGGAGGGATTGCAGATGCGTTGCCAACCTAGAGGACTTAGATGAAATGCCTCTTGTGCCCGTAATTTCCCCGGCTGTCTCCGCACCGGAACACAGTGCAAGCACTGCTGCTTAGCGGCAGGATTAGCGAGTAAGATAGTGGTAGCGATCCGGACGGACCTTGCACAAGGCTCTTCCACCGCGAAGTTCCGTTATATAGCGATGACCCGTTCGCTGACGTCATTCCGTACGGAAACCGTATGAATAGCAATAGGTATTAGTTTTTTACATAGATATAGAATAGAAGATATTATTATAGAAAGACCGATGTGTATGTCGTTGTCGGGGAGAGATAGATAGACGAGGCCATTTTTCTCACTCGCTGTGAAACTGACGAAACCCCAACAATGATTGAATGGACTATCTATCTCCAGCCTATATACGTCCCACTGCTGGGCACAGGCCTCCTCTCAGAATGAGAGGGCTTGGGCTATAGTTCCCACGCGGGCACAGTGCGGATTGGGAACTTCACACACACCATTGAATTGCTACGCAGTTGTGTGCAGGTTTCCTCACGATGTTTTCCTTCACCGAAAAGCTCATGGTAAATTTCAAATGAGATATCGCACATAAATTCCGAAAAACTCAGAGGTGCGAGCCCGGGATTCGAACCCACAACCCTCTGCTTAAGAGGCCACAGGTCAAACCACTAGGCTACCACGGCTTTTTTTGAATGGACCGCCGGCTGTCAAAACATAGTAGGTACATATTCATTCATGATGTATCTTGATCTTACTTGTAATTGTTGTTTAATTGACATTGTGGCTAGTTCTGATCTCTAGTTTGTTTTATAATCAATTAGCTTCTGCCCGCGACTTCGTCTGCGTAGAGTTAAATATACCACATCAAAATCCGTTGCGTAGTTTAAAAGATCTAAGCATAGATAGGGACGTCTGTCCGGACAGAAGGACAGCGGAAGGTAGTGATATATGGTGTCTGTGTAAGTGTAATTTGTGTATCAAAATGATTCACTCTAAAACGGACAAAACGTAAGTTCGGGTAGTGTTCGCATGCGGCACTATTAATGGGTTATACTCGCACCAGGTGGCGGCTACGGCGGCTGGTAACGACATGGTCGAAACAATTATGGCTTGGTCACTATACCTTGAACTAGCTAACTATTTACCGCGCAGGAATAAATTTGCATCCCAGGCGTCACTTTTCCCGATTATTCCGTTGCTCGTACAATCGATTTGCACAGAATCTTGACAAATCACCCTAAACTACCTTGGTGAAAACCGTATTTAAAATATACCCAAATGCATCAATCAATGGCGTTCAGTCAAACTTCGGGTTAAATATACTTTATTCTCAAAATAATTACAATAAATTCACTAAAATGATAATTATTTACATTTGCAATTGATTTCAAGCGTGCAGTACGTACACGGTAACAATGATGATGATGATGATCCCTCCGACCGGTTTCGGCCATGGCGACCACCTCGACTCCTAGTCAGTACGGCGCTCATGCGCCCGAAGATGGCTTATATAGCCAATCTTAGAGGTGAAACCCCGCGCACAATGAGTGCATGTAAGTACCCCGTTGACGTAATGGTAACGAATGGCAACAGGCTGGCGAGTCTTCAGCTCATCGCGTTTAGCGTCGAGGTCAACTAAACGCTGCTCCTCGAACGCGCGAACTTTGTCCTGCACCGACCTGCGCCATTCCGGTCGCTGTGCTGCCAAACCTTCCCACTGAGAAGGCTCGATATCGCATCTCTTCAGGTGGCGTTTCTGAACATCTTTAAATCTGAGGAGTTGTCCGCCCTGCTTTCGCTTGCCCTCCTTGACTTCAGAGTAAAAGACGCGCTTCGCCACTCTCTCCTCCGCCATACGCGATACGTGGCCGCACCACCGAAGCTGTCGACGCATCAGATAAGCCTCGATTCCACCAACCTTAGCTTGTCGTAGCACTTCGGTGTTTCGCACACGGTCAGACCATCTGATATTTAATATATTGCGCAAGCATTTCAGGTGGAAGCGGTCTAAGGTGCGAATGTGGTGACGGTACACACACCACGTCTCTGACGAATACAGAAGGTTTGGCAGCACAATCGCCATGTACACAGCAACTTTGGTGGCCAGTTTTAGGTCGTGAGAGCGGAAGACCTTGGAATACAGCTTCCCAAATGCCGCAGCTGCAGCACTGACTCGGCTGCTAATCTCAGCATCAAGGTCACACTTAGCTGTTATCGTGCTCCCCAAGTAGCGAAATTTATCTACTTGCTTCAACACGTCCTCACCAAGCTGTACTGTCAGTGCTTCGTGACCATGTGAGTCTAAAGACATCACCTCGGTCTTTTTTACACTGATTTTCAGCCCAAATTTGCAGCAAGCCCGGTGAAAGACGGATATCAGCCGTTGTAGACCACGTCTACGGTAACAATACTTAATTACCCAATCAATAATACAAATTTCTTATTTCTTGAATGTATGTTCTCGAGTCTTGGATGTTTAATAATATGTATTTAAGTATGTATTTATCTATATAAGTATGTTCCGTTGTCTAGTGCCCATATTACAAGCTATGCTTACTTTGGGACTAGGTCAATCGGTGTCAATTGTCCCAAGATATTTATTTATTTATTATTTATTAAATAATAATAGTTTATTCAGCTAACAAAAAGTATAACATGTTAACAAAATAGTTGGTACCTCTTTTTAAATATAACAATACCTGTGCTAAGAGAAACCTTTTTCCACGAAAGGTAATTTTTTACATTTTGTCAACTCACAAGTAAAACTATGAAAATGTGTTTTATTAAAATTAAAACTAATGTGTATACGCACGTGTGTGTGTGAGTGTGAATTACATCAGAAACAATAAAAAACCCAACAAGTGCAAACCAAAGTGTATAAAAAGATTAATGTAGCAAGTGCAACGATTGTACAAACTACACTACAAGGAAAATTATTTTCGTATCAAAAGTTAGTGGCCCGGTTACCTTTGCCGTGTTCCTCGCAAATAAGCAGTTTATGTTTATATTCCAGTTATTTTATTTACAACTACAAGCAAAGGAACTGTAAAAGGAAGTCTCGACAGGATGCAATTGCGCTGCCGGGCCTGCAAAGCCGTTTCCATGATTCTATAAAGCTCCAAGATAACGGTGCAGTGTTATCTGGTAGTTCGAGACTAACGAAGACGCAATACAGTGCTCGTAACATTTCACCGTAAAAATGTGACATGTAGTGGCGACGTTTTTTTTAAAGCACATCACTCAAAATAACATTCAAAAGTGGTAAAAAAAGAAAGAAAAAAGAGAAAAGAAAAAAGAGAAAGAAAGAAGAAAGGAAGAAAGTGGTAATATGCTAACGAAGACGCAATACAGTGCTCGTAACATTTCACCGTAAAAATGTGACATGTAGTGGCGACGTTTTTTTTAAAGCGCATCACTCAAAATACAATTGACAACATTTCATATTTCTGAGCCTATCATTTTAATGGTTCTCTGTATTCTGTTTTAAAAGATGAACATGCTGACAGTTTAATTTTTTCGCTAGGGTTTGTATTTAATTTATAGTTAATTTATTAATTTTTGCTTATTCTAAAAGGGCGTAACTCCGATACTATCACAGAATAGACACTTACCCTTTTGTCTTTTCTGTATAGAAAAAAATCTGACGTCAATTTCAAATTGTCAATGTCAGGCCTTATTCTCCGATATTCGATTTTCGAGGTTCGCTTCGTGCTGTTCCGCTCATACTAATATAGTCATTAACTTGAGAGTGAGAGAGAAGGTATGCAACGACCTTCAAAAATAGAATTTCAGAGTTGCCCCCCTTGTACTTTGAAGTTGTCATATACAAAATTATGGTCGCTTATTTTTTCTCGTGAAAAAGGCAAAGGTGTTTCACCTATCCTGTGGTAGTTTTGGTAAAATTAGGACATATTTTTAATTAATTTTTATTTTTTATAATAAGCGATATTAAAATTATATAAACATATTGCAGTGATCAGGAGGCAAAATGCTTTCGAACCATATATACACTTTCAGGTGTTATAAAAATAAAATGTTGTCAATTCAAAAGTGGTAAAAAAAGAAAGAAAAAAGAAAAAAAATAAAGAAGAAAGGAAGAAAGTGGTAAAATGTAAGAAGCATACTGCATGTGGAGCTGTAGCTATTTGTATGCCTTATGTTATGGCGCAACATAGTGATACTCTAAATGACCTGTCACATTTGTCTAAATGTTTACCTATGTTAACAAATAAACGTTATGATTATGCGAATATTTCTACAGAAATACAGCTCAAATTGAATTTTCGACTAGTTGAATAGATCCATGTAATTATTAGAGCTGCAATTTTCTGCCATTTAACTCGTAAGTCAGACTCAGCACAATTTTTCACCATTTTCGAGTGGTGTTTTCACATAGTTCCAGGTTTACTTTAGAGTAAGTACAGTGGGATAGTATATAAAAAGAACTTCGAGTCCGTATTGCTGTTTCATTCACTCGTACGATTGAATCGGTCGATGTCGTTCTATTTAGGAATTCGATTGTCATTTATTTTTTGGATTTTGAAACTACTTGTTGCGTCGTCTCAAATATTTGAATTAAGTATTATTTACTTTTAAACAAATATGGTTTTATCGTTAAATTGATGAATATTTGAAATTGAGTTTTTGAATCAAATTTTTTTTTTGTCATAAATGGAAAGATCATCTATAAGTTTTGTAAGAAAAGTATTTTTAGTTTTTTTTTTATTCGCTATAATTAACAAGTTATACCGATTTGAAAATTGATTGTCGAGTACCGCACCGAAAACACACCGACAGTTCCCGAACAAGGCCGAGCCGCGTGTGACGTCACAATGTTAGTTTCCACTCGTAGTTAGTATACAGGTGATACCGTTTTTTGACTTTAATCTACTCTAATCTGTTATTATCCTACTATTATTGTAAAATGCTATTGTTTGTGAGACCGTATTGGTTTGTGACTCTTTCGCGCTAAAACGGCTAAACAGATTTCGATAAAATTTGCCATACACGAACTTTTTAATTTATAATCTGGATTTACGTACCGGCTATAGTAGGTGTCATTCACGATGGATGGCATCCACCGTGGTTCTTATTAATTTGTAGTTAAAGGTTAATTTTAATACATCTACGAGTCTTTGTGGCTGGCACTATCTATACTTCTATCATGCTTCTATCCCAACTTTCCACGGTACCGGGATTTAAAACAATAAAATTAGATGAGAATAGTGATGAGTACACTTTGGTAGTAACTATTTATATGAATAAGTGAATAAGTCGTGGGATTTCAGTTCAAAATCCCGTTGATTTTATCCCAGGGGAATTTCATAAGAAAACCCGGAATTTCGAGCACAAAGATGGCGGATGACATTTTGACACTATGACACTAAAAATGTTTATGGGTGTCGTTTTTGAGTAATTTGATGGCTCTGAGCCCGATTTTGACATATTTTTTTAGATTCAAGATGGCGAATGACATTTTGACACTATTGACACTTTGATACTAAAATATTAATGTGTGTCGTTTTTGAGTAATTTGGTGCTTCTGAGCCTGATTTTGACATACTTTTTTGGATTCAAGATGGCGGATGACATTTTGACACTATGACACTAAAAATGTTTATGGGTGTCGTTTTCGAGTAATTTTGTGGTTCTGAGCCAGATTTTGACATACTTTTTTGGATCCAAGATGGCGGATGACATTTTGACACTAAAAATGTTTATGGGTGTCGTTTTCGAGTAATTTGGTTCTTCTCAGCCCGGTTTTGGCATACCTTTTTGAATCCAAGATGGCGGATGACATTTTGACATTACTGACACAAAAAACACAAAAAAGTGTAAAATGTTACTCGAAACCGACCCATAAACATTTTTAGTGTCAATAGTGTCAAAATGTCATTCACCATCTTGGATCCAAAAAATTATGCCAAAACCGGGCTCAGAGCCACCAAATTACTCAAAACGACACCCATAAACATTTTTCGTGTCAAAATGTCATAATGTCATCCGCCATCTTGAATCCAAAAAAGAATGTCAAAATCAGGCTCAGAAGCACCAAATTACTCAAAAATGACACCCATCAATATTTTAGTGTCAAAGTGTCAATAGTGTCCAAATGTCATCCGCCATCTTGGATCCAAAAAATTATGCCAAAATCGGGCTCAGGGCCACCAAATTACTCGAAAACGACACCCATAAACATTTTTAGTGTCAAAGTGTCAAAATGTCATCCGCCATCTTGAATCCAAAAAAGTGTGTCAAAATCAGGCTCAGAAGCACCAAATTACTCAAAAACGACACCCATCAATATTTTAGTGTCAAAGTGTCAATAGTGTCAAAATGTCATCCGCCATCTTGGTTTTAAAAAATTATGCCAAAATCGGGCTGTTTTACTCTCCTCACCCGGAACACATCAGCGCAAGCATTGCTGCTTGGCGGCAGGATTACTAAGATGCTGGTACAGTCGACGTCAAAGATATCTTTACACTTTAGTGCCTTGTCGCTCCAAGCACTTTGACAACTTCATATGAAACTTCAAACATATAGTTACAACGACAAGGTACTAAAGTGTAAAGATATCTTTGACGTTAACCGTACCTAGCGATCCGAACGTACCTACCTAGAACAAGGTTAGGCTCTTACACCCGCAAAAATTCCCATTGAATATATAATACAATCCCACGGGATTATAAAAAAAACTAGAAATACCTATCAACCACAAAATCTAGCCATTAAAATTTATGTACCTACGGTCGAAGAAACTGAATCACGTAACCTACCTAATAGAGGTACAATTTAGCAATAATATCTCTGGCAGGGTGTATGTTAAAATTCCACAGTGGTAGGTAAGCGATTCAGTATCTTTCACTGTACTTAGGTACTTTATTGTGAAATCTCAGGTCCAGTAAAATCAATCCAGTTCACATAAATCAGAAACATTATCAGGATTAAGCTTTTATTTCCTACCTACACATGACTAAAACAAAAATTTACTTACTATAAGGTGATACGCGTGCTCGTTTGCCACCTTATTTCATAAAAAAAAACTTCAGCAGATATTTTTTGTATTAAATTTCGGATATTTTTAGTGAAATCAGCCGTTTACCCAGTACTGTAGTGAAATTGCTTTAACATTGTGACGTCACAGCCATGGCGACCAATCATGGCCCGTTCCCGGTCAAGTGGTCATATTTCAAATTTCATCAATTTTGAATTGCTTATAATTAATTAAAAAAAAATATTTTAAGATTTCTTTGAATTAGATATTATATAATATGCTATAAAGTTTTAAAAAACATAAAAAAAATCTATATTTTTTTTAAATTCAAAGACTCAATTAAGGCATTGCTGCTATAATCAAGTTTAAATCAAATTAAAATGACAGAACCTAATAATTAATTTATTTGAAAACTCCCATTTCTTAGTCGGTTATAAACCGAATCCTATGAAGTTCAGGGTCCGTATAAAACGCAGATCATCGCTAACCCGGCGCGCAGCAACAGTTCTCATTAATCATGGCGATTAATAGTAATGGTTGAATAAAACACGTATGTAATTAAATTGTAAACAATGACAGTGCGAGAATCTTGTATGCGAGGAAATTATGCAGTTTACTAAAAGAGCATAACATACTTAGGGAACACTGCCTGTCATCTCGTGCACGAGAGTAGTAGTGTATAATTGGGGGACCTGGATCAAACGAGATCCAGGATCCCCCAATCATACGTTATATTGATTACTGATCATGAATCAATACATTAATATATGTCAATCGAATTATCTGTTGAGCATATAATTACAGTACAATCCGATAATCAAGTGCTAGTTCAATCAAAAACTACTTCAATTAAATTCTAGTTCTAATACACTCTGAGCCAGAACCGCCACAAACACCCTCGATCACAAATACTAGTCTTGCTTTATTTACGAACTTTGAATAGTGAAATAAAATGCACTGATATTTATAATTAAAATCATTTATTTAATTATGAATAAGGTTGTTACATTCTATGTACCACCGTCTAATACACTTTACATTTGTTAAAGCACATCTTTTTTTTTTATGTTTAATACATCTAAAATACAGATCGCCAACATCACTAAACATTTTATGCAATTCTTCAAAGTCTGGACACCCCATTTCTTCTACATCAATAATATCACAATTAGAACTTATTTCTTTTACCCACTTAACTTTTTCAGAACCTCTCACTAAAATGGTCTTATTTTTTAACAAATACTCCGCATATCCTTTGAAATCTGGATAGTCAATATTTCCTTCACTCCATGTTATGCCATAGTTTTTCCTAGTGCACTGCACCTGTTTTCGTTCTTCATCTGTTAACTTAGAATACGGGTACGGCGATTTTATTAAACTATTTTGCGCATAATTTTCTGCAGCGAAGGCAAATTCCTTTATTATAAAATTATTCTCCTTCACCTTGAAGCCTTGCACGTCGACTATGTAAGTATTTGAATTCATGATACTTTCTTCGCAAACAAGAAGCAGTTCTACACGATAACGGTTGGGATACTACTGATTGAAGCCTAGCGTATTGTTTGTATAAATAAATAAAGCACTAACTAGGCGACCGAGCTTTAGCTTACATTGTAAAACAGCGCTCCTCGTTTTCAATCACACAATGTTAATGCTCAGATTCATTAGCTTTTGCTCTGTCGAACAAAATCGCAGAAATGTTCTTGGACACACCAGATACGGATTGATGTTTTCCAGATTCACAACCTTGAAGCCTTGTACGTCAATTATGTAAGTATTTGAATTCATATTAGTTTCTTCGAAAACAAGAAGCAGTTCTAGACTATGACGGTTGTGATACGACTGTTGAAGTGTAGCGTATTGTTCGTATAATAAACGATAATTATTATGCTCGAATTTCGCAGACGGTAATCAAATCAAATTATATCTTTAGGTTTATTCCTAACTTTAGGAAGAAAGTAAACAAGGATTAAGTATACATGATTTATTTATAAAACATACATTTTTAAAGGTACAAACATTAAAATCAAAATGTTTATTATTATACACAGTGAATAAATAGAACACCATCATATCCTTCACAACACTACTATTTCTATTTATAACATGCTCAGGTTTCTATAACCACTCAGCGTAATGATTTAGAAACTTCCAATTAGATTGGTAGCAAGTCTATATAACATTTATCTATTCTAATTACTCGAGCTGCTACTTGTAATCCCGTGTAAAAGATTCGTGAGCGTTTAGTTTTATAATAACTCTGAGTTATTAGCACACCAGAATAGTGCTCAGCGTTTAATATTTTGACATCATGACGACCATGAAGCTGACATTTATCAATGATAACCTCAACGATATCTCCTTTGTTGATATTCATTTTGATTATATACTTATTATAAAATATATACGTTGACAAATATCAGTATTAAACAAATATATAATATGATTGTTGATTTATTTACTTAAAAATATTATTATCTACACACCACTTATTTAAACAAGATACATTTTTAAAAGCACATGTTTTGGTATGGTAAATACAATTATAAATGTCGGAAGAAATCGAATATTTCTCACTAAGTGTTTTTAAATTAGGACAATTAAAGTCTTCTAAATTGTAAACATTGTCACTTTCTATTATCTTCTTTAACCAGACCACTTTTTCAGTACCTTTTGTATAAATACGTCTATTTTTACAAAAGTTTAATATCAAACTCTTATAGTTGAAGTATGGCACATACCCCTCATTCCATAATATTCCTCTGTTTCTCTCTATCCATGAGGCTTGCAACCGTTCTTTCTTAGTTAAATTATAAAAAGGATAAGGTGGTTTAATCAACAACACAATGACACCTTTTTTGCAAATAATTGCTATTTCTTTAGGTATAAATGTATTGTTTTCGTTTTTAAAACCTTGAACATCCATAATCACATTCATGATAATTTTCGCACTATATTACTCAAGGGTTTATACTCGATTAGACGATCATTTATGATTAGACAGTACGCTGTTGTATTGTCAGGTATATCTTCTGAAGACTCGATTTCTAAACGGACATCAACCGGTCCTGTTTTCAACGAATCATTTTGTCGTGAACAATCAATAACGAACAGTGGGGCTTTTTTCCCGAATGTATTTAAATCAAGCAGGGGATCGATTCCGGTGTTGTAATACGACTGACGAAAGTTAACATACATTTCGTATAATATACTATACTTATCTTCATTAAATTTTAAATTAAGTGAATCATAAGGAAAGTACTGTGAATTTAAAAACAACTTGACATTTGTTATGTTACAATGATCAAATTCTGATGAACTCTTCGTTCGATTCAGTTTTCTATCAGTTTGAACACCGAATATAACATATCTCGGTTTTTCTAACTGAGAAGCAGTTTTGACAGACCACGAGTGTTTTGTTGCTTTAGGTAAAAGCGGATATTCATATAAATCCCAATTTCGGAAAGCTAGTTGTATTGCTCGATCTTTTTCCAAGTGCTTAAGCAGCAATAATCTATTGCGATCCGAAACTTTAACATGAGGGATACGCCACTGAACCTTATGTATGTCTATTTCTATAGTATCATTTGTATCAGTTATAACACTATTCAAAACGGAATTGTTTCTATGAAGTATAAGTTCATGTCTACAATTGGCAACAATTTTGTTATAATCTTCTGCAAACCCTAACACTTTATTAAGCGGTATAATAACAGAAAAATTATCCCCTTTTTTCGCACTTCCGTTTAAATTCCACCCCCACAATGCTGAACTTTTACTTTCGCCTACGTTCATTGAGATAAGAGATTTAATCGTAGTTGTGATTCCAGCATTTTTAACATGATCTATTTCTACCCCATTTAATTCGTATCTTATATCTTGAAATAAAAACAATATAGGATTATTTATAAACTTAAACTCTTTCTTCTTCTTTTTTCCTGCTGTATCTAGTTCAAATACACTCGCATGTCCTTCGATGTAAATGGAGCTTGCAGATGGTAATACATAAACATCTTGCTGATGAATAGGTATTCTGATTTCATCGTTTTCTTTAAAGCTGTGATTGTATGGATTGTAGCTGTGAATCTCGTAGCTTTCAATAGAATTATCTTGCTGCGGTAGTTCAGTTATTTGCAGCATATTATATTTATTTTTATTTTATTTTTAAGCCGAGAGAATGAAGAAAGATTTTATTACTTTTAGTAATTTTATTTGTCGTACTTAATCGTGTTCTTCCTTTGAACACTGGAAGATTAATAGTACATTTTTGTTCTTTGATGTTGTTTTTATTGAAAACATACATATTTAATTGTATACTTATAATAAATTGAAGCGGTTATTTGTACTAAACTCGGCAGACTGTTATGTACTCAACGCCCAATTCTGAATACTGTTCGCGAAGGAATGTCCTAATCCGGTTTAGCATTTTATTTTATTATCATTTAACAACCGTAACTATATGTTTAATCCGTTTCGTTATTTATTTATTTAGTCTCGATTTACTTTTCCAAAATGATTTTAGAAATTTCAAACATAAATGTCCACAGTTGTATAAATGATTGCCTTGTAAATTGACATAATTATACCGAATATTTGTTCCGACATATGCTAAGAATTCTTTTGGCGGTTTTAAGTTACCGTAACTGTCAAAATATTCAATATAGTCTTTAATTTTTCCATAGGCTACCCAGTGAGTACCAACATTTTTAGATGAATCTAAATTAATCACACCGCATTCCATCAGCCACGGCTTTTCTGGTAATTCATCTCGCATAAATACGCCTCGAAAATGGGGTATATTTTTCGCATGCTTTATTATATCGATATTAGTTAGCGCTCGATCAGGTAGCCCAGTATCTAGTTTTTTTTGTTTGAAACGTAAATTCCTAACCCGTGTTTGTACGGTTTAAGATGTAATCCTTTACCAATACACATAGCCTCCATTTTCATGTTATGTCTTTTTAACTCTGCAAGATGTTTTTGTGCCGATTTATAATGATTGATAGCTTTGGTGATTCCCGCAACACCTCCAGCCAAGCTCCCCGTAGCAGATAAGCCGGCAAGAATAGGAATTAATGGTAAAAATCCACCAGTTTTAGGTACAGGTATCACTCTCGGGGATTGCACGGTTATGTCAGAAGCAAATTCTCGAGCAGCCGCGTATGCTAACTCCGTTAGCAATTTCTTGCACTTTGGTTTCAAATTTCGAATATGTTTTTTAGTGTGCGATACAATATTACTAAAGGTTTTTTTCAGACCAGCTCCCGTTTTCTGGGAGGGTGCTAATAATGTTTTTTCCTTATGATGCGCTTCTTTTTTAGTATTACTTCGTGTGTGTTTCATTTTAATAATAGTAATATTGGTATGATTAAAATGCTTTATTTAAAGTTGACTTTCTTGCATAAAGATCCAAGTGCAAATGAGCGTATTAAGTATGAATAGCTTATTTAATGTACTAAAATCACTACAAACGATTGTTTTTATCAATCCAACTGTTCTCACTTGATGGAAGACCCAGCCACTTAACATATACTTTGTTTCCTTTGCTTTTTACAACTTTTTCAACAAGATATACATCAGGGTGAGCAGTTTTCTGAATTTCTTGTCTGTAGAATGCTCCTAAAATAGGCCTAGACTTTGCGTCTTCTAATAAATATGTGAGTGGGTTAGTTTGTTGGACTTTTCTTATCTTAAATATTTCGGTTGACCAATTAGGTGTAAATCCTTTTTCAAAACATCCCTTGTATTTACTGATTCTTACAAAATCTCCAACTTGAAAAACATGACGATTCGGTCTTTTTTCGGATAGCGAATTGTTAATGTATCTTTGTAAGACAATTTCTTTATTATTATGATTAATTTCAGCCGGCGTTTTTCCTATGGTTCTATGAAAGGTATGATTGTATTCGTAAACTTTCTTGTCAAGAGTCCCATCGATCCATTTATAATTTCCTTTCAAACTAAATTCTTTGTAAAGCTTAGTTTTGAGAGTTCTTATAAGTCTTTCTACGATTGATGCTTTTTTTGTAGAATAAGAAGAGTAATGATTTATGTGATACTTTTCAATAACTTTTTTGAATTTATTATTATAAAATTCTGTACCCATATCAGTTTGTAAATTTTTTGGGTGACGACCATTTTCCAACAATGTTTGAAACTCTTTAGATACGATTTCTTTAGTCTTTTGTTTAATCGGGAATGCCCAAGCATATTTTGAGAAACCGTCTATAATTACTAGTATGTATTTATAACCAGCATTTAATTTGGATAAAGCTTGCATATCTATCAAATCCGCTTGCCAAAGGTCATCTATATCTCTTAATATTACGCTTCTCCGAGGGAAGTTTACTCGTACGTTTTTATGAATTTCATTAACAACGTCGGCTTTGCTCATAATGCTTGTTTAATTTTCCCTCAAGCTCCTTTAATGCAATATCTTTTTCAATATTTTTTACACGGTCTGTTAAAATCATAACCAGCTTTTCAATATGCGCAAGTTTTTCAGAATTATTCTTATTAAATTTATCAACGATCTCTTTATTAACAACGTCGGATACTTCACGTTTATCTATAGATGATATTTTAATTACTTCCAGTTTATAACTATCAACATTAAAATTTCCTTTTTTCTCTTCATTCATGTCTAATGCTTATTAGATTACTAGACGAAATGACTACACGAAAACAGAATTTATTCTTTTATTATACCCGCTTCCTTTAACTCTTCAATAATTGATATAATTTCATTGTCATGATTGCTGTTACCAGCACTTTTAGATGCAATTAAAAGTTTCAGTCTTTCAATAAGTTCGTTAGGATCATCCCAATAAATATAATCCGTATTACTTTTATATCGTTTTAATTCAGGCAAACCTTGACCGATTTTCAATTGCGGCAACTGTTGAGTGAACTCATTATTTTCGTCAGTTACTTGTGAAAATAGAGGCTTGATTATTGTACAGTATTTTAATCCTTTGTCACCTTTTAATTGTCCGGCCGGGTCAAAGTCCCGTTTGTGCGCGTTTGTGTTACTTAAAATTTCTTTGTATTTTGTTTTATCTTCTTCAGTTACAAGCTTAAGATTAGGTCTGTTTCGCAATAAAAGTTCTTTTAAACCACCGGTCAATTCATAATTCTTATTTTTGACAGTAATCATGTATTTTTTTCCCAAAGTATTATCAGTGTTATTTTTAAAAGATAAACTAACAACAGTGTTTCCCATCATCAGGTTCTTATCTTTAACATAAATACCAAACGGAACATTGACTTGCTCATACATATCCATCATGTCTTCTTTTTTCAAAGATAAAAGTGTATCGTGACTGTTACTTTGATTTGTTGTATTTTTATCATTATCATTAGAACATCCATAATATTCTGAATGGTGATTAGAATCAGCATTAATTATGTCTTTAAAATTATTATAGTCTAAAGAAGAGTTTAAATCGATCTGCGTGTTATTTTTACCATTTCTTGGTGTTATGTTAAAAGCAGAGTGAGGTGTTTGATTTATCTTGACAACTGTTTCTAAAGAATCAGTAATAGGTTTAAATACTTTTTTGTATTTCAGATCAGCTTCATAATCTTCATTTTTAATCTTCTTTATTTTGTTTTTTATATTGTTAACTGATTTAATGAGTTGTGCTTTTAAATCGGTATCCATTTTACTTTCCAACTTATTAATATGACTACCGTTTCTTAAAACCCCTTGTTTTCAAGTGAGATTTTTAAACTAGAAATCGGAATATATAACTAAGTTAGAAGCGGACAAACGTGTCAAATCCTTGTCTATATCGTCCGTTATTTATCGCGCAATCTTTATTTATAACTAAGAAACTGAATCGATCTTGCCATATAACAGAACAAAGTTGCTTAAATTGTATCCAATCTAAATCTGTATTTACATGTTCATTGTATATATGTTTTAAATTGGTATCATCTTGTTTGAAGATAATTAAAACATTAACATTATCTCTGATCAGTTGTTTAGGTATTTTCGAATAAGTTTGCGATAAGTAAAAACAATCTATCTGCCTATGTCTTCCCATAGTAAAATAATTTCTAATATTAATTTGATTTTCACATGCGACATCATCGAAAATCATAATGGAATTTGTCAAAGCATCGTTGGGGTGAAGAACTTCTTTGTGATCATTAAATACAAATAGCTCCGCTCCTGGAACACTTTCCATAACTTGTCTTAAAAAGAGGTACTTTGGTTGAAAAGCGGTCTTCGAGTATAAATAAATATGTTTAAATTTCAAACCATTTTCGTGTAACAATAAATTTAACATAACATTAGTTTTACCACAATTTGAAGGACCGCATATTATGCAGCGAATGGTATTAGGTAACAACGAACTATGTTTTAATTTTTGTGTGTCATTTTTTACTTTGAAAGTATTTACTTCCAAAGTTTGACTCTGTTTATCAAAGATCATGATGAAATGCGGGGAATCTCGGATTTTATTGCTTATATAATCTTGGGTCTAGTCTAGATCGTTGCTTAAAATGACGATCAAAAGAAAGAGATACATTTAATAATTTATTTGATTTGATTTGGTTGCATATATAAAAACTTTTTCATTCATGCTGAAATATATTTATTCCTTTTTTAAGCTCAATATAAACAAAGCATAATTATACTTCTAAACACACATCACACGAATACAATTTTACGATTTCTTAAAAAGAAAAACCAATACATAGCTCTAAATTACATTTAAAAATATAATAACCTTTTATATAAGACTGTTTTTTTTATTAATATCATATCTTCAATATGATAATATAATTAACTACTTATATACTTAAAGAAATCTTTTCAAATACGTACAAGGTATTTCGTATATCTATTAAAAAATTGTATTACAGTGACCCCAGGGGAGCGTTTCTATGTTACCAGCTAATATTTGCCTCTTGTCATCATTACTGTTTAAAACTACTTTGTTTACTTCCTGTGAATATAAAACATGTTTAATGGATTTAATCAGATTCATTTTTCGTCTAAAATTTTTTTTGGTGTGTAGCGCTGTTTTATAATCGGAAAGTTGTAATCGATTCGTTATAGGTTTCGAAACACCTTTAGCTTTGTTTAATGAAGTTTTAACTGTCTTTAAACAGTAGAGTTTAGCTCTTAAGCCTACAAATTCAGTAATTACGTCACCACCCATTTCATCTTTAAATAATCCCGGTACTTTAGCGTTAATTTGAGGTATGCCGTACGGGTTATCCTCATCATAATTACTTGTATCAAATTTCGTAATATCATTATGTAGGTCTTGGTAAAAGTCTGGTGTTACAATATTATACAGAAGACTATCAGTATCCGTGTAACAAAGTGCAGCCTTTGAATTATATTTTTTTTTTATAACATCATAGTGAAATCGATACAAATGCTGTTTAGCGAATTCTAGTACTGTAAATCCGATATATATTGGTCTGTCTAGTAAAATTTTTTCAGGAGCTAAATGGATAGCTACAAAATTTTCTGAAAATATGCATACGTTTTTTACATTTGGTTTTAGTAAGATTTTTTCTGCTCCTATATATTTATTTGTTTTATTGCTACAATCCTTCCATTTTGTGACTAATTTAACTTCTATTCGCTTTCGTTTATTTTCAATCGTCTTACCGAATACCGCATTATTTAGAAGTTTGAAAAAGTCTTTTTCGAACGCTGTAGTAGCACTTTGTCTTAAACGAGTATTTAAATCAATGTACTTTTGTAAAAAGTTATCTTGTCTGAAGCGTAAGACTCTGTGAACATTCCTTAATATTAAACCATTTTTCAAACATTCTTTCAAGTGAACATAATGTATGACGTAATTGTATTTATCATATAAATTAGCAACTAATTTTTTTGATTTACCGCCTGGCGGAATGAATTTTTCTGGGGCGAAAGGTAACTCACTGTGATAATCATGTAAATGTTCGGGATAAGTCAGGTCTACTTCTAAAATATATCCAAATTCTCCATCATTTGGCACTGTCATTACGTTAAAATATTTAACTTCATCTTCAGTTAAAAATTCAAAATCTGAAATAGGCATTTTTTTCCTCATCGCATAACCGTATAGATTGTTACAATCGAGATATATTAAATATGATGATGGTTTTGAATCATTAAATTCTGGAATATATTTATTATTCGCCTTTACATGTCGAAGAGAACATTGAGCTAATCCCCCTCGTATCCCGTTCTCAAGCATCTGATACATATTTAAATCATCTAATAGCTGTAATTGAACACCTGTACACAAAAGCATAGCATCCCAACTTAAACTAGGTGCAGACACATAATAAGCCGGATCAAGATTATAATGTCGTAAACTTGTACTTCTGAAATGTTCAAATATATCACACAATAATAGAACGTCGCATTTCAAGTATAAGTCGGTATATTCTCCTAATGAACTTATATTAAAGGTAGACCATACGAGTTGCGCATGTGTATACTCAGCATCAGTGATATGCTCATCTTTTAAAGAATTGAAAAAATGTTCTTTATATGGTAGTTTATCCTCTTCGTATTTAGACCAAGAATTAATATAATCATAGGGATAAATACCTTTACGTCTCAGCAAATTAATTTTATTATAGCTTTGAAATTCTTTTGATAAGTTGTGGAAATCCTTTTCATTCAAATTTTTTGTTAATTCATTTAAGCCTGAACTAAGAAATTGAAAAGAATCTATAAACTTAATATTGATTGGTTGCGACTGGTTTGTTGATTCTATAATTTTTGTAATAGACGTATATTTCTCTTTGGATTGAGGAATAATTTTCACAGAACCAGGATATTTTGCCAGTTCTTTAATAAACAAATGACAGTCATAACCAGCTAGGTTATGAAAAACAACTGGTATAAATGGACATATTCTGTATCTTAAATTGCAAAGTGAATGAGCGGCACCTCTATACTCTGAAGTAATATGATCATGATCATGAACTTTATCACCGAACAAAAATTGTTTGCATATGTGACATTTATCAGCATTTGTATGGCTAGCTACTTGTTCGGTAGTTAAAGGTTTCATTACATTATTTTGAGACAATATTGAATTAATGTTCTGTATATCATCGATTAACCACTTTATAAAAATCTCGACGCAATCTTCACCTCTATAGGTAACATATTTGTTTAAACGAGGATCATGCGAACAACAAATATAATACCCAAAACATGATGGAAGATGCTGTTTAACGGTTTGAGTGTTTTGTGTACTCGCATCTTCACAATTTATTAACATACTCTCAAAGTCAGCGTAAATTATATAATTAATTTTTTGTTGTCGTTCAAAGTTTTTAAATTGAATCGCTGCATTTTTTTCAGGTAAAACAGTAAGAATGTGAGAACAATGATGTGAATTATATTTTTTTTCAGTGGTGAAAAATTGAAGGCAAGAATCGCAAAAATACATATTACCCTTGTGGTGAGTTATTTGACGACGAACTAGACGCACTAGATCTTTGATTAAGCAGTAATGACCTGCACCGTTTTGTTCAATATATAACAAATTGATATGATTTATTTTCTTGGATTTCGTGCGGTACAACGGTCCTGTTACAATACCCTTGTCTAGCCCATAGATATTAATGCTTATATCACTATTACTTTTCTCAAACAACCTTACGTCATTAGCAGACGGAGGGAATGACATTCCTTTTATATTTAAAACGGTTGAATAGTGCGGATAAGACTTAACTCGACACGCATTATTCTTTGAAGGAAATAGAGCTGCCATAATGCTCCATAAAAAACAATGACTATCGCTGTTCTGAATGTTTATACAGGTTTTAGTATTCTTGATATTAACTGGTAACGGTATGTAAGTACCACCTCTCATTGGGTTATATTTATTTATATTGATTTCTAAGTGACTAATTGTAGAATAAGACCACCCGGACTCACGATGTTCGAATTCGATTAGTTTATTTTTTAAGTTCTCGATCATAGTCATATATAATTCATTAAAATTTGTGTTTTTAAATACAATACTATATTTTGTGTTAAAAGACTTAAGCTGTTGGTTACATGAATTCGGTAATGTAAAATGAACAAACAGCTCGCTGTTCATTTTAACACAATCATGTTTCAATAATGCGGATTTCATAAGGTATAAAATATCACTTCGAATCCCGCATAGGAAAGTCTCAGGTGTAAGGCATTCGACATCCTGTGAGGGGTTTAAGCGATATGTAGCAATTCTGTTTCTAAATGCTGTGCTAATTATTTCAATGTGTTTAAAATCGGTTTTCGATAAACAATTTGATTTATGCAAATTTGTTCTTAAATGAAATCTGTATTTATTTATAGGCATCTCGATCTGACAATGATCACATCGCATAAATACATTGGTGGATGACTCGGGGTAAGTAGACGGAGCTGTAAACAAAAATATGATTTTATTGATAGTATTTATTCATAGATTTATCTAATACATAGGTTAATAATAAAGGCATGAATTGGTAAGCGCTCTCTATAATGCACTAATCATGAATAACATACTAATTTCGTAATCATTAAATACAAAAAGAATAAAAATAAAACATTAATAGTAGTTGCTAACAAATGTCGGAGTACAAGTTCTATATTCCTTACGAGTCGATGTAATAAAGTTTGATAAGTGCTGCCAAGCTGTAGTATTATCATCCGTCTGAGTTTTTATGCTGACTATGGCTTGCCGCCATCTATTAACAGGTAACACGTTTTTAATCTCGTCGCACTTGTAAACTTTTAGTTCAATAAAGTGTGAACCTGTTTTTGAATGATTGTCCTGTCGTGAAAACCCATTGGCTAGTCTTCGCGTGATACAAGACTGTAATTTACCAGGTGCAGGGGTGATACTCGAGGACTGCTTCTCATCCTCGCTACCGCTTCCAAAAAGCTCCGCAGCAGTTGCGTGGTGTGGTTTCGCAGGTACAGGATTAATTTTGATCTTCTTTTTTGAAGCACTTGAAGATGATTGCGGTGACTTTGCGTGCTTTTTCTTTTTTTCACTCGATTCAGCCGGTCTCGCAGCTTCATCTTCAGAGCTTGACGAAGAAACTACAGCTTTAGATGAATGTTTCAATCTGAAAAAATAAAAACGATCGTTAAATTAAATCGAGCTAATAAAATTTTTGCAGAGACTTGACTACATTAGAGGATATTCAATGAAAGTAATTAAAATATTGATTGGGTCTGATTAAACTTAAACAACATCATTCAATAACACAGAATAATCTTTAGTATCGAGTCGAATCAAAAGATAAATTGAATACTTACGTTTTGCTATGCTTCCTCTTTCTTATCTCACTCGATTCGGCCTGCATCGCTGACTCGTCTTCCGACGGAAATAGTGTTTCAGCATTGTTAGAGCTATAAATCTTCGACCTGAAATAAATATTAAAACATTTTAACTACAGTATTTAAGTTATCTATAATATTTGACCCTACTTTTCGTTTTATAGTAAGTATTTAAATAAGATAGAGGTATATTTAAAAAGTATCGTCATTCGTCTTGTTTCATACAATTTACTAGCGCAGCCCTCCCCGAAATTATAAAATTTTGCACTACTATAAGAATGACGCATAATAACATAGCATCATTAAACTATTATTCTTTACCGCTATTCGAATGACTCATAATTTTATTGATGATATTAAGTTAAATTACTCTATTCAATAAACAGCATCATTTATATTGAAGCCAGAATTAGTTAGCATAACTCTATCAAATTCCAATATTTACACTACTATTCGAATGACGAATAATTTTATTGATAATATTAATGACTCCAATGTATAAAAACATCAACATTTAAATTATTAGACAGCATAATTGAAGCTAGAAAAGTAATTAACTTTTCTAGGTATCTATTCGAATAGATAAATAATAAATAAATATCCATCAGTCCAGAAATCCGCAACCTCGCTTTATAGTCGGTGTTATGTTACAAACGACTCGACTATTCAATCGTAATGATGGTTGCATAATTTAATAAATACGTTTAGTTAATAAGATAGACACTTACATTTTTTTTGATGATGATCCTTCAGCTTAGGAGATGAGGTGATGGCTGGTTCTTTACTTTGCAGAGGAGATGAATGATGCACTAGATTCGGTATCAACCGCTTAAGTACTCTCTAATCCACGTGAATATCTTCCTTATACGGAAAGTATCCGCGTGACTTTAAAATAGGTCTCATCATGTATCAGCAGTAACCCTTTTAAGCGGTGTAATCTTAAACTTCTGCGTTAACGCTTAGTCTTAAATGGGAAGCGATGATTTTGTATAGTTTAATACTGTGGTTTTGCTTGGCCGATACGGATTTACTAACTGATTCACTAACTTCACAATTGGTTTTAGTTTATATAACCTATTGTGCGAAATAAAATAAAAAAACGTTTGTTAGTTTTCATATACGAGATCAACAAACAGACATACTTACCTCCAAATTCAGTGTATGTGGATGCAAATGTCGACATTGCAAATCATTGAGACTCATTTAGCATAGACATCTTTCATATATGGTTAGGTCTCATATTAACGATAAAACGATTTTACTATGCGATATTAAACCTTATGGTTTCTTTTTTATACTTAAAAAATAATATAAATAACAAGAAATTAGAACATTTTAACGATTAGTATTTTTGCAATACACTGGTGAGCAGTTCAGTAATGTCGGTGAGTGTGTACCTATTTTATTATACTTGTTATTATTTAATAATAATCAATATCCATACCGACGACTGGATAGCTGAGTGGTTAGAGAATCAGGCGACAAAGCTTGAGACAGATATTATGTATGAAAAATATGAAAGTTTGTTCTTGAGCTTCGAATGTTTAATATATAAGTAAAGTGTTTAGTATTTAAGTATATATCTATCTATATAAGTATGTTTATTCGTTGGCCAGCACCTATAACGTAAGCTTACCTTACTTTAGACTCAGGTTAATCGACATCAATTGTCTCTGATATTTATTTATATAGTAATCCAATGCAAGCTTTATTGTAATACTCGATTTATAAATTTTAATGTCGTTTAGTCATGATAAGAATTCTTTTGTTAATTATCGATAAATTACGATTAATTGTTATCAAACGCCAATGTTACTGACAATTATTTGATTCAAAAATTTTGAATGTCTTTTCTTTACAGGATACAGAAGATCTCTTTAATTTTGTACCAGCGGATCAGCGTGCTACGCATGGAGCAGAACAAAGATCTACCACTCATGATGGCGCTTCTCGCAAGAGAACCAGAACCGAACTACCATATTCTTCATACATAAAAAGAACTGTAAAACGTGCGACAAAAATAATTAAAATAGAAATTTATGACGCCGAGAACGCACCGAAATCTGAACATTCAATGTGTACTTGTGAAGCAGAAATCTGCGCCCAATATGTTGTGAAGGGTATATTATTTGATGACGTATATAGCGCAACTAAAGATATCATAAGTAAAATTCAGGATGATATGGATTTGAGAATAACTAAAATGTGTTAGTTAAGTATAATAATGTACTACTATATTGTCTACTTATTAAAAATAAAGGAGTTAATGTAATATGATATGTTTTATTTATAATAATTCAGATACTTAACTATAGCGTTAATAATCTTATATAATTACGAGTCTGAACGCTGAATAAATAAATTTAGACTTCAATTTAGAATTACGTAATTAAATTACTATTCAAGAATCAAATAAAATAAATAAGTTTCTGCGTAAGACACGTAATATAACATAGTCAGCATAGTAACTGGTGAGCGAGGTAGGTCTGTTGCACAGTGGTGTGCAGCGGATTCTGCTCTAGGGTAGGCTGGATACTTTTCTGATTGAGCTTTCAATCCAAATTGAATACCTAGTAGAATGGACAACGGTTTCTCATGAAATATGCATCACTGATGTTACACAATAATGATAACATATTACCTATTTAATATCTTACCCGTTTCGTACGTCAAAATCAGATTATTGAATTATATTAAGCAATTTATAGTGAAACATATCGAAACCTCACATTAAGTATTCTCTTCTTACAATAAATTTATAAACAAAGAATTATTGATTAAATAAAAAATAACAAAATTGAATCCCTGTTTCATATTATAGCATCGCTAGTGAAAGATGACAGCTTAAAAACTCGGTCTCACCTGAACCGTTGTTTATACTACGTCTCAATGATTCGTCAAACAACACGCCATTATCACGAATGCACTAGCTTGCATTTTCTCTATTGCTAACAAAGAATTTAATATCGTAAGTATTTGAATGATAATATGATTGTATAAAAATGGTGACTTAATATATATGTTTGCTCCATAACCAACGATATCAGAGTGTACCTATTAGAAATAGAATTTAATTGAAGTAGTTTTTGATTGAACTAGTATTTGATTATCGGATTGTACTGTAATTATATGCTCAACAGATAATTCGATTGACATATATTAATGTATTGATTCATGATCAGTAATCAATATAACGTATGATTGGGGGATCCTGGATCTCGTTTGATCCAGGTCCCCCAATTATACACTACTGAGAGTTATGGTTAAATTTTTATGTCCGTATGTGTGTATCTATATTGAAATCAGGTGCCTTACCATGACGTCTTAATGCGTTTCAGTTTAGGTTCGCTTGCTTTCAGATTCATAGGTAGGTACTAAAAGTGACAGCTAAAACTTGAACTGAGTCAGAATTAGGTTTTCATAATTATGACATAATTCAGCCTATATGTACATAATTATTATTGCTGTGTATCTATCTATCGAAGTGTTAGTACCTGTACATTATTATCATTGTATTTTTGTTTTTTTTTTTATTGTTGATTGCGCCACCTGTTATTATTAAACTACCTTTCTTAATTTAATTCTTACCAACAGCTCACCTGTACGCGCATACAGGCGCTTCCAAAAACGAATCTATACGCAGTATGAAACGCTAGTTTGAAACTGCCTATAGCATAGGTATTACCGTTAGATAGATAAGATAGAGAGGCATGTTTTAAAATAATAAACACTAGCTTACCTCGACATCCTGTAGTTTTGTATGGTTCTTCATGAGATCCGTGTAGCTTCCCTGTTTCAAGGTCTCATTTACGGAAACCATTTTTACAAACTTATACCAAACCCCGATGATAGCTAAAGTTCACACTGTGTGCACTGTTCACGAAACTTTCGTTCATCGTTGACGGCTCACAAGAGTTGGACACTTGGGTGATGGATCATGCTGATATGACCAGATCACCTGCCTGCAACAATAAGAAGATGGTTTGGATAAAGTGTGTATGTATGTATGTATAACTCTTTATTGTACATAAAACACATTAATTTTACAGATAATAAGACAAATAGATGTACAAAGGCGAACTTATCCCTTAAAGGGATCTCTTCCAGTTAACCTTCGAACGATTGACAGGACAACAGAAATCAGAGTATAGAGGGTATACATACTAGAAAGCTAGAAGAGCAATGACCCTAATTTAAACCTAAACTAATAAAGCACTAACATAATAATAATACACCTACACAACAATACAGGTACATCCTAATACATATAAAAATAAATAAATATACGATAAACTAATATATGTCAGAAATACACTACATAGTAATATAACCTACATATTAAGCTATATATACACTACAAAAGTCTAAAACGGGACCAGCTAGCTTATTACGTAACTCGCTCGCAATCGCCATCGTGTTCATTTTGACAGTGCTTGTATGAATGTGACAGCTAGCTGATTCCGATGCCAATTGTCAGCCCATACATGAACTGTCAAAATGAAGACGATGGTGATCGCGAGCGAGTTACGTAATAAGCATGCAGGGGCGTTACCACGACGTCCTAATGCGATCCAATACAGACTCAGTTCAGGTTTTAGCTGTCATTTTTAGTATGGATCTGACAGCGAGCGAACCTAAACTGAATCAGAATTGAATCACATTGAGACGTGATGTTAATCTGTTGTTGATCTGTTGTGTGTTGCCATGCCACTCTTACTACCCCTAAGTATATTCTCTAGTCTATGTGAACTCTTTGACACGGCTATGCTTATATTAAATTTTAAATGAAATCGATATCGTTGCCTCGTCTAATAATCTACTGTGACAAGAAAATAAGGGTATTCGGTTACATAGAAAATTTGCATACTACAAACCTGAAATTTTACATAGAGAGTAGTGAGCTGATGTGGCTTGGGAATACGAAAAGGGTAGGGAATTCTGAACCAGTAACAACCACGTGCATAAATTAATTTTAAAATAATATTAAACCAGAAATCAACGGCTTTAATTATATGCGTCAGTCAGTCACACAGTATAACGAACGTAACTGAAATTCGGATAATTTATCAAAAGCTCGTTTACAAAGTTCACAATTTCTATCTTATTTTCAAACTAGCGTTCCTAAGAACTTTATAATGTAGAAACATAGTTTCACTCTCAGTATTTTCAAAGAGTTTTTCGCTTGAGTCGTCTGAGCTGTGAGCTTTTCCTGAAAGCTGTGGTTTAGGTTCCGTCAGTGATTAATGAACTCGCCTTTGGAACCCTGACCCATGGGACGGATAACTCTGTACCATATAAATTCGCCCAATATCTCATTGAATCTTCTTATGACTTGAGCTTCGGAGATCTTTTTCAAATTTATGAAATGTTTGTGTTGTTTAGAGACTTGAATGATGAATAGAGAGAGAGAGAGAGAGAGAGAGAGAGAAACATTTATTTACACACATTCGATACACTGAGATATAAAACAAGGAGAAATACAATATACTAAGGAATACTACCGATATGGTGTAAAATGGATCCCACTCAGCATAATGTTGAATATTGGTCATTATTTACGTCATTAGTACGGAAGGTTAGTAATGGTAATGATCACAGACCGGCAATATAGTACAGGTGGCGGCACGTAAGTAAAACGTGGAGGGGAGGTGCGCAGTATGAAAAACAACATCATTTTCATACTGCGCATATCCCCTCCACGTTTTATTTACGTGCCGCCACCTGTAGTTACGTGATAGTTGAAGGACCGTCGAACGCCGAATTTCACCGAATCTATTAATTGCACGAAACTATTTAATATCAAAGGTACTTAATTATTTATTTCTAAAAATACTAAACTAAACTTCTATGCTAGACCAGCAAAAATCCATACAAAAAAAATTTCCTCGGGAGTAAAATATCCAAAATTCCCGTGGGAGGTAAATCAGCTATTCTACGGCTCTATAGGCCTACGGCTACGCCTGCGTTAACGGCCTTTACGAGCAAGTGTGATGAAATAGTATATTGTTAACCGACACCCGTCATTTCGCTTCATGCTGGTCTGGGAGTAAAGAAATCATATGATGTACAGTCACCAGCATAAATAAGATATCATTTTTGTACCTTGTCGCTTTCAGTCGTTACATGATCTCATATGGTTTTTCAAACATGACTTTAAACTGACAAGGTACAAAAGTGATCACTTATTTTTGCTGGTGACTGTACCAGTTGCTTCTCTTCCCGCGCAGATAAAAGCCCATCGAGGGAATAGGCGAAAATCATAGGAATTATGTTATAGATGCGGCTAGCAACACATCACTTTTGATTCCACTTTCCACCTATACGCCCACAGTCTTGCTATACGTGGCCTGTAGGTCTTGTTACTTTAGGCTCTGTCTACCCCTTAAGTGATAAGCACGTAATATGTGCATGTGCATGTAGGAAGGATATCGCAAAAGGGTTGGCTAAGAATAATGCCAAGGCTGTTATTTAGTGCGTAGGTACTTACCTGGAATTTAAAAAGTAAACTCAATACTCTCCAGGGAGCTATAAATGTAGATTTAGAACACAACATTTCAAACTAATTAGCAGCGACCTGATTTCCCGGTGCAACAAGTGGAAGTTAAAGTTAAGCTTAATTACAATTACTCTGTTTGAAACTGAACTACCAAATAGTTTTGGGTATGAATGTAACGTAAAAGATCAGGGGCCTTACCATGACGTCCTGATTCCGACTCAGTTTAAGTTTTAGCTGCCAGTTTTGGTATGAATCTGACAGCGAGCGAACCTAAACTGAACCGCATTAAGACGTCATGGTAAAGGTGGAAACATATTATTAACACGCGACGCGACCCGATGCAACGCGACGCGTGTTGAGTCGAATCAAATTGTATTATTTTCTATGACCAGAACCACACTATGAACATCCGACGCGACGCCATGAGCATACATTCGTTGCATCGGGTCGCGTCGCGTGTTAAAAATGTGTTTCCACCTTAAGGCCCCAGGAGCCTTACCATGACGTCCTGATTCCGACTCAGTTTAAGTTTTAGCTGCCAGTTTTGGTATGAATCTGACAGCGAGCGAACCTAAACTGAATTGCATAAATACGTCATGGTAAGGCCCCAGTGTATGTTCGCTGGTTATATTCATAATCACGTTTCCCAACAATCCCAACGTGATGCATCGAGAAAGCCGATTACTGCTAATTAGGTATTTACTTCCTCGCAAATGTAATGAACAGCATTGTGTTGAGCGGTAAGAGGATTAAAAACCCGAGTCGTTACATGGTACATTACATTCCGAGGGTGGTGAAATAAAGAATGTCTCTGATTGCAGAGAATAAACATACGACCTGAGGCTTTCTTTATCACCTCTCCACTCGGGCACAATTTTACGTCTTCCCTAGTGGTGGTCGTTATTACAACAGCAGATAACGTATTGCATTATTTGCACGCAACGAACAACACATTATCGAATCGTCAACTATCCTGTTATCATTATTCGTTGTCTGTTGTCAACGTTGTTCATACGCGCACGTAATGTTGCCGCACTTGGCATAGAAGCGCAAGCGAGTGCGCAACAAATCAAGTAGGTGTGTGCGAGAGATAGCGCTATAGGCGCGAGCTCGTATCGCAATCGCAATTCAAATAACTGACTTTTGGTATCATTATTAGCTTGCTGTTTGTTGTCAGTCAGTACAATAACAAACAAGGTAACAGAGCGTTGTTTTGCTTTTGTTCCCGTACGTTTTTATTACGCTGCAATCGCGACGAAATAAGTATAACAATTATTTAATAATAAGTTCATTATCGTTTTGTAAAACAGCAATATAACAGGATAACAGACAACAGTTTACAATAACAGCTATTTAAGAATAACACAACACTGTTATTCATTATTGCAAAACAGCCGTTATTGCCACCACTAGTCTTCCCTGGCCAGGAAGTGGAAATAGGTATAGTAAAACTTTTTGCTAAGTTGTATTCCAAAACTATAATGAAAGGCGTGACCGCATCCCAGGAGTTATGAGTAATTAAAAATGTGTTGTTAACTTGTTTGTGAACCATCCAATCGTGCTAACGTGTAGCTCGAGGGAACATCGCCTACATCCCTGACCAATCAAAAGGACCCCAATTAAGCGGAAACGCTGAATATTCGCACAAAGTTATTTATGGCAAACTTATTAAAGGCGACTAGAGCTACTGCGAGATGAAGTTGGTCACTATAAACTATTATTAGGTAACATTAATTAGAGTAAGGGATCTCGTATATGATTCTGGGGTTCGAGAAAGTTATTTATAATAATAATAATAATTTATTTCAGACTGAGGCCATAAAATGGTACTAAAAAATAATGAATAAATATAATGAAATAATAATGGTATTTATACTTCAACATGGAGAACTTACGACAAGAGTTTGTCAAAAACATGACAGGTAATTAATACGAGTTGTGTTGAGAATAGGTGGTAATTTTTGCTGTAAAAAGTTTTTTTTTATTGCTTTTAAGGTGGAAACACATTGTTAACACGCGACGCGACCCGATGCAACGCGACGCGTGTTGAGTCGAATCAAATTGTATTATTTTCTATGACCAGAACCACACTATGAACATCCGACGCGACGCCATGCGCATACATTCGTTGCATCGGGTCGCGTCGCGTGTTAATAGGTAATGTGTTTCCACCTTGTGTCGCAAAATATTGTAGTGATTAGTGAGTATGAAAGAAGGTTCCAGGTTCCAATTCCGGTATTGACATACATTTGTGTGATGAATAAGAATAGCTTCTAAATGTCAAACCGTCCCAATCGAAAACTGTGAGCCTAATTTTTCTACAGTTTTCAGCGAGTTTTTGTTCTTCTCGCCGACGCGTTTAGCATATCATGTAAATGTTTTCCCAATGAAATATGGAAACTGCGCGTTAACTGAACATGAATACGCTTGTTTTCACACCAAATAGTAATGGAACCGGGACCTTTGCAACTCAGACCAAAAATAAAAGGTCACTCTTCAATAATTAACCTACCACGACGTAAGAAAAACAAACTCTTAAATCTAGGTTAAGTGTGGCAGTTGTACATTTTATTATTACAAGCTTTATATTAACTTGTAATGTATGTAATATATGTATGTAAGTATTGTTTGTCCGGGTGGAATCTTGCGTCTCAATTTTGAAGCAGATCTTCGTCCAATTGAGTTGAAGTTTCGGTTTTAGTTTTGGCAAAAAAACATGTTGCGGTAGGACACTAGACATAATAGGTACATTCTACATACAAAAGTTGTAAGTTAAGTTTAAGAGTGTAAATATGTAAAAGGCTGCCTTGTCAAAGGTTTCGTGGCTTTTCAGCTAAATTTGCGACGCCAAAAAGTGCTTCCACTTACAGCCCTTTCAAGGAAAACCGGCATTGGAATTACCTATATTCTTTTCAATCCTTCTGCTCCATTGTATCTTTTCGAGCGATTCAGCTACTTGGCTTCCGGTAGCCAGCATCGGCTACGGTCGAATACTAATCTCCTTTTGGCCTGTCCTTTTTCATCTTCCAAAACTTACTCCAAATCCTTCACAGTCCACTCTGCTAAGCTGTGGAATCGGTTACCGACCTCCATCAGGCAGTCTGCCTCCGTGGCGTCGTTCAAGGAGGGCTTGAGGAGGATGTGGCTCACACCATCTCCTTAAATATTGTATGTGTGTACTCATATTGTATGTAGTGTGTATATAAGCATGTGTGTAATGATATTTAGTGTTAGTTAATTTATGAATTGTTTGTTTGTTATATTTTGAGATGTACGCTCTATTGTGGCTTTCACCATATTAATATTTTAAACTCACTCTTTGTCGGTCCCTCGCTTAATGCTCCTCTCATCTTTTCAAAGGTTAACTGGTAGAGATCCCTTATAGGGATAAGTTCGCCTTTGTGCATAATATCTAATGTATTTTTTTTTTTTGTGATTTGTGTCTGTTTCTTTATATTTGTACAATAAAGCATTTACTTACTTACTTACCTATTTAGAACGGAATTTAAGTAAAAAGCAATGTGAAGCGTTTTAGGATTCGGAAAACCTCGAATCATTCATCATTTCTCCCGAGAAATTAATTTACGAGTAATAGCTTCGTGTGGTTTGATTTGATTTTCTGTAACATAAACATTTCAGACTACAATCATAATCTCTACTGGGTAATATTAATACACGCAATATTTTATACGAAAGTTCCTCGCATAAATGAGGAAACTGAGTATTTCCGTGTTTTTTTATTAATCCGACATTCATTAAAAACATTGACCTAATTTACTTATATTTCGTCACAGTATTTTATTCATGTTTTTTTTACTCCTGTCAGGCTAACATTAATAAAGATTATAATACAGAAGAAAGAAAAACTTTGAACTTAAGTCTAATATGAAAGAAGTTCCGGAAGCTTTGCCTTAGGCAAGCTGCCCAAAAGTCTGGCGCCGTTGCCTCTTTGAATCTCTATACTTTTATGCTTTAGGCTTCTTTTGGTCTCCTTAATTTTGTATGTTACACTGAATTAAAGTCTGAAAGTCTTTGAAGCGTCAGATTATCACTTTTTTGAAAGTAATTTTTGAATAAATGCGATTAATTCACACAGCTTCACGAAATATTAATGATGTCGATTTTTTCGTTTAATGTTTATGAATATTACTTTTGTACTATAGTCCATTCCATTCCATTTGAACACTTTTGTAAACAAACAAGTCCCCCCAAGTTCATATAAAGTTTAAATATAATAATACCTAATCATAGTATAATTGTTATAAAAATGTGTATGAATCTTCAACATTCCGGTGATTGTGAGGGAATTTAAGATGAAAGTAACTATACCTAACAATGTCAGTAACCATAAATAACTGACGACATTGTCGTATGTTTCACAGAAAACCTATATTTATACATATTTATATTATATAATGTATATAAAAGTAATAAACCATTATTAATACAAAATATAAAAACATTATAAAAACTTAACCTAGGGTGCCACCGCTGTTTTTATTATTATTATTATTATACTTACTGAAATTGCCAAAAAAAAAGCGACGCAAAAAAAAAATTGAAATCAAACAAAACAATCAAAATAATACACTAATAAAATAATTAGTAACACCTCAACCATAATTATAGAAAATAACAAAACTTTGTTTGGTTTGCTCTATGCACTTACCTCACATTAGCTTAACTAGAAAAATCTGAATTCAAAAAGTAAAACTGCACAAAATGCTGCAACCAATCACCAAATAAAACAGAACCTTGGAACGGTTCCTTGGGAACGGAAATAAAATGTTTTTCCTTATTTCTTTCTTTCTTTTCAAATACGTTTTATTTTTAATTGGACACCAAATACTTAATACCTCGTTTGAAATGCATTCACTCACTCATGTCATTCAAATATTAAGTGAACCAATGAATCGCGAAACAAATGAATATCGTTCCTTCGAAAACTTTGATACCGAGAATTTGAATAGCGAACGACGTCTGTTCGCTACGCGCGGTGTCAGCAAACTGAACCGAGAGGTCCAGGATAGTTCCATACGCAACCTTTATTTTATACGTTTCCATTAATATCAGCGTGTGTCAGTGTGTGTGGTGTTGATACCTTAGGCTCTGTCTACCTAAGGGCTAAAGACGTGATTTATGTATGTGCTTCGTAAGGCATTTGTCCCACTGCCGGCGTACTCGCTACTGCGAGAAGCGAGCGTTTTTTATTATGGAAATTTTGGCGCTTTTGTCCATTCCATACTAAAAAACGCTCGCTTCTCGCTACTCGCCGGCGGTGGGACAAGAAGTGCCTATGTCTGTACAAAAATAAAGTTCCGAGTTTTGAAGCGTCATACTAGACGCCTAGACGGCTCGCTTGTTTAGCTCGCGTTTTGCTCGCGTTACATTTCAGTGCCGTCAACCGGGGTGACTTTGGTAATTTTGGGGCTACTTTTATCGTTTTAAAATTGCTATAAAATCGATATTATCCATATCCGATGAATGTTTGGCATGTAGACGCAAATGCGATCGACGAAGACATTGATTGGAAGCAGGAAACGCAAATAAAAAATAATGGTTTTTTCAGTTCTGTAGTTGGACGTGGTATCTACTCTATTTTAGGGTTGGGGAAACGAAAATAGACATATCGATAATTATATTAGTTTCGATATTTTTAAACAATATGTGAAATAAACAGTGCTTGTAATTGAGAATGGATGATTATTTTAAAAGTGCTTGGTGATTTTTCTATTGATAGGAATAACCATCCTTAGCTACGGAAAAAAGTTTCAGATTTTTCCGTCGAGCCATATATTTTATAAAAATAAAAACATTTTACTCAGTCACTCGGCGGCCCCTATACGGCATTATCAAATTAAAAAAAACAACAATGACATTCGTCACTGACGTTGATAGCACCGCACTCTCGGAAGCTAAAACAAGCAACGGCTAAGTGGCGCCGTCTGTAGATTGTTGGTGGTACTAAACCACCTATTTGGGTTTTTATTAAAATTACCATTAATTTCTGATGTCACTTTCAGTAGTGTTTTTGATTCGGAGTAGAAATAACCCAATAATTCCAAAATCTGAGAAAAAAATATATATTATGGTAATTTTTATTGAAATTCCCCATGTATGGTTTAGTAACACGAACAATCTACAGAAGGCGCCACTTAGCCGTTGCTTCTTTTAGCTACAAATGCCATCGTTTACCACATTTCAAGCAGCATTTTTTTTTAAATTTGATATGTCATTGGCGTACTGCTTACTGCCGTATAGAGGCCGCCGAGTGACTGAGTAAAATGTTTTTATTTTTATAAAATACATGTCTCGACGGAAAAATCTGAAACTTTTTTCCGTAGCTAAGGATGGTTATTCCTATCAATAGAAAAATCACCAAGCACTTTTAAAATAATCATCCATTCCCAATTGAAGATGCGATAGCCAAAATAAAATAATTATGTACTTACCTATTGCCAAAACATTATAACGTGAAAATAATATTGATACCTATTAAGCCTTCACTTTAGGGTCCTTTAGTAATGGTTTACACCGTGTTTACACGTACAAACACACGTTGAATGACATAAATTTAATTGTATGTTGGTAGTATTTACCGTCTTAAGTCTACAGCCGTGCGTGCGGCTGGTATTTATTTGCGCAATTGCATATCTTTTCGGGATTTCGCTGTAATTTATTTGGTTAGCAACAAGAAGCCCTTGTTCTCAGGACCGTCTTAATATCCAAGGTGACTTAAATAATATCCGGAATAACGGAGCAACACCGCTGTTAGTTCCCCAGGATCTTTAATTTGTGGTTGACAATTTTTTTTTTATGTGAATAGGAAGGCAAACGAGCAAGTGGGTCACCTGATGGTAAGCGATCACCACTGCCCATAGACACCCGCAACCCCGGAGGGATTGCAGATGCGTTGCCAACCTAGAGAAATGTTATATATCATTATTGTTCGGCGTTAATGGGGTGACTTCATTTTAAGTATCTGTAGCTTTTAAAACCCAATCTGCTGAGTTCTAGGACAAGTTTAGAACATTTCGTTAACTAACACCCGTTATTTCGCATCATGCTGGTCTGAGAGTAAAGTAAAAACACATAATGTACCAGTTGCTCCTATTCCTGATGGTAAAAGCCCAAAAATCGAGGGAATGGGCATATGAATCATGTTATAGGCGATGCGGCTAGCAATCCATCACTATTTTGATTTTCCTTTCCACCGGACGCACAGAATCATGCTAAGCGTGTCCTTTAGGTTTTGTTACCTTAGGTTCTGTCTACCCCGTAAGGGACAAAGACGTGATATCTCTCTCTCTCTCTCTCTCTCTCTCTCTCTCTCTCTCTCTCTCTCTCTCTCTGTGTGTGTGTGTGTGTGTGTGTGTGTACGTGTGCGTTATTTCGCGTGGTCTTCTCTACTTAGAACGGCAATTATACCAATTTGTATACTTTACGCTGTTTAAAGATAGCAATAATTTACTTCTTAGTTTCCAAGACTAATATTATATTATTTTAACAACTAAACGGTTTAATTCCCCCACAACTTTTCTCAAATATCGATATTACTTATGTGAGTTTCGAAAATCGGGCCGAAGAACTCAAAGACAGAAGCATGTAGGTACAAAGAACATGACCGTCTATGTCTCTATGACATGACTCATGAGGAACGTCTTGCGTTTTGTATTGAGAGCCAACATTGGGGGCGGCAGAGACGTAAGCTTGCCTTCGGAATCCAAATGCTTATCGGTTAGATACTTAGTTGACATGAAATGCATATTTCATAATTTTTATGATTATTATTTTCTCATCGACATTGGAGATACATACATAATTTATTTGACGGTGGAGTGGATTTGATTTTGATTTTGATTGGTAAGAGTTTGTGGGGAACGTAACAAAATGTGATTCCCGCTTTACATTTGTGTCCCGAAATAACAGGGAAAATGTAGGCCAAATAAAGGTAATGAATACTCCGTGCTTTGTACACGCGTTTGCGCGAATTTTGAATGTAAAATAATGAAGTATTATAAACAACACGATAAAATGAAAACAATCCTGAAAATGTGTTAGGTTTCATTGGAATTGATCGAACAAAATGATACAAAAAAAGAGAAGCAAAGAAAGTATCGTGTCGTCAAAAGAGGATTTTATCGAAAAAACAGGCCAATTAATTTTGTTTCCTAGCACTTCGCTGAGGAAACGACAAACGTATTCTGAACTATAAAGAAGTAGGTATATATTATTAACACTTTGCTTCACAAGTCGGAACAAGTTTACTGAATTTGTGGGGAGTGCCATAATAGAGAGATCTCTCTCTCCAGGCAGTTGTTATGCCTGGGGACCGAAGTCCAAAGGAAGAGAGTTGGAAGTAGTATTTATGCAGCCGTGTTGAGAAACTTCGATAGCGCCATGTATGATGTTTTGTTCGTATGTGGCGAGATAGATATCGCAAGCCTCATTACGTTTTTTAAAAACTAACAAAAATAATTAAAAAAAAAACAAAAAGACGATCTTAAAGTATGAAAAGGGTAAGTAATGTGTAAATAAAAACTGTCAAAGTTATGAAAATTTGTGCTAGAAAATATAAGGTCTGATTAAACAAAAATTGCAGCTCTATTTAATCTAGTCAACTAGCCATAAATTTAATTTGAGCTTTAGTTTTGCTGCAAGTTTCCTGTACTTGTTCTAACACGTATTTGTCCTGTCTCTAACACATTCCAAATAAAATGTTCGGTATTTCCTTTCGTTGGCTCTTATGAAGAGTTTTGATTTTGACAAAACAAAAGTAAACAAACAAATATCCGGTCTAGACTTTGGAGGGTCTAGACATAAATATTATATGTTCACAAGACATTCAGTGTCTGGTTGCAATAAAGTGCAAAAATATGTATAACTATGTATGTATGTTACGCTTTATAGTACAAAATAAAAGAAACACAACACACATCACATACAGTGCATCTTCAAACTCGATTGTATACAGCCATACATGCAGCCAGCAAGATAGACGGAAGATTTGGTGCGAGCGGCTGGGAAGGACTGGATGCGAAAACTCGGGAACGCACAGAATGGTCTAAAATGGAAGATACCTTAGAGAAGAGAAAAGAGAGTATAAGCCATACACTTACGTTTTTATCCCACTAAGTGGTATAGGTCATTATGTTAAACTAACGACTCAGTTTGCAACTCTACACACGTAGAATTTACAGACTAGAGTAAACAGGGCGCCCGGGACGAACCTGAAGGGTTAAAACCTGTTAAAATTAACATTTAATTTTTCAGGTCCTAATGAGTAAAAAATGTTATACAAACATGTCATCGAAATTAATTTTTAACCTTTTTTCACTTATCTAGGGTAACAGAGCCTTGTTTAGCTACGAGTAGGGCGCGCTGGCAACTTTTGACATAGCTTTGGTTTATTACGGCATCAGACACGACATTGTCTGCTGATGATTATTTCAAGCCAGCTAGCTTATTACGTAACTCGCTCGCAATCGACATCGTGTTCATTTTGACAGTTCTTGTATGAATGTGACAGCTAGCTGATTCCGATGCCAATTGTCAGCCCATACATGAACTGTCAAAATGAAGACGATGGTGATCGCGAGCGAGTTACGTAATAAGCCTTCAGGACTTTTAAAAGCGCTGTTGAATTTCTTTACTCATGATTTTAACAATTGGAATATATAAATACCGGATATATTCGTCATCATCTTCATCTATAGTTTATAGATGTAGTGTGTATATATCCCACTACTGGACACGGGCCTCCTCTCACAATGGGAGGGCTTGGGCTTTAGTACCCACGCGGGCCCAGTGCAGATTGGGAACTTCACACACGCCGTTAAATTTCTTCGCAACACGTGTGTGTTGGTTTCCTCACAATATTTTTCTTCACTGAAATGCTCGTGGTAAACAAATGTGATTTCGGACATAATTCCGTATATATAAAATCCACGACCCTCTGCTTTAGGCACTCTATCTATATCGAATGACTACAAGTTTTTACGCTGCCGCAAATACCTACTCCAATACGTATATCAGCTCTTAGACTACAGTGCTGTTTAGTTAATTTGGTAATGCCTAATATATTATGAGAATACTGTTATTGTTACTGTTCACCATTTTGTTTCTCAGAAATGCGGGATTTATTGTGAAAGTTTTAGTGAAATCAACATTTAATTAAATAGAAAGGTATAGGATAGTCCCCTGATGGTAAATGATCACTACCAATTGACACCCGCAACATCAAAAGATTGTAGAGGTGTAAATTTATAGCCGATATACATAGGTACCTATGTTGTGTTGTGTTGTGTGTAGCCTATAAGTGGTGATATTTACGATATCCAATTTTGCAAAATATTATTTATTTGTCATATTCATATTCATATTCATTTATTGATTGCTTTGTGTGTACAAAAAGGTCTTAATTTTAAAAATGTTTCAACACAACCCTGAGAGGGCACGGCAATACACTACAATAAGGTTCCTTATCAATAGACCAATTAAAGGCAGTGAGATTAGGCTTCATTTTAAACGCTAGTTGTACATTAAGTAATTAAAATTCTAAACGAAGGGTAGCAGAGAGACAAACACTAAACTTGTTTACGCGGTGATATTAAGTAGGTATATTTGTTTTATCTAATTGTTATTGTTGGAGTCTAAATATTCATTAACTGTGTAGCAGAAAAAACATATTCTGCAAGAAATATTTTTAGTCTTAATAATTATTGTTAATATTTGGTTCATTTTTTGTTTGGTCAGGTAGATTGTTGTAAATCCTTATTGACATGGGATAGGGTCCATTTTTATGTGTAACTAATTTTGATGTCACTTGCAGCAAATTATTTTTAGAGCGAGAGTCAAAACGACGGGGCATGTCCCCCAATCTAGTTTAAAATCTGGGTATGTTCTGACAAACAACTTACATGATATTATACTTTATTACCATGCTTACGATAGTTTTTTTTTTACATTATACCCACTATTACTCATTATACCCATTATTTTCACTAGATTTATATGTCTGATATTACAGTATTTTATATGTATTAATTTTATTGATCTATGACAAACATGATGCATAATGCAAACTCATCTAATTTGACAATTCTACCAAAGAGATTGAAAGCTAAACGACACCAAAAAAATGAAGCAAGAAACGTCAAAAATGATTTAATACGTGACTTAGCACATTATAAAATATTCACTTGAAAAAATCATAAAAAAATTCTCCGTGAAATGCCAAACCCTAGACGGCGTAAATTTTTCGTCCAGAATGATAGTACAGGAAAAAAAACAACTAGTAAGGGAGCGGCCGGTCCTGCCAGGTACAGTCCACAACACGTAGCCAGGGACCAATGATATTCAAACTGGTTCATAGTAGTTGATGACCAGAAGCTTGTTGCTTAAGGACTTCCTTGCTTGAGGTACTAGATTCGATCCCAAATTTGAGTAGTTGTATTTGAGATGGGTACAAACCCGGGACTTCGTCTGCGAAGGATTCGTTCATCGCTATCCCGTAGGAACTATGCCTTTTTCCGGATGCAAAGTTAACGTGTTAGTTTTGGTTACTAAAAGTCTTCACGCCAAATTTCATTAAACTCAGAAAAAGTAACAAACATCTACGTAATGTATTCATCCTCACAAACTTGCGCGTGGGATATTAGTAAGAGTAGAATTATATTATAATTATTGCCCTTTCTGTCTTACGACTGCTAATGAGTTACATTGTGACTAAATAAGCGGAGGAAAACCAGTTTCCCCCACTGCTGGATGTGAAAATGTATGCCGAATTATGTTCAAATATTATATTCAAGCTTAACTATGTTCAATATTGTACACCTACTGCTTATCGTTGACGTTTATTTATTTATTTCACTACTTTATCTTTTTGCAGCCACTCAAACTCTGATATAAAAATAAAAATCGGAAGACCTAAGAACAAAATGTTTCCTCGTTCCCCGAAAGGAAGCAGTTTAGAAATTTTAACAGAGAGAACTGAGAGTTCTTCGTCCATCGTAAACGAGGCACGCATGACGTTTGTAGATAAAGATGTCACTGCTAGTTCCAGCAACATCGACCTGTGCAACACCCGAAGCACTTCTAAGGAGCTGTCACCAATGACGCCATTATCAAACGTGTCCAGAGACGTGTTACCTGCTGCAAATCATTCACCAACCAGGCGAGTGGGTAGACAAGCGACTTGCAAGCCGCGACAGCATCGAGTCAAAGTCCGCAGCCCGAAACGCCGCATGGTAATCCTGGATGCTCCGGAGGTCCAGAAGAGGACTATAGCATCCGACGTGATAGACTGGTCGGAAGAAATTCAGCACAACCCACCTGTTATAGAGAGAGAGAATCGTGTGATTGAAAACGAGACGATAGATTATGATGGGAACAGCGATCATTCCTTAGATGATATGTGTAGAATTTGTCATGGCGGGGAGAGTTTATCTCCTGAGCTGGGGCGGCTGATCTCTGCGTGCAACTGCCGAGGTACGGTTGGCAGGGTTCACGTGCGATGCTTAGAGCGTTGGTTGACGGAGTCTGGGAAGTCTCGTTGCGAGCTGTGTGGGACTCGTTACATCACGAGGCGTGTGCATAAGTACGGAGTCCCGAAAGCGTTGGTCATGTGGATTCTGAGCCAAAATGCTAAACAGGTAAGGTGATCCCTTGCTTTTATTTAGCCCGCAGCTAGTTTATTTTTTACATAGTGCTCTAAGTTGTATTACTAACCCGATATGGACCTTGATGTCCGAAATAAATGTTTTTTTTTTTTTTTTTTTTTTTTTTTATACATACACTGTCTTTTAAAATTTATCCGGAATACCCCCCTTATTCATAAACGCATTAACTTAGTAATCGTTTGTCCTTATCTATCACTTTGACATTTACCTTTCACAGATAAGGACAAACGATTACTAACTTAGCAGAGGCCTATAGTGCGTTTATGAATAAGGGGGCAATTCTTCAGGTGGTTAGCCTAGTTTGACTTAGTAACACTATGTATATTTAATTTAGAAAAAATAATTAAATATTTAATTACTAAAGACAGGTATTTAATAAAAAAAACCACAATATTTCTTGCCCCAATTTCAAATCCAAGAAAAAACCATTTTGTTAAGTTTTTTTTAAATTCCCTATATATACGCAACTAAAGTTATAAAACAAGAGTATTCCTCCCTTAACTGGATTACGAGTTTTGCCATAATTACGTATTTTCTTGCTCCTTCTTAAGCGTAACAAAAGGTCGAAGTTTTCCGAAACAATTAACGTTATTCGCGGCAACAACTTTAATTGTGTTCACGTCGGTTCGATTGTTTTCTGATAAAATAACGAATTGACTGCTACAGTGAAATTCTCCTATAATTTCCACAATACATAATAGGTAAAGAGCTACTTTCCTTCTGTCTAATTCTATTCCAAATAGAGTGTATGCAGGCTCAATATGGAGCAACATAATATTATAGGCTTTGTTTCAATAGTATAGTGTTGTTATTAGCTGATGGTGGATAGCCTGGGCATAGTGCTGATGTCTCCCCTGGCGGTGCTGGCGGCCTGGCTGTCTGGCCGGACCCTGGCTGGCCTGATGACGCAGGAGGGACAAGTCACACCCTGGCCTCTGGCTTCGACCTTCGTTCTTGCTTGCATGACCCTTGTAAGTCCTAATCTATCTTAGTTCTAATATATAATTCTTCTCATTTTATCTTTTAAATCTATCTTATCCCTCTATAGAGTAATCTGACTGACTGACAAAACACAGCGTAAACCAATAAAGCTACAGACTTTAAATTTAAATAGCAGACATATTCTTTGAGTATCGTAGAAATGCACTAAGAAAGGATTTTTCGAAATTCAAACGGGATAAGGAACAAATGGGATTTATTTATTATGCTGATTGCAAAGGGTTACTTCAGTAACTATAATAACTAGAATCTTGAAATTTTACATGTAAGTAGGGAATGCTGCTATCTAAAAATGAATTTTAGGATTTTGAACAATTCTAGCAGGATAGGGAATAAAGTCTTGAGGATTTGAAGTCGTGAGCAAGAGCTTACTAATATTGTTCGTTAGTCAGGGCAAGATTTTTATGAACATATTTTGAAAAAAAAAACGTTGGCGAAAATGCGACCAACAGCTAGTTAAATATAAATATTTTGTGTTCTCTCTGCTTGTGTTGTTTGTTACTATTTCGCACTCTAACAGCGTAACGGATTTGAATGAAGTTTGGAAGTAGATTTAAAGTAGATAGCTATTTTTATACCGATATTCCAAGAAATCTGGATTTACGCACGTAAAACCACGAAATGTCAACCGCTAAGCACAGACACATGAAAATTGCGCGGATGTTATTCACGTTATTCGTAAATGAATACCGTAATTTTTATAAAATCTTGTGGGATTTTGGCTGACGTGGGAATTCCTTCGATCAATCTTCAATACCTCAATTTTGTTAATTCATTGTCAACCATTTTAACATGAAACTACCGTGAGACTCAAACATAATTACAACAAAACGGATAACTCACGTATAAAAAGCCGGAAGAAAGCTCCGACAATTGTTTCGGAATAATTATGTCAACAATTTTATTATTTTTAAACATTCTTTGTATCGGTGACCGGTGGTCCTCGTGCGACTTCCCTGAAAGCAGCTCTAAAAGGCTTAGAGAATAGTCTTATCGAGAAACTTACGAGCGGTTATTACTATATATAGTTACCTATTTGAACCTGAAATGTTCCATTTAGAGCTTTTTGTATCTCCCAACCCCTTCATAAACCGTATCACTTGTTACAGTGATACAAAAATTTATTTGGCAAAATTTAAGTTAAGTAAGTCTGTTGTTGGTTAGAGTTATGTGTGTATACATATAGGTAGGTAGTTTCGTAGGTGTACCTCTTCTTCACGTAGCTTTCTTTACGACATTTTCCTTCACCGAACAGCTCATAATAATTTTCAAATGCAATTTTGCTTGCACATAAACTCAAAAGATGCGCGCCCGGGTGTAAGGGTGCGACCAAATCGCCGCGTACGCAGTGACGTGTCGTATGCGTCACGTTTTCTCACCGTTTCTTCATACACTTTGTTGCGATTCCGTAACGTCACCGTTTTTTAAGCGGTGATGTGGTCGCACCCTAACATACGACTCTTTGCTTAAGTGACTACTACGGCTTTATTTTCACCATATCTTTAAGCATTCCGTAAAACTCTTGGCAATGAACATGTAATATTTAGTGTGACCTCAGTTGTTATTTTCGCAGGTGTGTTACTACTGCTGGATAGTGTCTGCGGCGACGAGACACGCGCTGGGCTGGTGGATCTGGTACCGGTCCCAGTATGAGGTGCGGCTTCAACTCTCAGACTTCGAGGAGACGAACTAAAGTTACCAAAATCAAGTTTGGTGTTTCACGATGTCATCTGGTCTCGTAAGACAAGTTTGGTGCCTCCCATCACCGTAACAGCTGCCCTGTCGCCGACGAAGAAACGGCTGGCGATAGAATGTTTTCTCACTCAAAAATGTACAACAGATGTTGATCCTATAGCTATGTTAATAAAAGAGATGCATGTATTAATAGTTGATTGCTGACTGTTCGCACTGCTAATGAAAACACTCTCTGGTTTCTCGCATTGAAATGAGCTGCCAAAGTAAATTTGCTTGTCAGTAACTATTGCAACTTCAGACTCTAATCGTAGACAACAACTGCTTATTATAAGAGCAAACGTTCGCGATCGCATTCACTATCTCTTTCTACCATCAATGCGATTATGATTCTAAGTGAGTTAGACAATGAGGCTTCTGGTTTTAATCATTTTAATTAACTTCTAATCAATTTTTAGTCAACTTCAAAGAGGGAGGTTCGCTTTTCGCCGGAATCTTTTGGACTAGATTAAAGTAGAGATAGTCCGTAACTTTTCCTGCCAACAATAAGCTATTTTTTTTGAAAACCATCATTTGCGTCATACGTAAATAAAGAAATAAGTACACACACACACACACACACACACACACACACACACACACACACACACACACACACACACACACACACACACACACACACACACACACACACACACACACACACACACACACACACACACACACACACACACGCACACACGCACACACACAAACACACGCACGCACGCACGCACGCACACACGCCCGACCGCCCGCCCGCCCGACCGCCCGCCCGCCCGCTCGCCCGCCCGCACGCACGCACGCACGCACGCCCGCCCGCACGCACGCACGCACGCACGCACGCACGCACGCACACACACACACACACACACACACACACACACACACACACACACACACACACACACACACACACACGCACGCACGCACGCACGCACGCACAAGCATACAATTCTTTTGCAATTCTAAAATAAAGACGTTATTTATGTACCTTTGTATTATCCGCCTCGAACATTTTAAAACTAAATAGAAATTTACCAAAGTGTTAGTAGTTTATTTCGGTGATTTCTATTATTACTACTCGCTTTTACGGCCAGTGTAAAACCTATTTCTATTTTCATCATTTCTATTTCCAACGCCGTCAAAAGTTAATCTGGAACATTTTATGTACAAAGAACTACAAACAGTAACAGAAGCCTGAAATAAATACCGGTGTCACGAAAAGCATAAACGATATGACATGACTAAACTTTGTCAGGTTATTTCTCGGAGGAAGGTTATTTGGCCTGAACTCAGTGAAGTTTTATACTTTAAAACGTAAAGGAAAGTCCTAATTGAGTAGCTCACTCCTTAACGGCCAGTCCGAACACTTGGACCTAAAATCATAATGAAGACAGGGAAAAAGGACAGATTTTGTGAAATTACAATGGGACGCTGTGGAGTGGGGCGATGCTATTACGACAGTAGGTAACGAAGCAATATTGAACAAGTTCACCAAAGTCGTAAGTAAATTTGTGAACCATTTATGCAAATAATTGCTTCTTCATTGAGCCACTGGCAACAGTACAAAACGATAAAACGTGCCACCAAAATTTCTATTTATAATGCTTGCTGTTTGCGCTGGCTAAGTACAACCCCTTGCAAAAAAAACGGGCACCCATGGTTTCTGTATTTAAAAGCTTACTTTCTAAGCTTTAATGCCTAAAAATCTGAAAAACCATAGGTGCCAGATTTTTTTGCAAGGGGGTATATGTTCTGGCGTGGAGAAAGACAGATAGCTGGTGAAATTACCGGCACGTAAGGTATTACTGGCTATCTTATAGCTGACGACGTTTAGGGTGTTCATTGGTGGTGGTCAATTGCCATCAAGTGACCCACTTGTTGGTTTGCTGACCTATTTTGTAAAAAAAGCTACGTAAAAAAATGATTACATAATTAAATACGTAGGTATATAGATAAGTGTGTATTTAGGTGAGCTTTTCAATTATCCTCTTCTAAGTAGGGCTTCTATTCTACTAAGTAGGGTTTTTATTGAGCCCATGGACAAGGTTCGTCGTTGCTAAGCTATTAATAACATTTTTAATGTCCTATTATTGTTATTGTTTACTGCTTTGAGCTACTTGCTGGAAAATTTTAATCTCCATTTGGTTTAAATTCGACTACGTAGTAATTTATTGAGTACCTAATGGATTGATGATTGCGTGGGTTTTTTCCTGGCACAAAAGGTTGTCCATAGCAACGTGATAATGGTAACGCGGCAAGTGTTACCTTTGCGCACGGAACGTCTCGGGAGGTAGCTGTTTTGTATTTGTTTTTTGTTTGTTTGTGATATTGGAATAAAAAAATTGCTTTTTATTTATTAAGACGTTACTCTGCGGAGGTCCATTTCAATGAGCAATAAATAACCTAGCCTAAAAAAATCATTTTGGATGCAAGCTTTATTTCTGACTGTACTTTTGTTGACTGTACTTGCATTGTCATCAGTCCTATATAATGTGAACCAAATTTCAAATCAATCGGACTAAAACTCTTACCTTAGGGCTAAATTTGTCGTACTTTCGAGTACCTATACGCAAAACCTTGACTTTTCAAAACAGTCATAATCATAAATTAAATACTTGTTGAAAAAAAAAATTAATTACCTATTTATTATTATTATTGATAGAAATGTTATTTCTGTCTCATGCCCTCTCTTTTTCCTATTTGATAGGTACCAAAAGGAAAACTTAAATCAGGTAAATTACCGAACCTTGATATCCAGACTGAAACACGTGAATTAATAGGATTTGTCTAGCCAGCGTAGATTTATTCAAGCTTTAACTTAGCGACCCCTATTTTCTAGGAAAACGTAACATAAATCACGTTTATATTGGTATCCAGATAGCAGCCGATAACAGAGTCGTTCTTGTGCAAAAGCATATCTTGAATTACCTACCTAAGCTAAAGACGCTCCCTGACATTTAGTAATGCCTGAAAGTTAGTCTTTAAAGACTTGTAGGTCGCACCAATTTCGTACTTCGTTTCGAACTTCGGAACATTCCGTATATTATTACCTTTAGACCGACTCGTAACTTGAAGACTGATTGCGTACCGTATTTGGGTTTTCTATTGTCTTAGAGCTAATTTACTTGACTATCATATTTCTTTTTAAATATAGTTTTCTGTGGAAATCGTATTATCCAGGTAGGAACCAAGAGGATTTTGAACGAATATTGTTTACAACATTATTTACAGGGTGACTTCTATTTGGTAGGTTCTACAAAACATTGATAGCTGCTTAGTTAGTGATTCAGCTGTTTTTATTTTTATTTTAAACATACTTGTTATGTATGTACAATTGTGTGGGTAGATTTGTATGAAAGTCCAACTCGGTATTTCATTGTGCTCGTACATTACAACTGGCGACGGGATTGGATTTTTGTTTACTAACCGAATATAATTGCATTTATAGATAGCAATGCCACTCGGAAGTGTCGAATGTTTTCGGATCGGGTCCGACTGGGTTGCATACGTGCGCCGCGTGAAACAATTTATCGCATTAAATAGCATCCAGGAGTCGTTACACGTGGCTTCGTTAGTGACCTTAGTGGGTGCGGAGTGTTATGAGCTTATGTGTGATTTATGTGCACCGGCAAAGCCCGAAGACAAGACTTTCGACGATTTGGTAAAACTAGTCAAAGAGCACTTGGAACCCGAGAGATCGGAGATAGCGGAACGACACGTCTATCGCCAAAGAAAGCAGCAGCAGGGAGAAAGCGTACGCTCATATCTTCAAACTTTGAAACATTTGGCGAAAACCTGCAATTTTGGCACGAATCTCGAGGTCAATTTACGGGACCAATTCGTGTCTGGACTGCTCAGCGAAGAGATGCGGTCGCGGCTATTTGCCGAAAGGAACATAAATTATAAGCGCGCCGTTGAACTGGCGCTGGCGTTGGAGGCGGCGGAGCGGCACGCGGCGACGGCGAGCGCTCCGGCTGGCGCGGCGCTGGCGGCCGGCGGCGGCGGCGGGGCGGCGGCCGACGACGGCTTGCACCGCTTCGGGGCGGCGCGGCGGCGCGGAGCGGGCCCGCAGCCCGGCGGCAGCGCGCCGCGCCCTCCGTGCGCGAGGTGTGGCAAGACGAACCATGCGGAAGGCAGGTGTCGATATAAGCAATTTACATGTGACGCGTGCGGAGAAAAAGGACACTTAAAAGTGGTTTGTAAAAAGAATTACAGTGCATCCAAGCGGTCATCGAAAGGTCAGTACTTTTTAAACGATTCGGACTCGGAAAATAGTGATTGTCATTTTTACAAAATTGTTAGCAGTGATGGGGACGGTCCCTACTACGTAGCTCTGACCGTTCAGAGTAAATTATGTAAATTCGAAGTGGACACTGGCAGTAAAATATCCGCCATATCTAAAAAAATTTACGACAAATATTTCCCTCAGTTACCTATACAAAGTAAGATGCTATGTTTAAAATCATATACCGGGAATGTCATCGAGACACTAGGTTATGTGAACGTCCAGGTGTCGCTCGGTGCGAATACAGCCAATCTTAAATTATATGTAATTGAAAATGGCGGACCGCCGCTCATGGGGCGGACGTGGATCAAACAGTTAAAATTGGCCGTAGTCGACTGTTTTCATATTAATGGAGAGGTTTCAATGTCCGAAAAACTCAAACGGGAATTTCCCGAAGTGTTTGCTGAAGGCTTAGGCACGTTCAGATCGCGGCTGCAACTTCGTCTCAAGGACGACACGCCGGTGTTCGTGAAGGCGCGCGCGCTGCCGCTGGCGTTGCGCGCGCGCGTCGAGGGCGAGCTGGCCCGGCTACAGCAAGAGGGGGTTATTTATAAGGTCGAGAGGTCTGATTATGGAACACCGATAGTCCCGGTTATAAAAACAAATGGCGCCATTCGAATATGTGGCGACTACAAAATTACAATTAATCCCCGCCTTAAAGACTTCCACTACCCGCTTCCGCGGATTGAAGATTTATTCGCGTTATTAGGAGGGGGTGAGCAATATACGAAACTGGACTTGTCTAATGCCTTCCAACAGTGCGTGCTTGAGGACGAGTCGCAGCCGATGACGGCCATCACCACTCACGTCGGCACGTTTGTGTATAGGCGCGTGCCTTTCGGTATCAAATGCATTCCCGAAAATTTTCAAAAAATCATGGAGGAGACGTTGAGTGGCTTGCCGTCCACGGCTGTGTTCGCCGATGATATTTGTGTGACAGGGAGAGATAAAGCGACACATATGAAAAATTTAAAAGCCGTTTTACAAAGATTGCAAGAAAACGGTTTGCGGATTAATTTCTCCAAATGTAAATTTTTTCAAGACTGTGTTAATTATCTGGGATATAAAATCGATAAATTCGGTTTGCATACCGATGATAGTAAAATAGAGGCTATAGTCAAAGCTCCCGCTCCCAAGAATGTAACGCAACTTAAAAGTTTTATGGGGTTAGTTAATTTCTATGCAAAATTTTGTAACAACATGAGTGACATTTTGAAACCACTATACAATCTATTAAAAAAAAATGTAAAATGGTATTGGGACGAAACTTGTAATCAAGCATTTAAAAGAATTAAAAAAGTATTAAGCAGCTCTCCGGTGTTAGCGCACTACGATCCGTCACTGCCGCTGGTCCTATCGGTGGACAGCAGCGCGTACGGGCTGGGCGCCGTGCTGACGCAGCGCGGCGCGGACGGCGGCGAGCGCACGCTGTGCTGCGCCTCGCGCACGCTTAGCGCCGCCGAGGGCAACTACTCGCAGCTCGACAAGGAGGCGCTGGCGATAGTGTTCGGCGTCACCAAGCACCACCAGTACGTCTATGGCCGTCGTTTCATTCTACGCACTGACCACAGGGCTCTCAGCTACATATTCGGGAAAAATAAAGGTATCCCGGTGACGGCTGCGAGCCGCCTGCAGCGTTACGCGGTTAAACTGGCCGCGTATGACTTTGACATCGAGTTTATAAGGTCGGCGCGTAACTGTCATGCGGACGCTCTCTCTCGTCTTCCACTGGATGCACCTAAAGACAAGCTCAGGAATGAAGACGAGGGATGTAGCTATTTAAACTTTGTTGAATATATATATATTTAAACTCAGTTTTAAAGAAGTTAAAACAGAGTTAGCGAAAGATATCTTATTGAATAAAATTTACGGATACGCTATGTTCGGCTGGCCATCGACTACGAATGATGAAGCCGAAAAACCGTATCTGAGTCGAAAAGAAAATATTCATATCGATCAAGGTTGTCTAGTTTGGGGTTACAGGATAATCATACCGAAGTCGTTGCGCGATGTTATTTTAAAAGAAATACACAGCGGTCATCCCGGCATAGTAAAGATGAAACAGATCGCACGAAATTATGTTTGGTGGGAGACGCTGGACGCGGACATCGAGCGCGTGGCGGAGCAGTGTGCCGCGTGCCGCGCACAGCGCGCCGCGCCCGCGCCCGCGCCGCTGCACTCGTGGCCGTGGCCCGCAGAGCCGTGGGCCAGATTAAATATGGACTTCTTAGGGCCTTTTAATACCTTTTATTATTTAATTATAATCGACGCTCATTCAAAATGGATTGAGGTCGAAAAGGTGAAAACCATTTCCGCACCACTCATAATAGAACGTCTTCGAACAATATTTGCGCGTTTTGGCTTACCGAAGCAGATCGTGAGCGACAACGGTCCACCGTTTTCTTCTGCAGAATTCAGTTTATACCTCAAACGAAACGGAATTAAACAAACATTAGTGGCACCTTATCATCCGGCCAGCAACGGCGCCGCAGAGAACGCTGTACGTACAATAAAACGGGTTCTTAAAAAAGCAGTATACGAAAACGAGAACGACAGCACGGCCCTCAGTAGATTTCTGTTCACCTACAGAAACACCGAGCACGGCACGACGAGGCGCGAGCCAGCGGTAGCGCTGATGGGGCGGCGGCTGCGCGGGCGCTTAGACCTGTTGCGGCCCGACGCGGCTGCCGTGGTGCGCGACGCGCAGCTGAGCAGCGAGCGGCCGCTGCGCGAGGCGGCGCGCGGCGACGCGGTGCTGGTACGGGACTACGCGCGCGGCGCCCACAAGTGGGCTGAAGGCGTGGTGCTCGAGCGTAAGGGTCCGGTGTCGTACTCGGTGCGAACTAGCGACGGCCGCGTGCAAAAACGACATGTAGACCAGTTGCATATAAAAAAAAAAAAATTGGTTGCCTGTAAAGTCGGTATACGGGCGAAAGTTTTACGTGACAACGACTTTGAGTGGTAAAATAATTTTAATGTGAATATTCATTCGTATAGTAGGAAGAAGGACGTGTAAACTTGTATGCAGGCGCCTAAGCGAAATAGAAGCGCAAGACATGAACCGGTGTGTATGCCTATCTCTCTCACTCTCTCTCTCTCGCTCTGTCTCTCTCGCTCTTAGGCGGGCTAACTGTGCTCGAGTGGAAGGGACGCGTGCCTTTCACTTTTTATGTCTGTCTCTCTCGCTCTTAGGCGGGCTAACCATGCCCGCGTGCCTCTCACTCGCTCTCATTGTGAGCGCATAACGTGAGCGGAGCGTAACGCAGTTTCTTGAAGTGTCACCCGGCAAACCAATTTATAAGACGTTGTCACGTCAAAATCATCACGATTCTCATTAAGCAACTTAAATCAAATTAGGGCCGCCGAATGGCTCCTTGAGAGTAATGTCTCCACCAGCCACAGCCGGGACGTCGATACAGATACGATGGATCCGGGCCCTGTGTGTGACCAAAATAAGGGTGAAGGTGAGGGTGAGGATGAATATGGGACGCCTCCGGGTTCACCGGCAAAGTCTGAAGAGCGCTTGCGCCGTAGGGCTGCAGTCCGTTGTTTAGTGAAACTAAAACGTGGAAGTTCGAACTAATACCATTACAAGGCTGTCAATGTTTAGGTATTCAAAATTGTAGTATATATTTGTATGTAAACTCTTTATTGTGCAAAATAAACAGGACAAATACAATTGACAAACACTGAGATACAGAAAATTGTAGTGTTAACAAAAATCTATTTATCGTATCTTTATTAATATACTACCTACCTCACTTGTATAAGTATATGTAAACATAGTTACTTAATATGTTTAATATAAGAGGGGACAGTGTTATGTATGTACAATTGTGTGGGTAGATTTGTATGAAAGTACCTACAGATATACAGAATAAATAACTATCAGTCCAACTCGGTATTTCATTGTGCTCGTACATTACAATACTAAATAATGGCTGGCACACCTGTCACTTGCGCCATTGATTATGAAGCTGATAATAAATCTATATAAACATATTGCAGTGATCAGGAGGCAAAATGCTTTCAAACCATATATACATTTTCAGGTGTTATAAAAATTAAATGTTGTCAATTGTTAATAAAAAATACGGCTTAGGTACTTCACAAATGCTGCGTCTCAGATAATAACCAAAGAGAAAAATGATTTACGTTAAATCTCTTTCTTTTTAATCCTAGTACAACTAAGGTAGATCGTATTAAGCTCAAAAACGTGAGAAAAAAAATTAGTTCATTTTTGAAAGAGGAGACAGGGGACTACAAAAGGCCATTTTCATCAGTTATCTGTAGGTATGGTTACGGCTGCAGCAGTTGTTCATTTCATTATCTTTCCGGAGAGGTTAGATGGAGGAAACGGCAATACTTATTCAAACACCTACTATTCAAAAGGCAGCGGACGTGAACGCACTCGCCCTTGAAAATGATCTTCTGTTATGGCCGTAACTTGTCGGATCGTCCTCGATTTGCTCGTATTATGGTGAGTTGAATCATTTATTTCTGTTCCGGAAAATCGCATAGTTCCCGTGGGATAGCGATTAGTATAAATTCTGCGCAGACGGCGTAACGGGGAATCAGCTAAGTAGGTAGTTAAAAAGTCTAAACTAAATACTACTTTGTTATTTATATATTATGTTATGTTTCATTACCCGCGTTAGCAAGTCCCGGTTCACAATACTAGTGCCGGGAAATAATTACCCTTAATTTTAACGACCACAATTACGGTGTGAGCTGAACTTTCTAATCAAGCTGTTAATTAGGTAATAAATAAGTTGCCGAGCTTAAAACGTGAGAAGTTTATGCGTTTGGAAAACTGACGAACCATGCGGTACCTAACTTATTTTGTAACCGGCTTGATAAAGGAGGAGGTTGTCCAAGTATTTCGGCTTGTGCAAGGTTCTTCCGAATCGTTACCACCAATACTGCGAGTACTTTTTTTTTTTTTTTTTTTTTATGTGAATAGGAAGGCAAACGAGCAAGTGGGTCACCTGATGGTAAGCGATCACCACTGCCCATAGACACCCGCAACCCCGGAGGGATTGTAGATGCGTTGCCAACCTAGAGGACTTAGATGAAATGCCTCTTGTGCCCGTAATTCCCCGGCTGTCTTACTCTCCACACCGGAACACAGCAGTGCAAACACTGCTGCTTAGCGGCAGGATTAGCGAGTAAGATGGTGGTAGCGATCCGGACGGACCTTGCACAAGGCCCTACCACCCGCTGGCGCCAAGCCGGTAGAAGTACTCGCACACAGCGGCGAAAGTACTCCTGCGCCGGTTGTTTTGATCTCCGTAGAGCTAGGAAGCTCTATGGAGATTAAAACAACATTGAAGTATTCTATCTCAGCTTTTTGGCTGGCAACGCATCTGCAATACCTTGGTGTTGCAAATGGTGCTCATTTACGATCAGGAGCCTTAACATGACGTCTTAATGTGATTCAATTCTGATTCAGTTTAGGTTCGCTCGCTGTCAGATCCATACTAAAAATGACAACTAAAACCTGAACTGAGTCGGAATTGAACAGCAATTTAGACGTCATGGTAAGGCCCCTGGTTACTTTAGTACTATTATTTATTCTGTGCCCTGGTGACGCACTTGCACGTTAAACACCGTCATTCATAAAAACTTGAGGTTAGCGGATGGGCTGGTGTTTCTTAATTTTGCTTGTATTTGATACTATACTTCATTTAATTTAGGATGAGAAACCACAACAACATTATGTTGCGGCGCGTGAACTGTAATCTCTTTACAATTGACGACACGCAAATAAAGTTACATTAAAACAATTTTATTTTGCGGCTGCCAAACTATTGCATTGTACTATTTGCTAGGTGTGATTAGTTGACCAGACGCAATATAATGTTATTGTGGTTTCTCATTCAAAATTAAATGAACTATAATTCCCTCCAGGCTCCAGCCATTAACACCAGACGTCGTTTGCTCGCCGGCAACATCTGAATACAAAGTGGCAAACGCATTGTAATTGTTTCGGGAATTACCTTGAAGCCACGTGACTAATGTTGCGGGGGAAGCCTGTGGGTCTGTTCAGTTACCACCATCTTATTCACTAATCTTGCCGCTAAGTGCTTGCAGTGTTCCAGTGTCGAGAGACATCTGGTGAAATTACTGGCATAAGAGGTACCTATTACCCACAACGCTGATGATATATTATATATATATTTTTTAATTGTGTATAGGTATGCTCTTATATTGGTGTGTCATGCAAAAAGGAATAAATGTCTTCTTTCTTCATTTATTTCTTTCTTTCTTCTATTTCATTTTAGCACTCTAGGCCAGCGGTCGTCACACTTTACTGGCCAAGGGCCACATATGACAGTGTGAGTTCCAGGGCCGGGCCGCAGAGTATGTGAAGGCGTTCCAATAAGAGACTCTGACTATTGAAGCAATTTATTTTACCGCGGGCCGCACAAATAACGGCCACGGGCCGCAATTTGACGACCACGGCTCTAGGCTGTCCACCTGGGCTGGCTGGGTGGTGTAGGGGTGAAGCACGCATCACGGATTGTTGAGGTTCGATACTTTACTTATCGGATTTTCCATGCCTGGTTTTCAGTATTGTTTAGAAATATAATTTCTAACGGGTAAACTGTAAAAAATAAATACGAAATTAGGAAGTAAAATTTTCGATTCATTCGGTACCTTCTAGGTTGGCCATTCATCTCGCTTTGGTGTTACTTCGCAGTCCAAACCACTGGAGTCAGACTTGAAATTGGGTAGACAATTTAAAATAATGCAATGAGCAGCGCAAGATAGGAACTAGTGGCGAAAAACATTGCCACTTTAACTTGACCTATTATCTACGAGCCAGAGTGTCAGCCAAGATCGAAGTACAAGACGCTCAGCCGACGCAGCCGTGTGTATATTTACACGAACCATTTCGAGCTACTTTTGACCGCTTCACAACTCCAAACCTATTTAACCAACATACATGAAATTTGGCACATTCATTCAGATCCCTAATGTAGGATGTAGGACGCGTATAAATATGAGAACAAGATAGATAAACGAACGATTAAGTATTCGTTTAGGTCCGGATTTCGCAAGACGAATTTGACCCATATTACTAGTCCCATTGATTTGAAATTTGGTATACTATCCACGATTTGCTGTTTCCCGGCCTCTGGAGTAAAAATGAAAATAAATATTTTTGGAAATAAATATTTTCAATACTATACTACTCTACTACAAATACATATATTTTTTTACCAGGAAATCTAGGCCTCCTCTCCTGGGCCCAACATCAACGCGATAGCAGAGCCCTAAGGACTCCTAGCTATTCAATCCACGTTCAGTTTTTATTTTTCGTGGTTATAAAGCAAACGTTTCACTGTCTCAGAGGAGCTTTAGTCACTACATTATTTATGGTGTCGTCTTTCTTAAAATATTTACTCGTTGCGAGATTCCCGTCACGTCGCTAAGGGACCGTATTTGATACACCTTTTTATTTTATTATTACACTTACAGCCTTAAAGGATGGATCTCTTAAACTGATGCTTACTGACGGTCGCCTGACACCTTATTTCCTAGGAGATATTTCATATGAGCATATCTCTTCAAGGCAAATCCTAAAGTGTTCACACTACGGACCCTCCGGAGAATAACATTTATTTTATGCATAAAAGAGATCTCATCGTAGGATTTACCTTCGAAATTGAGAAATGAGGCTTCAGGCTCAGATAGGTGGGAATTCTGCAGTGATCGCTTTATGCTTTACCAGCGTCTTTCTTTTTCCTCAGCACATGGTTTCCACTTCCACTACTTTGTTAAGTTACATAATAGTTGTTCTGGTAAATCCAATAATAGTTGTCTGTTTCTTTTTTTTACTATGTATCGAGCAAGTAAATAGGTATTAGTATTATTGCAATTAGATGATTTCTTGATTTCCCACACATTTGAACTTGAAATGTAATATGTCGGAGTTAGGAGGTAGCTGTAGGTGAGTCTGTATATGCCTGGCGCTCGGTTAAAGGCCAGAATAGTCAACCACTACATATGAGGACGTAACTCGTTTTATTGCTATAGTAGAAACGCATGATTATAGATCTGCTTCGCAATAGTTCGTCTAACCCAGTGCAAGTAGAGGGCATTATCGGGTAATTAGATAGATTCTTCTTAACCTAGTTTTGGCTACACAACTGTACCGGTTGCACATAAGAAAGCCGGGGTCCAACGGACCCCGGGAGGTCCACCGTATCCTTCCCCACGACCTCTCCTCACGCCACCTTTGCTAATACGAACCTTCGTGTAGGCAAGTATTGTAGTATTCATTACGCGCTAACAACGGCGCTTACAAAAAACAGTGCATTAGTACAATTCTGTATCAGTGCTAGAAAATACACAGTAAGAGTAAGACAGTTAGTTATTAAGGAACGAACTAGCATGTTTCTTCTTAGGACCATACCATCCAGGCCGACCCACTTACTAGACAATTAGACGGGCGGGCGGCCCGGTAGTCCTTCGTGGTTGAAGCTCGAACGTGGACCAACCCACTCACCAGCCTAGATAGAGGGTATGCACACAAAGGACAACAAGAATAGCTCAACATGGTAAAAGTGGTTCGGGTAGATACGCTCACCAAGTTCGACGACTGCGCGGCTCGGCGGTCCGACCAAAAGTAACTCAGTCAGGCTATCGTGAGAACCCCCCTACCACGGTCGCCCAACGTCTCCCATCCACAGAGTGAATTCCAATCCTAATTACAGCAACCATCGCTAGATGGCGTCACAAGAAAGGTACTGAAAGAAAGCTTGCTGTTAAGATTTAAACACCGAACGTTTATAGCGCCACCACTAGATGGCGTTAATATCAATCGCGCCGACAAATATTTTTTTGAGCACAACTTCACTAGGTACTAACTGAGCTGAAAACATGTGTTTTTAGGCGTAACACGCGGCTCGCTCACGCGTTTTTTATTCCTATTTCTCATCAAGTCTTACTACTTTAAATAAATATTTAATTACATAGTAAATATTCTTCTTAAACCAGACTCTACTAGCGATGTCGACGAATATTCGTTTTTTGCTTCATAATCGCCTAAAGAAGCAAACTATGCTATGACCTTGGGCTGTGTTTTTGCTAATCAGATCCGATAGTATCTACTAGGAAAAAATGTTATTATTTCTGTTTCAAGTGAAAAGGCATATTGGTTTGAACGTTAGCCCCTCAACCTCTGAATATTTCGGTAATACCTATTTTAGACAATGTGTGATAACAATTTTATGAGATCACTTGTTTTGTTATGAAATTGTGCTAACTACTAAATATTTTATTGAATCAGGCGTTACTTTGCGGAGGTCCATTTCAAACAACCATTTCAAAATATTTACCATATTTTGTGTTCATTCTAACTACTAACCAAACTTAATAGAAAACTACGCCGAGACTAATCAATTGTAATGATTAATTATAAATCATGTTCAAACTACTCTCTTCTCTTGCTCTTGAAGCTCAAACAGAAATTAATGTAGCATCGCTAGCATTCTGATCATAACCTCGTTGCTATATTAAATAAGTTTAAATTGATCAATAAATATTAATTTAGAGAGCAAATAGGTAGGTGAGGTATTGAAAAAGCATGGACTTGTCCAATCCGGTGATACGGGAGCCGTCGAAGTTTCCGGTAGATCCGGATGGGTACCGGTTTCAGATTACGATGAGTTGGCGCTAGTGGATCTGCTATTTCCGTATGTGAAAACTTTTTATGAACTCGTACCAAATTTTTTAGTTTTAAATAATTGAGGTAGGTAGCTACTGAACAAATCCAAGTGCGAATCGGACGCGCACACCGACGGTTCCTTCTTTTTCAACAGTGGCTCAGGCTTAAGGCGTTCAAATTATTAGATAAATTTTATGCTTAGAATGCTGTTCCGAGTTGGAACGACGGCGATTGGCTAAAAACGTAGCTCATGATGTGCAGCATGATTATGAAAAAGCAATGTGAAGCGCTGCAGAACCGCCTCAGCCCGCACATCCAGAGGCCTTACCATGAAGTCATAATTGAAAGAAAGAAAGAAAGAAAACATTTATTCATGATAACATTACAAAGACAAAAGAAAAAAAGAAGCAGAAAACATAAGAACATGCATCATGAAATGGTCCCATCTCAGTATATGCTGGCCTTGCAGCCAGCGCTGGTCTTCCGATTATTCCGACTTAATTCAAATTTTAGCTGTCACTTTTAGTATGAATCTGACAGCGAGCGAACCTAAACTAAATCGAATTAAGACGTCTTGGTAAGGCCCCTGAACTTAACATTAATTGAAAATGAAAATGAAAATTAATTGGACATGCCTCTGTGCCCATTATGCCCGCCGTGTGAAGTTAACACACGTGTAGATAATGATATTGTTGGATCATTTTTCCGCTTCCTACTACTAACTGGACCTGCATGATGATCACCGGTATTTTTATCCAAACGCAATTACTACTAACGTAGCCTGATTCTTTGGCTCTTTTATGCCAACGGGTCAGTGCTGTGCGCTTTTCATAGAATCCTGGAAGAAGTTTTCAGCCTTGACCCAGCTGCCAAGTTCCCTTATCGAATTAATCGACGAAACAATAGTTTTCACCAAACTTCACCTTGATCGTTGGTTGGTTTGTTATTGCAAGTGTATAAATATTTTTTCGCGAACTGTTAAGGTGGAAACACATTTCCAAGACGCGACGCGACCCGATGCAACGAATGTATGCGCATGGCGTCGCGTCGGATGTTCATAGTGTGGTTCTGGTCATAGAAAATAATACAATTTGGTTTGACTCAACACGCGTCGCGTTGTATCGGGTCGCGTCGCGTGTTAATAATGTGTTTCCACCTTTAACGTTATTGTTATTATACTCGGCGTCATAGTTCGTTTAAAAAAAAACTACTATGTGTTGCCATTAAAATAAAATAGTTTAACATATATATAGTTTAATAAGAATTCGTAAAATTGTAAAGATAAAATTAATTTCAAAAGCCCCAGAAGAAAAAAAAACTCTTTTTAATTCAGTTGTAGTTGTTTCATTGAAACGCTTTTATAGTAGAAAAGTTCAAATTACACAATGTTTCAGATTAATAAGTACATTTTTATTGGTTACATTCGGCCATCTTTGGTAGGTAACTTTTTTGGAATCTAGTTATGACACAGAGTATACAAATGTATAAATAAGTTTAGTATAATTATACGTATCTATAAGCTAAGTTCGTAAACTTAGTAAATCGCCGATGTCGCACTCACAGAATTGACATTGCTGAACCCCGGGCCCGTTAGTGGGCTAGTTTAAAAAAGTAATTTTAACGGAATAATTGTTTCAACATCCATTCGAGATAATTATTCAGATGAATTAACCAGATGCCGATCGCTGCAAAAACACGTTCAATGATAATGAACTGGAAACAATGCGGTGGCGTGTCTGCGGAAAAATGGAATAGCAGTTCAGTGTTAACTGTCCTGAAGCCCGACACATGCGGGAAAAAATGTGCGAGTTCCATACATTGCGGCGTTCGAGTGATCACTAGCAAAAATATTTATAGTTTGCCCGGTTGGGCCCGCAATGTAAAGCGTCTTGCAATTTTTTTCTGAACTATGTAAAGCGGGTTTCTTACCGCTTTAATTTGATCACAACCATGGTTTGACAACGCGTTTAAAAGTTTTTCTCGTAACTTCGACAAAAATATCGTAAAATCGACACAAAGGTTGACAGCTTTTCACGAAATTACAGTCACCGACGTCACAAACATTGAATGGATAGAACGTCTTAGAATAGAACAAAGCATTAAAAAACATCCAACGCAACTGGCTGTACTTACACAACGTGTTACGCCACCTAATACTGAATACGTCAGACACCTCAACGGATTTATTATTATATCTTATTTATTATTCTGAATGTTAGTGTAGAGTCTATTCTTTTATCTCGGATACTAAAATAAAATGACATTACTTGTGTTGTCTGTTTTTTGCAATTTAAAAATCTATGTGCCACCACTATCGAAAGTTAACGATAAATTCTATTTAGTGCAGACTTTTGTAAGTTATCCTATAAACAAAATATAATGTCGATAAGACGTGGCTGTCAACCGAAAGTCCGACTTTGTCGACATTTTCACTTACTATAGGAAGTTGGATGAAAAGTGATAGACCCAATGACATATTACTAATAGACGCGTTATAGCTGAACAAAACTCCTTCCTGACATGGCAACGTTATTGCCGTAAGGTTGGTACACACCCTAACGCAGACTGCCAACTTGACGCGGAAAGAAACGGGGACCTTGGGGTAAATAGGTATCGCCCACCCAATAGAATAATGACACCTCAAAAATTGCAAAAAAAAACTTCATTTAGATTTTAATGTCAAAAGTGTACAACAATGTTATATGTACATTGCAGAGATAAAAGACTGAACTATTTTAATAGGCACGCCAAATATTTAAAAATATCTGCTGCTCTGGCTACCCCTTCAGGGATACAGGCGTGAAAGTTGGTATGTTTTCCTCTGCAATGCTCAGGTATTGCGGGTGTCCATGGGTGTCACTTATCACGTTACGATGGGAGAGGGAAGGAAACTCAGGAGATCTTGGATAGAGGTTGTTATGTATTTTAGAATATAAGGCACAACAATATGTACTTAGGTACATAGTTAATACACACTCTTCTCTTCTTGGTACTCACTCTTCTGGCGCTGGTAGTTTAAAAAAAGACATGTATAAGAGTCGTTGGCGGATTAATTGCAAAAATAAATTTTGAATTTGATTTTTTGAATTTTTGACAGTTATAAAAGGATATAAGCGGATAACGAGACGATCAATATGAGTTTTAAATTTTGAATTTGGAATTTTGTACTTTTATAAATAATGAAATTTATACCTATGTACTTTGAACCCCGTCTTCCCCTTATTTGCTTTCTCTTTCAATATTGCATAAATGGTCAATATAGCTGTCTCGCGCACACATTGATCTCTTACAATATTCAAAGTAACAACGGAATTAGTAAATAAAATTAATTATGTTATACATATGCTCTGTACTTACGTATGGAATGACACGTTAGGTCGATCTTTTACATTTGCAGAGTAATTTTTGCAGTTTTTTATGACACATGACGGCATTTTTTAAAACGGTGACAGTTTGACACATACGTGACCGCTTGCGCGCGCCGTTCGCGACTAAACACAAGTCAGACAATTGGCTTACTTTTCGCTCACCACGGGGAGATCGCTATGACGTATCTACCTCAGTATTATATAGTATATCATTGGATCACGAAGCAGTAAACCAGTGGAGTGATAAAAGACGCATTTGTTCCTTAAAACCGTTTCGCCAGTTTAGTGAAGACTGCGGGGGGTAGACAAAGCCTCTCATTGGCTGACTCAAGGCCATCCCAATGTCAACAAAGAATTTAGTGATGTGCCATTCGCGTTTTGGACTTTTATCGATAAAACATTTACTTTTTACCTTTTAGTGTGTAATTTCCCCATTTACCTCTTATTATTTTTAACCGACTTCAATAAAAGGAGGTTCTTTCTATGTTAGACTGTACGTTTTTTGATGTAGGTATGTTCACTAGAGATGTGCCGACTAGTCGGTAAAGCCGACTATTTTGCAACTAACATAATCGGCGACTATCCGGCAAAGAGAGCCCAGTATCCGGCTTCTTACTTTGTATATCATCATCATCATCGTCATCATCCCGGCCTATACACCGTGTATTTGTTGATTTACGATAACTTTGGCATATTATCCATAGATTTTTAAATATTGCAAAAAAATTGCGTTCCAAATCGCTATAGCCATGTCATAGCCAAACCATACGATTACTATAGCGATTTCGAACGCCCCCGTGAACCGATTCGTAAAATGGGACGTTACCAAACTTAATAGCATGGCTTGTAGAAGACAATAAAGACGGCTATGTATGTAGAGGGAATTGGATTAAATAACAACAAATATAAAAAATATTTATAAAGGCAACACTTTTAATGAACAATACAATAACAGTATTATTAGTGTCAGCCGAAGTCATAATCGGCATCGGAACATATCTAACGTTACATAGTAGTACTATTGATTTTTAAAATGAATTAATTTTGACAAAGTTTTACGAATGAACTTCTTAGGATCTTTATAATTTTTGGTAAAATATGACAACCTCGCATCGACGTATTTCTTTATAACACACCTAGTCAGCTCAATTATGTGATTTTCGGTTTCAACTTCAAATTGATGAAAATGTATGTCAGGAAACAAATTGTACCCTATAAACGACTTTAATACAGTTCTTTCGAAGAAATCTGAATTATATTTTGGTGGAAATACTTTTGATCCATTTTCATTTATAGCTCTTTTAATATTGATTTCACACCGGCGACAAATTTCTAGGACTGTATTTGAACCGTAAAAAAGTTTTTTTTGAACGTCTTTTTGATGTGATAACTTTTAGTATTTGTGTCGCCTATTAATGCACCAATACATGTTTGACACTTAATTTTTTTAATTGTATGTGTATGCAAAATTTCATCTCAATTGGTAACCGGGAAGTGGATCAAATCTAACTTGCAAGGTTTGATTACAGACAAACAAACATCGGGACAGGTGAAACTAAAAAAAAGCTTGCAATATTATTATTACCTAGGGGAAAGTGGTCACCATTATCGTTGAAAAATGGCTATAACATTTTGACATAATAGTTTCGGACTTTTTTGTAACAAACTACAATTATATTTGTTACACTTTACACTTATGTACATAAACTAGCTAAATTTGTCAATTAAATAAAAAATAAAAAATGAAATCTATAAAGTACGAATGGTGACCACTTTCCCATACTCTGACTAAACCCTAATCATTATTTTATTTAACTATTCCACTGCGTAATCCTGCAGCTTGTTACTTAAGATTCCTCGATAGTGATTATTAAAAGCGGGTGGGACATCACTAACTTACACGTGCCGCACTAAAGCGGGATGGCTATATGTATTTGAGCCTGGGAGTGACAGAGACGGCTAAAAACGAAGGTATTTAATTTATTAAATAAGTTTTTCGAATTTATAAATGAAAATGTACATACCTGTGGAATGTAACACCATCAGTGGAATAGTTCGATGTTTTACTATTTTTACCGCACCACTTGATGGCGCAGAACGGCATATTTATATTTTTTTTTATTATTTTCGAGCGATCGTTCCTAGCGTAGTACGGAATTGGAACTAACGAAGATTTGAGTGGGGCGAGCCTGTATTAGCTCTGTCGGAGCTAATGTTTGGCGGTACGGATTCCCCCCGCATGAGCAGTCTAGTGGTTATATTGTCTTTGCATTGGATAGACCGACCAATTTTGGCCGACCGCCAGCCGACCCCACATCGTGTGTCAAATCCTTCCCTTGATCGTAATCCGCGGGAAAACTGGGCTGAATAAAATAAATATAGGTAATATGAAGCAACATCGCCGCTACGCCCCCTAGCGCCACGCAAAACGAAACCATTCGAAGCGCAGCCGCACAAGCCTTCTGTTTCTCAATTTAAATTCTGTATTTTCAAAACTCTACGCTAATTAAAATAATTTATTCCTCACGGTTCCCTTAAATGTATTTTTACAAAAATATATTTCTAGCAAAAATGTGTTTGAATGTAAGTATACATTGATTGCTTGACACTTTCTTGGAATTGTATCTTCATTTTCCTTCCTATAATTTGAGTAGGGATTTTAATAATGTCTGTTTTTATTCTAAGAAGATAACGTCGTTTCCGCGAATTAATAAAGGCAGTACCATTTAAAACCTATTGGTACATGGCATAAAGATACCTATACATGTACCATGCATCTGTAGTTTTGAGGGTTCCGTACCTCAATCAGCAAAAAAGGAACACTTATAGGAACACTTTTCTGTCTGTCTGTTCGTCTGTCAAGTGTCAAGACACTTTTTCTCAGTAACGCGTACTACCATAAGGTATCAAGCTGAAAAAAATATCAAATACTTTTTCTGTCTTAAAACTACGTCACACTGCCTACATTTTGCTTAAATTGGAGCAGGAATACTGGATTGCTATGTTCACTCGACGAAATATTTTACAGACCTAAAAATTTGTACGGAGATTTCGGTGCGCAGGCGCGACTAGCATTTGACCGGTTTTTTAGATGATTGAATGAGTATTTATAATGATGACCTTCCATACCATCTTCCTCCTAAATTAAGTGCATAAAAAACTCCTACGGCATGAAGCTGTAGACTTTGTAAAACATTTTCTAATGTTAACAGCAACATTACAAACATTACAATTGAGAGTAAAGCTAACAGTGACACTTTACATTGATAATCATTAATCCTCCATGCAACCAAAATTCTACGTTGTTACGACTTCTATAGAGTCGGATTCGGGTTCAAGAAACTCGGTAACGGACACACCACGAATGTGTACGACCGATTGACGAAACGAGCAATTTTCTAATACATCGAGTGTATTGATCACTCATCGCCAGGCGGCGAAGGTTGATACGAAGCAATGGACAGGGGATTCTCCTTACCGTGGGGCGCATGATCGTGATCGGGCTATAATGGAGGGGAGGAGGCTTTTGCGCGGCGCATACGCAGTCAGTGTGGCGACGTCAGTGAAATAAGCGGTTTTAACGGTTTGGTTGGTGGACCAAAACGACACAGAACTGCTTTTCAACGAGTGAAAGTGCTAGGATCATGTGGAGTGATAAGTGATTTAGTAAACAATCTTTCAAGTCGTTCTTTTGTGTGGTGAGGTGATATACGAGTTACTAGTGGTCTCTGGGATAGTCTGTGGATGACACGGTAAGTTTTACGGTTAAATTCCGTAGTTTGGGATGAAATGTGTAGCTTATTGTGCCAAAACCAAATGTATACGAACGTCGCGTCGGTCTGTTGGTCGTTATGAAAGGAAAACGAGTCGTTAGAATAATGAGTCATTAGGCAACATATATGCTGGATTTTTTGTTGATTAGTCATTAATAATTATTATGTTTATCCAAATATCGATTAACAAGTGTATATTTCGGCATTACATATAGAAGTATACTGCCTGCGGCACATTAATCAACTCGATACGGGATAAGCACTGTCCCATTTCGACACAGACATTTTTTACAGACTAAACGGCTTAACGGCGAGGTCTCGAATTGGCTCAAGCTTGACAACTCGCGGTAACCGCGCTTACGTCTAGCCGTCACCGCGCTTGCGTCTCGCCGTCGCGTACGTACACCCCACCGCTTACCTCAACACTATTACGAACGTCAATGTTTATCACTAACCGTCGAGCGCGGTAGCGTTTAACTAACAGTTAACGGTAATTCGTCAAACAAGTCCTTTGTGTAAACTAATTATTTTCTGGGTAAATTAACTACATGCAAACGCATTACTTAATTAACTTAGTAACCTACTGTTGACTGATCTTTACCGCACAGCTAAGGCTACCTAGTCCAGAAACCTGATTGTAGGCTTCTCTTGTAGCGTAAAGAGGGTGTTTTATAAATTTCCCACGGGATATGGAGACATGAAACAGATGCAAGCGGCTAGTTTGATATAAATTTAAACATCTGAGTTCAGTAGAGATGATATAAATATTTACCATGTTATCAAGCCTCGATCCAATACCCTGAACACTAATACTAACTAAATTAGATAAACTAGACATATTTTTTCAAAACTTAGTTCTTTTAATTAATTAATCAACTTAGAACTTTACTTCAAAGTGATTAAAGAGGTCAAATTAATGGACACAAAATTAAAACATACTTGTCGTTTTAATTCTCAAGAGCAGTTCGTCATGTCTGGTTAGTTTAAGAAGAGAACTTGCCAATAAATCATAAAGTATTTACCTACCTTTAGCTTGTTGTTAGCAACAATTCACAAGAACACGAGTAAACAACTAAATAACCGTTTCTCGCGACTTCGTACCCTTCTAAGTTGGAACTATTCAATTGTATGCACCTAAGTAATTCAGGAGCTGCGATTCGATTACTGTAATTGCTGAGCACTTTTGTAAAATGTATGCAGTAGACAATAAGCATGTCGTTCATTTAATGAATATCCAGAACAAACGAATGCTGTACAATACTAGGGATCATGTTTACTTAAATTTATAATCTTAGTTTGTACATGATCATCTAATAAACGAAACGAAAAAGTATTAGTATTGTACCTAGGTATTTTTAAATAAAGACAACTTTACTTCTTAAATTTAAAGGTCATTAGTTATCGTGAGATGAAGCGGATCGTGGAACGTTGACTTCCTCGCAGCAAGGCCAAAGCCGAAGAGATTGTAATAACAATGTCGCATCTCAAGGTTCTTAAGCTCGAAGCTTGAATAATGTTAAGCAAACATTACACACGGATTACAACTCTTGCTATTAATTATGTTGAATTTAAGGGGATGTTGGGGGATTAAGAAGAAGAATCATCATCATAATGTACGGTAGCGAAAGTTGGGTATGGCAAAAGAAGCATGAAAGTAGAATAAATGCAGTAGTAATGAGAGCGTTAAGAAGTATGGAAGGTGTATCACTGAAAGATAAAATAAGGAATAGTGTGATAAGGGAACGCTGGTGCGAAAGAAGATAATAGTGACTAGGATAAAAAAGAGTATATGCTTAGTTGGTTTGGTCACGTAGAGAGGATGGATGAAAGAAGATTAAACAGATTTATATGGGGAGTGCGAATGGATGCGTTGGGAGGGGAAGGCCTAGACGGACGTTCCGTAATCAAATTGCGGACATTTTGGAAAAATGTCAGGTCTAGAAGACCCGACACCGACGAGCATGAATGAAGAGATTGATGAACGTGGATGAAGCAAAAGAGGTATGCCAGGATCATAGCAAGTGGAACAAGGGAAAAAGGGTGTCACAATAGTGATGGGTTGCTAGCCGCATCGCCTATGATGTGATCCCTCGATGGTCTTTTACTATCTGCGCGGGAAGAGAAGCAGCTGGTACATTCTATGCTTTTTAAAATATGTGATCGTAAATACCAGCGTTATTGACTTAATTACAGGCACAATTAGTATCGGAGAGGAATAATTAAAAGGCAATTAAGTACGCTGAGATTAGGTACTTAGTCGTGATTTAAACGCTCGTTTCCGTGACCTGAAATTAACCATTATTTTTCCAAAGGCTCGATTTCGTAATGGTTGATATAATTTTCGTAACATTTAGGTTTTGAATAGTTTTCTGTGGTATTTTGTGTGTTTGGCTCAAACTCAAAATCAGAGAAATGATAAAAAAAAATGAAATGAAAATTGCGTCGACTTTTTAACGTCTCTCGGTGTTGATCGAAGTCTCTCGGCAGTTCGTTTCGTCAAAGCATTGGTAATGTCTTGGTTATTTTTGAGTTTATTCGTTACTCAAACTAAAATACCATAAACTTAATGTTTCCCAATCATAATATTAGTATATATTGATTGAAGCAAACAATGAACCTTATACATCTATCGTGCACCCAAAATTCGGATAATTTCCGGGTATACCGCAAGGTCCGTAGGTACAATACGGAAGGGTTTGCGATATCCCAAATAGACACACCATTGCAAGGGTAAGAGTACAGTCCACGTCATATAGTTTGAAGCATCCAAGTCGGCCAAAAAGTTCGATACACCATAGAAATAGTACGGTGTCGAACTTTTTGGTCAACTTGGAAGCTTCATACTATACGACGCTGACTGTACCACAGAGCCCAAGGGCCCATGTCCCATGTAATTTAATTAATGAAGAGTGCGATGTCCCTAGTCTGCCGCGTAATTTATCCACTTCGTGATGCTCGAGGTCGGCAACGCACGTGCAATTTCCTGATATTGCAGGTGTCTATGAGCGACGATACATCGGAAAATTGTGTAATTTTATAAAAGGAGTATAGTGTATAATAGGTACAGATGGACAACCTTTGTATGCTATGTCATGCAAATGGCAATGAGAGCTAACTTTCTATAGCACTAGGTTGCAACCACAACCACGGGCTGAGTCGATTAAAGTCACGAAGCACTTACTACGGGAATTGCCAGCACCTTATTTTTAAACTTGATTTATTTTTCCGCGTCCGCGTAGAATTAGACTTACATTAGGCAGCAACGAACTTTGACGTGTTTATCGTTATGTCGCGGGAAATATGCAAATTTTCTGGGATAAAAAGTAGCCTATGTGTTAATCTAGAGTTTTTTTTAATGTGAATAAGACGGAAAACGAGCAAGTGGGTCACCTGATGGTAAGCGATCACCACTGCCCATAAACACCCGCAACACCGGAGGGATTGCAGATGCGTTGCCAACCTAGAGGACTTAGATAAAATGCCTCTTGTGCCCGTAATTTCCCCGGCTGTCTTACTCTCCACACCGGAACACAGCAGTGCAAGCACTGCTGCTTAGCGGCAGGATTAGCGAGTAAGATGATGGTAGCGATCCGGACGGACTTTGCACAAGGCCTTACCACCCGCTATCTCCGTTCCAAATTTTATCCATATTCATCCAGTCGTTTCAGCGTGAAGAAGGAACAAACATACACACTCACATCGTCACATCCATCCATCCTCACAAACTTTCGCATTTATAATATTAGTAAGATATTTCGTAGTCGGCGAAGTAAAAATGTACTCGTATATTCGATCAAAACCTTTACCACCCTGAACCTCAATGTATGAAGGTTGTACGGCTTAAAGTTGGTTTGGTTACAGGTTGTATTGTTTTATTTATGTGAACTTCTAGTGTAAGTTTTTGAGACACAACGTCTTGAACGCATTCGCGTAAAAGTCATAATTAGTATAAAAAGCGACATAGATATGCCGTTGCGACAAAAAACTTACACTAAGGACTATGTATGACCTAGTTTTTTTAGTAACTACCATAATACATGTACTTAAAAGCCGAATTTCCATTATGCAACTACGTAATTTCGTGCAACTAGCATTAGGTACATTGCTCGGCCGATAACCTAACGCTTCAAAAGCGATGAATCAAACGCCGCAATGTAATGCTAGATGCACGAAATTAGTTGTATAATGTAAATTCGGCTTAACTTACAGCACTTCTACACTCTTTTCAAAATAATAACGTTGCTTCGTACCAAAACATAGTAAAGATGCGACACGCGAACACGGCCCATTCAGTGTGGTCATTGTGTCATGACGCCATCTCCTGTCATTAAGTGCTCTGTGGTACTCTAACCACGCTTTCTCTATCTCCTATTACTGTTCAATAGAATGATTAGTGCTGAGGGAATCACAAACTAGACACGGGTATATATGCATCAGAACCAGAACTAACTTACTTTTACTGAAGTCAGACCTCGCTTGTTCTAAGTTCTAATCTATTAACAGACCAAAATCAGAATGAAATTCGCACAAAATGTTTTCGCTCGTCCTTTATTACGGACAGCTGAGGAGTGAAATAGGAAAGAAATCGAAATTCTGTTCAATCCCTCAGTTATCTACCTATTTACATTATTAAAAAAATAGGACACGCATAGTTTTCTCTTTTTTCAATCAAACAATATTATGACAAAGATAAAGTTTTGTCACCGAGTTCGTCACGCAAAGGCTAATGCAAAACCAAATGTTACATTAAGTGTGTGCCAATTAATATAAATCGTAAAATATTATCACGCCAGGTAGGTACGATGATTAATTTCTCAATAGGCATCGGAAGATTTTATATAACGTATTTTTACTTCGCATTTAAATAAAAAAAATAGTAAAAATGCGGCGGGCGTAAATCAATACTTTAAAATAATTTGTTAGTCCTTTACCTCAAAAGGATATTCCTTTTAGCGATTCGCCGAATAGCATTTCACCTTGATCATAATAATAATTATATTTAAATAACGCGTTGTGTCACATTTTTACTGTCTATATTTTTAGTAGCTATCTATACCTACGTTATAGTCACATTTTCACCTAGATCGTGTATTACAGACAAACGTGAATGCTATTCGGTGAATACACTACAAATAATTTATACTTTTAAGGTAAAATACTAACAAATCCTTAGCATTGCCGCAGTCGAGTGAAAAGGCACGCGTAAATAACTATGGAAAAAACCCATTGTTCCTACAGACATGAGTATTTTGAAATAGCCTCAATTATCACGACACACATACGATAGAGGCAAACGAGATTCCAATAGAACTAATATAAGTACGATCTGACGGCATTCCTTTGGCTATCAAATACTTGGGTTGTTCATGTTTACGGAAAACGATAAATCACGTGGATCGCCATTTTTAAAGTAAGTACGAGTATAATAGTACAGCTAATTAAATTTATTGACATTTAATTTTTGTTATTAAGGAAACCCATTAAACATTATTAGGGTGCGACCACACCGCCGCTTAAAAAACGGTGACGTTACGGAATCGCAACAAAATGTATGAAGAAACGGTGAGAAAACGTAACGCATACGACACGTCACTGCGTATACGCGGCGGTTTGGTCGCACCCTTAACCTACACTGCCTTACTTAAGTTTTTCACTTATAAGACTCTCGATGTCAAAGATACGTCAATTTCTCTTCTGATATCATTCAGCCAAAACTGTCGCAAAATTTCTATAGTGAGTTCTACACCTGTGGCCGTTTCTCAAAGTTACAACTATACAAGTTTATTTTATCTAGTAACATTGGTAGTAAGTAACAACACTCAATCTTAGATTAAGACTAATGTTGCTGGTTTAGACTCGTTGAGGAATCGTAGCTTCGTAAAGCACCACCTGCACAGACGGACTAAATACAGCAGTCCCCAGACAACCTTCGTACCTTACACAGTAGATACAAACGAGTGTTACATCGTAAACGAATAGTTATTTTCTTTAACATTGTTCGTATTCGCGACAGGTAGGGACCTGTCTGTAAGGCTGCCCGGATGCTTTCGTAATGATTACGAAGAACCTCTGAATGCGTGCCGTTTATACGCGTTTTTGAAAGCAAACGCGCTGAGCTGACGTTATTGGCATACTCACATCCTCACGACTACAATTCAAGAGGGTAAAATTTGCTGATTTTTTGGTAGAACACGAAGCAATGATTCTCAAAACTATCAGTCTCCAGTAGACTTTCTCACAAGTTTCTTGCGGCGCACTTTTCTTGGCAATGATGGACTATGTTATCACTACATAGTATAAAACAAAGTCGCTTTCCGCTGTCTTTCTGTCCCTGTGTCTGCTTAGATCTTTACAACTACGCAATGGATTGCGATGCGGTTTTTTTAATAGATAATGATTCAAGCGGAAGGTTTATATGTACAATTCTACGCAGACGAAGTCGCGAGCAGAATATAGTAGACAATATATAGACAAAACAATAGTGAAACCTGTAAGCCATTGACATGACCCAAGTTACTTTTACGTACACGCAACCATTATTAGTGGGGGAAACTTTACTAATTTTATAAACTAAATGCGTAAGTAGCTCTGTCTCTCTGTCCGTCTGTTTGCTACCTCTTTAGGGTAAAATCGTGTAACCGATCGTGAATAAGTTTGGCAAGAAGATATTTTGAACAGTAAGAAGTAAAATAACATAATACTACTTTTACCCCGGGAAATTGCTTAGCTCCCGAGCGGAAGCATTAAACAAATTCATTGCAAAAGAAATCGCTAGCACAGAATGAATTCATATTCCGTGAATGTACATTTCATTAATTCCTGTAACAACTTCTGATAGGTATTGACATTCGCTGTCTTCCGGGGTAGAGGGTAGGTACTTACATAAAAATAAACTCGGAAAGCACACAATGTGACTGACAAAGTCCTGTGTTTCAGTTCGAGTAGGACTTTGAACCGTGCGTTTCTATCGCAAGATCTCTTTTTCCGTATGCTGAAAAGAACTAAATATAACTTGAGGCTGAAGTAAATAGAACTTCGTTAATGAGCCCGCGTTTTGGCTGCATCCGTTCAAAAACTTTTTAATTGTAAGCGTATAGTACAGTCAGCTACAAGAGTATGTAAACTTATACTTATGTTACACTTATATTACTGGTCATATCTAATAATAATAATACGTTATCATAATGTTTCGTTTAGTTATAAAAAAAAGAAATTCTGCTAAATTTTTTGCAGCGCATTCTTCTTAGCAATGATGGTCTTTTAAAAAATTATACATTTAAAAGAGCCCTTTGCAGAACCTTCTCAAAACAACGATTCTGATTTTTACCTTTGCGACAGAATCGCTTAACAGCCATCGATCATCGATCATAATTATTACCCCTAGGTCTCTCTAGGTCCACTCTTCCGAACGGCTTATGTTATGTTACTATAATCTTGAGTACCTATACTCAAGATTATTGTAACATAACGTAAGCCGTTCGGAAGAGTGCCGGCAAACCAAGTCTCAAACTCGCTAAGAGCTATTTGCAACGCAGTCACGCGTGAACCACCGATGCGAAATGATGTTTCAAAATATTTATAATAACATTTAATTTGTGTGGAATGTTGTAGGTACCGAGAGTGTACACCTACTTAAAATGATGATGGTCGTTTTGAGCTTAATCTCTATTTATTATTTACTTCTGCTGCTGATTGTACTTAATGTAAAATTAAATGTGCTTTTGTTTAGATGAGAGAACGTTATTTTGTATCTGCTCTTGCTTCTGATGTCTTGTAATTTTTTTTTGAAGATATACAAAACTTTTAGCAAATGCTAAAATTGGGTAATTTTTTTTAAAGTTATGCACTCAACTTTTTTGTGGGATTTTGTTTTTTATCGGTTTTCTACTCAGAATCCGGAACACTTCGATCGACTTTGAATCAGTAGGAATAAAAAAGCGTTCCAAAACGGAACGGAACCCGAGATGCGTAAGTCCGACTCGCACTTCGTCAGTTTTTCAAACACGTCCTTGCAAATTCAGATCAAAATGAAACAGATCACTGAACTTATAAATAAAAACTACCTTTGCTTAGGTACCTACGTATCTAATACCTTTAAACGAATCTGAATCTCGAAAATGGTTCCATCGATTTTCATGAAATTAATTAAGCGGGGGTTTTCGGGTGCGATGAACTAGTTAGGTAGGTTTCATTTTTAGAAAACGTATCAAAAAATACCGAGAAAAGCTAGGTCATCCAGGTACTATTACTAAACGACCAAAACTTTTAATATCTCTTCTTTTCGTTCAGTTACACGTAACCAGTAGATTCAGGTAGCTATCTGCAATAAAAACTTCGGTTGCTTTTATTCTCTAGAGCTTTCTTTTAGATGCTCAAATTTGGAACAAAATATTACTAAACAAGAAATAAGAAACGTTTTATATTGCTATCAATTTAAAATTTTACGTGACATTTGGAAACTTTACTAAGGGTTTTCCCTGGTGAACGTTGAAATTTAGGCCACAAAATTAAATTACTAAGTGAAACTTGAGATAGGTACTTTCCAAAATAGCAATAATGATAAGTAATCACTACGTATTTATTGAAATTGGGGGATAGTTTTGTGGTTCACATTTTCTTAATGAACGATTTCGATGCTGTTTTTCCTGGGCAGAGAACAAGTTATTGTTGAGAATTGATAATATCACACTGTTTTGACAAACTGCACTCGCCAACAGATTTTGCTTTCTTTGCGACATAACTGGTTTAAGGTTTTAGGTGTACGGTCGCCCAAATAAGTGGTCTACCACTTTTCATCCAACTTCCTATCAAATGAAAATGTCGCTAAAGTTGAACTTTCAAGTTGACAGCCTGTCTTATCGACGTTATATATTGTGGCGTGCAAATGAATTTTAACCTTAGGGTGTGACATTGGCCCAAGCCTCACGGCCGCCATAAAGGGAGAATAGAATAGAATAGAATAGAACCTTAGGGTGGTAGACCACATATTTGGCTGATGGTACATTCGTACCTCATGTTAAAAAACTAGGGGCAATTTACACCAATTGAACTCTCAAACTTACTGGCACAAGGTATTCTATCGCCCTCTAGGCTGGCAACGTCCATGGGTAATGGTGATCACTTGTCATCAAGTGACCCACTTGGCCGTCGTCCTTCGTTGTTGAATAAAATAAGCGGAGCCCCTCTTTTGCCCGAATTTCAAATACCATAATGTAATGTTTGCCATAATGATCATTTGTCATAACTTTTTTTTCTCTGAAACCGTAATTTTTTCAGGAGCATTGTAATGGCAATCCTGTAGAACTCTATAGGTTAGGTTAGGTTTGTTTCATAACAATCCTGAATAATTAACAAATAAAGAGAAAAAAGAGTTATGGCAAATGATCATTATGGCAAACAATACATTTATGGCATATGAAATTCGGGCAAACGATAGAGACCCTAAAATAAGGTATAGTTGCCGGCAAACATCTTGAGCAAGAACGACGTGGAAGGGGTAAGTTCGCGCATGTACTTTTATACTAAAGAGACGCTAAATTCACTTCTGCGCATTCAAGGTCATGCTCAAGATGTTTGCCGGCAACTGTACAATCCGGCGCTTTAACATTCGACAAGCCACCACGACGGACGGAGCCGGCCTTGTCTTGCGAAACAGCTCACGGATCTACTCTAACACGTAACGTAACGCGCCAAGTTACGTGCATCCGTGTTTGTTGCCTACTATTCGAATGTCATTAAATGGTCACTAGATAAACATCGTTTCTATTGAACGTCACTGGCCTAATTTTAAGATCCGTCTTAAAATTTAATATCATCTCATTTTACCAAAATATCTTGTCTTTGTATATAGGTAGGTACTTTCCTTTGTTAATCGACCAAGAAACTTCTTTTTAGATGAAAAACTTAAGTAAATGACTTGTTGTATGTAATAGTGTAAGTGTACAGAACTTATATGGGACTTAAGTCATTTTATCTTATTTGGAACGTCAATTTGTCTATTCGCACACATTACTCACACATACATACAGGGTGTATCAGATAGCCCCTAACAATAATCAACTGGGGTATATAACCATAGCTATAGAAGCTAAAAAAAATATTTGAAAAAAAATTGGAGTAATTTTTTTTTATGTTTTCTATAGGAATGATTGCAATTAATACTACAATTCTTGTAGAAAAAAAAAATACTTCATTTTTTTTAAAAATATTTTTTTAGCTTCTGTAGCTATAGTTATATACCTACCCCAGTTGATTATTGTTAGGGGGTATCTGATACACCCTGTACAACCAACAAAGTTTTTCACCAATACCATTTTTTTACATTTTTATGACTATCAGAAAAAAAGAAGTAAGGCCGATTGTAGTTATAGATGTTTTAAAAGTCATACTTACAAACGCTAAACGATATAAAACCTTAGTTTGGCTAAATCGGAGGTCACACTGTTCGATCTCTGGATTGTAGGCAGTTAAAGCTGATAGGAATAAATACGAGAAGAATAAAAACACGTAAGTAATAGGTATTTCATTTTTATTTAATTTTTTATTTATTTCTTATTTCATTCATGTTAGAGTTTTTTGGCTACGAACGTAATAAAACAGGGTATTATCATTGCGTGATTGTCGAGCATATAATATTCAGGGCGGAAGTTCTTTTAGTAGCAAGTTATGTTATGGCCAATTCCACTGATTTTGTGACGTTGTCTCATATTTATAATAAGCCTAGGAAGTAAGTATCATCAATCATAATTATCAGTTATTTTTATGATACCAAATCAGTTTCAGTTACAACACAACAATTTCTCGATAAGCATAGAAAATAATTAAAACATGCATTAAGTTTCAGAACTAAAAGGAAATAGAAATAGAAATAGAAATATTTATTGCATAAACTGTGGGTGTACATAGTTGACAAGAAGTACATGGTATCAACAGCTACCCGTTCCGGGCATACAATATGTAACAAGCAAACTACACATAAATAATTATGACAATGATTGATTGGGACAGTAATAATTATCAAAGGTTTAATTTTAATCCCGTCCCTCAGTAAGTTCATGTATAATCAATACAATCATCGTACTATTCGTACTCACTGAAATTGATAAAAAAAGTTTCGAAATAACTATTGAGAGCCTCTTTTTTTTGTCTGTTAAAAATTGGCTACGTACGCAACCTCAGTCGATTTGAGCTCGTTTCTATTTGCTTGCCATTCGTGACTTCTGCAAATAATAAAATATGTAGCAGTCAACGAAGGTAGGTAATAATAATTAAGTTACGAGGCCTACTAAGCAATCACAAAGCTGAACAGAGTTTTTGCGTACCTACGTTTACAATGTTTTATGGTTAATAATGTAGACTTGCTATAATTTAGCACGAATGTTGTATTTGAATAAAGTTTCAGGGATTTTGGTTTGACATTCATAATGAAGGTGAAGGTGAGAAAGCCTTGTAAAAGTTGTAAAAAATAGCTTGTTTAATTAGCAGTTGTTACAGTTCAATAGGTAGTGTCAAGTGTTCATGTTAGAAAATGTGAAATTAATAACCTTAACCAGTATCGGTTTATTTTTTGCTGCAAGACACCCTTAAAAGTTTTAAATATAACCAAAAATCCGATAAACAAATTACAAAAAAACAACGGATTTCAAGGAGAAATATTCAAGCAGTTAATGTCAAAAACAAACCTCAAGAGTATCCAATACCAAAAGATACCGCACTTCGTCTAATTTGTAATTTTGCTGTCAAATTAAGAATTCATTGTGAATGAGATGGCGATCTATAGACAAAGTCCGGCGCCGAGCCGCATGAGCAATTGAGCAGAGTGTTCACTGTTCACCACAGAGACAAGGCTCTACACGATTTCGTTATACTTATAGTTACTAGCTAGCTTTTGCCCGCGACTTCGTCCGCGTAGACTTCATTTATAAACAAAAAGACACATCACATATTGCTATTTTACACCATATCGGTACTATTCCTTAGTATATTGTATTTCTCCTTGTTTTATATCTCAGTGTATCGAATGTGTGTAAATAAATGTTTCTCTCTCTCTCTCTCTCTCTTCTCTCTCTCTCTCTATGCATATTTAAACAGACACTTAACACTTTAAACTTTAAATGACGAAACTTTTTTGCACACCTTGGAGTTCAATAAAATAAAGCCTAAGTTGCTCTGATATAAGTGTTAACTATTTGTGAAAACCGCAATAAAATCCGTTGCTTAGTTTTGGAGATTGGCGAAGACATTACTTACCTACATACCTTCATTGTGTGTGTTGGCAGTACCAAATAAACGTACACAGACCACGAAGCAGTAAACCAGTAGAGAGATAAAAGACGCATTTGTTCCTCAAAACCGTTTCGCCAGTTTAGTGAAGACTACAGGGGGGTAAACAAAGCAAAGCAAGATTTCGTTATACTTATAGTAGATTAAATTGATCATCATTTTTTAAATAAATGTCGCGAAAGTTCTTGTTTGTATTGTCACTGTAAAAAGGTGTGTAATTTGGTTATTTAAATAAAGAAAGATACAAAAATAAATTCTTCTGAAGTACAATACGATGTCTCTGTTCTGCGCACTGCCATTTTGGCAAAATAAATCTAATCAGTAAAACTGCAGATTTTTTTTCCAAATGATATAGGTACCTACTTAATACGACAAAAAATAGTACGGGAAGTAAAAATAAAATCATTTTTGTGTCGAAACGTCAGTAGTTGCTAATTATACTGTAGTAGCTAGTAAAAACTAGCGATGCTAGACTAGTACGGTATGACAAAGTACTTTTATGTGTCAAGTTGGTTTTTTTTTGTATGAATAGGAAGGAAAACGAGCAAGTGGGTCACCTGATGGTAAGCGATCACCACTGCCCACAGACACCCGCAACCCCGGAGGGATTGCAGATGCGTTGCCAACCTAGAGGGCTAAGATGTGCCCGTAATTTCCCCGGCTGTCTTACTCTCCACACCGGAACACAGCATGCAAGCATTGCTGTTTAGCGGCTGGATTAGCCCTTGCTACCACATTCTATTAGCAATTCGCTGTGTGGTATCGGGGGCCTTACCATGACGACTTAATGCGATCCAATTCAGACTCAGTTCAGGTTTTAGCTGTAATTTTTAGTATGGATCTGACAGCGAGCGAACCTAAATTGAATCACGTTAAAACGTCATGGTAAGGCCTCAGAACACTATTGAGCTCTGCTTCTGTGGCGTGTCGAGTCATGTGGTAGCGCTACCGTTACACAGAGTCACTGACCAGACACGTGGTCGCGCAAACCAAGTGTCTATCAAGCCAATACTAGCTGTGATTGGTGGCTTTCGATTTTCTAGAACCTAGTCGTATGTGTTTCAAATTATACTTTGATTTTATGTAGGTATCGAATAATTTGTATTTTATGATTATTTTTCTACTAGCTGTTGCCCGCGACTTCGTCTGCAAAGAATTTGTTTATCGCTATCCCGCGGGAATTTTTCGGGATAAAAAGTAGTCTATGTGCTATTCCAGACTTTTCTCTATCTATGTGCCGAATTTCATCTAGATTCGTCGGGGCGTTCTGGCGTGATTACAAAAAACAAACATCCATCCATTCAAACTTTCGCATTTATAATATTAGTTAGATTTAGTTTGTTATTTATGTATTTTAATGTATTTATTTTTTATTTTTTAGTACTTACCTATTGAATGATCAAGCAAACAAACATAAACATATAATCTATTGTGATCTATTTTCATGTCTGTGTTTTATGTTTCATTTTTGTACAATTGTGTGTATGCTCTATTTGTGTGTCTTTCACATACATACACACCGTCACGCCTCTTTCCCACAGGGGCAGGCAGAGACTACTTTCGCAAGAGAATAAATGTCTTCTTTCTTTCTTTCTAAATAGAAAAATAATTATTTATCATAAAATAAATCTATCAAAAATAAATTAATACAGCTTTAAAGTAAAAATAAAAACTAATGATATACGACTATTAAAACAAATAATACCTAATAGCTAGTAGAATTATACAAACAACTCCTCTGAGGTATGTAAGACTCATTTGAAAGGAGAAAGGGCCCGCAAATCACGGCGCTTTGATCCGCCGCCGCTGGTGTCTGCCTGTCCGTCTGTCCATGCTAACGATTGACTGGCCGACTACGCAGTAACAACAAACTGCACTGACAAGTTGCAATTAAGTGATGGTAATAAAGAATTACATTTCATTTCATTTAACTTCCGCTCTCTTCTAATTGTATACACCAGGGGTGGCCAACTTGATTAGACCCAAGATCTCCTGTTTATTAACAAAACCCTGCGCGATTTACCAATTACATAATTCATGAAACCTTAAATGAAACACGTTGCGCAGTCTAGTCTACGTATTAATATTTTTTGCCTTGCCAGGATCGACTGGACTAACAGTCGCGATCGACCTGTTGGCCACCCCTGGTATACACCCTCTTGCAAAAAAAACGGGCACCCATGGTTTTTGTATTTGTGTACATAAAAGCTTACTTTCTAAGCTTAAATGCCTAATGAACACAAAATATTTACCTTGCTATTCCGCTACTTACGTGCAAGATAACCAAGCTTGTGCGAAATATATACGTTTTGCATGCAAGCCCTCCCACCACTACTACCACACAAAACGCACACAAATTCCACAAACTTAATTAATATTTCGCACAAGCTTGGTTATCTTGCACGTAAGTAGCGGAATAGCAAGGTAAATATTTTGTGTTCATTGAAATGGACCTCCGCAAAGTAACGCCTGATTCAATAAAATACTTAAATGCCTAAAAATCTGAAAAACCATATAGGTGCCCGATTTTTTGCAAGGGGGTATATTTTTTGTTCCGTTTTGTGTTGTAGGTATTTGTTATTGTGGTACACTTACTAGGCTTTGGTTTTAAACCAATTTTTTCTCGCTTTATAATTCATTCGCAGCCACGAGCGCTAGTATAGAATTTTATACCTTTAAACAAACAATTTCACGTGTTTTTTTAATTTGTTGTTTTTGGCAATTTCGAAAATGGCCCTTACGATTTCGATCTACGAAAACGAGTAAGTATGTAAGTACTCTTAAACAATTGTTTCTTCAACTCAAAAATTTTGTGTTTTCCCCAGCACTAAGTGATCGGTAGACCAAAACATCTTGTTCGCACTTCGCAAGCCGTTGAAAGCCTTATGTCAGAGATATAAGGCTTAAATCAGGTTTCGGGGTGACGTCAGTAGTGGGGCTCTCGGTCACGACTAGTGATGTCATAGTTATCGATAGTCTTGCAATCGATTACCTTGAATATTAGTACGGCGCTGGTTTCAATTGTGTATTGTATGGTGTCTGTTAATGTAGTTACTTGTATTTGTTTTATTATTTTTTTATGTGAATAGGAAGGCAAATAAATAGGAGCAAGAAATTGAAATTCTATTGAAATATTTATACTATATATTTATTGAAATGCTGTTTATACTATAGTTAAGAACTATCAGAACCATCCATCAGCAATAATTTTCTACGATACTCGGCACAGTCTTGAGGTTGTTTCTTGGACTACGATCATTATATCTGTACTGTTCGATCGTTTTTTCAGTACTGTCTACTTACCCCGTTTGATTCTCCTTTCCACCTATATGCCCACAATCATGCTAAACGTGGCCATTAAGTCTTGCTACCTTAGGCTCTGTCTACCCCGTAAGAGAGATATATTCTTACTGTATTTATTCACGTTATTTTCATTGTTGATAAACTTTCGTCAGTCTATCGATAGTCGATTACGCATTCAGCATCACTAATCATGACTTGTTCGTGCGACCAGTCATCCGCGAGATCCGGTGCGCGTGCGCCGCCACTAACGCCATCTTGATTTTATAAAACTTTCTGATTGCATGTTTACATCAAATTCTTAATACGAAATTATTCGAACCTAGTCGAATCGTTGGTGTTTTGTTTTTCTAGTGCCGAAACCAAAATAAGTCAAGTGTTTGTTTGTAAATGCTTTTGTCTATATTTCGGTGGTGGATTATAAGGTGATTAATATAATTCAGTCAGTGAGGTGCATTAGTTACATTAATAAACTTTCTATTTTGACAAATGGATATCCGCTGCAGGTAAATCGAATGACGGCGTACGACAGTTTTCTACACACTTTCTCCGGTACTTACATGATTGGGTAATTGCGTTAACTCAATTTCTAATCATTGAATTAAGTTAACAGTCACGCTTCGTGTCTTAGAAATATTCTGGGATATCTCAGCCGGCTGGTTGGGTTTGTTCGATTGTTTTTTTTTTAATTTAGTCACGCCTTTTACGCCATGATGTATGGAACCATCAACAACAATTAAAAACCCCAAAAACATATAAAGGGGTGTGCTTTGCTCGGAAGTCTAGCTTAATCAACATTGACCCCATCAACCAATCAGTGGTGGGATTTAGCGAATGTTGCTGGTTTGGACTTGAAATTTTTTAGTTAGCTATGTATTCTATGTACAAAAACAAAAGTTTATAAAAATCAATAAAGACAAACATTAAGATACATGTACAAAGGGGTAAGTTAAGGGATCCCTTCCAGTCAACCTTTAAGTGGATAAGAGGAGTATTATACCTATTAGGGACGGACAATGAGCGAGTACAAAATTACAAATTCTGAGAGCCACCTTTTATCGAATACAATACATAAACAATAATATAAAAAACTAGAAAGAAAGAAAGAAAAAGTTTATTTACGACCATCACAGTAATTAAAAAACAAAAACATATTAAAAGCTACATAAAATTGACATAAAATGGTCCCAACTCAGCATTTGCTGGCCTTACGGCCAACGCTGATCTTCCGTTGGGGCCATCGGGTAACAAGCACATTAAAAGAAAGAATAGTATAAAAACAATACGATAATAAAAACAAAAACAAACACACGTATAACCTCTTCCATGCTGGTAATGGAGCAAAGAAAAAACATAGAATGTACCAGTTGCTTGATTTCATGACACAGTGTATACAATACAGTCAAGGAATTTATTTCCCAACGCACCATAGAACCTTTTTATAGTAAGCGTCGTAACGATTTTCTTTGTTAAGCAATGCGATGTAGCTACGACGTTATGTGTAGAGGTTCCATGGTGGGTAGGGAACTAAATTCCTTGACTGTACCTACCTACCTACTCCCTATTCAAACTATAACATTAGAATGAAACTTACAACAAGTCGTTGTGTTAGAAGCAAAACGAACTAACTAGCTCAAATCACTTTTTTGAAATGACTTTTTTGAGCTAGTTAGTTCGTTTTAATACTACTTAGGTAGGTACATTAGGTAGGTACTTTAGTACCATATATGTCAAAAGCAAAAGCTTTAATAGAATAAACTTTTTGGAATAGTTACTTAGTTACTTTTGCTTCTAACACGACGAATCGCAAAAATTGTTATGAAACAATTTCAATTTATGAGAACTTATTTCATTTTATAATCATAATATTCTGAGGTGAATGAGGTGAGGTGTTGTACTTTGTTTCTGTATTGTTTTGTACTGATTTGTAGTGTTCAATAAAGAGTATTTGGTGTGCGTTTGCTAAAATCTTCATATAGTAAATTTAGATAGGTATTTAGTTCACACTATGAAAGTTAAAAATACGAGTAAGGTTGAAGGTATATTGACGCACAAAGTTAATACTCTCGTCATAGATGTCAATGAACTTGACGCAGCGAATCCCAATGTTGAATAGGTATGTACCGGTGAATGGGTGCTTGCGAGTAATCAGCTATGAAATGTTGCAAATTCATTACATCTAAACTTGGGATGTCCTCCGCACTTAAAATTAGTTTTGCGGCAACTCATACCTCTTTCTGTTACTTTGGTTTGAGTTGAGACACCTGTTCTCACGAATACATACGCCCGAGAGCTTAGAATATTATTGTAACTCTTAAAATAATATTACCAAATAAAAATAAGTTCATAAGTACAGTATTATCAGAAAGCAGTACATCACTATAAGGGATATCTTCCAGTTAGCCTGATTTAAGAGACGAAAATATAACAAAGATGGCTGTTGAAATATGAGCAAAGAATAAATAAATTATCGTATAAAATAACAAATAATCACATAAATAACCAAGATAAGGATCTTATTTACAAAGCATATTCATAGAGTCATTTGATAATAGAGTAAAGTTAACTACTTCTAAATTTAGCCTAAGCCCTCTCATTCTGAGAAAAGGCCAGTGCCCACCGTGCCCAGCAGTGGGACGTATTAGGTACACCATGTTTTAAAATTTATTCAGAATATTTCAGCAGATGTTTGAGCAAGTGCAACTGAAAAAACCCTGATTGTTTTTCATCAAAATCTTTATCATTTTCATCATTAGCCTGAAGATTTCCACTGTTGAACAAAGGCCTCCCCCTTAGAACACCATAATGGACGACAACTCGCCACCTGCATCCACCGGTTTCCCGCAACTTTCACGATGTCGTCAATCCAACAAAATCTTTATAGGGGTGTCCAATCCTACTACCTAGACCTGCTGAACTATTTCTGAATAACTTTGACACACCTTGTAAAGCCTGGAGAATCTGGAGATGATGATGACGAGAATTAGTTCTAACTATTAGCACTGTTGGCCGGCCGGAGAAAGCTGGTGCGCGGACGCAGCTTTACGCGCGGCGGGCATGTGGAACATTCCGCCCCAATCGCTGCAGCTGTGAATTATCACGGGAAAGTGACTAGCATAATCAGTTACTAATTCGAGTTCAGAAACTTGGTAAATTATGTGGAAATTTTCGAATTTTCGGAACGATTAGGTTTACTTGTACAGAATCTCATTAATTTTACTATTATTACCCACGACGGAACGGAAAAGGTATATGCGTTTAGGGCAGAGATTCCCAAACTCTTTTGTTCCATAGACCACTTTCAAAATTTTGCCGGATCCGGTGGACCCCCTGCAGCTACATTACTAGTAATTTCTAAACTAAATCTCGAAAAAAAAATTAAGATTAGCTCTTGCGTTGTTGCTGAGTTTTAACGATAAATTAACAGTTTTCGAAAAAATAGGTTAGAATTGATTGCTTGATAGGGTTAATTATTTGAAAATAAAGTCGACTAAACAAATTTTCAATTAAATTTAATTTTTGTGCTGCGAGTGACACCATCCTACTTTACTTTCTTGAAATCTACAATGACTCACAGCACAAGAACCAATCAATTTTCACAAATTTTATTTAGAAAACGTCCCATTCGGAGTGGTAAAAATAAATATAGTATATTTCCGTGTGTCTCGACGCGTTGTACTGAATATGGAAAATGCAAGTTTTACAAGTAACAGTCGCTGAGCTTCTTAAAATATTATCTGCCTATGGCCTATAAGGCATATTGATAGGAGAAGTCAAGTCAACATTTTAGTTCTTCACTATCGACCAAATTAATTTTCATGCACCCCCGCTTGCAATTGTGGACCCCCATTTTTGGTCACGCCCAACGTAGACCCCCGTCGAGTCTTCCGTGGACCCCTAGGGGTCCACCTGGACCACTTTGGGAACTACTGGTTTAGGGTGATAGGTTGTGTGTGTTTTAACTAAACGGATCTTAATCGTATATAATTTACCTCGACGTTTCGGACACGCTGCGATGTCCATGGTCTCGAAGGGACTGAAGTAGAACTAAAGAGGCAGGTAGGTAGGTAGGCAGGAGGTCTAAAGAGGCAGGTAGGTAGGTAGGAGGTAGGACTAAAGAGGCGGGTATCAACGTCAAGGTAAATAATAAAAATGTGTACACGAGTAAGACCTGTTTAGTTAAAATAGTATTTATTTATTTATAAACCTTTTTATTCCTATAATTGTGTTGGGTGAACCACTTGAAACAGTTTTAAACTTGTTCGTTACATCTACAGACTGAATTGTGAAGCAGGCATCCCAAACGTCCAAGATCGGTGAAAACGCCTAACTTTAAAATTGAGTTAAACTCTAGTAAAGGCTTGCTATAGTTTTCCGCGGACCGCAGCAACTTTTTTATACACCAGGGATCATTATCCCGTATTCTGTTAGAAGTTAACTTCGGTAAAGTCAACAGAGTGAGTGTTTTATCATGTTATATGACAATTCCTACTTCGAATAAATGTCACATTGACTTATAAGTGACGACCGCGTATAATATTTTAAGTTAAGACAGGGGGTGCGAGTCGGGTTACCTCCGCGTGTGGTCAAGAGTTGCGGTTCGTTTTTGGATCCGTCCGAGGGGAAGAGCAGTGCTTGGTCCGGTGCACCCTGGGTTTCGGTTAATGATTTCCTGGCGGTCTCCGTGGGATATCATTGTCCGTTGGCTAAGAGCCCGACAGGGGGGAGGGGGTCGTTTGACCGTGTTCTACCGTACAACGTTGCCGACATTTTTTACGTCACAAGATTTTTGAATGCTGTATTTTTTACTTTGACATTGGCGAAATCATCGGACTTTAGGGTGGTAAAGAAAATTGTCTTGCTCAACTATGCTTAGGGTAAAAAAATAACCTGGGGCCTTACCGTGACGTCTTAAGTCCGACTCAGTTCGGGTTTTAGCTGTCATTTTTAGTATGGATCTGACAGCGAGCGAACCTAAACTGAATTGCATTAAGACGTCATGGTAACTCCACAGTACGAGTATTTGTTTTGAATAAATGATTTTTCGCCAAGTTTCTTAGTAGTATTCTTGAATTGAGGTCTATATAGGCACTGCACTCCGTATCTCGTTACAAAAGGATGTCGGTACAAGTGCAGTTTTGGTAGCACAGCAAACCCCGAGCCCTGTGTGCAGTTGACATTAATATCGTAACACAACTTTGTCCGCAGCCGCGTCCTAAGCAGAAACGGTCGAGGCTTCCTTTCCAACTCTGATAGGAATGGCGCAAACCAGTATCTGACGAAGCATGTTGGCGCATTTTTATATGATAGACTAGCTTCTGCCCGTGACTTCGTCCGCGTAGAATTAGGCTTAAGAACTGATGTTGATAGTATATTCTGCAATAATTATTAACGTCGGGATTCTAGGCAGCTATGACCTTTGACATGTTTATCGCCATTCCGCGGAAAACTATGCAATTTTCCGGGATAAAAAGTAGCCTATTTGTTAATCTATGATATCAGCTATCTTCGTTCCAAATTTTATCCAGAGTGAAGAAGGAACAAACATACACACTCACATCGTCACATCCATCCATCCTCACAAACTTTCGCATTTATAATATTAGTAGGATAGTTTGTTATTATGTATATGAAAATAGTTGTTACTTGCAGTTTTTCCGGTGCTACTTTTCTTATGTGCACTTATTTTTATTAGGGATTCCCAACAGAGATAAAGGATCAATTTATTATAATTTTTTACCTCATTCGGCAAAAACGGAACCCTTGATCTCTTTATTGTCTGTCCATACGTCCGTCTGTCTGTCATAGCTCTTTTTCATAGAAACGCGTAATCTAAATTAATCGCAAATACCCTACCCCAGGTCCCTTTGGAGACTTGAAAAAATAAACTTCTTAGTCGACGCAATCAAGTGATACGTATTTTCAAACATATTATTGTTGCAGAATCAAAACCTATGAAGTAGGTACTTTCAATTGTCCTAGAAAATTAAAAATTGGTACGATTGTAGTTCTTATAACGCAACTAACTAAAGAAGAAAGTCTAAAATTCTGTTTTTTTGGATCTGTCTCTCTTTGTGAGTAACCAATATAAAATGCCTCTGATCGATAATGGGAGTGGACTGTATAGACGAAAGCTCGGAAGCGACAAAAAGGAAAATGAGGGTAAAAATTAAAGAGAGGTGAAGCAGGAACGTCTGGAGTAGATACGAAATAAAATTGATCTAGTGCAAAGGAATGAAAGGCTGCCGCCAAAAACTCTCACCTGAACTTTGTGCGTCTGCGGCTCAGCAGAACCCGGGGGCGTCAGTAGCGGCACCGTTGGTCGGAGTCTTCAGTTCTTCGGAATTACCGTCAACTCTTACCTCAAATGCTGCACTTAGCCTTTGGGTTTGTAGCCAGATGACACGCAGGAAGAGCAGCGGCACAGAATTTACACGTAAACTATTTCTTTTAAAGGAGGAATTTAAAAGGTTGAACGTTGCAACTGGCAGCGTAACGACTTTTATTTAAATCTCAGGTTAGCTGCGTAATAATCACACTCAGCTGATACGTTAGCTGTTATTTATGAACATCGATAGTGGTGGGGAGCGGAAGTGCACTGAAGACGGTCAAAGTTTAAAGTAGGGTGACCACAGTTGAAATAAGAAAATATATGGGAAACGATTCATTTGTAATGGCAACACTGAACAGCCTGCAATTTACTTAGGAGCAGGGCTCTGCAAACACTGTAATTTCTAATTTACTGATTTAAATGAATCAGTAAGCAGTGAGAGATGATTATACTGGTTAGCCACACGAGGGCGCACGAGCGGAGGTGAAGTAGTCGCCGTAGCCGGATTCGGCCAGGAGGACTTATATACTGGTTAAAACGTAGACTTAAACATCAAGATTTTTAGAGCCATTTCATAAGTGGTGTACTCTGACTCGCACTTGGCCGGTTATTATTATTGTTCTCGTATTGCAGGTGGCCCCTCGCATGCATGGTGTCAGTAGAGGCATGCGGTGCAGCACCGAGCCACCGGTGACGCGGCGGAGACACCCCGCCGTGCAATGACCATGACGCAGACCGCTTGGATACTACTGGCAGGATGCTTCGCTCTCGGTGAGTCGACACAATATGAAAAAAAGTAGTCTCAAAATTCTAACCTCAAAACATCTAATTTTTGATATTTTTTTAAGTATTTCATCCTAAATAAAGGAACTGGAGATAAAATATCAGCAAAATTATGTACAAAATATTTCCTCAGGCTTATTTGATAACATAATACACCTTATTCTATACAAAAAGTTGTAGATTGAAGTTAGAATTTTGTTTACCAAATAGGACAGGTAAGAACGAAAAGACCTTAATGTGAGTGTCAAAAAGAGATGTAAAAGAGCACTTTGAGGTCTATTTTCAAAATCCGCTGGCGTAGCGTTTGCCTCAGCGGCAGTGAAATGATTTCGTAGATTTGATGTTCACTGTGTAATGGTGCGATCAAACCGCCACGTATACGCAGTGACGTGCCGTATGCGTCACGTTTTCTCACCGTTTCTTCATACATTTTGTTGCGATTCCGTAACGTCACCGTTTTTTAAGCGGCGGTGTGGTCGCACCCTAACGGCTTCAAGGGGTGACTTAATTTATGATCAAAAATAACAATGAAAAACTTTTAAGAGTAAGTTTTGTAACATAAATAAATAAAATGAATAAATAATAAATAAATATCATGGGACAAATCACACCAATTAACCCAGTCCCAACCTAAGCAAAGCTTGTACTATGGGTACCAGGAAACGGATAAACATACATAGATGATGTAAATAAATACATACTTAAATACATACAACATCCATGACTTGGGAACAAACATTCGTATTCATCGTACAAATGTCTGCCCCTACCGGGATTCGAACCCGGGACCTCTAGCTTCATAGTCAGGGTCACTAACCACCTAGGCTATATATCCGGTCGTCAACATACAACATACATTATTTATATTTTATTTAAGTACGACATCTCCTGTCACCTGTATTGCGACGATTGTCACATGAAAGTTTACATACAAACATCATCATGTGAGAAAAATTACGTCATTTTTACGTCATCCGCATGAAATGTTCGAGCCAGGGCTCAACAGTGTAATCAATCAAACCAAACTAACCCAAAAACCTGCTCAAATATTCCTGAATAATTTTTAAACACCTTGTATACCTACGCCTTTAGGTTTAATTGGACTGCGTTATATAAGAAGCGACTAAGCGACTCAAAAGTAAAACTGAGAAAATGGGCTTATTAGATTTTAAATTTTACACAGTCGCTGTGCGAGCATAATTTTCAATCTGAAGCTAAAAAATATTATTAAGTTTAGATTAGTTAAGAAAAAAAATCAATTTATCATAAATACTTGAAGTTACAGAAGTTTTTCCGCTTAATTCATTAATGCATTTATTTATATTTAGACTAATCTTATTTTTCAACAGCGAAGTATTCGAAATAAAATAAGTACACAAGAAATTTAAATCCACTTATTTTAATAGGAAGTACCTACCCATATGTATAAAACAAATGGTGCAAGTACCTACCATCTACAACATTTTATACTCGTACCATAGCACAGTACCTAATTTGACTGACTGTCAAACAATCCACAGCCTAAATTTTGTTCTTCTATTTACTGCGTATTTATCGCGTAAGGCTCACGAGTAGGTAATATGCATTAACAAATTACATGTCATTTTTGGGCGGTTAACTCCATACTGCGTTTTATAAACGAATTTAAACAAAAAGGTAATAACGGATTATCTACAATTTACATTCGCTTAATTCGTTTATGCAGTTTAAATTCCTTTTTGTGTATTTTGTAACATTAACATCGGCGCATGATTGTTTAATACCTAACAAATCAATGGCATTTTCTAACAAATTACAAAATGACGCTTGTCCAGCATCCTATTATAAGGCATTAGGGGTACCTAGGGGAACCTAGAATCGAACTGCATTCATAACTTTATTTTTTCGATTTTGTCTCTTGATTCGTTCTCACATAACGCAGTCCAATTAACTTATCAAACAAACGTCACCATGATGTAACTTATTTTACTGACATTTGTTTATTTTGTGTGCGACAAAGCGCTGTAAACTACTGCGATGTTGCCATTAACAGGTCTCCGTTATTTGCTGTTAGGTTATGCTGAATGCGGACGCTAATGTTTACATTGCCTTTGCAAATTTTACAACACCTAGGACAGGCGAGCTCCACTTTATATTCGTAATCTCTACCTATAAAAGAGTAACGTGACTGACTGTCAGACAACGCACAGTCTAAACCACTAACGCTACAGACTTGAAATTTGACATGCAAGTAGGGAATCATAACATAAATTCCCGCGGGATAGGGAAGAAATAAAAAAATATTAATTATAAACGGACGAAGTCGTGGGCAAAAGCAAGTGTGGTGTAAAATCCCGTCTAAGAACGTCCTGCAATGAACTGATACCTAAATGGATGAAAGCTGTTTCACAATCAAATGCAATACAGGGTGTCAAAAAATTACCAGTCTTTCCAGTCAAATCGAAAGAAATATATTATGCTTATTGATCTTATTATGGATGGTTCCTTTTGTTACGTCCTGCAGACATACGATTGCGTCAACAACATTTCTAAAATAAGTATTTAGCATCAATAAAGCTGTTTAAAGTTTCAAAGTACAAACAGTGACGTATCGAGTAGCGCTACTCCCGATTTGAGTGGCGTTAAAATAATAATATAAAATTAAAAGAATTCACTGAGTGCTCTCTGTATTCTCCATGAGAGCACAGTACTGAAATGCATTGAAATAAACAGGAGGGTTAGGGTCAATATAATCGGTTTGATGCCTCTATTTTTTCAGGTATTCAAACCGACTAACTCGATAAGCTTAATAAAAAACGTAAATTGGTCCTTGACACCCGGTATATCACAATATGTACCTTTACCTATTATGGTTAATGTATCTTTACGGTAACTTAGTCATGAACTAAAATTTAGACCTTTAAATCAAAAAAGTCACATTAAAAATCAGTTTTGCGGCTTGCCGCAGCCTCATGCTGAATTCTATTGTGTTTCAACTGTCTTTTCAAGCTTCTCTTTTACTACCTCTACTCGCACTATTATTAGAATTATTCAAGCTCCTTAGTATCGTAATCAGTTCAACGTTAGATTACTTTATTTTCTAATAAGATAGCTATTTATGCTAATGTTATCAAACATTTACCTATGAAGTCATATAGTTAGAAACGTCTGCGGCAAGCACGTTGAGCGGTCCAATCTAACAACCCATCGAACCGGTTTTTTCTAAGCGAATTAGATGTCTCGAAGCATTAGACGTTCTTAGAAAGTACTAAGGCATCATAACCATCGAGCAGGTCTAGCCTAGCCATCCCGTATGTGAAACACGTCGGTATCCCGAGTCCAGTGTAAATGCATGTGTGCACACATACACGCAACCGATCAATAAACGACGTATCTACGATACCTATGACTGTTCCTTTCGGTTCCGTTGCGAATCGACAGTTAAAAAGAGATAGGCACACATGCATCTATGACTTGGTTGGAGGGAAAAAACCTCGTCGAGTCCCGGTTTTGTACGTGCCTTCAGGATAAAGTTTTATTTGTTCTGGTCCTAACGGCTGGCCCGAACTGGTACTAAGGCAACAGAAGTTGGTGGTAGTTTGAGCGGAATACATTTGTGAATGCAAAACTCTAGTTAGACGAAGTGGAAATTCAAGGGAAAGTTTATTTGGAATGAGTTTGTGAGATGCCTAAAGTCAAATACGCACGACTGACACGCACGACACACGAGTTCTAGACAAATTCTCTGTAAATGTTTAAGATGAAAAAATGTACTTAACTATTATTGCACTTTCTTTATACACAATTTGCAAAATTTCAGCTCAATCGGATGAAGATTATCTTCTTTGAAATTGAGTCCCAAGATTACACCCGGACAAAAATACTTACATACATACATACATTGCAAGTTAAATTTTAAAGTTAATAAAACAATCAACATTGTGAAAACGTCATGAAACTCCGTTGAGCAGATTCCGAGATAAGCGTAATCAAACAGACTTGTATATAGGTACTATCTGTCGACATTTCCACTATTTACAGATTTCTGGTCACTGCAGTTTTTATGAACTAAAAACATTAGCCTTGCTATACCGCTACCACCATTTACTCTGGTCGTAGAGGAGTAGCAGTAGCAACATTTATTAACCTTCGCAGACTAACGCCTGATTCCAACAATTATCCTACAGTTTAATTATAATTGTAGAAATTAAAAAAATATTTAATTTTGATCAAACAAACTTTCACATTTTCAATATTTTATTACGGCTATAAGCGACAAACAGAAAGTTTTATTGACAAAACCTACTTGCTACTAAATAAGCAGTGAATCGCCATCATTTTTGCTAGTGATATAAAAATTAATAGCGGAATAAATAATTAGCTTGAAATTAATTATTTTCTTTATAGGCACAATAACATCATAATTATTATATTGGTAATACAAAACATTCTTTGCCGTTTTGTCACTTATAGTAGTACAAGAATAAGAATAAAACGGGACTTAATCACGTAAATAAAAAGTATTTTTATAAATACCTCAAAGCTATGTTTTTTTTTATAATATTGTGTGAAAATCGCGAAAGCTTGAATCGATAAATAGTATAATTATTAATTCATTGTCATAATTAGCTATCTTTATCAATAAGATCAAACAAATAAATTAATGTCACCACAAAAACTTCAGGTCACTTCGGTACAGAAAAACATTGTGAGGAAACCTGCACACACCTAAAAAGCAAAATGTATGGTATGTGTGTGAAGTTCCCAAACCGCACTTTGCCCGCGTGGGAATTACAGCTCAAGCCCTCTCATTCTGAGAAGAAGCCTGCACCCAGCCTATTTTCACTCATAAGCCAATATGACAATCAGCTTTATTGCTTTTTTTTGATAGAGGAACTGTCATAAAAATGATATAGCACTTTCTTGGTCGACTATACAAATGTTTCTAAGGGTGTTAAAATAGAGTCCGGTAACAATGTATTATAAATTGGCAACGGGTAGGCAAACTCTAAACGAGTTTCCAAAGTTTATTATTAGACGGCAAAGAGTTCTCAAACTTCTAAAAGTCGTAAAAATAAGTCGAAATCCTATTAATTAATGTTTGACGTAGGTACCTACAATGTTACAATCAAAACTTATTCTGTTGTATTTATTTATTCTTAAAACAGTACTTAAATGAAGGGATAAATGTTAAGATTTGTGAGGTAGATAATTAAAATTGTACAGTTGACCTGGCGATAAATGCAGGTAATATTGTAATACAGGCTTGTTTTCCGTTTGGCCGATATTCTTTTTGAACAATGATCGAATCTCGGGGGTCATCGCAGGTATTCGGTCAATTGACCGACAAACGTTCGACAGATGTACCTTTTGACAAACAGTCCATATAATATCTGCTAAACCGTGAACTTTAAAAAAAACTAATAACCTTTTTGCGTGGCTCACATTAGGTTAGATTTGTTTAATTAACTTTACCAAAAAGATATAAAATAATTTAATAGCAGTAGGTAAATAAAGGTTGTCAAATGGCGTACTAATATTTGGTAAATTGAAAGCTAGCTACATTGACGTTTAATGTACATACATTCAGTCGTTTAAAGTCCGTAGATGCGAAATAAAACAAGTTTAGTTATTCACACCAGCACGCCACCATGTTCATTCAGAAAAAAACATTAAATCGATGGTTGAAGTAAATGGAATTGTTGTTGAGATTCTAATTGTTTTACAAAATTTGTGAGAAGTGTGTCAACCTGCTTTTGGTAACAAACATAAAAAAACTTTGATTGATTCAATTGTTTTGTTAGAACACCATCGTTTTTCTTCCATTAATATCATTTACTATTTATTTTCTTAATTAATACTTAATTTTAACGTGCAAAATCTAAAGCACGACCTACATAGATTACTGTATCTAATGGTAGATACTTTTAAAATTAGATTCTGCAGACATTAAGACCAAATGAAGTCAAATAGGTAATCAATGACTTGTTATTTGAAGCAAATTGTAAATAAACATACCATTTCCCACAAGACAAGTGAAATCGGCCACACACAGATCCATCTACAATTTAAAACATACCTTCTGCTTTAGCTCGAGATTCGAAAACCGTTCGGTCATCACTCGTGCCATATTCTTCAAAAGTCAACGTGCATGGAAATTCATCTTAATATTAAGGACAGCAAAGTTCAAGTTAGACTGTCGGTGTTAAGTAATGAACTCCTATGTATTTCTTCTTGCCTGGTACCTTTAGACGCGCACACATCGCGCGGCGCGATTCTCATTCCACACATCAAGGCCGTAACCCACATCAACTTGCATCTGCCTCTGTCACACGCGACGACATTTCCGTAGGCCTGACAAGGTTGTCTATAGTTTACGTAAAGTATTTAACGAGTCTAGACGAGCGGTCGTGTGAACTTTCCTGCACACCGGACGCTACCTCATTCTGTGGAGGTTTATTAAAAAAGTTAGTAAAGATTCCATACCACGTGCCGTAAACAACAAAGCGAAAACAATTAAGTAGTTAAACTTGTCCAAAACGAAAGTTTAAGGATTAATTTGAATGTACCTACGACGCGGGGGCAAACGAACTCAGAATGTGACGTAGATTTAAAACAATCTCTACCACACATTAATTTGAGATACAGAAAATAAATTGAGCTACTCAGCGGATACTTAATCTAACTATTTGGATATTTTTTTAAACATAAGTACTTAAACAAAGTTTTGCCTTCCAAGTTGCTCTAATACAATAGGTTTAGAGTAAAAAAAAAACAAAAAATACTTTTAACACGACTGTTTCTTACAACGAAAGAAAAAAGAAAGTAATTTAAGCCCAGTTTACATTATCCAAGTAATTTCGCGCAACTAGCTTTATACATTGCGCAGCCGATAAGCTAATGCTTTATATGACCAATAATCAAACACCGCTGTGTAACTCTAGTTTCGTGAAATTACATAAATATATAATGTAAACTGGGCTTTAAGAAACAGTATGCAGGTTCTCCCTTTTATGCCTTTTTCGGAGGAATTAGATAAAGGGTTTGATAAATCTATATTTAGATAGTTACCTACTTTTCAAAAGGGATTTCGTCTTATAAATTTAATAAAAAATGGCACAGCTCTGTAGGTAACTATGGTAAAAACAAATTCAGGAGACGCTTTGATAATAGTTATTTGATATGCAAGGCTGCAAAGTTTTTGTTTGGCGCCAGTGCCTGTATTGAAACCCGCGCAAGCAAAGGATTCTATGAATGAACCACGAGCGAAGCTACACTACAGCGAGAAAAATGGTGGATGGAAGAATTTCAAATGTCTAATTACTTGAGTATATATGAGTAGGTGGTGAGGTGGTGGTGGTCGTAGTGGAATGGTGGTCAGCACGGCGTTCGAATTTCAAAAACCTTTTCCACCCAAGAGGGGAAAAAGCGCTTTTCCACGCAGATTTTTAAAGAGAAAGACAGCCCTTTCGAGCAAGTGAGGTGAAAACAATATTGTTTATCAAAGAGGAGACGCCTCAGAAGCTAAGTCGCTTAGATAGTCAAAATACCGACAGGGTGTAAGTTTTCACGCGATTCAAAGTAAAATGTTTTCCAAACATCTCTCCCAAACTAAAAGGCTACTGCTAGGTCTGGTCTCATAATAGTAATTAATTCGATTTTATTTTAGTATTTTACATTGTGTTGTAATTGTTACTCTACCATTTCATTTCAGTGATTGTTAACGCGTAGCGTGTGTGTGTGCAGCACACACACACGCACACCGGCGTCTGCATACTACACGGCGCAGCAAGTGACCCTCCCTTCACTATTTTTCCTCTCGATGCGACGGACGCACGTCACAATTATTTGTAATTTTTTTATAAACATTAAATGCATGTCAAATCAAAGGACTTGTACGTTACTTCAAGAACCACACCGTTCGTTATCCTGTAAGCCGCTCCAGTTCCAACAGTGATAGAAAAAGGTTAAATTTGTTTTCAGAATAAGAAACACTCGCTTCTCTACATTACTAAGTAAGACCTTGACAAGTACTTAAATGTGAAAATAAATGTAATTCTTTCTTAGAAAATACTAATAACTAAATAAGATTAATATTTAAACAATTAAGTTATTACATCATATACAGTCATATATTATGTCCAACTTCAGATTAGCTACAGACACTAATTTTGTATTATGTCTAAAATTTCACCCGTATTAAACATAAAAGATACTCCAAACAGTCTTGATGCATTGGAACGTAATGCTAAAGTTTTGACTTTTACCGTCAGATTATTCTGAAACTTCGAGACTTGCCAACAAAAGGTTCCGGGTTTGCTTTAGCCCTGTTTTCACAATTTATAAGGAGCTTATACTAAAAATAAGCTCCAGTATTTTTCATAAAACAAAGTCTTTGGAATTCTGTAATTATTGGTATTGTATTGTACCTAATAATGTTATTTTTTTACTAGTTGATTTTTACATCCATTTGAAAAGTCGGAAATAAATTATTTGAAAATTTTGAAGCAGACAACAGAAGTTTGTGTGAAATTACATTTGAAATTTACCATAAGCCCTCTCATTTTGAGATGCGTCTTCCCAAAAAGTTAGGTTCATGAGCCCAACTGTGGGACGCATAATAAATATATAGGCTGGAGCGAGCAGGCGAGCATAAATTGTAATGATCGTCATTAATATTCAGTTTTGAAAAAAGTACTGAAGTTAGTTTACTGTCATTAAAAGTTTTTAATATCACCTTTTTAACTAACACGGTTTTTATTAGGGTTCCGTAAAACGGGACCCTATTACTAAGTCTTCGCTGTCCGTCCGTCCGTCCGTCCGTCTGTCACCAGGCTGTATCTCAAGAACCGTAATAGCTAAACAGTTAAAATTTTCACAGATTATGTATTTCTGTTGCCGCTATAACAACAAATACTAAAAACAAAATAATAATAATAATTAAGGGGGGCTCCCATACAAAACACGTGATATTTTAGCCCTTTTTCATAGCTACCACTCACCGAGCTAGATCTCAGGAACCGTAATAGCTAGACAGTTGAAATTTGCACAGATTGTGTATTTTTATTGTGGCTACAACAACAAATACTAAAACAAAATAATAATAATAATTAAGGGGGCTCCCATACAACAGAGTATTTCCCTTATTAACCCTTCGTGCGCGAGTTCGACTCGCACTTGGCCGGTTTTTTTTAAAGTTAAATCGTCGTACTTTAAAATTAATGAAGAGCGCGTACACGTTGTTGGTAATTAATCGTAATTTGTAGCATTTAAAACTGAATTGAAACTTTGAACTTAAATTACCTACTGTTTGTTAATTACGAAAGGTAATCAAACACAACCGTAATGTTACAGTTGCTGTAAGTTTTTAATTGTACTAGGTATGCGTACCAATTATGTATAGCAGAGGCTAGTGAATATATAAAATACTTAGCCTTTTTTCCAAAAATCATTCATCTTGTAAATTTCTGCCTAACTAACAACATATTTTTTACAACATTGCTAGTAACATTATAGCTTTACTTGAATTTAGCTCAATTTTATTACTTTGGCAAATTTTAAAAGATTAGACGTGTCGCAATTTTTTTTATTATTTGTTATGGTATTTAGTTAGGTATTTGTTTCACGTGATTCTAGTTCGAAGTAACTGCGATTCATAGTTGTGGAGCAACCTAGAGGGCTAAGATGAAATGCCTATTGTGTCTGTAATTTCCCCGGCTGTCTTACTCTCCACACCGGAACACAACAGTGCAACCACTGCTGCTTGGCAGTGGGATTAATGAGTAGGATGGTGGTAGCGATCCGGACGGACCTTGCACAAGGTCCTACCACCCGCAAACCCCCGCCAGCCGCGTTCTCCTGGATTTTTTTAAAAAGAAAATTAACTCGAGAGTTTATTCACTGGTACGCTACCGTAGACTTGATAGTTTTAAACGTTTCAACTTATCATTTTACAACTAACAGTAAAACGTGGCTGTTAAAAGTTTACCAGTTCCAATTTTAGTAAACGTTACGGCGGGTATACATCAAATACTTTCGAAGCAGTTAAAATTTAACCAAGGCAAGAAGGAATAACTATAATTTGGATTTTACTATCGAATATATTTTTTAGTTTCTACGGAAGATTTAACACGCCTTGTACTAAATCTATAACTTTAAACTATGACTGGTAGAGTTATTGGGAAGGTATGTTTCCTGAACTATATAATATGTTGGCTAGTCATAGAAATGTTAGCTTTATTTAGGCGGTACCCTGATTACCAACAAATACGAACAGATAGAACTAATAACGTATAGGTATAGGTACCTATAGGTAGGGTATTGAAGATCGAAGTTGTGTAATCCTAATGATTTATGGTCTCTAGCAATAGGTAGATCGTAGGATCGTACCCATGCTCACACCACTAAGTTGCTCGAAACGTATTTGAAAGGTCTTTAGTAAATAACTTTAAATTAACCTACCATTTTTTAAGCACGCGTCTATAGGTAGAGCCATCCATGAAGACACGTGGATTTATCAAAATTAACCTAATACTTAGTTGCTAATAAAAACCTGGGCGTTCCGCATTAGTCATCGTGATGACGTCACCGATGTCTTTTCCTAAAAAACCGGCCAAGTGCGAGTCGGACTCGCGCACCGACGGTTCCGTACAAATGGCATGCGGTGAGTGAATATAAAAATCCAGTTTTAGCAGAGCCCTGTTCCTAAGAAAAATGTAAACAGTGTGAGGTCATTTTACATTGGTTAATTTTAAAGTCAGACAGACACGACAGACATCATAAAAAAGTTAGATTTTAGACTAATTTCATAAGTTGTGCTATAAGAGCTAGGTACCTTCATAACCAATTGCAGATTTATAGGAAAGCTGTTGTAATAAACCCATAGTTTTTGGGAGCACGCCTGTTTGTATGGAAACAATATTAATTATTTACCTCAACGGTCATCTCTACTAATATTACAAATGCGAAAGTAACTTTGTCTGTCTGTTACCTTTTCACGCTTGAACCCCTGGACCGATTTAATTGAAATTTCGTATACAGATAGTTTGAGTCCCGGGGAAGGACATAGGATAGTTTTCATCCCGGAAAATCACATAGTTCCCGCGGGATAGCCTATAAGCGAATTCTACGCGGACGGAGTCGCAGCCAACAGCTAGTATTATATAAGTTCTGTTTCTGATATTGTTTTACTTTGTGTGTATCGAATATATGTGTCAATATCTCTGTCTCTATCTTTCTTCTTCATCTCCCCTCAAATTGACTATTAGTTGTACCATACCATATTACTGTATTTGACTATCAGTGGCGCGGCGTGAAGTATATCAGAAGGCAAGCCAAAGGGAATTTAACTAGCCTTTTCCTATAATTCTGCACAATAAAGTACCCAACTGCCTTAAAATAGGCAAGCCGGTGGGAATCGAGTTCTAAGGACGCCACGCCACTGTTGACTATACAGTAAGGGTATACACCCAGCCTTATGTCCCCAAAAACGATTTCATTTAATTGGAGCCATTAAAGATGTACAATTATACGGGCGTACAAGCGACATTCCGCAGCATTAGGCAGTAAAATATTAATAATTTCGGTCCCTGGACAGGCATGGTAATGTCTCGGTCTTTGACTCCACTGAAAATATTCCAAGTATTCTCAATTTTCACCGACACAATATTGGGAATACCGCTGCTACGGAGATTAAGTAAATTTATTCAAAGGTTTATTATGTTTACTTGATTATCTATTGATACTGTGTTAATGTTATGTTTAGAGAATCAATTTTTAGAGCCTCTCGTGTAAGTCTTCACTCAAAAAACGTCTTGAACGCGAGCACTTAAACGTCTCAATTACTTTGAAAAAATTTGCAGCGCCATTTGTTGATCGAAACAGCAGTACCTAAAAGTGAGGGGTTACGTGACGACGTCTTAATGCGATTCAGTTTAAGTTCGCTCGCTGTCAGGTCTATATTAAAAACGACAGCTAAAACCCGAACTGAGTCGGAATTCAATCGCAAAGACATCATGGTAACGCCCGTGTTCTCATAGTATTTTTCATTTTAACGCAAACGTGGTCGAGACGTATTTTGTTGTCTATACATTAAGTATGTACAGTGTAAGTTATTGACGGGAGTAACGCATCAAACTCGTTCGGGCAACAAACAGAGCCTCTAGTGTAAGTTTTCACACGAACAAACGTCTCGAACGCGTTCACTTAAACGTCTCAATTACTATGGAAACTTTGACAGCGCCACTTGCGGATCGAAACGGCAACAGACTGTTCTCATAGTACTTGACATTGTAACGCAAACGCGTTCGAGCGTATGTTGTAACCGAAAACCTACACTAAGCATACAGTCTTCCTAATAGTACTACCTACATATATTATTTTGACCTCAGCAGCGCGATGCTCCAAAAAACCTCGTTCGGAAAGCGAGCGCGCGCTCAGAAGACAATCATAACTTGACCCATTCACTCGCAAGCATTACACGGAATCGGGTATCTTGCTATTTGGACGCCAAATTCAAAGACACCTGACTCCATGTCTCGTAGGAAATGTCTGCGTGCGTAATTCGCGAACATTTTTTGTTCTTGGGATTATACTCCAGGAATCGACAATTTCGGCAACCTCGTCATTTTACGAACATTTTGATTGGCTGGTTTAAGCTAGACTTAGACATCCGAGCAAAATGGCTTCGGCGTCACTAACGCAGAATCTGACGCGGCGGCAGGGCTATAGTATTATGCTGCATGGAAATGTATTCCATTCCGCGCCAGTGTCGTTGCGTTAATGACGCCGGAGCCGTTATGCTCGGATATCTAGCTTTAGAAAGGGTCCAATGGTGCGGCGGACCAAGTGCATCGTTTCGTGGCCGCGGTGAAAGCAACCGAGGGTTCACTTTCACTTGACCTTGTGTTACGGGGCGTGTTACGTTATATTATAAGTCCTATTATGTATTCTCGGCATGTTTCGTAACGGTCCGAGATATTTAATCACATGCATACACGTGTTTTTAAGTTTTCCTTATCCTTTTGAGGTATCGGCGAGAGTTTTGGCGCAAGCGTGAAATTACGGAGGCGATGAAAGCGCTCCGAGTTGGACATAGTGTTGTTGACATTAGTGATTTTACGCACACTTTGTACTTTAAAAATGAGATGATTTTATAATACTTTGAGTCGATTACAATGTGGCCAAGCAGACTTGACATGGAAATGAGATAACTTTATTTTTAACACAGTTGAGACTGATGATTAGTGATTAGGTAGGTACTAGCTGACATACGGTGATTGAACAAAACTATGACTATGATTGCAAAAAAAAAACATTTTGTTTAGCTTAGCATTCTAAATTGCTTGTCGCTGATTTTAGACATGATGACTGTCATTTGTGACCTTGTTGTAAAAAAAAGTATTTCCCTCTCAGACCCCTCTCAGATCGTTCCGCCTTCAAAGCAATTGTTGGGTTTCATGATCTTCTTAGTATGTACCTACATAAAAATGTCTTTTATCAATACGTGCAATCATCAGCGCCGTCAACATCAGACATAATGTAGAATCATAAGATATGACAGATTATATTGAAATGAACCATTTTGGTTATGCCACCTACTAAAAACCGCAGACACCCCAACTGATTTATATTATTTTGAATATTTTAATGTGGTGCTTATTTTAATCCGTGTCCTCCTTATGTGTTCAAATAGTCCCGTGTACCTACGCCTCCTTTGAGTGCCTCGTCGCTGGCCAATCTCAGGCACCCATTAAGTGGCTATAAGCCCACCTCTGTCTGTGCATGCGGCTGACGTGTCCAGCCCAGTCCCATTTTAGCTTAGTTATATTTTCGAACGCGGCGCGGTGTCGGAACATCCGATAAATAATATTTTTTCTTAAACATATTCCTTTCCCCTTTCAGTGTCATCCCAAGAGTTCAACCTGCAGAACTTACTGCAAGTCGAAAGGCACTGGTATGCTCGGTCTTCGGACCCAGTGGGCACCCTCGTCACCAAAGCATACCGGGCCCCCACGGGGAACAAGCCTGTCACCTACAGCCTGGAGACAGCCGACCCGCCCGTACCCTTCGCTGTGGACCCGAGGACAGGAGTTGTCACTGTCAATGACACACTTAGTGATAAGGTACGCAATTAACAACACACAAATTTAAGACAGAAATGGTGATGCGCGGTTTCCATTTAAAAAAATAATCAAAATCAAAATCAGAAAATGTGACTAGTGCGATCACATAAAACCCGAATGCAAATCACAAAAAACAAGCCCTGGGACCCTTACCATGATGTCTTAATGCGATTCAATTTAGGTTCGCTCGCTTTCAGATTCATACTTAAAGTGACAGTTAAAACTTGAACTGAGTCGGAATTAGGACGTCATGGTAAGGCCCCTGAAGTAGGCGGGGACAAATCAAAACTACAAATCACAAATATTTTAGGTATGTATGTAGGTATGCAAGTCGACTTATACTGGTCAGATTGACATGAAATTTGGTTTACACTTTGTATGATGGATGACAATAGAAGTACATTCGGCAAAGAGCTTCTATTAAACATTTTTTGACCAAAACTTAATAAACAAATAAAATTTACCTTGCTACTCCTCTACTCACGCTATGCTAGCACGCTAGTGCCCTAGTAGCGGAGTAGCAAGGTAAATGTTTTTTGTTCATCGAAATGGATCCCCACAAAGTATCGCCGGATTCAATAAAATAACAAAAAACTTATTTCTGTTTCAGGAAAATCGTTCATACTCGCTGTGGGTGTCAGCTCACGATGGATATTTACCGCAGAAGACTGAAGTTGTTGCAACAATAACCGACAACAGCGGGAGGAAAATAAAAGTGCCTCATCCCCCCTCTCCGTTCCCCTCGTTCCCTTTCCCACCACAACCAAACTTCCCTAGACCAACACAAAAAACTACCAAAGTAACTCAACCAACCATAGAAGATACCACTGTACCTGATGAAGCAACTACGAGTACCACGCAACCACCTACCAAAATAACAGTGCAGACGACGACGAAAGAGACCATTAATAATGATACAACAGAGACACCAGAAGTGCCAACCAATGATATATCCTTTGCCATTATACCATTGGTCGCCATCGCTGGCCTGGTTGTCATCGTGGTTGGAGTAATCATCTTTGTATGGAAGAGGAACAATGGTCAGAAGGAGCCGAGCAAAAAGGATGACATGGTGAGTAGCTTGTGTTGGTCAGATCATCGTATTTATCTGTTTTTTTCTCATTTATGAACTACTAGACTTTTATCTTAATGTGAAGTCCTGTCAATCGTTAGCTTTATTGGTAGAAATAGATCCGATATAAAGATGAGTTCGCCTTTGTAAATTTATTTATACAGTTTAACGTGCTACTTTTAACTGTGACTGAGTGCAGTGAGTGAGCGAAATACTAAAGGCCTGGTACCGGCTTACGTTCCAACAGCTATTCGCATTTTTAATAAGATCGCTATCGCTAGATTTTGACCAACTTTAATTTCTAGTTTACCAAAACAAAAGTAGAAAATAATGTCAATTTGATGTTTCTAAACGAGACCGCTGTAAATACTTACAGAAATAATATCCACTATTAAGTACTTAATAGGGAACTAGTTGGGTAAAAATTATATTTAAAAAATGGGTGGCTCATAGGCTTTGAATGAAAAAAGCAAAAAACATCGTTTAAGTACCTACTTTATCTAAATATCAAATCTTTTTGGCATTTCATTTACATGATATCCATTAAAATACCATTTTGGCTAAAACGAGGACTTCGAAAGTTTAATAAAACATTATCCTTAGTTAAGGCTTGCCACTGAATATAGCCACTTCGCTCCACCTGACTTATCGGCACCCACGCTAAGTCCGCCACAATATCCTTTAGCTATAACACCCTGTCCATGATCATTTCAAAGCATTGTTAACCATAATTATATCATCTTGGTCCTAATAATGGCAAATCTTCTTCACAGAGCAAAGACTCTACTGGAATCGTCCTCCAAGAACCTTCCTTGAACCTGTGGGACCGCCCTCACGTTTACTCCAACCGATACGAGTCCTGGGACAACGGTCACTTGCAGGTCAGTCTCCCCATTGATGATGAGGACTACCAAAAAGATTCCCTTCAATATCTCACTTTACTATGGTGAGGTTCTTTCCATAAGCCAAACGTCCAACATTAGAATTATGTTTAATTTTATTTTTGTTTTATTCCAAATTAGCTATTTAGCCCTATTTTAGCGACTCACGACTAATGGTAGCTAACTGGTTCAATAACAGAAACATCAATGAGCGTACACATTTCATATTACTATGGTTTCGTATATTGTTGTGGCAAAACCTTACTTTTCCAATATAGATTGGATCATGGAAAATGATTTCAGTTCTCCAGCCCACAATTTTAATCGTAGAATTACCTAGTATATAATTACATATTTATTCGTAAAATTTTTACAAAAACTTAATATATTTTAATGTTTAGAAAGCTAGTACACACAGGCTCGATTCCGATTTAAAGAAAATTTTCGTATTTGAAAAAACTTAGTTTCTTAATCTTAATTCTTAATTTCAGCAGAAAATTTTGTTATGCGCTTTCAAAAGTATTACTGACAATTTAATTCGCCTCTAGGTATGCCTAATTACTAATTAACTATTTAAAAGATTGTTATAAGTATGGGTAGAATATCACCGAATACAAATATACTTATCATAACAAATGATGGCGCAACCGTGGATATTAAACTGATTTAGAATCATACAATCATTTTGATTGCCTTTCCTACGTTTCATTGTTCTCCGTTTCCGCATTTTCGACGATGATAACTCATTCAAATTGAGCGTAAAATGTAAGATTATTTATTCCATACTCCTCGGCAGCCAGCCTAAAAATGGCTTCGAAATTTCAAACACATTTCGCGAAATTGTCTTAGCAGTGTTTACACAAGGCGTGGGTGAACCAGCTAAGAAGTTATTTGTGAAATTGCCATATTTGAGATATTCCACTACTAATTTTCCAGGAAAAGGTGTCTCAATTACGATTTAATACATACATACCTACATAAATCACGTCTTTTGGGTGGATTTTGACATTGTAATTTGTGTGCAATACGTAAAGCATGGCACACAAATTACAACGTCAAAAATCCACCCTTTTATCTCTTACGGCGTAGACAAAGCCTAAGATAACAAGACCTAAAGGCCACGTTTAGATTACGATTTAAAGCTAAACTTATATCAAAATCAACACGATATTTCCTCAACCAATTATCTAGTCGAGACGGACAATAGCATTGACCAGCCGTTTAAAATACCTCCTACATAGACTTTGCCAGTTTGATGGTGATAATGATTTTCGATACAAAGGCAGACAAATATTAATAAAGAGATAAGCTTTGTTCGTTTGGGGCATTGTTTATGTTATAAGTTTATTATGAAGGGGGTAATCCGGAATTATTTTACTGCCTTTTAATAAATTTTCTGAATCCAGACGAAAATTCAATAGCTTCGAAGCAAAATTTCATAGATAATAATAATAATTATTATTATTATTTTACACATTAGGTACACATTAATTGTCACAAATTGTTGTAAATAGGTGACCTAATTAATTTAACGCGTCAAAGTTTATATTTTAATTCTTTTTTCAATTTCAATTTCAATAAATAACGTTAGAGATATTGCTATTGCCAAACTATCATCAACTTTCACATACATACTTACCTCTTTCTTTCATCACGTGATTGGAATAATATTTGTAGCGTTAATTTTTTCTTGCCTGTTTTGTAGCTTTCTGAAGAGACGACGATCACGAAGGAGGATCCGGAGGACGAATGGGAATTCCCCCGGCATCGGCTGCGGATCTTCAACATCGTGGGAGAAGGAGCTTTCGGGCAAGTCTGGCGAGCCCAGGCCATCGACATCGATGGTAAGTATCTTAACTACCTACTATTTAGATGTATGCAGATATTGTGAGCTTATTATGTTTGGAAGATAACAGATTTATCGTTGACTGGTAAGGTGTGGCCTTATGCGTTTCAAACACCGAGTCTTCTGCGTTACCAAAATCGACGAATATGTCCGTTAACTAAAATCAATTCTTGCTAAAACCCCGACCATAGGTCCTGGCGTATGAACAGGGAGAGTTGGATGTAAGAAACGAAACGAAAGAAAAATGAAGTGAGAAATAACATAGGTAGAAGTGGGGGAGCGATATTCTTGTTCATGTTGACGATATAAAATAGCTACTACAGGCTCTATTCTAAATTATAATTTATTTCCACAAATCTAATTTATACCTCTAGATACTTTTGTCGAGTTTGATGTTGGTAGAAACGGTTCGAGGCCTTAACCTAATACCGATCCAGATTTATTAGTCACGTTGGAAAAAATAGAATCAACGGTTGCCCGTTTCCTTTTTCTTCAAAAGTCGGAACAAAGTGTACCTACTCAATTCAAACCGCATTCGATTCTTATAAAATTAACAAAAACAAATAAATAATAAAAGCAAAAAGACGAACTTAAAATTTGTATATTATAAAAATACGCTGCAGAGTAGGTAAGAAAAGGTAAGTTGCCATAGTTACATTTTTAAAATGGAATCAAAAACTCCGAATATTTTATTACGACTATACTATGTTAAAAGCTGACGACCTAATCAAAATATAATGCAAATGACTACGTCCGAAACTGCATGAACTCGTAATTTCCGCTAAAATTAAGCGTGCTAATGTTTAGTATGTAAATAGAAAACGGTTTGGTTCCCAATTTACATGCAGGAATTTCAATTTTCTGACTGCGATGCTAGGTACTAGTAAATTAGGTAGTTTTGATAATGGGACGAATAAATTAATCAAGCACATTACATTTGGCTACTCTTTTGCGTACAGGGTCGCTGCGTAAAGCCAAGATATTATAGGTAGTTCTATTTCGTTCAAATGAACCCCTATTTACCTTGGTCACGGCATCACGCGTAGAGGGCTGAACCAATTCCGCTAATTCTTTTTTGTTTGTTAATGTCAGGAGGTTCTTATGACATGATGTTTTGAAATAAAAAATGGTAAACTTGGAATGGAAGACAACCCACGGGCAACAACAACAGAACTGGTAATAAATATAGTAAACTGGGCTAATCTAGACGGACTGAGAGTGAAAGGAGTGGATGTTGATAATACCAAAATTATTACAATGTGTTTTAAAATTAAGTATCTTAGGATATTTTTAGCACCTGGTTAGGCAAGTCGTTGATCACTAACTTAAGTTTTTTCATGGCGTAAAACCATGGCAAGCGTCTTTGACGCGGTAGGTACAGTTTGAACATTGACCACACGTAAATATACCTGTCAACATCGATTAAAAAATTCGGATTATCCTGAAATTCGAAAAACAGCCGTCAAGGAATCCTGTGTGTGTATGCTTCTTTATTTTAGAAATTCCAGTGTCCTGAGTTTCAGCTTCTTAATAGTTTGTCATTGATAGTTATTTGACGGTACAAACTTTTGCTTTTCATTTCAATTCAGGCAAGAAAGGTGAGCAGACTGTAGCTGTGAAGACCTTGAAAGAGAATGCATCAGAGAAAGAGAAGTCGGACTTGGTGCAGGAGCTCATCGTGATGAAGAACCTGGGCACCCACCCCAACGTTGTCCGGCTTATTGGCTGCTGCACTGAAAAGGTAGGAACTTTATTGCAGAGGGTAGGGCCTCCAAGCTCCTTCCGGATCGCTACTACTATTTTATTGAATCAGACGTTACTTTGCGAAGATACGGACCTTCAGTGAACAAAAACCATTTACCTTGCTACTCCACTACTCACGTGCAAGACAGGCAAGGAGGTATCAGCCCTCTATTTTGGCTGACAACGCATTTGCGACTCTCTAGCTGCGGATGGCCATGTGTAGTTGTGTTCGCTCACCATCAGTTTATCTATTAGCTCCTATGCTACTCTATAACTTACATTAAAAAAACAGGATCATAGGTTCTTGATTAATATTAATTTGTTTAAATATCTTGTCTCCCTTCAAAAATAAAACGCTCGTAGAAACGCTACACACCTCTTTCGCCTCTCACTGCCTACTTAAACTTAAAACATACCACAATTGTATTGACGTTATTTGTATTTCAAAGTAGCTTATCTTCCAGGAGCCAACCCTGGTGATCATGGAGTTTGTGAGCCTGGGCAAGTTGCAGCAGTTTCTGCGCGACTCCCGCGCGGAGCGGCACTACGGGAACACGCACGCCGGCAGCCAGTTCCTCACCTCCAGGGATCTCACGCACTTCGCCTTCCAAGTCGCCAGGGGCATGGACTTCCTTAGCTCCAAAGGGGTAAGCTTTTAAATCAAAACCTTAACCATTACATAAAACTGATTACCTTTATAGTCATTACAGCTTTCTTCATCTTGCATTTAAGAGCCAGGCTCTTGTCGGTGGAGTAATCGCCACTCAGCTCGGTCCTCAGCCAGCCTCTTGACCTCCCGATATGACGCGGCACCCACTTTCTCCTTCCCTTGGTCAAAATAGGTTGATCTTGACCTTCCTCATCATCCATCTTAGGTCATTCTTGGCCTTCATTACAGCTTTACGTAAGACAAATTATCGACATTATGCTACCTTCATCCACCCGCGATTTCTTCAGTGGTTCCGTGATCATGAAATTTCGGGAGCTCGTTCAAGGTAATCGCGGTCTATAACCCGATTATAATAATTATGTCTTACGTTATTATCCGTGAAACTTTGAAATCTGTTACAGTCTTGGGTCTTAATTATAAAGCTTAAAAACCGGCTAATAGAATGTTCGCAACGGTTAATGGGCCACTAACACAAAATATTGTATTTTTAGAAATCTACATCGCTTTTCATCCTGATTCAATCCTCGAGCAAGATTTATAACCGAGGTCATCTTCCTCCACTATTCCTTGCAGATAATCCACCGCGACTTGGCAGCCAGAAACGTGCTGATCACCGAGGAGCGCATGTGCAAAGTTGCGGACTTCGGGTTTGCTCGCGACGTAGCTGGCACGCATGTGTATGAGAGGAAAAGCGACGGTCGTCTACCTATAAGGTAGGAGAGTACTTCACCACATGGGCATCACCAACCGATGATCAAGTATAAGGCTAGGGCTAGTAAAACACAGGATATCAGCCCTCCATCAGCTGCTGTTTTCATACAGGAAAAATCTTCTTCTGGACGACCTGTGGAAGAAAAGAGCTGGTAGAAGCGATGCAAAGTTTAGATCGCACGCTGTGAACAACGTACCTCGACCTTTTGCCCCACGACATGAGAAAAGAACCAAATTGAGTGGCAATAAGGGCCATCCAATGATTAACTGTGTTGGCATCATTGAACAAAGCCATTGAATTTAATTTATTAGGTTGTTTGCTCCATGTCCCAAGAAAACCAAAGAACGTCTTACTGTTCCAGATGGATGGCCCCAGAGTCGCTGTACGACGACATCTTCAGCGTTAAGTCTGACATCTGGAGCTTCGGCGTGTTGCTGTGGGAGATCGTGACGCTGGGCTCGACGCCGTACCCTGGCTTGTCAGCTGGTGACGTCATGAGAAAGGTATAAACCTGAATACCTTTACAAGTACCTATTAAATCTATTTTTCTGCTACGAAAAAGAGGGATTCTCTAAGTGTTTTGTTAAATTCGTAATAAGTGTAGGTCCTGAGTGACTCATGTCCAGCGGAGCATCCCGCGAGGCGGGCAAAGGGCTCTGCGAACCGAGCACTCAGGACACTCACAGCTCACAAGCATTTGCTTGTGTTTAATATGAACGCCGCGCGCCCCGCCCCGCTGCACGCTCCGCTGAGCTTCCCCTCAGGCCGCGCATTTACGCGGTTTAAAATTATAACGATTCTACTCGTGGCTCTTTGGGCCTTATTTATTTTACTTGCATTCTTACTCATGGCACGTAGTTCTAACAAGTTTTTATGTAACTTACACTGTTTGTATGTACAGTCACCACACGGGGATATAAAGGCACTTGTCACTTTATTAATTTAACCGTATAATGCGTTTCGTTATCACTTATCAGGCCTTGTACTCCGAAATTCGGTTTTCGTAGTTCGTTTTGTGCCGTTCCGCTCACACTAATAGTAATTAATTTGAGAGTGAGATGGATGGGGCCTGATGCACGCCCGATTTGCATTATACGACTAAATTAAGAGAAGCGGCAAATGCCTTCTCGTGTGTTGAGTGCACATAAGAGTTGTCCACTTCAAAAATTAAAGCATTTTTCGACCACGTCTACCTAGTAGTCGGATTAATTTTAACATTCGGTGTACGTTTTGCTCATTGAAATGGACCTCCACAAAGTAATGCCTGATTCAATACCTTTTGTGGGGAAAAAGGGAATAATAATTAATATTAAAGCACTAACTTGGTTGACTATTATAACTTGCTCTCTTGCTATATTAGTGTACTAGCTGTTGCCAGCGACTTCGTCTGCTAAGAATTCGTTTATCGCTATCCCGCGGGAACTACGCAATTTTCCGGGATAAAATGTAGCCTATGTGCTATTCCAGACTTTTCTCTATCTATGTGCCAAATTTCATACAGATTCGTTGGGCCGTTCTGGCGTGATTGAGTAACAAACAAACAAACATCCATCCATCCATCCATCTATCCATCCATCCATCCATACTTTCGCATTTATAATATTAGTTAGATTGGTTAATATTAATTACTTGCCTACGCAAGATACAGACAAAACATAATAATTTGTTGAGTGAGGTTCGCAACTTTTTGTGTTCAAGGGAGTTAGTAATTCGGTCGAATTGGATTGCAATATGTGGGTAAACTGTACACTCTCTTCTTTTTGTGGGCATAGGTTCTTTATAGTGACTAAATCAGTGAACGATACCCTTGGCGTCATCTGCGTTTTCCATTAGACGGGATAGGGATCAATCGTTGATCAATTTACTGCGATAAAATTTCTAAATCAAACTCCTAATTTTCCAGGTTCGTGAAGGTCATCGGCTAGAGAAACCAGAGCATTGCCGCCGAGAACTTTACAACATAATGTACTATTGTTGGGAGGGTGAAGCATCCTCCAGGCCCGACTTCAAGGAAGTAGTCTCCATGCTGGAACGCCTCCTCTGCACAGAAACTGACTATATAGAACTCGAACGGTTCCCTGACCACTCGTATTACAATGTGCAGCATTTGGAGGGAGAGAAACTTTAGTTTTAGTTATTGCAATTAGTTCATTCAATTTTCGTCTGTAAAGTACTGTCTGTGAACTTTTTGATGATGAAAATGTGTTTTTTGCGTGAGATTGGATAGGTGCCAGTTGGAACGTTACGTGACCTCAGTGAGAAAGATTTAATCGTAAATTGCTTGGAATTTTTAAACTTCGTAGCAGTTACGATTTGCAAATCACAGGCCGTTTATCAGTGGTTTCATCATTTGATAAGAACTTTTCACAAATGCATTATTTATCTCAAACTCATAATTTGACAAGTACTTATTATAACAATTATGTTAATGCTAAGTAAAGAATAAAAACTTTGTAAAAAAGTTTCAAGATGGTTAATAAGAAAAGGAGTAGGTTCCCAATTCGGATGGTTCAAGAATTAGCAGATAGTTAATAAAGATTTGCCAAATTATGAATTTGAGTACATAATGTCACTTTTGTCACAATTTTAAAATAAGAATTGAAGCCGGTTTACCAGGCTAAGACTGGTGTGTTCGGATGTTGACTTGGACTAACAATAATAAGAAGTAAAGTGCATAAGAGTTGGTAAAAAAACTTTCAATGCCAGACGTTTTATTTTAAAATTCAGATTAGAATCTTAAAAAAATTAATTGTGTAACAATTTTTATGTACCTAAATAAAGTTGTAATTGAAAATTTTACGTCCTAACTACCTATGTATGTTATTTGATAAAAAATCTTAAAATAAAATGTAAACAGCGCCAAGATTGCGTTAATTTTCAAAAAATGAGATTATTTTTGTAACAGTGGCAATAACAGCAGATTACTAAAAATAGTTAAGTACTTTAAGAATAGTTACTTTTAGATTCACTAGCTGCTAGTCTTTAGATATAGGCGAGGAAAGATAAGTATCTGATAATTATTTTTAGTTCCAAATATTTGTACAGTAAATCGGTGTTATAAACATGGGTTTGTAATTTATGCACATTTGAAATACAATTTTGTTAAAATAAAGAAAAGTTTTATTTCAACAACCAAATCTAATACCAAACCAAATATAATGCGAGTGCCTCAATTAAATCAACGTATACACGGACTTATTTAGTATTTTAATATTTTTCACAAATTTAGTGTTCATAATGATTTCTATAACCATAAAAATAGTACCAAACACGTAACCAAAAAGAAGTGCTAAAAATCCTCCTTGTAAAGATTCCATGGATAAGGCTTCTCTGCTGATGTTTTCAGTTTCTAGATCATTTAATAGCATTGCTTTCTTTCTCAACGTGTAACCCGCAAAGTACTTACGCACTTTATCGTTTACTCCATACTGTCTAAACGACTCCAAAGTCCTTGAAAACTGCTTCAGAAACGGAAACCCTCTCAACGATACCATTTCCAAAGGAACTGTGAAGACGTTATCTTCAAATGCATAAAATTTGGTATTCCCAAACTTATCGCTAAGCTCTGGTATCACTGCAGATATATGCGCCAATTCCAAGCGACTACAAAGCAAAGAAAAATTTCTGTGAAGTACTACATTAATCATTGCTTGCCTTTTATCAATAATGTTCTCCCACTTACTAATTAAATACATGTCCATAGGATCAGTCGAGTTCTCAAAAAGATCACGCAATTCTTCTGAACCTCCGCATCCCAAATTGCTCGCTGCTAATTCTTCTACAGTTGATATCTGATGTTCGAAATTCGGATTGGTTAATACGTCAATTAGTTTCGTTTGGTATGCTGTTAAAAGCAAAACACAATATAAATTAAGGAAAATGAAAAACAAACGTAAACTGTTAGTTACTGGTCGTGAAAACGCCACAAATCCCAGGTTACTGATCCACGTGTTGATAAAGTAGTGATCCAAATTGTTCCTGTAGGTGGGATCCTTGCTCAGTTTAGCTAATAGCTTCCAACTTAATGCAACTAGAACAAATCCAACCACAACCGAGATCCACACTATCTTCTTAAATATGATAAAGAAAGCCAACCCTAAAGGTTGCTGAAAAGCACGAGGCACCACCCAAGTGTACGAGTCAGCTAAGTAAGTAGTGCTACATTCAAAGTCTTCGTGAACCTCATTGTCAGGAAAAATACCTCCTAAAAGTATTTCGCCTTTTTTGGACGTTAGGTTACTAAGGGCTCCATCCCAGTGTCCTCCTGGCTGTTTCTCACCTCGAAAGTCATTAAGGACTTCGTAATTCAACCGGACATTGAAGCGTTTAGCCACGTCATTGATCAACAATTTTTCGATATTGGGATCATTGGGTTTTCTACTAATAAAAGGTTGTCGTTCTAGAGCAAGCAGTGTCAAAGTGCATCCTTTCATATCCGACGGAATTTTGTCTTCAAAAATAGTCTTCGCGTACTGTACAATACCGTGGTCACAGACGTTTTCCACAAACAATCTTGTTCTGACTGATTCATTGGGATACCCGCAATATTCAGGAGGATCGTACGGTCTTAAGCCGTATATGGTTGCTCGTCTAATATTATTTGCATGCGGAAGAATGACGACAGTATTAATGGCATTCAATTTCAAAAGACATTGCATTATTTTTTCTGCATATTTGATATTAAGATCATCTGAGCCAATTCTGCCGAAAAATACAAAAATAAATAGAGCTCCTGGGTTCCAACTTCTTGCTCTTCTCAGTCTACTCGCTAGACGGGTGAAATCATCGTATTTGTCTACAATAGCAAGGAAATAGTCGGCCAGGGGTATCGGTTCAAATTGGTCCATCTGCGGACCTACAATTTCTAATACTTCCTGGTCATTAATACACATAGCTTCGTCTCTCTGTGTTGGTTCTGCAATTTTTACGGAATATTTAAGTTTACCGTGCACTGATTTTAATACTGCTGTTCTGATTATAGCTACTGACGTGCTGACGTCCTTCGTGTTGATGAAGTATAGCAGTCCTGGTTTAAGAAAGTTTTTTTCTATTAATTCGTTGACACAATTTGCGAAATCATTTGCTATTGTGGGTCCATGGGGATTGATTCGCGCTTTAACCCCGAGTACAAGAAAAAATATTATCAAAATCATTTTCACGCCTCTTGCGCCGATGAATAAACTAGTAGTACTAATGCAAACTGAAACAGCGATTATTCGCGGTTAATTTCCAAGCACTCACGCCATTGAACAAATGATAAATTCATGTAGATTTTTATCAGAAACACGGAAATTTACTTTAACATCATCGGTAACTAGTAACGCGAAAACATAAATAGAAAAAAAAACTGTTAGCGAGCTTTTGACACTACTTATTAATATGCTCAGCGGCACAAAATTTGGTCCAGTCTCCATACAAATTCACCTATATATACAGTATAAATTATTTGCCGCTGAGTAGGTATAATGTAACCTACATCTAAAGGAATATTTTATTTCCACAAAAGCAGGAAATTAATAGTCTCTCTTCAACGCATTATCTATATATATAAAAGAAGAAACTGACTGACTGACTGACTGACTGACTGACTGACTGACTGACTGACTGACATATCAACGCACAGCCCAAACCGCTGGTTCTAGAGATTACAAATTTGGCACGTTGGTTCCTTATAAGGTCTAGGGGTGCACTAAGAAAGGATTTTTCAAAATTCGACCTCTAAAGGGGTTAAATGGGGGTCCAAAGTTTGTATGGGGAAACAAGATTAGTTCAACTATTTTATTCGAAACTTCACAGGAGTATTCCTAACGATAAATGAGTAAACACCTGTTTCAGGTTTTTTGAAAATTCAACCCCTAAAAGGAGATAGGGGGTGACAAAGTCTGAAATTTATATTATTCCATTCCGAGTGACCCTATCTCAATAGATAACTATACTTAATAAATATAGACTCTTCAAATTTCGTACACAAATAGATGATTACAAAACTAAGAAAATAATTTCAGGATTTTTGGAAATTCTCACGGGATAAGGAAAAAACGGGATTTATATATTCAGTTCAACGAAATCCTATGAATTATAATTACTAGACTTCAAATTTGGCATAGAAGTAGGTGAGTGTAATAGTAAAAAACAGTTTTAAGGTTAAGGATTTTCGAAAATTCCAACGGGATAAGGAAAAAACGGGATTTATATTCAGTTCTACGGGATCGATTTTTCGTTTTAATGATCGTAGAAAACTGAAATTTGGCCTTCAGGTTCCTTGGGGAGTATGGGGGAGCGCTACAAAAGGATTTCCCAAAATTTTGACTGAAATGAACGGGAAAAAACAGGATTTTTTGTTATATACTGCAGGTCATAGAGAGTTGAAATTTGGCATGTAGGTTGCTTGGCGAGTGTAAGGAAGCATTACTTAAGAGACAATTTTCCGAAATTCCCACGGGAACGGGAAAAACGGGACTTTTCGTTTTACTGGTTGTAGAAAGCTGAAATTTGACATGTAGGTTGCTTGGGGAGTGTAGAGAAACATTTAGAGAGGACTTTCCAAAATTCCCACGGGAACGGGAAATAACGGGATTTGTTTTACTGGTCGTAGAAAGCTGAAATTTGGCATGTAGGTTGCTTGATGAGTGCAAAGAAGCTATAAAAGATAATTTTCCAAAATTCCCACGGGAACGGGAAAACGCGACTTTTCGTTTTACTGGTTGTACAACGCTTAAATTCGGCAGTTAGGTTAGTTGGAGAGTGTAGAGGAGCATTAAGAGAGGAATCTCCAAAATTCCCACGGGAACGGGAAAAACGGGTTTTTTCGTTTTACTGGTCGTAGAAAGCTGAAATTTGTCAAGTGGGTTCCTTGGGGAGTGTAGGGAGCATTCAAAGATCATTTCCCGAAATTCTTAAGGGAACGGGAAAAAACGGGATTTAAATACTCCTGGTACACGCGGGCAAAAGCTATTTGTCAATAAATGAAGTCTACGCGGACGAAGTCGCGGGAAAAAGCTAGTCTTTGATAAAGCATCAATTTCGCATTTACTTTCCAATAATGGAGTTCCGTTGGATAATAGGATATTCTATAGCCTGAGCACAGGTGCAAATAAAGAGTGACTGTACTCGTAAAAGGGCCAATGAAGTGAAAAAGGCGATAGTATAAGAACGACGCACAAATAAGACCTTAGGTCACTCAAAGTAGGTATAAAATTTGCAAGAAACTACGTCTATAGGGGAGAATAGAATCAACTAGAAATTAATCTTGTTTTATGTTTATGATGCTCACAAAGAATTTGTGAAATTTGTTAGTTTTGCTTTGAAAATTGTAAAGAGTTTTTCGCAAAATATATTGACATAAATTACATTATTTTTGGTTTTAGTTAACTGCCTCTAAGATTTCGAATAAAAGAGATGTAGATTTTCTTAGTTATGTATAAGAGCAATGCAAACACAAACAATCGATTTCATAATTGTTGTGTATTGTTGAGTAACTTAGTGCAATTAACACCAAAAGTATCTTTCAAATGGTCATCTTAATATTTTTATTTTTCATCCGTTTGTGAGCATGTACGTGTAAGTCTGTGTTGGTAACGATCATGAAGCAACAAGGTAAAAAAACATTTCAAATGGACAATTCACTAGACACTGTGAGCAGTAAGAATTAAAACATTAAATCTGCATATTTAGGCATAGAATTAATGTTACGACGCGTCGTAACATTTAATAGGTACGCCATTTCAGGGTAAGCAACGGCAGGTAGTAACATAGCGTAATCATAACAATTAGTTAGCCAAATCGCCTAGACAGTAGTAACTATGCGGTAAGCAGAGGAACAGAATTGTTAACCCCGCCCCTCCCCTACTCTTTTCCTCACTACTGTTCGGACAGTAGGTACTGTTTGTAAGAAATGCCTCTAAAATTACTATTTATTGTTTTTTCATATAATACTTATTTATTTACTGTTTTTTTATAAAATACTTAGGACTTATTAGTCCTAAGTCAAATTGTGAATGACAAGCAAGTCCTAGTATATTTCAACATGAAACTACCGTGAGACACACATAATTACAACACACCGGATAACTCACGTATAAAAGCCGAAGTATTGCTCCGACAATTGTTTCGGACTATTCCTCATCAGGGAGCGCTCGCCCCGGCGGCAGCGAAACGAACACTGCGCGCCAACGCTCTGCTCGCGCGGCTACTCGGCGCAGCTGACATCGGCGCACAACTACCCTCATTTTTATCGTCATTTTTATTATAGCCCAAAGTAGGGCAGCACACAACACTGATCACGTCACTTTGTAAAGGTTCGCTCACACTCACCGTTTGGTCAGTTTTAAACAGTTTTCCGAAACAATTGTCGGAGCAATACTTCGGCTTTTATACGTGAGTTATCCGGTGTGTTGTAATCCTAGTATATTTACTAAAGTTGCGTTTGCGAGATGACGCTACTGTCGTGCACGGAGCCAATAACATGATTCCAAAAAAAAATCTCATTCTCTCTAACTAAATAAAATATGTACCTACCTATAACACCTGTGTCGTTACCATGCCGTGGCAATTCTTAGCCGTCACCTGGACAGGAATACACGTCTCGGACATAATTGTTAATGGAATTTCATACTATCTGATCCTTGTATTATTAATTAATACCTACAAAGAGGAATGTCTTGCGTCGGATAAGTTCTGCTTAGTTTTTATGCTACAAATGAGCAAAACGAGATTTAACCAAATCGTTATGGATTAAATCCAATCATGGTAATCATGTTCAGGAAAGAGTTTAGGAACTATGTCAGGGGGTAAGTCCTACCTATCATTGACAAGGTTTACAAGAAGTTTTTCGATCACTTTTTGTTTGAAATCTGGTAAGTATTTTTATTATTTTCACATAAGTATAATCTATACATATAATAAAGCTGAAGAGGGTCGAAAGTCTGTACATGGAAGATATTAAAAAAAAATAGGCTGGGGATACTTAGAATAGATAACAGAACACATTCGAACAGTTTTTAGAATTTTTGTCTGCTTGTCTGTATACCTACATATTTGCGAGCGCATCGCGTGTAAACGGCTGAACGGATTTTGATCCAAACTTTACTAATCTGTTGAGAAAATCACCGGCCAGGTTATGGGCTACATTTTAGCCCCGAAAATTGAGTAGGTAGTTTCCGCGGGATAAACATGTAGCTGCCTAGAGTCGCAACGTAAATAAATATTTGCTTCTGCAGTATCATAGAGGTGCAAGCACTACGTAAGGAAGGATTTTAATTCTGCGCGGACGAAGTCGCGGACAAAAGCTAGTTTCTCATTATGAGCAAAGATGGCGGGCGGTTTGTAATGTTAAAAAAATTAAAAAAATATTTATTCAAAAACATAAAGAAAAACCTGAGAAGAAGAAAAACAAGCCCTATCCGTACGAATTTGCAGGTTCGTTAGCAGAGCTGATTGCTCTAACTAAGGGGTAGCAGACCAGAGTATTTGGTAATTAAATTAATTTCAATTTGAAAAGTATTCACACGTTCTTGAGAAAAAAAGATCTTGAAAGACGGATGACCTGGGGCCCGATTTTTGAAAGCACATCACTCGAAAGTACCACTCGAAAGTGGTATAAATCTGTTTATATCTTCAAAACTACGGCTCTAATCAAATTTTTGACTAGTCCACGTGATTAATGAGGGCCGTAAGTATCTTGTAAGCTACTCGTATTTCAAATTCAGCACAATTTTTCACCACTTTCGAGTGGTATTTTCACACATGTGCTTTCAAAAATCGGGCCCCAAGCAAAGTGATTCTTAAGGGCTTCGTTTTGCCCATCTAGTTGCAAAACCCAAAAACTGAAAAGAAACTATTCTAGTTTAATAAACGTAAATGATAAGCTAAGCAATTCAAGTACATAATTACGCCAAAAAGTTCCCCAGTCATCATCATTTATAGTTTTCCTTATAGCCGGGGTCACAAAAAGTGACTGTTAGGCGGGGATTACATGTCGGGGTGTTGCCAAGCAGATTTATGCGATCATTTTTGATCTTTCGAGAGCATACGCAATTAAGGAATTTTAGGAATTTTCTAAGGCTTTTCATGAAAGATGTTTTATGGAAATTAATGAGATGTTCTAATTAAGAAACTTTGTGGCTTAGGTATCTGTCTACCTAATAAAATTTCTGAGATATTTTCAATTCTTCAAGAACTCGCTTTGGCAACAACTTGCTCTTTTTTAGCGAGTATTTTAGTAGTAACACAGCATCAAAGTAAAATATACCTTGTTGCTAACGTATAAAGGTCATTAATCGACATGCAATGTCGTCTGCAACATGCTATTTGTTCATCAATGTCAATCATTATGCTTAGTGTAAGTTTTCGATAGCGAAATACGTCTCGATAACGTTTGCGTTAAACTGTCAAATACTATGAGAACCGTTTGTTGCCGTTTCGTTCCGCTAGCGGCGCTGTCAATTATCCCATAGTAATTGAGACGTTTACGCAAACGCGTTCCATACGTTTTTCGTGTTAAAAACTTATACTAGAGGCTCTGCATGGCTAACAGGAGTAAGCTGTCACGACTCACTTGTCACTAATTTCTAAAATTTTCAAAAGTAAAGGACAATAAATGACAAATGACCTCTTGTATATTTTGCACCTTTTTTTTTTTTTTTTTGCTCTTGTTTTTTTTTGTTTTTTTTTTTTTTGAAACTTGCACTGTTTGTAACTAATGTACAATACATAATGTCGAGCAAAATCCTTTCCCATCGTATTATCTCGGAAATGTTCGTATTTGTATGGTATTTGTCATGCTACTTCAATCAGAGTCATAGACACGTCGGATTATTCGGAAGTAATCGTGTGTTTACGATGGGAAAGCATTATTTACTACGTGTGTATACCAATTTCATTCTTACCTGTACTATTTGGTAAACAAAATTCTAACCTCAAAACGTCTCATTTTTGTTATTTTTTAAATATTTCATCGTAAATAAAGGAACTGGAGATAAAATATCAGCAAAATTATGTACAAAATATTGCCTCAGGTTTATTTGACAACATAATACACTTTCTAAACGACACTGAAAATTAGAACACATAGAAAAATCCGAAAAGTAAAGCTATGGCCGGGAATCGAACCCGGGTCCTCGTCATTCCGTGACGCGTGCTATACCCCTACACCACCCATAGCAGGTCAAATTAAATTAAATAAAAAAAAATTAAATTAAATAATTAATTAAATTAATTAAATTTCTAACGGTAAAACGTAAAAAGTAAACATTAAAATCAAGAAGTAAAATTTCTTGATTCATTTGACATTTCCTAACATAATACACCTTATTCTTTACAAAAAATTGCACATTGAGGTTAGAATTTTGTTTACCAAATAGGACAGGTAAGAATGAAAATGGTATAGGTACGTAAGTAATAATAATAATAATAATAAATATCTTGGGACAATTGACACCAATTGACCTAGTCCCAAACTAAGCAAAGCTTGTGATATGGGCACTAGACAACGGATAAACATACTTATATAGATAAATACATACTTAAATACATATGAAACATCCAAGACTCGAGAACAAACATTCGTATTTTTCATACAAATATCTACCCCGACCGGGGATCGAACCCGGGACCTCCAGCTTCATAGTCAGGTTCTCTAACCACTAGGCCATTCGGTCGTAATAAAGTTTATGATAATCAGTTGGAAGATTTCCACTGTTGAACAAATGCGTCCCTCTTAGAACGCCACAATGAAAGACAACTTGCCACCTGCATCCATCGATTGCCCGCAACTCTCGCGACCTATCAACACCACCACCACCACCTAGTGGAACCCATGCCGTCAGTATTCCGGTTAAAAAATTACAACAATTTCTCACTTATAGTGTACTGTACTCTATAATACGTTACTTTTATGTTAGACTAGCTTCTGCCTGCGACTTTGTCCGCGTAAAATTATCAATTGACATGTTTTTCACTATCCCGCGGGAACTATGCAATTTTCCGGGATAAAAAGTAGCCTATGTTTCAATCTAGTGTACCAGCTATCTTCGTTCCAAAATTTATCCAAATCCGTCCAGTCGTTTTAGCGTGAAGAATGAACAAACATACACACTCACACCGTCACATCGTCACTCATAAACTTTCGCATTTATTTTATAATATTAGTAGGAGATCTCCGTAAAATGGTCCCAACGGAAGACCAGCGCTGGCTGCAAGGCCAGCACATGCTGAGTTGGGATTGGAACCATTTTGTGACAATTTATGTATCTGAATGTATAATGTGTTTATTTATTTGATATGTGATTGTTATAAATAAACTTTTTCATTGTTTTCTTTCTTTCTTTAAAAAACGGCGTATTGAAAATAATATACACCTCGTTTTATATTACCTCCAGATAGCAGATGAACTAAGCGAAGTTTTTTCCCAACCGAGAAATAGAAGGTCTAGAACCTAATTAAGTACCTACCTAGGCATTTGAGGTCGTGGCCCCTTCCTTCAAGATTTCACGGTAAAAATACTGGATACGTAGTCAGATATTTTTTATTAACGGAAAAAGTAGGTAATCAAGGAAGAGCAGCTGTGGTGTAAAAAGTCGATTTGACGTAAGGACCGTCTTCAGACCGTCTGCTAGGCGCCAGCGTCCTCTCATGTTGGGAAGGCTTAGCACGCCCTACGTGGATTTGGAATATTGAATTGAATTGCTTCGCAGGCGTGTCGAGGTTTCCTCACGTTTTTTTTAAAGATAGACTATTACTACCTTAATCTGTTATACAGCTCTTGGTAGCGTCACCATCCTTAGATAGCTAGCTTCTGCCCGCGAATTCGTCTGCGTATAAACCTTCCTCTCGAATCACTCTATTTAAAAAAACCGCATCGAAATTCGTTGCATAAGTAGTTTTAAAGATCTAAGCATACATAGGGACGGACAGACAGACAGCGGAAAGCGACTTTGTTTTATACTATGTAGTGATGACGCATTAAGAATTTATAGTGGGCGTTATATAAAAGCCGTGGTAGCCTAGTGGTTTGACCTGTGGCCTCTCAAGCAGAGCGTCGTGGGTTCAAATCCCGGGCTCGCACCTCTGAGTTTTTCGGAATTTATGTGCGAAAATTACATTTGTTATTTGCCATGAGCTTTTCGGTGAAGGAAAACATCGTGAGGAAACCTGCACACATCTGCGAAGAAATTCAATGGTGTGTGTTAAGTTCCCAATCCGCACTGGGCGCGCGTGGGAACTATAGCCCAAACCCTCCAATACACGGAGGAGGCCTATGCCATGAGGCACGCCGAATTTCGCGACAATTTAATAAATAAATAAAAAATATACTACAATAACAACAACAACATTTACTTACTTGTAATTGAAGTGAAATTGTAGCGAATTCGGCATAAAAAAGGCTTATAAATAAATAAATAAATAAATATATAACAGAAAAATCTGCCAACGTTTTCTTATCGGCTTACATGGACCTTTCAGACTTCAATCAAGCTTTTAGTGGATGATTCACAAAGGGCTTTCACCGGTTTGATGACTGATAAATTATGTTTCCGACTTCTGCACATAATTTGTTTATATCTGTCCAAGGTAATATCAAATTTGCTGGATAAAGTAGATTGGACTAACCCTTATTTTTTTCAAATTATCTTGCCAAATATCATCAAGTCTGGAAAACAAATTTTACTGTGAAGAGGCAGCTAACAGACGGGCAGACAGAGTTACTTTTAGGTTTACCATATTAGCTGTTAACCGTGACTTCGTCCGCGCAGTATTTAAATTTGCATCCCAGGCAGACACAAATATAATTATAGGTACCTACTTGACCTTTCTCTTGTCTATATTGGTGTAAACCGCATGAAAATACGTTTAGTAGTTTTTGAGTTTTTTGAGTTTATCGCTAACAGACAGACAGTTAGACGTGGTGGACGACTTTGTTTTATAGTAAGTAGTGAAGTACGGAGGATGGATTGCAAACGGGTTGCTATCTAAAAATATGTACCTAGTTAAAATTATAGTATTTAAAAAATATTTGTATCAAACTTTCTTGCCAAACGAATGATATTGCATAAAAATAGCGTACAGAACATGGAACAATCAAATTATCAACCTTTATAACTTCATAAAGATCCATACCTGGTTTTTAGGTAGGTACTATAAATTTTTCTGCCAAATGCCATCTCCCGTTTCAGTAAACTAGAATACCTAAGTAGACGACCCAGCCGTTTCGTGCCCTGTGTGCTTAATACTTTCCATTAGGATCTAATTCTTTTGGTAAACAAGTCAGCGAGACAAAAAATCGGCTAAGTGTGAGCTAGACTCTCCCAACAAATTCATCGACTAAATATAAAAATCCAAGGTTAATAGAGCACTGCTCCTAAGAAAAATGTAAGCAGAATAAAATCATAAGACGCATAAGTTACTTACATAGACAGACAAACATAAAAAAATAATATTTTTCGATTTTTTTCGTTAGTGGTGTTTCGGCACGAAACGAACTTCAAATGTTTAACTTTGGAGTATGCCTGTCGGCCACGATGATAATTATTTATTAATTTTATTACATACGCCACAGCGACGCGGCAAACGATATTTTATCTGTATCCATTGCGCGATTGATACGTTATCTGCACAGCAGTTATCTCTCAGGACGAGTAATGTATTAGAGAATTGCTCTCGCGTCGCTATTTGAGAGGCTAAGTTTGTTTCACGGTCACTGCCGGTTCTGAAACTCCTAAAGGTCAAGTTCACGACGGGACATCGTAGTAAGGACGAGGAACTTATAGGTACAACTTGTACGTTTATGTCAAGGTTATATTATTACTCTATGGTGCGGTATGGTATGGTAATGTGTTGTACGGTCACAATAGGAAAACGGCTTTTGACGTCTGTATGACCGATTATTTGGCTGTTTGTGCTTTGGTGTAGGTATAATTTGTTGAATTAGTTACTATGCGGAGATCCACTTCCAAAGAATTTTTATTCGTACGTTGGTACTTCGCAACCACATAGAGTCGAGTTTACGCTTTATAGAATGCGTCTTCTCTCACTATGAAAGTAAAAGTAAAAAACAGCACTATCTATGGACACCAGAGGATTGCAAAGTGCGAGTCTGGTTGTTTTATACATCATATTTACTCTCCTCCAGAACACAACAGCGCGCAAGCAATTGTTTGGTGGCAGGATTGGCATGGAAAATGATAGTACGATTCCAAAAGATCTTGCACATGATGACATGATCCTAAAATTCGCAAAACTCAACCATTCATGATCAAAAAAAAATTACCTTGTTACACCGCTACCAAAGGTAGGTACTTAAGGCGGATGCTCGCGTTAGCTCATTGTAAAAGTCCCGTTAGATGGCGCTGTAATCAATTTCGGTGGTTTTTTGTAGTTTTTAGAAGATTCTTAATACATTTATAGATTATCAATTGATTTGCGCACACAATTTAATACGGCCGATTTTTTGAGACCACACTCAAATGGTAACAATGCACCAATTCGGAGAATAGCTGCACAAACGCTGGTGTCACTAACGAACTTATACAGATACTAGGTCTTACACACACATGCAAATGGGAGGCGCTAGCCGGTGGAAAAATATTGCAACACCTTGCTAAGCTGTTAGCGTAACTTTTCACGTTATATTTACGTTTTTATATCAACTTTACTTTTACCAGAAATTTTACAAATCTATACGTGTACAAAAGTAAGTCGTGTTATTTAACTATTGATAACTTTGGAATGGCTGCACGGATTTTTATGATTTTTGATTTGTTGGCTTTCTCTCTTTCACGAATAGCCGAATATGTAATCCACTATATAAAAAATGCACTAAAAAAACTTTAATTTTTCGTATGCAGCGCCATCTCAGACCAAAACTGACTTTCGAATTTTTATTTGCCAGCTCAGCTCAGTATTATTTATATGAGTCTAGCAGATGCAAATATGTGAATCAATGCCACCTTCAACCCTTTTTGAATACCAGGGAGTCGATTTTTTTTGTACTTTGTTAGAATGAGGGCTATCGTATTTGTACTCACTAGTTGGCGCCACTGTAGAGTAAGGTATATCACATTATTCAGGATTTCTTTCAATTAATATTTAATAGCAAGCTATTTATTACCCAGTGTTGCACAGTCCCATTTATCTTCTAAATTAACTGCCATTTTATTTGCCTGCTTAATTTGGCTCCTAATTCTCAAAGCTCTTCTTTTATCTTTTAATAAACCTGCCGTATGTCTGCGATAATAATCGGAAACAATCTTAATAACACTAAAAATTCGTTATGTAAAGCCGGAATATGCAACTTGTAGGTACTACTAATTTTGCGTTTCTGTATAATACCTCACGTTACAATAGCGCCTCTAGCGGCAAATTCATATGCCGTCATTGCTAGTATCTTCAAAAGCTAGTACCTATTAGTATGTAGGAACCTGCGATTCATATTTGATATTCGCTCACACGTAGAGACATCATCATCACCATCGTCTGACATTTTATTAATACTCTTATGCATTATAACTTATAAGCGTTTCGTTTGGGGCTAGCGCCGTAAGGTAGGTATTGTCGTTTCGAGTCAGGCGCGCCTTTCGTAAATAGGTAACTTGAGAATGAGCCTGGTTGCAGCGATGAGACGAAGTCACTCGTGCTAGCCATTCGGATCCTTTCACCAAAATGCATTGCGGTATAGGTTCAGACAAAGGAAATAATTACGCATAGCGGGTAGGGACTACGTCTGAATGCTTCTTGGCCTAGGGGTTTAGTCAAGGGTTTGGTTAGATAATTTTGTTCCAGAGTTGTGAGCTGCCTTTTTTAAGTTATGTCCTTATGTCATCATAATCCATATTTATAGTAATTCATCGTATAGCGCATAAAAGGAAAAAATAATATTAGACAACTCCAAAACAAATCTAATCCACAGACATCATTATAAACTAGTTTATAATGATGTCTGTGATCTAATCCATCTCAACTCGCTTTTACTTACTATAATACTTACTTCCACAAAAGTCCAACTTCATCCGTCGATGGTTTTGTTACGCGTTACCTAGAGTGGGATAAAGCAGAGTACTACGGTGTCTAGTCCACACGCGAAAAAACAAAATTGCAGCTCGACGCGTATTATATCAGCGCTTTCCTCATGAGCCTACTCTACATATATATATTATGTGCAACTAGTTATGCCATTAGGAATTTCGGGTCAATAAAAATAAGAATTCTCATTTGAGATAGTAAAATTAGGTTAGGTTCATTAGGTATTTTCAAATACCCGAAGGGCAAACTGAATAGAAATAGGAACCCCGCTGTCGACCTTACGGAGGAGTGAAATTCCTAAAAGCACAACTAGTTGTGCATAATATAGAGTAAGGCCCATGAGGAAAGCGTCATACATTTAGTCAAAAATCGTGTGCATAAAAATGAGATAAAATTTAGCTAGTATCGTGCAGCTATTGCGTCTGTACTGCGTATCGACCAGTGAACCAGAACCATATTTTTTTCGATCTTTCTCGTGATCTACCTACAGGTTGTCCACCTGGTTTTTGATGGAGCTCCGCTCTTGGGCGGAGCTCCTTTTTTCTGGGTATTGGAAGCTGGGTATTGGTTTTCCGGGTGGACAAATTAGGTGGGCCACGGGTAAGTCCCTATATTTTTCTAATTGGTATAGTAGGTAGATATTCGACTTTGTGTTTGATATCTAAAGTCGAAAAAACGTGCACGCTGCCATAGTACCTATGGCGTCATGGCTACTACGAACGAAATCATTCGACTCATAAGTAAATGCGCCACGCAACATGTGTTATGAGCACACAAGGGCTAATTTATCAAAGCGAGATATATTTTTCAAATAAAACTTTCAATTTGATTTGATACCAAATACCAGTGAGATGTCACTTTTGAAATAATTTGTATCACTATTATTCTATTCAGTATTCATAAACATTTGACACGCTGTAACAGGTATACGAATAGTTTTATCCGTATTATGTACTTATTCCTGGGTAGTGACAAATCAAGTCCTAACACATTGTTGAACTTTTTCACAGCAAATGTCTTAGTGAAGTTTCATTTTGATTGAACTGACAAGAAAATTCACTGTGCTGTTGATCGCGTTGATCGTGAATACGTTCTACTGTAGGTTAGAAATATAGGAACCCGACCCGGAGCAAACTTGGAGTAAAAGCGTTTTCTGTCAAATTTCACGAAATTTTAGTTTGATGGAGATTCAAATCTCTTGATACCTATTGTTTTCATTTGAACATAACTCCCTCAGAATTACATGCTTCCAGTAATGATCAAATTTATATTTTCCTATTTCTATTATGTTTTCTAAATGCGATAAGTTCTTTGAAATAACACACACTGACTAGTTATTGATAATTATGCCTAACTAATTATAATTCTGAGAGAGTTATGCTCACACAAAAACCATTACCAAGATACTGAAAATTCATACAAAAATTTTGTGAGAAGTACCTACTGAAACTACTTTTTCCTCAAGTTTTCCTGCAGGGCTCTTTTATTGATAGTACATACATACATACTTAAATCATGTCTTTATCCCTTACGGTGTAGACAAAGCCTAAGGTAACAAGACCTAAAGGCCACGTTTAGTATGATTGTGGGCGTACCTATAGGTGGAAAGGAGAATCAAAATGAGTGATGGGTTGCTAGCCTGTTGATTGATAGTATATACACATATACCTATGTACAAATGATCAAACTATTGATAGAAGGTACGAAATGGGACCCGTTGTATAGGCAGTCCCACGTATAGTCAATACCTAGGGAAATAAGACGAAAAATACAAGCATTTCCAAATACACGACTCTCTCAATACGAAACTCAAAATATTTAATAATTTATTAAAAGATGTCATGAAATTGTAGTTTGTAGATCACGTAACATATTCAATAAATAAAATTTTACACGACAGATTATTCATAAGTTTCATAACTGAATTGCATGTGATGGAAATTCGCCACTTATTATTTATTGTTCACAAAATAATATTTTTTACATGCATACAAAAAACAATCATAACTTATTTTCCTACTTGGCATTATATAGGCTGACTTTTTTTATCACCGTCGAAAGCAACAACACGATAAATACAAGCATTATTTTTCAGTTTGGTATTAAAATATTGCAAATAGTATCATTAAATGATACCTGTCATCATTATCATCATCATCATATCAGCTGTAGGACGTCCACTGTTGGCCATAGGCCACCTTCATAGAGCTCCAGTTGCCTCGGTTGGAAGCGAACCTGCGACTTACGGTAGGTACCTATACGATTGTTTTACGTAAAAAACTACGTAAAAACTTGGACGGTGATATTAATATCACCCTGTATCATACAGTTTCCTTTTGCTTTACTGGTCATAGGTAATGAGAACATGAAAGACGGACGAAAAGTCTTCAAGTCTTCAGAACAGGGTTGACAAAACTCCGCTGTTGGACATCTGGCATTTCACGGTCTTGATATTTTCCCTAGTTATTTTTATCTCATTATGTTATGTTATTACAAATTACGCCAATAAAAATCTACAGAATGTTTCATGTGTTTTTAAACAATTTTTTTTTATCATTACACCAGCAGTAAACTTTTTGACCTTCTTGCACAATAATAGCAAGTAAGATACGCTCGCGTCCAGTGGAAGTTTGCTTTACTTATTTCCTGTTACTGGAGACAAAAATTACCTTCCGAATCCAATGTGAATCTGAAAAATTAACGTACAGTCAGTACTACAAAAGGATACAGACGGATGGGCAGACGAATGAATGAATAATATTTATAATGACAGACAAACAGACAGAAAGAAGGACGCACAGACAGACGGACAAACAGAAAGACAAACGGACGAACGGAATGTCGGTCATACGCACAGATAAACAGACAGACAGACAGACGGACGGACGGACGGACGGACGGATGAACGGGCGGTTGTTCGGATGCATAGACAACAGACAGATGGACAGACGGACGGTCAAATGGACCGCTGGATGGATGGTCGGACGCATAGACAGATAGTCAAATGAACGGATGGACTGCCGGATGGATGATTGGACAAACAGACATGCATACATACAGACAAACAGATAGACAAGCAGACAGAAAGAAATAAAGAAAAAGTTTATTTATGACAATCACAAAAGTAGTTAAAAAACAAAAGTAGGTATATAAACATACAAAGCTAAAAATATAAAACCTACAGATAAATAAATTGTCTCAAATGGTCCAGAACAATGGAGAGACGGAAAGATAGACAGACAAAATAAGTCTTTCTACGCTGGTTCCTTTTTTCTATTTGTTTATTTTACTTACCTCTCTTATACCTTTCTAAATGTATACAACGTACGTATAGATTTTAATTATCATTTTGACGGCAAATTCGGTATTTGGACGCCGGTCGGATACTCTGTAAAATATGTACATACATACACAAATCACGTTATCTCTTACGAGGTAGACAGAGCCTAAGGTCACGAAACCCTAAGTTCACCAAGAACAAGCATGATTGTGGGCATATAGGTGAAAAGCGGAATCAAACTAGTGATGGACTGCCATATCGCCTATAATAATGATTCCTAAGATTTTTGCATTTACCATTTGCGCGAGAAGCGAAGCAACTGGTACATTCTATGTTTTTTCTTTGCTTCCAGACCAGCATGAAAATTAGTAAAATATAGCTACCTATCTAATATGGGTAAAAAAAACTATAATTTTAGGACAGACGGACAGATAGACAGACATAGGTGGACGAATTTGAACAATGTGGCCATAAAATAAACCACGATACAGCAGTAATAGATAAGCTCCTTTGTGTTCCGAACACCAAAGACTGGCCAAGTGTGGGTCGGACTCGCGTACCGAGGTTTTCGTACAAATTCGGCAAGTAATTATAAAATCCACTGTTAGCAGAGCTCTGCCTCCTAACCAAAATGCAGGCGGTATGAGGTAATTTTATATTTGTTATTGACATACTTAATTAGGCTCACAAAAATATTCTGTTTTTAGTATTTGATGTTAGAGCGGCAACAGAGAAACGTCATTTGTGAAAATTTCAGCTGGTGCTAAACAACCATGATAGCTGATAGCCATATCACGGTTCATGAGATACAGCTTGGTGACAGACAGACATACGGACAGTGGCTTCTAAGTAAAATCTAAGCAGTGCGAGGTCATTTTACATTGGTTACTTACATAGACAGATGGACAAAAATATTCTGTTTAAGTATTTGTAGTTATAGCGGCCACAGAAATACATCATCTGTGAAAATTTCATCTATCACGGTTCATGAGATACAGCCTGGTGACAGACAGACAGACAAACAGACATACCAGACAGACGGACAGTGGAATCTTAGTAATTAGATTCCCGTTTTCACCCTTTGGATACGGAACTCTAAAAAAGCTGGTCAATAGCAAGTTCGATTCGAACACTACAGATTCCTCTAAGTTCTAAAAGTTATAATTAGACGTAAACGTATTAGTATGGATGTTACTCTTTCTGTTGATGAGTTTCCAACTGCGAAAGCGACCCTGGCTGGGCCACCAGAATTTCACTTCAAGATTACTGTAGAACTTCTTACAAGTCTGACTTACAAGTACCTACTTATGCCAGATTTCACGTCAATCTGATCAATTAGAAGTGGGTCAAAATTCACTTCCAAGATTTGATTACATGCAGACACCGGGACTGTGCACTTCAATTGCGTTTACAAAATATTTTCTACCAATCTGACACAAACGTTGAAATATTGTATCTTAAAAAATATTATGATTAATCGATAAGTACCAGTAAGGTTCAAAAGTTCCTGGCCGTATATATTTAAAAGAAGAAAACAAGAAACAAATGAATGTCATTTTATTTGTCATTTATTCAGCTATTGTGTGGATAATTTCGTGGTTTGTAACTTTCGTTTTCATAAAATTTTCTTTGATTTAAATATAAAAAGCGGTGTAATTTGTACAATGTTCAAATTGGAGTATCGATCAGTGATAAAATTTCTGACAAAGGAAGGCATAAGTCCAACTATAATCAAAGAAAGGTTAGATAACGTGTACGGGAATTCCTCCCCTTCGTTTTCGACTGTTAAGGATTGGTGTAAGCAGTTTCGTTTAGGGCGTGAGTCCATCGATGACGAACCCCGACCAGGCCGCCCTGTTGAGGTTCTTACGCAAGATAACGTCGATTTAGTCGAACAAGAGGTACTGAAGGACAGAAGACTAAAGACGAAGGAAATAGCGTCAAGAACGGGACTTACGAAAATAACAGTCCTTAGGATTCTACACGACCATCTAAACATGAATAAGGTTAGTGCAAGATGGGTCCCGAAACTTCTCTCGAGTGCTCAGCGAGCTGAACGAGTGGCGTGCTCCAAGGAACTTTTAGAGGAGTTCAAGTCATGTGAGAGTGAATTTATCCAGTCCATTGTTACCGGAGACGAAACTATGGTCTTATACTATGATCCTCTTTCGAAAAGAGAGTCGATGGAGTGGCGTCGTTCTGGGGAAGCACCCCCTCGAAAGGCAAAGGTGTGCCAATCTACCAAAAAGATAATGGCCACAATATTTTGGGATTGCGAAGGGATATTGCTTATAGATATCAAAGAACGCAATCAGACAGTAAACGGCAGTTACTATGCTTGCCTTATAGACCAGTTGCGAGAAGCAATAAAGCTTAAACGTCGAGGAAAACTCAGCAGGGGTGTCCGTCTTCTTCATGACAATGCGCCTGTCCACACGGCTGCAGTTGTAAAGGCGGCTATATCTAAATGTGGATTTAAAACAATCCGTCACCCACCTTACAGCCCTGATCTAGCCCCAAGCGACTATTTTTTATTTTCTAAACTTAAATCGGACTTAAGGGGGAGAAAATTTTCGTCCGATGATGAGGTCGCTGCTGCAGTTTTCGAGCATTTCGAAGACAAAACTTCCGAATATTATTTTAAAGGCATAGAAATGTTAATCAAACGATCTGAAAAATGTATAACAATAGGAGGAGACTACATTGAAAAATAAAAATATTTTTTTTAACCTAAACGTTAATTTTCATTATTAGGCCGGAAACTTTTGAACCTTACCACGTAGGTACATACCTGTAAGTAAGTCCAAATGAATGCCTACGCTGCGTCCAATATCGTAGCTTGTAACGTCTTTTACTTCCAATTGGCTTCAATTTATTCCGAATAAAATGATTATTTTTATTTTGAGACACCACGTTCAATCATCAGTTTATGACAATTTCATGTCATTGTTTTTTTAATTACCCGTCTAGCCAGGTTTTTGAAGCGCATGTTTTTTTTAATGTTCTATAATTGAGAAAACCTATTTACTCGGCCTATTTTGTATTTAGCACCTGTCGGATTTTAAAATCATTGCCGTGGTGTATGGCTGTGATTTGATGCAGAGGTTTAGGGTTCGATTCTCGTGAGAAGCATTCGTGTAATTAACTAGAAGAACTTTTTTATTTTAATAGGTGTAATTTCCGTGGTTGAGTACCTTTTTTTAGTACATAAGGCAAAACATGTTATAAGGTGGCAATGTGACTGCGGGGCGCCACCATCTATGCCAAAGTAATAACCACGTGTGGTCCTAATACTAGAGTACCTACTTACTACAAGTTTAGATCTGACAATGGACATAAATTGCCCTAAATCAACCCGTTAAGTTTGTGGTTGTTTTAAAACCACCACTTCTTTGATTTGGTTTGACAAGAAAAATATTGAATTTAACATAAAGTTTTCTACATCTCATTGAGATGGTGTTACTCACCTATTATTTGTAAATTATAAAAAAAAAATGTTTAGAAAATATAAAATAATCAAATGCGGCCTCGGGATTTGAACTTGGTCACTAACTATTCAGTTCTTTGAGTCATAACTACTGAGCCACATTAGTGGTCACGTGACTGCTCGAAATAGTCGATTGGTTTTTACAACCATTTTTATTTGACACTAGGCACTCACACTATTGTAAAATGCATCAAAATTTACTGCATCGTACTGCAATTTCGGTATGATAAATGCACTCCTTTTTGTAATTTGCGCACACAATATATCCATATCTAACTATCCTCAAAAAACCGCATTAAAATTAAGCCTGTGGACGAAATGCAGCTGCACGGAAGATTTGTATGGAAGAGCAACCCCCTTCCGCAAAGTAACGCCTATGCCATTAAACTAAGACTATTCTTTTAAACACACGTAGGTACAAAGAGAAGTCTTCGGTTTCACTATTTCCGCCTTTTACTTGTACCGCTGAGTTAGTAAAGTAGCAATAAATATCAAGTTCTAAAGAAATTAAAAATAACAGCACTAATTAAATTGGGTAGGTACGACACAAAAATCGGTTATGAAATCAGCCAAGGTTGTCAAGAACGTTTTGTGCGGAAAAATACGGAGAAATACGGAAACGGCAATTGTGGGGGGATTTTGTGATTTGGTAATGATTAATTGATTACGTGGCACGCGACGGAGGCACGTGCCTAGCACGTAAAGCGAAAGCCACGTGCCAACGGGCACAAACAGCGGCAAATTTGGACAATTGAAAATCAGAACAGGCCAGATTTTCTACTTTGTATCATTGACCTTTCTGCGGAATATAATTGAACTGTTTATTAAAAACCCTTCGTAAACTGTGGTAGGTACTTAATACTTTTTCAAAGATGTAGTTAGCCCGCTTATATGACTTTCAAGAACTCCTGATGCTTTGAGAATATTGCACGCGTCATAAATCGCCAAATTACAAATACATATTGGTTCAAAATGTATAGGAATGCAATATTCGGTGAAACTATTAGCAAGATGAACAGTTTCGGTCGCGTAATCAGCAGATTGGTTTAGGTTAGTTTAAATACATTTTTATAAAACAATCTATCCTGTTAAACTGCAATTTTCTGAGAAAAATGCAATTTTTTGTACGATCACGTTCAGTGGGTTAGGATACGCCGTTTTACACGTACCGGGACCCTATTTCTATTTTATTTTCTAAGCGGAAGTCTCTTTCTGACCCTATGTGTTAGATAGAGACTTCCGCTTGCAAATTGTAACTTTAATTTTATAAAATAGGGCCCTGATGGTAGAATTTTGTTGTACAGTCAAGGGCATACATATCGAGGGTTCAAAGCCAAATTGGTTTAAGCGACATTTTTCGAACTTTACAGGAGAGCTGTTTAAAAGATTTATTTTTCGAAAAAAAAACATTACTAAATTACTGTTTAATTTAGAGTCTTCAAAGTTCTCTACAGCAATTTGTATTAATATAAGCTATAATTTTATATATTTTTGGTAAAAAATATATAGTTATTTTCTGATTTAAAGGTCGCTTAATACAAAATTCCACAATTTGTCTAAATTTCTGTTGAAGGAAAAACGGTTGAAATCCAATCTAGCCTATTACCAGGAAAAAGCAAAATGCTTTAAGTAACTATTTGACCATAAATACATATAAAGCAATTGGCATGAACCAACTTAACCTGATAAAGAAAAATAAACGACAAATAGCTTAAATTCCAATCAAAATTGTATTGCAGGGAAGGAAAGTATCTCAAACGACTATTGGCTCCGTATATCAATTGTATGAAATACCAAAATTATCAAGATTAAAATTACGATTGGCCAATAAGTCATGTTGGTTATGGAAGTTTTTGCCTTGTAAGTCAAATTTTACCGAAGATGCACAAGTTAGAAATAGACAATAAAAGTAGATAAAAAAAAACTTTTGTTAATTAATGCGCCTCATCCGGGCCATAAATGGTCAAAACATAATTTTATACCATAAACATACATATTTTTTACTTAAAGTAATAATCTAGCCTTACATAACAATTTGCTTTTCAGGAAAGTACAAATATAATCAGTCTTAACGGAAACAATGGGAAAAGTTAAATAATTCTACGTTTAACGGAATTGCAACAACTCTTTCTTAAATAATTATAATCTAGAAAGAAAGAAGACGTTTATTCTTTTTTGCATGGCACACAATTATAAGAGCATATACAAAATTTTATAGAAAAAATAAAACAAAAAAAATACACGCATGAAAAATAGATCATCAGCGTTGTGTATCTTCGCAAAAGTGAAACGGTCGCTGGCTCAGCATTACGCTGAGGTGTTAGACAACCTGCAGCACTGATTTTCAGCCTGAACCGTCTGTGACTCACGAAACGATACACTGATAAAATATACTACATAATCCATTAACTTTTACGTAAATAAAGAAATAAATAGATAGAATCCGACCTATGTGTAACGAAAAAAATACATACATTTATTAAATAGTTCACAATAAACAAAAAATAAAAAGGAGGGAATCCTAAATTGTTTAAAACAACAGGCTGGCATATCAATGTGCAAAAGTGCTGGAGGACTATTGTAAGGGTTTTTGGAGCGTCAATAAGTGTTCTCTCAGCTTGCGCTTGAAGGTGTAACTACTTGACGCTCCTTGGATAGGGGGAGGAATGATCATTCCAGCACTTGGACGCCGCAAACCCGAAACTGCCTCGGAATGCCGCAGTCCGGTGTTCGAGAGCTTTTGTTAAAGAGGTATAATGAAGTCTCATGACGTCTCACACCGAACAGCAAAGTGGCGTGGTACATGCGCCTGCGCGCAGGCATGTCCAGCAGGTTGGCAGCGTTCAGGTATGGGGTGATATGGGTACAGGGAAGGACGCGGAAACAAAAACGAGCACATGCGTTTTGCACTAGCTGTAAAAGCCTCTTAGAATGACCAAGAATGCAACCGTCATTAAACAACATCACAATAGTTTAATCTGGACAATATAAGCGATTCACAAAGATCAACACGCAAATCGACACTAACACTAAAAATCATAATATTTCATAATAATAATAATAATAATATTTATTTCTAAAAAACATCATTTACAAGGTATCTTTCACTAGAACTCTGCTCCCAAAATAGGTAAAAACCTGTGCTATAGGATAAGCAGCGCTCCTCCCCCTAAAAATACACGATGTTTTAAAGTTTATTAAGAACAGAATACATACATAATACAAGCAAGGCAACATGCGCATGCATTATACTAAGGTATACACTAATACACTAAGGTAATTGCGTTCATTGTGCAGAATTTTGAGGCGGTAGAAGCAGTTACTCACAACTTTCAGAATGTGGTTCTCAAAGTTCAGCTTGCCGTCCATTAGGAGGCCAAGGTTATTAGCTTCTACCCGCAATATTGGTTCACACATGACGGCAACACTCCCGTTAGCCAGCGCAGCAAGAGTATTTTGAATTTGATGCCTCGATCCAAAAACGATATACTTTGACTTGCTGGGATTGAGGACCAAACAGTCCTTCTCCGACCAAGCCAAAATACGATCCAGATCTGCATTGATGGCGTCCACAGCTAAAGACGTCTCTGACGGCGCGCAGGAGACAAACAGTTGCAGATCGTCCGCGTAAAGATGGTATCCACTGCTCTTTATACCGTTGAAAATAATAAAAACTGTACAATATAAAGAGCAGAGTTCCAAGTATCGAACCCTGCGGTACTCCCCGTGTCACAGGGCAAAGAGAGGACCGCAGAGCACCACCATCGACCCCACGCAATACGACTGTCTGCACTCGGTCAGTCAAATAGCTGCTCTAATAAGACATCTTAGTATTGGATGCTAATACAATCAAAAGCCCTGAAGAAATCTAAAAACATTAATATGGTAATTTTACCATCATCCCGAGCCTGCAAAATATTATCGACTACATCGAGTAACGCAGTAACTGTCGATCGACCCTTGCGAAAACCCGATTGCAGTTCAGGCAGGATGCTGTATTTCTCCAGGTATTCCGACAGCTGTTCGCAAACCACCCTTTCTATTATCTTTGAAGCACAGGGAAGGATACTGATGGGACGGAGTTCGGACAGGTTAACAGGATTTGTTGTTTTTGGTAACGGGGTCACTTGTCTACCTATTAGCACTATGCCACTATGAAGTCTTCCCTGACATATTGCACAACTATGAAGTTTCCGAATATTGTCGTGTCTCGCGGCTGAATGAAGCGCCCGCGTGGGATCGAGTCATACTTGTGCCGGTATGTTGAAGCAGTGAGCGCGAAATATTAGGTAGTATTATGTGACAATAATCATAAGGTTTCATACAAAAATTAGTTGAATTAAATATCAACATTGTCCGTAATAAGTCTGGAAAAATCGCTTTAAAAGACAATCATCTTAAATAAAAGAGTACCAAAAACAGCTGAAGTCTTTAATGTAGAATATTTTTGATAGAAGCAAAACAGTTGAAGCGCCAAAGGTATTAAAAACCTATTGAAGCCAAATTGTTTCAAGCGACTATCTCTTTGGATTTGATATCGAAGAAAAAATGTTTAAGTGACGTGTCTTTTCATTTTATGTAAAAAGACAAATGACTTATCCGACCTATCCATATCAAAACAATGTTAACAAAAACGCTTTAACAACCATTTAATAATACAATGGAAAAGCTAAAACAGCTTATGTAACACACTTTAACATAGAAACATGTTTTATGTCCTACCCGTCCATAATTTTGTGTATTTTATGTCGGTTAAACAGTGGATTTTGAGAAATAGAACCAAAAGTCTAATTGGTTGAAGCGCCGAAAAAATGCTCCGATTCGCCCGCAACCCAGACCATTCGATGCAAAAAAAATTGCTGATTCCAAATATGTATATAAGTCAATTTCACCCAAAATGTCGCTTAAACCAATTTGGCTTTGAACCCTCGATATATGTAAAACCTTTTAGTATTAGGTACTTACTTATTACTGGCGACTTAGCCGAACGTTCAACAGCCAATAACTATCAATCCGTAACGTCAACGTCATCATAAGGCTATTGCCAAAGCTACCAAACAAAACTTGCAATTTTAAAATATTTCGTGGTAGGGAAACGTGTAGTTGGTAAATGTAAGATCAGATGATCGTATGGTGCCGCGAGTGAGAACGGATGCAATATGCATTACTTGCATTTTTATTCTGTGTATTCTGAATTTTCAACAGTACGGTGAGTTTAACAATTTTAAAGTGTCATCTTGATCCAGTAGTTTTCGATATTGCGTGATTACTTGATTAGTCAGTGAGTGACCTTTCGTTGTTTTAATTTTTATAGATAACGTTAAAAAAAGCCTCGGTAGTCTACTGGCTTGTTCTGACCTTTCAAGCAAAGGGTTTTGGGTTCAAACCCGGGCTAACACCACTGAGTTTTACATAATTTAGTGTGCGAAGTTACGTGAGTTGTTCCGAATCCGCACTGGGCCTGCGTTGGAAATAGCCCAAGTCTTCTCACTCTGAGGATAGGCCTGTACTGGGACCTATTTAGGTTGAAGACGATATTTTTTTAAAGTAGTCGTGGCCACTTTTTGTGCCTTTTTTAACATACTTTTCAACAACGTAAAGCAGATTACCAGCCGGAAAACAAATATCTACGGGCTCTTTCTTTCCTCTAACGTAATATAAATATAAATAAATATATAATCTTGGGACAATCTGACACCAATTGACCTAGCCCCAAACTAAACAAAGCTTGTAATATGGGCACTAGACAACGGATAAACATACTTATATAGATAAATACATACTTAAATAGATATCAAACATCCAAGACTCGAGAACAAACATTCGTATTTTCATACAAATATCTGCCCCGACCGGGGATCGAACCCGGGACCTCAAGCTTCATAGTCAGGTTCTCTAACCACTAGGCCATTCGGTCGTCAAATATGAAACTAGGAAACAAAATTTTTTTTAGCTGATAGCAATTCCCATTTTTTTCCCAAGCGCTAACCAAGCCTAGATAAAATTTACGAACTTCAAAGGATTTTTGACGTATCATAAAAACTCGAGTTTCATGGGAACCTTTTTCAGATATCCGAAATCTTACATTTTTAAAGCACTTTGGTCCACAAAGGACATTAAATAACAGAAGTCGCCTCTAGCTTATCATTTCAGTACATTTTTACTGCCACATTATAGGTATTTCGGTTATTTTCGCTCTCGAAAAAAAAGGTAGGATTCACGTAGGATTATACATTATTAATTAATTTTGACATGAAGATTTTTATTGAAAAATATTTTGAAAAATTGAAAATATGCAAGCAATAATGAAAAAAATATAGTACAGGATCAGTAGACGGATGACCTTTAGTACCAATACCAATAATTATGGTCTGTGTCTGCCGTAGGTATTTTTTGACAAAGGAGAAAATGCATGTTGTATTGTATGTACATAATGTATAACGTTGCATGGTGTTACGTACAAGAGCTTACAAACATACATACGCTCTATTGTGGCTTTCACTATCTCGAAATTTAAATCCACTCTTTGTCGGTCCCTCGTTTAATGCTCCTCTCATCTACTCGAAGGTTAACTGATAGAGATCCTTTATAGGGATAAGTTCGCCTTTGTGCATATAAATCATTGTTGTTTATATTTTTTTGTGAATTGTATCTGTTTCTTTATATATGTACAAAAAAGTCTTATTGTTACTAACATTAGGTATATCATATGGATATGGATTACTCAATTAATTTTTATCTGAAACAAATTATTTCATTTTCAAAAAATGCATGTTGTCGCCTTCTGACGTAAGTGCTTCATGTAACCGTTAGACAACGTACTTTTCGAGGCATTCAGGCGCTCATAGTTTAGTCTAAAAGGCTTTAGATGGATTGATAGAGCACGGCATGGTTCCAGCCATCTCCGTACTTCTCAGCTTTTAAATTATATGTCACACGTCGTGTCAAGCTGAATCCATTATGAAGTTGCGAAGTAAACGCACAAAAAAAAAAAAAAGATTTTCATTGCTAAAGACCTGACACAGCTTAGAACCACTTGCATGGACCAGGATTAACGACTGTATTCAAAATTGTATAGATAGAACTGTCAAACCTAACCCCGAGTTAGCGATTTAATTTTTTAAGTTGGCCTTAGTGGTTAGTGGTCCTGTTAATTATGAAGCTAGAGGACCTGGGTTCGAATCCTGCCAGGGTCAGACACTTGTATGATGAAATATAAGTGACTGGTAGCTATATGAAAAATCCAAAAGGCGAGTGGCGTATTGCGTTTGTAGCACGCATCACGGATTGATGAGGATTTCGATGGGATTGAGGAGGGTTTGATTCCCGGCTTGTATTTTTTTTTCGAATGTTGTTTTTTGGTTTAGAAATTTAACTAGTAACGGGTTAACCCTAGAAGGAAAAGGAGAAACAATCACGAAAAACTAGTGAAGTATGGCGTGAGTGATAAATCACTACTGTATTACAGAATTAGAAAATATGAGTCGCTTAATTTCAAATTCGAATAAATCTAATTTCTTTTTTATGATTTTAGTCTTTGTACTACATAATCGATAGGTAATCAATCCGTATCAATTCATCAGGACCCTATTATCTGTAGTGTCAAAATGACAGAGAGACAACGAATATTTCGCTGCAAAATGGCTTTGAACAATTTATTGTCGCGTAAAATAAAAGCTAAAGTTTTATGGAACCCTTGTAAATCCGAGAATTAAGACCGAGTGGACACTTTGTAAGTTTGATAGCCACTATAAAAGTAACCAAACCGTTACTTTATAAATGTTAAAGCATATTTGCCAAGGGTATATTAAGTGTAAGTACTCTATTGGTATTTGTAAACACCGTTTTTGAAATTTAATTAAATAAAGTGATTTTTGTGGTTTCTAAGAAGGATTGCAACCACTTTACTTAGTTGAATTAATTTTAATGAAATAAAAATGTGTTTTTTGTTGACCCATTTAAATCAAAATAAACCTAAAAAAGTTTATTGTTTTACTCTTACCCGTTCCGGTTTTTGTCTATAATCAAATCGTCGGATCATATCGTCGGATTTTTGTGAAATTTGGCGACAATAAAATATAATATAATAATTAAGTGAACTTGTGGTGGTTCGGTAAGGATCGCTTGCGCAGGTGGGAACCCTTCAACGGTTGATACAATTAGCTTCAAATTATGTTAGATAGATGACATCGCAAGAATAGTCAATAAAAAGTAAGTTTATCACCGGTTAATAGTTATTTTACTGTGCTGCTGTATTTCGGCATGGAGAGTAAGACAATGAGGTAAATTCATCTTAGCCCTCTAAGCTGGCAATGCGTCTGTAATCTTTTAGAGATGTAGGGTGTTATGGATGGTGGTGCTTACCTATCAGTGGCGTGGCGTCCATAGACCTCGATTCCCACTGCTTGCCTATTTTAAGGCAGTTGGGCAATTTATTGTGCAGAATTAGAGGAAAAGGCTAGTTAAGTTCCCTTCGGCTTGCCTTCTGATATACTAGACGCCACGCCACTGTTACCTATCATCAGTTATTCCACTTATCGTTTGCCACTCTATTTTCAAAAACAGAACGGATTAACGTGTTTATTTCCATTCCATTGCTTTTCAGCATAAAGAATTTCGTGGAAGACGTTGTCTGAAGCGGCCGAAAATTGGTAAATTATGTCCGAATAAAGGTCGCGTCCCCGTTTACGATCCTCGCCGCACTTCGACCTTTTTAGCTTTAAATAAATAAGGATTTACCACCCGAGACCTAAGTGTATAATGATAGCGATCTTGGGCATATGAGGGTTGGAATTATTGCGGTTGTCAAGGCTTGGTCAAGCGTTATTTTGTGTAAACGAGGTAATAATGCTTGGGGAAAGATAGAAATTATGGTTAGGCGCCAATGGGCCATACGCGCCTAATGCGTGACCATGACCACCAGGTAACAGGGTAACAGGGGTGTGAAGAGACATTTGAACAATGCAAGAAATATCGTGCAAGTTTACTTTCATTGCGGGGTCGCGCGACAATGGATTTGTAAGTGGTCGATTATCGACGGCAATGCATTATAATCTAAAAGAAACTCGCCCTCGAATTATTCGCCGCGCTTGGCATGCAATCATAAATTGTTCCGTTCTCTGGCTGGCATTATATTGAGTCTTGTTGTTGGTCGTGCGTTGATCAGTTGACCAGACACACATGGTTCCTTATGAGACCTACGAGAGAACGAGTTAAAAGACAATGCTTTTTATCCAGCTTCGCTCTCAACCTTGGAACCAATTACGTTTGCCAAGGATATAACATTCCACTCGCGGGAGGCTCTTGAGCCACCTCCACACTTGGGTTTTTGGTTAGGTACTGCAACTTACAACGGTTACCGTTACAGCTCGCATATGTACCCGGCTTTAGATGATGAGATCATGATATATCCTTGGCAAACGTAATTTGTTCCAGGGTTAAGAGCGAAGCTGGTTGAAAAGCGTTTCCTCTCGACCCATTATCTTGACATCTCCCGCCTATATACGCCTCAGTCGTCCACTGCTGGGCACAGGCCAGCTCATGGAATGGGAGGGCTTTGGCTAATAGTTCCCACGCGGGCCCAGTGCCGATGGCAAACTTCACAAACATCATTGAATTGCTTCGTAGGTGTTTGCACGGTGCGGGAAGGTGACAAAACACAACTTGTACGCGCTGTGCAATTTGTACCCTCGCGACCCCTCTCTGCTCGCCCTGGCATCTTCATCATCATCCACTACATCTATGACAGATGATTTAAACATTGTCAGCGTCAGCGGCACTTCCGTTGATGGCTGTCCACAGACAATGTTAAGGACGATGTTAAAGGCGCGGCCCTGGCATCAGGATCATCATAAGCTATAATATTGTCTGCCCAGGTTGGTGCAGCCAGGACCAGACCAGCCAGCGCGCCAACACACTGCGGGACGACGCGGACGACATCCAACGACAACTCGACAACGAAGCGCGGGATCGGCTCAAGTATGGGCGAGTGAGTGCCACTCACTTCCTGACGGGACTGTCGTAGCGTAATGATAATATATCTACAGGCTCACTTTAAATCTTCTTATTTTTCTTTCTTATGTATATTATTTATCATTATATATTATATATACATTCATAACATCACTCACGTAATATCAGCAAGTGCTGAGTGGACTCCTTTTTCGCATTTGCATTTTATTTCTATTTAAATTTTGCATTATTTTTAACATAAACACTGTATAAGGTGTAATTTTGCGAAATAAAGATCTCTTATTCTTATTCTAATCTTATTACCTTTATATTACAATCTTTTTTCTTATATATAAAAATGAATTGCTGTTCGTTTGTCTCGCTAAAGCTCTGAAACGGTTGGATCGATTTGGCTAATTTTGGTTTTGAAGTATTTGTGGAAGTCCAGAGAAGGTTTAAACGGTAAAAAAATATTGAAATTTAGAAGAACAAAAATTTTAACGGGAGCGAAGCCGCGGGCAACAGCTAGTTGGTAATACAAAACGCTTGACTGCGGCTCAGTTGATATAATTAGGGGTATTGGTTACTTGATTCAATTTTTAAAATCAGTCAATTTTGAATAAGAAGTTCGTTAGAGACATAGAGCGTCGTTTCGTTTGAGAGATAGAATAGAATGTTACCTAACTGTTAGCGTTCACGAAAGTTTTAGCGACAAAATGAATGCATTTAATTACATAGAAATAAATCCATATTTGGTACTGAACCTTTATAACGTTGCAATAAAAACCACGGCGGTTGGTATTAAGGAAAGCCTTTTTAATTAAAAAAAATGCTTTTAAAAAGCTATCGCCAACGCTTGATTAAAACATGTAACTTTTATCCCGTGTCCAATAAACTGAACGGTCGTTGTTTTCAGGCGAAAACAATATGGGTGCTTCATTTCCCCACACGGCTGCCGCAGATGGGCTCAACGCGTAGTCGGAAGAACGTAAGTACTATACTTCATTTAATTTAGGATGAGAAACCACAACAACATTATATTTCGGCTTGTGAACTGTAATCTCTTTACAATTTGTACTAGAGTAACAATTGACGACACGCAAATAAAGTGACATTAAAACAATTTTATTTTGCGGCTGCCAAACTATTGTTCATTTTACTATTTGCTAGGTAAGAAATATTTGACCAGACGCAACTCACTCTTTGTCGGTCTCTTTGTCGGTCCCTCGCTTAATACTCCTCTCATCTTTTCAAAGGTTAACTGGTAGAGATCCCTTATAGGGATAAGTTCGCCTTTGTGCGTAATATCTAATGTTTTTTTTTGTGATTTGTGTCTGTTTCGTTATTATTTGTACAATAAAGCATTTACTTACTTACTTACCTACTTAAATGAAGTATAAAGCTTCGGTATTTTAACCTTTTTGAACAATTTAACACTTGCATAGTTACATTTAATTTTGCCCAGACAGTGAGATAAATTTATTTTGTTCTTATAAATACATACATACTTACATAAATCACGTCTTTATCCGTTACGGGGTAGACAGACCCTAAAGTGTATAACAAGACCTAAAGGCCACGTTCAGCATGATTGCGGACGTATAGTTGGAAAGGGGAATCAAAATAGTGATGGGTTGCTAGCCGCATCGCCTATAAACATGATTCCTAAGATTTTAGCGCATTCTGGTTTCTTGTATAAAAACTAAGTCACCGTATGGTCTATGACGTCGCCTAATATTATGTAGGTATGATTCCGTTTGGAATCGAAACGAAATTAAAATTTGTATTTTGTAACAAGTCATGTCTGCCATCAAACCGCTGAATTGGGATCAAAATATTATTCATAAAACGAATTTCCGATGGAATTCAATTTGTTTTCCCTGCTGACAACATTTCGTGAGCGACATATTTAAAATATCTATATTTTAGGAGGTTATTTCAGCGTGAAATGTTAATCTGTAGCTTATTTTGTGGCTCCGTTTTGCGGGTTGTGTTGTTTCACTGTGCGTTGGGATTATCAAACAAAGCTTTTTTTTTATGTGAATAGGAAGGCAAACGAGAAAGTCACCTGATGGTAAGCGATCACCACTGCCCATAGACACCCGGAACCCGCAACCCCGGAGGGTTTGCAGATGCGTTGCCAACCTAGAGGACTTAGATGAAATGCCTCTTGTGCCCGTAATTTCCCCGGCTGTCTTACTCTCCACACCGGAACAGAGCAGTGCAAGCACTGCTGCTTAGCGGCAGGATTAGCGAGCTGCACTCTAAATGAGTTTATTTGGTCTTTCATTTGGCGTAAACATGCATTTAATTTCTATAAATATTACTAGTCTTTTAAACGTTTTATCAAACAATGGATTCTTCCAAACTTGGTTGTTTTTTATAAACCACTTATTTTTCACTGATTTGTGGTGTTCAATAAAGAGTATAATTTGTATTGTATTGTATTGTATTTTTTTTTGTATAAAGTATAAAGTCTTTGTAATTCCGACGAAATTGCGCTTCCTGCTTTTATGATCAGACTAATAATTAAAATGTTATCCCTTATCAAACAATGATCCCCAGCTTAATTACTAATTAGCGATTGTATTTTTCAGATTCCGTCGAGAATGATATTAACAGAATCGAAAACAAAAGTGAAAGCAGAACCGAAACCGGCACCAAAATGTGAACCGAAACCGGCGCCGAAATGTGAATCGAAACCGGCGCCGAAGTTTGAACCAAAACCGGAACTGAAATGTGAACCGAAACCGGCGCCGAAGTTTGAACCAAAACCTGAACCGAAATGTGAACCGAAACCGGCGCCGAAGTTTGAACCGAAACCTGAACCGAAGCGCGAACCAAAACCGGTACCAAAGTGTGAACCAAAACCGGTACCGAAGTGTGAACCGAAAGAAGGAAAGGAAAACTTTGACCCAGAACTTGACGCGCCGCCGTCTCCGCGTGAGTTTTTGCTGTTTTGTGTTACTTAAATCAGCGCAGAGGAATCCGCTGACAAAAACTAGTATCTAAGATTGTTTCATGCTGGTCTGGGAGCAAAGAAAAAACATGGAAAGTACCAGCTGCGCTTCATCTTGGGCAAATCGTAAAATCGAGGGAATGGGTAAAAAAGTTGTAGGTGATGCGGCTAGCAACCCATAAATATTTTAGTTCCCCTTTCCAGCTATGCCCACAATTAGGTATGCTAAATGTGGCCTTTATGTCTTGTTATCCAGGGCTCGATCAACTTAAAAATAAAAACGTGCTTACCATGTATATAAATAAAAAATCCCAACTAACTTGGCTCAGGGACCCAAATAGGGTCTTGGAACAACATCCGCATCCACAAAACAAAACACCCTGCGATGCAGTGCAGCCCTCCACAAGGTGTTGGTGTCCAGGCTTCTCAGCAGGAATACAAAGTTAAGGATCTATAAAACTGTCGTAAGACCTATCCTTATGTATGGCTGTGAGGCCTGGACACTAACTCAAAAAGAGGAATATCAACTCCTTGTAGCGGAAAGGAAAGTCTTGCGTAAGATCATGAGACCTGTCAAGAGAGACGACGGCACGTGGAGGATCCGTAAAACTAAAAACATAGAGATCCAGGATCTAAATAAAAAATAAAATAAATAAATACCTACCATGGGACAAATTACACCAATTGACCCAGTCCAAAACTGTGCAAAGCTTGTACTATGGGCACCAGGCAACGGATACACATCATACATATACATATAATGTGGATAAATACATACATACTTAAATACATACAACATCCATGACTCGGGCACAAACATAAATTTGTATTCATCATACAAATTCTGCCTCTACCGGGATTCGAACCCGGTACCTCTAGCTTCATAGTCAGGGTCACTAACCACTAGGCTATCGTATATCTGCTTATTTAATTTATTATTTATTTATTTATATAATATTGTATGTGTTGTTAAATATATATATTACTAGCTGTTGCCAGCGACTTCGTCTGCAAAGAATTCGTTCATCGCTATCCTGCGGGAACTACGCAATTTTCCGGAATAAAAAGTAGCCTATGTGCTATTCCAGACTTTTCTCTATCTATGTGCCGAATTTCATCCAGATCCCTTGGGCCGTTCTGGCGTGATTGAGTAACAAACAAACATCCATCCATCCATCCATCCATCCATCCATCCATCCATCCATCCATCCATCCATCCATCCATCCATCCATCCATCCATCCATCCATCCATCCATCCATCCATCCATCCATCCATCTATCCATCCATCCATACTTCCGCATTTATAAAATTAGTTAGATGTATGTTTGACGATCGGATAGCCCTGTTGTTAGAGAACCTAACTATGAAGCTTGAGGTCCCGGGTTCGATCCCCGGTCGGGACAGAGACGAAGTCACGGGCGACAGCTAGAGTGGTAAATAATTTTATTCCTCCTTGAAAATCAATTGCTTATCGAATTACGTAAATGTCATTTCATTATGACAGGGGTCTATATGGTGGAAAATCCTGTAAAGCACTGGGTCCATGACCTCTAACCTTCTCATCACGACCTGTTTTTCTTTCATGTCTAAAGTTATCTCAAGTTTGAGGGCTAATCCATTTCTAAGTATGTGTTTATCCTCAACTCAACTCCGTTATCCAGTTTAGGTATAACAAGGTTATTCCCTTGCGTTTGTTTATTGTTGAGAATGTTTTCGTCAGTTCGGACGCAGCTGGGTGTGAAAAGGGATAGGGTCACACTAACCCAATTTAATCATCGTTTTAGTCTAAGCACAGACGCTTATGGTGGAATTGTCCAGCTTATGAGGTCGGCCCACAGGAGCACTAATCGGCGGAGCAGGCAAGTGTGGCCCGCTTCTTGAGCCACGAGTTACGATTAGTGGTGGTCGTCATTAGGTCATTACAACAGCAGATAACGTAGTGCATTATTTGCACACAACAAAAGTCAAAAGTTTATTTTGCAAATAGGCCGCCGAGGGCTCTTTTACATGTCTTTCGAAATATTATAAACGGGATGTGAACCGCGATTACCTTTATTGAGCTCCTCCAAGAATGAGGGTAGACAGAGCTCGGTCTACCCAACAATAACATCCACCCGCAATTTCTTCAGTCTACCCGTGATCATGATACATGCAACTGTATCGAAATATCGGGAGCTCAATAAAGGTAATCGCGGTTCACATCCCGTTTATAATATTTCGAATGAACTTAACCGTGAATCATTAAAAACTTTACATGTCTTTTTTTGAATCTACCAGCGCATTCGGAAAGACCATCATTGCCAAGAAGAATGCGCCGCAAGAAACTTGGCAGAAAGTCATTTTTTCAAAATAAAATAGATTTACAATAGTACTTAAATTCTACTTAACTTACCTATAATACAATTAATACATTTTATAAAAGGAACAACGAACGACACATTATCGAATCGCCAACTATCCTGTTATCATTATTCGTTGTCTGTTGTCAACGTTGTTCATACGCGCACTGTTGCCGCACTTGGCATAGAAGCGCAAGCGAGTGCGCAACAAATCAAGTAGGTGTGTGCGAGAGATAGCGCTATACGCGCGAGCTCGCATCGCAGTCGCAATTCAAATAACTGACTTTTGGTATCATTATTAGCTGTTGCTGTTTGTTGTCAGTCAGTACATTAACAAACAAGGTAACAGAGCGTTGTTTTGTTCCCGTACGTTTTTACGTATTACGCTGCGATCGCCACGAAATAAGTATAACAATTATTTTAATAATAAGTTCATTATCGTTTTGTAAAACAGCAATATAACAGGATAACAAACAACAGTTTACAATAACAGCTATTTAAGAGTAAGACAACACTGTTATTCATTATTGCAAAACACCCGTTATTGCCACTAGTTACGATTTTACAAGTATAACCTAGCAGTATTGGCCCAATCAACCAATCAGTGATTGGGATTTGACAATGTTGCTAGTTTACACTGGTAAAATTGTAAATTGAAGCTTTGAGAAACGGGTCACTGGTTGTTTTTGCCAAAAGGTATCGCTGGCAACCGGCGGTATATATACCTACCTAAGGTCTTTTCATTCTTAATTATTGTCCTATTTGGTAAACTAAATTCAAACCTGAAAACGTCTCATTATTGTTATTTTTTAACTATTTCATCGTAAATAAAGGAACTGGAGATAAAATATCAGCAAAGTTATGTGCAAAATAATTATTGCCTCAGGTTTATTTGATAACATAGGTATTTAATTTCTAAACGACACTGAAAATTAGAACACATAGAAAAATCCGAAAAGTAAAGCTATGGCCGGGAATCGAACCCGGGTCCTCGTCATTCCGTGACGCGTGCTATACCCCTACACCACCCATAGCAGGTGAGTAAGCGTTCGAATTTTTCTATCTATTACTAACTGTCACGTGACCTTGTTACTATGCGATTATTTGTCGCGAAGCGTCATCTATTTGAATGATGTGTCTGTACGACACAATTACAAACTCCCGTGGAACATCTACTGCTCACCAGGGACGAGAGATGGCGCTGTTTTTCAAATGATAGGAAATATCAAATAAATCAAGAAATTTTTATTTCTTAATTTTTATGTTTACTTTTACGGTTTTACCGTTAGAAATTTAATTTCTAAACGACACTGAAAATTAGAACACATAGAAAAATCCGAAAAGTAAAGCTATGGCCGGGAATCGAACCCGGGTCCTCGTCATTCCGTGACGCGTGCTATACCCCTACACCACCCATAGCAGGTGAGTAAGCGTTCGAATTTTTCTATCTATTACTAACTGTCACGTGACCTTGTTACTATGCGATTATTTGTCGCGAAGCGTCATCTATTTGAATAGGTAGGTATTCACATTATTCTTTACAAAAATTTCTACATTGATGTTAGGAATTTGTTAACCAAATAAGACAGTTAAGAATGAAAAGACCTCAGAAACTTGTTAAATTGAAATTAGGTAAATTGATGATTGTTTTTAATTATCCTACCTACTAATACCACTTGTTATTATTTTTGTATGTACTTAACTAACCTCTATGGATTCTGTCCGAAATAAATGTTTTTTTTTATTATTTTATTAAATATTTTTTTATTATAAGTCCGGTACAAGTGAGATTTACTTAATTGAGAAAGTTGATATTTGAACTTGATAAAATTTCTAATCTAAGGAGATCATTACAATAAGTTGTAGGTATTTTTATAATGTTACATTGTTATTTTTCTTTGAAAAAATATCTTTCGGTGGAATTTATTATGGCTCATTATTTTTGGCAGTGACGGCCATTCCGAAAGCATTTGAAAAAAATAGAGTCATTGAAATAAAAGCTCTTTGCTATTTTTGCAGAATAAATTTTTGTTTTTTTTTTTGCAGCTCCTCTTTTTAGTGCTCTGTGGGTCGATCCTAACAGGACTGACTTGGGGACTCATTGCTTTTTATGAACGCCAACTTGTGCTCATTTACTTTATTATATTGTGTGGAGAATATTTTTTGTTTTCTTTGTTACAGCCGACGTCAGCTGGGAATACAAATGTAAGTTTTTTTTGATAGTGATGTAAAAAAAACTGAAAAAAGGATAAAATTACATTTAAAGATTAATTGCGGTGACAAAGAAAAAAATATACAAAATTATTATACTTCAGTTTGCGCTACATATTACTGATCCTCCTTTTATTGAAATCGGTTCAAAACTAGCCTCTTGTGTATTTTGTGAAAGAAAAATCTTTTTTAACCGTTGGGGGCTATTTTTTCTGCAAATAACAACTGAGGAAGCTTCGGTAGTTTTCTTTTCAATGCGATACACTAAACTTGTTGTTTAGACACTACTATAACCTTATTCAGTACACGGAGGAGGCCAATGCCATGAGGCACGCCGAATTACGCGACAATTTAATAAATAAACGACAATAACAACAACAACAACATGTACTTACTGAAATTGTAGTGAATTCGGAATAAAAAGGCTGAAATAACCTTATTTTGAAACTACTATGACCTTTCACCGTCGCGGGTTGCTAAGTTTCACCTGGCTGGGACTCTAAGCCACTGATCCCACCGCCAACGATGAGCGAGAAGCGATTATAGCTAAAAACTAGGAACGAATAGCGAGCAGCGAGAAGCGAATGTGTAGTTCTGATAGCTTTGTCGATCGGCTACAACCAACTTTAAATATATTTGTCTCTTACCGACACGGGATCTATTATAATGTTCATTTGAGCGAGAAAATAGTTGACAGTTAATCGCTTTCTCGCCCTTGATAGGACTAGTGCCTAAAGCAGGGAGCATTTTTAGCTGGAGTTAAACTAACCTAATTGTAAGTTAGTGTATATTTTGACTATATTTCAAAAATTTTCATTTCCCTAAATAAAACCATTTCGAGAGAAACGTTTGTAGAACACAAAAATATAATTTTTGGATTTTTTTGTAAAGTATTTTTTGGAAAAATTAGCAAAATATGTAAAACGGGAAATGACGTCCAGTGGCCGGTCCAATACTGCCATTATAAAAAACCTTGTCTTCCGGATTTCCGTTTGACATTTACAATTTTCACTACACTACTGAGAGCTGACGGTTAATTCATTCGCATATCACTCGGCTTTGTCGCCATCGGGAACACTAGAAAACAAAAAAGTATTCTGTTTAAGATTGTCAGCTCGTTTTGACGTTCATTGACGTTGACAATTGCATTCACTGTCAAACTATTTAAGCACAGGATTTGTCATTCAATTAATGTAATTATTTCAACTTTTTTAGGTGGACGATGCAAAGCAGTGACGTCATTTTGCTAATACTTGACGTTAGTTACATACGCCCTTTCTGCTCGAGCAACGATTTAAATGGATTTTTCCACGAAAATAAAAGATTTTCACAAATATAAAAAATTCGGGTGTCTTAAAATTGTGCGCTCTTTCGAGCCAGGCAATAAAAAGTAGCACTTAAAAAATTGAAATAATGTCTCCAGATCAAGCCAACTGGAACTTGAAGTTCCCGAAATGTGGTGGGAGCCAACAGTCACCCATGATGCTGCCTATGAAGGGCCTAACGCCGTTGCAGACGGGGGTGCTCACGTTCTGCAACTTCCACGTAAAGCCCTTGTCAATGACGTTGAGCCTTGACAGTCACAGAAGTAAGTTGCCGATTAATCAGTGACACTTTTAGATAACAGCGCTCAATTGCTCATCTCATTTGCAGCGTATGTGCGGCTAATCACTCGGTACAAGCCTCCATTCAAGCGGCGTTTTTTTGGTTTAAGCTTGAATAGAACTTTAAAAAAATTATACGAAGTAGACGTTTGTTGTACGTGATCACTCGCCTCCAGGAAAAGTGGGAGAAGAAAATATTGTAAGATATAGGGGATCTTAGGATTGCTTTGCAATAATTCTGCAAGTGGTTGTGTCACTTTGCCTGGACGCCCCTGTCATAATTATATGCGGTTTAATGGATCAAGTTATGATTGTTTAATGCGGGCAGCAATCACTCCCCGGGAGACTTTTTTGGAAAATCACTCTACAGGTCAGTAATTAAAACGGAAAACTAAATTAAAACGCAAAAGGTTGTGTTGAAACAGTTTTCGTTTTCGTTCGGATTGAATTTAATTACACACTGATTGAAATTTGCTACGAGTTTTCGATGAAACCAGCAAACACCTGCGAATCAATTCAATGGTCTATATGAAATTCCAATCACACTGGGCCAGCGTGGGAACTATAGTCCAAGCCCGTTTAAGAGGAGGCCTGTGTCCAGCTGTGGGACATAATAGGCTGTAGATGATGATGACTAGTTTTCTGATGGTTCTTATTTGCTCTATAAATTTCAGTAACCCTCTACGGAGACTGGCCGAGCAATCGTCGCCCGACTCTGTTTGGCGGAGTCCTCACCACCCGGAGGTATATCTTCGATTCCATGGTGTTCCACTGGCCCTCGGAGCACATTGTGGCGGAAAAACAGTACCCTCTGGAGACCCAGGCGTTCTTCGTGGCCACAGAGTACAGGGACCTGGCGGAGGCTATCGCTGCGACGTCGGATCACCGGGCGATACTGGCTGTATCTAGCCTTTATAATGTTAGTTATTTTGTCGTCAACACATTTTCTTCTCACTTTTTAGGGTTCCGCGCGCCATTCGGCAAGAATGGAAGCGTGATTAAGTATCATTTGGCTGTCCATCCGTCCGTCAGTCAGGATCCTTTTTCTCAGGAACGCGATGAAATACTCGGCCTCCAATTTCTCAACAACAAACAAATGATTATGACGATTCGGAATACATTGCCGGCTTGAAAAGTTTCGTGTTGAAAATGGGTTTCACGTCGACTAAAAAATGTATACCAAAATGTCACTTAAACTTTGTAGGTAAAAGAAATTAACCGAATTTGCTACGTTAAGAACTTGACATGTGTGTCGGACTAATTCGCTCTCTACGCGTATTGACCAATACGCAGATTGACCATTTCAATTAAAATTTCGATACGCATAATGACAATCCAATACGCTTTAAGTAAGACTAGGGTATTTGGGTAAGGATGCGGCGGGGATGGCCCATGGGTCACCCAAGCCACAAACATATTTGTTTTAGGTACAATACAAATCTATGCGATTTTCGTTACCTTCACACTTTTCTCGTGTTGGCATTATGGATATAGGGCAATTTCTGTGTTTTTTATTGGTCAATATGCGTAGAGACGACTAATTTTGCTACCACCTACGAATTGAATTCGACACGCAATTGCGTTATTATTACGTTTGTTATTCCTAATTTAATTATTGTTGTTTTCTTTTCGTTGATGAATGAATTGTCATTTTTTTACACGTAAGTACGTCGCCTACAACAATCTTTCCTGTTTACGCTTTACACTCATTGACGCCACCCTTCTTTATGACGCACGATAAAAAGGAAATTCCCAGATTGGTAATGGAACTCCGAAGTACTTTTACGCATTAGGTACCGTCCAATTTTTTGATAACAAATTAAATTTTCTGTAACAATGTGTTATCATTTGCTTTTTATAATAAAAAGTACAATCAAGATGGAATCCTAAATAGCCCTGTCGAGATGTCGCAATTCGTGGATTGTCTAATTTATCCGGAATACCGAATTTAACGAGGCATAATGAAATGAAAAGTAACATTCAGATCTCCAACCGTCGCCGGTCTCAATCTTTGCAATCTGTCTTCGGAATAAATTACCTTGGATTATATTTAGCGATTTATCTTCTCCAGTCTCACTTAATAGATTCAAATGCTTCGAGACAACTGCCGACTCTGGAGATAAGGGGGCGAAATAATAAAACCGTAATCATTTATCTGATGGTTCGTAAACAATTGGATCTAACAAATTAGGTACCTAGTCTAGCTGTATTAAAATATGATGACTGTCCTGCTCCATTTATATTTTTTGTCGTAGAGACCACTCGTAAAAGTTCTTTTCATTTTGGCGCCCCTTTTTAATTTTGGCCAGGTGCCAGCATCATCAAAATAAATTTTAGAGGCAACAGGTTTGTCGTAAGATCATACCTTTTGAACCGTAACCCACCTTAGAACTTTATCGGTTTAATATCAAATGAATTTCCCCGTCAGACATTCCGATGCCGCTGTGAGATTTATTGTAAAAAAGTTGTATAGCGAATCGAAGTCAGTTGGTTTAACAATGCATACTTCAATGATATCTTGAAAGTGGCTGTTGGTAATTTATAACGTTACGCATAGAATAAACCTTTTAAATAAAATTTTCAAAGTTTTGCATCCTCTGTCTGACTCATGATGTAGTTTTCCAACTACACCAAAATGCTACCGGACAATCGAACCTACCCTAAGCATTTTTTTGTTGCCCGGGGAAAATTTACTTCCAGGATCCTTACCTTACCCACTAGAACCCCCAAGGTGTTTTTTGCTCGCATATTATTATAATATCTATCTAAGTCTACGCATTATAACCCATTAGATCGCCAGAGCGTTTCTGGATTCATCTTCTTTAGACTTGCTTTGGTTCCATTTCCCAGGTTGTCAGGAACACGCGACATGCCATTCTCCTCAATCTAACCATTGCGGTTCCATTTATCGAAACTCCTGACGTGCGTACCCAAAAAACTACGCTTTTAGAAATCTTTTGACAATAGTACTCTATTTTCTGATTATATTGCAGTTTGCAAACTTCACTCAACCTGCACTGGAGCCCATAATAGAAGAAGCACTGTACATGGGGACCAGCAACGAGTCGGTTAACGCAGTGCCTCTTGTCAGTTTCATCCCGGTCTTCTCGGACTACGCGTGCTACCTGGGCTCGCTTCCCATACCGCCGTGCAACGAAGTCGTCCTGTGGATAGTACCAGCTAGGACGCTGCCGGTAACTGAGGTGAAAATTTGTACATAGTAAATAACCATCATCATCACGACTTTCCACTGGCAATATAGACATAGTGATTTCTTAAAATTAAAGGGGACACTAAATGGTAGTTAATTTTTTTTACTCCGCAGACTAAAATGACATTTCACGTGTCGTCTGTTTTTTACATCTCATAAATAGTGATGTGCCTTGACCGGTACTTAGGGGTTTTTTTAATAACCTATCTATTTGACTTAAATGGTATTTCTACTCAATGAGTAAAATAATTCGTGTCGTGATAACAGGGGACACTTAGAATAACATAAATATTTATAATATTATTATGTTAGGTATGTAAAAATGTCATGGTGATATTTAAAGATAAGTAAGATTTTTGACATAAACAATGTTTCTAATTATTAGGTAAAGGTAAGTTTGCTTCTCAACAAATTTAACAAATTAAATATCAAAAACATGAAAATACGCACTGAACACATCCGATCACGTAAATGTCATTAATTTAATTACCTAAGTGTGCTCCTTGTTTTGTTTGATGTTCTGTTAAATTGAATGTTCATGTTTAGTTTAACTGCTCTTTTAACAGGTACTTATTTTCAGAGAGCGGTGGAGTTAGCTCGTAACCACGTCTGCTTCGACGGCGTACCCACGTGCACGCTCCGGCGTTGGCCGCAAAAGATAAATGACAGGATAGTGTTCTACTGCAAAAGCGAAATACAGATATCCCAATCACTTTTTAAGAATCAGAATTAGTTTTAATTATAAAATATAGACTTATTTAAATTATAGTTTTTCTAATTTCTATTCTATAAACATATTTATTACAATCAAACAAGATAAGCACGTCCTAACATAAGACAGTAGCAAACAGAGACCCGTATAGACACTACACGCACGCACACACACACACTACAAGATCACTTACAAAACACTAGATTCTCCGGGACAGTTTTAGATTTGGTTACGCTCTTGTTACGCTCATTCTTTGAAACTTGGCCATTACCATCGCATAATATTTATATTCATCAAATGTGTATTACATTATGCTTTCTTTAAGAGTGTGTTCTTTATGTAGGTACTTCTTGAATGAAACTTATAGTGTACGTAATAGTAACTTAGTCTGCGAGAGTAGATATATGTATATCTGTGTTAAAATACAAGAGAGGCTTAGATTCATTGTCAGAAAAGGATTAAGAAAAAAGCCAACCTTAGGGTTTTTAACTTTCGCCAAAGTATTTATTATTATACAACGTTTCTCAGAATTATTTTAGAATATTTCAACAAGTGGTTGGGTTATTTTCACTGAATACTCCTGTTAATGTTTTTCGGGTCTTTTCAATAGTGCTTGACAAATTTTTCCATACATTTGTCGATGTTAACAGTGTACGACGTCACTTGATTTTGAATACCCCTGTAACTTGATTTTGAATCCAAAACTATAATAAAAAATCTGTACAAGCGTGTCCGATCTAACTCAACCTCTCGAGAAATATTCCGGAGTAAATTTGGAGGACCTTGTATGGTACGAAAGCCTCGAAATATTACAACTGACAACGTGTTTAGAGAAGATACTCTTGACGCTGCGCAGATTGTTCACGAATAACGATGTGGCACGAGCGATAGGCGGGAAAACCACCAAAGTGGTCGTACAAGTAGTGTTCTTTATAAATCAATATAGAGGCTACGTTGTTCTACGAGTCACTCATATTGTTATCGATTGCATTGAAAATTCATGAGTAATTGCACACGGTTGCTTTTGTGGGGAGTTCTGCTGGTACGATTAAAAAGATATGAATTATTTGAAATCAGAATCTTGCTTGTTTCATGCATGATGGCTTTTTAGTAGTTATTTAATGAGAAGTACCTCATTATTTTATTAAGAATTCCTACATTTGCATAAAAATACGAGCACCAAAACGCTTTCTAAAATAAGTAAACATTGGAGCATAAGTAAACGGGAAAAATCCTTGATGAGAATACAGCGTAGTAATTATACGGAAGTCAGCTTGACTCCCTCCCACTTCAAATTAGGAACGCGGCAAAGAACTTTTCTTGGGAGTAATTAACCCTTCCTCTGTCCTTAGAGACAGTGGGTTCCTTATTTTTCTTCCCATTTTCATTCGGTATGCAAAGCAGCTCATAATTTTGTCAGTGTAAGCGTTTTTTCTACATAAAATCATAGAAAAACTATTTTTCCATTTGGTACAGCCAGCGTCAAATAGTTCGTTTTATTTTTATTTTATACTAGCTGTTGCCAGCGACTTCGTCTGCAATGAATTCGTTTATCGCTATCCCGCGGGAACTACGCAATTTTCCGGGAAAAAAAGTAGCCTATGTATTGTGCTATTCCAGACTTTTCTCTATCTATGTGCCGAATTTCATTCAGATCCGTTGGACCGCGTTCTGGCGTGATTGAGTAACAAACAAACATCCATCCATCCATACTTTCGCATTTATAATATTAGTAAGATGAATAGGAAGGCAAACGAGCAAGTGGGTCACCTGTAGGCTTATTATCTAACTCGCTCGCAATTGCCATCGTGTTCATTTTGACAGTTCATGTATGGGCTGACAATTGGCATCGGAATCAGCTAACTGTCGCATTCATACAAGATCTGTCAAAATGAACACGATGCCGATTGCGAGCGAGTTAGACAATAAGCCTACTGACGCCCAAAGTGGCCAAAAAATTAGCAACACGACCGTAACAATGACGTGTTGCGATCTATTTGGGTACTTTTATTACCTAAGTGTTGTGGTTGTGGTGTGGTTGTTGTTGGCGTGTGGTTGAGGTACGTGTGAAACAGCCCTAAAGTGTTATCTCATGGCAATAGTGGAATCGAGAGAATACCTTATCGATAAGCAAATTCAACTCATAATCGATCAAATGAACACCCACTTTAACGGCCTCATTTCATAAATTAATAATACTCATGTCTGTCCAGTATCTTATCAATGGTGCTACTAAACCATCCATCAAGCAAATATTCGGGAGTTTCATATCTAATCTATCTGAAGAGCGTAATGCGTGGTTTGCGACGTAATCCTCTAAGATTACTGAACAAAATTGTGTATTGAATATTCTTTGCATCTCGCGTCTTATTTTACCTTTGCGTATCTTTTTGTAAAGATTTTACAGAAATATCTCAGGATTTTAGGGAATGAGCTAGGTACAAAAGGGCTTAACACGCATCTTATTGTAGTGTTTCAGACACAAAAATTTCCCTTACTGAAGATTGATTAAAAAAATCATTTCATTTTTATGTTAGATGTCTGTATGTATAATAGGTACAGAATTTTATTTACAGTAAAGTTGTTGTTTTAATATTGAGTTTAAAGCAAATTGGAACTAGGAAAAATGTTAATAGGTAAATTGCATTTTTATTTAATTGCATTCCAATTTCAAATGCGGTCAAAAACAGGTGCATATCTATGTACAAAACAATCTGAACAGATTAGGCTAAAATTAAAATTTTACTCAAAATAACAAGTGTTTTTGCAACACTTTGACTTTACAAAATGCCACTGGGATTACAATAACATAATGTTCCAAGTATGGTAGGCTGTAGATCTACTACAACATTGAAGCCAAGTATAGCAGCAACACAAAGTGATGTATCGGAAGATCGCGGATGACAAACGTAAGGTTAATCCTTCCGCGCCGTCACAAATGCGATAAATTATTTGCCATATCTTATCAAGGCGAATTCGATAGCATTGAAAGAGTTCGTACACCCGTTTGTTTTCCAATGCCCCTCGGACGTTCGACACACAGCACGTGGAATATGAAGCTCCTGCCAAGATGCGTCGTCACGCCAGCCAAAACAGCAGCCTCTGAAGGTTCTACATCATTAACTATTTCTTTTTGTGTTTCATGTCCATCTCCAGTTAACCACTGGTAGTGTTCTTCATATTATAACGCTATTATTTTTAAAAGAACATGTATTGGCCTTGATTGAATAGCAATCGCGAACAGTGGCCCGTTTCATGAAGCTACAAGTAACAATTTTACAAGTTGAAACTACTTATCAACATTATTTAGTCAATCAACCAATCAGCGGTTGAGTTTTTGACCAATGTTGTCAGTGTAGACTTGTAAAATCGTAATTTGTAGTTTCTAGAAACGGGCCCAGGGGCTTATAAATTAATGTTTCCTGTAGAATTAGTAGGTAACTAGGAAGCTTTGTTTGTTTGCTAATTCATTTTGCACGATATAAAATGTTTATAACTCAATGTGACTATGAAAATGATAGTTAATACATTCTTAGCTGAAAAGACGAGGGAAGAAGTATTGATACATACGCACCGTAACTGTTTTTTTAAGTATTTATGCATCATATTTTATTGAATCAGGCTTTACTTTGTGGAGGACCTTTCAATGAACAAAAAAAATGCACCATAATTGAGAATAGGAATTAATTATCTAGCACGTGACACTTCTTTTACTACGCGATTAATTTACTATCTAGTTCATTCATAGCATGTAACAATATTTATATGGAAATTTATTCAGGTTTATAAACCAACCCTTTATACTTAAATCTAGGTCAAGAGTCGGTCAGTGACCGAGTTTCAACTTCGCCAATTGTAAAAACTTTTCACTCCCGACCCCTGGTTTACCTACAGTTTGTCTACCTAGTTTATCGACGGAGCTCCGCCCAAGGGTCCAAGGGCGGAGCTCCTTTTTTGGGTATTTTGCCCTTCGTGTAACTGAAGATACGTAACTAACCTAACGTACCTATTTTTGTATTAAAGTATTATTGAGTGATTTTTTACGGGTGGACAATTTAGATGGACCACTGGGTCTGTCACTAATACATTTTACTTAAGTCACAACTACGTGATACGTATGTATGTACATACTTACTCGTATTGATTGTCATCGTTTAATTTACATATTTTATTTATATCTCGATATTTTTATCTATACTTAACTACCAGCAAAATATGATAGTGACTGTAGTATTGATGTCAATTAATAGAAGTATCGATTGATCATTAAGCTAAATAATCATAGTAGGTAGTATCTATAATAAATACTCTGCCTGCGTCCATGTAATCCATGTTCCCTTACCGTCACAATCTGTGGCCTGTTTTCGTAGCTACAAGTCCTAACTAGCAACATTGGCCCAATCAACCAATCAGTGGTTAGGATTTGACCAATGTTGCCAGTTTAGACTTTTAAAATTGTACCTCGTAGCGAGTAACGAGCGACTGGCCCTCTTCAAATCTTGGGTATATGTAAGAGCAGGGGCTGGGGCAAGGGTGCTTCATTTTAGGCTACATCTTCGCTTACAACCAGCGCAATTATGGTCAAACAGGCATACTGAAACTGTCTATTTTGCGCAATAATGATAATGAAATGATAATAATAAATTGTTGTTTTTGAATTACCTACAGCGGAACGGATATCACGGTTGCGAGCTTCACAGTCTCCCATTGCGATATCCCTCCAGAAATGCCCCACATGGACGTCACTGGACGCACTGCAATTCAAAGGCTACTGGGATAACGAGGGCAAAGGGATACTCTTGAATACGGGACAAACCGGTGAGTTACGTGGCGTAGAATATCGTCGTCATCATATCAGATGGAAGACGTGCACTGCTGGACGTAGACCTTCCTCAAGGATCTCCATTATGATTGGTTTTGTGCTACCTGCAGATAATAGCTCCCCGCGATCTTTACCAGATTGATCCGGCTTTGCGTGACTCCTATCAACACACCGAAACGAGATCTAAGCTGTCAAAAGTTCTCTGTTTCGACTCCGTTATTTATATATTTCTAATTTCTACACATTACATACCTACTTAAGTCGTTGATTAATAATTAAACGCCTATGTTCGTTGGACTTAGTTTCAATGATGGATGAGTCAGAGCTAATGTTGATAAACAAGAGTGCATTACTCCATACAATCACGTGCTTGAATTTAAAAACTCAAAATCACTTCAGTTATTTTATCGTGAAATTTTACACAAATTACATAACGCATTTGTCGAAAATCAGTTGTGCGTTCTTTGGTTTTATCGCTAGATATCGATAAGAGTAATCTATAATCTACCGAGTAACAAAACAACTGAACATGCCATGGTCAAGGGGATTCAAGTTCACAGTATAGCTGTTTTAAGTCTTGTAGATTCTCTACGTTTATTAAGCTTTATTCATTTTAAATTATAACTATTACTCGTAAAGTATTTACCTCAGTGTGGTCTAGAGTAAGGCGGTAATCAGTATCAATTCGGTTTACCATTTGTGCTTTTTGGTATAATACGAATAATACCGTATTATACCATTCCCAATTGTATTTTTGGTATTATTCGTATTACACGTTAAGTTAAGTTGCCATCTTTTCAAAACAACACCAGCAAGATATGGAGCCCTTTGGAGCAAAATGCACAAAAAGCAAAATGTAGACTATACGCAAAATGTAACCAATAGCAAAATGTACAATTCGCACAATGTACCCCACGCTTATTGTAAAACCCGCGGAAGGTACACGAAACAAAAAATACATTCGCAAAATGTACCTACATATCGGAAAATGCTCATTATGCGAAACGTGCAACATGCAAATAGCCGCACACGCAAAATGTACAAATAAAAAATGGTATGGATAACGAATCATTATTGCTAGACTAAGTTATTTACTGCATGGCTTTACCATTTTCATGGATCTTTATTGGCCAGCGACGTTTATGTGCGGAAAGTAGCCAAAAGTAGCAAAATTTCCAAATGGCTAGAAAGGGCCAAAACTGGCTAAAATCGAAAATGGACACTAATTTATCTTTATTTCCAGCGTATTTCACGTTGGACACGGCGAGCCGGCCGCGGCTTAGAGGCGGCCCTCTCATCGGCGAGTACATCTTCGAACAGATGCACTTCCACTGGTCCGTGGACGACTTCACTGGCTGCGAACACGTGCTGGACGGACATGGGTAAATTAATGACAAATTATAATCAACCAGCTGTTTGTTGCTCCTCTTCCCGTGCAGATCGTAAAAGCCCATTGAGGGAACGGACGAATATCTTAGGAATCATGATATTAGGCGGGGCGCCTTATACTTATGCGCCCATAATCGCGCTAACAGTGTCCTTCCATTTGACCTAAAAATTATTGACAAAAGCATCATTTTACAAAATGATCATTTGACAAACTTCATATATCTGATAAACCGTGAACTTTTTAAAAATCGATAACCTTTATGCGTGGCTCACATTAGGTTAGGTTTGTTTTATAAGTTTTTAAAAAAGTTTACGGTTTATCAGATATTTAAAGTTTGTCAAATGATCATTATGTCAATAATTTTTAGGTCAAACGTTAGTGAACCCACGCTAACGACACGTGGCCTTCAGGTCATGTTATCCGACTCTGTCTACTCCGTAAGGGATTAATTTGTGGTAGCTTTATGCGTCAAGATTCAAACGGTTGGACTGTGCGTTTAAAAACGATGCGTTTTATAAAACGGTTTTGTGATTTTAGGAAAATAAATATAGTAACGCTATCTCCTCGTTTATTTCACTAAATGCTGTAAGTGTCAACAGTAACTGTTAATAAATCAGATGTAACTTGTGTTGCTAATATAAAAATATTGTTGTTATCACTTCCATGTAAATATGTTTAGAGATAGGATATCTCAGATTTCGGTCTTTTCCGCATCTACGTGTATAATGCGGATTCCGGAGCGAGATATAATGGCTGCCCTTGATTTTGTAACATTGATAAAGAGAAAATACATATTTTGTCCAGAATTAGCACAAAAAAAACCAGCACAGTGCGAGTCGGAATGGCGTACCTCTTGAAGTGATCTTTTGTTAAAACTTTCCCAATTTCGTCACCACTCGACGTCACCGTTCGTCTAGACCTTATCTTCCCAACGCACCCATTCTCACTTTCCATTATATAATTACTAGCTGTTGCCAGCGACTTTGTCTGCAAATAATTCGTTTATCGCTATCCCGCGGGAGCTACGCAATTTTCCGGGATAAAAAGTAGCCTATGTGCTATTCCAGACTTTTCTCTACCTATGTGCCGAATTTCATCCAGATCCGTTGGGCCGTTCTGGCGTGATTGAGTAACAAACAAACATCCATCCATCCATCCATTCATCCATCCATCCATCCATCCATCTATCCATCCATCCATACTTTCGCATTTATAATATTAGTTAGATTAGATGTTTAGTCAAAATCTTCTTTCCTTCACCCTCTCTCCATCCATCCATAGCAGCCTCATTGGTGGACTCCCTCTACTACGAGTGTTTTTACGAGGTCTGCACTCAAGTGCTCCATCCTCTATACTCTTACAGATATGCTGCCGAATGTCACTTTGTACATTACAACAGCAAGTACGAGTCTTTGGAGGCAGCTGTCGGCCACGCTGATGGTTTGGCTGTCGTCGGCTTCCTTCTAGAGGCTGTTGATGCTCCGAACCCTACGTTTGATAAGCTGGTTGAGGGGCTCGATGGGATACAGAAGAGGGATCAGACGGTGCAGGTTACTGCTGGTAAGTTGAAGATGAGATATGAGTGTTAACATGAACAATCAATCAATCAATCAATTCAATTCAAAAAAATCAATCAATCAGTTCAATTGTCGGAGCATTCTTTCGGCTTTTTATACGTGAGTTATCCGGTTTGTTGTAATTATGAGATACGAGTCTTTAATAGTTTCGAATGTTGTTCTGTTTATTAATTCTGCTTGACTTATTTTAGAATTTTTTGCTCCCTACGATCGAAAAAATTTAAAATATTTGCAGTCGTTTCTCTTTGTAACTAGACTCAGCGAATTTATCACCCACTCTGAAGCTCTCATCAAAACCATGTTAAAATCTAACCAGCATAACACCAAGATCGCTTCCAAATTTACTACTTCATAAATTCTTGATAATGTAGCACCCTACTGCCCGTCGATACAATGTTACATCAATGTGTCACAGAGTCGCTGTCATGGATGGACAGGGACGACCTGCACGAAGGTAGTTACGTGACGTACAAGGGATCGTTGACCACGCCGCCGTACACTGAATGCGTCACGTGGATTATTTACGAGAAACCCGTGCAAATTGGGACGGAACAGGTGAGCACTAAACTTCGTGTACCTATTAAACGTGTGTTTGTGTATTAAATGTGTAGGTAAACGTTTTCGCATTTCCAAAGGTAAGTTTTAACGCTGAATTTCTTTGCTAAGTATACAACATTGCAAGCGAATCGAATAAACTACCTCGTCCACAATATTGTAGAAGCTTTTGGTTTCCATTGTTATATACTATAAGTACAAGACAATTTCTAAACAATATCTCCAGAAAAAATGTTATTTTAGTAAATAGGTAACTAATAATGAAAACGCATAACACTAATACGCCTGAAGTGAGCTTAGCCATTCAACGCGGTAACGCTGCCTGCCTCCTGGGAACCAAGCCCTCCTCGGATATCTTAGAAAGTTTTTTTTATTTATAATTTTTATTACCTAGTTTTAGTTTAGTTTTATATTAGTTAATATTTTATTTTATCGACAGTGCACAATGTAAATATGTTAGTTTTCAGTAATTAAATGGATTCAATGTAACACTAATACGCACAATCATAAATTCTCTTATTAATTTGGACCGTACAGAATGGTCTAAAATGGAAGGGACCGTTACTCAGCATGGGTAGATCAAGGTTGAAGAGGAAGAAGATATTTATTAATGTGTATAAAACGCATAAAGTTACTTTTCTGCACGATTGGTGGATCTGAAATATTGAGTAATTTTAATGCTATGATATTTTTTTTCAGTTGGGGCTCCTCAGGCAGTTGGAAGGTCTGGACAGCAAGCCGATTGACAGGAACGTGCGGCCCACGCAGCGGCACCCGCCCGGCCACTCCGTTATATACGTCAAACAAGTGAAAGCGAAGCTCTGACGTCATTACATGCGCTCAAGATAAAGCAACACTTAAATCACAATAATAACAAAATGTCACTGCCGTACTATAGCAATAATTAGACCAAGATAAAAATACTTAGGCCTATAATACCTACTTACCAAGTTTCAATGCGCACCGACCTTCTGTGCTGAGACTTGGTCTAAGTATTATCGGCATTTTAGCGTGCCAAAAAGTGCACTTAGTATTAGAAATTATTACCCTGTGCCGCTATAGTGTAGAAAACAGTTGATAGCTGAGTTCTCAGATTCCATGTTTGCTCGAGGCAATCATGACGTGTGTTTCCGCTGTTTTTTCTGTTGGAATCGCATGTCAGAAGGTTTCATTGGGCTGAATGAATGTTCGATAAAAATACTCTCGACTATAAGAATCACACACCATTCACACAAGTGACACATCATTCAAACAAATGACGCTTGGTGACAAATTCCCTTAGGCCCATTAGCACAGTCCAGAGTTAAATAATTAAATCGCTAACTCGGGGTTAGGTTCGACAGTTCCATACATTTTGACACTACTTAGCCCCGGGTTAGCATCTAACACGGGGTTAAGTCGTTAACCCTGGTCCGTGCAAGTGGCCCTTAGAGAATGACATGACATGACAGCTGGTAGAGATGGAAAAATTCGAAGACATACCCACCTGCCTATGGGTGGTGTAGGGGTATAGCACACATCACGGATTGATGAGGATCCTGGTTTGATTTCCGACCACAGCTTTAATTTTCGGATTTTTCCATGTCAGCTTCGTTTAGAAGTAAATATAAGGATTGATATCAAATTTGAGGCTATCTTTCCGTACTTTTATTATGACCAGGAAGATTTATTATTGGAGACAATCGAGATTAGAACGCAGTTGATTGTGAGTCTAGATTTTAGTTGTTCAAGTAGGTATGCAGTTTTCATTCCTGTCTGTCCTGTGCTGGAGCACGATTCTCTAAAATAAATTCGCCAGCGAAGTGATCGCTGGCGCGGCACTCGACATGCAATCACAATTTGACCCGTTCTCTGGCTGGCATTATACCAAGTCAGGAGTCTTATGTGGTTGGTCATGCGTTAACCAGCTGATCAGACACATGAACATGGCTCCGTGTAATACCTACGAGGGAACGGATCAAATTGTATTTGCATGGCAAGAGAAGCGAGTTCCTTTCAGAGAATTAAATACACCCCCGGTGATGTGATAGTGTGACGTAACATTAGAAGCTCTCCGTGATACTTAGAAAGGTGTACAATGGGCTAATGGGTTTATATTGGACGGCCGAATAATGGGTTGGTCTAATGTTATGTTTCGTCTAACTAAACTAAATTTAAACTGGATACATCTACTTTTTAGGAAAATGATAAAATATACGTAGCCTAAGCTATTCTTGCATAGCCTATGTAAACTATTTTCCGAAATATTTTATGTTACCGCTGGAGAAATTTTAGACCAAACGATCAGTCGATCAAACAAAACGTTAGACCAAAAAATATTCGACTAAACGAAGGACTTTATTTAATTATTAACAGTCGGTTTAAAGTAAAACTCAATCCTGATGCTCGCTGAGTGAGCGCCATCACCCTTAATTAATTATATTTATGTAGTACAAAATGCTATTGTTTTATTTACCGCAAAAATCTCTGTTCCGTTCCCGGTTTTACAATAGGACGGACCCATCTTTTCCCGTGGGTGTCAATAAAATAATAATAAAATAAAACTACGGGGTCGATTATAATTAACGGTTGTAAAGTATCTACGGTTGGTTTTGATCACGTTTCCTGAATAACCTTGTACTTATACAAATACCTACCTACTAAGCCTTAATGTGTAGTTTGTGTTTACAAAATATTAGGTGACTCCTGTGCATGAACGGTACACACAGTGGCAAGAGATATTTTTACGTGATTAAAACTTTTACGAATTAGGTACCTAGTTAAAACTGTTTTGCCCGTAACAATTAAAGTAACAGTAATTAATTAATTATTATTGCGGCATCTGCGAACGGCGTCGCGCTTGTCCGGAAAGTTATTGTAAATGCGCGGTTAATATAATTTATCGGTGTTAATACGTTGTTCAGTTTGTGGTAAACGACGCGTTCCTGCAGAAGTCAATAAACCTACTGAACGAACAGTAATACCTGTGTAAGAGAAATGATGTTTCTTTCAAAAATTTCATCTTTTAATACAAGCTTTTTTTGACTGTACTTTCATTGTCTTACACATGATTGTGTGTACCAAATTTCGAGTCTATCGGACCAACCGTTGAAGAGTTTCCTCCTGCAAAGACGATCCTGGCTAGACCACCAGAACTCCACTAAGTACCAGAATTGTATTTTCATCCGATTTACATAAGTAGGTATGCATAATTTTAGCTCAATCGGATGAAGATATAACTACTTCATAATTGAATCGCAAGATACCACCCGGACATATATACTTCGCGGCCGAGTCTGATGATTGATGAATGATGATAATAATGACTTAACAGTATGAGTGTGAAAAATAGGATTTTTTTAAAAAATAAGTAACTAGAAAACCTACATCTAATATAACTATTTACTACTAAACAACTTAAATTAAAAATAGTTCATTTAAATTTATGTTAATAATTTATAACTAAACTCGTATTATTCATTTTTAGACATTCTTAATCCCGTCTAGATTGTCGGTCCATTCTGGCCAGTTCCGTATCTCCTGATAGAGCTTGCGGCCAGGGCCCTCGATGGCGATGAGCTGCCGGTGGCCGACCAGCTTGTAGTCCCTGATCAAGTGCCCGTTGGTCACGCCGCACTCGATCAGCGCCTTGGCCGCGGCCAGCGCTTGCGGGGTCGGCTCGTCATCTGCAAAGTAAAGTACAAAATTGAAAAAGTTAGTCTTGTAATTCAACAGTGTAGAATTTTCAAAAATAATAATTAAAAGGCATTACCCGTGAACCCACGGTTATGTCCCACTGTTAAGAAAATCCTCAACTAGAGATAGTAAAATTAGGTTAGGTTCGTTAGGTATCTTCAAACCGGGAAGAAATAGGAACGACCTTATGGTGAAGTGTAATTCGTTATTTTTTACAACAGTGGGACCACGCGGGTAGCGACCCATAATTAAGATGCGCGGGCATTCGTAATCGTAGGTATTCGTCTCTTTCTACCCTCATCCTGCACCAGTTTACAGAAAGAAAAAGTAGATGGGATTGCGATTCCAAACGCGTATGCTCTTTGTTCGCTTCTTATAAGAACATCAATAAAGTGCTTAACTAACTAGGTACCCTAATAAAGCTACCTTTTTCAAAGCAAAATCTAAGAGTGAAGCCGAAACATTAAAAACTCTGTATGAACAAACTCCTTGTATCTATATCTCTAAAATTTAGTACAAAACTGTAACTAGCATATTTTGTTTTATAGCCGCATTTATAGAAGCATTTGTTATTATTCCAACGAACTGTTTTCCCGTGTCTTCATCCCTGCATAATTAAAATTTGTAGCGAAGCTCCTAAAACTAACCCGTGGTTTATGCTGTGCGTTGATCGATCAGTCAGTGAATCAGTCAGTTTCCGCTTTTATTAGATATGTACCTCATATAGTTAGATGACTCCGCCCACCCACCAGGCCTGTACGAGAGTGCCATTATGCTCACACTAATAGGATTAAAAGGAGTGTGAGAGGGACGGAATGATACGGACCTAGAATTTGGAAATTGGTAGTATTTCCCAAGATGAAGCCAATATAAAGTTGTTAAAGGTCGAGTAATTATCGAACACCCACAAATATTAATAAAGGGTCTCGCACAATATTGAAAGCGGCTTAACAGTTCAATGATTGTTCTCTTTTTGTTCGATTTAATTAACTTTACAAAGCTAAATAACCACACTGAATGATGCTTTATGTGATTAAAACGGGACGTTGACGGACTTCGTGTTCCAGCTTTACCATTTATTTATTTATATAACTTACAAGCTTTTGTTTACTTTTACCTGTCCCAGGGGCCTTACCATTACGTCTTAATGGGATTCAGTTTAGGTTCGCTCGCTGTCAAATTCATACTAAAAGTGACAGCTAAAACTTGAACTGAGTAGGAATTAGGACGTCCGTCATGGTATGTTCCCTGGTGTCTGTCTGTAATCAAATCTTGTAAGTGAATTTTTATTGACTTCCAGTGGTCGGAATGACTTACACAATATTTTAAGTCCGGTGAGAATACAATAAACTCTTCAACGGTTGGTCTGATTGTCTTAATATTTGGTATTTTTTAATATGATGTAGGATAAAATTGTAATGCAAGCAGATATACTCAACAAAAGTACAGTCACCAAAACAAAGCTTGCAAAATGAAATTTTTATGTTATTTATTCACTTTTGTTTAATTTTATATGGCCCCCTGACTGCGTTTTTTTTTACACCTCGACACGTTCCTGAGAAAAAGGGTTTTTACAGATATGAACCAATGGACGGACAACAAAGGGATCCCATAAAAGTTCCGTTTTTTTTCTATTTGAGAAATCCTAAAAATGCGAAATTGTCATTTTTTTAAATAGTATTTTAAGTAACGAAACATTTGCTGCCTGATTATTGTATTTGATTGATGGTCTTATTCCTCCGAGGATTGATGACAATGGTCTTACTGTCGACTGTGGATAACTAATTTGGTCTATATGGTTTGAATATTCAATGTGCAGTGGAGCATTGCATATCAGAACACATTACAATGCTGTCACATGTGATATAATAGCTTTATGAGCAAGCCGACTACATTAGTCACTATAGCGTAGTTAGCGTAGTAGGCGTGCTAAATCACTTTTGGCCTGCGTCGTGTCAATTAATATCTCAGGCTCTGCATTAAGTACGCTCACGCATTAAAAGGGAGTCGGGTGGCTGTTTCTCGGCCATTCTCAGAATTGCAAACATTAATTTGCGTGCGCCCGCGCGCATTATGATCTCTATGATCAAAATACGAGTGTAACAGTACGTTACTGCAGAGGCCGGGAAAGAAAGGCTTGCAGGCTGAGTAACGTATATAGACATAGGATAGGAGTACGAAGCCTGCAAGTTCTTTCACGCCGAGGCTTGTATAGTGCTTTTCTCAAACATGCAATGAAATAAATAAAAAAACTCCAAAAACCCTTACAATGTTGCCGCTAGCGCGTGCATTAGGCAGTGGACGAGCAGCAGCAGGTGCATGTCCTCCAGCAGCGCGCCCCGCGCCCGCGCAACAAACGACGACGACGACCACAAAACAAAAGACGATAGCTTTGCAGGCCAAGGCCTACAATTTTGTATGAAAATCCATTACATAGCACTTGTCCAACCGCGCCCGCAACGTGATACGTCCCGGCCTATTATTTGGAACGTAAGGTTAACATTTCATTGCATCTCTGAGAAAATATTTTTTTCAAACAGTCTTGAAACTTAATTCTCATTTTAGTTAGGAGTGAATTATAATATTCTGTGTGAATCTATAGTGAATTATAATAATAATATTCTGGTAAATAAAATGCGTTTTTTTAACGAACATTAAAATGCAATTTGAAAAACATACTCTTTCAAACATATGGTCAAATATCTGCGTGTTCGGACTGTCCGGCCTCAGCACCTAATTACAATCGGATTTCAATTTCAAAGTGAACATCCCTAAGCTACGATACAATTGCACATGGCTATTGCGTGAATTGCGTCACTCGCGAGCCTTTAGCCTGCCGCGGCACCCGAACCATCAGCGCAGACATAACAAAACATTATCGTCCAAGCTGGAACGGAGACGCTTCACTCGCACTTGGTGCTTGCTTTTTCAATAAATATTCATACCCCGCGTACGTCTGCGTAGAATTAGCAATTGACATGTTCATCGATATCCCTCGGAAACTGTGCAATTTTCCGGGATAAAAAGTAGCCTATGTTTCAATCTAGGGTACCAGCTATCTTCGTTCCAAATTTTATCCTAATCCGTCCAGTAGTTTTAGCGTGAAGAAGGAACAAACATACACACTCACTCACTCACATCGTCACATCGTCACAAACTTTCGCATTTATAATATTAGTAGGATATTCTATTCTCAAACGTTCCCCTGTTGCCGAGGATCGTGACTCTGTTTTAGCCTGTCATGTCAACTGTCTCTGCAAATATCTATTAAATTCTACGAAACAATTTCAGCAGGAACATATAAGACCCATTTTCGCTGTAAAGATTAAATTATTAGCGCGTCAGGGGCCGGGTCGAAGTGTGCGGTAATAGTACATTACACCCCCGAGGGTGGTGAAATAGGGTGGTCAGATCGCAGGAACTTGTCGCTTGAGCCAAAGGCGAGGGCGATAAACACGCGACCTGAAGCTTTTTTCTATCACCGCCCGAGGCGACAAGTTACTTTTTTTTTATGTGAATAGAAGAAAAACGAGCAAGTGGGTCACCTGATGGTAAGCAAATCCCACCAGGGATTGCAAATGCGTTGCCAACCTAGAGGGCTAAGATGAAATGCCTCTTGTGCCCGTAATTTCCCCGGCTGTCTTACTCTCCACACCGGAACACAGGAATGCAAGCACTGCTGCTTAGCGGCAGGATTAGACATACTGCGATATGAGACATTCTTTATTTCACAACTCTCATACTACAAGCTATTTAGCGCGTGAAGTAAACACCTATTTACTTGAACTTTATATCAGGTAATTTTGAAAGTTTTCTAACCACTTTTACATCATTATTTTGTGTACATCATTATCCTGCCGCTAAGCAGCAGTGCTTGCAATGCTGTGTTCCGGTGTGGAGAGAAAGACAGCCGGGGAAATTACGGGCACAAGAGGCATTTCATATAAGTTCTCTAGGTTGGCAACGCATCTGCAATCCCTCCGGTTTTGCGGGTGTCTATGGGCAGTGGTGATCGCTTACCATCAGGTGACCCACTTGCTCGTTTGCCTTCCTATTCACATAAAAAAAAAAAAAAACAGGCTTGTTTTTGGATTCGGTAAAAATATAGGTTTTATACAATATTGGATTGGATGTAACATGATCCTAAGACAAATATTACTATTGAATATTTCCTACTTCTAATCTAATCTAATCTAACTAATATTATAAATGCGAAAGTATGGATGGATATCTATGGATGGATGGATGGATGAATGGATGGATGTTTGTTTGTTACTCAATCACGCCAGAATGGCCCAACGGATCTCAGTGAAATTTGGCACATAGATAGAGAAAAGTCTGGAATAGCACATAGGCTACTTTTTATCCCGGAAAATTGCGTGGTTCCCGCGGGATAGCGATAAACGAATTATTTGCAGTCGAATTCGCTGGCAACAGCTAGTAATACTATAAATGCGAATGTAACTCTGTCTGTCTGTCTATTACGCTTTCAAGCCTAAACCACAGAACCGATTTTAATGAAATTTGGTACAGAGATATTTTCAGCATTCAGTCCCGGGGAAGGACATACCTAGCTAGGTTTTATCCCGGGAAATTGCGTAGTTCCCGCGGGACAGCAATAAGCGAATCCTGCGCAGACGGAGTCGCGGACAACCGCTAGTTATGAATAAACATTGCCAAATAATACCTGGAAACCCGAGTAAAACCAATAATCTAGCTAGCATATTTTCTTACCTTTTGTTTTGGCTTTTTCTTACGTAAAGTATATTTTGTTTCATAGCCTGCTGCTTGGTTTATCAAGCGTACGATTGACATTTTATTCATTAATATGACAGCGGTTTCAAGAGAGAAGTGAGGAGATGTAGGGACGAAACATCTCCAGGTACAAACAAACCCTTTCATGATCCTTTTTATTTGGGCAGAACCGCTTGAACTTAATTCTAATTACACTTTACCAAACCGCTGGAGCGTAAATCTAGGATAATGTTTTGGGTAATTCAGCAACCCTTTTTTAATTACCGTGATAGATTTCATTATTTTTCCCATATATAATTTTTGTAGAGCCATACGAGAGCTGTGCGTTATTTTTTACTAGCGACCCGCCCCGGCTTCGCTCGGTATTTATGCATGTACCTATTATACATTATAAACCTTCCACTTGATTCACTCTATTTATTAAAAAAAACCGCATCAAAATCCGTTGCGTAGTTTTAAAGATTTAAGCATACATAAGGACAGAGAAAGCGACTTTGTTTTATACTATGTAGTGATAATGTAGCGTTTAAAAATCACGCCTGATGGTAAGAAATAATGTGGTCGCTTGCTTAGTTCCGTTCACAAGAGGATGCGGTCAACTTAATAGTTCAGAAAAACTTATAGAACACCTAGCAGGAGCAGAGGGGAAAAGCCTTTTAAACAAGGAATGTAAACATTATCACTGTATGTATCTTACTATTAAAGTTGCCGATGAAGGAAATTCCGATGGACTTCCCATTGTATCCAATGGTGTGGGCCCCTTTGTGTATCCACCCAGCTCCTTCGTAGACCTTTCCGTTGCCTCCGATCAGAAATCTGAAAGAACACATGTCACGTGATTACTTTTCTGCAATATAGGTTTGCGTTAACTATTTTTATTTAAACACGTATCATAAACCCCATTTATAATGCGTTTAAAAACCGTTATTTACAACCAGCACAAAAGAATCTTCATAAATAACACCGACATTCAAATTTCGAATATCTCTGAAAAACAAAACAATTTGACTTGATTTCAATTCTAATAATTATCAGCAGAGATGACGTTTTATACCTTTCATTCCAAATGAAATGTCAATTGCAAACAATTTTGTCAAATCTCACGTAACTTTTGTTTTAATATACCCATAAACTAAGAGCAATAACACGACTGACTTTCAATTGTTTTTTATTACGCGCTGCGTCCATTTGACATTTATTTACTTTCGGCCAGGGTGAAGAAAAAAAGGTTGTGTAATGCGTCGCACCCATCAGGTGAGACAGAAGTCAATCATGGTCAGTCATACGTAAAAAATACGAAGCTCTCAAACGGTTGGATCAATTTTGATGCGGGTTTTTCATTCGAAAGCCAGTTTCCTTTTGCGGTGATTTTTAGCCATATTTGGTAAAAAACGGTCTAGCAGTTTGAAGAGTATTAGCTCTTTTCCATAATGATGTAAGGGATTTTGGGCATTAAATTATATGTATAATAATATTAACCTATTCGATTAAACCATGGGGATTTTTTATTTTTTATTTAATTAAATAATAGATTTATATGGGAAGTGTGAATGGGTGCGTTGGGAGGGGAAAGCCTAGACGGACATTCCGTGATCAAATTGAGGACGTTTTGGAAAAGGCCAGGTCAAGAGTACCCGAAACCGACGAGCATGGTATGAAGCGATTGATGAATGTGGATGAAGCGAAAGAGGTATGTCAGGATCGTAGCAAGTGGAACAAAGTAGTCTCTGCCTAACCCTGTGGGAAAGAGGCGTGACGGTATGTATGTACCTATGTATAGAAAAAAAAAGTTTTTTTTTTTGTTTTTTTTTTTAAAAAGATGCCAGTTCTGATTAAGATCACTTACGACGGCCCAATGTCCCACCATCCCAAGTTGTCCAAGAAGTAGTTCTGTATGTTGCGCACCAGCTCTGCGCAGCCGCTGTCACTGCTGCAGGTCGGCGAAGCCGTGTGCTGGATGATGACCAGCCCCACAGGCCGGGGGAGGTACTCCACCCGGCGGGGGGTCAGCCCGCCCCAATCCTTCTTGGTCAACACGCCACAGTCTAGAATAAACGGTTTTAGGAAATGAGGTGCAAACGTGCAAGTGGGTTAACTGGTGGTGAGCAAGCACCACCATCCATGGACCGCAATACCAAAGAATTGCAGATACGTTGCCAGCTTAAACTAAGATGGAATGCCTCATGTGCTAGTACCTACATAATTTCACTGGTTGTTTTATTCTCCATGCCGGAACACAGCACTAAGTGTATGTGAAGACTGAGTAAGATGGTGGTAGCAATTCGGACGGACCCCGCACATGGTCCTCCATGGGTCACATGGTCTGTTATTTTCTCCAGTCGTTGCCGATGAGTGTGGTTGCCTGGTAGAGATCGCTCTGTAGCGATAAAGCCGCCTATTGTTACCTTATTACTTCTGTATACCTTTTTTTCTGTTTTGATTGTTATATATGTGGTGTTCAATAAAGAGTTATTGTATTGTATTGTTGTGGTCCTACCACTCGCCAAATGGGCGTTGAGTGACGGTTTTCTTTATACGCGTTTAAAGAACTTGACAAATTCTGTATTAGCGTGATAGTAGAGACGTGGTGCTGTATTTTATACACATACCCTACCTCGAAAAATTGAATAACTAAGTGTGAGTTACACCAATTTACCTACTTTAACAATAACCGACGATTTTGACATTATCCTACTAATATTATAAATGCGAAAGTTTGTGACGACGTGACTGACGATGTGACGATGTGAGTGAGTGAGTGTGTATGTTTGTTCCTTCTTCACGCTAAAACGACTGGATGGATTTGGATAAAATTTAGTACGAAGACAGCTCGTACCCTATATTAAAACATAGGCTACTTTTTATCCCGGAATATTGTATAGTTCCCGCGGGATAGCGATAAACATATCAATTGCTAATTCTACGCGGACGAAGTCGCGGGCAGAAGCTAGTATTTCATAGTCTGTCAAAAATCGTTGGTTATGATTAAAGCTATTGTTAAAGTAGCATGGTGCAACTCACGCTTAAAAAGTATAGTCTAACGATAAGATAGAGGGAACTCCCGTCAGTGTTTTAAGAGCTCTAAGTTGGAGACTTACTCGTACCCCTTATTCATAAACGTTCTGTAGGCCTCTGTTAACTTAGCAATCGTTTGTCCTTAATCTGTCACTTTTCACAGATAAGGACAAACGATTGTTATGTTATGTTGTTATGTTTATGAATAAGGGGGGAAGACTTTTCAAACAAAACACGTAATAAACATCACGGCGACCACCAGCAACCTTTTGTTTTGGGAAGCAAATAACAATTTTAAACTTTATAATTCGCGCTAAATGGATTCTGTCAACCGTCGGAGGATAAACAACCGTTGACGATAGCGTGGAGAGCGGTGAAACACGTGTCCGAAATGTTGTTTATTGTTATGGTTTTTGTTGTGTGTTTGATTGCATTTGCGTGGGTTATTCCACTGAGGCCCACTTGCACAGTCCAGAGTTAAAATATACATACATACATACACGTACATATCTTCACGCCTCTTTCCCACAGGGGTAGGCAGAGACTACTTTGTTCCACTTGCTACGAACCTAAAGACATTAAAATTAAAAAAAAAAACTAAAAAAAATATTAAATATTAAATCGCTAATTCGGGGTTAGGTTTGACAGTTCCACACATTTTGACACTACTAAGCCCTAGATTAGCATCTAACACGGTAAGGTGCTAACCGTGGTCCGTGCAATTGGCCCTAAATAAATTAGAGGGAGAGAGTGAATTAACTGCATGAGTTAAAATATTCAACACAAGCGCGGCTATTTTGTATGACTTGACCCCAGTATTTCCTTGAGTAGCAAAGTGAAGTTATCAATTTAGTTAAACCAGGGCTTCTCAAACTTATTAGTAAACAGCTATACATATAATTAATTATTATATAATTGTGTCGTACAGACACATCATTCAAACAGATGACGCTTAGCAACAAATATTCGCATAGTAACAAGGTCACGTGACAGTTGGTAACAGATAGAAAAATTCGGAGGCCTACTCACCTGCTATGGGTGGTGTAGGGGTATAGCACGCGTCACGGAATGACGAGGACCCGGGTTCGATTCCCGACCATAGCTTTACTTTTCGGATTTTTCTATGTGTTCTAATTTTCAGTGTCGTTTAGAAATTACCTATACATATATATAGTAATTATCGCCTTTGGGACTGGCATTTTTTACGACGCCTCAACCCAGCCCCCCGAAAACACTAACCAATTTAAGTACTAGCCTAGTCTAACAGGCAGAAAACACTATTTATTGGACAGTTATAATTTTTATTATAAACTAAGAACGAAATCATATCGACACGGGACGACCCCGGAACGCACAGTTTGGGAAGCCCCGAGTTAAACAATTGAATTAAAGTAACGCTTGAACGTAAAGTCGACCAATTTATTTCGTGCGCTGCCATAGAACCTTATAAGCTTATAACAATAAATCTGTTTATTTGTCTATGACAATGTTTATCGAACGACGTAATATGCAGAGATGTACAAAATACTCTTCGAAAAGTATTTAAATACAAAATGCAAATACTTTTTTAATATAGTATTTCAAATGCAAGATGTTTTAATGTTTATTCGGGCACAAACGGTACAATACAACTTATATTATAATTATTTAAACTAATCAACAACAAAATACTTTTGCCTTTTGTATTTAAATACTAAATACAAAATATGTATTTTCAAAATACTTTATTGAAATAAAATACTTTATGGTAAAATTACTGGTTTTCTTTATTTATTAAAGATTTTAAAATCACAAGCTCTTCAAAAAGAGCATCTTGCCACAATGCCCACAATGACATCTTTTTTGTACTGCTGTTTACGTACCGGTTTTTTATAAATATATTTTTCTATTTATGTATTTTTATTTGTCATTTATACATTCATAATCACTTAAATACGAATCGTTAAAATAACGTATTATGGCCTACACGGCATATTGTTTAAATACAATTTGTTTTGGCATTTTTTTAAAGACATTTCGAGCGAACAACACAGAAATAATGAAATAGCTGCCAACACTGCAAAACGTAACAGTGACTTTGAGGATTGTCAAGAGGGGTCCCTCATATATTATTGGTCAGGTTTTATATGAGTTTTGTTTCATCTGTCATTTTGTGCATAGACTTTCAAAGCTGCTGCGCCACTAGTGGCCATTTTTTGTTTTTACTGAATCGCGGAATGCTTTAGAAAAATGAAGCTAAGAATAAAAAAGTATTTTGTATTTTATAAACCATTTTACAAATACAAAATACGTCTCAAATAGTATTTCAAATAAAATACAAAATACTTTTAAAAAAAAAGTACTTAAGTACAAAATCCAAAATACGTATTTTGTATTTTGTATTTGTATTTTAAATACAAGTATTTCAAATATGTCACAACTCTGGTAATATGGCTACATCGTTTGTCGGTTTTAATATAAAAAAAAATTGTCTGTTCCCACTAGTTCTATTATCACTATACAAAGTAGTACCATCAATGGTACTGATAATGAAACTAATGGGAAAATACCTGTAAATGTACCTGTAACAAGGATGTGTGGTCTAGGAATACAATTAATTGACTGCACAGTCCGTGAGATCCTAGTACAACACTCGGATTCAAATATCAAACCCATATTTAAGAGTAAGAATAATGTTAAGTGTGTATGTGTGTATTATTTTATTTTATTTATTTAGCTATATATTATTACTAGCTGTTGCCAGCGACTTCGTCTGCAAAGAATTCGTTTATCGCTATCCCGCGGGAACTACGCAATTTTCCGGGATAAAAAGTAGCCTATGTGCTATTCCAGACTTTTCTCTATCTGTGTGCTAAATTTCATCCAGATCCGTTGGGCCGTTCTGGCGTGATTGAGTAACAAACAAACATCCATCCATCCATCCATCCATCCATCCATACTTTCGCATTTATAATATTAGTTACATTTATTTTATGTTAGTATTATTGTTTTTATTATCCCTGCGTTTCTCCGGTCTATTTGTTTCCGCCACCTACTTATACTGTCTCCAACTTAATTCTCTGTCTTATTTGTTTGGTAGAAATCGCTATTACGCGATAAGACCGCCTATTGTATACTTTATTCTTTGTTTCTGTATTGTTTTCACTGATTTGCGGTGATTAATAAAGATCATTTTTAAATACTAAGGTTATTAACGAAGGTTTTTTTAAATACTATCGCACTGTTATTTAAGATGCAACAAAAATACGAAAACATCTTACCTGCATGAACATTTTTCCAATGAGTAACAACAAACAAAACAAAAAGCAACTTGTACATTTTTGTTCTTAGCTTACGCCCGCACCGCACTGGCCAAGACGCGAATAGCCTCTAACGTGCTCTGTTGATAAACTTTACTTATAAAAACTTTGCACGTTCCTCAGTCGCTCCTTATCTCCCCGTTGATGTATAAGAGAGACGGTGATTCATGTTACTTTGTATTGTTTGTGAGCTATTTTTGCAACGAGACGTCAGTCATTCTGGACTTTAGTTTTTTGGAGTTTAAAAGATATTTTATTTTTTAGTAATAAGTGTCAATACTTCGAGTCAATCAATAAAAAACAAAAACAATCGTCTTTTAGTTCAGATTTTAACTGCAACTAGCAGCCCACCCCGGCCTCGCTCAGTTCATTAAACTTTTCTCTTGAATCATTCTAAAGCATGTGTTGATGGAAATCGCATTAAAAATCCACCACTATCTATGATAGTCTGTCTGTTTCGTAGTAATAAATAGAGACGGAATCATAGATATTTGACAGTTAAGGAGTGGTGAAACAGGCCCTAAATGTATATAAGATCTAGGTAAGTTTTATACTATGTAAAGGTCAAAATGTGTATACTAACATAGGACTCTTCCTACATCACTCTCGATGTAATATGCGCAATGTAAGGCAAGATATTATTATGATTAGTCGATAGCATTTTTCTTACACCCAAGTCCAAGTGAGCTCAACGACACAACTGAAAGCCAAGCCAATAGCTTCTTTATCTTAATTAATATTGAATTACCTAACCTTACATATTACAGTTTACTGATTTTACCCAAATTTCTGAAAAAATATTAAAAAAGTGAGCTATGAATATTATTATGACCAATGAAAATTATGAGACTAAAAGGAACCGAGTGATGTAAAGCAAACTCCCACCTCGACGCGATTAAAACATATAAGGAGTTCTTTTACTTGTAAAATTGTTTGACGTTTGTTCACGCACACACCCACAACCTACCAAAGTACTAAGCTGAAATTTGAACTGTACTTTCCTTTTGTAGTGTTAACGCGTGCTTCTGAGAATGAATTTTGCTAAATACTCAAGGTTAGGAAGTTCTGAGACACAGACACTATCTAATTATATTATTTGGGTTCCGTAGTTGAAATCGCCATGTTTGTTCGTCTAAATATTTGTCTGTTTACGACATAGCTTAGAGTCGTTTTGTTCTAGGAAGCTGCAATTTAGCTTCGGTGTATCACGCTGACGTAGAGATAGATAGCGGTAAAATTTGGATAAAATATCCATTTACTTTTAAGGTGACGCTCCACTGCTGCGCAAGAAGTGTACGGACACGCTATACACTTCACCCACGTGGGTCCATTGGTCATTTCGTGCGTAGCGTGTGCGTTCTGTAGAAACGATCGCCTACATTTTAATACGTAGTGAATAATGTACCCACGACCCACGTGTGTAGCGTGAGCGTGCGCCGCAGTAGTGGGGCGTCGCCTTTACTCTCCATACGTAAAGTTAGGACGAATGGGTCTGGGACGTCTTTGGGTCATTTAAGAATTCGGCAAGTTTGCGAAATCAATTTTTCTGTTCTGAGATTCGTTTGCGAAACATTAAACATTAAATTTTTTGTTACTTTCAAGTAGCCTCCAATCTTCTGGATAAACGGTTGATTATGGATATTTGCCCGAAACCGACGAGCATGTATGAAGAGATTGATGAATGTGGATGAAGCGAAAGAGGTATGTCAGGATCGTAGCAAGTGGAACAAAGTAGTCTCTGCCTACCCCTGTGGGAAAGAGGCGTGACGATATGTATGTATGTATGTTATGGATATTTATGTGAAAAAAATCACGGCAATAAGCTTAGTATAGAGTATAGTTAACGAACGTAAAAGGACAGTTTTCACAGCTATGTAGTTCCCGCAAAATTTAAACGCGTGGCCCGGCACGCACTTGGCCGGCTCTTATTCACCGACATCAAGAAAACGAGGAGGTTTTAATTCGGTAAGATTTATTAGTTTGTAATCTCGTAATCTCCGACCGTTAGCGCGTCACGCAAAATAGATAATATGAACCAAATTACATTACTGTATAAGGTGTGCTTCTGTGAAATAAAGATCTCTTATTCTTATTCTTAAATTGCTTTAATGCGACCAAAAATTAATTGAAAAAACAACAGTCAGCTCGAGTTATTAAAACGAGTTTTTATGTCCAGTCTTCTCTGGCGGGGCACTCCCGGTTATCGTTTTATCTTAACTGTGGTTTCGGACTACCGTTTATCATTAATTTTGTTATCATTTAAGCTCTGCACTAAAAAACCGACAAAGTTCGACTTGCAGTTATTGCAGTTGGTAGAGCCCTCATCTCGTCAATGTATAGTAAACTACAGTGACAGATACACGTAAAAAATAAGAATTTTTGAATTATTTCATTAGTTGTGCCATAAAAGCTACATTCATAGTAAATTTCCAATTTCTCGGGCAACTGGAAGTACCTCATAGACAATAGTCAGTTAGTCATTTATTCAGAACTAGCGACCCGCCCCAGCTTCGCACGGTATATTATGCATGTATTATACATATAAACCTTCCTCTTGATTCACTCTATCTATTAAAAAAAATCGCATCAAAATCCGTTTCGTAGTTTTAAAGATTTAAGCATACATAGGGACATAGGACATAGGGACAGAGAAAGCGACTTTGTTTTATACTGTGTAGTGAAGAATATACATTGTGTTGAAAAAACAGGATGGAAATTAAATTAAATATTTGGATTGATAATACGAATGTTACAGACTAGATAATGATTATACAGTTAGGTTCACATATCAATTTAATTAAGTTTTAAATTAATTTTTTTTTTTTTTTCATTTCTTAATTTTTATTCGGCATTCTCGTTTTGCAGTAAGTATTAACAAACATGATAATTATTATTATTCAAGATCAGTTTAGTACGCCATATTAAGGTTACCCTACACATTCCTAATTCCTTAATGTCATAAAATTCTTCACAGAGTAGAAACACTCCTTCAGCAAATAGCTTTTAATTTCCCATTTAAGGTATTGCTATTAGAGTGACTTCAATCATAAGTTTTCACATGTGACGGCAATTTGTATGGGAACATCTTTCCTAATGACGGACGGACGGACAACAAAGTCATCCTACGCGGGTTCCGTTTTTGCTGATTCAGACGGAGCCCTAAAGTTTAGTAGCAGAACCCTTCCGTTCCATCCTATCACTATCATTTTATGGCTATATAGGTACATACACTGCTATCATTATCATCATCCTCAATGGCTCTTTTTTCGTTAAACTGCCGAACCGCAGCATTACCGAAATTTTAACGTTAATCAAGTTAGTACAGAACCCTATAAACATATACTCAATTATTAGCAAGTTCTCAGCAGTAGAGGTATTTCCCCGCTGTGGATAATATTAGCACTTATCTCATTGAAAGTCACGGAAGAGGTCAGCACAATATTTTAAATACGTAGAGGAATTCGCCAACAGAGCGATAATCTTGCAGCAAATTGTGATTTTTCACTTCAGAATCTTAACTCATAATAATATATTATGAAGCCATGTTTTTTTTTTTTTCATAAAAAACAATTCGTTCTTCGTTAGGTGCTCGCTTTTGCCCGCAACTTCGTGCGTAGAACAATTGTGATAGTGGTTTTTTTTATCGGTCCATTTGTTTATGGGTTTATTCGTTATTACTCTACTAACAAACAATAATACAAACGATTTCTCTTCATAATATTAGTACTTATACACGACACACAAAAAGTATCGATACCGATTATAATAGTTATAAAACTTATAAAATGTTCTCCTTGACCTTGGGCCGGCCAATGAAAGCGCAGCAATGGCAGTGGTCTGGCGCTTTACTTAAATACAAATTACATGAAGATTCTACTCTAAAGTCTTATTCCTATGAAAAGCATAATCGAATGCATAATAATAATATTTAATAGTTCTACTGATAATTATCGTAGGCGTCCTTTCTGTAGGCGCGCAAACCAACTTTAATCCTTCATTAAATCTGAGGACAGAAAAGGGGGCAGTTACTGACGCTTCTTGTGAATTAATCACGAAGTGGCTATGACCGGAGCGGGACCCGATTTTACGGAAACCAACTTTACAGACAACCAGGTTTTTTTTAACATATAATATAGGGCTTAAAACCTACACGAGATTCAAGAGTTTTATAATCTAAGTTAGATAATTTCGGTACCCATGTTCATGTTTCGCTAATGATTGAACGATTCGTTTTTTTATTGTACATTTAGTATACAGGGTGACATGAAACCCTTTAACGTTTCTTCACAGAATGGTCAGTTAAGTCAATCTGAACACCCTTGCAAAGTTTGACGCTCGTGGTTAATTAATTGACCCTTTAATTAACGAATCTTAAGATGCATTTCAGTACTATGCTCCCAGTGTACCTTTTCAGTCATAAGTTACGTGAGTAGCGCTACTTAAAACGTTATTGTTTGTAACTAAAACTTCACTCGCACTTACTTTCAAACTAACTACCAGAAAACTTTGACCGGATTTCCTTATTGGTAAATGATCATTTTCAATTATTCAAGATTCGTTTTAGAAAATCCACACTAGGTACGACCTGGCAAGCGTTAGTGTGTGTGAAGCGAATTGGGAAACAATTGTAATCTAATTACAATTCTTTTGTGTGCTTTAAACAAGTACCTGGAGCCGATTTTAAAAGGATTATGTTAGGAGATAGAATAAAATATATCTGTAATTGTTGCTTATGATTATACTTACATTATTCTGTTTCAATACAAAATCACGTAACACACTTTAAAGCCACAACTAAACTAGTTAACACTTTCTCACACACACATTAATTATTGAGTGGATATCTGCAAAAAATTCACGGTTTTATTTAAATTTATTTCTCTTTTTTACGTAAAAGAAACGAAAATTGGACTCTACATCGAAAATTACAAACACGATGTTTTGACAAATGTTTTTTGACTTCATATTTGAGTGAATGCCACGTGATCGCCCGCACCTTCTAAAAGAGGTTAACGTGTTTGTTTGTGGTATCTTCATTTGCAACCTGCGAGACGGTGAGACGTCAGTAACTAAGCATGAATGTGAGTATGGGATGGCTTTTGAGTCTCTTATTTAATTATTTATTTATTCATACACATTTTCACGCGTAAACGCCTGGGGGCCGATTTTTGAAAGCACGTATGTGAAAATACAACACGAAAGTGGTAAAAGGTTGTGCTGAATTTGAAATACGTGCAGCATAACAGCCAATTACAGCTCTCATTAATCGTGTGAACTAGTAAAAAAAATTGATTAGAGCTGTAGTTTTGAACATATAAACAGATAATCCACTTTCGAGTGGTACTTTCGAGTGTGTTTAAAAAATAAAGTTAGTCGGAACGAGTGGGCAGGCATATTACATGCCATTGTGCTCGGGCCAGTATTTTTTTTACCGACTCAATGGAAGCTCGCTTTCCTCACCACCCAGCTGGAGGACATGCTAAACGGAGTCCCACTAGCCGACATAAGAGATCTGTATTAACAACAAGACGGCGTACCGGCACATTACAGGCGGGTGGTAGGTACGGCAACCACTTAAATCAGCGTTTCAGGGCGCGCTGGATCGGGCGCAGCGAACCTATAGCTTGGCCGCTACGGTCCGCCGATCTTGCCCACATGGTTTTTTCTGCGGGCTAAAATTAAGGATCTGGTTTACACAAACCAGCCCGACGTCAGCAGTCTCCTGAAGAGCTGGAAGAACGCATTAGAAATGCGTTCGACGCGTTGAAGAGCGACACTGAAGTCCTGCATAGAGTACGACAGCACACGTACTCCGCAGCTGAGTACCTACTGTATCGCCCAACATGGCGGCCATGTCGAGTCTTTCATTATTCACCGATCACTCGAAGACGCCTGAACCGATTTGGAATTATTTCAAAGGTTGCAAGGCGTCCCAGGGGGTCCCATGTAAATTTTATCAAAACAGGTCAAGTTTCGAACTAGCGCACCGAGAGTTCCATTCAAAATTGTAGGTTTGTAAAGTTTAGTATCATTTCGGTCTAATTAGCCAGCTTTAAAAATCCACTTAAATAATATTATAAATGCAAAAGTAACTCTGTCTGTTTGTCTGTCTGTTACGCTTTCATGCTTAAACCACTGAACCAATTTCAATGAAATTTGGCAAAGAAATACTTTCAGCTCCGGGGCCTTCCCAAAGGATAGTAATTACCTATCCTGGAAAATCAAATAGTTCCCGCGGGATAGCGATAACCGAATTCTGCGCAGCCGGAGTCGCAGGCAGCCGCTAAATCAAGGGTCTTCAACAACGGCCCGACATTATATTGACAAAATTAAATTCACATTCACCTACTTTACCTTCTTTACCTACTTTTAGTTTAGAATGGAATGTTTTTATTATGTTGCCGCCTACCAAACCAATATCAGAGTATACTAGGCCCTTGACTTCAAAAAGGTTGAAGACCCTTACGCTAAATAGTATTAAACAAGAAACGCTGCGAGATGAAACCGAAAGGTAGGAAGTGGAACTCCATAGCGAAACATTGTATCATAGTCGTGTTTGCACTTGTTATAAAGGTTTTTTGACGGACTTTAAACATATTTAACAAGGTTTTAAGGTCCGATCAATACTAAAAGTATAAAATACGATACGTCTTTATCCCTTACGGAATAGACAGAGCCTAAGCTGCGCCGCGTTACACAGCGACATCAATGCGGCTGAGTGGAGTGTTGCAAACCAGCTGCCTTTTAATGAAGCAAAATGCAAGGTCAAAACATTCTTACGTAACCACTTTTAACTGTTTACGGCCTAGAGATGCTTGCTTGGAAAGAGTCAACGAAATCGGGGACCTAGGTTTAGTTTTAGATACTAAACCTGATTATCATAAACACGTATCTAATATTTGTAAACAGGCTCGCAAGGGCCTGGGTTTTGTCATGAGGGCGTCGAAGCAGTTTCATGTCGGAGTGGCCGTGGTTTTGTACACTTAGGTACAGTGGCTATTGTCCGTTATAGGTTGGAGAATGGGGCTGTCATTTGGGATCCCCGCGAGGATAAGTAATCTCTATTGGAGGAAAGAGTACAACGTAAATTCGCCCGCTGGTTGTACTGCAAGGCTACGGGTATTTCCCATACCTATACCCTTCACTGTTTGTTTCCGGGATGGTTGAGCTAGACGCTTCGGGTGCTGATGATGTGGGGGCGTATAAGTGGAAAGGGGAATCAAAATAGTGATGGGTTGCTAGCCGCATCGCCTATAAATGATTCCTATGCCCAGCATGTTCCCTCGATGGGCTTCTACCATCTGCGCGGGAAGAGAAGCAACTGGTACATTAGGTATAATATTTTCACTATTTTATTAATGAATATTATGATTTAACTACCATCAGTCAGTACCTAATTATGTCTGACGCTGGCGTATCTATGGCGTAGTATTAGTTGTTCACAGACGTCTATGTTGATATTTTGTTTAATTTACTGAAATCAGCAATTTGTTTATCTACTAAGCATCTGTTTATTCCTAGTCACTGTCGACACTAAATCAAATATTTTGCTAATGGTGGTAAATTAGGGAAAGCACGAAGAGCTGATAGGACATGACTAGGATGGACCGAGACGACTCTGACTTCGATAGGACTTGACAAAAACCTATTACATCAGAGATGGCTGTATGGGCTTTGAACCCTTTGCCTTTCCTGAGTGGAAAAGATAATAAAACAAATAAAACTGACGGCCGTCATATTGAGTGGCAATGTAATGACTATTTTTTGTAACTAATTTAAATAATTGTATTAAAATAGTAAAGCGAAATGATGTTTGAGTGTGTGCTGTGTGTGATTTTGTGATTTGATTACGGTGTACTTCACGTTGCGTGGTAATGTGATTGAGTAAAACGGAAACAATAACTGAGAAGGTCTGTAATCAATACCTAAGTACCTACTTCATAAGATTAGCAAGAAATACAAAATATGCGAGTGATCTACAACTTCAGGTTTCTGGCTTGTACCTACTTCTAAATTTTTACGGCAAAAGTTTAATTTTCCCGGTATAAAATTAGTTACGCTAACCGACATTGTGTGTCGCTTATGTTGCGAAAGATTGATAGCTAGCTAGCTGATTGGTTGATTTTGAACTAATTTAATTAGGCTCATTGGCTGATTTACGAAACTACTGTATGCCGAAGTAGTCACGAACAATAGTTTGACGTGTAGTACTATGAGTAAACACCGCGAAGTATAGCGAGTAGCTTAAGCCTGTGGCACACCAAGCGCAGCTATTAAATTATTATTTTTATATTTTTTTTTTTAGTTTTAATTAGCGTCTCATACTTTGCAGGGGTGTTCAAACCAATATACTGAACGAGTTCGTGAATAAACGTTAAAGGGTTTTATGTCACCCTGTAGATATGTATAGATTCGGCAGTTATTTTTACTATTATTGATCTATTTTTTAACTAGCTGTTGCCAGCGACTTCGTCTGCAAAGAATTCGTTTATCGCTATCCCGCGGGAACTACGCAATTTTCCGGGATAAAAAGTAGCCTATGTGTTATTCCAGACTTTTCTCTATCGATGTGCCGAATTTCATCCGGATCCGTTGGGCCGTTCTGGCGTGATTGAGTAACAAACAAACATCCATCCATCCATTATAAAGCGCGGATTCTAATACCGTCCGGTACCCGAAAAACTTTTGTGCCCGAAAAGCTTGCTTATTGATTTGCGTACGTGAAGATACAAAAGGCTAAATTAACGGCCACTCCTGTCATAAATACCTTCTGGAACGTGGAAGTTTTGAAACTGACAGCGGAAACTTCATAAAAGTTATTATATAAGACGGCGCGGCGAGTCTGGAAGTTCATTACTGTTATTAATTAGTGGTCAGCAACTTTATAAATTACAGGTGTCAAACTGGCTTTGCTAAAGTTAGGTTGCTGATGAAATCTGGCTAATGTGACCTTACATATTTGCCACGATATCAAAACTAAAGTATTTTGCCAATATAATGCAACCCGTATTTTTACATGTATTTTTTGATAGTACAGTCAGCGTCAAATAGTTCGTGACACCCAAAGTGGCCAAAAAGTTAGCAACACTTATTTCAACTGTAACAATGACGTGTTGCGAACTATTTGGCTACGTTAGGTGTCGTGAACTATTTGACGCTGACTGTACCAGGCTTTCAGAAAGACTCAAGAAGAAGGCATCGCAAGAAAATTTTCAAGATTTTTTTTTCAGCAAGACAAATATACGGTTCGTGAGCTCTTAGAATACCTACCTACCATTCGGCTTTATCTTGCTGTCTCGCTCATTCTTGTAGGTTTGATACTTATATCGGCCGAGTGAAGGAGACCAGCAAGACAAACTTTAACTGTACGTATACTTAAACAAATCATAGCCCCTTTTATAAATATTATAGCAATGTGACTTGATGAAAAATCTGTTTTTATATTCTGTAGGCTCTTAAATAATGCGTTGCTCATCTGTATCATAATTATTTAAGATAAAACCGCCATACTTTAGTGTCGTATGTCGTTAGCTGACATAATTGTGGAATTGATCCCATAGGAAGGCTCCAAATAACTCAAAGAGTACCTAATAGAAAGAGCTATGCTCGAGTATCTCCGCAAGGTCTCACCAGGATTAAGGGTAGTAGAAGAACCTTTACCGACATCGCTCAGGATCGCACACTTTAAGTAGCAGGTGGATGGGTGACGGGCTGGAAGAATCTATATATTTTATTGAATCAGGCGTTACTTTGCGGAGTTCCATTTCAATGAACGAAAAACATTTGCCTTGGCTACTCCGCTACTTACGTGCAAGATAGCCTGTGCGAAATATATAAGTTTTTGCATACAATCCCTACCTCCTCTAAATCCCACAAACTTAATAATCCCCTACACCACACAAAACACTGACGCGTTTCAATCCCTCTACGGGATCATCCTCATAGTAAGAGTACGAGCACAACTGTTAAACGTGCAAACCAACGACGTACTACATAATACGAAAACATGAAATTCAAAGTAAACATTGATCTGATCTACCCACATTAAATATTTTCCAAACTACTCATTTATTTATGATTTTTATTTTAAACCAACAATAGTTGTTTTCAAAAACCTAACAGATTACAGCAAAAACAAAAATAGTTATCTATTTTACAAAAAATATTATTATTCACTATAAAATGAACACGCAACAATGGTGTCCTACCTAGGTATACGTGTATAGGGAAGGACATAGAATAGCTTTCATCCCGGAAAATCGCATAGTTCCCGCGGGATAGCGATAAGCGAATGTCGTGGCCTGTGCGCAACACTAGCATTAGAGAAAAATAATCTCTCACATGATCGAACATTTCAGCCAATTTTTAAATTACTAATCAAATGTGATACGATCGTCCTAACCTATCGCGATATTATTTTACATTTAACTACTCACCTTAGCTCAGATGCGGCGAGTACCTATGCCCCGTAATTTGCTGTATCCACAAAATCTTGCGACCAAATTTTAAACAGAAAATAACTAATCATTATAGCTTGTCCAATTATTTAGTTGGAAAAGTTATAATCAAATAACATTATCTAATAGTCATAAAAATGAGTTCGGAGACATCCGTTACACTACAGCTCGTGATAAACAACGTGACCGAAGCCGTTCGTTGAGATTTACGTGCGTCTTTATTACTAAGCTTTTGCCCGCGACTTTGTCCGCGCAGAATCAAAATTTGCGTTAAAACTTCTTCCTCTCTCCCATCGAAAATGTACAAAACCAGCCAAATACGAGTCTTACTTTAGAACGAAGGATTTCGTATACCTATCTACCTCAACGAAATAAACCCCACATCACCGCATGGATACCCACTTCCATTATTTTTTATCCCATCCTTTTGTCCTGTGGGAAATTCGAAAAATCCCTTTTTATGACGCCTACGTGATCTTCAAAGAACATTTGTATACTAAATACAAAGTCTATATTTTCTATACCGTCCTTTTATCCCGTGGGAAAATTGGAAAAGCTCTTTTTAGTGAGCCTCTTTGATGATTAAGGAATACTAGCAATATTAGCAATTCAAGTTACTCTATTTTTCTTATCCTAATGGAATTTCGCAAAATCCTGAAATCTGTTTTCCGATACGTATTTACTTACCTGGTATGCCAAATTTAAAGATTCTAGTAATAATATTTACGGAGATAAGAAGATTTCAAAGTAATAGGTAACATCAATAAGTAATTCGAAGTAATCCATTTTTTCTCCCTATCCCGTGGAAATTTCGAAGTCTTGAAATTAATTTTCAGCAATAATATCTTCCATGTACAGACTTTCGACCCTCTTCAGCTTTATTATATGTATACACCACATTTTATAATTTATTTTAATAGGTATACTAACGTTTTGACCTTCTGAGCTGAACCGAGAAATACTAGGTAACTACTAATATATACGTAAAACTTTTTTGAATGATTTAATGTGGCTATTAACTGCTTTGAAAATCAATGTATCGTTCGTCCGCCTCAAACAGAACCACCACAACTGGAGTCGATTTTTTAAGCAACTCATTTTAAAATGCCATGTAAACGGTAAAAATTACTTCTTTCATCAGGAAGTATGAAACAATTGCCGCTATTGTTACTTTCCCAAACAGTTGAAAATTGAATTAGGGGGAGTTCTAACTTCTAACCAGACTAAGAATGAAACTCCTCGGCAGGGGATACCCGGAACCAGGAGATTTCAAGGCACTACCACTGCGCCAAATCACCCAACTCATGAATGAGGTGGTAAAAGCAATGGAATAGTGCGAAGGAGGGGTAATTACACAAAAGATCCACAGATGGGTCGAAGTGTATCCGTAAGGGCCCCTAATTGGTAAGATAAGATAAGATAAGAACTTCTAACCTAATTCGTTTCGTTGTCAATTTACTGAAAGGAAAATCGATGTCATTGAACGATTTTAATGAACGTCTCTGCATGTGACAATAAGTAACCGACGGAGAGCTAGCTACCGAAATAGGTATACAATTTGTAGAGCAACGAAATCCCTCTAGTTCTAGTTAGTATGCCATACTATCATTATTAATTAATTCGAGCACCTGGCAGCTTTTCAGCTAGCTCTTAGACTATAAATAATTAGATATTTATAATATAAGTTTCAAAACAATGTATCTGAACGGATTATTACCACTTAGTAATAATACGTATGTTGTTGGAAGCATGGCACAGACTATACCCATTAAAATAGGTACACGGAATAAACTTTGTAACCTAGGGAAAGTTTTAAAAGTAAAAAAAATTCTACCGAATTGAAAACCTCCTCCTTTTTTTGAAGTCAGTTAAAAGTAACTTTGTCTAGGCACGATCGATTCTGGGAATTAGGAAATCATGCCACAAGTTTTTTTTGTTGACGCAAATGACCCAGGTTTAGAATTTACCTATGCAGACAAATGTCGCTTTCAAAACAAAGGCTTCGAATACATAATTAAGTGATAGAGTTTATGCCGTTTGTTTTGAAGGGCAAGGGGATATCCCAGCAGTGAAATTAGCATACAGCCTAAATAAGATGTTTTTTATTTACAGGTATGTTTTTTATGAACATGAATATTTAAATTACCAGCATATTATCCTTTGAGGATGAACAAAAAAGAAGCTTGATCCCTACCCATTAGTTCAAAATTAATAACCATCACGATTCATAATGAATTCTTTGAAATTCTAACGAATTAGAGATTATATTTTGAAACTTCCAAGCTAGTCTGGGAGTAAAGAAAAAACATAGAATGTACCAGTTGCTTCTCTTCCCACGCAGATGGTAAAAGCCCATCAAGGTAATGGGCGAAAATCTTAGGAATCATTATAAGCGATGCGGCTAGCAACCCATCACTATTTTAATTCCCCTCTCCACTTCCACCTATGCGCCCACAACCATGTGCGTGGCCTTGGGTCTTGCCACCCTTGGCTCTGTCTATATCGTAAGGGATAAAGACGTGATTTATGTATGTATGTATAGAAACAAAAAACTCGCCTGCGTATTAGGTAGGTATTTTACTCAAAAGAAGAAAAACTAACCCTGAGGCCTGATGCAATAGAAATTCGTTACTTCAGTCAGTGAAATATTTTTCAGTTTGGTTTTCGTCACGAAAAAAATCTGAATATACGGTCTCTAAGAATTAATCCGGAATAATTCAGCGGGTTTGTTTTGAATGTTCAAAGGCAACCGCGTCAAGGAGATGACTAAGTTTTGAATCAAGGAATGTTCCATCATACTAACCCAACCACCAACTTGTATATTTGGTCATTATCGTAAAATGTATTAATGCGTCACAATACTTCCCATGTTAATTATTAGATTTGGGCAACAGCTAGTCTAACTAATATTATAAATGTGGAAGTATGGATGGATGGATAGATGGATGGTTAGATGGATGGATGGATGGATGTTTGTTTGTTACTCAATCACGCCAGAACGGCCCAACAGATCTTGATGAAATTCGGCACATAGATAGAGAATAGTCTGGAATAGCACATAGGCTACTTTTTATCCCGAAAAATTGCGTAGTTCCCGCGGGATAGCGATAAACGAATTCTTCGCAGACGAAGTCGCTGGCAACAGCTAGTCCGAAATAATTCGTCAAGGAGGTGACTAAGTTTTGAATCAAGGAATGTTCCACCAAACTAACCCAACCACCTGCTTGTATATTTGGTCATTAACGTAAAATTTATTAACGCGTCACAATACTTTCCATGTTAATTATTAGACTTGGGCAACAGCTACTAAGAAATAAAAATTAAAAAAATAGTTTTCATTTTGCGGAGCGCACAAATTTGGAAAAAGACCGCGACGATTATTCGGATTTGTGCACTCCATATGATGAATGTGTCGAACAAGTACTTATTTGTCTTATGATTATTTGCACTATAAAGAGTTTACAACAACAACAACAAGTGGAAAAAATTCATTGACGCACAAATTTTATACTTTTTAGACAGTTCACAGTTTAAGCTTGCGTCTTTGCCGCCCGCACGATTCCGTAACGTCACCGTTTTTTAAGCGACTGTGTGGTCGCACCCTAAAATGGAGAATGTTTGCCAACTAAACTAATTATAAATCGTTATAAGTAGAACCCATGGCTACTGATGCAGAATCATACCAAAGTGGAGATGGCAGGACGACTTAGATTGCATATCGGATAGGGTGGACACGACATGCACGAGGGCAGAACATGCTCTTGACAAGGACGAGTGGCGGAAAGAAGGGGAAGCCTTTGCCCAGCAATTGGACTCTATAGCTAAAAAAATAGAACCTAAATGATCATTCAGAACATGCTACACAGTTAATGAATATTTAGACTCCAACAATAACAATTAGATAAAACAAATATACCTACATAATATCACCGTAAACAAGTTTAGTGTTTGTCTCTCTGCTAGGTACCCTTCATTTAGAATTTTAATTACTTAATGTACAACTAGCGTTTAAAATGAAGCCTAATAATTGGTATCTCACTGTCTTTAATTGGTTTATAAATTGATAAGGAACCTTATTGTAGTGTATTGCAGTGCCCTCTCAGGGTTGTGTTGAAACATGTTTAAAATTAAGACCTTTTTGTACACACAAAGCAATCAATAAATGAATAAATATGAATATGACTATGAAAACCAAAAACTTACTAAGTCACGATCCTGCAATATGTGTAGATTATAAATTAAATTAAATAAGGTTTCAATTCAAATTAACCTCCCTCCATCCGAATAATGTCTTTTTAGCCCTTTTGTTTTCGCGTTCCACACATAATTGAAACATTTTTGCCAGCACTTGAAGCCTGATTACCGAGTTACGCTCCGAACTTTGTGTAATGGTGATTAATTCCAAGCCGCGAAAATTAGGTGAATTAACTGTTATTTAGTAAACGGAATCCTTTTTAATGTGTAAATGGAGTACAAGAGAACACGTAAGTTTACATAGTGTGTAAATTTCATACGGGCATATAAATTTTGGCAACACTAGGTAATTAACGTAAAAACGGCAACATTAGTTGATTTTTTTTTCTTACTAAGTAATTAATTTAGCAAGCAATGTATTAAATTAACGTACGTAAACGTCGTAAGTCATAACACTTATACGTCAAACAAAACCGTACCCGTAACATTGCTCCTAACCGAAGACAAACCGTAAAAAAATAATTACGCTTCAATAATAAAAGTTACCAACAAAATATAATTCTCACAAGATTTGTATGATCGTTAACTACATCTGGATATAAAATATATGCCCGTGCCCTTATGAAATCTACAGTACACTGTATTCATACCAGTACATACAGGTTGTAGGGGTGTGCGTTCATTAATTAATTTGTTTGTAGTTATTGTAGCATAAAATTAATTCCTAATATAATTCAATAATTTGAACGATTAGTTGGCTCAATTCTCCCCCTACCTATCCCTGTGGGAAAGAGGCGTGATGATATGTATGTATGTATGTTTGTATGATGACTCAGTTAGTGATTTGAAAATGAAAATATTATTAAAATATTTTAATTGTAGTGAAGTAGGAAGTTTCTTTTACAAAATTGAGGCAATTAGTCGGCGTCCTCGTGTGATTATTATCGTGTAAACACGTTATTATAACGTCAATAGGTACTTAAAAGTAGTTATTTCTAATTTATTCTTTTTCACACTTCAATCGTAGGTACATGTACTTTTTTGTAAGTTGTTAATTGTTAATATTTCTTTCTTTGCTGTAATAAGGTGTAATTATGTTAACGAAGTAAAACAAAAACATAGGGGCACGTGGCAGACGTAGCACGTGTGGTAAAAAATATTTATTCTGAGGATGATGTTAAGAATTCTTTATTTTTACATACAGTACATTTTCAAAAAATTCTTTCATTCATATACAATAATAATAACTAAACTAAACAGATAAAAATGCGATTTTTTTGAAAACACAGAAGTAGTTTAAGCTCGATCGCTCGGGTAGGTACTAATTTTACACAACGTAAGTATTCGCCTTTTGAAAGTAGAAAAACAAAGCTAAAGATCACTACTATTAGCTGACCCTAGACCTAGGACATACGTGTTAGAAGCAGACATGCAAATTTAATAACAGTTGCAAGGTTAGGTTAGGTTACTAAAAGAATGTTATATCTCAAGCTGTATTAAGGTTAAAAAAACAGGCCAAATGCGAGTAGAACTCGCGTACAGAGGGTTCCGTACAGATTTAGCAAGTGAATATAAAATCCAGTGTGAGCAGGGCCCTTTTTTTTTTTTTTTTTAACGGAGTGAAAACTCTTTACGAGTACCACCGGGCCCGGGGAGGCCCGGATGGTTATGTAGGACTCTCTCCCCCGGCCTCTTTCCGCACGGAAAGGGGCGGGGGGAGCATACCCACTAAAAACACTCCGGCGAAGCCCACTTGCCGGGTTTGGGAAGGCGCCGTGGGATCCCGGAGATTCCAGCCGACGGCGCCCCCCGGCTGCCCCGGCTTTCACCAGGGCCACCCGCACCAATGACGGGGGAGTCGCGACGCTTCGACCCCCCGTCCCAGACGTGCAGGACCGTGCAATGCGGGCAGGACATCCCCGTCTCCCGCCCGCTGGTCCCACTAGGGGTTCAGGCGGGCAGCAAACAGCCGCCGCCTTCGCCCCATACGTCTCCGCCGGAGCAGGGGCGCTTGGGCATCGTCCTCGCGCTCCCGCTCCCTGGCCTCCTTCTGCGAGATTACGTACTCACAAAAGGAAGCCACCGTCTGCCAAGATCTGTCACTGCTCAGCATGGCTGCGATTACGCTGTGCAGCGAGAGATCGACGACAGCTCCAATGGCAGCAACCATGTTGCGGCGGTCCCCATCCCAGTAACTGCACACCTCGAGGGTGTGCTGTGCCGTGTCATCAGGATCGCCGCACTCATGGCACAACTCGCTCTGCTCCCTCCCTATCCTGTGCAGGTAATGACGGAAACATCCGTGTCCGGTCATTACCTGCACAAGCCTAGTATGAGCAGGGCCCTGCTCTTAAGAGCTTAACGTAGGGAATGCGGAAATTTCTACTTCCTGGCCAGGGGAAGACGTAACATTGTGTTCACGTCACACCTCGAGTGGTGATAAAGAAAGCCAAGTTAAATATAAATATCTTTTATTATTATTCGGTATATTTATCTTTTATCTTAAGTTAGGTTTTTACAATATTGAAATAAAAAGTAATAAAGCAATATTAATACAAAATATAAAAACATTTTTTTTTTTTTTTTTTTTTATGCGAATAGGAAGGCAAACGAGCAAGTGGGTCACCTGATGGTAAGCGATCACCACTGCCCATAGACACCCGCAACCCCGGAGGGATTGCAGATGCGTTGCCAACCTAGAGGGCTAACATTATAAAAACCTAACCTAGGGTGCCGCCGGCAGCGAGGCGGGGCCTAAGCTGCCGGTGGTCAGGGCGACAAAGAGAGGAACCTCCTGACTATGCGGGCCGTGTCCAGGAGTACCGCCTTCTGTATCTGACCCTTGACCCAACCACCTAGCGAGAGCCTTTTAAGGTGATGGTCAAGGCTCTTCGCTATCAGACCGTTCGCCGAAACTACTATCGGGACAGTGATTGTTGAGTCAACATCCCACATGGCGGTTACCTCGTGAGCCAAGTCAAGGTACTTGCTGAGTTTGTCCTTCTCGGCTTTCACGAGGTTCTCGTCATGGGGGATGGTGATATCAACAAGCACTGCCTGGCGCTGGGATCGGTCTGTTAGCACAATATCAGGCTTATTGGCAACAATAGTCCTGTCCGTGATAACAGACCTATCCCAGTAGAGCGTGGCACGACCATTTTCGAGAACGGGCGCGGGTGTGTACTTATAGTACGGCACCTCGGAGTCAACAAGGCCATATAAAAGAGCAAGTTGCTGATGGATAATCCTGGCTACTAGGTTGTGTCTGTGCAAGTACTCACCGTTAGCCAGATGAGAACAACCAGAAATGATATGCCTGAGTGACTCTCCGGGGCGGCGGCATGCCCGACATATGTCGACCGTACCGTCCTTCAGGATATATTTCCGGTAATTGTTCGTCATCATGACCTCGTCTGCGATTGCACACACAAAACCCTCGGTTTCCCCAAAAAGGTTACCAAAGCGTAGCCAGTTCACCGACGCGAGCAGGTCTACATCGGGCCCATTCAAGGCCCGGTAGAACCGCCCGTGTAGCTCCTTGCTCTTCCATATGTCCCTGCGGTCCTCAGTGCTCAACACCGTGGGTCTGCGCCAGTTCTCGTTTGCCAAGGAGAGCGGCGTGAGGTTCCGGTCAACTGCCACGACATCGCAGTGCATGCAGCATTCACTGCGAAGGAAATAGTCCCTGAGACTACACACCTCGCTGTTATGGAGGTTTTTGGCGTTCAGAAGGCCTCGACCACCACACTTCCGTGGAATGTAAAGTCTCATTACAGACGAGCGTGGATGCAACATGCGATGCATTGTTAGCATATGACGGACCCTCCTATCCAAGGCGTCCAGCTCGGTTTGAGTCCACCTTAGTATGCCAAAGGAGTAAATGAGCAGCGGCATCACCCAGGCATTGACGGCACGCACCTTGTTGCCACCCGACAAAAGACTGTTAAGTACTTTAGTCAGGCGACAAAAGAAGCGCTCCCTCACCACCTGTTTGATGTCGGCGTCCACAATACCCAACGACTGTGACATACCAAGGTATTTGTAAGTTTCCTCTTCGGAGAGAGACTTGAGGGACATGGTCTCGGAAAGTTGCAAATATTATTATTATTAAGTTACTGCGATCTGAGACATTCTTTATTTCATCAACTTCGGAATTTAATGTACTATTACAATTTTCTCGTTTGACACAGACAACAATGTGTTTGCAATAAATTATAAAAGCAAATGATATTTGCTCTAGGTTGGCAACGCATCTGCAATACCTCCGGGGTTGCGGGTGTCTAAGGACAGTGGTGATCGCTTACCATCAGGTGACCCACTTGCTCGTTTGCCTTTCTATTCACATAAAAAAAACATGTAAACTTTTCGTAAAGAGATCTGTAATGTCAAGTGACAAATAACTGACGTACTGAATTGACGTTTGAAATTATTTGTTTCACCAATTGAAATCGAATTTTTAACCTAAAGGCATCGTCCTAATAGAACGCGAATGCGCGATCATCAAGCGCGTAGGTAAGCTATGTGACCACGGTGATGGCAAAATCTGGGTTGTCCTAACAGAACGTGAATGATCATCGCGCGAATTGATTGAGTCGCGCGACCGCGTCGTGCGATTGTCAGTTGACACCAGACCTGTTTGAGTTCAATAATGTTTGATCGCGCGTTCGAACGAGTAAAATTCGCGCGAACCTACGATGGTCCCCCATTCGCGTTCTATTAGGACGATGCCTAATGTATTGCGAGCGAATGTATAACAACAAAATGCGTAAGGAATTAGGTAACTTCGGGTGCGACCAAACCGCCGCGTATACGCAGTGACGTGTCGCAAGCGTCACGTTTTCTCACCGTTTCTTCATACATTTTTTTGCGATTCCGTACCTAACGTCACCGTTTTTTAAGCGGAGGTGTGGTCGCACCCTTCCTTGACTGTAAAATCTGGCAGTCTTCAAAAATATTGTAAACTAGCTGTTGCCCGCGACCTCGTCTGCAAAGAATTCGTTTATCGCTATCCCGCGGGAATTTTTCGGGATAAAAAGTAGCCTATGTGCTATTCCAGACGTTTCTCTATCTATGTGCCGAATTTCATCCAGTAGGCTTATTGCCTAACTCGCTCGTAATCGCCATCGTGTTCATTTTGACAGTTCTTGTATGAATGTGACAGCTAGCTCTGCTGATTCCGATGCCAATTGTCAGCCCATACCACACGGCGGCCACGACGTACAAAATCCGCGTTCTGAATTGAACACAGGCACGACGTCGTCTGTACACGCGTCAATGTGTGCGTAAGATACACAGGGCTGTCTATCGCAAAAACCTAGTACTATAAGTACTACCAATGACATAAATATACTAAAGATATGGCTTAGATGTATGCAAATAAATGTACTTAATCGTTATCTATTTATTTAAACTTACTTAAAATGTGTCTGTCTGTGTATTTAAGCATTATTATTTTCAATTACAATAGATGTACGACAACAAACTTAACCGAATGATTCTGTAGTTATTTCATGTATTTATCGCGATAATTTCAGAAAGCATTAATTTTCTAATGTTTTATAAAATGAAGTAGGTAGGATAGGTTCCCGAACTTGTGACGTGCGGCCGACATACATCGCGTCGCGAGCCCTACTAGTTGCCAGCAGCTTTCCGGCAGACTGCGCTTGAGGGGTGGGGTAATTCGAATAGGTGCGGGGCGGAGCGTGGCCATTCTGTACGTTAGTACTATTATATATTCTGTGCCCATACATCAACTGTCAAAATGAACACGATGGCGATTGCGAGCGAGTTAGACAATAAGCGAGATTCTTTGGGCCGTTCTGCCGTGATTGAGTAACAAACATCCATCCATCTATCCAAACTTTCGCATTTATAGTATTAGTTAGATAGTTAGATGAGCATTTACGGGACAAACATACTCCAACTGAAACTATGATCTCATGGTCGTAGTGGCCCGATGGTCATCCATCAGGCAGGATTGTGGTCAAATCATCTCTTCAGCATCTCCACCCAATGCGGCCACGTTTTGATTTCCCTCTGCAGTGCGGCGCCAGGACTCTCTGTCTGCGATAGCTGCTGATGGCCAACCAATCGGTAGTCTTCTGTCAACAACTTGTTCTCCAACGCACACACGAGGAAGGCCTTCGCAGCTTGCACGGCTCCGGGCGTTGGTAGGGCTTCTGTAATTAAAATGTTTTATTTCAGGCAAATTACAGATTCCATGAGTTAACGTTTTCGATCAGTTCAGATACAATATTGCAAGCAATTATTTTTTTAACATTGTGACATTTTTTACCGAATGAACCATGATAATTATTATAACATAGAATTATAGTTACCAGATAAGTATTTACAACCTTATGTTTAAGTTTTTGTTTATAGCGCCCTTCCATACATGATGTGGGAGCAAAGAAAAACATAGAATGTACCAGTTGCTTCTCTTCCCGCGCAGATGGTAAAAGCCCATCGAGGGAATGGGTGAAAATCTTAGGAATCATGTTATAGATGATGCGGCTTGCAACACATCAATATTTTGATTCTTCCTTCCACCAATACGCCCACAATCGTGCTAAACTTGGCCTTTAGGTCTTGTTACCTTAGGCTCATAAAGGATTTAAGTTTAAGTATGTTTGTATGTCTTCGTTTATAGAAACACTAGCTTCTGCCCGCGACTTCGTCTGCGCAGAATTAGCAATTGACATGTTTATGGCTATCCCCCGGGAACTATGCTATTTTCCGGGATAAAAAGTAGCCTATGTTTTAATCTAGGGTGCCAGCTATCTTCGTTCCAAATTTTATCCAAATCCGTCCAGTCGTTTTAACGTGAAGAAGGAACAAACATACACAATCACTCACTCACATCGTCACATTCATCACAAAGTTTCGCATTTGGGCAGTTCTCCGAGATGAGCTGTTTTAGGTGACTTCGGTGGTCAATTTTTCTACTAATTTTTTTATTGTATCACCTCAAAATCTAAATACAGGCCTAAATTTAAAAAATATTAGTACTAAAGGCCTTCTTGTAAACCTGTTAGTTAGTGAGATATTTAAATCACCAAAATCAAACATACTCACCGAAATCATAATTCAATAAGACACTTTCAAAGCGTAAACAAGCGACAACTTGACTGATACATACTTCTTTAGTTTTATTATGTGCGTGGAATAAGTATTCGTGTAAAAATTAAGAATACTTAACGTTTTTCTAAAATAAATACTGATATCTGTGGGTGGCTTTATTGATTTCGGTGGCAGTTTTACTAATTTCAGTGGCAGTTTTTTGATTTCAGTGGCAGTTTTAATGATTTCGGTGGCCCGAAAACCCACCGAACCCGCGGAGATCATTGCCACCGAATTCAAAATTAAACGATGTTTTTCAAATAACAGAAAATATAGGAATAGTACATAAAAGAGTCACTTAATAATGAAATCGCATACCCTTAGAGATGACTTACTTACTATCAAACTGACAATTAGACTAACACTGAAAAAAATAATTGCTTCACCGAATTCAACAAAACACGAAACCAAACCCACCGAACGACGAATATTACCTCGAAAAATCTGACGCTTGAGTTGTGAGTCGAAGTCCGATCTCGCCGGCAAACACGGCACGACCAAGGCTACCTACACGCGCGTTTCGGGATTTCTGGTATGTTTCTTTGTTAGGATGCCGGCGCGTTTCGTAAACTCCACTGAGTTCAGACGTTACCCTCGGACACGGCGAAAAATTGTTTTTATTGACTGAATTTAAATGATATTTTTTATTTGTGTGTATAATATGAGTTATGACCAAGTTGAGTATACGGGAACCCATTTAAGATCTGGCAATAAAATTCCTATCCTAAGATATAATTTTTTTTCTCCGCTTATCTGCGTGTGGGACACTACCACCGAACGTCTATTTTCAAATGTAATATTTTTTTCTTTAGATGTATAAAGAACTATGAAGTATTTTAATACTTTCCTAGGCGGAACTGAGTCTAAAGTATATGTCTGATTTTTTTCAGTATTATCTAGCGACGAAATCTATTATTTTTTGCCCTGGACACGTAAAAATGCCACTCCGGAGAACTGCCCATTTATAATATACGATAGGTTTACGAGTATATTGGTATGTAATTGTGTATGAAAAATATGTTCCTACAGAGCATAAGAAAAAGTAACAATGCAAAGTGAATTATATTTTGCGTGAGAATGCGAAACGGAAATTACAATTTTCCAGACCAACGTCTGGGGATTGTGGACATAAATATTTTATTACTAAGCTGTTTCGATTCGACTAGAATGCCTCGTCAGTGATAGGTAATCCGGTCTCGAGACAAACAGATAACTGACAAACTTTTCCGTCTTATATAAAACCATTTGAACTAGCCTACTAATATTATAAATGCGAAAGTTTGTGAGGATGTATGGATGTTTGTTACTCTTTCACGCCAGAACGGCTGAACGGATCTGGATGATATTTTGAACAGAGTTAGATTATGGTCTGGAATAACACATGGGCTACTTTATCCCGGAAAATTTCGTAGTTCCCGCGGGATAGCGATTAACGAATCCTTTGCAGACGCAGTCGCGGCAAACAGGTAGTACGAGTACTAAATAAATAAAATATAAAAAGAAAAACGATAATTCAACGTTCTCAGACGTATAGTAGTTCAAAGTTTGCTTGAAATGAAATTATAATTGAGTTCTAGTATCTCTACGTTTATTGTTTTTTGCCTATTTTTTTTGTCATCACACAGGTTTTACATGTAAGTAAAGAAATCTTCACCGACATTTAAATTACGAATTTGCATATCTTAAATCGCGATCTACTTTTAATTGAACTATAAATTAGAACATTACGTGGCGTTGTATTTTATTGTTGTTTTATCTTGAATTGAAATGTTCGTAAAACAGTGCTTTGTCGAAAAAGTTACAAAGTAAATTAATATTATCTCAAAGTAAATATTACCACAATATAAGTAGGTACAATTTGTTGTAATTTCATCTGTTTATTTAAATATTGTTTCAGTACCAAAGAACAGGTATGTGTTTACTAAAACATAAAATAAATACTCGTAGAAGTAACTATGTAAGTATCAGCCGTTGCCCGCGGCTCCGTCTGGGCATAATTAGCTTATCGCTATCCCGCGGGAACTATGCGATTTTCCGGGATAAAAAAACTATGCTAAACCTATACTATATAATTATGTCCTTCCCCGGGATTTAAATTATCTTTATTCCAAATGTGAACTAAGTAAATGAATATGTTTAGCGGTTTAAGCGTCAAAGCGTAGCAGACAGACAGACATAGTTACTTTCGCGTTTATAATTTTAGTGTGGATAGTCGACCAAGAAAATGCTTTATAACTTTTTGTTATACCAATATTTTATGACATCAAGTATAAACATTGTC